>CM068838.1:15527868-16962143 GCA_028554795.2 Sinohyriopsis cumingii
GCGCTGGTATGCTGCGATGGCATCATCACGGGTTAGTTCGCTGACTTCGAACATATACATAATACAAATATATAATTGAGCAAATAATACGAATCAGTTTCGGTTTCATAAAGTGAGGAAAGTGTCAGTATTATTATTTTTATATATATAAATTTTAATACTGACACTTTCCTCACTTTATGAAACCGAAACTAAATTATATTTTATCTTTTTTTTTATCATTCCGCGGTGATGTTAACATCACTCACGGTTGCGTTTTCAGAGATTTCCACGTTTGCGTTTTCAGAAACACTCTGCGTTTCCAGAGATTTCTCATCGGAGATTCCAGAGAAATGCGAAGCATTTTCAGAAACGCTTGCGTTTCCAAAGAATTCTTCTTCGGATATTGGAACTCGCTTGGTGGCGCGACAGTAAGTGCAATAGTTGCGATATCGTTGAGCGCCACACTCCGCGCAGACTCGCAATTTACCGCGCACACCTTTTCCGCAGACGATGCACGCGTGAGGACCCGGCGATGATGTGGTTCTGGAAACCCAACTGTGATAGCTACATAATTCTCGTATGCAATTTTTATTACAGCGATTAGTTTTACCGTAAAATAACCAGCTGCATTTATTAACGGCAAGTTTGTAATACGGCATATTATATAATACGTAATTTTCAATTAGATTAACTATTTATGATATATATGTCTGATAATGAAAGTGATTCCGATGATGATATTTTCGAAGATTATGACACATCTGCGATAATCGATGATGTGTTATACGAGATTGAAAATTATGATGATTTGGTCAAATATTACTCACTCGCTGAGAAACGCTCTGCGTTTCCCGAGGAATCTTCGATTCCCGAGGAAATTCCGGTAATACAGACGAAAAAGAAAAAGACTGCGATGAAATTACTGACGAGGAAATCGGAGATTTCACAATCACAGTTACAACCGGGAGTGATAATACAATCCGGTATAAGATTTTATGTGTATCTGACAAATCCTGACCTGGAACAGTTCCAAGGAGGTGTTCTCGTTAACGAAATAATACCGCGTTGTCGCCAGCGATATCCCACAATCGATATTGACTCGAAAGTGCCGTCGTGCGATGATCTCCTGGAATATTTCGGCGAGGATATTTATATTTTCACGACCACGAGCGGTTATCACGTTCTGAAACGCGACTGCGCAATCAGTTTTGACGATCACGTGAAATTGCTTAACCGAGCCGCGCAGGACCGACCTGATTGGAACGTAGACAAACTCGCAGGACTGCACAATATTAAGGTCGTTGGAACAAAGTCGTGGAAACCTCGAAGCGTCTGCAAAACTCTTATGTACGGTTACGACGAAGATGGCGCTCGCGTTGATATTAATAACACACTATCCTGTCCCGTTGAGATACAGCGCGTAGAAAAGATCCTCGATGACAGTTATGTTTTTACTGACGGCGATATTCCACAACAAGACCTTGAGAAGATTTCATTCGCGTTGAGTAAAACTCGAGATTGTTTCCTCGAAGCCAATAACGCCTGTGGAGATTCAGTGGCTTATATGCGAAACCTGGCAGTTATTGTTGTATTTGTGATCGTCGTCACGGCGTTGACGTATACGGTAATATCACAGACAAATGTATTGATGCGTATGTGATAACGCACAGTGACTGTTACATCGTAGGCTGTTTCCGCGCCCAAAGAAAGATTGTAATACCACGCGAGGAATCTTCGATTCCCGAAAACAAAAATGAAAACAAAAATGAAAAGGAAAACGAAGAAATGCAAAGTATTTCCGATGAAAATTTATTACGAAAGCGCTATCAGAAATATTTACGCGGATATAACTACCGCAGAACCGATTACGGTGGTGAATTCCCAACAAAGACTCCCGATCACATTTACAGTGAATTACCTGTGCATGAGAATGGAATTGGTTGTCGAATAATTCCTGACGATGACTACATCGACGGATCTCCTTGCGGTGCTGGTAAATCAATCGCGGCTTGGAAAAGTATTAAGGAAACCCAATCGGTGTTATGTTTGTCGTATCGAAACACCTTCACGGACAAAACAAGATCCGATTACGGTTTGGAATGTTACCGCGATATTCCCGGTGAGATAAAATACGATCCTGAGCGCGTTAACGCGCCCGAGTCGGATGCTCCGCGAAGAATTATTACACAAATCGAATCCGTAGTCAGGGTTGTTGGGATTCCTGACGTTGTTATTGTCGATGAATGGCATGGTATTCTGCGTCAGATGATGAACTCGCGTAATAACAAGTCCATATGGGAGAAATTTATCGGATTGATCTCTGCGGGAAAACGTGTCATTGTGTTGGATGCTCTCGCGAACGATGACGACGTCGCGTTATTTCGACGATATCGCACTGACATAAAATTTATCGTCAACGAGTACAAGGTCGATCACGACAAAAAATTTATTGTCGCGAAGTCACATCAGGACAATCTCGATAAACTGCTGCGGACAATCTCCGATGGTACACGCGCGGTTGTATTTACTCACAATAAACAACGAGGTCAGTATTCCGTTGAGGAACTGGCGAAGTTGCTAATGACAACGAGAACTCCTCGCGGACAGTGTCGAGTAAAATATTATCATGCGGATACGGATCGGACCCAGAAACAGAATGACTTCAGGAATGTCACTGATGCATTCGCGGACGTCGATGTTGTAATATACAACCACACAATCGAAGCAGGAATTTCAATTCCGGATCCCAAGTTTACAAAATTGTTCTGTTTCAGTAGCGAACTCGGGTCCGTCGAAGCGACAAAACAAGCGTTGCACCGATTCAGGTGTGTAACGGAAATTCATTATTCGTTTGTGAAGTCGGCGCCGACAACACTACCGTTAACTCGCGTTGATATCTCCGAAGCAGTTCTTGCCCGTGAACGATCCTGCAACGAAACAGAATTGTCGTTTCGTGCACCAAACTTTAACGATCTCGGAACCGGATTCGGATTCGCATTCATCAGCAATGTCATTGATGAGAATAATTCCCGCTGTTATTTCACACCGAGATTGGTCGCACTCATGCGCGAATCAGGATTTGATGTCGTTTGGGATCTTCCTGACGAATACGAACTGTGGTTGGCAAAAACTCAACAAAAAAAAACTCAACAAGAAAAAATAAATAATGTCGTTGAGGAATCTCCGATTCCCGGGGAATCTTTGATTGTCGATGACGAAAACGCAGAGCGTTTCTCATCGGAGATTCCCCAACAATCTTTGATTGTCGAAGATGAATTTCTGCTTAGCACAGTCGGCGAAAGAATTGCAAACGCGTACTCGGATAAAAAAACAAAAAAATATTACGATTACGGTCACGCTGACGATTATGCTGACCCGTATACGAAGAAATTAAAATACCTGAATAACTTTTATCAGGCCGATATTAGTAAATGTCCCGTTGATGAAATTGAGAACATCAGCAAGAATATTCCGCGGTTGCTGAGATATTTTCACGCGGCCGTTGATAAACTCAATAACGGTACCGCGGTGATGAAACAGCAATTCAGGTCCGATAAGATTAGTCCTCGACAGCAGCTGGAAATTATCAGAGAAGTGTTGACGATGCTGGAATTACCCGATATTATCCCATCGCGATTAGATCAGGGTCACGAAGTTGTACAACGACAACAACTGCACGAGAGTATAACAAAGATGTTAGCGAACCCGTCACAGCTCGAGCAATATGAGAAATTCTTACATCATTTCACTGAAATATTTCCACAGACACGATTTCGCCGAGGTAGGTTAACCGTCAAGGGCGTTATTGAGAAAATTAAAATAATTTACAAGGAATTTGGCAGTGCGTTGCAATCACGAGACAAAAAGCATACTGATCGTGACAATTATGTTTTATCGTATCCGTGCTGGCCCAGATCTGATTTTGTTGATGATCATCAATGGCTCCTCGTAAACAAAATCGAATCTGGTACAGCTGGTGATGATATTGTCACGACTGAAGATTCCCCCGAACACATAAAATTATTAAAATTCTTGGTGTGGAAAATTAACGGTTGGTTTTACTCGCTGTAGGAATCTTCGATTCCCGAGCGCGTTAACGCGCCAGAAACGCAGTGCGTTTCCAGAAATGCTTTGCTGTCGTGTGAGTATAAGAGATATGCAAAATAACAAAAATAACAAAAAAATGTTTCTAAATTTCAGTGCGGGGCAGTGAGGAAAGTGTCAGTATTATTATTTTATATATATATATAAATTTTAATTCTGACAGTTTCCTCACTTTGTGAAACCGAAACCGAAAGTCCCTTGGACTTCACAATCAAAAGATTCTCAGAAATGTTTATAAATTTCAGTGCGGAACAGTGGGGAAAGTGTCAGTATTATTATTTTTATATATAATAAATTTTAATTCTGACAGTTTCCCCATTTTTTCTGTTATTTTGTCATTCTGACACTTCATTGGGATGATTCTGTACAAGGCTCAGAATAACAAAATAGGACAAAAAGTGGGGTAAGTGGTAGTATTAAAATTTATTATATATAAAAATAATAATTTTACCACTTGCCCCATATGAAACCGAAACCGGAAATGCTTTGCATTTCTAAACTCGCGTTGAAGCAAAAATATTAATGGATGGGAATCTTCGATTCCTCAGTGAAACATTTCTAGTTTCGGTTTCATAAAGTGGGGAAACTGTCAGTATTAAAATTTATTATATATAAAAATAATAATACTGACACTTTCCCCACTTTATGAAACCGAAACTAAACTTGGATATCTTGCAGTCCTGGGAATCTTCGATGAGAAACGCTCTGCGTTTCCAAATTTGAATCGCAGTTATCACACCGATATTATAAAAATGTTGCAGGGACTCGTAGCAGTTATCGCAGATGAATTATTTCGCAGCGGAACTCCACATATAATGGTCATCGACGAAGGATCTTCGATCCCCAAACAATGCAGTAAAATTTCCCGTAACGTTATTCTGCTAACGAATCCATTTCGGAGCCGATTCTCAGGTAAATTACCCTCGCAGATAAAAATAACCCGCGGTGGAATTACCGTCAAAGAGATTTCACAAAAAATTTATGATGCAGTAGCGCATAATGATCACGATGAATCATTGACGCTCGAAAAATACTTCGCCGCGCAGAGTGTTTCTGAAAATGCTTCGCATTTCTGTGGGAATCTCCGATTCCTCATCGACGATTCCCGTGGAAACGCAGAGTGTTTCTGACAATACCAACCACGATTACAATCACGACTGTGATGATATTTTCTTTGACAGTAATAACTTTTAGTAATCGCATTTCTGTGTCAAGTCAACAAACGAGAAATCAAAATCAGAAATATTACACAAAGGAACTTTATTGTCTCGGAAATCTTCCCGTGGAAACGCAGAGCGTTTCTCAATCAAAGATTCCTGAGAACTGTAATCAGAAATACCTCGCTGAATACTAAGCGTTTTCGAAAATGCATCGCCGTTCACAATCGAGTCAAGTTGCTGCTATATTGAGTCATCGGTGAAGTTATTCAGCGTCGCGTTGATTTCATCTCGCTCGGTTTCAAGTTCGGTAATAAGTTCCTTATTGGCATTTATCTCAGCGCGTAATTTCGTTATTGTTTCTTCGTGCGATGCTATTGTCGCATCGTACTCGGCAATCTTCGCAGCGAGATCATTAATCGTAATAGTTTTTTCTTGCTGGGCCGCTTCAAGGTCACTTAATTGTTTTTCCTGTTGTCGTAGTAGTATAATTTTACCAGCTTGTAACGCCAGTTGTTTTTGACGATTATCAATACTTGATGATATTTTTTTAGTCTTCGTGACATATTCTTGTAAATCCGCGCGGTGTCGATTATAAGTCGCACGAGCAGTTTCTATTTCGGTTTGTATCGTAGTTATTTCCTCAGATAAATGTTTACCTGCGACGGTACCAGCTAACCCACCTGGGAATTTCTTATCCGCGGAAGAATCAGTCCATATTTTATACAACCGGGTCAGGCCAATACCGTATTTGGCTGCTATGTTTTTCGGTTTATCCTGTCCACGAGACTCAACAATACTTATAATATCTGCCGGTGACAGATATTTGGCTTTGTTTGGCATCTATAGAATATCATCGCAAATATAAAAAATTCCTAAAATAATTTTGAAACCGCGGCAGGAATTATTTTATTTTTTTTATTCCCGCGGAGATAATCTTGAAACTGCGCAGTAAAAAATAAAAATTAATAATCGTCGCAGAAATGCAAAGCATTTCTCACGGTAATATGTGATACTGTCACGGCACTGCAGCTGACATATCAGGTTTGATAAAAGCCCATCACGGAACAGTGACAGGAAATATTGCGCAGAATCATAAATACACCGTCGTATTCGAGTAATATCAGACGGGTAATTATCGCAGCAGTAATTGTAGTTAGTTGATTTAGCGCATAATAAACCTTCCACGCTAAACAGTAACAGGTTTGTAATTATTTTATCACCGCGGTGATAATTCCCTGTTAATTTTGTAAGCTGTAATTGTCAGAGACAATTTTCGACTATAATTATTTTTTAATCTCGCGGTAAAATAATTTTAATTTCTCTTACCGATTATTACTGTGATAATTGTAATAACAAACCTGACAATGAAATAATTTTTATTATTTATTTTTATCGCAGCATTATTATATCATGCGTTTTTAAGCATCTTCTCAAAAATTGCTTAAGTAAACTTTAAAGTACTTGATGCTTAAAAACGCATGATATAATAATGCTGCGATAAAAATAAATAATAAAAATTATTTCATTGTCAGGTTTGTTATTACAATTATCACAGTAATAATCGGTAAGAGAAATTAAAATTATTTTACCGCGAGATTAAAAAATAATTATAGTCGAAAATTGTCTCTGACAATTACAGCTTACAAAATTAACAGGGAATTATCACCGCGGTGATAAAATAATTACAAACCTGTTACTGTTTAGCGTGGAAGGTTTATTATGCGCTAAATCAACTAACTACAATTACTGCTGCGATAATTACCCGTCTGATATTACTCGAATACGACGGTGTATTTATGATTCTGCGCAATATTTCCTGTCACTGTTCCGTGATGGGCTTTTATCAAACCTGATATGTCAGCTGCAGTGCCGTGACAGTATCACATATTACCGTGAGAAATGCTTTGCATTTCTGCGACGATTATTAATTTTTATTTTTTACTGCGCAGTTTCAAGATTATCTCCGCGGGAATAAAAAAAATAAAATAATTCCTGCCGCGGTTTCAAAATTATTTTAGGAATTTTTTATATTTGCGATGATATTCTATAGATGCCAAACAAAGCCAAATATCTGTCACCGGCAGATATTATAAGTATTGTTGAGTCTCGTGGACAGGATAAACCGAAAAACATAGCAGCCAAATACGGTATTGGCCTGACCCGGTTGTATAAAATATGGACTGATTCTTCCGCGGATAAGAAATTCCCAGGTGGGTTAGCTGGTACCGTCGCAGGTAAACATTTATCTGAGGAAATAACTACGATACAAACCGAAATAGAAACTGCTCGTGCGACTTATAATCGACACCGCGCGGATTTACAAGAATATGTCACGAAGACTAAAAAAATATCATCAAGTATTGATAATCGTCAAAAACAACTGGCGTTACAAGCTGGTAAAATTATACTACTACGACAACAGGAAAAACAATTAAGTGACCTTGAAGCGGCCCAGCAAGAAAAAACTATTACGATTAATGATCTCGCTGCGAAGATTGCCGAGTACGATGCGACAATAGCATCGCACGAAGAAACAATAACGAAATTACGCGCTGAGATAAATGCCAATAAGGAACTTATTACCGAACTTGAAACCGAGCGAGATGAAATCAACGCGACGCTGAATAACTTCACCGATGACTCAATATAGCAGCAACTTGACTCGATTGTGAACGGCGATGCATTTTCGAAAACGCTTAGTATTCAGCGAGGTATTTCTGATTACAGTTCTCAGGAATCTTTGATTGAGAAACGCTCTGCGTTTCCACGGGAAGATTTCCGAGACAATAAAGTTCCTTTGTGTAATATTTCTGATTTTGATTTCTCGTTTGTTGACTTGACACAGAAATGCGATTACTAAAAGTTATTACTGTCAAAGAAAATATCATCACAGTCGTGATTGTAATCGTGGTTGGTATTGTCAGAAACACTCTGCGTTTCCACGGGAATCGTCGATGAGGAATCGGAGATTCCCACAGAAATGCGAAGCATTTTCAGAAACACTCTGCGCGGCGAAGTATTTTTCGAGCGTCAATGATTCATCGTGATCATTATGCGCTACTGCATCATAAATTTTTTGTGAAATCTCTTTGACGGTAATTCCACCGCGGGTTATTTTTATCTGCGAGGGTAATTTACCTGAGAATCGGCTCCGAAATGGATTCGTTAGCAGAATAACGTTACGGGAAATTTTACTGCATTGTTTGGGGATCGAAGATCCTTCGTCGATGACCATTATATGTGGAGTTCCGCTGCGAAATAATTCATCTGCGATAACTGCTACGAGTCCCTGCAACATTTTTATAATATCGGTGTGATAACTGCGATTCAAATTTGGAAACGCAGAGCGTTTCTCATCGAAGATTCCCAGGACTGCAAGATATCCAAGTTTAGTTTCGGTTTCATAAAGTGGGGAAAGTGTCAGTATTATTATTTTTATATATAATAAATTTTAATACTGACAGTTTCCCCACTTTATGAAACCGAAACTAGAAATGTTTCACTGAGGAATCGAAGATTCCCATCCATTAATATTTTTGCTTCAACGCGAGTTTAGAAATGCAAAGCATTTCCGGTTTCGGTTTCATATGGGGCAAGTGGTAAAATTATTATTTTTATATATAATAAATTTTAATACTACCACTTACCCCACTTTTTGTCCTATTTTGTTATTCTGAGCCTTGTACAGAATCATCCCAATGAAGTGTCAGAATGACAAAATAACAGAAAAAATGGGGAAACTGTCAGAATTAAAATTTATTATATATAAAAATAATAATACTGACACTTTCCCCACTGTTCCGCACTGAAATTTATAAACATTTCTGAGAATCTTTTGATTGTGAAGTCCAAGGGACTTTCGGTTTCGGTTTCACAAAGTGAGGAAACTGTCAGAATTAAAATTTATATATATATATAAAATAATAATACTGACACTTTCCTCACTGCCCCGCACTGAAATTTAGAAACATTTTTTTGTTATTTTTGTTATTTTGCATATCTCTTATACTCACACGACAGCAAAGCATTTCTGGAAACGCACTGCGTTTCTGGCGCGTTAACGCGCTCGGGAATCGAAGATTCCTACAGCGAGTAAAACCAACCGTTAATTTTCCACACCAAGAATTTTAATAATTTTATGTGTTCGGGGGAATCTTCAGTCGTGACAATATCATCACCAGCTGTACCAGATTCGATTTTGTTTACGAGGAGCCATTGATGATCATCAACAAAATCAGATCTGGGCCAGCACGGATACGATAAAACATAATTGTCACGATCAGTATGCTTTTTGTCTCGTGATTGCAACGCACTGCCAAATTCCTTGTAAATTATTTTAATTTTCTCAATAACGCCCTTGACGGTTAACCTACCTCGGCGAAATCGTGTCTGTGGAAATATTTCAGTGAAATGATGTAAGAATTTCTCATATTGCTCGAGCTGTGACGGGTTCGCTAACATCTTTGTTATACTCTCGTGCAGTTGTTGTCGTTGTACAACTTCGTGACCCTGATCTAATCGCGATGGGATAATATCGGGTAATTCCAGCATCGTCAACACTTCTCTGATAATTTCCAGCTGCTGTCGAGGACTAATCTTATCGGACCTGAATTGCTGTTTCATCACCGCGGTACCGTTATTGAGTTTATCAACGGCCGCGTGAAAATATCTCAGCAACCGCGGAATATTCTTGCTGATGTTCTCAATTTCATCAACGGGACATTTACTAATATCGGCCTGATAAAAGTTATTCAGGTATTTTAATTTCTTCGTATACGGGTCAGCATAATCGTCAGCGTGACCGTAATCGTAATATTTTTTTGTTTTTTTATCCGAGTACGCGTTTGCAATTCTTTCGCCGACTGTGCTAAGCAGAAATTCATCTTCGACAATCAAAGATTGTTGGGGAATCTCCGATGAGAAACGCTCTGCGTTTTCGTCATCGACAATCAAAGATTCCCCGGGAATCGGAGATTCCTCAACGACATTATTTATTTTTTCTTGTTGAGTTTTTTTTTGTTGAGTTTTTGCCAACCACAGTTCGTATTCGTCAGGAAGATCCCAAACGACATCAAATCCTGATTCGCGCATGAGTGCGACCAATCTCGGTGTGAAATAACAGCGGGAATTATTCTCATCAATGACATTGCTGATGAATGCGAATCCGAATCCGGTTCCGAGATCGTTAAAGTTTGGTGCACGAAACGACAATTCTGTTTCGTTGCAGGATCGTTCACGGGCAAGAACTGCTTCGGAGATATCAACGCGAGTTAACGGTAGTGTTGTCGGCGCCGACTTCACAAACGAATAATGAATTTCCGTTACACACCTGAATCGGTGCAACGCTTGTTTTGTCGCTTCGACGGACCCGAGTTCGCTACTGAAACAGAACAATTTTGTAAACTTGGGATCCGGAATTGAAATTCCTGCTTCGATTGTGTGGTTGTATATTACAACATCGACGTCCGCGAATGCATCAGTGACATTCCTGAAGTCATTCTGTTTCTGGGTCCGATCCGTATCCGCATGATAATATTTTACTCGACACTGTCCGCGAGGAGTTCTCGTTGTCATTAGCAACTTCGCCAGTTCCTCAACGGAATACTGACCTCGTTGTTTATTGTGAGTAAATACAACCGCGCGTGTACCATCGGAGATTGTCCGCAGCAGTTTATCGAGATTGTCTTGATGTGACTTCGCGACAATAAATTTTTTGTCGTGATCGACCTTGTACTCGTTGACGATAAATTTTATGTCAGTGCGATATCGTCGAAATAACGCGACGTCGTCATCGTTCGCGAGAGCATCCAACACAATGACACGTTTTCCCGCAGAGATCAATCCGATAAATTTCTCCCATATGGACTTGTTATTACGCGAGTTCATCATCTGACGCAGAATACCATGCCATTCATCGACAATAACAACGTCAGGAATCCCAACAACCCTGACTACGGATTCGATTTGTGTAATAATTCTTCGCGGAGCATCCGACTCGGGCGCGTTAACGCGCTCAGGATCGTATTTTATCTCACCGGGAATATCGCGGTAACATTCCAAACCGTAATCGGATCTTGTTTTGTCCGTGAAGGTGTTTCGATACGACAAACATAACACCGATTGGGTTTCCTTAATACTTTTCCAAGCCGCGATTGATTTACCAGCACCGCAAGGAGATCCGTCGATGTAGTCATCGTCAGGAATTATTCGACAACCAATTCCATTCTCATGCACAGGTAATTCACTGTAAATGTGATCGGGAGTCTTTGTTGGGAATTCACCACCGTAATCGGTTCTGCGGTAGTTATATCCGCGTAAATATTTCTGATAGCGCTTTCGTAATAAATTTTCATCGGAAATACTTTGCATTTCTTCGTTTTCCTTTTCATTTTTGTTTTCATTTTTGTTTTCGGGAATCGAAGATTCCTCGCGTGGTATTACAATCTTTCTTTGGGCGCGGAAACAGCCTACGATGTAACAGTCACTGTGCGTTATCACATACGCATCAATACATTTGTCTGTGATATTACCGTATACGTCAACGCCGTGACGACGATCACAAATACAACAATAACTGCCAGGTTTTCGCATATAAGCCACTGAATCTCCACAGGCGTTATTGGCTTCGAGGAAACAATCTCGAGTTTTACTCAACGCGAATGAAATCTTCTCAAGGTCTTGTTGTGGAATATCGCCGTCAGTAAAAACATAACTGTCATCGAGGATCTTTTCTACGCGCTGTATCTCAACGGGACAGGATAGTGTGTTATTAATATCAACGCGAGCGCCATCTTCGTCGTAACCGTACATAAGAGTTTTGCAGACGCTTCGAGGTTTCCACGACTTTGTTCCAACGACCTTAATATTGTGCAGTCCTGCGAGTTTGTCTACGTTCCAATCAGGTCGGTCCTGCGCGGCTCGGTTAAGCAATTTCACGTGATCGTCAAAACTGATTGCGCAGTCGCGTTTCAGAACGTGATAACCGCTCGTGGTCGTGAAAATATAAATATCCTCGCCGAAATATTCCAGGAGATCATCGCACGACGGCACTTTCGAGTCAATATCGATTGTGGGATATCGCTGGCGACAACGCGGTATTATTTCGTTAACGAGAACACCTCCTTGGAACTGTTCCAGGTCAGGATTTGTCAGATACACATAAAATCTTATACCGGATTGTATTATCACTCCCGGTTGTAACTGTGATTGTGAAATCTCCGATTTCCTCGTCAGTAATTTCATCGCAGTCTTTTTCTTTTTCGTCTGTATTACCGGAATTTCCTCGGGAATCGAAGATTCCTCGGGAAACGCAGAGCGTTTCTCAGCGAGTGAGTAATATTTGACCAAATCATCATAATTTTCAATCTCGTATAACACATCATCGATTATCGCAGATGTGTCATAATCTTCGAAAATATCATCATCGGAATCACTTTCATTATCAGACATATATATCATAAATAGTTAATCTAATTGAAAATTACGTATTATATAATATGCCGTATTACAAACTTGCCGTTAATAAATGCAGCTGGTTATTTTACGGTAAAACTAATCGCTGTAATAAAAATTGCATACGAGAATTATGTAGCTATCACAGTTGGGTTTCCAGAACCACATCATCGCCGGGTCCTCACGCGTGCATCGTCTGCGGAAAAGGTGTGCGCGGTAAATTGCGAGTCTGCGCGGAGTGTGGCGCTCAACGATATCGCAACTATTGCACTTACTGTCGCGCCACCAAGCGAGTTCCAATATCCGAAGAAGAATTCTTTGGAAACGCAAGCGTTTCTGAAAATGCTTCGCATTTCTCTGGAATCTCCGATGAGAAATCTCTGGAAACGCAGAGTGTTTCTGAAAACGCAAACGTGGAAATCTCTGAAAACGCAACCGTGAGTGATGTTAACATCACCGCGGAATGATAAAAAAAAAGATAAAATATAATTTAGTTTCGGTTTCATAAAGTGAGGAAAGTGTCAGTATTAAAATTTATATATATAAAAATAATAATACTGACACTTTCCTCACTTTATGAAACCGAAACTGATTCGTATTATTTGCCTCAATTATATATTTGTATTATGTATATGTTCGAAGTCAGCGAACTAACCCGTGATGATGCCATCGCAGCATACCAGCGCAGATATCCACAGCTTGTATTGAATGTCGCCGGGAATACAATCAAGACTCGAGTTTATGGTCGTAATCTTGTTTGTACAATTTCTCAGACCCGTGATAATCTCGCCCGTAAACGAATCAGTGAACGGTATTGGAAGTCCCGCGGACTTGAAAGTCCGAAGGACTTCGAGTCAAACATAAAATAATTCCTTGGGAATCGAAGATTCCTGACATGAGAAACGCCTTCCTGAGAAACGCTGTCGTCTTTTTTATATCTATATTTTTTTTACTGTGATGGGACCGCACCAGCCACACAAAGCAGCACAGAGGGCGAACAAACCGACCTTTTTTTTAAAAATAACACTTTGCGTGAGGAACTCAAAGAGTTTCCGAAGAAACGCAGAGCGTTTCCGAGGTCGTCATAAAAACACTGATGTCATTTATGTTACTCAGCGTTATACACAAATTCCAAAAGTAATCAGGGATAACTGTAATCTTCTTGCGGTGTTTAATGGAGTTGATGTTCACACGCTGAGAAATATTCATCAAACCTGGTGTAGCGGCGATATGGATATTAATAAGTTTAAGAATTTCTTTAGTCGCGCTCAAAGAAACCAGCACGGATTTGTGACAATAAATTTACACGACCCGCGTACACGATACCGCGTCGGCCTTGATACACTATTTGCGACATAAAAATGTTTTCTTGGAAATCTTCGACTTCTCACAGCAGCAGGGGGGCGCAAACTACACCTGATTTTTCGATGATACCTCACCGTGGAAATTATGTCGGATACGAGTCGGATTTATTGAAGTAACTCGCGTTATGTCAGCGGAAATACAAAGCATTTTCAAGGACATTTTTTTTTGTCCTGTATTCTGAATAGAAGGGTTTATTTCGTCGAAATAAGCCCTCTATCGAGGAATAGTTTCCTGGAAGAGTTTATTGTGCAAAAAGTTTCGGTCTGTTCGCCCCCTCTGCTGCTAAAATAAAAGTTAAAACATCATCAGACAAACAATTAAATATAATCAAATATACATAACATTGGTTCTAAACATCGTTGGATACCATTACAACCAGATACGAATCAACGTTTCAACACATTGTGAGCTATGTAATTTATCTCTCGAATTTAGAAAACTTGCCATTTTTCACATGTGTACAAATTAATCCGTCGGTCAACCGATTTCAATCGAAAGCTGAAACACAAGATTTGATGACGTCAAGGTTGTCAACACAAGAAGTCAACACCACGCTATATCGGATTTTCTTCAGCCCAAGTTTGAGCTTCAAAAAACTCCAGCGCCTTAGTTGATCACTTATATTCACCGAGTCTTATTTTCATCGAATGAACGTTTTATCATGTCAGGTGTACTTTAAAAAACAGGATCACCTGTCTTCGTTCCCTCTCGAATCAATGTAGTATGTGCCACGAGCGAATAATATAGTTATTAGATTATTTACTAATGGAATATGTCGAATGAACCTCATCACAAATTTTGGAGAACTCCCGAAAAAGAATGAAATTAAGAGCGGCTTCGTTTCTGAATTCTAATCGGAATATATGAACGTCGTTTAAACCTAAAATCTTTGATTATTTCAAAGAACGGTTTTTGTCAGAAAGTTTTTTAAAACAAATCATTGTCATCCTTCCGAATTTTAATTAGATTGGAAGAATGTGAAATTCATGATAATCGGCGTCATTGGAATTTTAATGAAGTGATGATTGTCTCTTTGCAGTTTTGCCACAGTAATGAACCAGAGTGATTCGCGTGACCGACTCGTGACCAGACGTATTAAGTAAGGTTCATCAAACCATCACAGGTCGGCTATTGTGGCGTGTACCTGGTCAATGCACTCTATTTTACATGCCTCATCAAAATACAACCTTCATGTAGTTCTGCGCCGATAAACCAAAGTTTGATGGGCTTTGTGTACCCATTATACATTAATGCATATATATAGTGCCTGAAAAAATAAAATGTACAAAAGCTGAAATCATCGAGACAATCACTGTATTATATTACATTCAGATCATTCTCAACCCCCATCCCCCACCCTGTGATTCCACTCCTCTAATCCACTCCACAACTATTCTCCATGTTTCAGTATGCACTGGAAGACGGGTGCAACCGTGTTTACAGTGGAATATTTTTCTGCTACAGTAACTGGATTAGCGTTAGTAGTTGTATGAGGATCGTTTGGTACACTAGTTTTCCTGTGTTTCGCACATTCAATCCGGGGCCCCGAGTGGCCGAGTGGTCTAAAGCGCTCACCGTTCTGGATCACTGCCATCTCACCTCTGTCTGCATGGGTTCGAGTCCAAGGCTCGGCCAGCGTGGGTACATGGGAAAGCCTGCCAGTAGCTTCTCGTGGGTCGGTGGTTCTTCCCTGGGTTTTCCATGGTTCTTCCACCACCAGTTATAATGGCCGCCATGTATAGCCTATATTGTGCTGAAAACTGCGTTAAACCCTAAAACAACAACAACAACAACAACAACACATTCAATCCATAATTTCATCGCCCAGTGACTGGACGGTCTTATCTGATATTACATTCTGTGTTCAAATCTTTCGCGAGATTTTCTCGACTTGCAATAAAAATTTAGACTCAAATGAAAAGTTTTAAATTCTCTCGTCAGAAAACAAATCTGTTGAAGCATTAATTGTCATTTGAATTGCAAGAAGTGTGTGTTAAGATTGACAAAACTATTTTCATTATTTTTTGTATACCTAAAACGATTGTGGACTAATGTTCCTCAAATCTGTTTAGAGTACATCAAAATCATATCTTTTACTGTTCCAGTAGTCAGCACAAGTTGCGATACTTTCAGTTTTATTATCAATCTTGTGTGTGTGTGTGTGTGTTTGTGTGTGTGTGTGTGTGTGTGTGTGTGTGTGTGTGTGTGTGTGCAAGAGAGAGAGAGAGAGAGAGTTAGAATTGTAGGGTTTTACGCCATTTTTCAGCACACGATAGGCTGGCTATACATGGAGGCCAGTGTTAATGGTGGAGGAAGAATAATGGAGAATCCTTTAGACCACTCGGCCACTCTCTCTCTCTCTCTCTCTCTCTCTCTCTCAGATTCGGCTAATGTGGGTATGTGAAAAGGCTTGCCAGTAGCTTCTCGCTGGTCGGTGGTTCTTTCCGAGGTTTACCCGGATTCTTCCTCCACCAATAGGAACAATGTCAGGGAAGGGTTACAGTGATAGACTTTGTGTCCACGTTTTTTAAAAAAAAAAGGCTTCCTAACTAGTAGCACGTGGTGACACTTCGTTCCATGACATGCTTGGATAACTGTAATTTCATAGGTTCTCTCTCTCTCAGTCTAACACTGTCACCCTTCCCTGACATAGTTCCTATTGGTGGAGGAAGAACCCGGGAAAACTTCCGAAAGAACCACCGATCAGCGAGAAGCTACTGGCAAGCCTTTTCACATACCCACATTAGCCGAATCCGAGACCTAAGAATCCACGCAACCAGAGATGATATGGCAGAGATCCATAACGGAGAGCGCTTTAGACCACTCGGCCACTCTCAAGAGAGAGAGAGAGAGAGAGAGAGAGAATAACGGAGAGCGCTTTACGCTTTAGACCACTCGGCCTCTCTCTCTCTCTCTCTCTCTCTCTCTGAGAGAGAACCAACGAAATGGCAGTTATCCAAGCATGTCATGGAACGAAGTGTCACCAAGTGCTACTAGTTAGGAAGCCTTGTGGTTGTTTTTTTTTTAAACTTGGACACACTCTATCACTGTCACCCTTCCCTGACATTGTTCCTATTTCTGATGCTGTAATTGGGTTTACTAGCATGTCATGACCCGATGTTATAAGTAATGATTCCGGACTGCAGTGTGATACATACAATATAATTATGCTTTAGTGGAGCTGGGAAGAACACCCCACATTGATAGTTCTTATTAATAGCACCCCAAACTCAGGGTGTTTATTAAGAAACCTCATAATGAGGGTGTTTATTAAGAACATCCCAAAGTGAGGGTGTTTATCAAGAACACCACAAACTGAGGGTGTTTATTAAGAAACCTCATAATGAGGGTGTTTATTTAGAACATCCCAAACTGAAGGTATTTATTAAGAAGAGGATCCTAAGTTTGTATGACGTATATATATATATATATATATATATATATATATATATATATATATATATATATATATATTAAAGCGTTTTCTTTGTATAGTTGTAACGAGGTGAGACTGTAAACAATCATTGATATCTTCATGTATGTCTTAGGATAATAAAGCAGCGAACAAAATAAAAAAGTGAAAAGCAAAACATACATAAATAGTATACAATAATTACATATAATATAATCAATGACAATACATGTTATCAAAAATCATTCCTTGAATCATAAATAGTTTTATTCTGTACATAATTACAATTATATTCTATACATAAATGTAATTATACTCTGTATGTACAAATATTTATATTATTTACACAATTAGTTGTATTCGATACATAATTACAGTCATTTTTGGTGTATAATTGCAGTTAAAGTTTGTATATAATTCCAGAAGAGAGAATTAAATATAACAAAGAGAACAACATACCGAGGGAACGCTCCATGTTTGTTATCCTGTCATACTTAGTATGACGAATGATAGAAATACCGGACATAACATAGCGAATGTGGAGTACGTCAACGTGCGCCTCCCTTCGCAAATGAATGATTCGCTATATTACACACCTTTAGAAGTACTAAAAATAAATCTAATATAGGCCTCCATTTCAGTTTCTCAGTAAGTGCATACGCCTCAGGGTGAAAACGTGATTAGCTTAGTAATGGTCCTTGGCTTGGTGTCAGACGTCAAAGGTAATTTTATGTTGAAAGGAGATATCCTTGTTTATAGCTTATATTCTACCCCACATTACTTACACACATGTCCATACAACTGCATGCAATGGTCATATGTCTGTGTGTGTGTGTGTGTGTGTGTGTGTGTGTGTGTGTGTGTGTGTGAATAGTGGTATTAGAGTCCGAATGAGGTTGGGGATTCTCGCAAAGCCGGAAATGATCAACACAAGATTGGGTTTAAGTTAGTGTTACGAGTCTAGGCTCTTACAAAAAGAACAGAAAAGAGTGAAGACAACAAGCTTAGTCAAATTTAACAAATAATTTACTTCCCTAGAATATCAAGTTAAAAATGAGAAGAAAAAAAACTTATAGTTTTAAGAATCAAATCTAAAAGAATCTAAGAATTAAAAAATAGAAGTGCGAGTAATAAAAAGTCCTGAATGGAACTGAGTTCGAATCCCGATGAAATCCCAAATGTAAGATGATGACGTCTGTTGTAACCTGCGAATTACTGTTATGTCATCAGTTTCTTGTTGAATCACATAAAATATTATTCCAGATTTGAATTCAGTATAACTTCCAATAAATGTTTTTTATGCAAGAATTTCGTAGGATCACTTATGTATTTCCAAGAAAAAGAATCAATTGAAATTCAATAATTTTTTTTTAAAACTCAAATTGGTCACAACATATGTTTGAAGCCCAACTCACTATCCTTTATCATAAGTTATAAGACTAACTACAAAGCTAAACAGATTCCCGCATGGGGGTCAAGAGTTCATCTTTCCAGAAGGAATGGAAGTTTGTTACATAATAATTATCCCGTCGTCCTGGAATGGCCATGACTTAATTTAATAATTCTTACTCGGAGAAAGAATACAATTTTTTTTAAAAAATGGTTTACCAAAACTATCACTGGTTTTGAATGAATGTCAGAAACTAGTTTTTGGGGTCATTTTTCAGCGTACGATAAGCTATACCTGCCGGTCAGTATAACTGGTAGAAGACAAAATAAATGAACCCCAGTAAGAACCACCGATCCACGAGGTGAGATGGCAGATATCTGTGAAAGCAGGCGCTTTAGACCACTCGCTCATCCGGAGCCCTTGAAAAAGAAAAAAGAAAAAAAGAAAGACAAAACTGATTGAGATAATTTATTAGCAAGACATTTCTTATAATACATATGATGCTTGGTCAGTTTGAGACTCAGCTTGGTCAGTTTGAGACTCAGTACATTTGAATGATTGACTTATTTCAATTATTCTGTTGGATAAAATTAATTCAGTAACGTTATACAATTTGTGATTATGATCGACTAGGTGTCTTAAATTAGGCTTTTTTCTGCTTAGCCGGTCCCAAAACTCCAGAGGGTTATACAAATATTGCATGCCAAATAGAAAATTGGAGTCATAAAATGGCGCTCTACATGTATATTAAGCTTTTGGGAGAGTGACAGGTGTTAAGATGAAGCTGTTTGCGTTTGGAACATGCACAATGGAGAAAATATTGGCATACCTCTATGTCACTTTCATGTATCACTGCTGATATTGCTTTGTGGAAACTGTGCATGAACTAAGCACACAGCTAAGCAAAGTGGCTGCTCCCATGTGCATGAAATATCAGTCCGAATTAATCTAAAGTACTAATATTTAGTAGTTATTCAAACAGGAACAATTTATTTTGCGAGACATGACGTTACCAACTTCTGAATGTGCATCGAATGTAGTACGCAATATATAAAAAACAAAAATGTTATTTGTTCGTTGTCTTTTTTAAAAAAAATACAATTTATTACTTTAGCCCAAAGAAGAGAAACTTATAAAGCGGAGATAACAGTTTTTTTAGTATAGGTGCCCAAATGAACTACAGCCACGCTGTAATCTCTATATCCCAAATACACACATCAATCATACACCAAAATATAAAGGGAATTAAAAGTTCTTTTAACAATACCTAAAATATAAACGATCTTTTCTAATAGCCAGTATAAACAATTAGAACAACTTGAGAGTTTCTTTCTCTTTAAAAACATAATTTCATGCAAAATACGAAACTGTAGAGTGCCGTCAAAATTATTACCCCCAAAACGGCGTCTGTTGCACGCTCAAAATATGTGTATCTGCATTCATACATGTTATGTTAGTGCTCACTTTCACCTCTTGTCTTTCCAGTTTTTACATTTATTTTTTCCTCACGTACTGGATTCACATGTTGTTTTAATGACAATGTTGGTACCTGATTAGATTATGAATCATCTTTTGAACAAGGCTTCGTTACAAATGTTAATATGTTTACTGTGATATAACGAATGTATAGCTATTTGTCGAGCAGTTTTTATAGGATTTATGTACGTAATAGAACTGAATGTCTACACTGAATGAACACTATAATACCTATGATACATATGGATTAGAACTAAATGTCTACACTGAATGAACACTATAATACCTGTGATACATATGGATTAGAACTGAATGTCCACACTGAATGAACACTATAATACCTATGATACGTATGGATTAAAACTGAATGTCTACACTGAATGAACACTGTAATACCTATGATACATATGGATTAGAGCTAATGTCCACACGGAAGGAACACTATAATACCTATGATACATATGGATTAAAACTGATTGTCCACACGGAAGGAACATTTTAAATGCCAGGGGTCCCTTTGTATCACGTCATATCAGTGTATATATGTAAAGGGTTGGTGTCTTCCGTTCCATTATTTATTTCACTCACAAACTGACCAGAACGATGGAAGAGCCCACACAGATCGAACTTCTGATCAGAGCTTTGTAATGTGTCATACGAAGGATTTCTTTAGACAAGCCAACGTACTACTCCACTTCATTTCGAGATAAAAGTCAAGATACTTGCTATATCTGTAAGAATAAAAGGCATTGGACTAGAGCGTGTCCCGACCGTCTAAAAAGCAAACCAGATGTCAGAAGAGACAAAAGTCAAGATACATGTTATAAATGTCAAGAGAAAGGACATTGGTGTTTAGAATGCCCTAAGAAACAACAGGAGCAAGAGGAAGTGAGAGGTTCCGAACATGAAGAAAAAGAGGTACCCTCCCCAAAGGAAGAACCCAGACACGTACAGAAAGAGAAAAAAGAGAAGAAAAGAAGACGAGGAGAAAGTGAACAAAAGACACAGAAGAAGTATATGAACAGATTAAAATGTTGTGTTGTGATATTGGATTGTAAAGTTAGTACCAGCATAGACCAGGTAGAAATCGTATGTGTCTCCTGGTTTTTATTTTTTTAGACTAAGAACCTACACACACACACACACACACACACACACACACACTTGTAAAAGGTGTCAAGTGGGGAACAATGAAAAATTACCAGTCAATTGGGGACCTCATTAAATACTATTCAGACTGCAAAATTCTCTTAAAGGGAACATTGCTAGAAGAAAAAAAATATCATTATTATAGGTTCAACACTATGACATTTCCTTTCTTCACATTGTGTTATTGTCATAAGCAAACGATGACTTCTTACTCAGACAAGCAATGCAAGACCTCGTATACACCATGATAGTTGGTGTGTGTGTGTGTGTGTTTTGAAATTCGGTGAAAGATTTATTCCAGAATGAAGTGTATCTTCCTAATGTACCGTATTATCACCATTGTTGATGTAATTGACTAAATTTTGATTTTCTATGTACGGGGGCTCGATTTGTTCTGTTCCATATATCTCTGCCCAGATCTCTATTTGTTCTACCTATAAGTTTACTCGATCTGAGCAATAATACTGAGGGCGATAATCTTCTAGATAACGAGAACCAAATAAAGCGGACACCTTGAAAGAAGGTACAATCGGCCAATCAACTCTCACCTATTACAAAGGGTGGGGGCGTCTTAGAAGTACGTACTAAATGGATACCCATATGAATGATTTCAAAATCCAAATTTTAGATCTTGAAACACTTGGTCCCCATTATTTCAATTTCCTTCAGAATAATTGGTCTATTTCCTGATGTCTAAGAAATGTCAGTCTCACAAGTGCAAACAGTGGCATGTTTATATATATATATATATATATATATATATATATATATATATATATATATATATATATATATATATATATATATATATATATTCAAAAGCACATTTTAAAAACGAATCTTGCTTTAGCTGTCATTTGACTGGACATTTTCAAAACAGCAGACAAATCAAACATAGAAAACAGCAGGATAAACTTTTTTCATGTTAATAATGATTTAGAAGTAATTTTCCATACTGTTTCTACGTTGCCTTCTTGTTATTTTACATGTCATTTCAATATGAATATTGACAAAAGTAACTCAGCAGATAAATTTAAAATAACAGCCTGCATGAAGACACATTTTAAATAATTATTTCGTGTTAACTTCTTTTATACTTTATCAAAACTTATTTTTAAGAAAACTTCATATTCAACTCCAAGCACATCAACATTTTTACAGCCAATTAAATTTATTTCATTTTAGAGTACAACTTATTTATCCATCCTGCATTCACCTGGATTATACTCTAAAGGTGTAAATTAAACTGCTGCAAAATAAAAATATATTCTAATCATTTTGCCATTCTGCGGGGGGGGGGGGGCAGGGCACGGGGGGGGGGGGCTAAGTCACCCAAAGTACTCCCCTGTACTGATCACTGCCATCGTATCTCTGTCTCTGTTAGTTAGAGTTTTGGGCTCAGCAAATGTGGGTACGTGAGAAAGCTTACCAGTAGCTCTTGTGTGTTGGTGGTTCTTACCTGGGTTTTTCCGGAGGTCTCCCACCACCAGTTCTACTGTCCGTGATGTACAGGCTTATCATGCACTGAAGAATGGCATTAACACAACAACAATTCTGCAGAATTTCCTTCCCACAAAATAATTTGACATTAAAGACATAGCAATTTAAAAATAAATGAGAGCAAACTTGCAGTTTGTTGAAAGTTTAAGTTAGGCCCCCACCCCATAACCTACAAATTTTCACACAAGTCATGTGTATCTGAAAATTGTTGGTGTCACCAAAGGGGTAAGTTATATTAATAACCTAGCCAAAGCATTTTTGGTCAGTGGTAATGCATTTTATTTACAATACTGTATTTGCATAAACATTTTCTATGAATTTGTAACTAACGGTAATGTAAATAAGTCTGTCAGATGTTTGTGGAAAGTATTTCACACATGAATTGTTCATAAATGTCAGTTACTATAAATGGCCATGTGCTACTTTCACAATAAAAATGTTCTGACATGAAATGTGTGTTTGTTAACTATTAGTTCCTCTGTAGTATCTGAAAACATTCCATGCAGATCAAAATGGGACAGTACTTGTCGGCACAATCATTTTATAAAAGCTTTATATCATTGCAAGTACAAAAAAACTATGAATGTTTCTTACAAACTTGTGTATTCTGGTATATAGAACCTGTAAACTTTGTCTTGCTAGCTAGAGAAAATAACGGTACATCTTTTTTATCACCCCACTGTTATATGTACATTTCAGTCCCACTGGTTATGTGATGTTCAACAATTTTCCCTGTCATAATACATTTAATAAATTATGTAGTAACAAACGCATTGTGTAATCATTTTATGTAACATTTGAACAAAGAAATCTGAAATAATTTAATTCATTCATCATTTGACAAATTTAATAATTTACAGAAAAATTCAGTGTCTGTCCACTCTCATCATTCTGCAAGTTCAATTTCGGTTCTGTTAACCACCAAAAGCCCTTACAGTGCATCGGACATTGTTTGTACACGGCACACTTGCTATACTGGCATTAAAGAACCAGCATTTCGCCTGAGTTATGTACACTTCATCAGGATGATTGCTGATGGTGTCCACATAATGTTTCATGTAAATGTTAGGTTATGTAAATATGCAACAAAATAATATAATTCTTTAAATGAGTAGCAAAATAACTTGATAAATTGTTTATATTTAATTAAAAAAAACATGACAACCATTAGAATGAAAGAATTCAGTGAGAAAAATCTCTCAGCACTCTCGAGATAAATTCCAACTGACGTCAAAATCGGCCTCACGAAACTTTTCTCAAGTATCATTCCATTTTAAGCTGTATATTTTTTTAATAAAAAAAATACAATCCTTTAAATAGTCCTAATACTGGCCTTTACAGTTCTTATGCTGTACATTAGAATCTTTTTTGTAAAACCTACATATTGTTAGGTATATTTGACTTAATTATATCTGATTTAATATATATTTATTTAAATTTAACTATTTGTTTGTCAGTTTTAAATTTTCTTTATTTTTCATTACATGCTATTGTAATGTAAATTTTATTCACTGGAGATGATACGTTTTCCAGAAAATAGTTTGACCTTGACTGTTCGTTTGGTAAACACCAGGTATTGATCTAGATCCTGACTTTGATTCAAAATTAGTAGCAACCATGTAAATAAGTTCTATTTTTATTTTAAAATAATTGTTCGTTGTCGGGGTCTTGATGGGACTACTGACTTAAGATGTTAACGATTTAAAAAAAAAATATTTGCTAGATTTAAATGATTGTTTTCGTCAGGGCCTACGTAATCTTTAACAAGTACGAAGTTCTGGAACATGATCACATGACCCCCATTTTGCATTTTAGAATACGATATAACCTTTGTTTTTGAGAGATATTCTCAGTAGTAGCTGGGCTTTTCTTTGCACTGGAATGTGTCTGTTGAACTGTTTGGAGTTATTTCAAATTGCTTGGATTCAAAAGGATTATTGTTTCCCTGGAAAATACGTGTGCTCATGTGAGATTCTTAATCAAAGACTGTTCTTATAAAACAATTTTTAGATTTACAAAACCAGAGTGATAATTCTTGTTTCTACATGGAACTGTGGACTTCAACACAACATGTTACAGCATACGTTATCGTCTTCCATCTTGGATTCTTCGTCGTGATTCGAACTTGAAATCAGTATAACATTTTATTATTAGGACTACTAAAATTTTATTCCTGGAATATTCTTGGATTATTTTTTGGATTTGATTCTTAAAATCGTAAGTTCATAATTTGTTTTATTTTTACGTTGTTTTTCCAGGGAAATAAATTCTTTTTTTCAAAGCGTGTTGTTTTCACTCTTCCTTGTATTAATGTTTATTCGAATCTAAATACGTAGCATAAGAATTGGGGAGCTCGTCCTATGGATAATTTTGAATTTTGGTAAGAATATTTCATAAGTTTTTAAACTTTTTAGTGAAATCGGCAATCTTTTTCTAAAATTTCATCAAAAGTGGGAATATTTTTTCCAAATCCTACCCAGGAACAATTAGATCTTTCCAAACTTGCCAGAAAATACGATCTTTCTGAGGTTAAGGCTTCCATAACGAAACAGGAAATGAGAAATATTTTGGTTCAGTATTTGGTAGAAAAGAATGTTTTGGATAAAATTGCTTTGGTTTCGATCAGTAAATCTGTATCGGACTCTGACATAATGTGAAGGAATTAGAATCAAAATAGAAGATGGAATTTGAGTTGAGGAAGCGTTAGCTTCAGAAAGAAGGAATAAAAAAAACAAGTGCTATTACAAGCGGAAGAAAAAACAAGAGAGAGAGAGAGAGAGAGAGAGAGAGAGGACAACAATGCATTTACAAGCTGAAGAGAAACAGGAAGACAAATGCATTTACAACCTTAACTCACTTCTATTGGCCACAAATCAAAAGAGATGTTGGTAAGTACCGTAGATCTTGTCATACCTGTCAAATGGTAGGAAAACCCATTCAGAAAATTCCTGAACCTCATCTACAACCTATTCCTGCCTTTGATGAAACATACAGTAGAATTATGGTAGATTGTGCTGGTCCCTTACCTAAGACCAAGTCAGGTAGCCAGTACATGTTGACCATTACGTGTGCGTCAACAAGGTTTCCAGAGGCAATTCTCTGGAGTAATATAAAATCTAAAACAATAGTAAAAGCTTTGATGCAGTTTTTTTTCTACGTTTGTACAGTATGATGAAGGCTCAAATTTCATGTCTGGAATTCTCCAGCAACTTATGTATGAATTAGACATTCATCAATTCAAATCTTCTGCCTATCACCCTGAGAGCCAAGGGGCATTAGAAAGATTATACAAGATTTTGAAAACTATTGATTCGATCATATTGTTTTGATACGGGTAAAGATTGGGACGAAGGCATTCATTTATTATTGTTTGTTGTTAGGGAATCAGTTCAAGAAACATTATATTTCAGTCCCTATGAACTGGTTTTTGGACACACTGTGAATGGACCATTGAAGTTATTGACAGAGAAACTTCATTCTAATGAAGATTCTGAAATTAATCTTCTTATGTTTCTAATTTGAAATACAAGTTGTCAAAGGATTGTGAGATTGTAAGACCAAATCTGCACTCCACTCAATCCAAAATGAAGTCAAGATATGATAAAAACTCGAAGAAAGGAGATTTCAGCCTGGTGATAGAGTTCTGGCTCTCTTGCCAATACAACAAAATCCTCTTCAGGCCAAGCATGATGGTCCCTACACAGCTGACAGGAAAATAAATGATTTAAATTACATCATAAATACTCCTGGGAGGCATAAACATAAACATGTTAAAAGAGGATATTGAAAGAGATAGCCAAGTTCAACATGCCATCAATTTAGTTGTACCTGTCCCACTCAGTGAAGATTTATGTAAAAGAAATATCATCAGATTCTACTGATATTGGAGTGACAAATCTTCGGAATTCAGAACTTATGAAAGATGTGTACCAGAAACATTCACAAATGTAAGAGCAAGAAAGAAATGAACTTAAACAGTTATTATTTGAATATGAGCACTTATTTCCAGATGTTCCTACAAGAACCAACAAAATTGTCCATAACTTCTGATTGTAAATTCCAAACCTGTCAAACAACACCCATATATAATGAACCCTCTCAAACATGAATACTTGAAAAAAGATATTCAATATTGCTGGAGAATGATTTTATAGAGACCAATAAAAGTGACTCAAGTTCACCATGCAAACTTGTTCCCAAACCAGATAAAACTTTCCATATGTATACTGATTATAGGAAGGAGAATAGTGTGACAAAAACAGATGCATTCACATTACCAAAAATTGATGACTGTATTGACAACATCGGGAATGTCAAGTCTTCTGAAACGATTTTGACAAATTTCACTAAAGGAAATAGCGAAGGAAATTTCGGCATTCGTGACTCTAGATGGACTTTACCAATATAAAGTAATGCCATTTTGGATGAAAGGGTCACCAAGTACATTTCAACGTCTCATGAATATGATTACCTCTGGTCTAGACAATTGTGATACTTACATCGATGATGTCATCATCTACAAAGACACCTGGGAAGAACATTTAGCAACAATTCGGAAATTCTTTGACAGTCTCAGAGATGCATGTTTGATAATTAATTTATCAAAAAGTGAGTTCTGCCGTCTAGTGAAACCTAAGACACATCGTGGGACATGGATAAGTGAAACGTATAGATGCTAATGTCAAGGCTATCTCTAATTTCCTGTGACTATTAATAAAAAGCAGCCGATTCAATTTTTGTGTATGGCCGGACACTATCAAAAATTTTGTTCAATTTTTCTATAATTGCTGAACTCCTGACAAATTTATTGAGTAAGAAAAAGCTTCTTTGGGCTGAAACATGTCACGAGGCTTTTGACAAGTTTAAAGCCATACTTAAAAGCATGCCAGTTTATACAGCCCCAAATTTTAGACAATCATTTAAACAAATCATGGAAAACAAAACACCCTCAGCTGCTAGTAACAGAAGAAATTTGCCAGCCAAAGCAGTACACTGTATACAAATTACAAAGACACTCTGTGGTCTAACAAAAGGGTACAGTGATGTAATCAGTGCCAGTGAAATAAAGACAGAGTGGGGAATTTTTCAAGCACAATGTGTACAACAATTACGTAGGAGTCACAGTGACCTATTTTTTGACAAAATTGGTTTTAATGAAGGACAGTTAATTGTCTGATGGAAATTTCATTTATTTCCGAGTCGAGCATAGAGCCAGAGTACAATTTCATACCAGAATTGGATCGAAACAAAACTGATACAGGCCGATTGTTGTCACTCTTGATGAACTTATGAAAATAAATCTTGCTAGTGTTGACATAATAGATTTTTATCCCATTAGGTGATCAGGAAGAAACAGACATCTACATCAATTATACAAAGAGAATGCTTTCACCAAGCCGACACACTCCGAGTGGTTTTTGCCATAGTGCAAATGTGACTGTGTCATGATTAGTGATATTAACAGTGTAAATATGTTTCTTAAGAAAATAAAATAAAAACAACTGTTTTGCAGATATCCATAGCAAACCCAAAGAAAATATACCTGTGGTTTGCTGCCTCCAACTAGTAAAACATTAAAAGGGTTTTTAAAAAATTATATCATGAATATCTGTTGCAAACAGAACACTTGTGCACTTATCTTTCATGTATGTTAAAATGTCTGGTTCAAAAATTAAAAGTATCCCTCCCAACCCCTGAATCTCTCTCTCATAGCGCACACACACACACACACACACACACACACACACTTGACAACAGAAATTGGTGGACAAGGAGAAAAACTGACAAAGGGTGGTATACTTCAACCTCTGCATGTCCACTTCAATGATCCAATGAGTGACTCAGATTCAGAGTTAGGTCTTGACCAAGAGTCAAGTTTTTGGACACAGATAACATCAATATGAGAAGATGGAGAAATTGACATTATTTCAGGCTCTGAAAACTCTGTGACTGAACTCCCAAAAATATTTCTATATCCTCCCCTGGTCCTACACAGACAGTAGCAGACAGCAAAAGTGAGATACAAAAAGAGACATACGTCAAAACAGTGGTATAGGCTAGAATCAGTTAAGTAGGCAAGCAAAAAGTGATAGGCAAATGAACAGGTACACAAAACAGTTTGAAAGTTTGAAAAGAGGATTATAAAAAAGAACAAAACAAAAACTATTAATAAACACACATAATTTATTTTTCCTAGCTCAAAGTGAAAATGTACTAAAAAATTGGTCCATAAAATTGAGGTCTATCAAAACCAACAAAATAAAATACAGCAAGGACGGAAATTTAAGTTTGTGGATCTTGCAAAGATAGTGTGAAAATACCACATCAAAAAACAATCTGTGTAATACTACATGGTTTAATATAAATTATTATATTATAATAAAAAGCAATCATCGCAATCAACATTTAAAATTACTGATTCAGTTTAATTTACTTCAAAATATTGCCCCATCCGATTATTTAATTTGCACTCCAACAATTATTGAGATAATTCTCTTTAAAACCAGCTAAACACGTAAAATAAAATCGTCAACCCTTCTATATATATTTCATGAAGCTTTTCTTTCAAATCTGATTTCACTATATATTTTGCCAACAAACAATTCTTACTTAAAAACCTTCTTCCCAAATTTGATATTCATTATTTAAGCTGAAATTCCAAAGCAAAGAAAGTCTCACACAAAAAACAAGTATCCACTTCTGCATATATCAATAAAATTAACATATTCTTTCCCAGTTCAATCATAGAAATCAAACATTTACGTCAAAGCAAGCACATGCTATTCCTAGGAACTAGTGAACAGTGTTCATAAAATGTATCACAGATGTGACGCTATGGCAACTAACTTTAAACGAGTGTAGGTGAGAAAAATAAAATAATACTGTCAATTTGATTTCTTGATTATCAACTACTTTGTATCAGAAGAAAAATTATCTTGCATGAGCATTGTTCACGATGGACATTTAATCAATCTGCAACAATTTCAACAATGAAAAATGTTGAGGTTGTTGGATTGCATGGGGAAAAGAAATTAGGGGAAAAATAAAAAGGCTAACAAAGTGAAAAAAATGAGAGCTGCTGGAAAGACATAATGTATCAAAGGATATATATACATTTAACAAAACAAAAAAAAACAAGTAAAATTAATGCCAGACATTTCAATTAATGTGAATACATATACATTCCAATTTTCAAGACGTTCAGTTCAGCAAGAACTGCTTTGGTGTTAATGACTAAAACTGACAAATTTGTAGCTTATATATAATATCCATCAACATATTTTTATACCGACTCCATGTTAAAATTAAAAATCATGATTCCATAGTTAACATTTAGTGGAAAATTTAAACACTACATACAATTATGCACCAGCAGCTCAGCAAAATATCCATCAACATATTTTTATACCGACTCCATCTTAAAATTAAAAATCATGATTCCATGGTTAACATTTAGTGGAAAATTTAAACACTACATACAATTATGCACCAGCAGCTCAGCACTTGATGATTACAATGTTCCATGAATTTCGCTCAATTTTGTAAACAGGTGATGTTAACACTGCTACCTGGTGCACATCAAAAACAGCAGGCATAACTATTGATGTAGTTACCCTGCTTGTAATACAGTGTGATGTACTACCAACTTTGTAAAACAAGTCCCCATGTAAAACAATACATCATCTGCAAAACAAGTCCCCTTGTAAATGATGCATACTTTACAAATGTCCAAATCATAAAACAGGCAATAATTGATAAATGTTTTTAATCTGATACAAGCTGCAAGATAACTAAATTCTTTGGTCAAAACTTTCAGCAATGCTTTCTCTAAAGCTTAACAACATCCTAAACTAAGATTTTTTTAAAATCTACAACATATCACATTTATGCTTGGTCAACAGAAATATGGGTAAAACAAAGTTGTAACTACGGCTAATCTTTGTGTAACTAAGGGAGAGAGCAGACATCACAGATGGCGGAAGATATAAGAAATAAAAAAGTCAAAAAATTACCAACATGTATTGCTATCAGGTTTGGAGAAATGATATCCATAGCTTACAAGAGTCTTTATGCTCCAAAAAGAGGAAAGAACATACAAGTGCAGAAAAACACCCAAATTTTAACGGCTAACTTTATCTGTACCACATGATAAAAAGATAAAGTTATCTATTTCATCTCCATCAGCACTCAATATTAAGATAATTGCAACAAAAATCGGTAAAAAAGAAATCTCAAAATGATTTGCAATGCTTAGCAATGTATGATCTTTTAAAGCTCATGTAATTTTTGCTCTTAGATGGCAGCAAAACAATGTCCAACAACAGCATCCACACATCTGATTTCTTTCAAGCTTACTCTGATTTTGCATAGCTAGTTTTGATTTGCTCTTACAAACAAAAATAAATACTATGTTTCTAAAAATAATTTAGATTTCATTAGCAAGTAAGGCAGTGGGTAGCAGGATCTACTTCTTTAATTTCCGACGAGAAGCAATGGGACTAATGCTGCGTCTCATGGAGCTGCCTGGTCGAAGGGGTGTTGAACGCAATGGCGAGCGATAGCTGGTTCGCATTGGGAATGTGCTGGAGGCAAAGTCAAGGGAGTCATCCAGTTTCCTGGTTTCCGTTTCAAGCAACAGGGGGTCAAGGCTCGAGTCTCGGACAGATGTGAGAGAAGAATCGAGCACATTACGGATATCACGAATCTCATCTCCAGTGCGGGCACTGCGGGAAATATAGTTCTGCCTTCTGCGCATCTCAGTTGCTAGCTGGTCCTTCAGTGTGGCAATCTGTAAAAAGAAATGTTATCATTTAATGTGAAACAGTAATTATGTAACTGTTGATGCTGTGATGATGATTTGGAAACAAAACCAAGTACCACAATGACATTAATGCTGATAGAAACTGACAATTAATGGAAGGAGGTTAATACTAATAAGAACTGACAACTTTTAATATACACTGTCTTTAGGAACATTTCTACACATTCTAACTACTACAGCATGAACAAATTGTGTGTGTGATTTGGATTTTAATACAGCTTTACCAATTTTTCAGTAATATCGCTAAGATGTCTCCAGTGTGGCAGTTTATAGTGATGTCTAGCACTGGGGAATCATGCCGCAGACATGTAGCATCATGTACTACCAAATAACCTTATCATGACACCTGGCCGACCAGTCCTAACACTAACCTCTTAATGCTGAGCGCCTAGTGAGGCAGCTGTTAGTACCATTTTTATAAGTCTTTGGTATGACTCGGATGGGGTTCGAACCCACAACATCCCGCATCCGAGAGAGACGCTCTAACTACTAGGTCACTAAAGTGGTCAAGTACACAGAGAATATATGAAAAGACAAAATATAATGTTAACGCTTTAAATGCTTTTAGAACTGACAAGTATGTAAAATACCAAAATGCCTCTACATATCACAGAATTACTGTATATAAGAACTATGTTGTCTGTAAAGATACAAATTATACAAAATCAATCATAATATTATTATATCAAAAACCAATTTAAAAAAATTTAAAATTACATTTATTTGTATAAATAAAGAGTGCAGGACATTTTTTAAACAATACAATACTATCAGACTCAAGTGATCAGGGTGTCTCAATGCATTTTAAGAGAATGTCAAGACAACATTCATGACTTAGCTAGGCAAATAATTCATGTTAAAAATATAAAAATCTTTTTAAGGAGCTCACAGTTTCCTCAAGGCCCTTTATCTTTTGTCTGTTGGCTCTCTCGCGTGCCTCAAGTAGCTTCTCTGCCTGTACCTGGGCAGATCTCAGTCTCTCAGTCTCCATCTCTGTTTCAGCACGGTGTCTGGTAGTTAAGTCTATCAGTCTGAAATTAAGCACAAAATAAGAAATATTGTCATAAAAAGAAATCTTGAGATTTACTTTTAACTTGCCTTAAATACAGCCTTAAAAAAGTTACAACCATGATTTTAATAAAACATTGTCATACAACCTGGTAAATTTACAATTTTCAGGCTGGAAATAAAAAATAATTTTTTAAAAATTCTTGACCCACAATTAACACATCGATACATCATTCCTTGATAGTAATATGCAATATACAACATATTTCCTTCATTGGGTTTCATGCCAAATTAGCTTAAGTTCAATATTTGCAAACATTTTATAATGACCTACTTTAAATCAAGTAACAATACAGGCAAAATCATTTCAATTCAGCATGTTGAGATCACCACATCTCTGCTTAATTTTACTCAGTTATATGCATAAATTGCAAAAGTGTATATTATTTAATTTTCATGAATTTGAATTTTATATTAAAACTATGCATTTCTAGTCTCATTAAAATCTATAATCAGAGTATCTTTGCAAAATGGCAGAAATACACACAGAAATCAGAAAGATCAAGAGAATCCAAGTTTTTTCCAATCGAAAGTTTAGGATACTTTCCTTCAATACATGCTAATCTACATAGCATTAATCTAGTAACCCAAGCAAACTGTGTGTGTGTGATTAGGATCTTTAACATAGCTTTAACAATATTTAAGTCATATCGCTATGATGTCTGCAGTGTGGCAGTTTAAAGTGATATCTAGCACTGGGGCATCATGACGCAGACACATAGAATGATGTCCCACCCAGTCACATTATCTTGACACCAGGCCAACCAGTCCTAACACTAACCTGATAATGCTGAGCACCAGGCGAGGTAGCTGTTAATACCCATTTTTGTAAGTCTTTGGTATGACTTGGCCAGGGTTTGAACCCACGACCTCCCGCTTCCGAGGTGGATGCTCTAGCCACTAGGCCAATGGAGTGGTCCCCAAGCCAACTATTAGTGATAGTCCAAATTGGAATGAAAAGTATGCAATTTCATAAATATTGATCAAGAAAGAGATAGAAGTTTAATGTGCCAATATAACAGAATCTAATCTGCCCAACTGATTACTCCTAACAAATTGCATGGACCCATACCTGCTAGTGTATTATGTGATGGCAGATCGGGTCTATCCAGTCTGCAGTTGGTGAGGATATTTATGAGACTTAAAGTCAATGAATACAACTGTCTCCAAATTTTCTCCATTCCAGTGACTGATAAATTATTAGAGCTAATCAACTGGTTCAGAATCTGCTTGATATCTTACATTGTTAGTCTGTCTTACTGTTAATCTGTCTCTTTAGTTTGTCTTACAGTTAGTCTGTCTTACTGTTAATCTGTCTTACTGACTGTTAATCTGTCTTACTGTTAATCTGTCTCTTTAGTTTGTCTTACTGTTAGTCTGTTTTACTGTTAGTCTGTCTTACTGTTAATGTCTTACTCTTAATCTGTCTCTTTAGTTTGTCTTACTGTTAATCTGTCTCTTTAGTTTGTCTTACTGTTAGTCTGTCTTACTGTTAATATGTCTTACTGTTAATCTGTCTCTTTAGTTTGTCTTACTGTTAATCTGTCTCTTTAGTCTGTCTTACTGTTAGTCTGTCTTACTGTTAATCTGTCTTACTGTTAATCTGTCTCTTTAGTTTGTCTTACTGTTAGTCTGTCTTACTGTTAGTTTGTCTTACCTTAATCTGTCTTACTGTTAATCTGTCTTACCGTTAGTCTGTCTTACTGTTAGTATGTCTTACAAAATTACTTCAAATTTGAGATGTAAATAAAAAAACATCTTGCCAGTTTACTTAATTGTGAGTTTAAGAATAAGATCAGTTTAAAAAAACTCAAGCCTTTTTTTGTAAAACAAATTTAACACAGACCATGCATTGCACAAACCATGCATTTTTAATAATTGTTTTCATTACAGAAGGCAATATTATTAACCTCAACACTTTCGATCCATGTATGTATGTATGTATGTATGTGTATGTATGTATATGTTATGTTTTGTATGTATATATGTATGTATGTATGCCTGTATGTATGTATGTATGTATGTATGTGTATGTATGTATATGTTATGTTTTGTATGTATATATGTATGTATGTATGTATGTGTATGTATGTATGTATGTATATGTTATGTTTTGTATGTATATATGTATGTATGTATGCCTGTATGTATGTATGTGTATGTATGTATGTATGTATATGTTATGTTTTGTATGTATATATGTATGTATGTATGCCTGTATGTATGCCTGTATGTATGTATGTATGTATGTATGTGTATGTATGTATGTATGTATGTATGTATGTATGTATGTATGTATGTATGTATATGTTATGTTTTGTATGCATATATGTATGTATGTATGCCTGTATGTATGTATGTGTATGTATGTATGTATGTATATGTATGTATGTATGTATGTATGTATATGTATGTATGTATGTGTTATGTTTTGTATGTATGTATGTCTGTATGTATATGTTATGTTTTGTATGTATGTATGTATGTGTGTATATGTATGTGTGTGTGTGTGTGTGTGTATGTATGTATATGTATGTATGTACGTATGTATGTGGATGGATGGATGGATGGATGGATGTATGTATGTATGACAAATAATCACAATCTAGGCAAGGTAATGCCAATCATAAGATAGGCAATAAAATTGATAAACGCAGAGACCTTGACAAAATTTCCAGGAAAACAAACCCCTCCAAACAGAAGTAAATATACACCATGACAAAAAATAGAAAAGGTAATGATGCTGCAAAATCTCCCAAGAAAAGGTTCACAAAACAATGAACCGGGTAAAATCTATACAATACACCTTTCTTTTAATTAGAGCAATGGTACAAAAGATAAGTGACAATAAAAAGACTGAAAACCTAAGCCCACTGAAGAAATAAATATGATTTATATTTTGTCACCCTTTTTGTACAGATTAAATTGTATGCATCTCATCAAATCAAGGTAAGGAACCAACATTTTGGGAAAAGTGAAAATGGTGAATTTTTGAATTACCTATCCTGAACAAGTAGATGAAAAAAAAAATCTGATCAGCCCTGCTGTGATATTGTAAGTCTGTCAAAAGCAATTAAAAATAAACAAGTTAATTTGCAGACCAATTAATTCATTACATGACGGAAATATAGTACAAGCTAATAAATGGATAATTTGACCCGATTTTGTTAAGCGAAACTGCAATTTCCATTTATCAAAACAAAGGGCAAGTAACTCTATGCAGATCTGATGAAATCAGAGCAACAGTATACTACTGTGTAACATTAGAAGTGTAAAATATTACACAGATCTTCTCACACTCATGACAAAATGGAGTTATGGTTAAAATGAAACTAATTACCACTAAATTGGATGATGCAGTCAACACAAAACATTCTGTATATAAAATATATTAAATCTGTGTTGTTGATATAAATTATAGAATGCAAAACAAAAAAGTTTTGTTATAAAAGGAGAATGTTTCAGTGTTAAAATAAAATATGATCTACCTGCCAAAATGTTCCATGCTCATTTTGATAATGCTGTCAGAAAGACAAAAAGTATGGTGCAAGTTTATGCGATCTTATCACCCTTGATAATTTTTCTATTGTAATACCTTTGATGTACTAAAACTAATATTTCTTTTTTTTAAAGAGTCATTTAGATAGACTGTACAGAACACACTATGTACTTTTTTCTTAGAATCCATGAAGATACTTTTCTAATTTTCTTAAAATTTATGTCTCTTAAGGAGTGAAGCAGAATAATTCTGAATAAAATAAATCTGCATAACCACATAAATTTGACAAAAATTTAGTAGTCAAACATGGTCAAGGAGAAAATCACACCAGCCAGTTAAGGGCTAGAACTCCACAATTTTTTTCTTCTCTATACTGCAATTTTAAGAGTATCTCTTCTCCTTAACAGCAAATTTCAAACTATATTGTATATGGGCTGATACTTCAGTCAGATGACCATTACAAGACACTAACATGATGATAGTACAATCAGATGACCATTACAAGACACTAAACTGATGATACTTCAGATGACCATTACAAGACACTAACCTAATGATACTTCAGTCAGATGGCCATTACAAGACACTAACCTGATGATACTTCAGTCAGATGACCATTACAAGACACTAACCTGATGATACTACAGTCAGATGCCCATTACAAGACACTAACTTGATGGTACTTCAGTCAGATGACCATTACAAGACACTAACTTGATGATACTTCAGATGACCATTACAAGACACTAACCTGATGATACTTCAGTCAGATGGCCATTACAAGACACTAACCTGATGATACTACAGTCAGATGACCATTACAAGACACTAAACTGATGATACTTCAGTCAGATGACCATTACAAGACACTAACCTGATGATACTTCAGTCAGATGACCATTACAAGACACTAACCTGATGATACTTAGTCAGATGACCATTACAAGACATAACCTGATGATATTACAGTCAGATGTCCATTACAAGACACTAACCTGATGAGCAAGTATTTAATATTTTCTGAAAGTAATACCATGTTTTCTATCAACTACATTTTACATATTTGCTCATAAGGTCTGTCTTTCTTGTTATCTTCAAATTTTGTTTTGTTCTGCCTGTAAAAGACAAAACATAGCATTGCCTGTGAATGGCAAGTCATTGGCAAAACATAGCATTGCCTGTGAATGGCAGGTCATTGGCAAAACAGCATTGCCTGTGAATGAAAAGATACAGGAATTGCCTGTGAATGGCAAGACACTGGCATAGCCTGTGAATAGCATGATACATGCATTGCCTGTGAATAGCATGACATTGGCATTGCTTGTGAATGGCAAGACATTGGCATTAACTATGAATGGCAAGACACTGGCATTGCCTGTGAATGTCAAGACACTGGCATTGCCTGTGAATAGCAAGACACTGGCATTGTCTGTGAATAGCAAGACACTGGAATTGCCTGTGAATGGTAGCTTATAGGTATTGCCTGTGAATGGTAACTTACAGGTATTGCCTGTGAATGGTAACTTTTAGGTATTGCCTGTGAATGGTAACTTATAGGTATTGCCTGTGAATGGTAACACATAGGTATTGCCTGTAAAAGCCAAGACATAGACTAGCAGTCACCATCATACACATTATCGCTAACAATGTTAGGGTACTATGTTAAAGTTTTTGAAGTCATACATCTCCATCAGCTGTTCCTATCAACTGAAACTTTGTTACAATGTGACAACATACCTAATACCTATACCCTGATACACCAGTATTCCAGGTGTCTCACCTGTTTTACCTTAATTATGCTTTGCTTATTACACAGGTCACTCAGGGCATTTTTTATGACTCGGAAAACCAGATGCTTATCATAGATTAATACCGCAACTGTTAAGCTCCACAACTGTTGGTTTCTGTGGGTTTAATTTCACTCTTCCCTTAACTCCTGACCATTGTTAAAACTCAGAAACTACAACCCTAAGTGAAAACCTTTTGCCCATTAGCCATACATACCTTTGAGCATGTTGTTGCTCAGCCTCTGTCAGCTGTTGCTGAAGGTTCTGGATGGTGCGAGCCATATCGGTGTTCTCCTCCTCATACCTCTGCAGATTGCGATCAATGCTAGACTTCTCCATCACAGATTTGCTTGCTATCTCTTCTGTGCGGATCTTCTCTCGCTCAACCTCAAGGTCAAATGGGTCACTAATTAGTCTCTTGATATAATGAGTATTAGATATGCCCGAAAGTCCACTATATAACTGCAAGGTAGTTACCTTCTTCTAAATAAATTAGTTCTTTACTAAGCATTTAGAACTTTTACTTAAGATAAAAATAGCCTATTTAATTCTTCAAGTGCCTAAAGAATATGAGATTTCATCTGACATAAAATATTTTCATAATTTTCATTTTTTGGACTGAATCTATTTTACTGCAAAAGATTTAATAACTGCATTTTGAATTTACATATTCAAGAATGAAACAGGAATAGTCAAAACAAGTATTCAAATACCTAAGTTATATGATTTACCAAATGTTAATGACAAAACATTAAAATAATGTTGATTTTTCAGGAAGGGAAGCAATCTATTATTAATTGGAGCTGTATATTACTTTATCCAGGGTCTTCTTCAATGCATTTTTGTCCTTCTCAAGGCGTACAGTAGATCTTTCTATCTCACGTTTCTCGGTCTCAACATTTGCAAGGGCTCGCTGGAGTGCCTGCACACGTTCCTGGAGATTCTGCCGTTCAACCTGCAGTTTCTGAATCCGCTGGTTGTGTTCCTGTTCTGCCTCTTGTCTCTGTACGATGACCTGTAAAGATGAAGTGCAGTATATAACCAGACATTAAAATTCTGTTGTTCTAAATTTAGTGGTCAGTTACAAAGGACCCTGACAGTTCCAAGATAATGTGCTTGCTATGAATCTCTGTTGTCCTAGTTTGATTCCGTCCTAATATATGTTGTATCTCCACAATTTAATGGAGACTACAGCTTCTTTAGCCTAAATCTGACGAAATTCCAGTATTCCATCATGAAAAAAATGTTCAGGGATAAACTCAATATATGAGAAACCAATTTTGGATTAAAATGTTTCTTCAGCAATATTTATCCAATAATAATACCTTTGGAATACATCTACCACCATTCAAATCCAGCCCATTCAAGCATGCAATAAGTAATGAAAGTAATAAAAGTCATCTGCTTCTAGATATGAGAGTGGTCTCACCATATAGAACGGGATCGGTGCCAAATATAATTTGTTATAGCTACTACTATATTGTATGTGTACAATCTTACAGGGATATTTAACTGAGAGTAGGGTTCAGGAGGGAGTGTTCCTATTATGATCTGGTGAATATTATAAAAAAGAGAACATTTTATTTTTAAAAAATTGGTTTCTTTTTCAAATACATTACTGGTTAATAATACCCTAGGTAAATAGGGAAGAGAGAGTTACATCCCCTTACCTGGAAGGTGACCCTGCCTCCAGTCTACTAATTTTACATGAAGTTCAATAGTAAAAATACATATTTAATGTATGCATTCCAAAGAAAGAAATTTCACTGCAGAGGAAGTGAATAACCAACATCACTACAAAGATGCTGAACCTCAGAATGTTGCCTTTTGTGTTGTGATAATAGCCCCCATCCGGTCAAACTGAACTTTTGGGAATAAAAGGTCTCTAAGGTGAAGGCTAAAGTATGTCATCTCTGTGATCCCATGGCATGGATGATGTTAGATAGGAAATATCAGTATTTAAATGCTATGATTTTGTTGAATGACCTAAATCTGTGAACCAAGATGTGCAAATAAGCATTAGTCTTAGTTTAGATCCTCATAAGCAGACCCATTTTATTCATTATCTTCTTTAAGTGTTAAGAACAAGTGAAATTGACCTCTTATGATAAGGTCAGTTCACTTGGGTCCCACATCTGAGGCCTTACTCATTCCTTTAGATGCACTGGGACAAAAGGAAGATAGGGATTTCACGAAAAGGACTAATTTCCCATGAACAGAAGCCTTGGCTATGATAGCAGGGGCTTTTTATGAGCAAACTACTAAGATAGTGCTGAAACTGTGAATAGTTTGAATTGACTGAAAAGGCATATATCTAAAAGATCCAGCCTGCTGTAGCTAGAATGACTAGGAAGCAGGTTTGTACTCTTCGAGAATACAAGCAACTACAGACACTGGTTTGAAAGACTACTTCATTTAACCACATCAGAATGAATGGAAGATTTCATTTTGTGTGAAGGCAAAGGCATTTGGTGAAGTCAATATTCACAATAAGAACTGAGAGGCCTTTGTTTTGGCCTATATCCTCCCTTTCTTGATACTGGAATATGTTGTTGTTGTTCTTGGGTTTAACGCCATATTTCAGCACAAGATAGGCTATACATGGCGGCTATTATAACTGGTGGAGGAAGAACCCTGGAAAACCCAGGGAAGAACCACCGACCCACAAGAAGCTACTGGCAGGCTATCCCACGTACCCACACTAGCTGAGCCTTGGACTCGAACCCATGCAGGCAGAGGTGAGATGGCAGTGATCCGGAACGGTGAGTGCTTTAGACCACTTGGCCACTCGGGGCTCCTGGAATATGTCAAAGTTTGTGGAAGGCTACTGCCCATGATATGGGGGGGGGGGGGGCAACATCTCCTCAGAGAGTCCAAGGGATGCAGTTGCTACATGTTGTACGAGGCTTTTAAGGAAGCGTGATTCCAAATATTATCAATTTAAAAAATGCTCAAAAATGAGAAAATATTTAGTAGATTTGAGAACAAATATAAAATTCAACAAAAAACATCTGCTCTCCAGAAATTCTTAGAATGATTTGCAGTCTTACCAAGAAATACAAATACTTAATACATTAACATATGCTAGTAAAAACTATTAAAAAATATATATATGTTTTATTTCTTTAATCCAAATCTTTTTCTTTTGGATTTGGCCCAATTATCTTTCACACCATCCTATTTAGAAACCACACTGACATATGTGGCATGTGATCATAAATACAATTGATTAATTTTATAGAAATTACATCCTTTTTGTTTAATAAAAAAGAATAATTGTTTTTAAAAAAATTGCAATGAAAAATGAAAATATGTTAAAATCATTCTATTCACAACAAGATTACTTGGAAATTCCATACAATCCTTACTGATGAAAAGTACCGGTTCAGTGAAAAAATGTACAGTGATACATAACACATGAGAAAACATACCTGAAATACCATGACAAAAAGGTTTCTATCCTTAGTTTACTGACTGCCAATGGTTGTAGCAGGAACAATACTGTAGAATGATAGTCAACATTTTCTGTTCACTATTTTTCATTTCTATACCCATGATTTGTATGTCTCTCTAATAACAAATATAATTCTCGTACTATTTTACTGCAAAACAGCAAGGTAAAAAGTAGATTTTAAAGAAATAAATTTTTTGACATAGCATCTCAATTTATTCTGCTTTCAAATATATCATTTTTTTAAAAAAGGTGGTAAGCAATTGAATACAGTTGTTTAAAAGATTGTAAATTAACTTACGTTGTGGGACTGTCTAACTTGTCCCTCCAGTTCTGACCTTCTGACCTCATTTTCAGCCAGTTCATTCTGCATCTGCTGCACACGCTCCATCAAGTTGTGATTCTGCTTCTTGGCTTCATTCACTGCTTGTCTGGAAAAAATCCCAACAAGACAGACATAACAAGGCATCAAAAATGTACCCAATTATTAAACAATGTTAAACAATTGGAAATACAATATGATGGAATTTTATGAGAGAATACTCTGTGTGTTTGTGTGTGTGCATGCGCGCGTGTGCGTGCAAGTGTGTGATTTGGATTTTTAACATAGCTAAATAAAAAATTCAGTCATATTGCTACTCTGTATGAATTGTGGCAGTTTATAGTGATGTCTAGCACTGGGGCATCATGAAGCAGACATGTAACATGATGTCCGACCCAGTCACATTATCCTGACCACCAGTCCAACCAGTCCTAACATTACCTCTTAATATTGAGTGCCAGGTGAGGCAGTTGTTAGTACTATTTTTATGTCTTTTGGTATGACATGGCCTGGGTTCTAACCTGCAACCTTCTGCATCCGAGGCAGACACTTTAGCCACTAGATCACCAGAGCAGTTGACAGAATGCTCACCAGTTATTATGTACTTTTGAAAGAGTGATGTATGTAAAGTGAAGTTGTTTGCATTTAAAACATGCACAATGGAGAGAATGTTGGCATACCTCTATGCTACATTAATGTAATGTGGATTATATTTCTTTGGATATTGTACTTTTGGAAACTGTACATGATTTAAGCCCACTGCTGACTAAAATGACTGCTCCCTCGTGCTAAAAATCAGCCTGAATTAGTCTAAAGAACACTATCCATAACAGCCATTAAAATAGGGAAAATAAATTTTGCCAGACTAGACAATACCAGCTTCTGAAAGTGCAATGAATGAATTACCAAATATATCAAATGTAAAAAAAGTTATCAGTTCTTTTTTATACAATTTACCTCTGAAGTTCAGGAAGTGAAAATGACCAAGTGGAGCTAGCACTTTTTTAAAGGTGCACATCTGGAGTAAGGCCAAGTTGTATACTCTATAACCCATATTACACCCATCAATCATACACCAAAATAAAGGGAATAAAAGGTTCTTTGAATTTTACCCAAGATATACTAGGTCTTTTTTAAATAGCCAGTATAACTAGTGAGGAAAGTTGGGGAAATTCTGTTTCTTTAAAATTCTGTTGTTGTTGTTGTTGTTGTGGGGTTTAACGCCATTTTTCAGCACAAGTTAGGCTATACATGGCGGCCAGTATTAATGGTGGAGGAAGAACCCGGGAAAACTCTGGAAAGAACCACCAACCCATGAGAAGCTACTGGCAAGTTTTCTCACATACCCACATAGGCCGAACCCGAGACTCGAACCCACACAGACAGAGGTGAGATGGCAGTGATCCGTAACAGTGAGCACTTTAGACCACTTGGCCACTCAGGGCCCCCTTTAAAATTCTAACCCTATGCAAAATATGAAACTGTAGAGCGCCACCAAAGTGAAATATAAGAATAAGATAATACTGATTTTCTGCAAGGGAGTTAACTCTAAAAGTGTACAAATTGCATAGGTCTCCCACTGAAGGTAAAGTCTTAGATGAGCATTACACTGATGAATACCTGAAAATATTTGTCTTCAAATAATATTATTACTTCTAATATTATTTAACCATGGCTTAAATATACTAAATATATTAAATAGGAAAATCATCTCATATATATAAACGACCACATCTGTCTTTCTGTGTCACAGCTGCCAAACAAGAAGCCACGGGTTCAAAACTTGCAGCAGCATCCCAATTTTTTTAAAAATACTTTGTTTGTATTTTTATGTTCAAACTTTCTTTTTAACTTGCTCATCCCAATTTTTTTAATTTTTATTTTTCACTTTTTTAAAATGTTATCTCAAAACTATCTTTTATCACTCCCATCCTAGGATGGTTTAATAGGTAGTTTTCATAAGATTTCACACACAAAAAATTACACTTTATTTTCCATCACCCTCACCCCCAAATTCATTTCTTACAAGGCAAAAGATCTGAGTCATAATGTCAACTAAGATTACCGATGTTTCATCAAAATTCTCATATACTGGAGGAACAGGCAATGAATATCTTTTATGTAAGGTACCTAATACAAATATAAATGTGTGATTTGGATTCTTAATGTAGCTATAACAATTTTTCAGTCACATTGCTATGATGTCTGCAGTGTGGCAGTTTATAGTTGTCTAGCACTGAGGCATCATGCCACAGACATGTTGCATGATGTCCCACCCAGTCAAATTAGTCACCAGAGCTATTTCTGATTTAGTAATTATTTTGTTCATGACCCAACAATATACGTTGAGTATTATTTAAAGTCCTCACCTTGTCGAATCAAGACGTTCCTGCAAAATCCTGCGATCATGTTCACTGCTGGTGAGAGCTCTCTGGAGCTGGGTCACTCGTTCCTCAAGCTGGCTGATAGCAGCAGAGCTGTCAGACAGAGAGTTATTCAGGCTTTGGACCTACAGTAGGGGAAAAATTAGAATCAATTATTAAGACTATGGGGCAATCAGCTGTCTACTAAGCCAATACTTCTTATACAACTTGGATGAGGATGCTATTGTCAATATTTGAACAAATCGGCTCAACACAAATACTTGCTACAAGTTTCATGCCTGGGCCTACATGATATAGCAACTGTAATAACACTGAAAAAAATATCAGCATTTCTTGAAAATCCAGCTGACTTGTCCAATCAATGGGCACCTTTGAACATAATATCCTCCAAAGAATTCAGACACAACAAGAATTTAAATGAGATGGACAAAGACTCCAAAGTGCACCACAGTGCCGTAGTGATACCCCCAAAAGTGGGGTTCATTATGGCTGACAAGTATGGCAATATATCAAGGAGTATATTCCATGTATACCATAATGAATACAATAACTATTGCAAGTTTCTGGAAACTATAATGTTTTGATAAGAGAAAAAGGAATCAATGACATATTAAGAACCTGGTAAATAAACTTTTAGCTGTTTTTCTCTTATGCTGATATATCATAATTTCACATTTGCCTTTCATTGTAATTATCACTTGAATGTAATTATCACCTGAATGTAATTATCACCTGATTGTAATTATCACTTTAGACACCGAAAAGTGAATAGCCCTATTTATTTCTTCTGCTTATATTTGACTCCATGATCTACAACCTACCTTATCTTTTTGTGCATGTTCTTCTTCCTCAGTCTTGGTCAGGGCATCGCCAAGTCGGTCAATGGTCAGCTGTAGAGATTGTGCCTTACCCTCCAGATCCTGCATCTGCTTTGTCAGGCCTTCCACACGGTCACTCAAAACCTGAAGAGAAACACAAATAAGGACTATAACATTGCAACACTTACATTATAGGGCTATCTTACGCAATCCTGTTAATACTTGCAAATTTTGTTTTTGCTGTGAGATATTTTAAAATAGTGGAGTTGGATGAGCAATTTTACCAAATCTCTCTACAAGAAACCTCCCTTGTTGCAGAAATGTGTAAATAGTTCATGTACTTGTCGACCATTGTATAGAAAAATCTTAAACATCCACTAAATTCTGTCATCTTTGAAATGTGAACTCTAAGACCTGAACTGTTTCCCTAATAATTGTAAATAAATAACTCGAGAACCAAGTAACTGTGTAATTATTATACATGCAGTGTAATAGATAAAACTATTATGCTGTTAAAGCCAGCATTATAAAATGTGAATTCAAATGGACAGAAGACGAGCTATTCCTTCATGCCTTCTTCACATCTGGAACATTTACTCACCTTTTCTTGCTCTGTTAAACTTTTGTCAAATGTTAGCGTTTTTCCTGACCTGATATCATCCTCTACCAACAGTAACTGAAATTGATCGTTTCTTATGTGGCGGAACATAATATCCACATTTCTGTGACTGGAGACCACATTTAGTGACCTTGCTGTTGAACGTTGTGTCAATTTAAATCTGCCAGCCATTTCATTAGATGAATTATACTCATCAGATGCACCAGAACTTAAATGTCCCAATGCGGCATTTTTACTGTTAGACTGGTTTTCAAGCCCATACATGCCATAACCAGGATGACTTTTTTCATTCAATGGAGAAAATTCACTGGCTGGTCTCAAAGGCAACTGATGGTTATCATGCCCTACATTTATAATGCTACTAAAATTGTTGGAAATTTGTTTGGACTGCTCAGTAGATTTTTTCAAATCTGTTGCCACATTCGACTGGTTTACAATTTCATTAGGCTGATTTGAACCGATTTCATTTTCAGAATCCCTACCATCAAATGCAAACCTTTCTGATTTCACAAAACAAGAAGCTACATTTGGTGCCTCTTTACTTCCATCATTCAAAATAACTTCATTTCCAAATCCATCCTTAGCATAAAAAGATTCTTCTACATCGGACTCCCTACATGGCTCCATGAAATTATTTCCATGTTCGACATCTCTGAAAGAAATATATTTCTTCTTTGCTTTCTTTGTGTAACCCTGGTTCACTTTCACAGAATAATAGTTGAAATATTCCTGTCCTGGTCTATATTTATCAGGTATCTCACTATCCACAGATTGAGGTGGTCTTACTCTGTGTGAAGGATTTGTATTATTCCATTGGCCATTTGGTTTCAAATTGGACTGATCAAACATCAAGTTACTTACTCTTTGTGGAAGCAATCCCCTGGTACCTGAATTATTGATCCCATTAGAATGAAGAAATCCATTCCATACATTTATACCCAATGTTCTTGATTCGACTCTTCCTCCAGATTCATTATTCAAAGACGTATGTTTCTCATGATCAGCAGTAAAGTCTATACTAGAAGTCACATCTGAACTAAAGCTTGTAAATGCTTCCTTTTCTTGATTATTTTCTATGTTTTTCAGTTTTCCATATTTTCTATCCATGTATTGCAAAAGTTCATCAGTATCAATGGCATCCATGTGGAAATTGCCATAAATATTATCAACATACAAAAAAATATTTTTATGGAATATGATCTACACATATCCTTAATCGTTAGCTGTATTGTAAATAATCTATTTTTAGATCTACATTGTGAATTCTTTTCCTTTAGCTTGCTACAAAAGACTGAATATTGAACTGGATCTTGTTGTTGTTGTTGTTGTGGGGTTTAACGCCATTTTTCAGCACGATAGGCTATACATGGCGGCCAGTATTAATGGTGGAGGAAGAACCCAGAAAACCCCGGAAAGAACCACCGACCCACGAGAAGTTACTGGCAAGCTTTCTCACATGCCCACATTGGCTGAATCTTTGACTCGAACCGCCGCAGACAGAGGTGAGATGGCAGTGATCCGTAACAAAGAGCGCTTTAGACCACTCGGCCACTTGGGGCCCCGAACTGGATCTAATAAATAATCCTTTAAATATCCAATGTACTAAACATGCTCCAGAAATTTGCAACTAAATTTACACCTAATTTGTGATTCACACAGCAGCAATTGTCTGCTACCACCTTTTCACAGAAATATCCACTGAAGGCAGAGTTCTTCAAAAAACACCAATAAAAAGAACTCACTGGCAAAAACAAATCCACTGGTCATGTTAAAGTCAATTAGAAGGCTCTCCTCAAGAGAAAATGAAGAAGTTCAAACTGTATAACATTTATAACTCTTCATGCCAATTAAATATTTATGAGTTCCTGACATGTATTTTTCTTGTCTGCTTAACAGATTACTCTATAATTATGTGTATGCATGTCTTCTGGTGCAGGGAAGTAATTAAGATCCATGTTAATAATTTAAATACATTCAGTTGCTTTTCGTCCAGTGTCCTTTGTTTGACAAAGAAATTGTTTCCACTTTATGATGATTGTCAGTCTGTATTATTTAAGAAATAGAAATTGCCAGACCTTTCTGTGCTTAATATAATTGGTTAAAATCAAGGGAAAAAGATTGTTTTTATCTCTCTTGGTTGATATAACAGTTTCTCTGATCTTACATATATATATATATATATATATATATATATATATATATATATATATATATATATATATATATATATATATACACACACACATACCAGCAAAAGTAAGTATTAATTTGTTATGTTTTTTTTGTTTTTGTGCTGTTTAACGCCATTTTTCAGCACACAATAGGCTATACATGGCAGCCAATATTAATGGTGGAGGAAGAACACAGGAAAACCCCCCAAAAAGAACCACCGACCCACGAGAAGCTACTGGCAAACTTTCTCACATATGCACATTGGCTGAATCCGAGACTTGAACCGGCACAGACAGAGGTGAGATGCCAGTGATCCGTAATGGAGAGCGCTTTAGACCACTCGGGTCCCTGCAATGATTTGCTGTTGTTGTAGGTTTAACGCCATTTTTCAGCACTCGATAGGCTATACATGGTGGCCAGTATTAATGGTGGAAAAAGAACCCGGGAAAACCTCTGGAAAGAACCACCGACCCACGAGAAGCTACTGGCAGGCTTTCTCACATACCCTCATTGGCCGAATCTGAGACTTGAACCCATGCAGACAGAGGTGAGATGACAGTGATCCGTAACAGAGAGCGCTTTAGACCACTCGGCCACTCAAGGCCCCGTATTGATTTGTATGTCATTAATAAAAAATACTTGACTTTAATACTACTGTGACTTTTATTACAAAAAGAAGTGCAACAAATACAAAACAAAAATAACAAAACCTGATCAGCCAGCCAACGCTGTAATCTTTCCAACAGGTCCTGGAAATATTCAGGGTCTGTTATATTATTAATCATGTTTATAATGTTTTCAACCAGTTCTTATATGTCCGCTCCCAATTGAAATTACACTGAAATCTGAGATATGCGGTTGAGGAGGAGGAGGAAAATGATACAAGTGGAGCATGTTGGTACAGTATTAACACATCTGCAACCATGGATAAAACAAACGTAAAGTTAGTATGACATGAATTAATATCTTATGTTACGTGTTTAGGCTTGAATAAACAGTAACACAAGAAAGAGTGAAAACAGCAAGCTTTGAAAAATATAATAATTTATTTCCCTAGAAAAATGAAAAAATATGCACTTACGATTTTAAGAATCATATCCAAAAATAATCCAAGAATAATCTCTGATTTTTTTTTCAAAGAAGTCCTAATAAAAAAATGTTCTAATGAATTCAAGTGAGTCCCGACAAGGAATCGAAGATGAAAGGCGATGACGTATGCAGTAACCTGTACTGTGTTGAAGTCTACAGTTCCTTGTAGAAAAAAATATCACTCCAGTTTTGGAAATCAGAAAAAATCTTTTTAAGAGATGTCTTTGTTCATGAATTTCGTATGAGCACACATATATTTCCCACAACAACAAAAAATGAATCCTTTTGAATCCAAATAATTTGACACAACAGACATTTTCCAGTGTAAAAGCCCAAATGTGATTTCAAAAATGATAGTTTAAAATGTGAATTTTATGCCCTGGATAAGGGTCATGTCATCATGTTTACATATAAAAAAAATCATGTAGCCCCTGTATGTCCTTGATTAGAACCAATCATTTTACTCTGAGAATAAAAGTTGTTTACTTCACCAAAAACTATTTACAAGTCAAGGGTCACGTATTCAATACAGCCTCGATCTCACTCTTATAAGTCTCACAACAAAAATAAATTTAAAAAATAGCTTGTTCATGAGGATGTTACTAATTCTAAATTAAGGTCGAGAACCAGGTCAGCCTTATATGTTTATAATAATGAAAGTTAAGGTCAAACTATTTTCTGGTAAAAGTGAGTTCCTAATAACCAGAACTTCGTTATTTTGACATATAATCAAATAATTTTTTTTTTTATATAAAACTTTCAAACAATTAAATTAGATATAAAAATTAAATCAAATATACACAACAAATACACTTGAAAAGAAATATATTGCATTATTAAAGGGATATGAAATATATTGCATTATTAAAGGGATATAACAGATTTTAAATGGGATCATTAACAGAGCTGAGCAAATCCCATAGCCTGAGGTCCCAGACTAGTCATTTTTGAAGTCAGACAAGTAAAATTTTCCAAGTCGCTAGTCCGGGACAAGTGCCTTTTAAAAATGTCGGGTTAGTCCTTATTTTCATGCTTTAATCACTATATCTACCTTTATTTGGCCAATCATGCCCTCCGGGCATACTGGATACTTGATTCAACCCCTCTTCTTGTATACATTTACATCCTGTTACTGCTTGACTGCATATTGGGCTAAGCGACCAAATTATCGGCAAATCAAAACACGGCAAACAAAAGAAAGCCAGTATGATCAATTAGCAGTGTTGTAAACGGTTTTGCTGCAATGAGTTTACTCAATCTAGATCATAACAAGCAGCTCACTATGATTTTAATCCAACTAGTCAGTGTAATTAAATTAATGAAGGGTACTTTACCGACATCAGTGTTGGTTTCCTTTATGAACTGATTAAATGACACTAATGATTCTTTTAATTTATAATTGATTATGCAGATGATTAACTTCCACGTGTGATATTGTGTTTGAAGCAAAACAATTACGCTAATTAATGAGCTGTTTCAGTTCGTATTTAAAAGAGAAAATTGATGTCATGATCACTTTAGAAGTAGTTTTCAAGCATGCTGATACTTACTCTGGATAAAATGAGTTTGCTAAATTATTTTCACAAGGAAGGTAATAACGGCGATTCGGCGAAGGTAAATTTGTTTGAAAATGGAGGGATAAAATGTAAAACGGATACTGAGTGTGCGGTAGCTATTTCTGAGTGTGAACGAGGATTTAATTCAATGAACTTAATCAGGACTTCTTTAAGGAATTCTTTAAACCAAAAGAGTTTATAAATGCTAATGAACATTTCTGCAAATGGACCAGAGCTTGAGGACTGTAACCCAGACACAGCTATCAACTGCAGGCTTAGTGCTGGTGCATGTGGCAGACATACATGGAGGACATATTTTCAAATCCATCAGCTAAAACATATATACATGAACCTGAAGAAGCCAAATGTATAACAATCAATGTTTTTGAAAAATTAAATTCTTTTACGAAATAATTATGTTGTATATTATTTTATTTTTTTTCTTCTATGGATTAAGTGCATACGTCTCATCAAATCTCGGCAAGAGATTATCATTTTGGGATCAGTGAAAAGTAAGGTGTGACTAGTGAAGAGTAAGGTGGGACTAGTGAAGAGTAAGGTGGGACTAGTGAAGAGAAAGGTGGGACTAGTGAATTTTCTGAAACCACTTGTCCTGGACTAGTGGTTAAAAAAATTTTTGCTCAGCCCTGATTATACATGTGCTTTAATCATGAAGTCAAATTAGAGAAACAAATATATGCATCTGAAATCAGTGACTTGATCAAACACGGGTCTTCTTTTTTCCATATTACAAAACACCCTCTATTTGTTCAGTCTTTGTTTTTTTAACTAGATTTTTTTAAAAAATATGTTAAGATTGAGCTAAATCTAAGAAACTAAAACTGGCTTTCATCTAGTGTGTGTGTGATTTGGATTTTTAACGTAGCTTTTAACAATTTTTCAGTCATATTGCTACAATGTCTGCAGTGTGGCAGTTTCTAGTGATGTCAAGCACTGGGACATCATGCTGCTGACATGTAGCATGATGTCCCACCCAGTCACATTATCCTGCCACCAGGCTGACCAGTCCTAACACTAATCTATTAATGCTGAGCACCAAGCAAGGCAGCTGTTAGTACCATGTTTGTAAGTCTTTAGGAGGACTCAGCCAGGGATCGAACCCATGACCTTCCACATCAGAGGTGGATGCTCTAACCACTAGGCCACCAGAGTGGTGGGTGTGGACATACATAAATACCTACAAACCATATGTACAGGTGGACCTGGATACAGATGCCAAAGTGCTCAATGCCAAGCTCCCACCAAGGTATAAATCAGTTCATTGACATCATAAAGAACCATACCTTCCAACATCAAACTCTAAAGGAAACAAAATTTAGTACCAACTGATCAATTCATTTAGTTCTGTTTCCTATAACAGTTTCTTCCCTTCATGTCGTAATTTATATCAAACCTCCTTAAGAACATCAGGTACATACCAGCAGCGTGCCAGTTTCTGGTCTCACAACAATCTGTAGAACCCAGTATTTTGCTTTTTTACTTTAAATTTCCAGAACACATAATGTTTTTTTATCATGTCACAAACCAAACCATTTGGTAAAACAGAGAATGAAGTAATTAATGACACTGATAATGATCTAGTACATTTTTAGTATCCCATTGTAGTGATACAAAACAACTCTTGAATCAGTTTGAAGAACCCCAATCTGTTACAAAACAATTGTTCAGAGTTTAAAGAAAGAACTTAATCTGTAAATACCTGGTTTTCAGTTTCCTTATCATTCATAGCCAACTTAAGTCGCTGAAGATCACCCTCAATGGAGCGTCGGGACAACTCTATCTTGGTGCAGCGGTTCTCTGCGTCATCAAGTTGGTTCTTCAAAGCCTTCTTGTCTTCCTCGTTGCGTGATTCATTCTGCTTCAGCTTACCAATTCTCTCCTGCAGGAAATGAATAAACAGATTTAGAACATACAGTGCAACATTGTAAATATTTGTGTTAATGTAAATCACCAGCACATGTCTAACTACAACTTGTGACCAGTTTAAGACTGTGAACAATTAAACACCAGACAATTTCACTGCAATATTACATTCAATAAAATCCCAAATATGGTATTTTTCCACAGAAAACCCTAGCTTCTATTTCCCACAAATGCTGCAAACACAGCTGAATGTTCTCATTCTCAAACAAATCAAGTTTCTGTAATCTGTAAAAGCATCAACCCAGTATTACATTTAATATCTTTTAGAAACACTAGCTGCGATCATATAGTTCACTAGCTTAACCTTTGCAACTAGATTATTGTAGCAATTTTTTGTTTGTATGTAGACTATGTAAAAAAAAATGAGAAAGGTTTCAAGATATACCTGAAGCTGTCTCTTCTCTGACTCAGCTGCAGCAAGAGAGCGTTCTAGGCTGCTGATTTTCTCTCCCATGACCTTACGTTCACGTTCATTGCGGCGGATTGTCTCCTCCTGCAGCATAAGGGCAGTCTGAGCACTGGCAAGGCGGCCATCAATTCCACGCTTGTCTGAAATGATGCATGACCATAAATCATTAAATATCCAGATCCAAACTGCCAAAATTTGAATTTCCTGTTGAAATATCAAAAACGATGGAGCCCTGAATTTGTACGGAACAGCAGCTGCTCATAACTCTGTGGAGAACAGTGAATGTGTTGATAAAAAAAGGTCGAAAAAATTATATATCTTTCCTGCTCCCTGGGTTCATACAGACATGTTTTCATTTTATTTTCAGTTACTTTGACGTAGCATAAGGGTCAGTGGAAGGTCATCAGTACACAAGTAACTGAAGGGCAAGACTAAATGTCCGAGCTATCTCTCACTGGGTTTGAGACTTACAATCATACAGAAAATGTTTAATATAAAAATATATACTAAAATGTTTTAGATGACCGTGGCCTTGCAAAAAGATTAGACAGATGGTAAAAGGGTGCATGAATATAAAAAGCAGTTTCTTAAATCAACATTTATTATAACTATTCCTTTTGGACCTACAACACAATACCTTTATCCAAAAATTTAACCAAATTTGTTTAATGACTATGATTCTGTATAGATGCATTGGTAAGAAAAAGCAGAGCTTCCTGCTTTTACATTCCAAGCTGTTGTAGTTGTTGTTTCAGGGTTCAATGTCATTTCTCAGCAAAACATAGGCTATACATGGTGGCCAGTATAACTGATAGAGGAAGAAACTGGAAATATCATGCAAACTGAACCTATGACCAAACAAACTTTGACCCAAACCTTCTCCCCTGTTCATGACATCACCACCATCACTAATGTTGGTATCAAAGACTCCAATGTCACACGTAAGCTAAAGCTGACGACATTTACCAATAGAAATAAAGAGATATATTGCATATGGTCAGACCTACAGCATACAGAATAGAACAACCAAACCATGCAATATAAACAGCTAAATATTTACAAAATTAGCGAATTCAACTTATACTCCATGTCGACTTATAGGGTGGCAAATATGGCAAATATTTACGATGAATCAACGTGCTCTACCTACATATTTCTTATTTATTAATTTTATCATTGTATTGTAATAAACATAATTTTTATTTGCCACATAATATTTAATGTATTAATTTAAACATTAAAAGAATCATCTTTGATATCACTCACAGAGTAACCATTACAACAATTCAAATCAAAATCTTTGATTTGCTACATTACAGGTCTCTCAAATTTGTTTCAGCAAATCTTTTTCTATGTTGTCAAGGAAACAGTAATAATGTTATATGGAAAATCTTCATCTGAAGGTTGCTAAATAATGCAGAACACATACTGTATATACTCATTTATAAGTAGAGTCAGATTGCAAACAACAAAGATCCTGATCTGCCATGGTGTAATGTGCCTGCATGTGTGTGTGTGTGATTTGGATTTTTAACACAGCTTCAGCAATTTTTCAGTCACATCTCTAAAATGTCTGCAGTGTGGCACTGAATAGTGATATCTAGCACTGGGGCATCATGCCGCATGCATGTAGCATGATGTCCCACCTGGTCACATTATCCTGACACCAGGCTGACCAGTCCTAACAATATCCACTTAATGCTGAGCGCCATGCGAGGCAGCTGTTAGTACCATTTTATGTCTTTGGTATGACTCATCCGGGGATTGAAAGCACAGATTATCAGATTTGGATCTGTACAATTTGCAGCTGGAATCGTCTTATAGTAAGTTGTTGTTCATATATTGCTTATTCTAGTTCATGATGATTCATGTATTTTTTTAATGGTCAAAACAACTTGCATTAAAGTTTAAGGATTGTAGTATAGTGAATATCTATACGTAACTTTTTTAATGGTTGGAAGTTGTGTATAGGTATCATAAACTTGCATATCTCTGTAAATGTCAGCAAAAGCTACTAACAATAAACTCAAACAACAATCAACAAAAAAGAATCAGTATAAATTATAACTTTAAAAAAACAAAGACAATCAAAGTCTCTTCAAACAAATGTAAACTGAACATTTTAAAACGTTTTTAAATGTTTCACAGTCAGACCTGATGTTTTACTTGCAACTTCTGTACACGTGATCTGAAGATGATGAACAGTATGACATGCTTCCAAGGTTTTATATTTAATGGAACCTAAAAACAACACACAATAAGATTTCAACAAGAGTACCTTCCCCTAGAAATTTTCTTGACCTATGAATTTGGGCTTTGGTTATTTTATGACAAGAAGGTATGGACCTGTGTATTAAGTTCTATCAAGATGAAAAGTGACAGCCATGATGACAGTGAGTATCCAAGGAACTGTCAATCTATATATATATATATATATATATATATATATATATATATATATATATATATATATATATATATATATATATATATATATATATATATATATATATATAACTTCATTAAAATATTTTAATTGGTTTAATCAGATAATGGATACTGGTCGAATAATCATGTTCAGATAATAAATATAAAAAATAAAATATATTAACAAAGAACAAATTTAGCCAGGACCATATGAGCAGTTCAGATAATACAGGGTATTCAGATAATGGGAGTCTGAATAACAGAGAGTGTACAGTGTGCATATGTATATAAAGCTTTATTTAAATTCCTGACTCACAGGTTCAAAAGTTATACATCAGAAAATGGTACAAATCAAAGAATTACACTCTTCCTTGCTGGGACCTTGACCCTGTGGCAAGGGGGTCATGCTATTGTATGTAACACACTCTTCAGTTACTATATATATATATGAACTAGACAAGGAAATGTTATGGAACAGACAGTCAGGTGGACAGTCAAACAATTCTATCATACATTATACCTGATATAAGATGAGCAAACAAAAATCTCTAAATTATCAAAACTCATCACAATAAAAATGTGATTTTGTTGTTGTGGGTTTAATGCCATTTTTCAGTACACGATAGGTATACATGGCAGCCAGTATATTGTAGAGCAAAAATCCAAGAAAACCCTGGCAAGAACTACCAAATGACAGGAAAGCACTAGTAAGCTTTCTCACAAAGTGTAGCAAAGGTGATATTATAAAAACTGATGAGTCGTATCTGAATTACTGTTGGACTTTAAATATGGATTTAAAAAAGACAAGATTATTGGATAAATGGACAAGCCATTGTATGTTGAGATTTTAATGGACAAGCCATTGTATGTTGAGATTTTAATGGACAAGCCATTGTATGTTGAGATTTTAATGGACAAGCCATTGTATGTTGAGATTTTATTTGAGATAAGTATCTGTTTTCTTTATCTGGAACAAGGTAAATATCCAGGAAATAACCAAACCATAAAAACTTTTCAATACAATGACATGATTTGAATGTATTGTACTGCACCATACCACAGCATGCCATGCTTTGAATATATTGTGCCACAGATTCTCTAAGTTTCATGTCCTTATATTGCCTTGATATACATAACAATAGAAATCTGGAGAAGTACCAAGGTTGAAAGAGCCAACTAAGCAATAACTGAGTTAAGTAAAATATAAATTAATTATTCTTTTTCATGTAAAAAACACTCAGTGAAAGAAATGAAAAATTTATGTAAGAAAACATTACCCTTAAATTATGCAACATATTCTGAGTATTTTACTTTGTACCTTTCAAAAACAACAATAATAATGAAACATGAATAATTTTACTTGAAGAAATTTTTATAAATAAATCACTTTGATTTCTGGCACATGAATGTTTCGTGTGATAATATCAAAGCAAAGACTAATTACCCAAAAGGACAAAGGCAAAATCAGTCCAATGTGATGAACTCAACACAATATCCTGGTTTTACATGTACCTGAATATTTGATAGCTTCATTCATACAGAATCTGCTACCCGTGACTCATTAATACTTTACACCATATACAAACGTATACAAGATGACCCCAACTGCAAACAACATATACCCTTATATGCAGTCACATAAAGATCTGGGTCTGTGTTTGTTCTACTGATTATTCCTAACAAACTGCATAGACCCAGATCGGTAGACACATTATGGGAAGCAAATCTGTACATATACAGCTTGTAGTCTGATCTAGTCATAAGTGAATACATAATGTACCAATCAACCTTTTCTACTGGATAAAATCTGTGGAGATGACCCTTTTCATATGGTTGAATGGCACACCACAGTACAAAATACATGTACATACATTTGGAAAACCTATGTTCCCTGCAATTATATCAACTGGGAACATGATACCCTACAATGTGGTGCTGGATTAGAGTGGGGATTTGAGGTCTTGGACTGTACATACTCTGATATTTATCAGTTCAGAACATGACACACTACAATAATCTGATGGTGTGATGGAGTGGGTGACTGGTGCATGATACAATACAATAATTAGGTGGGGGACTGGTGCATGATACAATACAATAATTGGGGTGGAGGCCTGGTGCATGATACAATACAATAATTGGGGTGGGGGGCTAGTGCATGATACAATACAATAACTGGGGTGGAGGCCTGGTGCATGATACAATACAATAATTTGGGTTGAGGCCTGGTGCATGGTACAATACGATAATCAGAGTGGAGGCTTGGTGCATGATACAATACAATAATTGAGGTGGGGGACTGGTGCATGATACAATATGATAATTGGAATGGAGACCTGATGCATGATACAAGACAATCTAGTGCACAGGTGCTTGAGTGAGCTTAATCTTAAAAAGAAATTAATAACCTGATGAAAAAAAATCGTAACAAGTGACATAATTTCCTCAGATTACCCCCATTACCTGTTCTGACATAGGACAAAAGAGACTTGGTCCTAGGTCAGAATGGCAATGGGGGTAATCTGAGGAAATTTTGTACTTGGCATGATTTTTTTCCTTCAGGTTATTGCTTCTTTTTTTTTACAACAGTAAGCTCATGTCAAGGATCTGTGATCTAGCGATGGTGAGGTCAGAGTGAGGATTAGGTAGGTACACTACAATCTAGTGGTCAAATTGGAGTAAGTTTATGTTCGATTTAATATTTACTGTTTTCTATCAAGATGCATGTGAATTATTATTCAAGTATATAAAACACAATTTGATTGACAGCTTCAAGGAACTTAAGTACTGTAAGAACATTTGTAACAAGTTATTCTTGTAAATCATTTCAAAAATAATTTTTTAAGTAATGACGAAAATCAAACTCTTCTGGTGCAAATTATGCTTGAGTCACAACATTTAAAAAAAATTCCTACTGAAATTACTTTCAATGCCTAGTTTGGGGGTGGGGGCAGTATTATCAGGAGTAGATTTACCTTTGTTAATCCTAATCATATTGTCATACACACCTGTATCGATGGGAGTGAATCTGTTGGCATATTCCTCTATTGCACCTTTAGGCAGTATTGTGGGCAACATGTATATTCGATAAGCCATGGTAGTGACGTGGATGATAATATCCTAGATAATCAATAACTGACAGTGTCTTCTTACACTCTGACTTTTCAAGACATTCCTGTTTTATCACCTGTAAATCCCAGTTCACAACGAATCAATGGCAGATTTCAAGGTATGGCTTACCTTCAGCAATACAGTGATCTGCAACAATGAATTCTAATTTCTAACTTGCTTAACCTGTGACTGAAGCGTAAATGATCCGATTCCAATGGAATTTCACACCTAATTCCCTCATAAGAATTATCAGGCACAAGTGCATACAAGCAATATCTTTGTCCCAACACAAAGTGAAGACTGTCACAAAACCTAATAAGGCATTCTTTTTATCTTTAGACTGTTCATTTCAGCTTGTGATTTCACAAATACTTTCCCCCCACTGACACAAATACCTTTGCTATGAACAGGTGTATTGGGAGAGCTAATATTTAACTTGGAAGCATGACACTCAACCTAATAAATCCCAATGTACATAACATACTTGTTTGAACAAGTTGAGAAAAGGCAGGGCGGGAAAGACTGATGCCTATTATATTCCACTGCATCTAATTGGTTAGTTATCTAATTCACATACTGTCTGTACTTGCTTAAAGGTTACATACAAATGCAGTTTGTTGGGAGTAATCAGTAGAACAAATAACACAAACCCTGATCTTCTGGAGTTTTCTGCAATTGCAAATTAGGGTCTATGTATTCACTACAATGCCATCCAGTATTACAAGGAACTGGTGCTTTTGTTTCCAAAATGATCCTTAAAATTTGAACCACTGTTTAGGGATGTACAGTGGAATTGATTCTTAACAAACAGCATGCATTAAAACTGTAATGTAACCTAGAGATCAATTAAGGTGTTGTATATACGGAGTCCAACTGCAAAACTGCATAATATACAAGTAGATCTGGGTCTGTACAATTTGAAGCAATCAGTAGAACAAACACTACAGACCCAGATCTGCAGGTGCATTATGCTATGGCAGATCAGGATTTTTGATGTTTGCAGTTTGAATTGACTTATAAGAGAGTACATATGGTTTACAAAATTATACAGACAAGCAAAGACCTTGTAAACTCACTTTTTTCTTTGTATTTATTGTTTTGGATGCAAATAATTTTTTTTTATAGCTGTCCTTTTAGTGATAATTTAATTACATGTATTGGCAACCTTGTAGAATTTTGGTGACAATATTGGTTCTGCTTGCAATAAAAGTCCTGACTTAAATATATAAAACTAATGTCACTAAAAAGATGTTGTATTGTTGTTGTTGTTGTTGGAGGGTTTAATGCCATTTTTCAGCACAAGATATACTATACATGGCGGCCAGTATAATTGGTGGAGGAAGAACCCTGGAAAACCCTAGGAAGAACCACCGATCCACGAGAAGCTACTGGCAGGCTTTCTCACGTACCAACGTTAGCTGAGGCTGAGACTCGAACTCATGCAGACAGAGGTGAGATGGCAGTGATCTGTAATGGTGAGCGCTTTAGACCACTTGGCCACTCGGGGCCCCACTAAAAAGATGTAAAAACTTAACAATTTCTTCTGCATAATATTTATTTGGCATTTAGACAATTCAAATTCTTTATAACAAATTCAAGCTTTTGTCTTAATATTTCCAATTTAAGAGAAAATTATATCAATGTATAACCAATTAGCTTTGGTACTTATGAAAGGCTGTCATATAAAACACAACTCAAACAAGAACATTACTGTTACAAACAAATATTAGGGTATTTTTTTCAAATACATATTTTGTGGTAATGAAAAAAGCATTCTAATCAAAGTGTTGCTAATTTTGTTACAGTATGTTACTGCAATGAGCTGGAGTAAAAATGCAAACATTTATATGCTTTTGTTCTTTGTACACAAATCAAAAGCTAGGGTCTTACTTTATTTGTAAGCATAATAAACTTTGATATAACTTCCTCAGAAATGCATCACTTTAGTTTAATCTAAACTTTGTCATTTTTAAAAATTTCATAGTCCAAGAAACTTATCATTTGCTTGTCTTTTTATATGATAATTTTCACAATTACAAGATGCAGTGAATTTCACTCTCAAAGGTTAGAGTGTCATTCCAGCAAATAAATTTGTACAGCCATTTACTTTGATATAATAAATTCGGTTTCCAAAATGATCTGGTTCTTCCTTGGTGATGGGCAGGGGATGGGGAGTACATTATCTAACTGGATAGATAATTTAGCCATACTGTGTCCAAGATGAACCCGATTAATACACAAGTGAAATCTAAAGCAAAGGGATCCATAACTTAAATAAATCAATGACTTCATCAGGACTGCCTTCTGATAATGAGGTCCCATACCTGTCAGGCTGTGACCATGATAATAAGGTCACATTCGGGTGAGGCTGTAGTCATGATAATGAGGTCCCATACCTGTCAGGCTGTGACCATGATAAGGTCACATTCGGGTGAGGCTGTAGTCATGATAATGAGGTCCCATACCTGTCAGGCTGTGACCATGATAATAAGGTCACATTTGGGTGAGGCTGTAGTCATGATAATGAGGTCCCATACCTGTCAGGCTGTGACCATGATAATAAGGTCACATTCTGGTGAGGCTGTGACCATGACAATGAGGTCCTGTACCTGTCAGGTTGTGAACATGATAATGAGGTCCCATTTCTGTGAGGCTGTAATCATGATAACAAGGTCCTCTACCTGTGAAGATGTAACCACAAACTAAATCCATATTCTTGCATAAATGCAACTCACACAACAAGCTTCTCAAATGTACAAGGAAACTTTTTCAAGCAAAAAACTTAAATTTGGAAAACGGGAACAGTGTTACTATGGCATGAACAGTAGGAGCAAAATGACCTACTTTTTGTTTGATTATACAGTTCAGTTTATGATTAATCCACAAGTCTCACCAATCTAAAGGCAAAAATCCTCAAATATCTACCAGAGTGCATAACTACAGAGTGTATAACTAATCAAAATCATAAAAAAAAATGGAACAAACATTCTAAAGTCATCAAATTTGAACAAAATTAATAAATTTAGAAAAGCAAAAATATACCTGTAGCTTCTGATATCTAGATTACTTTAAGATGGATCCTGATTTATGAGTTATTCAGTAAATAATGAGCAAACATGAATTTTTATTAAAAAATTATGTTATGTACTGCAAATTGCATGCCCTTCCAACTCTAATATTTTTGTACTACTCACAGAACTATGCATAGATGCTGTTTCATCAGAGTGTACAATACATGTATCCTCTATTCCTCATTCTCTATAGAAGCCGTAACAAAGATTATTGGAGTTTTGTCTGTAACAGAGTTTTGACACATTTACCAATACTTTTTTATATATTCTTGCACTATATGTTTGCATGTATCTGTGCAAATGATAAATTACTTTTGTAATAGAGCAGATAGATCTAATCTACCTAATGAAATTTCACACCCACTTTAAGAAAGAATCATATGTAACTGATCAAACTTCACAAAACCTGAACAGGAATTTCTTTATTTCACTCACAGAAGGAACCACTTAGTTACAGTGTAAATGGAGAAAGTTCTGAATCAAATTATCCACATTTATTTATTAACAGTTCCTCCTTCCGTTAAACCCTTTACAATCCTAAAATAAGAACAGCACATTTTTTTTCTTACTGTAATTGAACTAATCTGTTGTACTGATACTAACCTATTTGTGACTGAGTACGCATTAAAAGGCCATTACTGATGTGCAAAGTACTCCATTAGTATACATTTCAGTACAAAAGTTTATGTTTCAGTTTTAGAAATATACTGCATGAGTATATAATAGTTGTACCTGAAAACATGCTTAAAGCATAAATATGAACCCAACAGTCGGCTGATCTTATTTTTATGTCATGTTACCACTTGCTCTACCCAATACCAACTTTAATCTCTGTTACACAAATTCTGCTCTTTTGCTGTACTGATCCTTTTAAATTCTCCATGTCAAAAAGTGAAAAAATCAGGTGATGAGTTTGCAACTGCAAGGGGGAAGAAAAAGTAATATTCATGAACTCAATAACTATATTAACATTTTTCTTCAGAAAGAGACAAAACCTGAACCATATTTATCAAGAAGGAAACTGAAAACATCTTTGACAAGCTAAATAATAAAATGGCTTGTTGACTTGTAAATTACTAGTAATTCATTGTCAGTGACAGTGATCCATGGGAAGAGTGAGAACAGAAGAGCTTTGTACTGTTTGGCTCTTTATAATGTTTGAAGCAATTTTATATGGTTTAGACAACATACACATGCTTATCTAGACACTTTGCACATACAAGCACAATACCACACTGAAGCTGACAAATTTTGGATAAGGCAATTTTTTTAAATAGTAAATTATGTTTCTACCCTGACTTCCTGAATTATTTTCAGTACAAAGAGCATTAGGGGAGTGGTGTATATGAAGCCCCAAATTCCCTCCAAATTGACTGACAGTACAAAGACAGCCTATGCCTCTGGATCTGGGACTGGTGAGATAAAGGTGGGCAGTTTATGATTCCTCTTCATCACAAACAGTTCTATCACTGGTTGGCCCAGAGTGACCAAACCGACTCAAAGGTTAATGGGTGGACAGACCATTCTGCATTAAGTCTATCTCTGTACTTGAAAATGAATCAGATCGGGCAATGAACCTACCAGTGTATCGACAGTTATAATCATCTATGTTAACCAGTGGATAGAATCCCAACCAGTATGCACAGATCTAGTGATTTCATTCCCCCCACCACCAACAACAAAGTCTGATAAGACAGGCCACCACCACAGGATTGTCTGCCATAATGCAGACTACCTATCCAGTTCTTCCAAGAATGAAATGCATTAAATATGACCTATCTTTTTAAGAATGCTGACCTGAAGAGCTAACAATTCTGGCCATCTTTTGCCACTGACCATGTTGAAGTTTGGCAACAGATGGGGTTCCCAATCAAACAAGCTGGTTTTTCATTCCATACAGAGTGTAATTTCAAGCTGAGATTTTTCTATGGATATTCTTGTTGTAAGCCATTATCTGTTGCACTGTTGTGCAGGAAAAGACACTACTTCATCTAAGATCATGATTTAGCTGATCTGCTCAACTGGAAATGAGAAACCACTGAGCTAGCTGGACCATTAACAAAGGGTGCATGAAAATGCAGCCAAGGAGAATCAAATCTGCCACCCCGCTGAGGGAAGTAAACAAGGGTGAAGTTTGTACAAAATTCCACTCACACAAACTGCTGGAATGAGTGACTTCTGACATGTCCCATTTTGTTCAGAAAGCCTGACATACTCAAATGGGAAAGATTGTTCTGCCTATGATAAAAGATAAACTTGCCATGTGTTTCTGGACAATCATAACCACTTACTAGATTGACCAGAAGACACAGATGGTAAAAAAACATGGGATGACATTGAGGCCAAATGGATGAGCACCAAATGGTTCTGAAGGAGTATGTGTGTATAGGTACAAGCAAATATGTATCAGTTAATCTTTCCTGACCACAATTTCATCCCTTTCACTGAAAATCTTACTCATTTAGACATCTTCATTTTGAACCTTGGTGTGGCTATGTATTTATTGAGGTTTAAGAATGGTCTGAGATTCCTGTTGGTCTTGGCCATTATAAACAGCCTGAAATACAATCCCAGAGAGTTCAGCTTGCAAATTATCTCAAGTGCCCACTTGTCAGTGGCAAGCAGATCTCCTGTGAAACTCCTGCCTTCGCCAGACTGAACTGAAGGTTTCTAATGGATGGGAAAGGTGAAAGGGGAGGGAGCTTGATAAATGAAATCTGAAGCTCCCCTGAAAAAAAATTGGATTGCACATTTGTTCTCAGGAAACAAGTTGATCCATAGACTGAAAATGAAAGAGACTGGCACCCACCAGAAGACTATCTGTGGATAGTCAGGGTGGCAAGTTGATATCAGCTTTTAAAAGGCATGGAGTAGGAGAAACCATGTTTCATTTGCTCTAGGATTGAGTGACCAGTTATCACCTAAGTTAGACTGAGGATGAAATTACTGCCTTTGAATGCTATTCAACATCTTAAACTGGTAGTTGTCTCCTTGCTGCATCTGAGACTGCTTTGGCCCAAAATAGCTGCAGGCAAGTGCTTCGATTTTTAGACCATCACAACAGCAATGGTTTTCCACAAGGTGCTGACTGCAGAGCCTTCATAAGATGCAGCTATATGGATGACAAGTACAAAATTGTATCTCATTATCTCATGAGATCAAGGTTAGACAAAGTTGTCTAGGCTTTAGCCAACATGTGATGTGAGGCTCTATTAATCACCATGCAGGCCATTTATTCCCACACACGACAGATAGCTACCTGCTCTTTTGGCCAGTCCAAATATTGCTAGCAAAGATAAATCTAACATTGTGTATGTAGCAATCATGTTTTGCACTAACTTGGAGGTGGTGTGTAAAAAATTGTCTGTAAAACTTGTAAAACAGAGAGTTGGACATATTAATTATTGCAGTGTTCTTTGCTTTTTGTCTAAGGACAGAATCTCATTACTGAACATCAGTAAATGTGTGTGATACCAGCATGGCAACAATGATGCTAGCTGATGGCTTTCTGATAACATCAACTTTTGATGTGGACACCTAGTAGTCGTAAGGGGGAGATATGGGGAAGGGTTTCTTCCCTTTGTCTACCTGACATACATACATACATACATATATATATGTGGTAGGCACAACTTTTCTTTCTGCAATTGCTGGATTTAAGAGGCAGTGGAGCATCTTTCTAACATTAATGTGCTTGGCAAAACACAAACACGTTCCAAGTATACTACAAGGTGTTTACTCATAACACAAATCCCCTGTCACAAGAAATGCATCAATAAGCACAGATCAATATGGAAGACTGATGCCAAAGCAATGATTTAAGAACCTTACAAATAGGTATGCCATGACAGCTGGTCTGGACAGGAACCCATTACACACTGGTTGTCAGTCAAAGCCAACAGCTGAATAATCAGAAGCAGTAATGCAGTGTACATGAACTACTCAAAATTCACCACAATGAAAAGCTTCATCACTATAGCATCCAAGAAAAGTTTGATCAATCTAGATGCATTAGGGTAAAGAAATAGAATACAAACATCACTGAAGCATGAAAATTATATCACAATTACCCATTGTGTGAATAGTTTGACTCTTATCTGTTAGACACATAAACATTCCAACTGTTATGAGTGTAGGTAAAATGGGATCCAAGACACTGATGATGTAAGGCAGTGCTGTCCAACCCACGGTCCTCTGGCTGATTTTAAATGGCCTATCAGAGCTCGAGCAACTATATGGTCATTGCTTTTCAGTTTTCTGCTGCTGCCCTCGGCATCAAGAAAAACATTTTTCAGTGGCCCAAGGTGTCGAAAAGGTTGGAAAGCACTGATGTAAGGCATGAATAACAGAATATTTAAAAGTCATCCACATATGAAAATTAGGTCACAGTAACCTGATTCATTTATTGTCAAGTTATCCACCTTGTGATGCAACCATGTGCCAAGTTTCAAAAAATGTTAGGTGAAACTGGGTTTGAGAGATTTAGGGTGAAAAAAACAACAAATAGCTTTAAACAAACACTCCAAAATATCAGGTGTGAAAATTAGGTCCAAGTGACCAAGATTTGATATAGTAGGATTATTCTCCTTGAGATAATTGTAGGTGAAATGTGATCTGGAACACTGACTGAACATAGCTGAAAATATAAGTTATTCAAGCTTGAAAGTATGGTCAGATTTACCTTACTCTCATTTAAATGCATCTGCATACCGATTTTCACAAGTAAATAAAATACAGTCCAAGCTGTTGAGGGTATAACAGAATGCTGAAAATACTTAATTCACTCAAGCATAAAACCTGGTTAAATTGTCCTTGCTTTGACATGGTTGAGTTTATCTTTAAATTGCATCCACATACCAATTTTCATACGTGCAGGGTGAAACAGGGTCTAACATATTGAGAGTGTAATGAATAAACAGCAAATACAAATAAAGTCGTCGATCTATTTTTGGTATAGCTGATTTACTCTTATTAAATTAAATAGGGTTCTAGATATTGAGAGTAATGTATTACTAAAAATATCCGTAATCACTAAAAGCATGACAATTTTGCCAATCGTTTTTTTTATATGGCTGAGTCTATTTTGTTTAGTTCTATCAACATACCAGTTATCACAAGTTTCTGGTGAAATTGGGTCCAAGATATTGATAGTGTAAAATACTGGTCAGTCATGGAAGAAAAACTGGGTCAAATGTACCCAGATTTGATACAGTTGAGATACTCTCCTTGTGAAATATTCACATACCAATTTTCATGTGTAGATGAAATAGAGTCCAAGTTACTGAGAGTGCAATGAACAGCTAAAAATACAAAATTAACTGAACTGAGAAAATTTTTTGGTGATTGATAAAGTTTTGGAGTCAACAGCTTACTCTCCCTGAGAAGCAGCCAAATACCACTTTACACGAGTATAGGCTTATTAGTTCTAACTTACTGACCACATAATGAATGAACAACAAAAGAAACACACGTATATACTTATATGAACAAATGAATGAATCTTCAAGTAAATGGGGAAAATATTATCTCTCTTTCCATCTTGCTGGCAAAGGAATAATAAAGTCTCATACTGTAGTCTCAAGCACAAAATCCCTAAATATGATTTTATTACTTGGAACATGTCTCTGTCAGTGATGTTTTGCTTGCTAGAAAAATGCATTATTATTGAAGCAAACATTAAAGATTTATGTTCTTTTATTTCAATTTTGAATCTGAGGTTTAAAGTTAAAAGGCATCAAGAAAGTATGACTACTGTTTCTCTTGGTAAATTAAGTATGAGTAAAGACACCAAAAAAAAGTCTGAACTTACCTTCCTCGACCTCACACAGAGCCTTCTGGAGCTGCTGGAGTCTGTTTTCAGTTCTCTCCCTTTCCTCCTCGAGTTCCTTGTATTGGACACTCAGGCTCCGTACCTGAGCCAGGGAATCATCCTGAAATGAAGATAGACATGAGAAACTATACAAGATTAACGAGCATGACAGTCTGCTTTAACATGTCCTTTCTTTATCCAGTATAAAGTTTAACAATATTTCATAGCTTAGTACAAGAAATGTCATGTAAGGGCTGTTCCATTAAAACATACCTGGGACCCATGGAAGGCATTTGAATGTGTGGTACTCACCCATAGATGCAACTTAGAATTGTTTTATCATTTTACTGTGAACTCTTTGAAATCAGGTCAAATTCTCACAAAGGTTGGATGACTCTTGTATTGTTGAATTCATAATAGTTAAAATATTAAATTTAAATTGATTATTGTTCTAGATGTTATCAGTATGACAAACAAATTTACGCTTAGAGACCAGAAATTTTACTACAGACCACTATGAATTACCTACCCTTTCCCTCTCAGAAGAAGCCAGCTGGTTGACGAAATCTCTGAGGGCCATTCGGACCTGCTCTGGATCAACATCCAAGGCTGATGGCTGCCCATACTCACGAGTTGGTGAGGCCAGACGAACACGAACTGGGCTGCCAGTACGTTCTGGGGAACCAGTTCTTGGAATGGGGCTCCCACGACCCTCAGTAGTTGTGGCGAAAGTGTTCTCAAATCCTGTGGAGATGAAAAGAGTGCAGAAATAATCTGATGTGGACTTGAAATTCAAGTGCATTGGACCAACAACACCTTTTCTATACTGTGAGCAATGATGAAGATTGGGTTCCACTGTTAACAGAACATTTTAGCAATGGAAACAAAAAACTGAAAATATTCAACAACAGTTTTTAACAGAGAATGTCTGTGAAATTAACTTCACCCACATAAATGACAGCTGAAAATACAAGTCCATAAGGATTCAAATGAATTGTCTATGCTTGAGTTTATATTACGTATTAAGTCTGCAATATAAGATGAACTTTCAAGACCATAATCAAGTTGCTACTTAGTTTCCTTGAATATAAATTTAATCCAGGGGCCATCACGCTGATTTTTATGCATACACTATGATACCCGACCTAGACATTAATCAAATTTCAATACTGAGCAGGTTCTCGCACAATTTCATGGTAGTGTTTTGACAAAGTATCACCAGAATAAATGTTGAAAATTAGAGAAAGGATCATCACTGTAAACTGCCTGATGGTAGGCTAACCTTTAGAAGGAGAGGTTGATCTGGATATTCTCTTGGGGCTTGGGCTGCGAGATCTGACTGGGCTGCGAGCTCGTGGCATCTCCTGACGGAACCCAATGGTGCGCCTCAGGCTGGATACGATGCTGCTCAGCTTGAACTCAACATCCTTCTTGCTGCCCTCAATGCGAGCCAACTGAGCCTCCAGGGCATTTACTCTTCCCTCAGCTCCACTCAACTTCAGTCTCAGCTCAGCATCTTCCGCACTCAGGTTCTCATGAGCAATCTCAAGGTTCCTCCTCTGTTCCTCCAGTCTGCGTTCAGCCCTGCGGGCATCTTCTAAAGCCATCTGGTAGTCCTTCTCCTTGAGACGAGACTCATCAATAAGTTCGGCCATCTTGCGCTGAATGTTAGCCAGTTCCTTTCTAAGAGCCTCTCGGCTGGCCTCAGTTTCAACAACCTGTGTGAAATGAAATAAAAAGTCATGCAATATTAGGGCTCAGAAAATTATTTAAATTATCACTGTTAAAATTCTTAATCTGCTATCAAAAAATATTAATGATTAAAATAGTGGACAAAATAATATAACTGATTGGCATTGTAAATGGTTATTTTATCTTTCATCAACATGTGGCATTCTTAAAACCAATGAGAAAAGCGTAACTTAAAAACAAAATGGTTCAGTTTAATGTATCTAATTATCAATTACACAAGTGTTACCTTTTGTTTGAGGTCAAATGAGTGCCTGCGTGCCTCATCTTCCTTCTCCTCATCTCTAGCAACCCGAGTCTGCAAATCTGCCACCTCACGGCTGAGTTTACCTCTCTCACTATCCAACATCTTCACCTGTCGACGGAGGTCTTGCAGTTCACGACGAGCATCAAGACGAGCCTTCTCCACCTCTCGCAGGCTGGCGCGCAGGTCAGAAGACTCCTTCTGAACAGCTGTCTTTTGTTCGTCCAACACTGAAGAATACCCAAAAAATGTCAGCAACTATCTGAAGATAGGCTAAATGTTCTCACTTATAAATTGGATGCAGGCATTCTTAAGCTTGATGCTATCATAAGAAAACATTATCAACAATTTGCACATGTGCTACAAAACCAAACCAATAAACTGATAAGATTCATTCTCCAAGTAACATGATGGTAATAATTCCTAACTTCTGGATTGAAAAGATGATAAAAGTAATAGAAATGTCCACCAAAGAAAAATATGAATTTAGTTGGAAAAAGGTTATATCAATATGATAATGTTTCTCTGGACCGAAAAGATGATAACAGTAACACAGAACTTTGGCACAGAATAAAAATAATTTAACATCACCAATTCAAGTTAAGTCTTGAGCAAACCTTTTTATTTAGCTAGAAAAAGCTAGAATAGACATAACATAAAGTTAAAGTAAAACATCTTTCTATAAAGTTACAAATATTCATTTCAAACAAACTGACCCCACTCCATCCCAGTAGTAATTGATGCATTTCAATTTCATAACAATGAAATGCTTGTAATTTGCTTGCGACCTTCCTTTCAAAGGTTAGAAGAGGCCTAAGTGTACCTGAGATTGCTCATCTGAAGGTCATGTACCAGAAGGTCAAGTACAAGGGCAGCTAGTCAAACAATTTATGTTAGTATGATGCTATTGGACATATAAACATAATAACGGTTGTAATTTTGCATTGGCAACCATACTGGATCAAATTATGCTGACAAGTATGTGAGAAAATGTCATTTAAATGTTTGTGTTATTTTCACTAATAATGGCTACATTGAAAAGTAGACCAGAATCATCTGCACAAATCTGAAAGGCTTTCATGAACAATGCTGTAAAATTTGGATGAATTCTGTCCAGCAATTTTAAAGATGAAGACATATAAATGTTTCTGTTTTTAGTAATAGAGGTTGTCATTTATGGTGTATTATTAATATTTTTTGTAGACACTTAAAAGCCTTTTACACCTGAGCGCTTTCCATTAATATCCTGAAGCGTTATTTTTTGAAAAGTTGTTTCAAATTTTCATTCTAGTACTGGTAGCAATATTTTATCATAGATTTACATCATTTGCACGAATGTAAAAGGCCTTTATGCCATGATGCTTTTTACTGAATTTGATCAATATCTGTTCGATGATTCTTTACAACATGACATGCAAGATTTTTCTATTTTGAGTAAATGTTGCCATATGATCATCGATCAGCATCATTTGTACAAAATTTAAATTTAAATGACAATTTCCATCAAATCTGTTCAATGCTTGTTTAGTCTTCTTGGAAAAGAAGTTGCTCAAATGATTTTCAGTTTGTAGTAGCTGCATTCACATCCAAAGGCTGACTTACAAATTTGTACAGACCTGAAACATGTTTGTACCGAGATGTTTTCTGTCGATTTTGGTCAAATTCACTTCAGTGGTTTTGGCAAATAAGTCTTTTAAAGGTTTTTCTAGTTTCAGTATGGCAGCCATATCTGAAGGTGGATTTGCAACAATTTGTTATAATTCTGAAATCTCATAGGCATCATTTTGAAAGGTCTTCATTTCAGGAAGGTTTCTTCCAAAAATTGGCAAAATTCAGTTTTACAGTTTTGGATAAAACTCAATTCAATGCTTATCTCTTTGTCCATACATATGATTCTGTACAAATTTAAGAGCTCTTCAGATTCTTTCTGTATAATTTTGTCAAATTCTGTTCAGTGGTTTTGGATAAGAAGTCATTTAAAGATGGTTTTTGTTCTTAAAAAACAGTAGCCATATTCATTGGCAGGTTGCCGTAATTTGTACAAATTTAAAAGATCCTCATGCCAGGATTCTATCTGCCAATTTAGGCTGAAATTAGTCCACTGGATTTTAAAATGTTGTAAAAATACAATTGTTGATGGATGACAGATGACGCAGTGTCAAAACATTAGGGTCACTTGGCCTCAAAGCCATGTGAGTGAAAACACTGAAACAATGACTTACTGAAACTCTGCTCCAATTTTTAATTTTACTCGAATCTTATATGCAAACTAAACTCAAAGGAGTTCATTCAGTTCAAAACAAAATGGGTGAATTTCATCCTAGATGATGTTCGTGAATTATTTCTTACAAGCCAATCACTGTGGATTGTTTGGTTGCAGTGAAGAACAAATTTCAAAACTCAAGAAAATATGTTCTTATTTCAAAGAAAACACATCAGTTATATATATATATATATATGCCTGAAAAAGATTATTAAAATATCACTACAATGATGGATTTCAACAAAAATGAATGAATCCACAGTATGCAAAAGTTGGGAAATTTTTAATGAATACAAACCTGCACATTTCTGCCTGGAGTCCTGAAGTTGTCGGTTCAGCTCAATCTTGTCACCCTCATTCTTCTTAACAGTGTTACGAAGCTCATCAGCAGTCCTGGCAATGGTCTCCTTCTCACGGACCTCATCATTAATATTCCTCTTCAGGTCCACAATATCCTTCCTCATAAGGTCCTGCTGTTCTTCACCTGTAAGAGGAAAATGTATTTTTGTACAATTTCAATTTTATGTTGCATAAGCATACCAAAGTATAAACTCTTATACGTGATAATCTATTGAGGCATCGGGGCCCTGAGTAGTCGAGTGGTCTAAAGTGCTCTTCGTTATGGATCACTGCCATCTCACCTCTGTCTGTGGCGGTTCGAGTCTAGGATTCGGCCAATGTGGGTATGTGAGAAAGCTTGCCAGTAGCTTCTCGTGGATTGGTGGTTCTTTCCGGGGTTTTCCCGGGTTCTTCCTCCACCATTAATACTGGCTGCCATGTATAGCCTATAGTGTGCTGAAAAATGGCGTTAAACCCGACAACAACAACAACAACAACTGAGGCATCAATGAGTAAACAACTCCTGTAATGTGGAAATGCAGTGACACTTCCCTAAAGCATCCACTCTGCAAGTCGGCTTCCACTGCAAACTGGCCACATATTTTCACTGTAACGAGGCTGTGATAATGCTAATCAAACCTATCCTAGCCACCTCTATCTCTCTACAACACAAAAGATGTTTATGGTGCATCCATGTCAGGTTTAGGAGAGATTACAGTAACACCAGTCTCATTATTCCATTAACAGTGCCACAGTAATGTGCTTGCTCTACACCCCTGTGGTCTGGGGTCAGCTATTTAGTTTTAGCAGATGCAAAGGCATGTGTTAACCATCTAAAGGTGGTTTTCTCCAAACTCAAGTTTCTCCCACACAAATGTGTAGAAATATAAATCAGTCCCTAGGTTTGGCCATTCTTTGCTTGTTGCCAGTTCCACAAATTTTATGACACAAGGGTAATTTAGAATGTCCTAAAATTGAACAACTTGAAGATATTCAGATATACAGCTTGAAGTGTTAGGTAAAGGCATGTATATTTTTCAGGACTTCAGGATTTTTAGCACTCTGAAACACTAACCATCAGATGCCTATACCTTAGTTATCAAGAATATGTTATATAAGTTACTAGGACTTGCTGTGTCACCTACGTACAGTTTTAAACACTAACCACCAAATGCCAACACCTGAATTAGCAAAAATACATTTTATAAGTTGCTAGGATTTACTGTACAAGCAATGTACACAAAAAGACTACATTTTCATTCAAGATTGGATGGGTAGTGAATGATATTAATCTGTTTAAACTTTGAACATATAGGAGTGATTACTATGTAAAGTTGAGCATTATTCAACCAATAATTCTTGTACACCAAATTATATACATTTTCATACTCCTTGGAGATGTAATGTTTCAATCTTCAATTTAAGGAGTAAATTCATTAACTCAATTTTTAATTTTTTTGTCTATTGCAAAACCTAACTCATTAAGATATAAGCATATCCCAGTACCATAAACTATTAAATATTCATTCCAAATGGACATCACATTTTTCTGTAGCGAAAGATCATGAGAACAGCAAGTTTACTGAATAAAGTTACAAGCAAACTGTCTCTTTCTGAGACCTCCTATACCTGATAAACATCCTATGATTGAATTACTGAACAAGTTTTATTAACAAGCCCAACCTTCTCTGATTCTCCTGTTAGAATCAATGAGATCCCGTTTGATGTTATCTCTTGCCTCCTCCACAAGCTTCAGCTGCACCTTCAGCTCAGCAACTTCTCTCATCGCTGCTTCTCTCTGGCGATCAAGGTCACGGATAGCATTGTTCAGGTTCTTCACCTCCTTCTCATGAGCCTCACTGTTAAAAAACATTGGTTGCATTAATAAACCTGTAATAACGTATGAAATCCTTTTATTTTGGTCACGTAAACAAAAAAATTGTTTGGTCTTCAGAGCCTGTCACATTTGAAAAGATATGTATATTAAACATTTTAATTCCTTAAAAAATATAACTGTTGTCATCCTTCCACCCATCTTCAAAAATTGGCTAAGGGACATAACATAGTTGCTTATATATAACTTATGTTATTATCATGACAATGTCGTAAAATAGTGTGACACCATGAAACAACATTAGGTTTACAATATCATTACTGGACTGACACATGCAATTTGCTGATGTCAGCTGTGCTCAGATCCGATTCTTCTGACCTGCCCTTGAAATCATAAACCTATTATCCTGAGTTTCCACTATTAGACCTAGGTCCAATAGTCTGCATTGAGATAATTGGGCTTATGCAGCATATCCATTATGTATCTTTGTACACATCACAATGATTGGCTGAATGGAAGAACATTTTTAGTTGTAATATCTATCCTTATGTCAGACACAAAGCTTTAATAGACAGGGAAAAGACTGGCAACAGACAATAACATAGCAACACCTGTTACCATTAAATTAACCTAAATTACTATATTCAGAGTTCAGTAAGATGAGAAAGAAAATCCTTTTGAAGCAATAGAACAAAAAAGTAAAAAGTAATCTGTTATTAAATAAGAAAGTTATTCATTTTTAGAAGATTACTCAAGGGAAACAACTGTTGCTGAAATAAAACAACACTATGGCAGAAGGGCCATAATATCTTGTTCCATCTGTAAAAATATGAGTTATGATGTCCAGGCCTGTTGATCCTTATATTCTAACACATCTGTCAATGAAAACAAGTTCTGATCTATGTCTGAAGCAGCCAAATCTTTGATCATGTGTGGAGAATACTGATGTCATTAGGATACTAGGATGTCACTCATGACACAGAGATTATATGCTAGTATTATAAATGAGGTCAGTTCATACCAATGCATATTAAAACAAGGCTGTGTTATAACAGTACTCAAAACACATTTAATATGATAATTATTAAAATAAACACAAAACTCTATTGCCAAGAACTAAAATTATGTGAAATGAATCAAGAAGCATTCATACACAATATTTTACTATTTTCATTCATGATTATCCTACATCATCAGAAAGGCAGTGGTATACTGAAGGATTACATGTTACACTTATGAAACCTGCTCAAACCATGGTACACTTATGTAGCCTACTCAAACCGTTTTACACTTACGTGGCCTGCTCAAATTGTGAGCGGAAGTTCTTCAGTTCAGACTGCAAGTTGTTGATGTTGGAGCGATCCTGCTCAGTGCGTGCCATGGACTCGCGCTTTAGCCGCTCATACTCCACGTTGGCCTTGGCCAGCTCCATATTCAAGGTGTTGTTCTTCTCCTGCAGGGTGCATTTCTCCTGCTCCAGCAGGGACATCATCTGGAAAACAATAATCATGTAGTTTAGAACATGCCTTGCAGGAATGGACACCTCTTGGGAAAATATACCTGTTGAAACAGATGCTTTTTAGCATAAAAAAAACGTGTTCGTAACATGAAGAACACATCTGATAATGAAATATTTATTCTACATCAATATCCATCACCAAACTTGAACTTATCCTAAAAATGACAATTCCACAGAAAAAGTTATTTTTGCAGTGCATTATTAAATCTGTACAGTAATTTAAAGGATGCCTTATAGAAAATTACTAATTAGTAGTCATATTAGTACTTTGATTCAAAAGTCTACCATTATTATTTGCAAAGTTACATAAATTTATCCTCTCACATGCAATAATGATGCTGGAGCCTTAGCAATACATGACTAACCAGCCACCACGACCCTGACCAATGATCAAATCAATCCGGGTACTAACGTGACAAATCTTATAACAATACACATATGGAAACAAAAGACATAACCCCTTCATATACAGCTCTTAACAATTTTTATTAAAAAAATCTGAACAACAATTCACCCAATGACCTTGATTTTTTGGTGGTGGGATTCATCTCCTCCCCCCCCCCCCAGGATGTGCAATGTACACTGCTACATCAGACTGAAAGTGTTGTTGTTGTTGTGGTGTTTAATGTCATTTCTCAGCACACAATAGGCTATGCATGGCGGCCAGTATTATTGGTGGCAGAAGAACCCGGGAAAACCCCGGGATGAACCATCAACCCACGAGAAGCTACTGGTAAGCTTGTAATGCCTTCCCATAGACACATGATACATGTTCTTTTTGTCCAACCAAAAACTAAAAAACTGATTATTCTTTCTGTCTTTTGACCTTCTAACTTCCACACCAGTAGCAATATCCATATTCCTTGGTAAATTTCTTTACATTACCTGATTTCAATTCATCCATGGCAAATAAATACTACCTGATCCAAAAACTTCTACCACTGACCAACGAGATAAAAATTTCAATAATAGCTCCCTGTAACCTTGACCAACTTTCTTGGCTGTCAATCTCAATGGATATTATCTACCCATCACAACACAATGAAAAGTAATTTTTCCCAATGATGCCATCATGAAAACCAGAGACACTGCTCTTAAAAAACAAAATGAAAAACACAATCATTTTTGCTCTACAGAAACAAAAACTGGAAATCTTTCTGAAACCAATCAGGAATTTCCTTATCTAATGCACATCTTGCGGAACAATCCTGAGATGGAGAAAAAATATTCCTTTGATGGCTGTATCACATGTGCCCTGTTTTCTTCAAAAATTAGGTATGTTATCTCTGTGACCCAGATCCTTACCAATCTGACCATCGAGCACTTACTATCTTGCAAGGTCAGTGGTAAAGTGCTGCATTTTATGAAAGCCACAATGCAAACTTGGAAAGGTTCTTTTAGGAGAAAGTACCAGTATTGCATGTATAATTATTTGCAAGTAATATAGCAGGAGTAACTTGCAACATTACTAAATATATTGCATGGAATCCAAGTGTCTTACCTCCCCCTCCGGCCAATACATAACACATCATTTCACCTGCATGAACTTTAACACAAAACTGTTAACACTGACAGTAATATGCCAATCCTGCAGAAGTGATACCTACCAGTATGTGTCACCATGCTTACTTACCCAGGTGAGACAATTGATAGCTATTTGAGCATGCTTACTTACCCAGGTGAGACAAATGATAGCTATGTCACCATGCTTACTTACCAAGGTGAGACATGAAGTGATACCTATGTCACCAGTAATAGAACAAGTGACATCCAATTCATATAACTGATACTATGTCCCCTATATCTCACACTGCTTACTTATCCAGGTGATACCAGTGATACCTATATCACAATGCTTACTCATGTGTGACAAGAACCACATGTACCTTAAAATGTTTTGCAAGCATTCGTGTCATGTCCATTTTGCCAAACTGTATTCAACTCAAAACATTTCACAACAAAAATTGTTTTTTTTGGCAGGATAGTTTTTCTTTCCTTTTCAGGTCCATCCTATTCTTAAACCACTGAAATTTGCTATGTCCAAATATCTCAAAGTGTCTAGAACCAACATGTATACAGTATCTAGGCATAACTAGCAATAAGTCACAGACCCTTACTCTACCTATATCATACATTTATGTCTTACTATTGTTTAACATAACAAATTACATCCAATTTTTGTAACTGATACATTAAGCTGTAAATATATCAAAATTTGAATTGTCCTATACATGGATTCAATTACAATATGCAAAACTATTTAATGAGTCACAATCTACAATTAGTTTCATTCACTGATAGGTCTTCAGTATGATTCATTTAATAGACTTTGTATTACTGTAATAGGTATACAACTTAAGTTTTAATTAAATACTAAAAAAATAGGATTAACTATCTAAAAAAATTAATATTTAACTAATAAAATTATCAAAATAACTGTAAACTGTCCACCCATTGCTTTGTGCGTTGCAGGAATTAGTAATGCTTAATGCAAAATGATTTTTGATTAAACAATTTGAGGAATTCTACCGTCATACATTATTTAAATTTTTACTTCTTGCATGATTTTCAAAAACAAACAAATGGTAAGATGTATTTTTTAAAAATATATACAAAATTGATTTTATAATCCATGCAAGGAAAATGATGAAATCACATCCTCCTGATTGTAAAATGGGGTTTAATACAGTAAAATCTGTCTTGAAAGACTACTGCTGTGAGAGACCACTTGACTTAAGAGACTATGTTCTTGAAGCACAGACTGACCAAGTATAAAATGTTATGACCTGTAATGAAGAGACCATACATTAAACAGATGGGCTGAACTCTCAAGAATGAAAATGTGAAGATCTCCAAAGATCTACGATTTATTGGACAGTGTGTGCTATATGAAAGTTTGCTTTTTCTGTAAACATTGCTTTTAATGCTAAAAAAATGATTACTAAGTTTCAACAATAATGCAAACCCTTTAATATGGCACTGGAACCAACTCCAGAAATGAATATTTTATGACTGAATATTTTTCATGGTTAAATTTTACAAGAATAGCAGCTGTTAATATAATTAGGAATTTTCTACTTCAAAAAGCAAGCAATCAAGATCTGCTGAGTGGAGCTGAATGACAAAGATGAAATCAGCCAGTATCGCTATTGTTTTATTACACCTGACTGACTCTTTGAACACAGAGCTAGCCTGACATCTCCCTAATGAATAGGTCTACAGAAAATGGACACAAGCCAATTAATGCTCTTTTGATACTGACACAGATTAAAGGTCAAAACAATTTGCTATTGATATAATTGATACACTATACAACTATTTGGAATATGTTATTGACAGAATAATTTCAAGGTATTTCCACTACTGATGGTCAATGAATGCTATGATTTAAACCTGTCATTCCATTAAGCATGAAAAACAAGGACTTGATGCTTGTATTAGTTGACCAATGATAAAAGACATAAGGAAGGAGGAGTATGTATGTGCTGTCATTTAGACATATGGTAAAAATGAAGCATATCAAATGGATGATTCAGAGAAAGAGCTGAAGTGTAACATAGATAAAACTGAAAATCTGAAGAAAAGACAATAGATACCTCTGCCATTAATGCCTATTGTATATAATCACTTATATGTCGAATACAACTGCAAACTGTGAAGACCCAGATCTGTCATTACATTATGTCAAGGCAGATCTGGATACATGCATTTTGTTAGGGGTAATCAGTAGAACAATCGACAAAAAACCCTGAACTGATGGCACATTATCTGATGGCAGATCATGGTCTATGATGTTTGCAGTTGGACTTGACTTTCATGCAAGTATATGAGGTATTTCAATTTGTTTATTGACAGTTTCTGGTTGATATTGATCTTTGGAACATTTTTCCTTCATATACTTGTGTCAAAGGGCAAGAATGACTGAGTCAGCAGATTTCAATAATATTCCAATATGAGGACAAAAGGTCTCCATGACGGTAACAACTGGTAAAGGTGGGACCAAGATCTAGGTCTAACAGCAAAATTCAGTCACTGCAGGCAGAGCAATATGGTGTTACTCATTACAAAGTTTTCTATTTTTAGTAATGGTGTTCATATTTGACAGCAGATCCAACTCATTATAATAAATTTAAACCCGTTGTTGCCAGGATACTTCTGTTACATTTGGTCTACTTCTGTCCACTGGTCTTGAGAAAAAAATCGTAAACTTTTTTTTTGTTTTGCTTTGTTTTGGTAATGACTCCCATATCTTACAGCAAAATCAGAATCCTTTAGAAGACCCAAAAGGCCTCTGACACTAACAGAGTCTGTTGAAATTAGTCAAATTCTAATGAGTGGCTTTTTTTAAGAAGTTTTTAAAGGTTTTGTTTCATATTTAGCAAAGACAGCAATGTGAATGGATTATTGACTTTGAACTGAAAAATAAATATTAGTGTGGTACAAATGCTTGTCAGTAAGCCTGCCAAAATACTCAGTACACATGTATATCTATCTACAAATTCAATAACCTATTATTTATATACTTTACACCAAATGAAGTCATAAACAGTGTTATTTTATTTTCACCATCTTTGAAATAAAACCAAAATTTAATGACAAATTTAAAAAAGCAATCTGTCATCTTCATGAGAACGAATTTAAAAAAAACGTCTTCCACCATTAAATAAGTAAATAAACAAACTCCATTCATGATAATTTCTTTCTGATATCATGTAAGAGCAGAGTGGGAAAATAAAAGTTTTCAATATTACTAGTCTCTGTCTCATCAAATTTATGTTTCTATTGGTAATCATGTGTTACCATTTCTTGAACATATTTTCTCCTTTCAAATGGGTGATTTCTGTTATTTTGGTACAAAATCAATTTTAGATTGTGTAAATCTAAAAATATTCTGTGCAGACTGATTTGAGAGAACAAAGTTTTCAAAGGCATTTCTAATTTAGTAATAATGGCCACATATATGAATGCATACCCGCATCATTTGTATCAAACCGATATCAACTGCCAAACTTTAGTCAAATCTTGTGTAACAGTTCATGAAAAAGTCCTTTCAAAGTTTACTATTTTTAGTATAAGTGGCTGGATCTCACTGGCATTTTCACACAAATTAAAATGACTTTGTGCCAGGATGCGGTCAATTCTGTTCATATTCTGTTAGGTATGTTCTGAGAAACCACTGAATGGCTTTGTTGACCAGATAGTGGAGCAGCAGCATTTGTATAAGCTTGCAAGGTTTCAAAATGATTCCAATACATTTTTGGAAATTGGTTGTGCAGTTTTTGAAAAAGCTGAAAATCGGGAATGTTGTCAGAAGGACCACACACACCAGCCCACACATCTCAGATGCAGGACTACACAAGATTACTTATCCTTTTGGCTACATAAACTGCCTAAGTACTGAACCATGTGATTGGACTGCACAAAGAGACATAACACGCAGTGCCAATTCTCATACTGCAAAGGAAAGATGGACAATTGTTTCAGCCGCAAAAGAAAGGGGGTCTTGGATATTCAAGGCCTGCATTAGAAAGGTTACACCATGTGTTACATGATCCAATAAACACTGTTGAACATTACAATCAGGATGGACTATCAACAATTTTCCTTAAGCAAGAGATCAAGTATCCACGAATATTCTGCCCCGATATCCAAGGAGTTACTAGCTATTCTTATGTGACAGGGGTGGTAGTGCACTGAACAGAGTGATGCTTGTTAGGGTTGCAACATAAGATGATCATATCAGTCTGTTATCCAAATGGTTGATGAAGCCAGTGACAGTAGAGAACAAGATGCACATGTAATCAAACCCATTTCTGATAATAAGATAGATTATGAAAATTATATACAATCCAGAGAATGAAACAAGTATCATTGATTAAATTAGTATTCTTTACCTGCTGCTTGTCATTTTCAGCCATAAGCATTGAGCTGTCCCGTTCTCGCTGAAGATTGCCAATATCGAGCTGCATTTCCTCCTTCTCATGTTCAAAGTTGTTCTGAATCTCCTCTTTCTCCATGTTGAACTTATGGATTAACTCTTCACGCTCATTCTCAAAGTCTTGACGCTGTACCTCCTATAAAAAAAATTTATTCTTTAATAAATGCCTGAAGAAAGTAAATTGCAAATATCAGACATAAAGACTCTGAAGTTCATGAAGAAATAAAATTTATGTATATGACAACAATAATACAAATAAAAACATAACTGCAGTCTACTTACACTTCAAAGAATATCAACAATGAATCCCTAAGAATAACGAAATCAATGAACATTAATGTTAACCATGTCAAATATTGGATTGTAATCTTAGGTATGTGTACACGCTTGAAACAGGCTAAAAGCTAAATATTTTCTCTCATATTATTTTATCATTACATTTCTTCATTGAGATCATGTCAAAATACTTTTGTCTCACATAGTGGAAGTAAAGAAACTGAGCAAAAACGTGTTCCACTGTTCCACAGAATTGGCTGGGCATATACTCCGAGGTTCACAATTCATGACTTGAATATGAGTGTCTGACAAGTGAAGAGCATGATACCACCGCATCTCTCTGACATGTTCTATATGAGGGATTCCTCCATCTAACAATATCTTATGAAGCAAGTTTGCTGAGTTTTCATTCCGCATATTCTGCCAAATATGAATAACATGCTGATTTCTGTATTATCTAAAAACATTATTTGGACTCTTTCATTCAGAAATGTACAAATGCAAGGCAGTCTTGACTCTTTATTTACCCTTTCATTACATTTGTTACCAATGGGATCAGGCAGCCAACAGTAAATAATACTTTTATCAGATGTATATTAAAAATCATGTTCTTGTGCTGAAAAATGGCGTTAAACCCTACAACAACAACAACAAAATCATGATTTTGATTAACATGTTATCTGATTTCAGGTTTTCAATGTGGAATTAGAACTTGGAAAGATGACAAAATTTGTTTTCTTAGGGGTTGCCATGTAGTTCAAAAATGTGAATATGGCTTTAATTTCATCAGCAAAAATTAATGTTTTATCCAATAACCAGCCTGAGATGGTGCCACGGAGCTCTGCAATGGTAGCTCTACCTTCGTTGCCATCTTTCAGAGTGTCTGTATACAAGACCAATTTTCAAAGTCAACTGGTTGAATTATGCCTGGTCATGATTTTCTGATGATTTTTGTAACATGATGAAAAGATTAAAAGCAATGCTCTTTGGAAAGATATTAAACTCAATTACACTGGTACCACAGTGCCTGAACTTTTCTGTTTTTTGATAAATGGTCCTGACTACTCAACAGCAACAAACTAATATTGTGAGATTTAAAACAATTTTCAGTTTTAGGCTCTAAATACAAATTCCAAATATTCTCGATCAGGCTTTCAAAGATTTAAAGAACATTATGAATGTTCATAAAAACAAAAATGTTGCATGCACAGAGGATTGCTTAAAATTGCATTTAGCTGGTTACACTGTTACTACCACCATTCTAAATTTCTAAATTGCATTTAGCTGGTTACATTGTTACCACCACCATTCTAAATTCCTAAATTGAATTTAAACGGTTACATTGTTACCACCACCATTCTAAATTGCATTTAGCTGGTTACATTGTTACCACCACCACTCTAAATTGCATTTAGCTGGTTACATTGTTACCACCACCATTCTAAATTTCTAAACTGCATTTAGCTGGTTACATTGTTACCACCACCATTCTAAATCACATTTAGCTGGTTACATTGTTACCACCACTATTCTAAATTTATAAATTGCATTTAGCTGGTTACATTGTTACCACCACCATTCTAAATTGCATTTAGCTGGTTACATTGTTACCACCACCACTCCAAATTGCATTTAGCTGGTTACATTGTTACCACCACCATTCTAAATTTCTAAACTGAATTAGCTTGTTACATTGTTACCACCACCATTCTAATTTCTAAACTGCATTTAGCTGGTTACATTGTTACCACCACCATTCTAATCTTCCAAAGCAGGAATAAAATCTGATCACTACAACAGACAGAATGCTGTTGATGTATTTTGCAAGACAACATTATTGCAAATATAGTCAAATGCACACAAACTTCAAAAGGCAATTTTCATAATTACCTTAGTAGAAAAATAAACACAAACAACTTTCTTGCCTTAGGATGAAACAAGTATTTCTGAATTTAAGCATTCTCACTGAATTCGAAAAAAGCACTATGTTAAAATAATGTGGAGTATTGAAAATATTTACCTTCTCCTTGGTAATCCTCTCAATATCCTCTTCATGTGCCTGTTTCTCCTGTGTGAGCGCAAGCTGCATGTCACGCTCCAGTTGTGCCAGGCGTTTTGTCAGGTCATCACGGTGGTGTTCGTACTTATCTAGGTCTGCCTCTTTTTCCTTCACAATGCGATTGATCTCACCTGCATATTGGTAAATTAGTCCATCTAATTATCTAACATTTGTCTAGTACAAAGGTATTGTCAGTCATCCCTAATTATCTCACATTTTGCCAATATTGACAGTCATCCTAATTATCTCACATCTGTCTGGTACAAAATTATTGAAAGTCATCCCTGATTATCTCACATTTTGCCAGTACTGACAGTCATCCAAAATTTTCTCACATTTTACCAATATTGAGAGTGATCTCCAATTTTCTAAAATTTGAATTTGCTTTTACTGACAACAATCCCTCACTTTCTCACCTATCTTAATTATGTCAGATGGAATTCAATTTTAAGGGTAAATGGTCACAGTTTAACATATTACTTTTATTATCAGACAGCTTATACTTTATTTTTATTTTCTATAAGTGCTTAATTCTTTCAATACATAATGAGACTGCATGAAGATTTGTTGTAAACAAATAAATATCTAATATTGCCTAATTAAACATACTTTTGATACCTTAAATTCTACTAGAGATAGCATATATATATTATTAATTTTTGAAAACAAACAACACTGCAACCATCTTTGTGGTCTTATAATCAATGTAAATGGAAACAAGTCTTAAAAACATATCCTAATTTGGATTACCTCCCATAGCACATTTCTGCAGTTGTAGTGAGCACTGTGATTAAAAGAATTGTTTGATGGAGTTAAAAATAGACTATACTGATTCCATCACATACAAGTAAATGAAAGTCTCCATCAAGTGAAAGCAAACATTAAAAAACAAAAAACAAACAAGAATTCAATTACAATGCTTCCAGCATATATCAGATATGAAAATAATGTACATTATCCAACTTTTTATCAATAAGAGAATCTAAAAATGGGGGGGGTCAATTAAATATGAAGACAATGTAAATTATCCAACCTTTTAGCAATAAGAGAATCTAAATGCATGTGTGTGAGTGTCTGTGCATGTAGGCAATTATTTGGAAAAAAAGCAGCCTCTTGTTTTCACTGCATGGTGAGAATACTGTTCAATGCCAAAATATATTTCCATAGTGAAACATGAAATGATGTTGGCATTTAAACAAAGCCACCAAGCACCTAAATATTATCTATCTAATAATAAAACAAGTGAAACAATTAGCCTGTAAAATAAACCAATTTATTAAGGGCCATCTGTATAGGAAACAATTTACACTTGATCTTATCATTAGCTTACCAAGAAGATTCTCCTTCCTGACATTGAGTTCCTGTACTTCAACCTCCAGCTGATTCTTACGATTCTCGAGCTGGGTGGCTGTCACCTGGAGCTCATACAGAGAGGCTTCCAAGCCTTCTTTATCCGAGCGAAGTGCTGCAATCAACTCACTCTGCTGACGATTCTCACGTTCAGTGGCTGTAACCTGCACAACAAGCTCTCCCTTCTCCTGTGTTAAGGCCTCTTTCTCCTTTGCAATCCTCTTGAGCTGGATGTTGTTACGCTCCATATCCTTACGTGCTGCAACCAAGTCTTCAGCTAGAGCCTGCTTCTGCCTTGCAACCTGTGATAAAATCAAAAGTTATGTAAAACTGCTGTAGATTTAATTTTTGTTACAAAGAATTTTAGCTAGCTACAGCTGCCAAAATCAATATGGAATATTTCAGTCATACTAAAATCTTGCCAATCTACACCCAGCTCATTGCTCTTCCAACTGATAACTACAGTTCTTTTTATCTTTAATGACATAAATGCTGGCAGACATGTGCACAAAATAGTAACAAATGCCTATCATAACACAATGCTGCAAACTGGTAGACATCTTATATACCAAGTATAACAGGAAAAGCAAATGTTATATACTTTTAAATTAAACAGGAAAAGCAAATGTTATATACTTTTAAATTAAGTTTTAATCTTCACTGAACTGTTATAGACAGAAATATCACTAGAAATAGTGATTCCACATCCTTGGAAATAGTCACCTTCTATGGAACCGTACACAAAAGGTTAAGTACTGTATAGTACCTTTGCAAGAAAATTCCTGTTAATTCAGCCACTTTATTTTCACATGACTGACATTGCACATGGTTTTGCTGTTTACTGGTGAATAAATGCTTGGACAGCATCAAACGTCTCAGAGGTCATTTATGCAGTTTCAAAAATATATATAATTTTCTTGACTGGACACAGTGCCACCCAAGAATTGTATACACAAGTTTACATTGTGGCTGAATAAGGAGTTCTGCAACTTCCGAAAATTCAACTAACACACTGAATTCACAATCAGTGAAAGTACTATTTTAAACATTTTTTATTCTGCAACTAACCTATCTAATGTAGCTTCTGAAACTTCTTGGTTATTCCCCAACTTTTGCCAAATTTAGCCCCCCAAAAAGATGGCTCTTTCTAGTAGGGAATATTTTATTCCTGACTCTTTCCCGTTTCTAACAGTATGAGAACCCTAATTTAATTTGTCCACCTTAGAGTCCAGCATATAAAATACCATCTGGAGTGAATGAAATAAGATCTTAGATCTTCATGTGCAATTGGTGTCAAATAAATATGGTTTGAAGTTTATAGTGACTTGAGACAATCACTCACATGGTTGAGCTGCTCGGTGATCTCAGCCTTTTCCTGGTTGAGAACTTTGATCTCATCCTCAAGTTGTTGTCTCGTCATCTCACTCAGCTCCAGGGTCTGGTTCAAGCCTACAAGTAAAATTAAAAATTGAGAAAGTGTGTTCATAATTGTTTCATTTAGATTTGAAGCTAATTTTAAATAGGACTCTGCTACATTCTTATTTTTCAAACATTTTCCAAAATTCATTGTTTCTAAATCAAAATATTCACTGGGAAGTGCACTCAACTGTATTCTTATGATTAGTACCATACAAAATAACACACATTAAAAATTACAAATTTATTTTCAATTGTCTCTCTAGACAATATAGTAGTATGCAATCCAAAATGGTGTTAAACAATAAGTTTTATATGTTTCTGTCCTAATATTCAAGGTCTACTTATGCCATCAGTATTTCAAATTGAATAAATAAAATCTTGATCCAAACAGGTCTCATCAAGAGGGAAGAATTAACAGATTTGACGTCAAAAGACCTCCTCCATCAAGTCATTTCATGCATCAGTTTTTATTATGACGGCAATTAAAGAACATGGATTAAAAAGACTCGATCTGTATTAAATTACACCATTCTTGAAGTTTCAATATGTCCTAATTATGTTTACTATGATGCCAACAAAATTACTGATGAAGAACATCTCCTTGCTTTGTCTTTTCCTTCTTGGCTAAATTATTCAAATAATGAGAAATGTAATAATTGTATTCATTTTCCTCAACAGACTAACTACAAAGAACAAGAAACAAGTTTCACAAGCAGTATGTTCCCAATTTTATAGAAAGCATTTGACCAGTAGAATGTTTTTATTGGGACACAAAGTTCCTTGATTTTATGAGTCAGCAATTTATTTCCAACAAAAGATCTGTTCTAAATTGGAGAAATCGAGTAATTCTAACAAAAAAAAACTCAGCTGTTGATATTACACTCCTCTTCTGACAATCGTACACTCATTATTCCCACTATGAAAACAAAGTCATATGGACAGCGTTCCTTTGCATACCAGGGCCCAGCAACGTGGAATGAATTTCCCACTGAACTTAGACACTAAGACACAGTGATCACATTCAAGAGGGCTCTCAAAATTCACTTATTTTGACTGCAAGAACAAACTTAAAGACCTAATAATGTTTCCTACCTGAAATATTCTCAGCATGTTTTTTATTTTTTTAATGTTTGTTTTTGTAATAATATTAGTATATGTTTTTTTATTATCTTATAGGTGTTGTCTAATGTTGTAAAGTGCTTAGAGCTTCTAAAGATTAGGCGCTATACAATGTCCTCATTATTATTATTATTATTATGATGCACAAACATTGGATCTTTTATAACCTGCTGAAAATTACACAATATAATATTTCAATCTATGAAGTAGAGCTCTAACGATGGGTGCACCACATAAGACTTATCTACCTAATGTTAGAGCCCACAAAACAGCACGTTTAAGTTTGTACGGTGGTATTCATACCAATCTGCATCAGAACATGTTCACTGCTTAATGAGCTATGCCAGTTAAAATAAAAATCCATTTTGATGATTTGATGATATTAAGTTACTTGTGATGATCCACAACTTTATTTAAAATGGAGTTGATGACACATAACCCATCCAGGACTATGACACAATGTACACTGAACCAGAATATGCCGAATGCTTCCCTATCTATGACAATTACAATCAATGTCCATTTTGATGACATTAAGTTAATTATGAGGGCCATAATTTTATTTAAAATGGAGTTGATGATGCGGAAGCCATCCAGAACTATGAGACAGTGTACATATCAAACTGTATCAGAACAGGCTGAATGGTTCCTGAGCTACAGTGGTTACTGCTATAGTGGAAATTTAAATTTATAAATAGGAAAGTAATATCATCAAAACTGAATTTTAAATGATAATGCTTTTCTGCATGTAACGTGCAATTAACCTAACAAATGGCATCCAATTTTGTGTCAGGGCTGCAGACTGGTCACAAAAAGTGGAAACAGACAGACAGATGAAAATGGCGATTAATATGGGCCACATGCATTTCAACATGGGGCCCTAACGAATGCAAGAACACCTCCATTTATAAAGTGGATTCTTATCTGCATGTAATGATACTCAAATCTTGGCTTGCACTGACTGTTTAAAAGACTATCCATGATTGATTTACCCATCTTCTCAGTGTCAAGATCCATCTTCTCCTGCTCAACACGGACCAGCTCCTCACGGATTCCAGTCCGCTCCTGCTCCAGGGCCTGCTTCTCTCCTGTCAGGGATGCCTTCTCTGATTCCATCTGAAAGATCAGTGATGAATATAAATGTAAGCAAACCCAGACAGAAACAAAACTGCTTTGCATTGGTAATTAAGTGCCCTTACATCTCAGTATAACATTTACAGTGATACCCTGCAGTAATACTCTTTGTTGTACCAATAATTTGTATATAAAACAGCTGTGGCATGGCTCCTGAAACTTGACAATAATTTCACCAATTTCATTCAATAATACAGAGTTTTAGAGCCAAAAGTAAAAAAGAGTTTATTTTACCAATCTGGCAACATCTATTGAATTATTGAAGAAAAATGTCTTGTCACTGCTCCTTTCTTAAAAAGTTGTTAAAAGTTTCTAATTGTAAATGGTTATTGTAGCTGTGTGCATTGTCAATAACCACATTTATCTTATATTATGAAAGAAAACAGACCTTTAAAATGCTGATAATTGTTAATCCAATTATTACTGAAGGAATTATGCACTGTATTTACATTCATATGCAATCAAGCAAAGCAAATTTTAGCAGTTTGAAATGTATACCAACACCACCTAATGACATCTACAAGTAAACATGCATATATACTGAACTGTAAATTTTCTTGAACTTTCCTTACATTAATATTTTTTATATTGAATTCAGGCACATGATAGTCTATGCTGAAATGACTAAACTGGATGATTTTTATGCAAATTTTCAATTGAATGTTTATTGATTAATTGTTATGGATGCAATCAGGTTAGTCAGTGCCTACATGTATTCATGCTGTACATGTATGGCCTGATGCATGGTGTTCTATTTAAAATCAAATATTAAATATGCAATCACTGTGTTTTCACCATTTCTTGTTTACTGTGCATTGTTTTAGGCTGGTGACTGACAGTGATGCATGCACCTTTGCGCACACTGCTATATTCCCCCACCCAATTTGAAGAGTCAAGGGAATAAGCATGCATAATTTTCTTCAATTAACTGACTTGCTGCATTAGTGTATGATAGGTTATATAACACAATGGTACCTGATGGATCCCAATCACCATGTCATTGCAGGATTTCTCTGTACTTATAATGAGAAATATACATTTGATGAAGTTCTTAGCATGTCATTCATTTCTTTTTCTGTGCAAGAAACCAAGAACCAGTGATATAATTTGTTACCTTGTACTCTAGAAAACATCTTAAAAGTGGGTATCAAAGACAGCATGGACAGTTTCCAAAGATCAAACAATATCACCTTTATCTTTTTGAAGATATACTGACCTATCTTATAATGAATGACAACTTTTCATATCTATTATATTAGACATAAGGTTGATGTTATTGTTGTAGTAGGGTTTAACGCCAATTTACAGCACAAGATAGGTTATACATGACAGCCAGTATAACTGGTGGAGGAAGAACCCTTGAAAACCCCAGGGAAGAACCACCAACCCATGAGAAGCTACTGGCAAGCTTTCTCATGTACCCATGTAGACATAAGGCACATGTCTAAATAATTTTAGCTCACAGTACAAAGAAGATAGTGAATAATTTCAATATAAGGTAAGATAAAAAGACCAATCTGTATCATGGGGAAAAAAGGACTTAAATAGGTGGACTGATAAAATGGACTTATCTTGGTGAACTGTGATGAAATGGACTTAAACTTGGTGGACTGTGAAAGAAATAGATGTAACTAGGTCGACTGTGATGAAATGGACTTAACTAGGTGGCATGTTAAGGAAACAGATTTAACAAGGTGGACTGTAAAGGAAATGGACTTAATAGGGTGGACTTAGAAAGAAATAGACCTAAATGAAGGAACTTAACTAGGTGGACTGTCAAGGAAATTGATTTAACTGGGTGGACTGTGAAGGAATGATTAATAAGTGGGGTGTGAAGAAAATGGATTTAACTTAGTGGAATAGAGTTAACTACACGGACTGTGAAGGAAATGGACTTAACTATGTGGTCTGTGAAGGAAATGGACTTAACTATGTGGTCTGTGAAGGAAATGGACTTAACTATGTGGTCTGTGAAGGAAATGGACTTAACTATGTGGTCTGTGAAGGAAATTACTTAACTATGTGGTCTGTGAAGGAAATGGACTTAACTATGTGGTCTGTGAAGGAAATTACTTAACTATGTGGTCTGTGAAGGAAATGGACTTAACTATGTGGTCTGTGAAGGAAATTACTTAACTATGTGGTCTGTGAAGGAAATGGACTTAACTATGTGGTCTGTGAAGGAAATTACTTAACTAAGTGGAATATGAAGGAAAGTTAATGCACAGCCTAAAGTAACTTCGGTGAATCTGGAATTCTGGCTTGAGCCAGAAAACTGTCACTACTGAAGAAATAAAATCCTTTGTTTCATATCTTCTAGTAAAATGGTTCGTACCTGCATAATGATCTTGTTAAGTTCAATCTTATCTTGTCCAAGTCCTTCATTCAGGGCCTGCATTTTGAGAAGTGCATCTTTCAGTGCAGCTTCCTCAGTCCTTGCCTTGTTCATTTCAAGTTCTAATTCTGCCTTCACCATCTCTGCTTTTGACAGGGCCTCACCTGTATCAAGATAACAGTGTTAATGAAAAAAAAGATAACAATGGTGATAACAATGACAAGAAACTAACAACAATGATATTGACGGTAATACTATGATCATCATGATCATCGTGACACAACAAGAAGTCATTTTGTAATAATTATTCTAATTCTGACTAAAACTGTCATCAAACAATCAGTCGATCAATTAATCGATTCATTAATATTTAATCATCAATTAATTAACAAACACCTGGCAAAAATTTCTTAATGCTAATACTGTTACTGTTATTGAGCTACGTGAGTGACCATTGTTTAAAAGAAATAATCAGGGCTGTAAATATACATGGTACCCTGGGAAGGCAGTTTTTAAAAAAAAATATATGTCAGGGTACTTTTCTTTTCACACAGTTCATATCAAAATGATAAGAAAATTCTAATTGCATCCATGGGTGAATACCCCATATTAAAAGTGCCTGCCCCTGAGTTCCAGACATGTTTTACTGGAACAACCCTCAATGCAAGAATGCCACTTTGTGATATTTTTGATAATGAAAGACAGCAACTAGTTCAAATAATACTAATCAACTTCTGTTTTCTGTTGATCGAGAACTTCCTTATCAAGACAAATAATACTAACCAACTTCTGTTTTCTGTTGATCCAGAACATTCTTATCGAGACAAATAATACTAACCACCTTCTGTTTTCTGGTGATCCAGAACTTTCTTATCGAGACAAATAATACTAACCAACTCCTGTTTTCTGTGGATCCAGAACTTTCTTATCAAGACAAATAATACTAACCACCTTCTGTTTTCTGTTGATCCAGAACTTCCTTATCAAGACAAATAATACTAACCAACTTCTGTTTTCTGTTGATCCAGAACTTTCTTATCAAGACAAATAATACTAACCAACTTCTGTTTTCTGTTGATCCAGAACTTTCTTATCAAGACAAATAATACTAACCAACTTCTGTTTTCTGTTGATCCAGAACTTCCTTATCGAGACAAATAATACTAACCAACTCCTGTTTTCTGTTGATCCAGAACTTTCTTATCGAGACAAATAATACTAACCAACTCCTGTTTTCTGTTGATCCAGAACTTTCTTATCGAGACAAATAATACTAACCAACTTCTGTTTTCTGTTGATCCAGAACTTTCTTATCAAGGCAAATAATACTAACCAACTTCTGTTTTCTGTTGATCCAGAACTTTCTTATCGAGACAAATAATACTAACCAACTTCTGTTTTCTGTTGATCAAGAACTTCTTTATCCAGAAGAGCACGGTTCAGAGCCTCCTTAGTTGCCACCAGCTCTTCTTTCAGTGAGGAGATCTTGTTCTCCTGTTGCTCGATGATTCGTTGGCTGAAAGAACGGAATATTGATGCAAATGAGTAAACCAAAGTAAATTTACACCTTCAACATTACATGGAAAAAGTTTAAAAATGGTAAAACTTCATGTAATTGGGTTACCAGGGAGGCTGAGCAGTTTAAGCTATTGTGGATGTGTGAGAAAGCTTGTCAGCAGCTTCTGAAGGTAAGTGGTTGTTCCCAGGGTTTTCTTGGGTTCTTCATCCACCAGTTTTACTGGCCATCATGTATAACCTATCTTGAACTGAGAAATGGTCTAAACCCAAAACAACTACATGGTATAAACATGCTCAATGTAAAGCTGTAGATAAGAATATAATTGTGAGAATATCCTAATTTTACATAGATTCACTTCATAACAAAGTTTTCAGCTAGAAATTATATTTTTTGAATCATAGTCAATAGGAAAATTAGGTGAGCTTAACACAGCAATGGAATTTTGTTATTAAAAAAAAACCTGCATAAGTATGTGTCACATTAACTTTTTTCTAGAATGATCTAAGTTACCAAAAATGTATTCGCTGAATACAAATTGCCTACCGTACCACCCAGGAAATGAAAAATCTATTCAGACAGAAGCGCTGATAAACAAGGGTAACGCTACATGCACTTCGACAATCATGCTGGTGAAGAAAAAAAGGTTTACCATCTTTCATTCTCCTTAATCTGTCTTTCCTTATCATTTGTGATGTCATCCTTCTCATCCTCCAGATTGTCACGTTGTCGCTGAAGCTCAGTGTTGGCAGACTGCAGTTTCTCATTCTCACGATTCATCATCTCAATTTGTTCATTCAGCTCATGACGGATCTTTTCAAGCTGTGATTTCTCGTTGCTGTTCAGGCTGAGAGCATTCTTTATTCTGTCTTTGTCCCGAACACAGTCTTCTCTATCACGTCTCCTGCATGCAGACAAACCATCATGTTAAGAGATTACTGGCAGACAGAATAAATCAATAAAAGTGACCAAGATTTAACTCTTTAAAAAATGATATTCATTTCTTAAAAAAAGACCAAAATAAGTCACTGGAACACTGTGTATGGTACCATTAAGATACTACCATTTTTGTAAAGCCAGCAAAAACATTTATTACAATAAATGAGGATTTCATAATTCTATATCAAAGCAATACATTTCTCTAAGTCTAAAAGATAAATTATCAGTATACAAACATATACTATATGGTATATGACTCCTTTTCAGACAGTACACATCAGTACAAGGTCTACACAATGCTTCAGACACAAGGACACAATTCTGATCAAGAGTTAAATGTTCTCAAAATGATGGACTGAAAATGTCACCCCCGTACTAGCCACAAAAAAATTACATGTGAGGAAGCTTGTCAGTAGCTTTCATGTCAGTTGGTAGATTTTACCACGAATGTCCCAGGTTCATCTTTTACTGGTTATACTGGCCACCATGTACAGCCTATTGTGCGCTGATGAATGGTGTTAAACCCACAACAACAGGACAACAAAAACTCACATAATGTCCAACTCCTCCTTGAAGTTGAGAATCTGGAGTTCCAATCTCCTCTTCTCATTCTCAGCATCATCTAGCATCTTTCTGACGGTGGCATTGTGGTCCTTGCTAGCATTCAGTTTGGCTTTCAATTCGGATACCTGAAGCTGACGTTTGTTCAGGGCAGCCTGCACAGCAGAGAATGTGGCATCTGCGAAAGCTGGAGAGCGAGACCTGGCAAGAGGAGACTTCGATCTGACAGGAGACCGGCTTGTTCTAACTTTAGGGGATGTGGATCGGGTACGGAATGGTGAGGCATGCTCAGTACTCAACTCAAGGGCTGAATCCTCTTCATCCTCTGCATCATTAATCACAGCCTCAGCAATGTTACGCAAAGCAGAGTGAAGAGCATCTGTTTCCTCACGCATCTGACGAGCTGAGCTGGTCTGGACAACTGACTCCTCATGGTCCAGATCCAAGTTACGGCGAAGATTAGAAACTGTCTTCTCCTTTTCTTCAAGTTGAATCTTCAGTTTCTCATTGCACATGGTCAGCTCATTGACCCTACAAACAAAGTGATGAATAACTGTAAACTTTCGCAATATGGACTTATTTGGCAGTCCAGACTTTTTCATCTAATTAGTCATGAGCATAAGTCAATTATTGTGAATAGGCAAAATGATCTGTCCTAACAATTATATGGAATATAATTACATTTTGCAATTATAATCAAGACCAAACAAGAATATATACAATACACAATATATGATAGCACACACAGCAGAAGGTTATAATTTGCATGAATATAATTTCAGCAATATATTTTAAGTACATATAAAATGACAATGTACAGACATGATTCTAAATTTTCAGTCTGAGATCTGTTCTTGGTCTACAATTTCCCATGAATAACAATGTCATCCTGTATGTACCTATGTCTGTAGTATACATGGATATAAATAATATCTTGAATCTACATTAGGCATTACATCTGTAGCACACAAAACTGCAAGTAGTGACCTATATGTAGCTACATCTGTGCAGACATGATTATAGTAATAACCAATCTGTAGTAGACATTATTATAAGTAATAACCTATATGTAGCTACATCTGTGCAGACATGATTATAAGTAATAACCGATAAGTAGCTACAACTGTGTGACATGATTATAAGTAATAACCTATATGTAGCACATCTGTGCAGACATGAAAATAAGTGACAAAATATATCTAGCTTCACTTTGTAACTGCATATTGTATTTGTGGAGTTTAATGTTAGTTTCAGTACCATGAGGCAAAACATGCATGCCCCTCTATGATGGCATTAGTAGGACATGGTTGACTCTGGAGATGGTTTACCATTTATCTCAATAATCTAGGACTTTTGTCAAGGTATCCAGTCTTGAAGTAAACTGTGCTGAAACAATTATTTTCTTATTAGTCTTACAATGACCTTGACCATTAAGGCCTTCTGACCAGGACCTTTGACTTTCAGAACCCAGAATATACTGGTTTCTTTATTATTCTAAATGCAGGCCAGCCACAAATTTTAGTTAAGGTACATGGTCTTGAACCAAAGTTATTATTTTTTTTTAAACGAATCTCTCCCTTCAGCCATAGTGACCTTGATTTTAAACTTCTGACCCCAAAAATAAGCTTCTTTCCTACCTAGTATGTAAATCATGTACAAAAAACAAGGTCAAGAATTGAATTTTATGTGCAAAATCCATTTTTCTTCAGTCACAGTGACCTTGACTATTGACCTAAAAATTAACTGACCATTTTTTTCCAGTTATGTCATGCCTGAAGTAAAGTAACTGTGCATGAGTCTTTATTTTTTCATTTGCAGTAACTTATACCTTTGACCCCAAAAATGATATTCTTTCCTTACATCTGCAAAGCATCCATAAGGTTTGGTAACTGTCATGTGGTAGAAAATTCTAGTTATTGTGCAGAAACAAAACTATTTATAAATAGATGGACTTAGCATGATATGCATTATCTTATAGCAGGCACATAAAAATCAAATCAATGGTACATATCCAATCGATGATGTATATTTGTCTCTTTTTTCAAACTTAAATGTTTTTAGAGCAATTGTTTTTCCTGCACAGGGCACTGTATTATTAAAAACTTACTTTGCATTGAGTTCAGCACTGTGGGCATCATAGCGAGTCTGAAGCTCTGCAATTTCTCGAATCCTATCCCTAAGCTGGCTCTCCATCGAAATACGTTCTCCACGTTCACGGTCCAGTGAGACCTGGCAACAGAAAATTCAAACTTCAAAGTTTTACCCTGTATCATAGCTCTCTAAGACAGAATGACATCATTCAGCAATGGTTGAAGCTAAGCAAATGTTACTGTATGCCATCCTGATTGACTATAGTACCATATTTCCCTTTACATGTAATAAGAGATTAGCAGATAAATTTATCAAATATACTAGTATATGTTTGTATTAAGATGATTAAAAAGCATTCCTCCTACCATATGTAGTACAAAGGTGTATTTATTCTATAAATTCTGTAAGAACCTAAATTCAGTATAGTGTTAAAGCCAACTAAATTTCACAAATTGTCTCCATGCATCCCTTATTTGGCTTGTATTCAAAATAAAAATGTCACAACTGTGAGTGCAATCCATTCTTAGTCCAGAAATTGCACATGCCTCTTGGCTGATCAAAGAATGGGTTAGGAAAAGTTGGTTTCCATGGCTGAGGTGGTGAAATCTTAAGCTAATGCAAGTAGCTGGAAGGTCTATCTATATTGTTGCATTACTATTGTGCTGTCATCTGTGATTTTAATTCATGGCAGATCAGAAATAATGAAACACTAACGCCTGAAAGGTGTGACTCTTTATCTAACATATATACTCATGTATAAAGTCAAGTCCAAACCGCAAACAACATAAACCCTGACCTGCCATTGCATAATGCATGGGCACATCTAGGTAAGTGCAGTTCTAGTGATTACTCCTAACAAACTGCATATACCCCAATCTGCTGGCACATTATGCAGCAGCAGATCTAGATCAATGCAGTTTGCAGTTGGACTTGAATAATAAGGAATTATATATTGTATTCTGTTGTTGTTGTTGTTGTTATAGGGTTTAACGCCATTTTTCAGCACACAATAGACTATACATGACGGCCAGTATTAATGGTGGAGGAAGAACCCGGGAAAACCCCGGAAAGAACCACCGACCCACGAGAAGCTACTGGCAAGCTTTCTCACATACCCACATTGGCTGAATCCAAGACTCGAACCCATGCAGATAGAGGTGAGATGGCAGTGATCCGTAATGGAGAGCACTTTAGACCACTCGGCCACTCGGGGCCCCAGGGTATTCTGTAACTTGAACAATGACAGGTTTCATTAATCCTGTACAATATTCATAGTTATCACTGTTCTTAAAAAATATCAAAAAGAATGGCAATTTATTTAATATAATACAGGCATATAACTTCAGATGAATTTCTCCATCTTCATATATACTCAGTAAGGGATGTTACATTTAAACATGCATGGTACCCAGGGAAGGTAGATTTCTAAAAATATATCCCAGGTTACTTTGATTGCACAGAGTTCATATTAAAATGTCAAGAAAATTCTAAATTGCATCTATGACTGAGATTTGCAGTGGATTAAAACCAGGACTATCTAAGCATGAGATATACAGTGGATTTAAACCAGGACTATCTAAGCATGAGATTTACAGTGGATTAAAACCATGACTATAAATCTGATTAAAGCTCAATTTATTACGACTTTGCACAGCTGGCTTTCCTAGCTATAGCAAGTGAATATAATTAATGATACCAAAAACTAACAAGACAATTTATTCGTAGGCAATAGCCAGTAATGCCATTGAAAACCATTCTAACATAGAAATAAATCTCAAGTATACATTTACCCAGGTAAACTCCTGGCTTCAGCCTTCAGTAAACTATTAATAAGAACCTAGCTCACTCCAAAAATAATCACTGCTGTGTACACGCCTTGTCAGGTATGGACAAATTACCTTGCTGATAAAAAGCACGCACAATGAATGCACTGGATATTGTACATGTCTTGCATATACCAACACCGAACAAATACTGTAAAATCTGCAGCATAAGCAAAGAAAAACTGCACATTGGCCAGACAGTACTTCTGTGGTAAAAATAAACATAACGTAGCTATTTATCTAATTATAGTAGTTTTGTTACTGCCTCTTTTGCTGCATTTTCTTTCTTTGATGCATCATCTACATGTAATTATTCTAAGCAACCTGGTTGATAGTCAGATCACTGTAATATTCTAAAACCATCTGGTTGAAAGTGAGATTATTTTAATATTCTATACAACCTGGTTGTCTAGCAATGCGACATCATGCTGCAGACATGTACCATGATGTCCCACCCAGTCATATTATCCTGACACCAGGCTAACCAGTCCTAACACTAACCTCTTAATGCTGAACGAAAAGTGAGGCAGCTGTTAGTACCATTTTTATAAGTCTTTGGCATGACTCGGTTGGGGTTTGAACCTGCAACTTTTCTGCACCTAAGGTGGACACTCTAATCACAAGGCCACTGGAGTGGTCCTGTAATATTCTATTGTTGTTGTTGTTGTTGTGGGGTTTAACGCCATTTTTCAGCACACAATAGGCTATACATGGCGGCCAGTATTAATGGTGGAGGAAGAACCCGGGAAAACCCCGGAAAGAACCACCGACCCACGAGAAGCTACTGGCAAGCTTTCTCACATACCCACATTGGCTGAATCCAAGACTCGAACCGCCGCAGACAGCGGTGAGATGGCAGTGATCCGTAATGAAGAGCGCTTTAGACCACTCAGCCACTCGGGGCCCCGTAATATTCTAAACAATCTGGTTGATTGTAAGATTATTGTAATATTCTGTACAGTCTGACTGATAGTGAGATTACTGTAATATTCTGTACAGTCTGACTGATAGCAAGATTATTTTAATATTCTGTACAATCTGACTGATAGTGAGATTATTGTAATACTCTGTACAATCTGATTGATAGCAAGATTATTGTAATATTCTGTACAATCTGATTGATAGCAAGATTATTGTAATATTCTGTACAATCTGATTGATAGTGAGATTACTGTAATATTCTGTACAATCTGACTGATAGTGAGATTACTGTATTATTCTGTACAATCTGACTGATAGTGAGATTACTGTAATATTCTGTACAATCTGATTGATAGTGAGATTACTGTAATATTCTGTACAATCTGATTGATAGTGAGATTATTGTAATATTCTGTACAATCTGATTGATAGTGAGATTATTGTAATATTCTGTACAATCTGATTGATAGTGAGATTACTGTATTATTCTGTACAATCTGACTGATAGTGAGATTACTGTAATATTCTGTACAATCTGATTGATAGTGAGATTACTGTAATATTCTGTGCAATCTGATTGATAGTGAGATTACTGCAATATTCTGTGCAATCTGATTGATATATGCCCTCTATTAATTTCTAACGAAAGCATCTACACTTATTATCTAGATTTTTCAGTATTCTAGTGACAAGCCATGTCTCCAAAACATCAAGTTTTAATCCGAAATCCCTTGTGATTTCAAAATTCATCAGATTGTCACCTGAGTCTGGGTGTCCTGGTTGCGGATGTTGGCACTGAGATTGAGGCAAGCGGACTGCATGCTGCGAGCAGCCTTCCCAACATCCTGTTTCAGATGTGACATGTCCCTCTCAGTTGATGACTTCAACTCACTAAAGTTACGTCTAAAAGCGACCACTGCACGCCACAACTGGAGGAGACGGCTATGCTCGTTACTGAAATACTCGTTAAAGCTCTGAAAAGAAACAAATTAAAGAGCTTATAAAATATTTCATCATTATCATCATACAATTTTTTTAACAAAAACATACTAAAGTATAGAGATAACATCAAAGTGAAAGAATTTCCAGAAGCAAAGTTACGTTTTAAGCAACCAAATACTGTTTGAATTAAGACAGGACTATTTATAACTTAATGTCATAAAAAGCAAAACTTTTATTTTTTACCAGAAATACTTAAAACTTGTCTACACCTCATATAAAATGATCTAGTTGAAATTCAGGACCTTTTTTTACGATACCTCACAAGATCTCAGTTTCAAAATAGAAAAAGCATCTTCGCTACTAACTGTACAGATGACCACAAGTTCAGATGATCAGAAAAGTATCATACAGTAAGCTTGGTTGACCTGTTATCAGTTGGGAAAAATTAGGAGATATAAGTTCTATGTTGTTGTTGTTGTTGGGTTTAACGCCATTTTTCAGCACATGATAGGCTATTCATGGTGGCCAGTATTAATGGTGGAGGAAGAACCCTGAAAAACCCCAGGAAGAACCACCGACCCACGAGAAGCTACTGGCAAGCTTTGCTTTCTCACATACCCATGTTGGCCGAATCCTAGACTCAAACCCACGCAGGGATGAGACGGCAGTGATCCGTAACGGAGAGCGCTTTAAACCACTTGGCCACTCTGGGCCCCTACAAGTTCTATACTGAAATATTTAAATATTTTAATTCTGACTCAAGTTTTACCAATGATGCATCAGCAGCATTTGTAGAAGGGATATTTGCATTATAAGTAATGTCCTCAAATCCTCAAAAGCAAATAATCATTCTGTGTACTACCTCCTCCTCTTGGCGCCAATCATTCTCCTTCACCTCCAGCTCCTCACGTGCCCGCTGCCAGTCCTGGGTCAGCTTGTGGATGTCATTGGTCAGCTGCTGGTTGGCACCTGTAGCCTGATCCAGCTGCTCACGTAGCATGGCATTCACGTGTGCCAGGCTTGCACTCCTAAAATTATGAAAAGAAACAGATATGTTTATTTTCTAGCTTTCCAATGGGTCATCCTTGATGACCTTGAAATCTTACCTCTTTTCCTTGCATCAAAGACAAAAAAAGATCTAAATTCAAGTCTACAAGTAGCAATCAGACTAAATTTCACCTTTATTATGTGAAGTTTCAGCATACTGGCATCACTCATAAAACTAAAAACAAAGATATTATATACATGAAAAATAAGCACAACAGTATCATGGTAAACACTGACAGGTACAAGTCTATCCCGATTGACATGAGCAACAACAGTATCATGGTAAACACTGACAGATACAAGCCTATCCCCATTGACATGAGCAACAACAGTATCATGGTAAGTACTGACAGGTACAAGTCTATCCCTACTGACATGAGCAACAACAGTATCATGGTAAGTACTGACAGGTACAAGTCTATCTGCATTGACATAGGCAACATTAGTATCATATAAGTACTGACAGGTACAAGTCTATCCCCACTGACATGAGCAGCAAGAGCATCATCATAAGCACTGAAAAGTCCATTCTATCCCCATTATAATGAGCATTAATAGCACGATGATGAACATTCACAAGTCTATCACCTACTATTATGAGCAATTACATACCACTGATGGGTACCAGTCTATCATCAATGTCATATGTAGCAATGGCATCATGGTAAACACTGACAGGTACAAGTCAAACCCTATTGTCATTCTATGGATTTTACACCTGCTTAACTCCCAAAATGTGATGAGATGTCAAGGCAGAAAGTATGTCAGAAAAAGGTATATCTTCAAAATGAAGGAATAACTGAATCAGGAGTAACTTTATGGATCAAATGTTTCCAACACAAACGTTGCAATTATAAGAGATCTCCATTACCATAAGATCACTACCTATGTTTTCACAGTAATAAATGATATGTTGCCCAAGTAATGTTACTTTCATATTGCCAAGTTAGCTGTTTCTATGTTACCATAGTAATACTAATTGTGGTGTCATGGCAACCACTGCAATGTTACCATAGTAACATTACCTATGCTGCTCCTCCTCAAGCTTGATCAGTGCCTGCTCCAGATCCATGTCGTGTTCTGCCTCAGCCTGCCGCAGTCGACTCTCCGTGCTGTCCAAACGGTCACTTGTACTCTGCAACTGAAGTGAGAAGAAAAATGTAATGGTGCAATGATCAAAAACTCACTTCAGATCACGAAGTTAATGACACTGTTTCAATTAATAAACACACATTCAAAAATATTTAAATTATGGGAGAAAGGAAGAAAGATATATTGAATCTGGAGTTACATGCTAAATCTACCTTTTTATAAATTCATTATTATAGTGCCTACACTTAGGGAAACTGCACATATCCTTGATTATTGTCACTAGAAGTCACAGGCAAACAAGCAACTTGTTTAGTCAGTGACTCGACAAATTATGTTCACTGCAGTGGTATCTACACACATGTATGTCTCTACTTTTAATCTATTGTAACATTCAATGTTTTCAAAGTGACCAACTCAAAGATTGTGCCATATGTAACCAAATCTATGTCAACTAAAGAAATCCATAAAAATAAATTATGAAAGAATGTTTACACAACTCCATGTGAATCAAGAGTAAGCTCACAGTATAATGAAATCTTTCAGTCAATAAACATGCATAGTTAACACTTTCTGTACTTCTGTACACACAATTTAAGTCTACAATAAAAGGCTTTAATAATTTTTTATAAAAATCACAATGCGAAACAAAATAAAATTGTACATTTTTAAAACTGTTCAAAAGAAATATCTTTAAAAGCTTAATATTTTTTTATCTTCCTCTTTGTACTTGCTAATAATAAAGAAATTTTATTATTTGCGTCGAGAAGAGCCTTTGAACTTTCTCTTAGTGTGTATGGTAAAGCCGATGTATTGGTACATGAATTACTTAGACTCTACAATGTTGTAACTTTGTGTATTGTCATTTTACATATCTCGGCATGAATGGAGCCATCATACCATGCACATTCACGGTGTTAACTATAGCCTAGCTGATGCTTATCACAAATACCTCCAACAACAAAACACCATACCTGCCTCAATTCTATGCTAATTCAAAACCTCAAGACAATACCAGGCAAATTGTGCCTAACAATAATGGTTGGAATAAAGCAGGATTGTTGTTCACACTTACATTAACAATATTATTTAAGAATGTTGATAATTAATCTCAGTAAATAACAATAATGTCTGACAACAAAATAACGAACATCTAAAACAAATTTATTGTGATCAACCATGCAAGGCAGCAAGATGGAAAAGACCCATTTTGTTCCCTCTGCTTGTAATATAATAGCTAACCAAGCTCGAGTTCTGCATCAAGTTCTTATCCAAATGTCTTTTAATTCAATGTATTGCATGAGTTTTGAGCTTTAATTTCTATATGCCAATTTAATTTTGTTTTATCCATGCTAACATACTTCTGCATGATACACATAGTTACAAATATGCATTATGCATGTCAGGTTCTTCTTTCTCAAAAAGAATCAGACTTTTTGATTCAGTGAAATAAATAAATGTTTCTTGGCTAACAAAAATACCCAAAACTAGTAAAACTTCCAAATTTTATGCAAATTTCCCATACACACCCTTTGCTATAGCATTTGTTTTTACCATAATTAAAAGAGCAATATATTTTAGATTATTTATATACATTAAAAACAAAATCAAATTTTATTATGTACTATTGATATTATTAAAAAAATTTCCACATATGAATACACGAAAGGCCATATTGAAAATTGAACTTTGTACATACATACCAATGAAAACCATGTTATTGAAAACTGAACTTTGTACATATGTACCACTGAAAACCATGTTATTTAAAACTGAACTTTGTACATATGTACCACTGAAAACCATGCTACTGGAAACTGAACTTTGTAGATATACCATAGAAAACCATGTTACTGAAAACTGATTTTGTCCACAGAAAACAGCATTTGGAGGATAACCAAGATCACATTATTTGATAGTTTAAAATAAGTGTTCAATACACTGCCAATGTCAGTGATACACCAGCCAGTGCTCTTATACAATACATACTTGAAATAACAGGCACCTATGTAACGCATGCTGTGATTGATTTTGTAATAAAAACCAGAGAAGAGGTAATCAAAAACAAATAATATTATCTAAATTTACATGTTTCAATGCACATTCAAGTATCTTGCCACCATGAAAACTTTTAACAACAACTCTGTTTCATTTATCTTACTGCTACTAAAAGGTCAGTTCCATTTATGTTACTGTTATTATTAGGTGACAGCATAAATATTTAAGTATGAATGGAATTCATTCATTGAGAACTTAGGATTGAACCATTTAGAATAAGAAAGTTGGCTCATCTGTTTTAGGCTAACTGCAGTTCAAGTTCCAATTAATACTATCACTATAAATACTGAATTACCTACCTATAATGGTTTAGGAATCTTGAAATATCAGTTCGATTTAAATTACCAAAAACTGTGTTCATTCAAAGCTTTTATTGCTTGCTTACTGATCTATTTAAATTAACCCAAGCTTAGACTGCTTGTTTACTAACAGCTTTAAAGCAGGTAAATGCTTCCCAGTTTAAAATATTTGTATTTTATTTGATCTTGTTATCATAATTTAATAATACATAGATGCAACATCTACTTTGAAATCTGAATCCTGGTAAGTCACCCTTGTGCATTAAAATACACACCCACCCACCCACTTGGAACAACAATACTAAAACTGTAGTAGATTTTATCCTGTTTTAAGTTTGGCAATACGTCAATGATATTGGGCACCAGGCCCATGTATACAATTAAATGAATAAGCACAACTACAATGGCTAATGAGGTTCAGCAGATAAAGCATGCTGTTCCAATACCGTAACTGACTTCACTAATCATAAAATTAATTTTCATTAAAATGTGAATGCATACTTAGCTCATAAACATGCTAAATTACTTCCATTATTGATTTTGTAATGCTGCATAAATATTCTCTTCAGCAAGAATCTTGCTAACACAAAATAAACTGCATCTGAAAAATATCTATTTTAAACAGAAAAAAATGGTGTACTGTATCTAAATACCTTAAGGTGTACTGCTAAAAGATCCAAGACATTCCACAAATTTTAACATAACCACACCTTCATTGTTAAACACTGTTGCCATGCACAACAATGCAAAGTAAGACCCCCATAATCCTCAACTTACCTGGACTTGGGTAAATAAAAAGCAAAATTACAAGGATTTCATTTACCTTTGCCATACAGCATAATGCCCCCTACATGCACCATACAACAGCTAAGATTTTAATCTGGTTCTTAATGGTGTATAAAACAGATAAGCTTTCTTTGACGTGTTATACAATACATGTATTCAAAAGCCACACAGAAAGTATTTCTAGTGCTTTGCAAGTGGAAGACAACAAAGATCAAAATATATAAAAATTAATACTGAATTTGATTCCACCATAAACTGTGACTCAAATAGTGAAAATCACTATAGTCAAAGAAAATTTCATTTTCTACACAATTCTTTTTGAAGATAGGAAGAAAATAAATTACTCACTGGCAGAAAATAAAAATAATTTAGTCAATTTCTTCTTACCTGAATGACTGTAATAGCTCTCAAAATGTTGGGTACAAGATTTCTTAAGAATTAAAATTGATATACCTATTATATAAAATGTGCCTACTTCAACAACAAAAAATAGATTCATCTTTTAAAAAGAACTAAAAAGTCTTTCAAAGTTAAGCTTATCAAAGACCAAAAGCAGAGTTCTTTGTTGATTACAAAACCAATTAAGGACAAGGTTTATGAAGTGTATTTCACTTTCCTACAGCAATGAAATGCATCTAAAATTAACAATGGAGTCAAACAAAATTACCAGTAGTAATTTTGGGAAATTTCTAGAAAATGCCGACTTTGATGACCATATAATATTTCTTGAATTTTCGAAAACAATAATTGCTGTTAATTCAGAATGCTTTATAGCTATAGCATGTGCTAATGGAGATGAAATCTAGGAATTTATAGCTATAGTATGTGCTAATGGAGATGAAATCTGGGTATTTATAGCTATAGCATGTGCTAATGGAGATGAAATCTGGGAATTTATAGCTATAGTATGTGCTAATGGAGATGAAATCTGGGTATTTATAGCTATAGCATGTGCTAATGGAGATGAAATCTGGGAATTTATAGCTATAGTATGTACTAATGGAGATGAAATCTGGGAATTTATAGCTATAGTATGTGCTAATGGAGATGAAATCTGGGAATTTTTCATAACGAGACACAGACCATTTACTACAAGTAATTTTTATATTATTTTCTTTTCGACTTTTTATTTCAACAACCAAATATTGAACCACAACAAATTTTATATTTAAAAAAACAAACAGTTTATGCCACAATAGTTGCATAAGCATTCACAATCAAGAGTGGAGTCAAGCTCATAAATATGCAACAAATAAACATGGTTCAAATGAAATTCAACCAAAGATCTCAAATATACATCCATTTAATTTATGCATTCATATAAAAACAGCCAAATACTTTTTAAATCATCATATTCTTTCATTGACTCTTGACAATTAAAACTCACACATGGTCAAAAATGGCTAAATACTTATTTCATAAAGTTAAATTTCAAACACCGAAGCTTACATACTTAATCAACCATTCATGAAAGTCAGCCTTATAGTTGAGAGGAAAGTTTCAGGTTTTTATTTACATGTGTCACTTTCTCTGGAGAACTAGTAATTACCTATGTCTAAATGGGGTCATTAGAAATGACTTCATTGTGAGGTTTATTGATCTGTTTACTTGGGCATTGACTAAATTACAATAATACACTGATCTTTTCTTGTTTTACTGTAGATCTTTATTGTACCAAATTAATTTCTCAGTTTGTTTAGATAATCTTCCACGATGCATTTATTCTTGCCAAACTCAACATTTCTGAGTGAAAAAAAGGAAACACAGTACCACCTTTTTAGACATGCAGGTCAAAGCAACTTAAATATTCATTGCTCTGCCACCAATGGTTTCAATGAATGAAGGCCAACATAGCAAGCCATCACAAAGAGTTCACACCCATTAACTCTATCCATATTGTCATAGCCCCGATTTAAATCTAGGCCTCTGAAAATTCGAAGTTATTTTGGACATTTTAGCCTTAGGTCAACAACGACAACAACTACAGACTGTGTAGCATTAATACAAGATTCAAGATAAAACGATTATTCTACAAAGAACTTGAAATCTAAACAAATTGTTTTTATTCTAACAGACAATTAACTTTTAATAATTCTATGCACACCTTTAAGAAAAATCTATACACTGTGTCAGAAAGCTTCAAGTGTGATAGATGTAACTTCGGCATTTTACAGGGTAAATGTGTTTATTAGGCTAAAATAAAATTTAAAAAAAACACAACTGTACCAAGTGCACTGTAAGACTACAAACAAAACATATTACCACTATAACATATGTGAACATCAAACTCGCAGTGCAATGTACTATGATTTACCTGCTTCAATGACATACATGGTATGGAAGATAACAACAATTCCTTGTAAATGGACTTCTTTCATAAGGTATGGGAGTATTACCATATCACCAACAATGAAAATGTTTCACACAAAAAAAGCAAGCCAAGCTCTTCTTCTAAAGCAAATCAAAACAGAACATCTTAAAGAGTCAAAACAGAACATCTAAAAGAGTCAAAACAGAGCATCTTAAAGAGTCAAAACAGAGCATCTTAAGATTCTAATTTATCTTCATTATTGGAAAACTGAAACAAACATTATAACGCACAATTAACATGTCAGCATGTCAGCTTTTTCTAACATTTCATGTAAAATATTTATAGCAAGAGTTAAAACTGTTTGACGGAAAAGCCTTAGGCTACAATCAGTTTACAGAGAAAAGTGCTTAATGGATCAATGGAAGAATAGGAATTTAAATGCTGATGGGAACCCTATGTTAAACTAGTATAGCTCAACAACTAATTTAAAATACATACAATCTGATAAAGGAACTGTGCATTATTGTCTAGCCATTTCAGGTATTGCAAGTTAAAAGGTTTCACAAAACTTATAAAGTAATCACTGACTTAGGTGTAGCATTACACAAGTTTACCACAAGCAAATATACGTAAGGCCAATAAAAACTGCCATTAGTTTTAAATTCACTACTTCCTGGAGGGCCGAATTACACAGCCAATAGACGTAACTACAAAAAAAAAACATGTTGCTACTTGCAAGATTCAAAGGAGGGAAAATTGTCCACTCTAAAATACAAGTCTATTTAGGCCTTTATCCAGGTAAGTTCTTTACAGGTAGCTAAATACCTGTCAAGTGTAAAATGCATGCTTAATTACTGTGAACTGGCCATTCTTTATATTGAAAAACTGTTTGTAGGTTTTAAGTAGTTCGGACAAATTCAACAAATTACATTTGACTGATTTAAGCTCGTAACAATTTGTGACAAAAAAAGTCTATTGTGACAGCACACAACTGATGTGAATGGTTGTAGATGTATCCTCAATGCAAATTTATAAACCTTTCAAATAATAACATAAAGGAATATAAAAACATGTATCATATCCTATTATAAATGGTTTTCAACCATAATCTGTTCCTAAATGCAGAAAGTCCTGTCTATGGCTACTGTAAATAACTGCCACTCAGTCAGTTTTATAATCTATCCATTGTGCCTGTTATATGTGTATTCTATCCTTGAAGCCTGTTTAAGCTATAAAAAACATGTTAGCAAATATAACATTTTAATTTAGAAGGCAAGCCAATTCTTGCTTACATTTAATGCTCACTACATTCATCAGGAAATGCACATGTAATATAGAAATGCTGCTGTCAGCACAAATGGGCAGGTCGTGACTGGGGAGGTATTTTAGTACCTACCACTATATAAGCTGCATGTTTGACTTAGTATGTATGTAATACCAGTGAGTGAACTGTTAAAGAAATACTAAAGGTCTTGTTTTGTAATTAACTGTATTTTAAGAACCCTCCTAATTAGCTCATTATGTATCGTTTGACAATACATGTACCTCATTATGTATTGTTTGACAATACATGTACCTCATTATGTATCGTTTGACAATACATGTACTTCATTATGTATCATTTGACAATACATGTACCTCATTATGTATCGTTTGACAATACATGTACCTCATGTTGGAATAAAACAACCAAGCTTCAACAATCTAACGGAGCTGTTTCCTGAAATGTTCATTTTGTTTTTAGTTGAGAAACTATATTTGGTGCACAATTCTAAGAGATCTCAATTGGTGCTAATTTATTTTGAGTGTTCAAATTGCTTTGGAAAAATAGTATTCAAGGCCTTTTTAAATATATTCCAAGACACAAATAATAATTTTCAAGGATATATTTCATGCCAGATTATTAGGTTTATATCCTTCTGAAGCAATACAATATGGATCAAAAATATGCATGTGTTTTCTTTGACTGCACTCCATAGTGTTCCAGAAAATTCTGCAACTGAAGGTGACCTTTTTAGAATATTTACAAGCATCTTTAAGCCAACATCCTAATTTTCAAGAATTTCCAGACCTTGAATTTAGCTTCCTAACATTTAAGCACCTTTCAAGGCTTTCAAAGACCTTTATGAACCCTATACTTTTCTCTCTTCCCATGTCCACATAGAAAACTTATTTTCAAAATCTTATCCACTGAAACGTTTTCTTTAAAGGATTTCATGAATATTCAGAATGTGGAATTTCACAAAATATTCATAACAAGTCCACAACCTTTTTAATGGTTGGCATCTCTGAGAATACAATACTGACACAAACCATAGTAACCTGTGTCAGTCCAACGAAACCGTAACAGAGGTCTACAGTGGTCTGTCATATGTTAAAGGTTTCCACCATTTAGTTCAAATATTCATATTTCATACAGTTTTTCTCCATTCAGTTGTTGTTGTTGTGGGGTTAAATGCTATTTTTCAGCACAGGATAGGCTATTCATGGTGGCCAGTATTAATGGTGGAGGAAGAACCTGGGAAAACTCCAGGAAGAACCACCAACCCACAAGAAGCTACTGCAAGCTTTCTCACCTACCCACATTGGCCGAATCCTTGACTCGAACCCAGGCAGACAGAGGTGAGATGGCAGTGATCCGTAATGGAGAGCGCTTTAGACCACTCGGCCACTCGGGGCCCCTTCTCTATTCAGTTGAATATGCTCAATTACAGAAATATTGGCTTCAATGATGCAGTTTTTATTAAAACTACTCAAAAGGCGCGAATATTTTATTTCCAATTTCTTAATAAAAAAGAAATTAAGACAATGGAATTACAAGATGGAGCATCAGTAGCAAATATACAGTTGTCTTATTTTGATCATATGTAAAAAAAAAACAACATTTTTTTATATTATGAGAGCATCTTTTTTTTAAAGGGCATGCTTTATAAAGTTTTCCCCTACCACAAGTTTGTCATGAAATCAAAACAGAGTTGAGGCTGAGTGTATGTGTGTGATTTGGATTTTTAACATAGCTTTAACAATGTTTCAGTCATATCACTATGATGTCTGCAGTGTTGCAGTTTATAGTGATGTCTAGCACTGGGGCATCATGCCGTAGACATGTAGCATGATGTCCCATGCAGTCACATTATCCTGACACCAGGCCAACTAGTACTAACACTAACCTCTTAATGCTGAGCGCCAAGCGAGGCAGCTGTTAGTACCATTTTTGTAAGTCTTTGGTATGACTCGGCCAGGGATCAAAACCACAACCTCCTGCATCCGAGGCGGACCCTCTAACCACTAGGCCACCAAAGTTGTCCAAGCTGAGGCTGAAGCAAAGCAGATCTCCAACTAATCTAACTGATTTTGATCTCTCCTCGCTACCAAAGCAATGCAGTGTATGAAATTACTAAATGGTCAAACAATTTTGAATAATCAAAATTATTTTTAAAAAACAAAAATGGACAGTAAATGGAAACAAAATGAAGATATATATATATGTGTGTGTGTGTATATGTGTGTGTGCAATGTAGATTGCTGACATGACATATTGCAACACCATATTGTCACAAGCAATGTCAGTTAGTGATGTCATGAAAAGTCAGCCTGCTGTGCACTTAATTAGTTTTGCTTATTTTTTTATTACTCTTGCTATAATGTCACATTATAATGTCAGCTACTTCTACTCAAGTAACTACTAAATAATGACCAGGAACAACATTTCTTATGGTACTTATCTACAAAAAGATAGAAAAAAATTATGACTTTTTTAAGAATCCTGCTATGATAATTTCATTTAGAATATGAATAAACAGAGAAAAAAAGTGCAAGCTTTAGCTCAGATGTCACTCATAGACAGACTGCCACACTGTGTTCAGAGGATACCAGACCGCACAAAAGAGTGACAAAGAGGAGATGACTTTAAGTTTACTCACAGCTTTCTGCAAATTTGGTGATGATTTCAGATTATCCACTTCTGTCTCTAACTCACCCACTTTATGCTTGTACTGAAGAACCTACCCAACACAAATGGAATTGGTGCAGAAAATAACATGAAAATATGATGTGGAGCAACTTAGTGTAAGAAAATGATGGCCTCACCACCAGATGACAGCAGCAATGTGTCACATGACAACCAGAAAGCTGAGTAAGGATGCAAATATTCAGTTTTTGTTACAAAATAGATTAACGCCTCCAATGTCTTTGTGTGCATCATGCCAAGATTTAGTTAGTATATATTCTTGTTTTGAAAAATTAAGATTACAAATCTCCAAGTACTAAGGTTCATATACCAATATCCAAGTAATTTTACATCTGTATACATAGTATTTTTCCTCTGAATATGACCATGGATCCAACCTAATAAATTTGGAAGAAAAAGGAGGTTCATGCTTATTCTGAGGCAAAAATATTAATAGTAAATGTTTCCCAAAACTGTGTAAAAAAGGTGGGGAGACTAAAACTGTTTTTAAAAAATGGGGAGGGGGATTACCAACAAGCTTGGGCTTATCATTGGATAAATGCAGTAGTTTAAAACTGTGTGAAAAAAAATGGGGGGCTTACCAGCGAGCATGGGCTTATCATTTGATAAATACAGTAGTTGTTTATTTTAAGACTGGCAATGTTAAAGTCAACCAATTCATCTGAAATTCTTTGCAAGTTGGAGAGTTACCAAAGTGTGGTTATAAGAATCTCGATCTTACCATTTCAGCAACCAAAAGTATTCAACAAATGATGAGAAAGACACACACTCATCAACAAATTTCAGTTTCTAATTTCATGAACATTCTACATCCTTATTACAGTCAGAGTAAGGGTCATGTGAACACCATCCTGCATCATTATGCCAGACACTGACACCATCTACAAGACATGTCAAGCTGTTGCTATCTTACCAAGGATATATGACCATATTTAGCTCTCAATTCAGCATTGTCGACCTCTAAACCCTCAACTTTTTTCTTGTACTGAAGGACCTGTCAAACATAATATCAAAGTTAATTACATAATATTAATAACATAATTACTCTAGCCATAGTCTGATGATGGCGCTTTCACTTGATACCTCAACAGAAATGTGCTGGTGGCATCTACCTATTAAACCTTTAAAACTAAATTTCATGATGTGTTAGCTTCAATGCAATTAGTTTTAAATACATGATTTCTGAAATAAATCTATTAAACCTGCTTTTGGGAATCTGGTGTCATCCTGCATGATTTCTGGTTAGATATGACAACCACAAACAATTCCTTTTACAGAATGAAAGGAATGATTCAATCTAAAAAATTCAAGTTCAATGTCTGTAACAGAAGAATAAACAGGAAAGAATGCAATTTAGAAAAGTCACCATATTTCTGGTTTGAGATATCAAGCAACAAGACCAGCCAATCATAGACTGGCAACCTCATTACCTTGACACGGCTCTGTTGAGATAGTAACTCTTTGTATTTGTTCTGTTCTTCTAACTCTGTGCATTTTGTCTTGTACTGTAATAGCTGTAAACACAAACTTCAGAAGTTAGCACAATTTTATTTGGAATAATATACTCCGCATGAATCTTCTGTCCCAGTTCTGAAATATGAACTTCCAACCTAATGTGATCTTCGTTTTACATAAAGTTATGCTATTATTATCTGAGGAGAGCAAATTTTCATGAAGGTTAATTACAATGATATTTTAGTGATTCTTTTTAATGGTCAAATATGGAGGTTAGAGCTGAAAATTATATTTATCTGCCATAACCGAAAACCACATAATATTCATGATAAATTTATATTGGCTTCTTAATGAATAATTACTTTGAAGAGAATGATCCTTACAAAAGTTGGTACAGGTATCAACTGCCACAGATATGAATGTGGATGTAATGTGGTATATCATTTAGAACAAAGAACTCATTAAAACAAAGATTACAGAATATTTTGCCATGTTCCACTTGATAGATTTTGCTATTATTTCTCCATCTTAAAAACTATGTAAAGTGAAGGCTTACTGACAATATGTGTTTGTAGTTGAAAATGTTCTACCCTGTGAAAGTGGAAATGCAATAGTTTAAATTTTCTTTACTCTCCATCTTGCAAGTCATGCTTGCCTGTTCTTTCCAACATTTTCCTTCGTTGACTGCCTAAATAATACATCTAAATCCTTTTTCAAAGTTTAGAAGCAGTTGCAATGATTTGGTCACTTGACATAATGCTTTTGAATAAGTTTAGAAAAAGCAGTATGAACTACTTGGAAATCTTTTCTTACTGCTGACTGGTCTGGTACAGTATAACCTGCAGATTATTTTCTAGGTTTTTTTTGTTTTAGGTCACAATCTGTGACCCTATGCTGCACAAAATCTACCATTTTTACTTGAAATGTCCATACAATTAGTACACATCTACATTAATGATCAGCCAGCAAATTCTAAAGTGTCACATATAAAGGTAAACTCAGCCTTAGCCAATGGAATTAATACAATAATTTTGGCAATCTAATTCTTCATTAATTTTAATGGTAAATTTCAAGAATTTGGTTTACAGAAAAGATTTTTGATCGACACACAGTATTCATCAAAAACATGAAAGATTTATGCTTCAAAGGTTTTCTCTATTAACTGACCTTTAAGAGGACCGTATACCTAGACAAAATTACAGATGGCAAAACAGAGACAAGTTTGTGAACTTTGGTCTGGTTATGGTTTTAGAGTTCATCATCTCCAACAAGGTACAACTTGCCACCTAAATGACCTTGTTTGGCAATTCTTTATGCAGGGTTCTAGCAGAATGTTTGCATGATACCTACCGACTTTATGACCAAACCGATAAAACCAAATTAGCTGCCATCACTTTTCGAGAGAGACATGTTAAATCAATTTGATATACTATTGATAAGGTGAGCTTAGCAAGTAATGTGATAAAGAAAATTCATCCATTCAACAAACATGCAACGTGAGGCCATGGTTGATATGGGAATCTTATAAAGTACCAACAGATACTGTTGATATTAATGGGCACACACGTGCAAACTGGAACTGAATCAATTTCAAGAATAAGGGAATAACGCTTGATTCAAAGTCTTCAGATAGTGGTTTAATCCCTCAGTCTCAGATTGCATGAATACGCATGAGGCAAGATGGAAAGGCAGTTTTTAAAATTAACAATGATCGTTTTACATTTAATACAACCGACTCTTTACAAAAATGCAGATGGAAAAACCTTCTATCAATTTACATAAAGGCAGCAAACAGCTATAAAAGGTCAGCTGTAATCTAAAAAAGTAAATTCTGTAGCAAATTATGTTTTTCTGAAAATAGTTACCTAATATTAAAAATAAACTGAGGTTTCCCTCAACTGCAGTAATCCTTGAAAGACAAAAATTTCATCTATCCTGTCTGTATATCATATACACTAAGGGAAAAAACTCTTGCCATTTATCTCCTCTTACCACCACTAGGTGACCCATTGTTTACCAATTTAAGCTGAGAGATACATCAACAAGGATGCTTACATTTGCATGGGAGGGTTTTACAATAGTATGACTGGATAAGTATTCTTGCATAAATATCATTTCAGAATGTATTGTGTCCTTCAAATGCTGTCTCTGATGTTGTTAGCATTATAAGAACAAGTAAATATATGAGGATATGCATGAACATCCAGCTTCTACCATCTGCATCCTTTGTGGGATGACCGTCTGAATTCCCCATAAGAAGGATACACCATTTGCCTAACATGAAGACATCACAACCAGCATAATATAACATACAACAGCAACATTTACACAAAGAGAAAAGAGCGACTTTTCCTTACTGTGCAAAAATCACAAGGCAAAAATTTCAAGCAAAAGCACTAAACCCATGCCCATGAGGAGATTTATTGATGTCAGATGGGTTTGGTGGTCATCTGTGCCACAACAATTGGACCCACAAGAATAAATTCTCACCAAAATGACACTAGATCTCTGACAAATAACCTCTAGAAGTTGACTGCATGGTAGCTGATGGTTTCTATTACATCTCAGATCAAAATGTCATGTTTGAACATGGCATGTTGACATAGCTTAATCTCATGAGACATCAGACATCCTAATGAGGCATATCTGATCCAACGATAATTCAGAATGTGCATAACATAATGCCCATTTCCACCACAATGCTAGGGCTTCTGGGGATATATCCAATGACAATTCAGAATGTGTATGCTCAGTACAGCACTGTCTGAAAGCATGTCATGTAAACACTGTAGTTTCAAAAAGGTCTGATTAACAGTTCAAATCTGAGTTGAGCCAAGTCGAAATCTAGGAAAGATTCCATGTAGGAAACAAAAAGAGCGATTAGGGCCCATTCATTTCAAGTTGGCCAGCAAGAGTGACTGGTCTGTTGTGGCCTATATTCACTCTACCATGGTGTGTGTGTGTGTGTGTGTGTGTGTGTGTGTGTGATTTGGATTTTTAATGTAGCTTTTAAAAAATTTCAGTCATATCACTACAATGTCTGCAGTGTGGCAGCATAGAGTGATGTCTAGCACTGAGGCATCATGCCGGAGACATGTAGTATTATGTCCTACCTAGTCACATTATCGTGACACCAGACCGACCAGTCCTAACACTAACCTCTTAATGATGAGTGCATAGCGAGGCAGCTGTTAGTACCATTTTAATAAGTCTTTGGTATGACTCAGCCAGGATTTGAACCCACAACCTCCCACATCTGAGGTGGATGCTCTAACCACCAGGCCACTGGAGTGGTACCTTGATGTCTGAATGTGGTGGAAATAATGAGGTGACATCCACTGACAGTAACTTCAGCAAACATTTTCTCCTTCAAAAGCCAAAGAAAAATTATCCCAACTTTCAAAGGGACAATGTTGCCTATGAATTGCAAATTGGGTCATATGGTCCACCCTTTGTTAGAGGAGGTAAGTGACCACAAAAAACTGACCAACATTACTATGATCACATTCTCAAACAGATGACCCCTCCAACAATGAAAGGTATTCATTAAAGAATTAATTTCTAAGACATTTACATAATGTGCCTTCTTCGCTAGACTCCAATTGCTGCTTACCATGGTGAAGTGAGACAACAGGTGAGCCCCACCAGTTAAACAAACCACATCCAAACAAACCCTAATATCTAGTTAAGGCTTCTACAAAGGACTTCCTGCTTTAACTAATACACATCTTGATACAGATGCAGTAATTGTTTTTTCTTTGTCAAGGTCACATTATGCTGTTTTTGAGAACTGGAAAAAGGGCACCACTGATCCAGCAGACATCTGCAGAGGACACAGAAAAAGGCAATGTAAAGAAATCAAATCTACTGCTGCATTTAGTAAACCAAGGAGTTGCAGAAACTCTCACAGTAACCAATTTCTTACTTGAGATGAATGATGACAGCTCAATATTCCAGGAAGAAAAACAAGTTAGAATTCCATACTCAGACGGACAAGTTCTTGAATAGGATAAGATTCAACTTATCTCAATTCACTAGAAACCCCAAGTGGATGAAAAGTGAGACAAGACAGTTTATTTCCTGCACCAAAATAGAACTTACCATGTGTTTCTGATGGATTTTCTCCACATACACCAATGCTATTGTCAATAAGCAGTCCTTAACAAAAAGACAATGCAGTTCACTGCCTACACAAAAACTGGATGAATCGGGACATGAAAATATGGAGTTAGATTGCAAACTTCTCCCTCTCCATGATTCTGAAAATCCATCTTGTACTTTGGTTCTGAATTTTCCAATGGCTTTGTTACCAGAAAAAAGCATTAAAATAAATCTCTGGTGGATTCAGTTTGCAAACTCTCTACTGCTGGGATCTTGAAGTAAAGCATGAAAGGGGAGTGGTTGGATAACAAAATCCAAAATGGTGTTGAAGACTGTATGGATCATGCTTTGTTATACAGAAAAAGGATGATCCAAACTTTATAAAATTGAGAAGTCTAGTACCAACCAGGAAATGCTCTTGGTGGTGGGGTTAGCAAGTCATTAGCAGTTGTTAGGAGGCTTGAGGAAGGGGAATCTTTCTTTGCTTTCCCCTTTACTAAATTGCCTTCCAGAATAAAAAGTCTGTTGATGTCGGAAACCAGGTTGTAGTCAAACCTGCCTTCATTAGGTAGGAGGCAGACACTTATCCCTCTGCCTCCAAAAATTTTCTTTACACTGTGGCAAAAGTGTTGAGGTGGAACAGGTGGACGAGAGGGGGGCAAGGAGAGCTTGAAGGACACTTCTTGTGCAGCCTGCTTCTGTACTTCATCTATACACCCCTGAACAACAGCAGTGAACCAAACAGAAAAGAACAGAAAGCCAAAGAGCAAAACTCAGAAACATGACTTATTAAATCAACGTTAAAAAAAGTCATAACAATGATACACTGTGCTATGTATGACTTTGGCTATGCTGGCTGTCAATTCCCACATATCCTCATTGCCTACATGTTTTTGCCAAGGTTGCCAAGTCCAGCAGTGGAGGAGACAATTGCATGCATGGCTGCAATGTTCTTATCAACACTCGAAATGTCATTGCTGTTGGTGTCCGAGTGTGTGTAGTATCAGCATGTGGAATACAACAGTGGTTACATACTTTCAGAAAAATGATTAAAAATTACCCTGGTCAAGGATTTTGTCCAAGAGTTCACTGCCTCTAAAAAGTCAAGGAAACGAGTGAAAATGACTGAATTATGATACATTTAGGAACAATTATGTTTTACCAATCACCAAAGGGGAAGGATAATGTAATGGTCACTACTGACAAAAGAGAACAGAACAACAATACCTAAAAATTCCAAGAACAGCGTAAACTGTGAATGAATTGTGGATGTAAACAGTCTACCATATTTACTTGCTTTATAAGTCAAGTCAAACTGCAAATGCCAAGAAAACTGATCTGTCACAATATAATGGGCATGCATACCAGGATATGTACAGTCTGTTCCACTGATTACATACAACAAGCTGCACAGACCCAGATCTTCTGGTGCATTATTTGATAGCAGATCTTGGTCCATACAGCTTGCAATTGGACTCTTCTTATACACAGGTAAATACAGTATACTGAACCCCATATTTTAAATAAAAAAGGGGAGTATGGAATTTTATTATATGACTGAGGGTAATTTCCAACATAGAAAGTAAGCAATGCAATAGAGATGAGTAATGTATTAGTGATATTAAAACATCCTTACACGTGGACAAGTCCAAGCTACATGAAATTGGTTACTGCCTAATTTGCATCTTCTAAACTCTGGCTGCAATGGCAGCAGAGATGATATGATGACAGTGAATGTGGGTAATCAAGTTCATTCCATATGCAAACTTCACATAAAATTTACACCACCCACAAACAGAAAGATTGTCAATTAATTTGCATATTTCTTCAAAGATTTTCGTTCAAAAATGCTGCTGGATGAATGATTTTTCCGTTTTATTTAGCACCACCTCATCCAAGGCTTCAAGCTCCATGTCTGTCACACGGAATATAATATAGAGTTCAACCATATTCTTGCTGTACACATATTTAAGAAATATTATTAGAACAAAAGCATTGAAAGAGAAAATTCAATGAAACAAACTAATTCTGAAATAAAAAAGTTAGTTGTATACTATACACAGAAAGCAAACAACAGTTCATCAGCAACAATGTACCATGCTAACATTTATTGGCAGGATCCATATTAAAATATGCAAACAGTATCAGTTAAACAGCACAACCCTACTAATATATATGAAGAAAGCAATTATGTTTATGAGCCAGTTTATATAATAAAATATTTTTCCTTCAATAGGAATTTACTAATATACTATATTCCCTTCAAGCATAACTCTAAATATTACAAACATCAAGTATGATTCAGCACACAAATATTAAGCCCAATTATGAAAAACTAAAATACCAATGCACAACATTTTTGAAAAGTAACATCTGATTGCATAAAACCATAAAAATAAAACTTTATGAAAGTGTTTTATGTAATAATTCTCCTATGAAATCTTCCTTTGTTATCAAGCTGTTTTAATGATTTCATGATTAAATAAGTGTTCCTGAGTTCTTTCCCCAAGAAACTGAGTCTTTTTTCACTATTTTGACTAACACAGCAGCAATTTTGCAGTGTAACTCTGATGACATCAGGACAAACCTTGACAAAATTTCAATTATTTATTGATCATTAAAATTAAACTAAACTGTCATCCAAAATAATAACAGGCTGCCTTTCAAAAACAATTTCATTATGGCAAACACTACTACCATCAAAGAACTTAATTCAAAGACATGCAATTCAATGATTTTTTGAGGGTGTACCAATTTCTGTGGATTTATGGTTCATACAAAACATAAACCAAATGAACAATGACCATTCTATGAAAACAATAGGTCCCTTTCCCCCCAGTCTGGATTTAAGCACCCAATGAACAATGACCCTTCTATGGAAACAATAGGTCCCTTTCCTCTGATCCATGACTTTACATATCCAATGAACAATGTTTCTTTTATGGAAACAAGAGGTCCCTTTCCCAATACATGAAATCAAGTACTCCTACAGAAACAATCAATGAATTTAAGTACTCAATGAACAATGACTAAAATATAAATACAACAGGTTCCTTTCCTTAAATCCATGAGTATATGTGCAAACAAAAATGCCATTTTATTATTTAACACAAAACAGAAAGCCACAAAATACACGTATTGAAAGAATTAGATATGAAACTATCAAAACTATGGGATAAATTTAAGAAGACTCAGACAAGCCTGGGTTTATGATAATGAAGACTTGGACAAGTCAGGGCTTAATGTGTTCAAGACCTGGACAAGTCAGGGCTTAATGTGTTCAAGACCTGGACAAGTCAGGGCTTAATGTGTTCAAGACCTGGACAACTCAGGGCTTAATGTGTTCAAAACTTGGACAACGCAGGGCTTAATGTGTTCAAGACCTGGACAAGTCAGGGCTTAATGTGTTCAAGACCTGGACAACTCAGGGCTTAATGTGTTCAAAACTTGGACAAGTCAGGGCTTAATGTGTTCAAGACCTGGACAAGTCAGGGCTTAATGTGTTCAAGACCTGGACAAGTCAGGGCTTAATGTGTTCAAGACCTGGACAACTCAGGGCTTAATGTGTTCAAAACTTGGACAAGTCTAGGCTTAATATATTGAAGACTTGGACAAGTCAGGGCTTAATGTGTTCAAAACTTGGACAAGTCTAGGCTTAATATATTGAAGACTTGGACAAGTCAGGGCTTAATGTGTTTAAAACTTGGACAAGTCTAGGCATAATATATTAAAGATTTGGACAAGTTAGGGTTTAATGTGTTCTAGTATAGAACAAATATGACAATAAATACTTAGTTTAAAACTTAAAAGAATTTAGAAGATGGTATTTACATCTGATTCAGACTCATAAGACAGTTAATCATTATAAAATCTTTTGAAAAAGGTTTACTGTTAACTTTAATATCCACCAACTAATAAAATGTATGGAAAACTAAGGATAAAGTCAGAACATTTCCAGATATTTGAAAATCAAAATGTCTGAGTGAAATAGAGAGTAAGCTTAATTAATCTTGGCAATATTTAACAAGTAGATTAATGTTATGAAGTTACAGATGTTGCTTATAATTTGTTTGCAAGGCATGCTTTTAAAAACAGTATCCCTGATCCCAAAAATAACTACATAAATGAACCTATGAAATTAGTGGCCACCAATAAGTGTAAATTGAATGCATAAGACAATTGTTCTAGAGCTTTGACTAACTACGCACCTTGGCCTGGAGTTTCTGAACCAGCTGTGCTTGGCGCTGTTGGCCGTCCTGGTATGACTGCAGTTTACGTTTGTAGCTTGAGTGTTCCTCTTCCAGTTTGCGTCGCAGATCAATGTTCTGCTGCATCAACGACTTGGACCCCACATCACCTGTATCGAGTGAGGAATCTCCCCGCAATGACTGCTCAAGCTGGCGAAGAGAAAGAAATGTCATCAAATGATGCAAATAAAGCAGTCAAGTTCTAATGATGCTGGGTATGGAAATGTTTCAGCAGCAGGATTTAAATATTGTCAGCATTTAGAAAGTGAAAGTTTCCATTTTTGAACAGGACTGGTTGTTGTTGTTGTTGTTGTTGTGGGGTTTAGCACCATTTTTCAGCACACGATAGGCTATGCATGGTGGCCAGTATTAATGGTGGAGGAAGAACCCTGGAAAACCCAGGTAAGAACCACCGACCCACAAGAAGCTACTGGCAAGCTTTCTCACCTACCCACATTGGCCGAATCCTAGACTCGAACCCACGAAGACAGAGGTGAGATGGCAGTGATCCGTAACAGAGAGTGCTTTAGACCACTCAGCCACTCAGGGCCCTCGAACAGGATTGGTATCCTTTATCAAATATATCGCACTTAATGCTGGAATAAATAACAGAACAAAAATTTGTTCGTACTTCATAAATAGAAGTAAACTGTAATATAATATACTGCATTACAGACCTCTGAAATAAGTAACTGTACTAGAAATAAAAATGAAATGCAGAGCAAATGAAGAATGAATTCAAACTGAATGCAGACTGAATGCAAACAGAATAAATAATGGCTTATGAAGAAAATCAATTATTTCAGCTGCCTCTACTTTTCCGCCATCAAAAGCCGTCTTACATGATAATTCATTGTCATTTTCTTCACGGACTTTTCAGCCTTTAAAACCCATGGCTACCACAAAAAAACAATGCCACTGAAGTGATGGCATTTTAGATAAAGATGTGGCTGAGGATGAACTCTGAGCTTGGAATCCACCATCAAAATAAGGCTTGGAATCCACCATCAAAATAAGGTTTGGAATCCACCATCAAAATAAGATTTGGAATCCACCATCAAAATAAAGCAATGAATCCACCATCAAAATAAAACTTGGAATCCACCATCAAAATAAGGTTTTGAATCCACCATCGAAATATGGTTTTGAATCCACCATCAAAATAAGGTTTGGAATCCACCATCAAAATAAAGCAATGAAACCACCATCAAAATAAGGCTCTGAATCCACCATCAAAATAAAACTTTGAATCCACCATCAAAATAAGGTTTGGAATCCACCATCAAAATAAGGCTTTGAATCCACCATCAAAATAAAGCAATGAAACCACCATCAAAATAAAACTTTGAATCCTCGATCAAAATAAGGTTTGGAATCCACCATCAAAATAAGGCTTTGAACCCACCATCAAAATAAAGCAATGAAACCACCATCAAAATAAAGCTTTGAATCCTCGATCAAAATAAGGTTTGGAAACCACCATCAAAATAAGGCTCTGAATCCACCATCAAAATAAAACTTTGAATCCTTGATCAAACTAAGGCTTTGAATCCACCATCAAAATAAAGCTTGGAATCCATCATCAAAATAAAGCTTGGAATCCACTATCATAATAACCACTATCATACTAAAGTTTTGAATCTTTGAATTCATTGTCTAAAAAAAACATTGAATCCACCATCAAAATAAAACTTTGAAACCACCATCAAAATAAAGCTTTGAATCCACTGTCAAAATAAAACTTTGAATCTGCTGTCAAAATAAAACTTTGAATCCACCATCAAAATAAAATTTTGAATCCACCATCAAAATAAGTCTTTGAATACATCATCAAAAAAAAAAGCTTTGAATCCACTGTCAAAATAAAACTCTGAATCCATCATAAAAAAGGCTTTGAATCCACCATCAAAATAAAGCTCTGAATCCACTGTCAAAATAAAACTTTGAATCCACTGTCAAAACAAAACTTGGAATCAACCATCATAAAATGCTCCGTAACCACTACCATGCATACATTGTCAGACTTGTCCAAGAATTGAGAAACCTGATTAGTAAAAAGACTAGCAAAACAAAGCTGATCTTTCTATGATTACCTCTTTCAGAGTCAGACTAACCCTCCATGTAATGGGTGAAAATCCCTCAACTGCAATTTTCATATATGAAGTGCTGACAAATGCATACCAGATATTAGATTAATGATTAGGAAAGTGAACAATGAACAGACTGATCCCATCCCCACCCAAAAAAATCACTCACTATGGAAAGTTTGGTAAATACATGCACTTTGCAGATAAAAACTTAGTCTCTAACCTATCCACCATAAATGTGTTTCTCTACTACAATATATTTCACAGCATGAAATAATGCATTTTATGATACCACTATGAATAACATGGAAAAAACATTAAGAGATGCATGTCTGTTCAATCAAAAATTTACTCCATGGCCAATCATATTAAACTGTTAGTGCTACCTTAAGGAAATTCAAATGCCTACCAAATCCTCTCACCTTATATGATAATAAGCTTCATTATGATTTAAAACAGTAGCTATTTTTCTTTGCCATGTGCAAAACTATGCTACCTCTGGACCCATCTACAGTACAATTTCTGAGCATCTTTAATTACATTTGTATTATCCAAATGATGGGAAATTTCAGCTGCATATCACTACAAAATACTGTTACAAATAGGTGTAAAACAAAACAATAAGCACCATAAATAAAGTCAACTGGATAAAGTTTCCTATTTAAAAATAAAAAAATAAAATCTAAATGTAACAATTTTCTAAGCTGTTATAATTTAAATTTCATCCCAAACTAAAATGTCGTGCTGCATGAATGTATGACCCTTGACCCCAGTGACCTAGATTAGTTTTGAATGGTAACACTCTAATATGAATGTTAGACAATTCTGGAATCATTTCCATAAGTTTTAAGTTCCTATTACATGTACTATTTTTGCAAGGGTGAAAAAGTGTGGTGCACAAACTGAAAATGTCATTTTTCTAACATCCACAATTAGGAAAAACTAAAAGATGGGTCATGAGGTTAAATTTAAGCTTTGTTATTATACTTTTCTCAGAAGAATATTTTGCTTCAGGAATAAGAATAATATCAATTAATTTCACATATGAAATTAAACTCAAAAGAAGTTTGACTCAACAGTATTAACACTGCTCAATACGATAGCACTAAAAAAGTTTTTGCCTGCAGTTGAGGATCTACCCTCTCACCTCTGTATCCACCTGCCATCAAGTAAAGGTCTTTAACCATCAACATGTATACATTTTCCAACTCATCAGAGAACAGAGAAACTAAATTTGTGAAAAGATTGGTATGACAAAGCTTCCTTTAGATTAACACCAAATCCCTCTCTACAACGTGTGAAAATCCCCCTCCCCAATTTTTTTTAAACCCATAAAGAACTTGCACTTAACAAAGTTGGTGATGTTTAATATACAAGGCAGATATATAAGGCAGTGATGACAGCATCCAAGATATTACTTTAATAAACAGGAAAGTGGACCATAAATGGACATATTTCCCATAAAATTACTAAGACAACTGCAGTAAATGCACAGCTAGGAAAAAGATGGCAGTTACTCAAACACATTGTAGATAAAAACTGAAATATGGCAACAATATTCTTCACAAAAATCACCCCCTTATGTGTATAATATTAAATCATGCATTCTTGACATTACAGTAAGTAAAAAGGGCAATATAAACAGATAAAGTATGGATATCTCTTCAATCATAAATTTATCACTTTGCAAATCTGATAAAACTGTTAAAGCTACTATCATAACCAATGCTTGTACCTGTACAGCATTCATTGACTGAAATAAAACTAAAATATATAACTGTTTACTTACTGTAGTTTCTATTTTATTTTGTATTATTGTAATTCAAAGCTCTCTTTTGTTTTTTTTTTTATGCATTTGCAATTTCATTAAAGCACACTTTTCAATGGTAATTTTTCATCTTTGGTACAATAAAAGTTCCATTCCTGCAACCATAGTGCACCTTAAAAATACCTCACAAATACAAATAAACAAATGTAACGGTTAATTTTAGTCAGACTGAATCCAGCTGATCCCAAGCCGGCTTCCTGAATAATGCCATAAGAAACATAAAACAATCAATTTCATTGGCTGACAGAAATGACTTATTAATTTTAATTAACTTTTGTACCAAAAAAAGCACATGGTTGATGATCATGGATAAAATCATATAAAAAAGATGAGATTTTCAGCAAAAGTAGTGCACAGGAAGGAAAAAATATATTCTCAACTGTTGAAAATAAATTACTAGTGAGAACTGCTACTCAAGAATGAGTAAAACATGACACAAAAATCATGTGGCAGGGAAGGCCAGAAACCATATGTGTTTGAAGTATCTTCAATAAAAAAGAATTGGGTACAGATAAGTGTATTTGCAACCCCTGTTCTTAAATTACCCCACTTTTTGACGAGGCTGGGTGAGCCTTGTATCCCCCTCTCCATTTCCAGAAAGAAAATTTTACTTTATTTGAAAACTAATTCTCTCCCTTTAACACTCTCAAAAACAGAAAACCCACATTTGGTATATGTACGCCCATTTATTCCAAATGAACAAAACAATAAGGAAATGATGAATGGAAGTGTTAAACACAAAAACGTAATGTATATCTGAGACAATCAACAAAAAGAAACAAGGTGATAGGAAATGCCAGCAGGAATAGAATGGAAATTGTGTGCAAATGAACTGCTGATTTGGCAATTTACCTATTTCAGGGTCTAGTAGTGCTATCATTAAAAATCTTGAAGAAAACAAAACAATTAAATTTTTCACTTGATATTACTGTTTATATAAGCTTTACAATATATCAGAAAAATCCATTTTAAGTTTATTTGCTAATACGCAGTGGGCTTCATGCACCTGAATAAAACACCAAAGCTAATCAAGGTCAATCCTTTCAGAGAAGTATTTTTATCTATTGGGTCTTTGGAGTACTAATCATGACAACAAATATTAACAACAGTGGAGAAAATTGCTTTCTAGTATTGTACAGGTAAATGCACCTCAACAACGGTAGATCTGTACTTGTATGTCGTATTCAACACACTTCAAATGATAAAATTTTCAAGTTCATCTGAACTAATCTAATGGGGAATATGATTGGTATTCATTGATCTTTTTGTGTCACAATGAGATTTATGGTTGACATTATTCCAAACTGTTGGAGTTCTGAACAGCTCTTTATTGTCATATTTTGAGAGGTGGATTGATCCAAGTACTGTGGGAAATGCTAAGGAGATGTGTACTCAGACAAGTTTAAACGAAAAGCTTATCTGCCGCTAAAAGTTTCAAAGCTGACAGAATGATTAACATTGTTTTATTCACAATAATATTCTGTCAATAGTAAGGTTAATTATTTTATTTTTTTTTAAACTATGAAACTGCACAAGCTATACGGGATTTAAGCTGAATATTGTTACACAGATTACTGCCGTGTTATTTTCTGTGGTGAAAACAAGAACATGAAATAGGTACGACTGGGAGCTCTAAAATTTCAACACATCAATATCATTTCAAAATTTCTTTACACAGGACAATAAAGAACAATTTAAGAGCTACAAAATACATTGTATACAAACTTCATTGCAAAATTATGAGAAATAACCAGTAAATTTAACTCTATGGAAATGACCAAGTTACTGCTTGCATAATACAGAACCATTGCCTAATCCCATAATGGAAACTAATATGCCATCTTGAAATACCAGGGTTAAAACTTAACTGGAAGTTGTATACAAGCAATGCTACCATTTATACTAGCTTAAATCTCATGGCCAACTGCAAACTGCACAGATACAAATCTGCTGTCGCATAATGTGCCAGGAGGTTTAAGTCTATGCAGTTATTAAGAGTAATTAGTAGAACAAACATAGACCTGATCTGTGGGCAGATTATGGAATAGCTGATCAGTGTCTATGTTGCAGCTGGACTCAGCTTTATAATTGAGTATATATGGTAAATATTAACTGGACACAAATTCTGGATTAATACATAGTAATGTGGGTTTTTTTCTATGAAAACAATAAATGAAGAATCACAAATTATATATGCACATAATTTAATTTTATCATTTAAATAAATAAACTCATTTAAAACGAAAAATAATTATTTTCAAATTATATCAAGTCTTAGAATGCTAAGGTAATATATAAATGGAAAGATCGTGTTTCTGAAGGAAACAAGTCATTGTTCAATACACGATTGGGCATGATGAGAGATAACATTTGCTATTTACACAGTGAAAACAAATTTATAAGGAGTTTCAAGTACACAAACAGTGGAACTCTGCAGATCAGAGCTGTATCACAAATCATGTATCTATAATAGAGACAGCCCAGGGTGTCACATAGGCAAATAGATTTGCCTCTTCTAGGGGACTATCTACTGAGAGATACTTCACTTATCACCAGGGTGAGCAGAAGTAGAGATATTTTATGTACTAGTTATATCAGACAAACTTTCTTACTGGTCACATATAAAGTTTGACCTCTAATTAGAAATCTTCAATACCAGACAAAATTTCTTACCAGTCAAATATAAAGGTTGACCTCTAATGGGAAAATCTTCAACTTATCATTATCTGCTTAAAGACATGTTGTTTCCAGAGATTTTAAAAAACCATTAAATGCATTGGCCGTTCTATAAGCTACAGTTCATAAAATAATTCAGTGCTTCAAATCTGGGTATAACTTTCGGTTTGGGGTTAGAGTTTCTAAATGTCCAATGATAGATTCTATCCATAGCTAATCATGCATCAACAGGATTTTCTGCAAATAATACCGATCTTCATCTCTTTAGCTATCATGTTTTTCTGTTGATAAGTTACATACGTAATAACAAGGACACCCTCTTATTTTTAAAAACAGTTTAGCAAATCTGGACTAAGCATCTTTGTCCGAAAATAAACCCACCCCCTACTTCTGAACAAATTTATAACTTTATTGGCTGAATAGCACTTTCTTTTTAATGCATTATTAGCTATATCACACTGAGGAAAAATAATTCATGTGCCAATACCAAGCACAAAACGTAACAGCCTGGTGGGTACTGAACTCACAACCCATGAATTAAAAGCGTGATATTGTGGCACCAAACAAATTTATTAAATTGGCCCAGTGATTTTATCTCTTAAATACTGTATGCATATCAGAAGCACTCAGATTTTATCATGAAATACTGTATGCATATCAGAGGCCCTAATTTTATCATGAAATACTGTATGCATATCAGAGGCCCTGATTTTATCATGAAATAATGAATGATTTTATCATGAAATACTGTATGCAGATCAAAGGCCCTGATTTTATCATGAAATACTGTATGCATATCAGAGGCCCTGATTTTATCATAAATACTGAATGATTTTATCATGAAATACTGTATGCATATCAGAAGCACTCAGATTTTATCATGAAATACTGTATGCACTGTTTGCATATCAGAGGCCCTGGTTTTATCACGAAATACTGAATGATTTTATCATGAAATACTGTATACATATCAGAAGCACTCAGATTTAATCATGAAATACTTTATGCATATCAAAGGCCCTGATTTTATCATGAAATATTGTATGCATGTCAGATGCCCCTGATTGTATCATGAAATACTGTATGCATATCAAAGGTAATTTTTATTTCCGTGTTAAGAAGTATTTAGCATACTTGATAGAACTTGAGATCCCATGCCTTATCATATCTAAACCACTGATTAGCTGTAAGCCATTTTAGCTCACATGTCCACTGGATTTTTTAATCTCTGATTTCAAATCCATCACTTCTTTTAATTGTATTGATGAATGTAGCCAATCAACATAAAGAAAGAAAGCATCTGATGTGTTCCAATCACAGATGTTTTCTAGCAGACAGCTTGGCTTTAAGCCTTGGTAGCACACCACTTACTAAGAGAATTGCTGAGATGGTGACAATGGTTAATTAGCATTTATACTATCTACGCCTTATTGATCCACTGGCAACTCAGGCATGTATCATGACAATGCAGTACAATTAAAACAAAGGATCAATTATTATATACAATGCAATATATCATGTAATCAGTGCAGAATTGAAACTCCTAAACAACATTATGAGATGGGAAATAAGTATCTTTTTTTTTCTCCACCCAACTGATACGGAAACCACACTATTACTTTAGCTGCCACAAGACACGTCTTAAATTTAGCAGGTGTTAGGAGCATTCATACCAAGTAAATCAAAACTGCAAGGGGATTCTGAAGAAAAAGTTTAAAATAGGTTTTCCATATGTTTGCTAAAGAAGCCACACCATATCTAGGAGCCATATTTAAAGAAAGTTTGACAGAACATGTCTTAGGAAACATGCATAGCTAGTTCGACTGAAATTGGATAAGCCATTCTCCACCTGGTTGCAATGATTGCCATAACATTATACTGGGGAGCCATACCAAACATAATTTAATAAAGAGTGTTCTAAGAAGCATTCTAACCAATTCTTAACCATTCTTGAGATTGTTAAGTATGTTTGCTATGGAAGCCAAACCACTGCTAGGGCAGACATGCTGTACATAATTTTGACATAGCATTTCCTAACAAACATTTCTACCAAGTCAGATCGAAACTGACCCAGTCGTTCTAGAGAAGAAGTTAAAAATAAGTCTTCTACCTAGTTACTAAGGAAGTCATCCCATTGCTATGTTAGCCATCCAAGACAAATTCTTGTTCAAGCATGTTCTAATAAACAAATCAAATACATATGACTGAAACTAGTTCAAAAACAAAGGTTTTTTTTAGCATCTCCTAACAAAAATTCCAACCAGGTTGGATAAAAAATGGTTAGCCAGTCTTGCAAAGTCAAATAAAGGTTTTCTGTATGGTTGCAAAGGAAGCTGTACCACTGCTTTTGGAGCCATCCCAAACAAAACATTTGATAGAGTGTATCTAATATATGTTTAAAATTTTATCTAAATTTGCTCAACCATTCTAGTAAAAGTTAAACAGCTCTACTATACTGTTGCTATGGAAGCCACATCAATGTTAGGAAAGTAATCTGAGATAAGAGTTAGATCCAGCATGCCTTAAGAAACATTCAAACCAAGCCTGACCTTATCTGGCATAGTCATTATAGCAAAACATCAAGATTAGTTTTTCAACTTGTTGTTAAGGAAGCCACACCATGCTGGGGAAGCACCAATGACACAAATTTGACAAAGCATCTGTTAAGAAATATTCCAACCAAATTTGATAAAAACTGGCTGAACCAGAAGACATTGAAAATAAGTTTACCATTTTTGTTCCCACAGAAGATACATCATTTCTAAGGAAGCAACATCCCACCCCAAATAAACTTTTTTACAGCATGTCCTAAGGAATGTTCCTCACAAATCTTATCAAAACTGGCCCTGAAATTTTTAACAATAGCAATGTTGATGAATGACAGGCAACATGCAATGGAAGGAATGACAGGCAACATGCAATGGAAGATAGACAAAAAACAATGCACAGGGTATGCAGGGCCATAATGTAAGTACAGATGACACTACAGCCAGATGAGATAAAAAACAAAATGTAAAATGGATTTAAACAAAACTGAAAATCTGCTGTAATTGCCCAAAAATCTAATCAAGTCAGTTCTAAATGCATCCAAAATATGCCTGCAAACTTGTGCTTGTCTACTATCAGTGGCTTCTCTGCAATCTTGCTAAGAACCTTCTCAAGGACAGAGACAGACAGGCAGGTGTAAGGATGGTTGGATGAAAGACCAAATCAAAATACACCTGCTTCTACAATGGCATACAAGACCAATCAAAATACCCCAACTTTTACAATGGTATACAAGACCAATCAAAATACACCTGCTTCTACAATGGCATACAAGACCAATCAAAATACCCCAACTTTTACAATGGTATACAAGACCAATCAAAATACACCTGCTTCTACAATGGCATACAAGACCAATCAAAATACACCTGCTTCTACTATGGTACAGGTATACAAGACCAATCAAAATACCCCTTCTTCTACAATGGCATACAAGACCAATCAAAATACACCTGCTTCTACAATGGCATACAAGACCAATCAAAATACCCCTGCTTCTACAATGGCATACAAGACCAATCAAAATACCCCTGCTTCTACAATGGCATACAAGACTAACTAAAATACCCCTGCTTCTACAATGGCATACAAATCTGTTCAGATGATTTTTATTTGCATAAAAGCGTGAATACCAAATTGTATTTGTCTATGTTAAGTGGGTTCGTTTAGTTATGCTGGATTGCATTCATGGTCTGAAAATCAAACCCCATCATCAGCATATGAATAAACGCAAACCAACCAAATTTTATTTGTCTAACTTAAGTGGTTTTACTTAACTGTGCTAACAGGGTTTTCTTCAAAAAGGTATAAATCCAAAAGTTAACATCAATACATCTATGTCAATAAAAGGTATAAATACAAAAGTTAACATCAATACATCTATGTCAATAAAAGCTTATTTGTCAATATCATCTGTCTTTGGCTTCAACATTGCTAACAATGTTTTCATTTTAAACAAGTCCAAAAATAAATTTTAAAAACAGAAAAATTACTCTACTTACCTAAATATCATGTAATTTCTATATAGATATAAATAAGCCAGCTAAATTTATTAGTTTACCATTACTGGTTATGTGCAATATTGCTAAGAAGTTTACAGTAACAGACAGATGTGCTGACAAGACCAAATCAAACTGCCCACCCACCATTTAAATATATTTTAAAGAAATTGTGACTGCAAACAACCAGAAAAATTAAGAAGTAACAAATATTTTGAAAATTAACAACAACCAATGTATGTTAATCAAAAAATTAAGAAATGAAGAATAAATTGCTAACACAAAGAGACCCAAACAAAAAGGGAATGAAATTGCAGCAAAATTAAGAAAAGAAAGAAATACAAGACATAACTCATGTATCACACTCTAATTAAAGTTTCATATTCAATTATTAAAAAAAATGCAATGTTGTCTAGTATCTACCAAAATTGTTAAATTATTAAGATACGATTACAAAATAAAAACAATGGAGCAAACTCATAGCTGTAGAATGCCTTAGTATATAACAATACACTGAGAAAAATTAGATCTGATTTTCGGAGTTAGTTATAACATTTACTAATCGATTTCTTAGATTTTATAGGTAAAGTTTCAGGTGTTAATAAAAATAAAATACACAAGGATGAAAGGGACATAACTCTTAAGCTCACCTTTTTCTGGCCATAGGATATCTTGCCTTTTAATCAACTTCAATAGGCAACACAATCTCACTTTTTAATGAAATTTTTCTTTCAAATTTCATTGGTTTCGTTACATTGTTTCCAGAGATTTATTTCCATAAGACAGCATCAAGAGCTATAAACTGGAGTTATGTCCCCTGTTTAAATTTGAGGCAGGATTGTGTATATGCATGCGATCTGGTCTAAAGTTTGATGCTATTTATCTTTGAAAATAACATCTAACGCTGCTTTACAAATAAAATGGACAATCCATCACTTACTGAGGGCTGGAGCCGATGTGAGCTCAAATGAACCCGACAGGACAGCATTAAGAAAGGACCTATGCTAAGAAATGGTTTCCAGATGATTCGAACAATAAGATGTACAAATACAAAGAAGTTAGGAAGGTTTGCACATCAGCGTTACAAAGCGAAAAACAAATGTGTAATTCTATCTGCCCCATTAGTTTTGTTGCAGCTTTTCTTCTGAATGTTATATATATATCACAAGAAATGTCAAATGTCCATTGGAGTTCTCAACAGTCTGGTGGCTGAATGCAGAAAAGAAATGTAGAATCAGAGGTCCAGGTATGTGAGGCCATTATCCTCAAATATCGCAGTTGGTCTGCACTTCATCCCACCCTTTCTTCAATGGCCCCTCTCTAATGAGACTAAACCACTGACAAAAAGGCCATTTTGAATTGTCATTATTTTTTCTCCCTCAACTGAGGGAACCCTTTTAATAAAGCATTTTTTCACTGCAAAGGGAATCACCTAAAACTGCATCGGGGAGTCAGAAACCAATGCAAACTGATTTGTTGTTCTTTTTGGTTTTCATGCCAGTTCTCAGTGCAAGATAGCTATATATGGCAGTCAGGTGGAGAAAGAACCCAGGAATACCTCATTAATAACCACCTACTCACCATTTATAGCCTATATTGTACTGAAAATGGCATTCAACCCACAATAAAGACAATAGAAACCCCTATAAAAATGCTGGATTAAATAAAAGCACAATCTGCCATATATGATAAAATGACCCTACAAATATTTCCACACTGAAATTCCTTAACCAAATTAGGCCTGATCCAGACTGTCAGTAACATTGGGATGGGAATGAAATAGGGGTAAACAATACACTCAGTCCTTGCAATTACCCTGTTGTAATCCTAATTTGCATTGTTCAATATGACTAGGAACCAAACTCATTCTGCAGCCAGCAAAGTCCAAACATATGGGCAAATAATCAGAACTTTAATATAGTGTGGTTTGGATCTTTAACATAGCTTAACAATTTTTCAGTCATATCACTATGATGTCTGCAGTGTGCCAGTAGCACTGGGACATCGTCCTGAAGACACGTAGCACCATGTCCTACCAGTTACATTATTTTGACACCAAGCTGACCAGTCCTAACACTAACTGCTTAGTGCTGAGCACCTAGCAAGGCAGCTGTTAGTACCATTTTTATAAGTCTATGGTATGACTTGGCCAGGGTTCAAACCTGCGAACTCTCGCATCTGAGGTGGACACTAATGACTAGGGCATTATACAATCAAGCACCTTAATTGTAAAGGATACATTCTCGTATTTGGTGAACTAAAAGGCTTGGAAATCAAATATCTCAAGCTTGTTTTGGGTTTGTTGTGTGTTTTTTTTTATACCTTTATGTCTGTAACTTATTGCTGTTTTTTTTCTTCAATTATGTAATGACTAAAAATATTGTAATCTTAAATGTTTTAGTCTTTAAAATAAAATACGTAACAAAATTCTATCTATTTAGTTAAGAAATAATCAGCATAGATGTTTTCCCATTACAAACAAAAATTCTATCATACAAATGTGTTCTACAATCCCAAGCAAAAATAAATATTACATTTTCGAAACTCTATTTGCATTTCATATTGAGCCAAAGGGTATGATTATTTTTTTAATTATGTTAGAACCTGTAAGTAACTGAAAAAACTCAGACCCATATTCTCATTGCAGAGAAGAAGAAAAAAGCTTGTATCAGCATTTTAAAAAGAAAAACATCTTGAAGAGTGTTCCGCATTCCAAGAAAGGGTTAAATATTTTATACCAATGGATATTTGTAAATGGAAAATTCATTTCTTACAGCTGTTAAAAATTTATTTAAAAAGCCATAAATTTATGTTTGTTTAGTTCATGACTTTAAAAGAAGTTAATGACTACCAGGGCATGTCAAATTATGAAAGCTGAAGACACAAAAAAAAAAGAAAGAAAAGGAAGGGCCCAAACAAAATTCTCACAAGTTTCTCAGTCATGCATTCAAGAATATGACACCTAAACCAAATATGGCCATTAATTGAAAACTAAATTAAAATTAAAAGTGAAGATATTTTCCTGTATTCGTCACAGACTGCCTCATAGCAGATTAGTTCTCGTTTATAACCAAGTCATTCACTTAAAATAATAATAATTATTATTATTATTATTATTTATTATTATTACTATTTCATTCCTTCAGAACTAACTTTCCGATGCAACTACTGGCCCTATACTGCATAAAGATCAAAATATACAACAGAAATTTACCATAAATAGTTAATGGGCTGAGTTGAATTCACTTCAGTTATATTCAATTAAGCAAGAAACTTGATGAATTTAAGCCCAGCAGATTAAAAACCTTTTACTATAGTCTGATGTTAAGTAGACTGCACTAAATCCTATTGGATTATTTCAGTTTACCTTCCATTTACTGTACAACAATGAATGCAAATGTCCGATAAAATTCTTGAAAGCTTGGCACAAAAGAACTATAGAACTCTTGAAGTTTTGATCAATTAAATTTATTTATCACAGATGGCAAGTGTCCAGTTTCTTAGATAAGTGCCTGGACTTGCTGACCATTTCACATGATTACTGGACTTGCTGACCATTTCACATGTTTACTGGACTTGCTGACCATCTCACATGATCAGACATTTTCATGCTAGACCAGGAGTAAGATGTCACATTCACCATGGTGTCTATCTGAATCATTTATTACAGTATTCCCTATTACCAGATTTATTTAAGAAGGAGTATATATACTAGTAATGTTAAAAGTGACTATGCATGTTATAGTGCATTATGCAATGCAAGATCCATATATGCTCACTTTTAAGTCAGCTCCAACAGCAAATCAGGGTTGATGCATTTCATTTTACTAATTACAGGCACTATTAATAAACTGCACACCAGTAGACCTAGATCTGCTGGTACATTATGCAATGGAAGATCTGGGTCTATGCAGTTTTACAGCTGGACTTGACTGATAAGTGAGTATATACTGTAAATAAATGCTTCAGGATTTCACTAAAGTTCTGAGGTCAAAATCTTCATGCAGAAATCTCATTTTCTGTCATTAAAATATACTACAGAATGCAATGAGGATTCGAAAGTAAGTAAAGATAATTTAAACCCATGTATATTTTCATCTGTGGAGCTTAAATAATGACAGGAATATGCATGAATATTGAGAATATCAAAAAGAGGTATAGCAGTCTTAGAGTAGAGTACTTGACTATAGAAATACCAAATTTATCTGATAGTAGTCCAAGAGTAGAGTACTTGACTATAGAAATACCAAATTTATCTGACAGTAGTCCTAGAGTAGAGTACTTGACTATAGAAATACCAAATTTATCTGATAGTAGTCCTAGAGTAGAGTACTTGACTACAGAAATACCAAATTTATCTGACAGTAGTCCTAGAGTAGAGTACTTGACTATAGAAATACCAAATTTATCTGACAGTAGTCCTAGAGTAGAGTACTTGACTGTATAGAAATACCAGATTTATCTGATAGTAGTCCTAGAGTAGAGTACTTGACTATAGAAATACCAAATTTATCTGACAGTAGTCCTAGAGTAGAGTACTTGACTATAGAAATACCAAATTTATCTGACAGTAGTCCTAGAGTAGAGTACTTGACTGTATAGAAATACCAGATTTATCTGACAGTAGTCCTAGAGTAGAGTACTTGACTATAGAAATACCAGATTTATCTGACAGTAGTCCTAGAGTAGAGTACTTGACTGTATAGAAATACCAAATTTATCTGACAGTAGTCCTAGAGTAGAGTACTTGACTATAGAAATACCAGATTTATCTGACCGTAGTCCTAGAGTAGAGTACTTGACTGTATAGAAATACCAAATTTCTCTGACAGTAGTCCTAGAGTAGAGTACTTGACTGTATAGAAATACTAGATTTATCTGACAGTAGTCCTAGAGTAGAGTACTTGACTGTATAGAAATACCAGATTTATCTGACAGTAGTCCTAGAGTAGAGTACTTGACTGTATAGAAATACCAGATTTATCTGACAGTAGTCCTAGAGTAGAGTACTTGACTATAGAAATACCAAATTTATCTGACAGTAGTCCTAGAGTAGAGTACTTGACTGTATAGAAATACCAGATTTATCTGACAGTAGTCCTAGAGTAGAGTACTTGACTATAGAAATACCAAATTTATCTGACAGTAGTCCTAGAGTAGAGTACTTGACTACAGAAATACCAAATTTATCTGACAGTAGTCCTAGAGTAGAGTACTTGACTATAGAAATACCAAATTTCTCTGACAGTAGTCCTAGAGTAGAGTACTTGACTACAGAAATACCAAATTTATCTGACAGTAGTCCTAGAGTAGAGTACTTGACTATAGAAATACCAAATTTCTCTGACAGTAGTCCTAGAGTAGAGTACTTGACTGTATAGAAATACCAAATTTCTCTGATGATAATTGTATGGTTGATGATAACCAACTTCTACAATATTTTTGCATATATTTAGTAAAGATATATCCTAATCAAAAGACCACCATTACCTTTCAAAAACTTTATTAGGCTCCCTATCCCACCCAACTCCCAAACCCTAATGTATGCCATTGGAGAAACTACCAGTACTACTATAGCAGACTGGGCTGAATTTAAAATTTAAGAAAGTAATTCTCCATAAAACAGGTCAATATGTACAGATGGAAGTAAGTTTTACATACCCTTAAAATCATACTCTATGTTTAATTTTCTTTGAAAGTGAATGTAATTTGAATTGAATTTATGATTATAACTACCAACACATTCATGAGCAAAAGCAAATTAGTGATACTTGCTTCATCAACTCTGTGCTTCACAAACCCAGTTGGAGGCAGACTGTCCCTGCTATCTGACCTACTTTCCTGTGAATCTCCATCCTTGATATCTATGGCAGAATCTGCTAAACTTTCCATTTCAGTTTTCAGCAGCGGGGGTTTGTACAACTTATGAAGAAGAATATGGTAATTCAGATCAAAGTCCTCACTTTTACAATCCAGAAACAGAGTTTATTTTTCTATCGAATCAAGATGATTCACTAATGCATCTTTTTGTTTGACATATCCAAATTAAAAAAAGTTTTCAGCAGTCATCATCATAAAGGGACAGGTTGGAAAGAAAAATTGTCTTACACAACTGTCAAGATTCTAATAAAATGGACTAAGTTGGTTTAATGCAAACGTATTTGGCAGACAATCCCTACAAGAAATAAAACTGATGAAAGTACCTGGAAAGTGTTCACAAAATTAAAAGACGAAGCAATGAAATTTTGAAGTCCCAAACAGTAAATGAACACCAAAATGAGGCATCCAAAATTTGTATATGACCTGTAATTTACAAATGTCACGATGTCCTTGAACTAACCAGTGATAGTGTCCATGAATTACACAGAACAATAGCACTGGCCTCCTACACTTAATACATTTTGAATAATCATCCTTGTAAAGCACAAGCACATAAAATAAAACACAATCTTTCTGTCTTCTTTTAAGATTGCAATCAGGTGTATTGATTCCCAGAATAAAGTGCTGAGCTAAGACAAAAAACTTGTTCTAATAAAAAGTGCATTGAGATGGCAGAATTCACGTCTACAGCTCACACTGTTATAAATGCTCAAAAGTAGTATACACAGCTCTTTCGACACTCGGTACCAGCCAAGTTACTGCGGCCCCATTAATTACTGCCATTGACAATATTAACTCTCCTGGGTTACAATACTTGCTGCTCAATCAGGCACACCGATTTAACATTAATTCCTCATGCTTCTATTGTGTCGGGTTGGAGCTCAGTAAGGATGATATGTACATCAGCTTTAGTGTTTAGTCTTTTGCTTTGTGTATTCTTAAAGTGTCAGCAGTATATAGCCTTTTGTTTCCAACCCAAAAGACAAATGTAAATATACATCACCTATATAGATATCTAATCTAAATACCTCCAATGGGGTCTAGGGGTATGCAGGGTTTTAAGTACTGATTAACATAAAATAAAGGAAGGGGCTCACTGATAAAAAAAACCACTCCAGATAAGTCATTCTGTGAGTTTGATCATTTGTTTGGTAGAGTTCCCAGTGCCTGTGAAAAATTATGGCACATTATTTGGTCCATACATACATTAGGACTAGAACCTGTGTGAAAGATATGGGTAACCAAAGCATGCATGTAGATGGAGAAAAAAAGTTCTATATTTATAATTAGCTTTTCATGCAGTGGTAATGATGTATTTAAAATCATATATATATATATATATATATATATATATATATATATATAGACACACACACACACACACACATACATACATACATACATACATACACACACACAGCAGTTTTAGATCATGCTTTTTTGTTCTCAATTAAAAAAATCTTAAATCAACAAATACAATCAGGCCCATCTTTAAGTGGATAAAAGAGGTTTCTTATATTTTAAATGAAACTGGAACTATACAATAAGTCTATTGTGAACTGTGAACCCTTTCGTTATTCCCCAAGGACCAAGTCCTATTTTCACTCAGTCTTATCAATGATTTAAAGAACATCTTTAATATCACTATTCATTCATTTTGTACTGCTCTAGTCAAACTCTCTGAACATTTGCTGGTTTTTTTCTTTCTTCAAAGGATCACTTGATCTTTGCTTAAAAAGGAGCCTTTAGTCAATATACATGTAGTCAGTACTTCCTGGAAACAGTACCAAATTGTCTAAAATAACAGCAGATAAGAAAGGTAAGAACTCCTGACACCAAAATGGTGAGTAAAATGTAAGACTATAATCCCTGATAGAATGTTTCAGATGAAATTGCTAACATGTTCAACTTTATAAGCAAAATGAGGACTTATATCTCTTGAATACATAATGTACCAAAATGACAATATCCACCTCTTAAATGTTCAAATCTACACAAATCAGGATCACCAACTCTTTGATATTTAAATCTACCCAAATGAGGACCTCCACTACTTGAATGCTTGAATCTACCAAAATGTGGACCTCCACCTCTTAAATGCTAAATCTACCAAAGCATGGGTCTTTGCTACACTGAAAAGCCTCCAAACATAGTGACTCTTTCTTACAACAAAAAATGTCACTGAAAATGAACCAATGTCTGAACTTAGAGATCGTGATCTCTACATGTTTGGAAAGTTATTATTTAATGGCACACTCAGAAGAAATATGTCAATTACTGGTACAAAAACTTTTCAGTCATCAATATAAACAGACCACTTATAAGACCCCAAAATCAATCATTAAGATGACAAGATACAAGGGCAATCTCTTGAAAAGTTCTAGATAATCAAGATTTCAAATCAATCCATTTATGCGAACACAGAAACCAAAGCTTTCAATCAAACTTCACTCAAATTTCTTATCCTTCAAAACAGAAAAACTGACATACATGGCATATCAAGCATTGATGAAAATGCCCTAAGGAGCAGAAAGAGATTTCATTTCGCTAAAAACATACAAAACATGGCAATGACTTTTACATACCCGTCCAAGAACTGTTATCTCCAAAGCACCAGACTAATAGCAAGACACACTAGCAAGTAAATAGGCAGCAGAAAAATCAATTGTAAAGCAAGTATTTACCTGCATATCTACATCAAGCGGGAACCAGTGTTATAATTTACTCATCAAGAAAGAACTATTTTTCAGGGTACACTTGTGTTTTATTTATGCCCTCTTGTAAGATGTGAATGGATGGAATGCTGAATCTAACTGACATGGAACAAAATGAATGACTACTGAAAAAGAGTTACTTGATGCATTTGTTTAAAATTTTCACCGTGGACCTGAACTCTAAAAAAAACACACTTTAAGAACAATTTATTCTTCACTCATTACATCAAACTGGTTTAGGTCAGTCTTTAAATGAAGGCCAAAAGATCTAAAATACACAACAACACTAATGATATACCATATATATACTCACTTATAAGTCATGTCCAACTGCAAAAAACAACATAGATCATGATCTGCCGTAGCATAATGCACCTGCATTCTGGGGTCTATGTTGTTTGTCCTACTGATCACTCTTTATCAACTGCACAGACCCAGATCTACCAGTGCATTATTTGATGGCATATCTGGGACTGTGCAGTTTGCAGTTGGGCATGTCTTATAAGTGATTATAGTGGGTACTCAACAGCTAAAGATTAGCAGGGATAGGACTCTAAACTTCCATATCAAATCTAGCTCGTTAAGTGAAACCATATCACAAATATTCTTTTAAATTTAATGACTAAATCCACTCAAAATACTATAACACATTAAGTGAAATAACCTCTTTAAACTGTCTATAAGAAATTGTATCCTTTATACTAACCACTATTTCAATGTTGTAATGAATATCCAACTGCATTTTTAATAGCCCAATTACTATTGAAATTGTCCAATTAATACAGAAATTAAACCCTTCTACAACCAAATTAGTACACATACTGCTTCCTTCTGTAAAGCTCATAAAGTGCATCAACAAAGTGAATTGTTCATTAGAACTCCAGATGACATTATGCTTTTGTAATGCTTATATGATTATATTACACTGGGTCACAGAAAGGCAGATTGAAAACATCTCCCTAATGCTTATATTACAGTGGGTCACAGAAAGGCAGATTGAAAACATCTCCCTAATGCTTATATGATTATATTACAGTGGGTCACAGAAAGGCAGATTGAATACATCTCCCTAATGCTTATATGATTATATTACATTGGGTCACAGAAAGACAGATTGAAAACATCTCCCTAATGATTATATTACACTGGGTCACAGAAAGGTAGATTGAAAACATCTCCCTAATGCTTATATGATTATATTACATTGGCTCACAGAAAGACAGATTGAAAACATCTCCCTAATGCTTATATTACACTGGGTCGCAGAAAGGCAGATTGAAAACATCTCCTTAATGCTAATATGATTATATTACATTGGGTCACAGAAAGGCAGATTGAAAACATCTCCCTAATGCTTATATTACATTGGGTCACAGAAAGGCAGATTGAAAACATCTCCCTAATGCTTATATTACATTGGGTCACAGAAAGGCAGATTGAAAACATCTCCCTAATGCTTGCTTAAAACAGTTACAATTACATACCTGTTCAACAGTATGCAAAAGCATGGTTTATCCCACAACTGGCAATATTAACAATAATAATAATAATAATAATATTATTATTATTATTATTATTATTATTATTATTATTATTATTAATACAGACTTCATTTAGAGAAGATAACTCAGTTAGTTACAGAACTATTCTACCTTGAGGCCTTTTATCTGTTATATACAATGTATACAGTGCCTAAGTATGTAACTTGAAATGTTAAACAGTCCGAAAGTGCTTTACCAGAACAAATTTCGTCAACAGTTAAGCTTACAAAATCTTTAAAATTTATCAAAATTTTAAGAGTATGTAGAGACATCACATCTAAAACTGAGCAAGACCTAATTTTTGAGGTAGAACTTGGAATACTTCAAAATAATTACAAATTACCTCCCTAACTCTGATATACAAATATGAAGATCTAACAGTCCAAAATTTATTAATTTTGTAAGGTAGCTCATTTCAAGAGTCATAAACAAGTCAATAATTACAATCTTGTCCTAGTTTTTTTTCTTCAAAAAAGGAGGTTTAATTACATGTTTATGCATTTTCCCAAATAACAGTACTGTAGATTTAACTACATGTTACCCCAATTTCCAAAAAAAGTAGGTTTAATTACATGTCTGTACATTTCCAAAAAAGCAGGTATAATTACATGTCTATGCATTTCCAAAAAAGCAGGTATATTTACATGTCTATGCATATTTTGTTTTTCAAAAGCAGGTTTAATTACATGTCAATGCAATTTCCAAAAACAGCAGATTTAGTTACGTCTATGTATTTGCAACAGGTAGGCTGATATATAAGGTGTCAGTCACATATTTGGGGTGTGTGGCAAAATACTAAATTCTAAGTTTTTTTCCTCAAGCAAAACTCAAGATGTACTGGTGTTCATGAATGGCACTGTTCTATTTTATACAGAACACTGCTGACAGGGAAAAAATTATTTATCATGGAGTGAGGATCAGTAGGGTTTTGCTATCTGAGTGTTACACTAATGGGTTACATTAGCTTAAACACAACAAAAATGTTCACTCATTAAAAGTCAAGAAGGGTAACAGTCACAAGGAAATTAAAATATGGGTGTAAACATGAACTATATTCATTTGAGTGTAGAAGTCTATAATTCTATATAAGTGACCAAATTCTTGCAAAATCAAGTTCTTCACCCCCAATGTTACCAATAGTTATGACCCCAGAGTTCATGTTATATCTCACAAATGATTAATCACCCGGCTTTCTATTGTATTTGCTCTGTCAGCAGATTTCATTATTCTGACAGTAATTTCTATTTCATTACAGTACAGTTTATTTAGCCCACTTTTATTGTACAGGTTGGAAAGGTACACATCCAGCCGAGTAAACATGTTAATACTTATGAGATCTACAAGTTCTTTTATAGCTATAAATTGTGCTGAATGGTCATAAAACATGTATTTGGTTTCTAACAAAGAGTAATTTGTGTATCTACATTGAAAAAACTAGGTTTAAATCAATCACAACGAGCCAATAATCTAAACCATCAAAGAAACTATTTTCAACTTAAAATTTTCAGTAGCCCCCCACCAATACGAGTGCCTCCAGTTAGCTAACCGTCTCTGCTTCTCATTGCTGAACCTAGTACCTCTATCCCCCCATGGTAAAAGAAAAAAGAACATGTACCAAAAAAATCACATTAAATATATATAATGTTCAAAAAACAACCTGAATATTCTAATTTTAAAAACAGTTCAATAGGAAATACATATATTTTTTGCTTCTGGGACTTACAATAATGGTATATTCTATTCAAAAACATTACTTACATGCAAAACTATTATTTTATATTTCAAAGACATCAAAAAACTCATTAACATCTACCAAATTACAGAAACTGTAGTGGTTCATAGATGCTCATGTTGCAACAAGAAGGGTGCAGATTTATGGTAGGTTTCTGAGTGACCAGAAGGGTACGGATTTATGGTGGGTTTTGGGCATTCTGAAGGGTGCAGGTTTATGGTGGGATTCCAGGCAACTAGAAGGTACAGCTTCATGGTAGGTCTCTGAATGATATTAAGGGTACATGTTGGTATACACTTCAGATAGTGAAGTTACAGGTATATATTAACTTAATAGCAGGAGTTACAAATCAGACTGAGAAATATACTTTGAACAGATACATTTACCTGTTCTTGAAATATGAATTTTTTGTAATGTATACAAATTCCCTGTGTGAATACAATACAAATACTTTGCATATTATTAAACTTTTGTCTGAACCATGAATAAATACATGCAGAGAGGCAATTATATACCTCTGCTGAACAGTAGGATGGAGAATTTCTATTTATAATTTTTGATGAAATCTGTGTGTAGGTGTGTGTGTGTGTGTGTGTGCGTGTGTGTATATATATATATATATATATATATATATATATATATATATATATATATATATATATATATTTGAAAAAAGAAACATATGTTTTATTATTTAACATCTAAAAAAGCTTAAATATTTACCCCAGAAGTAACAACTTTAAGAGAAAACATTCAAAAACCAACCACTTAAAGAACATGAGTCTACATACTTGATTTAGCATTGTGGCTACATCTTAATCCCCCAAAATATGCATATATATCAGGAATATAAAATTAACCTGAAGTGAACAGCTTAAGAGGAAACACTGACAAACCGGCCAATTTAAAGAACATGAGTCTGGTCATCTGTTTGATCATTCAACTAAACAGATATTTCATTTACAACTTGAATGCATTGGAAGCAACTTTCAAATATACCCTAATCTTTTCATAAACTTAAACCTCTTAAGACTATGTAATAATTTTGCAACAATCATACATTTATTAAAGCAACAACAAAACAATGAAAATAAAAATGAAAATAGGAATTTTATTCACAATATTTTCAGAAAATAAAAAAAAGTACATGCATCTGTATAATCACTGCACTGTTAAAACTGATCGATCTAGATTAAACAAGAAAAGGTCACAGGTATGCAATACACAAATTGCTGACAAAATAGAAAAGTAGTTGGTTGAAAATCTTCTCAATACAGGTATCCATGCAGATGACAAATTACAAAGGAAAACAGGTTTCAGTTGCCGAGTACAACCCCATTCAATTAAGAATCACATACCATGAACTGATTTGAGACAAGAATGTTGAAATTATCTTTCCAAATAAATGACCTACCCATTGTTTCTTTCAAACTTTGCTGTGCTATGAAACACAAACCCAAACCAAACCTTTTAAATGACCTACTAATCTGTATATCCAGAAAAAGTAATAGTGAACAGTTTTATCAAACTGAACCATATACATGTATGTATGAATGTATGTATGTATGTATGTATGTATGTATGTATGTATGTATGTATGTATGTATCTCTCTCTGTGTGTGTGCAGGCATGCGTGCATATTATGTACGTACATATGTATGTATGTATATAGTTCTTTAACAGCATGCAATTTAATGAAATAAAAAACAGGCTTGCATGTGATTTTTCACCTCCTAAATTGGTCAATATACTCTTTTCATGACAAGTGTTCATTGACCTTTAAATAATTTAATGATGAAACAAGTTTTTAAAAATTTTCAATTATGTTATTATTGAAATTCATGGCTTCATATTAATAAAAAAACCTGACCATGAGCACACGCACTTTAACTTGACTCAGATATTTGATGCCAAAAAAAAAGATCATAAAGTGAAATTTATTTAAACAAAAATATTTATTCACAAGTGTACCAATAGTATATTATATATAAAACCCATTTCTGAGTTACAATGGCCTTGATCATTGACCTTTGACCTGAAAATCATTATGCCTCCTTATTTTAAATGCAAGCCCTCAACAAACATTTTGACAAATTACTGATAAGTGATCTATAAATAGAGATTTGTTGCAGAAAAACATTTATCATCTTGCAAGCAGTGACCTTTGACCTTAATCTTTGACTGTTTAACCCCAAGTGCAAGCCAACCACAAAGTTTAGCCCAAGTCTGACATGTAGAACTAACATTACTTTGTGTAAACCAGTCTTCCTTAATCAGTCACAGTGACCTTCACCTTTGAAATTTTGACCCAAAAATCAAAAAGCTTCTTTCTTACCCAATATCTGACTCTGAGTGTGCACTATGAGACATGTAATTTAAAGGAGCAATATTTGAGTCAGAGTAGGCACTCTGTGACAAGTAATTAAAGGAGCAATATTTGAGACAGTGTGTGTGCTTTGCGACAAGTAATCTAAATGAGCACTTAGAGACCTGTACTCTAAAGGAGCAATATTTGAGTCAGTGTGCACTTTGAGACCTGTGATTTAAAAGAGCACTTTGAGAAATGTATTCTAAAGGAGTACTATTTGAGTGTGAGCATGCACTTTGAAACAACATTTAAAGGAGCACTTTGAGACATGTAATCTTAAGGAGCAATATTTGAGTTCATGTGTGCACTATTAGACATGTGATCTACAGGATACAATAGTTGAGACTGGAAGTGCAGTAATGTATAAGACTTGTCAAAACTGGGCCCAGTACATGTATCATTTTGCTGAGAAGATATCAATCAAAATGTGGAAAAAGTGATTATGGAGTGAAAACCTGACTTTTTGATGAAAAAGGTACAAGTCTGACTCATGAACATCATATACAGTATTGCTAATGAAATCCTGTCAACTTGAACAGAAACTACCATTTATATGTACATAACCAAACAAGTTCACAATTTAATGTCTGAATAATTTGAGAATTCTGAATCACCACATAATTAACATGAATATACTGAGTCATAGTTTTGTTATTTAATATATTATCAAATGGCTGATTTCAAAATAATAAATTTAGCTCACATTTACAAAGCATATGAGGATATATCTTGCTTCCCTGTTAAGTTCTGATTTTAAAATGTACGTAATTTATAGAGAAATTGACAAGTACGTGCAACTCTGGTGAAAAGATGCAAAAATGATGGTTATATTATACAGTAAAGTTCCACACGTGCAGATTCCCACCCAATTTTACCTCATCCAATGTGGCACGATGTCGGGGGTAGTAAGGTCTAACTCGTGATAATGGAGACGGTATACGATAACTTGCCATGTTAAATACTGTAGTCAGACCAGGAACAGTCTGAAGACACTAGTATATTCCTGAACACGGAGATTGACACTGTCAACTAGAGCACAGCTCAAAATCATATCTAGCAAGAACGAACTATGAAATATACCAAAGTGGGATAGTATGACAGTTCTACAGGCTAATTTGAGGGTAGGGTATCAAATCACATTCATTTTTAATCAATGTATACACTCTTCTATTGTCAGAATTTTTACATATGCTCTTGACACTGCCTTGGTTGCATTGTTCATAAAAAGACCTATGTCAAAAATATTCCACAAAGTATATTTCATTTAATTTCTGGCATTGTGAGTGTTAGTAGATAAAACAGTACAAATGACTGAATTGCCTGGCTTACTGTAGCTTAACAATAGGGGTCATATACACTGTAATAATAAAGCCAAACTATCTGGGGATTTAAATCCACTCGCTGACAGGTGGCTGTTTGACATGTTCAGACATGAGACTGATTCCCGCTCTTTTGCACAACTCATTCTGCATAGTTCAATATGACCTGATATGAGATGAGCAAATGATCCTAAGATATCTGAATTCTCTGTTTTACATTACGCCTGTACTTTCATACACAAGAAAGTGAATTTTTTAACAATGGGGCAGAAAAAGATTAAAAACAGGTGCCAATTTGGCTTTAATAACAAAATAAATAGAGTGTTTCTGTAAGTAACATAAGGATTGCTCTGAAATTATATTAGGTCCTCATTATAAAGGCCCTAAGTATGTTTCTGCCCCTTTTAAAACACAATTAGTAACAGGGATCTAACCTAATTGGTCAAATTTTGTTTTATCATTGCTACAAAATTTATTTCACTTTCTTCTGGTTTTTGCATAAAAAACAGAATAATAAAATCATTTCACATCAATAAATGCTCTATTTTTGTGCTTTAATGCAGAACTAGAACACATTTCTTGTTATAACATCCCTCAAAGCAAGGATGCTTCATTTAAAATGCAGATCAGTTTTTGTGTTTCCAATTGCTATTTATGGTTGTTCTGATTTAAGCAGTATATTCTACAACCATTAAAAACCACATTTCCCAGCTCACTGTACATAAATTTGTAACAAGAAAAAGGCAAAATCAGCCTATAGGTAAATTGTCTGAATCTATTATAGAGATTGGTCAATGGGTGGGGCTGGTCAATGGGTGGGGCCAAAGTCCTGTAAATGAAAACATGGACTGCAGGTCTTCTTAATATAAACTTCAATGCCAGGTTTATATTAAGCCCAAAAATACCTGGTTAGAGCTATGCTGTGGAAACCAAATTCATGAGGCTGGGTGACTAGGAGGCATAACTCCTGTAATGAACCTAAGAAACATTCAACATTAAATACGTTCGATGTCTCATTAATGTAATGGTGCAAGTTAAATTTCGGTTGAAATCCAACAGGCCTTGGTAAAGTTCTGCTGGAGAAATGAAAGGATAATGAACAATCTGGAGGCATTTATTTGTGAAAATAAATTTATTAGAGTCATTTTAATATAAAGTTGCAATCCAAATGTGGTTGAAGCACACAATACTCTGTAAAGTTATGCTTTGAAAACCAAGCCAGGAAGTCAGGCAATCAGGGGCCACAACTCCTGCAAATGATATTATAGAAGACCGAAAACCAAATTAATTCAAGTTCTCCTCAATAAAAAGCTACATATAAAATATACTTAAATCCAACATTTCCAAGTCAATTTATCAGGTGGAAACCAACTTGATGAACATATACAGCAAGACAGACAGAGCATAATTACAATATGACCCTACCAATCTCATCAAGCTGGGCCCTAATGACCCACAACTGCATATTTTCTAAGAACATAGTCAAAAGGTCATAAGATAGACATACAGATAAAACCACTCAACCTTAAGCAAAGAAATCTGTGAATGACTTTGTCTATATCTGATTTAGCGGCTGCTTCTAAAACAATGTTAAACAGTGCTTTGAAAAATTTTCAAAAAATTTCTTGTGCAGTACAGCAGAAATCAGAAAAATAGTTTTTCTTGTGTAAAGAAGATTGTTCAGAGGGCTAAAGAAAACACAAGTTTATTGCAAAATAATACTTTACAGAGATTGCTGTGACCCAGGTACTAATCAGATAGATATCAGGAGGCTAAGATATGAAAAGCAAATAGTGGTGACAAATACTAAACTCTTCAGTGAAGAGCTGATCAAATATATATACAGTATAGGGCAGTGTGTACAGAATATATAAAAAACCATGTACCACCGAGACTTTCTGAAGCGAGATCTGAATATTTAACCAGCTGATTTAACATGAACATTATTATTTGTACACCAGTAAAAGCTCCCCTGAGATGTAAGAAATGGAATCATTTTCTGAATTAATTATATCATATACGTACACAGTCAGATAACGTAGTTCTAGCCTTTATTAGCTATTAAAGAGGTTGCTAAAAAACCTATGTTAACCATAAATTATGTCCTCAGTGAAACATACTAAATCATTCAACCTGCATCATCTACTATGATATGGATATTCTCAAAGGTAAAAGTAAATAGAGACATAAAATCTGTCAATACCGATGCTAATCGCAACTAATTGAATTTTTGCATCTGCAGTATAACATCCAAAGGGTTTATCTCACACAGGGTCAAGATGTAAATTAGTAAATTGTATAGTATCATCATTATATTAGAAAATGTCTAAAATGACAATTAGTATAAGCAAAAATTCAGTCAAATTTAAGTACTTTTCCATAATGCAATAAAAAAAACCAAAATAATACAACATAATAATCAGCAATTTATGGTCTAATTATTTCTGTTAGTTTATGAATTTTATCTTATACCAAAGCATTTTCACTGCTCTATTCCTTAATAACTCCTTAGAGCAATTTAATTAAATCAAAGTTTATTTGTAGTAATTTTCATTAAAATTAGTGACTCTCTAAGAACTGATTCTGAATCAATGTTCTTATTGCAGTTCAATACAAAAAAAACAACCTGCAAACAATATACATCTGATATACTAATTAAAACTATTTTGCACACCTTGCTGGTAACGTAAATACATTAACTAGTTTACAAGTCACAGGCAACTATTTTTATTTTAATAAAAACTGTATGTAATTTAAATGTTTTCTTCATAACCTTTATAAGTAAAAACAATACTGCTTATGAAATTATACTGCATTATTAAACTAGATTTTGAAGAGTTGTCTCCCTTTCCAGTCACTAAATCTTTAGGTTTGCAAAAGGTATCAAAGATCTCATTTGTAGAAGAAAGACAAGAAGGTATTTATCATACAAATTTTGACCATTAAGTCAAGATACATCCAAATGACAAGTAAAGATACATCCATATGACAGGTCAAGATACATCCAAATGACAAGTAAAGATACATCCATGACAAGAAATATACATCCATATGACAGGTCAAGATACATCCCAATGACAATACATTATACATTAATACAGTAGTAGTATGTAAAGGAAAAATAAATGAGTTTATACCGAATCTTTTGAAGTATCAGTTAATTTATTTTCAAATTTAAAAGTTCAAATTCTTTGTAAGACAAAATAATATCAGTAATTTATGATGGACATCATCTGTAATGGCCTGATTGCTGTATCCATTTTTCACAGAATTATTTAATAGCAATTACTGGTTTGGTTCAATTGGCCAAACTGATAATCATAATGTGATCATACCATACTTAGTTAGAGACAATTCATGATTTTACACTCATAAAACGATTCCGGTTCTAATATGCAATTAGTCGAAAAACTTAAACATGCATAATCACCACCTAAATCAACCACAACAAGTGATTATACATAAAACGAACTCTTATTTCTATTGAAATTCAATTAGAATGTAATCCAAGAATATAATACATTCACATTAATTTAGCAGCATTTATGAAATTACTGTCAAACTACATCATCAATAATGGATAAAACAAATCAGCAGTAAAATCTGCACAGTTATCAACCAAGTATAATAAAGATAATTTCCAAGGTCATTCACCATAGAATTTGTATCAGACAGACAATTTCCAAGGTCATTCACCAGAGAATTTATATCAGACAGACAATATCCCCATGCAACTCATTGGGATTTAATTATGTGATTTGCAGTCTGTATACACTAAAAGTTCTGGATTAATCACAAAATAAACTTATAAATATGTGTCAGGGCTAAAATTCAATATGACCGATTGTGTAATAAAACATAAGTAAAGTTAATGCAAGCTATCCTTAACTGTACATGAGGCTTAATTAAAAAATCAATAAACATGGTTGTCTGGTTCATATAGTCTTTGAAATCAAATTAAATTTGTGAACTTAAGTTACAACTGAACTTATCTTATGGTAAATCTGAGAACATTAAGAATAATCATAGCATCGCATCGACTACAACAAAAGTTTATGGATAATCGATTACAATGTATTCACATTAATGGTCTACTACACGAATCAAAGAAGAAAATCAAGATCTCTGACATAATAGAATACCTGACAGATGGCAATATGAGGTCATGATTTGTCAAACTTTCACTTCACCAGTAAAATGACAGCAACTATAAGTTTAAGGTGAAAACATTCATTTTGGAACATAACAAGTCCAATGATAATGCCATTCATTTGGAACATGTCATGTCTCATGATGATGCTTTTCGAACAATCATGTCTAATGATCATGCCTTTCACTGAAATATATCATGTCTAATATTAATGCTGCATAACAAAAATTGCAGTGCTTTATTTGATAGGTTACTAAAATTAAGTGGGCCAGGAATTTCAAAGGTCACCAGAACATGAACAATTTGCTACTCCATCTGACTGACCAATTACAAGGTTGATCTCAATTTTAATCAGACTCCTATCAAATTTGCTAGTGTATTACAGATCCAGCAGCTAATGGAGATGACCCAGATGTGCTGTAGCATCATGTAATAACCTCTTTATTTTGGGGATGGGTGGGTGGGTGTGTCTCCTTATAATTTCATTCAAGTGTAACTTTATGGCAAACCTGATACTGATATTTTATTTCAAAAAAATTTAAGCACAAGCTCAAGTTCAGAGTCCAAAAACTTCACATCTTGAGCTAAATGGGGCTAGAAAATAACTTCCTGTATTTTCTTTACATGTCTATGAGTACAAGGCATGTGTCAGTAATTAGTTTGAGTCTGTACTTCTGTATACATGAATGTGTTTTTATGTATCTGTGAATGTGTGAGATGGATAGTGACTAATTACCCTCAAAGTAAATAACTTATTTTATGTCAATGAATTATCCTTGTTAAAAATTATTTTTTATTATTATTATTATTATTATTATTATTATTATTATTATCAAAGAGTCAATTAGTGTAAAAACTACTCCTATCATAAAGAAAAGTGCTGCAAAAAGTCAACAGAAAATTATAATCTCATTTTGGAATGTACTATTCAAAAATCGCATTATGTAACAATTACTTTTTTCTCAAAACCTGCCATGCACATTATATTCATATGCCTGTTTTACAAAATAAGGTTACTGTGAACAAATCATATACACAGACGACAGATTTTATGAGCAAAATACTTCATGAATTTAGTGTAAAGACTGATATGGTACGGTATATACAGGAGTTCTTAGCACATCAAAACAATACTGGCTATATGGTGTGGATTAAAAGGAAAGATATATATATATATATATATATATATATATATATATAAAACAAATACTACAACACAATAAAAGGTAACTACTGATGTTAAACCTATGTAAAAGGTACATAAAATAAATAATATAAATGTCTAAAGTAAATATTCCTTAAAATATAGTGACTCCTCATAGACATTCAGTCAATCTACAGTAAGAAAAAATCTATTTTTTAAAATAACTTCATACCAGGTATTTTTGCACACATATAATACAATGAATTTGTTGACAGGTTAAGACATTTACATGTAAGGTTGTACAAATTCAGAGACAGCCAACAATTCTTATCTGCCATGAAAAATTCAAGCCATAAAGCATAGTGAATGTGCATTGATTTGTGCAAATTTAATTATGCTTTTATTGCTATGTACAGGATCTCCTTAATGGGCCCTGGCTGGTCAAGCGGACTTAGGCACTAGCCTTTACCAATCACTTATATTTTCCCTCTGTCCATGTGGGTTTTCAAGTCTCAGGCTTGGCAAGCATGGTTATGTGAGAAAACTTGCACATATAAACCAGTGGGTCAGTGGTTTTTCCCAGAATTTCCCTGGGCTCTTCCTCCACTAGATATACTGGCGACTATGTGCTGAAATATGGCATTAAACCCAAATAAACCATCCTTCTTAAAAACTATGATACTAACTTCCATGATTTTTATTGGTAAAAGCTATGATTTTGTTCACCTTCAATATGAAATATGGCTTTGGTGAATCTGCTACCTATTTTTGCAACTTTTACACATTCTATCAGCACGGCCTAAAATATCCTAATGTCCAGAAACATGCTGTAGATGTTTCCCAAGTTTCTGTTCTTTTCAAAAAATTACATTTTTTCCATCACCTGTGAATACACGCCCAAAATGGACATTTTTTTTTTAACGTCATGCTGTTTTTCAACAAAGAATGTTAGTATTTCCTTATATTAGTAGAACAGAGTGCTGTCAGTATTCTTACGGAAAATTTCATCACAAATTTTTTATTGTATTTGTCAAAAGTAAAGGTAGAAAACTGGTAGATATGTCAATAAAAATGTGGAACCTGTACTTCATTATGCTTATTTATATTCTTGTTACCCTCTTCTAGTTATGCCTTATGGCTGTAATTATTAGGAAAGATTTCATTATTATTTTACTGAATTTCATATATAAAGGTTAAACTATTGTTTTAAATGCTGCTGAAACCAAAGAAATGTCAGAGTGGAGTCTTCATTGTTTTTTTACGGCATATTCACTGAAATAAAAACTGGTGCGGAAATTTTGTTTTAGTCCATAACCACTCACAGTTTTCCTATTTTGAAGACACCCACAACAGTTTTATTAATTTTGGTTATACATACTGTGGGTATGATTTCAAAAATATACAAGTCATGGATATATTTTTCAGCAATATTTCATGACTGACGAAACATGGTTACGGACTCTACCAAAAACTATAGTGTCCATAACCTGAAAATATATGTAATAGTTCTGGAGCCATTTTTCAAAACTTGAACCATATCAAACTAAAACTTTCCATATCATTAGTATTGCATCATCTTTGGCTGAAAATATTCCATGTTACAGGATGATGCAACAATTTCCTTATGTAATACTGCATCATTAATTGTTTGTCTGCAAAAAATGAAAATGAAATCCTTTGTATTTACATCCAAATAATACATTCCAGCAGCCTTGGCTTCAACCTAGTCACTCAGAAGCATGGAGGGATTCCTCAACATCATTACCGACAAAAAATTATCTGTCAAAGTTGAAATAATGGTAATTATGAAAGTGAAATACGGTACCAATATTTTCTGTTGAGTCAGTAACCTATATCAGACTAATGAAATATAAATGTTTTATGTCATTATTATACACAAATGCTAAAATTAAATTTTGTTTGTTTACTAAATTGAAAATAGCAAAATTAAATGAGAAGTTAGAATAAAAGTAATTATGTGGAGGCTATTCCAGTCTGAAGCCAGGACTATCTGTAGTCATCTGAAGTCATCAAGGTGTAGTCCGGCAAACATATTCATACCAGAAATTATTGACATAATTAGAGTCTGAATTTCAGGTGAGGTATATGAAGAAAGTTGGAAACTGTTACATCTGGTCTGAGTTGGATCAAAAGGACATATCAACTGAACCAAAGGAGCATCTTGCTGGGACACGGACAGAGCCAGTTCTTGTCTTTGAATGGGGACATTTCAAGTTCAACAACATTGAACTCAATGCAGTTATGAGTGAGCAAATGAAAATCCACAACATGTCTATTTGAAGTAGATGCAAGAACATAACATTATGCTCCCATTAAAAATGATGCCCTATAATACATGGAACTATGTACATGTGTACACCCTTTCTAACAGGTATGAGAAGTTAGTACTAAATGTGCAACTTATCAATAAAAGTTATTTTTGACATGGAAGACAAGTACTTTCACTGTGCTACCTTTTACTTTTCTATATCTGGTGTTATCCAATACACGGTAGTGTCCGTAATCTTCACGCAACAAGATCAAGTGGCTATATTGTAAACCTGAATGACATTGTACAGGAAATGTTTTGAGAATTATTTCATTGTTCGAATATATTCATTACAAACTTAATTTCAGAAGTTTAGCATTATACTGAAAGCTTGTCATTATAATCTGATATGAAAGGTTCATAATTTCAGTATTGCAAGAATGTTAATGAACTCTAGATAATAACAAATGTACCAATCTTCCAAGATTTCATTATCTTTTTCAATTTCTGTTTAATAAAGGAATGAAAGAGATTATTTGTGCAGAACATGTCAAAAAAGGTTTATTTATTTCATGAATTATGTAGTGTCCGTAAGTGTTTGGACCTTTGTCTTGTACATTCATTTAATTTTTTTCATATGCAGTTCTGGAACTAGAACATGTGGTTGATTATTGCCGATAGGTTCAAACAACGATATCAAAGCAATATTTTCCATTTCCCTTGACCTTGTTAATATATTCAGATAAAGGTATGTTCCATTAAAATAGTGTTTCAGCAGGTGTTGAAGAGAGAGTATGGTTTTATTCGCTTATGACCTACCTAGTCACATAAAAGTTATTATTTTTGTTTTTAATGAGTTCAAGTTTGTTATATTACACAAAATTAAATGTTCAAGAAAAAACCATGACTGACGTTGCTTTTTATATTCACCCTGAAGTGTTCATAACCAGAAAATTCTCTACCTCCAGCAAACAAGAAAAACAAAAACTTGCCATTTCCTCTTTAATAAACCATTAAATTTTCAAAGGTTCAAAGTGTTGAACTTCCAAAATTAAGTTGTTTCAACAGAATTTGTGAAGTTGAAATTTGACCCCCATCTGCAACAAACACATCTGGGCCAAATACTGTGATTTACCCGAAAATCTATGCTCAAAACTGGTTCATGAGTACAGGTGGGAAAAGATCATTATAAGTGCATGTACATGTACTATATACAATATCTATCGAACAGATTAATACCTGTATGCAAAACTGCCTGATATTATTAACTTAACCAATAATACTTTATTGCCAGGATATGGTTTGCCTGTGCTATTAATTATTAAATCAGTTAATGTCAACAGCATGGTGCAATTTAATGATAATCAAAGTGACCTGACTTAAATAAATAGTAGGCTGTAGGTAAGTCTGACAAATGGAGACAAGGTTAACACAAAGAACCAATTAGTTCTAAATGTCATTTACTGAAAACCCCACAAATCAATATACATATATCATTGGAGGCTAGCACAGCATAGTTTGGCAAATAACCTTATTAATAATGTGTTTTAAAATATATTCCCAGTATTCCTCTGCTTTTTTCTCAATGCCACCTTTCGTCCCAAACATGTAAGAACTGGCTCCAAGACCAATTTTTAGTTTTATATCTAATTCATATTTTGATGTCCAGTAAGTGGATTCATGGTTGCATGGAGATCTCAATAGTTTCCAAGTTATGACCTTTGGGCTATGTCAACCAGGGGTGGGGATGGACCCTGGGTTCAATATCAGTTACTTATCTGAATCTGTCTTCTCATGTCCCATAAGTTTAGACAAAATATATAGTTACTGGCTGTAGGTCTCAATGGTTTCAAGGATTTGCCCCAGAAGCCACAACTCTATGACCCTGCAGCCTCACTGTAACTTCAAGCTGACATATTGACAATCGAGTCAATGACCACATGTACCAAGATACTCAAATGTCCAAAAGCATTATGCACATATGCAGATCTCCCCCAATCATACCCCAAGGTTTCAAGTCTAGTTCTTGAACCATGTACCATATAGACTCGCTTATGAGTCCAACTGCAAACTGCACAGACCCAGATCTGCCATCATATAATGTCACGGCCGATATGGTTCTGTGCTGTCTGTTTGGAGTAATCAGTAGAAGAAACATTATAGACCCTTAAATCTGCTGGTGCTTTATTATATGGCAGATCTGGATCTTTGTTGTTTGCAATTTGACTTGAATTATAAACAAGTATATATGGTACCCAAAGTCATGTGACATTGCTACTACACGTACAAAAAAACTCACAAACAGACAGAATTAGATAGTCCCAACCTTTTTCATGAAAGGTTAAAGTATAACAATTAGGAATGGAAAATATTATTTGTTAAATTTGTATTCTCTGTACAGGCAGTTTCCCAAACAGTTACACCTTATCTAAGGCAAGGCATTTGTATTTCACTCATTGTACAAGAAGTTATAAATATCGCAGTTCTACTTTCCCAATTGATGCTTAATAATCTGCAGATCCTGCAAGAAATATGTTAGTAGAAACTACTGCATGTTTAATTTGCTTACTTTGGCTATAAAAAAACATGAAGAGACCTATGCAATTGTTACACCCCATGAATATTTTACAGGTACCAAGCACACGCACTGTATCCCATGTCATTCCACATGATTTCCACAATAACAGGACAGTGTACAATATCGTATGACATGCTTTTTGACAACAGTAATGTTCTTCCCATTACAGTATTAAAAATTTATTCTATTTATTGCATGCCAACTTGACGTGATTATACTGCCCACAAAAGTTTTTCAGTATATGTCTGATCACTTACAAGTACAGCCCAGCTGCAAACCACACAGAAAGAACCAGAATTGTCACTGTGTAATTTGCCAGCAGATCAGGGTCTATACAGTTTGTTGGCAGTAATGAGTAGAACAAATGAACAGATCCTGATCTACCAGCTCATTACACGATGACGGATCAAAGTTGATACAGTTTGCTGTTAGACTCACCTTATATGGGAGTATACATGATATACATACCATATTACTAGTGCTGATAAATGCAGTATCATGTGAGCGCTACTCATGGGCCATAATGGTCATTAAACATGCCAAAGATCTGTTTACTGTGTCACATTAACATTCAAATAAGAACTCTTTATCTCCAATCATAATTGAGAGATTTACTTAAGTTTAAGATCTTTAAGAGATGTCTGTCAGATTATCTATACCATGTACACTTCATGCTAATCAAATTATAAAAAGAACAAAATCTAATTGCATATTGCAAGTCCGACTTGACATTACTGTATACCTTGCAAATACAATAAACTTTATCAGTCATGATCTTGACTGCTCCAGTAGCCTCAGTTAATCACATACTATAGACTTGTACTTTATTTAATCACATACTAAAGATATGTACCTTATTTAATCACTTACTAAAGATATGTACCTTATTTAATCACATACAAAAGATATGTACCTTATTTAATCACATACTACAGACTTGTACCTTATTTAATCACATACTACAGACTTGTACCTTATTTAATCACATACTACAGAAATGTACCTTATTTAATCACATACTAGAGATTTGTACCTTATTTAATCACATGCTAGAGACATGTACCTTATTTAATCACATATTACAGATATGTACCTTATTTAATCACATACTACAGACCTGTACCTTATTTAATCATATACTACAATCTTGTATCTTATTTAATCACATACTACAGATATGTACCTTATTTAATCACATATTACAGATTTGTACCTTATTTAATCTCATAATACAGACTTGTATCTTATTATTGTTATCACAAGTGTTTGTGCAGGATGGCTAAGCAAAACATCGACCGACAATTTTAAATGTTTCACTAATGGTAGAAAATGGAAGGCCCTGATAAAAAAATCAAATGCTTTCCTTCAGTGATAAAATAAATTTTTAATTATTCATAAAAACAATAACTTAAAGTCATTCCTTCCGATACATTTGTTTCATTGATTAAAATGACCAATAACTGTCGATGTCATGACCATGTTGAATTCTTGCCAACATTCAAGCAGCATATTATACAATACAAATCATATACTCTTCTACCAATTCACACGGCTAAGAAAACATGAAAAGACCAAAGGTGATTTAGTTGAATGTAATCAAGATTTTCTGCAAAAGAATTGTACTGCTGCTTAACAAAAGAGTATCATTTATTTACTATTCAGCATTGCTTGCGAGCTAATACAACATCAAAAATCAGTTGGAACATTACCAAAACTGTTCTTGTTCTGTTGAGAGAAAGAAAAAAATACCTTATGTAATTTTATTGTAGTAAAAGTATAATGCTGTTTTTTGGCAACCATCTCTTACAAACTTAACTATTTAAAGCACTTAATCATGCAAGATATACAGATATGTCAGATTTATTGACAACAACTCTGTAAAGGTGAGTGCATCAGTACATGGTATGCTCCAATTTTTTGTTTAAAAGCTACGATTATAAAATTATATCCTTTAACACAGTTCATGGGTTACATAATGACTAAGGTGATTTAGTAATTAACTGGCAATGAAAGAGCAAATGAGACGAAGTAACAGAAACCTGCTTGGCTGGAACTGAAGCTTTTGTTTATGATATATCACAATGAATATAAAACCATGGCTGGAACATACCGGTAAGCTGTTGTTTATCACAATGAATATAAAAAGGCCTTACCATTATATACATTAATTTTGAACAATAAATAACGATGCTACATAAACCACTTTTCTTAGTTTAGTTAGTGAAATATCTAAACATATCAGATTATCATTGTGTCCATATATACTCACTTATAAGTTGGATCCAACTGCAATCTGCAGATTCAAATCGGCCATTGCATTGGAATAACAAGTAGAACAAACAACACAGATAGACATTGATCTGCTGATGCATTATGCAATGGTAGATCAGGGTCTCTGATGTTTGGAGTTGGGCCCAACATAATTATAGGCCAGTATTAAATGCTAGGCACAGTTAACTGTATCTATATTGGTGAATTTAATTTTTTTTCACAGAACTGGTGTATTCTGGCAAACAGAACAAGGTTTTGGCAATTTATGCTGGCTTTATGCCTATAATTTGACATAAGTTGTTTTGTTTTGTTTTATATAATGATAAAAGAGCAATAAAGTCATCATAAAATTCGTGCATTAAATTCACAATGGGAATGAACATTGTATTCTTTTTCACATACTCATCAATTTTTTTATTTAGCCTCAAAAGAATCGATGACAAAAACTGTCATATAAACATGAATCAAATCTTAAATGGTTACGGCATGTTTTGGCTATAACGTCTTTGATACATGAACATAAACATTATCAGGAAGTTGAAAATCAACGTGTTTCAAGATTTATAAAGAAATATTTCGCATTTCATTATAGGACATCATAACCATACAACTATTGAAGTTAAATAATTATTTCATTCCTGAATACATAGTGGCTCATCTAAGAAATCTGCATATCATCACATTATGGAGGGCTTCCATTCATTTCAAAAACTAAGACAACAAGATCCTCCTTGCTTGGAATTTTTGCCCCATTAGTTGCATCAGGAAGTCACATACACCATTACTATCTCATAGATTAGCAGACATATTAAGTGCAAAAAATAAAGTTGCTGATAGATGGTCAGATAAAAAAAGGAAGTAAAAATGATCAAAGCTTTGTTTTTTGTGCATATGTGCCACCTCCACCCCTAATCCACCCCCACCCCCCAGTCAAGAAAGAATAAATATAAAATTATTACAATCATCAACAAATGCTGGACTAAGCTGAAGCTCTTTAGTTTTAAATCATCATTCTTAAGATCATTTTTATTTCTAAAAATTAACAGCAACTGTCATTTATAGTCACAAAATTTTCACTTCTTCATAAACAATTTCAAAAATCCCAACAAGTCACTCATAAATAAGCTACCTTTTTTGTACACAAACTAGCAAAATATTTATTTCTTTCAGTTGCCAAATCAGGAGTTATTCTGTCTATCCCCACACCTTTTAACTTTAAAATACTAAGCTTTTACTAAAAGCAGTAATGTTGTCACTTTCATCAAACAACTATCCCCTTATAGGTCTGACCTCTCTCGAACACCAAAAAAAACCAACAATCCTTGATTTCTACAAGTAACACAGGAAATGGTTATGTATGCTCTCCGCACTTATAAATGTGGCTAAGGGGATGACTAATAATGCATCATGGCTGTGTGACAATCTGCCTGTATAGCATGATCAACAAATATTATGGAGATTATATCTTGACAAATGTGTAGCAATAAAATCCTCAACCACTTGCTGACATCTTATAGATTTAAAAAAATGGACTCTCATTTTTTGGTGTACAAGCACAAAAATCCTGTCATTAATGAGACTTCCTGAAGTGATAAAATCTGCTTTCCTGGATCAAAAACTGGACATGTTATATCCAGAAATCCCTTACAGAAGCCCTGTGTTTAGCCTTAAATTTGAACTGGCAACAAGTTTCTACCCATCTGAAGCACCCATATGTCCCCAAAGCTACTAACAAATTGCAAACCTCCAATGCCTTCTATCATAATCAAAACCATCAACTGTAGTCTATATTCAAACCATCTAATTCTTAGGTGAATTCTGATTATCAAGGTTTTAGGAGCCATTAAAAATCCCATGCAAGTCTTATCAGAATAGGAGGAATAAATAAGCATGTTCAACAAAGAAATAAGATGTACATGAATGAGATCAAAGCCATCATCTTGAAAAGAATTCCAATCACCTTTACATTAATTAGGTATTCTTTGTATTAATAAAGCAATAAACTCTTTTCATCGTATCTTGAAAAAAATATTCCTGGAATTTTCTTTTCCTGGGCAAACATGGTCTACTCTATTCTTTGTCACACTTTGTTTTGATTAAATTTCAAACACAAAGCAATGTCAATCTGAATGAAATGTATTAACATTTTTATTGACAAGGATTGTTTGGTTCAAATATTATTGTAGCTCAGGAAATGTCGAACTCAAGGCAAGATTATTTATTATTTTAAAAGTATAAAATACCAAAAATCTGCACTACCAAAAAATCAACAACCATGTATATAAAGTAGGAAGAATTTCCATTAAATAAAGCACTTGTTAACAATTTAGTCTTTATCTGCAAGTCCAAAACAACTGTACTGATTAATAATAATAATAATAATAATAATAATAATCAAATGATGCCAAAAGGCATTTTACTCTCAGCAAAGAAATGGACTACATTGATCACTCACTATAAAGCACCTCAGTATAGCACTATCCCTAATATAACATGGATATAGTCATACAGCTCATTATAACACTGTACCTGATATAACACGGATATACAGTAATACCTCGAACATTCGCGAGGTTAGGTTCCAGAACCAGTCGCGGATCAGGAGGAATCGCGAATGTTTGGTACAAGTCACTAAAAATGCTAATAAATGCTTATTTCTAGGGTTTAAACCCTAAATATGACCCAAATCATGCTCCCAAAAGCACTTTAATTTCATTTAAAAGTTAGCTTAATACATTACCCTTAAAAAGAGAAATAAATGGTTGACGTAAAAATAGAGTACAGTATCGCCTAATGGGTATTTGCCACACTAGTGCATTTACAGCTCCTCAGAGTCCCCCTCTTCAGGTAGAGGAGACTCTTCTGCCAGGACTACTTCTGCTGGGGCTTCTTTGGGTGGGGGTTCATGCGAGGGTTTGGGTTTCCAATCGAAGAACCATGTTATTTTGCTCTGCTGCTGCTGTTTTTTCATAGTGGTGTAGAGGGTTCTGTATGTCTCCATGACTGAATTTAAGCTAATTATCGTTTTCAGAGCACGTTCAAAATAGGGATCCCACTCTTCTATGTAGGATTGCAACTGCTGTTGAGTCCTCAGGATTATTCCAAGATGTTCAATTGAAAGACCCTCGTCCTCCTCTTGTTGTTCTTGAGCTGATTCCTCTTCCTCTTCACTTGCTGACTTGGTCAGCTCAGGCAAGTCATCATCCGTTAGGGGGTCAGAGTGGGCATCGATGAGTGTGTTGACATCTTTGGTGCAATCATCAAATCCTTCACCCCCAAGCAATTTTGCCAGTCTCACAGCCTTGTTGATAGCCTCATTGTGAATCTCCTCTGGCGAGAAATCCTTGTAGTCGTGGACTGCATCTGGCCACAGTTTTTTCCAGCATGCATTGAGAGTTTCATTTTTCATTTCTTTGAGGGCAGACTGAATTATTGTAAGGCACGATGTTATGGTGAATTTCTTCCAGTATTCTTTTAAGGTGAAGTCCTCCATCATATCCATTGCATTGACCAGGTGTTGCAGAGAGTTGCGCGTGTAGAGGGCCTTAAATGCACGGATCACGCCTTGGTCCATAGGTTGTATGAGGGAGGTGGTGTTGGAAGGGAGGAATTTGATCTGCACACCATCATACGACAGATCTAGGGGGTGCCCTCCAGCAATGTCCATGAGTAGCAACACCTTAAATTCAAGGCCTAGGTTGAGAAGGTATTTCTGCACTTCAGGGATGAAACACTGGTGGAACCAGTTGGATGCTATGACTTTGGTTATCCAGGCCTTGGGGTTATGCATCCAGTAGACAGGCAGGGCATTCTTATTCTTGTTCTTGAGGGCCCTGGGGTTTGCAGACTTATTAATCAGGCCTGGTTTGAACAAGTGGCCAGCAGCATTCCCACACATAATGAGCGTAATTCTGTCCTTTTGTGCCTTAAATCCAGGAGCTTTGGCCTCTTCCTTCATCAGGTATGTTCTCGCTGGCATTTTCTTCCAGAATAATCCAGTCTCATCCATGTTGAAGACCTGTTCAGGCCTATATCCCTTCTCCTGGATGATTTGTTTGAAGGTCTCCGGATACCTCTCTGCAGCTTCTACGTCAGCAGTTGCAGCCTCTCCATGCAATCTCACACTCCTTAGGTTATAACGGTTTGAAAACTTTTCAAACCACCCCCTTGCTGGCCTGAAAACTTCCAGGGTGTGGTGGTGTCGATGTTCCTGGCTGCGGGTCTTGTGTATTCTCTTCAAGAAGCTTCTTATAAAGATATGAAGCCTTCTCCCGAATCATGTTGCCCTGCAAGGGGATGTCCTTTTTACGACAGTCTTCAGCCCATAATGAAAGGGCAGATTCCATCTTAACAATGTACGGGTCTCTTTTGGTCAAAACCTGCTTTGCTTCATGCAGGTAGCTCTTGGAGACCAATTTTCTAATTTCGGCCTCTTTACTCTTTATAGAGCATACGGTGCTTTCATTCACGCCATATTGGCATCCTACGCTTGTAACAGTCTCGCCAGATTTCAACAAATCTAAAACTTTTACTTTTTCCTCTAGTATCATCACCTTCTTCTGACGCTTAGGAACACTGCTAGGAACCTTAGAATGCGCAGAACGTTTAGGCATCTTGAGGGTTTTTAGAATCAAGTAAAAACCAAGGAAAAAAGCACTGAAAACACTTATCACACTTGTACGGAATACGCGCATGTTGAACTGAGATGCGGGAAGATGAACCGCGGCTTCACTCATATACATGTACTAGTGACAGTATGTACACAAAGCATCCGAGCTACAAGCCAATCAGCAATGAGGAAAGCTGGTACCCTGCCATGTGATTGGCTACTTCCAACCCTTCCAGCAGTTAGTTAGGTTCCAATGAAAATTCCGCGAATCCGTGAATTCGCAAATCCAGAAACGCGAATGCACGAGGTATTACTGTAGTCATGAAGCCCATTATAACACTATCCCCAATATAACACAGATATAGTCATGCAGCCCATTATAACACTATATCCGACATAACATGAATACAATCATGGAGCCCATTATAACACTTTCCCTGCCATAACTCGGATATAGTCATGGAGCCCATTATAACACTATCCCTGATATAACATGGATATAGTCATGGAGCCCATTTTAACACTGTGCATGATACAACAATGGTATAGTCAGGGAGCTCATTAAACTGGTTGAATTATATTTTGCCATATAAAATATCCCAGAATAAGGCACCACTACCTAAATCACAGTACTTTCATGGAGCCAAAGAGCGTTAAACTATCTTTTGTGTACCCCAATATAAGGTGAGTTTCCTGTATCTTGGTATACTTTCACGGAGACCACTGTACTATGTATAACAGACCCCAATAAAGAGCTACTTTGCCACACCTGAACAGCACTGTAGAGAGAGACCACTATACTGTGTATCAAAGACCACAATATAAGTTAAATTTCGCTATAACACTGCAAACTTTCATGAAGTCAGTGAATCATATAATTTCCCCAATATAACACAGCATCCTCTATATCAAAGTCCACACTATGGCTCACCTGAAGAGCATTGTAGTGAGAAACCATTGTACTGTGTATAATGGACCCCAATATAAGGTAACCCTGCCTATATCACTGCATACTTTCATGGAGTCAACGAGCATTATATTACGTATGATGCAACCCAATATACAGCAACTTCATATATATCATGATATATCTGTATGTATAATCTGAGTTATAGTGAGGGACCACTTTGTATTTGCTTGATTCTGTGGTTGATGAATTTAATGACATAATAAAAAGGGAACAAACTATGAAGTAAAAACATATGAACCTGTTCTATCCACAATTTTAACTACCCAATCAACGAAAATATCAATGGTAGATGATACCAACTGAATAAATAAATTTATGGTACAAGAAGCTATTAAAAAACATGAAAAGACTGCGAAGATATTAAAAATAAAAGTGTGATGCGATGTTAGCCTATTGATGTCTAACTCATTAAACTGAGGGAGAATACTCGTGTACTGAATCCATCTCCTTCACTTAATTAAAACTAAATCAAAGTTAAAATAGTTATTTTTATTAGGTTATCCCAAATCTTCCTCAAATGTTTCAATTGGTTATTATATATATTTTTATAAGTACTGTACAGACATAATGATGAAGCTTTTGGTACTCACAATGATACTTAATACTGAATCAACCATATATAATTTTGAGCTGTTCAACTGCTCCTGAAATTTGTAACTTATGCACAATACACTATAATGAGTCACACATCTGTTCCAGATAAAAGCAGTCCAATACATCAGTGGGTGCACACTACTTGAAAATCTCAGACCACACAACACCACTCCTAATTTTCAATCAGAACTGTGCCCACATAACACTACTCCTAAATGTCAGCCAATCAAAACTGTACCACATAACACTACTCCTAAATTTCAGCCCACATAACACTACTCTTAAATTTCAGCCAGTCAGAACTGTGCCACATAACACTACTCCTATATCTCAGCCAGTCAGAGCTGTGCCCACATAACACTACTTATTTACCTAACATTCTAAATATTTATGTGTCTCAGGCGATTTGAAAGGTACATGTATTTCTAACAACAAACATTTTTTTAAATAGGTCTTCTAGTTTTAGCTACAACACTGCTTGTAAATTAGATGGGGTAATACACACCATGGTCTAATATGTAGTGAGAGAAGATATGCCAACACTGGCCTATGCGACCATTAATAACAATTTATGAAGTTTATTAACTTGCTATATGGAAGGAATGTTTAATGAAGATACATGAGATGATAAAGATACTCATAATGATGCTGATTTGAATGCCAGTAATTTGTTTCACATTGGAACATCTTCCAAATCTATGAAAATATATTCACCAATTTGAAAATGATACTTGTAGACTTTAGCGAAACACCCTATAATTATATTGGCTATAAAGTTAAATTTTAAATTGGTCCCAAAACTTGTAGTTAAGTGCAGGCAACAGAAAGATCTGTGGAAGTTTTGTTACAAATCAATGTCAATTTCTGATTCACTACTCATACTACAGTAGGATGCCAAGTATATAAATGCTGATTATTATCTGGAGCATTTAATCTTAAGGAATCCCACTAATCTATGCAAAAAGTTTATTCTAAGACTGATTAGAATTAGTTAACTCAGTGTTTCCCTTTACCCTCATTTGTGCTTCAGGGGCCCCCAAAATTTTCATCTGATCCCCAGCTTTGATACCAAAGTTTGTTTTATACTCAGTCTGACTCCCAATTTTGACACAATGGGGATTTTTGACTCTCAGTCTTTCACTACCTGGGGGATACACTGTAACTGGATAACCAATTTGTAGACAAAATCACTGTCTCACAATGGGTCCAGATAATTGGTATTTTACTGTATTAATAATGATTATGAGCATGAAACAAATGACACTGGTTATAGAGACTATGTGCAAAAGTGATTAGTCATGGCAAACACATCTATGAAAATGAAAAATGAGCCTACTTCTCTGGAGAGATCAGGTGAGTAACTGCTATCATACAAAATCTGAAGAATGAAGAGAAAGAAACTGATAAAATGACGAATGAACAGAAAAGCCGTACAATAATCAATGGCTTGAAACATCATGATCATATAGGTTTTCACACTCTCAAATCAAAACTAAAAAGAAACACAGAAGCATGTAGAACACTAATTCATGAGCCAAACAGACAGAAGCTGCACGATTGACAATATGGACAATTATATTCTGCAGAAAATGCAATAAACAAATCTGAAACTGCATTGGTATTATCCTAATGAAAAATGCACATTGGCTCCATCAGAAAGGATAATTGGAAAATGTAGGCTTTTACTGATCATTTGCTTCTAAAACATCATGGACACTATTTTATTGTTTGCAAATCTTCCCATTGGGAAATTGTTTATGTTGTGAGAGATCTAAGAGTGTGCAATATAATGGTGTACATTTCAAACATAAACAACTCAACAAATAATCAGTCCCTGAACATTAACTGCTACTCACCTTCTCACTTAAGGCATTGTACTTGATGCCAAGTTCATCTCGCTCTGCACGACTGGCTGCCAGAAGATCTTCCACTCGATTCAGCTCATTGGAAAGGAGTCGGTTTTCCTCCTGCAGCTGGTGGAGATTTGGCTGCGACATGAAGCTGGGCTTGGAGGTCAGATCGTCTTCAGACAGGTTCTTGGTGATTATTTCTCGGATTCGAGCAGGGATTTTGGCTGGACTACTGTCCTCTCCACGGACAGTGTAATCTTCTGTATCCTTCAGCACAGAGTCCTCTAGTTTCTGGGGAAAATGACAAAATTACCAAGATAAAGAAGTTTTAAAATTCAACCCTAAACATTTGTGCTGGAAAGTGTAGACAAAACAAATAACTGAACAGAGACATTTTGAAGAAGAAAAATAATGGCCTTTAGATAGCCGTAATGATAGCCATGCTGAGAAAGAAAGTCATGGACACAAAACAGACTTGATACAGAATAATTATTTCCTAATTATCTTGCAAACCATTGTTATGTATCAAGTTGTTTTCTCGACCCTCTAAGCATAATTGTTGAGAAGGGGTTGTGGTTGAAGTGTCAAGTGTTTAAAAGAAAAGAACATTCTTTTACAGATCTTGCAGCAAGCTCTGCAACATTACTGGATATTGATATGCAATAAAACTCACTGTAACAGTACAATAAGAGGTGCACAATATATTATACATGTATTTAAAAAAATGAAAATTCAAGATTATGGAATGAGCATGTTGTTGATCAAGTCTGTGTATTGTTTCCTAAACATGTGAAATTTGAATATTATATGATGCACTGATTTATATCCTTTTATAATGAAAGAACTCTAAATATTTTGTGTATCCTTTTATAATGAAAGAACTCTAAATCTTTTGTGTATCCTTTTATAATGAAATAACTCTAAATCTTTTGTGTATCCTTTTATAATGAAAGAAATCTAAATCTTTTGTGTATCCTTTTATAATGAAAGAACTCTAAATCTTTTGTGCATTTATAAAAAGTAAGTTTAGCTTTGCCCTAAAATATAACCTCTAATCAATATTATACAGTCTTGCTACACCTGGTTGGGCGTGAGGACTAAAATTACATATCCCTTTTCAAAATCTTAATAAAAAAAATCTGTTGAAAACTGAGACAACCCCTTCATTTGTAGGCATGAATTGTAAATTAACACTTCAACACATTCAAGCCAAGGCAAAGTCATATCAAGTTCTATGACATCTGGCTTTACAAAAGAAAGAGTAAGTTCCATTGTTAAGGACATTCATATTATTCTGCAAAGTTACTGAATGGCAATTATTGTAATTGAATTGTTCTACTTCGAAACATAAAACAGAACCCATTAAAGTCGAACGTTTTGAATAAAAGAAAGGCTACACACAGTGGATTCATACATGCTCGAAAAGTTACCTTAATAATCAGATACTGACTTTTTTTGCTTTAATCTGCAGGCTCATTAATTTCAATATATCTCAACACATAATGATTTTCAAATTGCCAAAAGATAAAATCTTTATTGAAGATCGTTTCCTTTAGATCTTTGTCATGAAAATGTACCCTTTTCATCATAAGAGAAAGAGGTTTCTAAATTGACATTCATATCATAATTGTTCTTTAATAAACCCATGCATGATCATAAGTCTATCACATACTATTACAAACTGTAATAAATCCATGCTTGACCATACGTCTATCATATACTATTACAAACTGTAATAAATCCATGCTTGATCATATGTCTATCACATACTATTACAAACTGTAATAAATCCATGCTTGATCATATGTCTATCACATACTATTACAAACTGTAATAAATCCATGCTTGATCATATGTCTATCACATACTATTACAAACTGTAATAAATCCATGCTTGACCATACGTCTATCATATACTATTACAAACTGTAATAAATCCATGCTTGATCATATGTCTATCACATACTATTACAAACTGTAATAAATCCATGCTTGATCATATGTCTATCACATACTATTACAAATTAATAAATCCATGCTTGGTCATATGTCTATCACATACTGTTACCAAACTGTAACAAATCCATGCATGATCATAAGCTTATCACATACTATTACCAAATTGTAATAAACCCATGCATGATCATAAGCTTATCACATAAATTACCAAACTGTAACAAATCCATGCATGATCATAAGCTTATCACACAAATTACCAAACTGTAACAAATCCATGTATGATCATAAGCTTATCACATACTATTACCAAATTGTAATAAACCCATGTTTGACTGTAAACCCCCCATGACACACTATTATTGAACAGTAATAAAACTGTGCTTGATGATGTGCTGTAATAAATTCATGCTTTATCATAAGATAATTAAGTTACTAAACAGTAATAAATGCCTAATCATATGGTTAGAACACACTGTGTGATCACAGGCTTAGCACATACCATGATCAAACTAATAAACCACTGTGATCAAAGTTATCACATATTATTGACAAACTATAATAAACCACTACTTGATCATAAGCCTACCACATAATGTTACCAAACTGTAATAAGTCACTGCATGACCATCACATACTTTTAGCCAACTGTAACAAAACAATGTGTGATCATATGCAAAAAGCAAAATGAACCATCTGGAAAATGTGTATGCAACTGCTAACCGCAAAAACACTGTCCATTTGCCACTACATAATGCATATGTAGATCTTTGAATGTGTACAATTCTGTAATGGGGCCTGAGTGGCCGAGTGGTCTAAAGCACTCTTCATTATGGATCACTGCCATCTCACCTCTGTCTGCGTGGGTTCGAGTCTAGGATTCGGCCAATATGGGTATGTGAGAAAGCTTGCCAGTAGCTTCTCGTGGGTCAGTGGTTCTTCCTGGGGTATTCCCTAGTTCTTCCTCCACCATTAATACTGGCCGCCATGCATAGCCTATCGTGTGCTGAAAAATTGTGTTAAACCCCACAACAACAATTCTGTAATATAACATAGACAAATGAACAGCACAGACCCTGATCTGAGATCACATTCTGTAATGATAGATCTGTCAAGACTCATCACATTCCATAATGACAGATCCTTGCTGACACTCATCTGTCAGCACACTCTGTAATGACAAATCTTTGTTAACACTCATCTCAGCACATTCTGTAAGGAGAGATTTTTGTTAAGCCTAATTTTGCAGATGGGCTCATGCTATACCCTTCACATTATACAGCAGAACAAATACTTACACTGGACTATGCAGAACATATATATGGAATACAATATAACAAATACTTAATGTATTAAATGCCTCATCATGTTAACATCTACATCAATAAGTGTAGGATCAGATTTCCCTGGATCTTTTGATTGTATGGATCAATTTATTCTATATAATAACTTTATCTTATCTGGACAACCAATTTTATAAACACACCGATGTCGTATAGTAAGCCTGGATTTGCTTAGCAAATTTTTCTCTTTTGTCAAATAACTCTTGAACAAGGTCAAATTAAAACAAAAAGTGACCAACAAGACCATGTCAATATTTTTTCAATGAACAGGCAGACATTACCTTCATAAAGTTCCTAATCCCAATGCTTACTCTGTGTCCAATGGGCGTACCGTGAGTTTTAAACACTTATTAATCTCTGAAATTGCTCCATCATTTAGTTACACTGGTCAACAATTGAATGGTAAATATAGTTCTGAGCATGACTAGGTGAGATTTTCTTCGACTGGGTCTCCATGCCTGACTTGGAGCAAAAATTAGAAACTCATTTCTTAATTGCAACACTTTACTAAATTTACAGTATGTTAGATAAGGGTGATGTGTGCCAATTAAAGATACTCCAAAATAGAGCTATGTAATCACTTTACAATTACATTAGTATGTTGTCAAGATACATTATCTATAACAAGAATGAAAAATAGATATTTCTTTATATTAATGGCATGCTAATGCTATTACAAAAATTCAAGTAATGTGAATGCAAATTATTGTCAGAACACTCACAGATCAAATTTATCCATAAAAAAACAAAATTTAACTAACTCTCTTGAAAATCACTTTGATGACTCAAACATTTTCAGATCAACATGACAAGTATGACGAAAATCTAATGGCCTACAGATCCTTATAAAGGCATAGAACCCAACCATATCAAAATTATATTTGTGTGCTACATACACTCAAACGCAAACACCTTACCAGATCTACCACCACATCATTAGCTCAAATAATAAATAGAATAAACAACAGAGTAGACCTTGATTTGCAGATAGATTATGTGACAGTAGGTTTGAATCTATGCTGTGTTCATAGCTTGGTGTACATTACACACAAACATATGTGGAAGTCTAAACTAAGCATTTAGATTAAATTACTGTACAGACACTGTCCACAATGGCTAATAGAACCTCTCTCATTCTCTCTTTAAATTTTAAAGATGAAAGGTGTGTCATCATTGACTGACAAAAGCTGTGGGACAGTTGATGCCTACCTACTTGTAAGTACATTAGCAGTAACTATCAAAGGCCTAAAACAAGTTTCCAACCCAAAAACCTGTTGACATATTTGTCAGTTTTGTAGATTAATGCACTATGTGATGACTCTTCCTTTACAGCTTTATTAACTCAAACACTGATGTTATGTGTTAAGGGAAAATAAGTAACTTGCATGCTACCACCTCCTCCCTCCCTCCCTCCCTCCCCCTCTCTCTCTCTGTCTCTCTCTTATTTGCCTCATTTCACATTTGACCAAGAAGTTGAAGTATGATTTCTAATTTTCAGAACTGGAGACTGAAATAATTTGTTGCTCAGTTTAGCAACCACGAAGCCTGACTGTACTGGTGGTTATTAAGAGGCCCTGTTGTACTGGTTGTTTCTATGAGGCCTGACGGTATTGGTAGTTAATAAGAGGCAAGGCTGTACTGGATGTTTCTATGAGGCCTGACGGTATTGGTAGTTAATAAGAGGCAAGGCTGTACTGGATGTTTCTATGAGGCCTGATGGTATTGGTAGTTAATAAGAGGCAAGGCTGTACTGGATGTTACTATGATGCCAGGCTGTATCTTATACCATAGTAACTAAAAGACCTGGCTGTATTGGCAGTTACTATGAGGCCTGGTTTTGGTGGTAGTTACAAAGGGGCCTGGCTGCATTGGTTGCTACCATGAGGTCGGCTGTATCTTGTACCATAGTTACTAACAGACCTGGCTGTATTGGCAGTTACTATGAGGTATAATTATTTTTTTAAAAATTCTGATTCAGACTAAGTGGCACACACAGTCACAAAGCTGAGAATATAGTCTTAAATGGCTTGAAAAATGGTAACCATGCACTAAGAGAACATTTAATTAAATGCCCATGGTGACATACCTTGTCCTAGCTACAAGCTGTCATGTAATACAACATGTAACTGTAAACACAGTAAGAGAAAGCATTGTTAGACGTATCAATGACAGTAAGTTTTATTACATACTAACATTGTGTAATTTGACTACTTGTGATAGCTTTGTTCAGTATAATGAAAGACTGCTCACTCTTGCAAATGAATAACTGCCATTAATGTATTAGATTTAAAAAATATTCCGATTTTTGGCTACTTTCACCACTGATTCCACTTTTTCATGCTTAGCATGAATTAGGAGAACATACCTAAAATATTCCAGAAATGTCATCTGTGCATGCTTATACCTGTACCATGCAGTGCTCAAACACCTATTAAAACAATGAAGATTATCTAAGGTTACCCAAATATTGTCTCAACTTTAGCAAAGAGAAATGTGAGACATTATGGCAGTGCTAATGTCAATGATGGTTGTGTCAGTTAAGTTTTATCCAAGCCAGTGTTAAAACTGTTGCAAAATCCAATAACTCCAAAAGACAAGATGTTAAACAGAATCAGTGAATTTCCAACTACTTTTTTGAAAGATTTATTTCAAACTGTTTTTAAATGTGACCAGTAGTTAATAGGTCATAATAACCTAATCAAGTTTTGCATAATTATACGAAGGTAGTGCCATTACAGCCATAACACTGCAAAGCCATATGTAACGCTGTTGCTAGGGGAACCACTCAAGTTTGATTTAATGGCACTTTTAACATATTATAGCCTATATCAGGCAGAGGAAATGGTTGGAAAGTGCCTGTCCCAAGGGCACACAGAGGAAGCTAACATAGGCTGGCCTGAGTGAGTATTGAACCCAAAACCTGGGATTATGAGTCTGATATTCAACCAACTGTGTGAGTGAGCTACCTTGGCTCCCTGAACCAAACTGGACACAAATCTGGTAGAAAATGTCTAAAACAATTGTTCACAACAAGTTTTAACAAAGCTGACTCAACTGTTCTAAAGGAGCTGAGAATACATTTTAATGTGCTTGCAATGGAAATTACATCTTTCACTGATAGAAAGAGGAGCCATCCCAAAACAAATCTGACAGAGAATGGCCCAGACTCAAAACTAGATTTTCCACCCTGCTGCTATGGAATTCACACTATGACCAGGGAAGCCTCACTGAAATTAAATCCTATAAATCATTCTGATCATATTTTTATTAAAACTGGTCCAATGGTTCTGGAGACAAAGTTTGAAAACAGGTTTACCAAATGGGTGATACAGAAGTCACACCAATAATTGGGGAGACACCAATATACAATGTCAGAGAACTGCAGTTTATATTTAAGGAGTTACTGTTGATCAACTAAAAACAGGAATTCAGTGAATTTATTTTCTCAATGTTGCTTTCAATATTTACCAAATTTCCTTGGGACAGGAAACAATAACCATTTTTTCCTCATCCCAAAACTACAAAAATTCACTTAGAAAATTTGTCCCAACACTTTTGAAAATGATCTTTTCATTAAAATATCATAAACACCTTCATTATTCTTTCTGTTTTTTATTCATTCTGTAATCTTGTACTGTAAAATCCAAAGACACAAGGAAACGAGTAAAGGATTGAACAGAAGCATGTGTCTTACTTTCTCCTATGGAAATATATCAGGGTTGTACCTTTGAATAAATTTATTCACAACTGATAAATCAGAATTTTACAACAGCAACAAATATGGTGTCTTCAGGTATGATATGATTTAAAAATAAGTTTAGGAAGAAACATCCATGTTTGACCTTTACTGTACTACTGGATTTGCACCTAGGACAGGCCACTATATATGACAAAGCAAAAAGTCTTATGTTCATGTACAGACTATAACCACAAAACAAGAAGCCCTATATTAGTGTATATACTATATTCACAAAGCAAAAAGTCTTATCTCAGTCTATATACTATAATTAATAACTTTACTATGTCAGTCTTACTTAACACCTCTTTACCTCGAGACCAACAGAAAGGTCACCATGTTAAACAACCTTACAAAGAACCTCCTCATCTCTTTACCTAAAGTGCAGTACCCAGAACACCATGTCAGTCAATCCTACTTAGCACCTCCTTATCTCTTTACCTAAATACAAACAGCTTGTAAGTCAACCTTACTTGGCACCTCGTTATTTCTTAACCTAAGGACCAATAGCAGTCCATGGTGTCAACCAACTTTACATAACACCTTAAATTTTCACTGAAAGTCCAATTGTCAGACCATCTTGTTAATCAACCTCACAAAGTACTTCCTTATCTCTTTACCTAAAGACCAACTGCCAGAACACCCTGTCAATCAACCCTACTTAGCACCCCCTTATCTCTTTACCTAAAAACCAATAGCTATAAAACCATGACAATCAACCATACTTGGCACCTCTTTATTTCTTTACCTAAAGAACAATAGCTAGCCCATGGTGTCAATCAACCTTGCTTTATATTTTCACCTAAATACCAATAGCCAGGTCAAAGTGTAAATCAACTTTACTTACCACCTCATTATCTCAAGATCAGTAGCCTGGCCACATTGTCAATCAAATGTACACAGCACCTCCTTATCTCTTACCTAAAGACCAATAGCCAGACACCAGCTCTTACCTGGTGTGATTGAATACACAGTATTACATCACATGTAACTGAGAGCTTGGATAAACTTCAAAAGATCTAACTGGATTTAACCCAAACGTTTAAGTTATCCTGTTTCTATTAAAGGCAATAAGTCTGTAAAATGTTAAAATTTGTGTGTGATTAAAATAGTTTCTTATTCAAATGAGGGTGGGGAAATGGGTCAAAAAAGTGAAACTTAAATCTGAACTGTATCTGCATTGCAAAGTACCAAAAGCTTCCCTGATCATTCTTACTGGCTTAATTCTTTTCATCTCTACTAGCCTGAGAAAGATATGATAAACTGTAATCAGTTTAATATCACCTGTCAGAGTGAGTATTTATACATACAAGGGCTGAATGGTACGGGCTGAATGGTACATAATGGTGGATGCATAAAAGCACAAAACGGAAGTATCAAGGGCATGTACAACTTTTGCAAAACACACATCATTTCAATCATTTGACAATAAATACATTACGTTTTCTGGGATTAACGTGGAATGAATTGCCCACTGGACTTAGACACAAAGACACAGTGATCACATTCAAGAGGGCTCTCAAAACTCACTTATTTCGACTGCAAGAACAAACTTAAATTCCTAATAATGTTTCCTACCTGAAAAATTCTCAGCATGTTTTTTATTTTTTAATGTTTTTCTAATTTCATGGTGTTTGTTTTTGTAATAATATTATTATATGTTTTTTATCTTATAGGTGTTGTGTAATGTTGTAAAGCGCTTGGAGCTTCTAAAGATTAGGCGCTATACAAAGTCCTCATTATTACTTTATTAGTGACCAAATGCCAGTTTAATTTCATGGGAAATTCTAACAGAATTTTTAGATTATGTAACTGAAAACTACTGTAAAAAGTATATCACACATAGGTTTGAAAATGAAACTTTAAGACGATACTGCATATGATCTATTTTATGTCATACCAGAAATCATTAAAACTGACATATACAGTAAGTTTTTTTAAGACTTATTTATTTCAGCTAAAACACATGCAATAGGAAAATTCCTAATTGACTGCAATAATTAGGATGATGCCTGTTAAGTCATTGAACACTGCTTTAGGATAGACCATGATACTAATCTGCATAAGTAATGGACACCAAGTGTAAAAACCCAATTTATTTGAGTTAGATGCAATAATAGTGATCTGTGCTGAAGGTCAAATGTTTTTTTCATATCTTAAATGAAAATGTTTAGGCCATCATTAATAAAGAATTTTGGCAAGTTTGTGCTCACTAGCAAAGTTTCTCTGAAGTCTGATTTTACTCCATACATAAAAAGCAAAACATGCTTATTTCGGTAGGTGGAATAGTGTACAACTGTGGATCACTTTTTAAGGCAAAAAGTTGAAATGCTGCTGCAATTAATAAAAGTTAAGCAAAGACCAGAAAAACTAAATATCACTCCTGGACAGAGTTGACTTTGTGAAGTGCAGAAGCACAGGGTTGCATTTTATTCTTTGCATGCACTGCAAGCAGCATATTGACTTTGGTCATTCTGGAATGCATGACATCTGTTGACATAGCAACACCATCCAGCATGTTTGCCATCAGTTTGTAGGAATGCAAATATGGAAAGCTAATTTTTCACTGCTGCAAAAATTCTTTGGGAAAGTCTGAAAAACAGTACAATCCAATCTCAAATGAGTGCCAAAGAAAACACAAATGACGTTTGTTGTACCTTCCACCTCCAAAATACTGACAGCAGCAAAGGCTACATCTAACAGAGAAATCTTCCATTGTCCAATGAACTTTAAAAACAGAAACTTGATATATTGTTTTTAATTTGTGTGGTTGTATTTATATGAATGTGGCCATGCATGTGGTGGTGACATTGGATAACAATAAATCTTCCAACTATTTTTGGCTTTTAAGTATAATAAATGCTACAAAGAAAAGAGATGGGGGGAGGGTGTTATCAAATTTGAATTTCCCGTAGTTTGTTATAGGCTTTTATTCTCAATTGGGCAATGCCTGACCCACCTTGGGACCTCAAGTTACAATTTTTGTATCTCCTACCCAACACTGTATGAAAATATGTGTTCACAGCAACATATCACTTCTTGTAACCTTATAGTGAGATGCCGTTGAAAAGAATACACCCAATGAAGAGTTCATTTATTTATCACCATTATCAATATCTTTATTTTGCACTACAAACCCATATTAAGTGTAGTTTTGGATACAGAAGGAAAATTCTAACACTGATAGCATAAACTCAGTTAGCTCTAAGTTCAAAAGGTGACTTGTACTTGAAAGTTGGGCATGGGTACCATTTAACTACCACCAGTTTGTTTTATTTCAGTTTAGTTATTAACTGGACTAAGTAAGAATGCTGACAATAACAGTATATTGTTTAGTTTTGCTCAGTACAATTTATGCTTTAGAACCAAAAATAGTTCTCCTGCTCTTTTATTTTTTATTTCCTGACATTACTGGTAGCAGGCATTTTGTGCTTTCTGCATCCTTTCTGGTCGTCGGACTATTGGCCGTTCGGTAATAATTAATAAATTTAATTCGACTGGCTTTGGTATGCGAATGGAAATATATTTTTTAAAAACGGGATGACAAGAGGAAACTCAAAATTACAAAAAGAGGATGCTGGAGAGAGAGAGAGAGAGAGAGAGAGAGAGAGCAAGCATGCAAAATGTGTTGATGTTTCGTAATGCACGAGATACCATTAAGGAATATCCCAGCCCCTGAGCTGGAAAACCACCAAATTTATATGGTGAAGAGGTTACATATTCTGGGGGAAAGGGATGAAACTCTTCCTCCATTAGTTCCAAGTTCTTCTTTTCAAACTCAAGTCGACGTCGGAGTTTCAACAATTTGTCAGTACTTTTCAAACCTGTGTCATGAACAGGGGGAGAACTTCTTCTGTCGGAGAAACTATTCATTGTCAAACTGCTGTCAACAATGCAGTACACATTGCATGTAAATTCAAACTAGTCAAACCTTTAACGTTATACAGCCTACACATTTCCGTTCTCACTTACAGGAAAATCAAATTGCCCCACTTTTCACTTCCGCCAAAATGTTACTGCCCCGCACCTAAAAAAAAAAATCAGTATCCTGGGCAACGGCGTCTCTAACTCACTTCCGGACATGTTTGACCCTGGGCCAACATGGCAAGGCGTCAACATTGATAGTTCCGATGCGGTTTCAACCACCACTACAGAGCAAATAGGGTCGATGAGTTTATACTTTGTGACTAGCGAGAGCTCCATTTGCTCCTTCGTATTGATTCGTGATATTCTGAATCAGAATTCAAATGTTCTACTCTTACAGTTGTGACACAGAAGACAGAACGTGCACTTACGAAATTAAAATAAGTGGTGTCAGTAATCAACACTCAATAAAGCTTTACAAGCGTGTAAAATCATGCAATGGAATGACAATGTTTAACAATGCCTATGTGACCTACACAAGTGTACGTGTAGTTAAGTCCCCCGACATTTGTTGACCAAATTCTCTTCAGTCCTAAAATTAAAACAGAAATAAAAGCAAGGATTTACGTGTTCGTAGTTCGTGTATACATGCATATACATAATTATGATACAATACCTGTATTACTTGTTCCAATCGTTGATCGCGATCGCCAAAGTAAGACATTTGGCTCTCTCGCACTCTCTTGACCGATAGACAGGATTCTATATTAGTTTTCTATGCAGTCTATATACATATATTCGAGCAAAATTTGCATCGTATCATCTTCAAAGAACGCACACCGCTATAACTTTGACCATCTTACCGCCAGTAACTCACACCTATTTTCGCAGCCACCTGAATAACAGCCAGTGTGAGAAAACTCGCATACAATTATAGGTGGCGCATTGAGCGTTTTCAAACTACAAGTACGAGCGTGTCGTCTTTGAGCGGCTAACGAAGTGCAGTTTGTATATAAAGTTTTTGCTTGGCTAATCGACCACACGTCTAGACCAACACAATACACTATATTTTATTGAAATAAACCGCTTTACAGAGTATTTAGAAGTATACAGAGAAAAAGAAGTGTTATGTTCAAATCGCATGCATGTGTGTGCGAGTTTGGTGTGCTATTCAGTCTCATCAGTGTGTGTGTGTATGTGTTGTGTGTGTGATTTAGATTTTTAAAGTAGCTTTACCAATTTATTTTTTTAATTATTTCGCTACGATGTCTGCAGTGTGGCAGTTTATAGTGATGTCTAGCACGGGGGCATCATATCCAACCCAGTCACATTATCCTAATACAAGGCCGACCAGTCCTAACACTAACCGCTTAATGCTGAGCGCCTAGCGAGGCAGCTGTAAACACCATTTTAAGATGCCTTTGATACGACTCGACTGGGTTCAAACCCACAACCTCCAGCATCCGAGGCGGACGCTCTAACCACTTAGGTCACCGGAGCGGTCTACTATGTCAGAGAATATCCACATTTTTATTGTATAGATGGTTGTTTCACCCAAGATTTCTTACCATGGAAAGTTTACATTTGCCCTTTTTTTAATATTTCATTGCAATGTCCTCTAAATTCTTTGATAAACAGTTTGCGGACACCGGATCGATCAGGAACAATAAATCACATTGATAAATTCGGTTTTCATTTTAGTACTTTACATTTTGATTGAGAAATGAACACTAAGACATGTTTGATTTTACTACTGATGTGCTTATTAAACGAGAACATGAACTTTTGATTGATAACATCATTTCTTACTATCAAAGAACGTAGGTTCGGTTGTCTGATAAGGTAATCAATAACTGAAGTACTAAGCAAACACAGAAATCTTGTATGGTTTTCATTAAGTTTATACTATAAAGCCTTACGATTCCACAGAACATTTTTGACTTATTTTCTCGTTACATACGCGCTATCTTTAGACACCCCCAAAAATGAACAATTTCGCTCTATTATAAAGAAGCCAATTGCATAAACTTTGCACGCATTTAATGAAACAACCTTTGTATTTGCTCGAAAATCATATAAGTTTTCTACAGTATGAAATTACAAAAGATTAGTGTTTAGGGCGTAACTGATATCATTCAAACAAAAGAACGTGTGAGGTTAAATTAAAGACTATTTTATTATTTTTCTAAATAGCTGTTAAAAAACAAATTGGTTTAAATAATAAAAAATACAAGAGTTGTTAGTATCCAGAGGTATAATAGCAGTGATTTGCAAATCGCAATTAAAGAAGAAGAAATAAAAAAATACTATTTTAATTTTAGTACGTGCATGAATTTCTTGCAGCAATTTTTACACCGAATACAAATATATACATAATTCCAGTAAAACAGTCTGTTAGCAGTCTAAATAGCTTGAAATGGCAGTAGTATGAGAAAAGCCAAAACTGGACCGACGCCTAACGAAGTGCGAGTATGTAAGAAAGACATTATCCACTTCATGTATAAGATAACAAAGATTTACGAAAGATTTTAAAAGGAAATAAATGGGAGACAAAATGCAGAATAAGAAGAAAATAATTATACTGTCTTCTTCCTACATTGAAATAACTCCTGTCATATAAACACACCTCTTCATCGAAGGAAGAAAAAGAAGATTAAATAAGTCACTTTTGTAGCATCTATTACAATCTGGGGAAAGGTTGAACACGTTAACTATGAATAAAGACGGAGTTAGTTTCATTCGGAGAACAAAATATCAAACCGAATAGGAACACACACGATCGCCCCCCTCCCAACCCCCCCCCCCCAAAAAAAAAGCAAAATCAGTCCTCGTTCACAAAATGAAAGGTATGCTCTCTCTCTCTCTCTCTCTCTCTCTCTCTCTCTCAGTAGAATTCCCTTAATACTACGCAATACTTTACAAGAATAACTATGAAGGATGAAGGAGAGGATGAAGGAGGCCGTTGACCCACAGTTACGAGATGAGCAAGCGGGCTTCTGGCAGAACAGATCGTGTACGGACCAAATAGCTACTCTTCGCATCATAGTCGAGCAATCGTTGGAGTGGAATTCTTCACTCTACATCAGCTTTGTCGATTATGAGAAGGCATTCGACAGCGTGGACCGAGAGACACTCTGGAAACTTCTTCGCCACTATGCCATCCCAACCAAGCTGGTGAACATGATCAAGAACACTTACAACGGAATGTCCTGCAGAGTCATTCATGAAGGACAGCGCACAGACAGTTTCCTAGTGCGGACTGGCGTGAGGCAAGGCTGCTTGCTGTCACCATTTCTCATCCTTCTTGCCATCAACTGGATTATGAAGATGTCCATCAATGGGCGGAGAAATGGGATCCAGTGGACATTGTGGAGTCAACTTGAGGACCTAGATTTTGCCGATGACCTAGCACTCTTGTCCCATAGTCAGCAGCAAATGCAGGACAAGACCGACATACTGGCAGCCTCATCAGCACAGATTGGCCTCAGTATCCACAAAGACAAGACCAAGATCCTCAAGATCAATTATGCCAGTAACAACCCAGTCACACTGTAGGGAAGTCCCCTGGAAGAGGTGGAGTCCTTCACGTACCTGGGCAGCATTATCAACCAGCAGGGTGGCACAGATGCAGATGTCAAGGCAAGGATAGGAAAGGCGAGAGCAGCTTTCATACAACTCAAGAGCGTCTGAAGCTCCAATGAAATTTCCTTAACTACCAAGATCAGACTGTTCAACTCCAATGTGAAGTCAGTCCTACTGTATGGAGCAGAGACCTGGAGAACCACCAAGTCTACCGTAAAGAGAGTTCAGACCTTCATCAACAGCTGCCTAAGAAGAATTCTTCAGATCCGCTGGCCAGACACCATCAGCAACACCAGCCTGTGGCAGAGAACCTGCCAGCTTCCAGAAGAGGACGAGATTAAGAAGAATAGGTGGGGTTGGATAGGACACACCCTACGTAAGACGCCAACCAACATTACCAGACAGGTATTGAAATGGAACCCTCAAGGCAGGCGTAGAAGGGGACGACCAAGAAACACCTGGTGACGCGACCTTGAGGCAGACATCACTAAGATGGGTCACACCTGGAGTCAGCTTGAAGGGATGGCACAGGACAGAAGCCTCTGGCGATCTTTTGTGTGCGGCCTATACCCCGGCAGGGGTAACGGGCAAAACTAACTAATTTGGTCTTCACCAATTCAAAGGGTTTGATGTGTCAATGCATTTGCCACCACCTAAATTCGTTGCCAATTAATATATGGATAATCCCATGAGCCCACAAGTATCTACAAATCTAATAGTTCTCCTTTCTAATTACTCGTCCTTGATTCCATGACAAACTCGCTTGAAAATGATATGTATTTCTCCTCGTTGTTTGGTTTGATTTATATCTTTCAGACGAACAGGTGGCTGTCATGGCCTGCCAAATTGTGAATCAACAGTGGGTTGATTTTTCAGGGTTTTGAAATTCAAATGGCACACATAGTTCTGCTGGACTGTTACGTGCCCAATGTAAATTAATGTTTGCAAATTATCTCTTTGATATATGACGTATACTCACTGACGAAAAACTGTGTTTTGTCTGCTTCTGCGAAAATAATTCTGTTATTCATTTTTCCTAGTTATAAACAAATGCAATAGAAAGAGAGCAGTAAACACGATTCCACTTCTTTTAAAGCTGATATTACACATTTTTGTACCTAAATATAAACAGTTCATTCCATACAAATACATGGGTTCAGAAATGTCAAAAGGAGGAAATTCAAGGATTTTTTACAGTATCAAAATGTTAATATTTCTTGGGATATATTCACAAATCTTCGGCAGTTAAGGTTGGGGGTGGGGAATCACAATACCGACTTGAAACAAGTTCTGCCATATCAATACGCCACTTCAGAACATATAAATACACGAGGACCTGAATTGAAACGATTCCTGCGTATAAATACACCATTGTTTGCATTACCTAAATGTGGTAAGTCTGTCCTGACGCAACAATGTACATTTATGAAGAGACTATTCTCATCACACGTTATTTATTTGTTGCAAGAGTTCATAGTCTTTGACGATGCATGGTCAATGCATATTGGTAATCAGTTTGGATTACAGTTCCACGAGGAATATAAATAATGTACATATACAAACGAAGAGGGAGGGGAACAGTTGGAAATGTATCCGACGGGAGAGGAGATGTGTCTGCCATATTTATATTCCAAATTACAGATTTAATAAAGAAGAAAACCAGTATCAGGTGTACATTGCTGAAAAGACTAAGTTTATGGATTGCTTTATTCATTCATTCGCGTAGTCCAAATGGGACGATGAGGTTACATGGTTAGTAATGCTTAAATATACAATGTTAATAGTGGTCACAATTTCGTCTGGAATATAAATAATTTACTTATACAGTGGAGGAAAATAAATTCACACACACACACACACACACACTGACCTCTGGGGCAAAATACATACGCATATTAATTATCTGAATACAGGACATTGTTACTATATTAAGTATATTTATATTTTATGCATCACTAGCCAATGATTAAACCTTAGAGAATGTTGAATTTTTACGACCAAGGAAGTCATGCATTGTCCGCCACAATAATAATAATAATAATATTAATACAGATTTGTATTATATTTAATACGTGGATTGTTATAAATAAGCTGGCATTCAAGTACAACTATATATTCATCCTCAACTGAGCTGCAAAAATAAAAGGATTTCTCGTATAACATCGTCAGTGAAATAGAACACATATATATAATATCTCTCTCTCTCTCTCTCTCTCTCTCTCTCTCTCTCTCTCACATCTTATATGTTGGTATTTACTTCTCCATAATGAACATGGCTGCTAAATCACACAGGTGACCACATCTATTTCCAAATATCAACAATGGATTAAATAAGGAGAACATACTGCAGCTTAATTTCTCTTTCAAATATTCATTCTAGATTTCGTTTTTAAAATAAAAATTAAAACTACCCAAAAATGTGGTCTACGAGTTAGACCGTCAGTACTCCGATTCTTTACCTTTATTCATAATATACCTTGCTCTAATGCATATACCATATATGGACTTAATTTCTAACGTTCTCTCTCTCTCTCTCTCTCTCTCTCTCTCTCGCACACACACACACACACACACACACACGCGCGCGCGCGAGCACGCAAAGTACACTAAGTACTAATGATTATCGGTTTCGTATACTGTTTCACATTAATATGTTCTGTTTTTAGTTATTATGTGTTCTCTGTTGGTGAGACTATATACTTCCTGTTATTGAACCAATATATTTAATTATGGAATGCTAGTAACTCTTAACATAGATCCATGCTTGACATTTTAAAATCATACGTTTAACTTTAATTACATTGCGTACATATATATTAATGACCAGTAAATAAAATTAATTTATTAAATGAATATGAGTGTGATATAGAATATAAAATATGCCCTCAACGAAGGTTGAAATTGGTTTGTCTGGCAGTTTAGTTTTTCCCTCTAGTTTTAAAAAAGAAATATTTATAGAGCTTTGATAGTATAGTTAATTCTAATCAATGTAAAATATTAATCAATTAAATTTGTTTAAAACAGGCAATTTGAAAATCAACTTTTAGTAAAAATTATGAATATTAACATTAAAAACAATGTGAATTGATATATGCAATTGATTTAAAGAAGCTAAATTTATCCCGTAAAAATCATAAACTTTATGACTGTTTTGCTGCTCAGCAGGAATATAAAATTTTAATGTTGATGTTTGGAATAACTTATGTCCATTATTTGGTCATAAGAGCGAGAACTAGTCAACTCTAACGAACATAAAAGCGTATTTGTAGTTATTTGATCAATCTGCGGAAATTAATAACATGGTGTTGAACTGGTTTATAAATAAGAGACATAATGGAACAAAGGGCTGTTGACGTATACACAGAAACATTAATTTTCCCAAGTGAGCAATACATAATTGCACGTTTGTGACAGTACTAGTGTATTTAGTTGCGTGTCCGCTATGACCTTTGGAATAAAGATAGGACCCGACCGCCGTGTACCATTTGGGGGTAACATACCCAGATTTCCGACAGGAAAATAGAACTGAATATAATCTCTCTCTCTCTCTCTCTCTCTCTCTCTCTCTCACACACACGCGCGCGCGCGCGCGCACGCAAAGTACATACAAATGCACAGAGACAAGGGAGTTTCGATAGTTCAGTTTGTTAATCCCAAGGAGTCGAATATAACCATGGTTATAAACATGTTTGAGACGACCTGTGCAGGTGAAGAGCAACAAATCAGGATGATTGACGTTTAAGGTGCAGCTGATGCAATGGGTATTCATGTTGCTATATATTTTAATAATGTGGTGCATTTGATTGAGATAAATAAAGCATTGTTTTCTAAGTAAATGACGAGAGCACGTCTCACTAGGCCCTCCTTGATAACACCTGGATAACTTTAAATTTCAGTACTATGAAGGATTAAAAGTTGTATTTAAGTTAAACAATCAAAATACTATTAAGCTAATATGTTTTTATCATACAACTTATCAATAATAACAAAATATAACAATTCATTAAGACGTTTATCATCGATCCTATTTATTATTAAATATAATACGTTCCTGTTGTAAATGGATTACCATTTGAATCAAATAATCATCAAAGTTTAATTTTGTAAGTGGTAATTTTTTATATATATTTTTGTATTATATGCCTTGTTTGTAAATCATAAATAAGTTATTTTTTTGGGTTTGAGTTCAAGACCCAGCCTTCATTATGAGCTCAGAAAATTCTATAAACTAATTTGTTTACAATTTGTGGTAATATTCTATTAAGATGATTAATTGTTTTTACAGAAAAATGTTATTGCGACATAAATCAAGTGGGGATGCATGTAATCTTGAGACCAACACGATTATGTATTCCTCTTTTAATTTCAGTCGTTAGAAGTATGTATTGTTTGTGTAAAGATAAAATTTAAGAGTAACCTTTTATTTAAAAATTATTAATGGCAATTACAAAGTGCTCATTAATATTTAGGACACAAATATACTCTGGGATTATTGAGGACTATTTTAAAGACATTTCGGATTTATATATTTGCGATACACCAAGACTATTGGTACGTCAACACATTCAATACTATTGGCACATCAGTATGTTCATGATTGGAACTAACTGGGAACATCACTGCAATTCATTCGGAACACTCTATACTTCTGGATTCGTAATACAACGTTTAGACTTAATTGGAGCTTAATTCACAATAATTGAAGTCGGTTTGAAATTTCCACTTTGTAATAATTTATTAACTAAAGTTTGCAAAACTGTCTGGTTTTGCCCTTTCTATACATAATTGCACGTTTGTGAAGCTACTAGTATATTTAGTTGCATGCCTGCTATAACCTTTGGAATAAAGATAGGACCCGGCCGCCGAGTAGTATTTGCGGGTAATACACCCATATTTCCGACAGCAAAATATAACCGAATATAATATCCCCACCCCTTCTCTCTCTCTCTCTCTCTCTCTCTTCAACAGATGATGTGTGTTGATTTAAAGAAAGATTCTTTGTTTAGTGAGACCTTACTATTTTAACTAATGGCGTAGTTTCTCGTTCCACGTTACATGTCAGATGAAACACAAAATGTCGGGTGTGTACCCACCAGATTGAACGCATTGGACGTACGAGCGGCATACTTCATAAATCAGTTCCAGACATTTGAATGTCGGTAAGCTTAATACTGAGTGTGAACAGCTTGTAAAACAAGATTAAGAAGATAAGTGTTTACGCCTGGTGACGTAAAGAGATTAATCACCAGAATATCGAAAATTAGATTGTAGGTGATCACTATCTTTTTTCAGGAAAGTATAACTATGTGACATTCCCCAATACAACTAAGATGCTCTATTGATTTATTGTTTTTTGTGTGTGCTTTAAATGGTCAAACCTTCTCTTCAGAATCACCCGCGAATAATTCCAATCATTATACAAAAGAAAGCTGTCAAAAAAGCAAACACGGTCGTCAGCTGTTATTTACTGTACTTCATGATACAACAAACATATTCTCTGAAATCAGATCATGTTGTCCAAAGTCTGACAGTTGATCGTAATTCATTCTTATTGGACATTTCATCGTAATTCATTCCTAATGAATACTTGCCTTTGGTCTGTTTTCCTTTCCCCTAATGTGCGCACGACTAAATATAATGCCAAGAAGGATACATTATACAAAAACTGAGACAGCGTAACTTTTTAAAATTGAAAACGGTTTAGCGGAGCTTTTAATTTGTAAATTCTTGCATCAAGAAACAACAAGAAAGAAATGCTAGACAAATGAAACGAAACAAATCGAAGGGAAACGGAAGACGGAGAAAGAATATATACATATTTATAATCTACTTTATCGGTATATAAGCGAAATACAACAGCTATTCTTCAGTTACAACAGGATACATACGATATGTTTTTCAACACGTGCTTGTCGAATAAAACGTCACATACTTTTTATATTGTTGGCTTTATTTACAATCGAATGCAGATCGATTAGTTTTCGAATTTATACATATCATTCGATGAGCGGGTTATTCAGTTTGCTCTTCAATACAGCCTAATGTTTTCTATTGAAGATCAATACCCGATGTAGATAGTAGATTAAGCTAAGACTAACCGCTTTAACCCGGGTATGCCAACCTTTAATCTTGCTCAGATTGGCTAGTTGTGTAACGAAGAGCAAAGTACATTTATATACACGTATTTAATGAAAACACTTAATATCTTAAAGTCGCAACAAGTAGTTTCGCCCACTGTGTGTAAAGGAATATTGTGAAAAATATGTATTTTAATGTATCTGAGACAAGTATAACAAAAGGTACCCCTGCAAAAGTCACAGTAGTTGGAATAATGACAAAACTACTCAGAATAACTGATTAACACGTTTCGAACTCTCTTGTCCGAAAGTATAAATTACTTCATTCAACACATTTCAAACTCTCTTGTCCTCAAATACAAATTAATTCATTCAACACATTTTGTTATGTTCATATTACATTCTTGCAGTAGCATAAACTCCAGGAAAACTAAGGGGAAAAAATCCCCAAATTAGAAAATAGCATCTTCCCCACTACTATATAATGAAACCTAAAATTCCAGCACCTCCCCTCTTTCCCCACTAAAATATTCAACAAAACAACTAAATGCTGCAAATTGAATACGTATAAAATAATCATGGGATTCAGTTAGGCAGCTGTTCTCTAAATGTTTTCAACAGTAATAATGATTGTTGTAATTATTTCCTGAGAACCAAAGTGTGATCAGAATATATAGCTACGGCAGACATGACTGGATATGTCAAGTATTGATTATTTTCAACTATGGACATGATTTGATATGTAAAGTATTGATTCTTTTAAGCAATTGAAATTATGTCAGAAACAAAGCACACAAGTAAGCAGTTTAATATCTTGATAAGTAGTTAAAACAAAATATTTAATTGTTACGGGACTAGAAAATGGAAATGAGATATGCGTTACCTTACTGTCCTTATTAGTTGTGGTTCTGCTCAACCAGCCATTTCGCGGGGACCGCTAGTCAGAATGGATCAGTTATACCGTACTGTCAATCACGTACCGGACTATTTTTAGTCACAGAGAGAAACCCTGTTTGAAGGACGTACCGGTTACCAGACATTAGTCAAACCCAAAGTTGTATCATATCAGTTCTGATTGGTGTAAACTAAATCGAATAGCCAATGGATGTTGATGTATGAAAAAAGATTGGAAAGAAAAGTAAACAAATGGCAGAAAGTGGGCAAGGATTCCCGGCACTGCGTGTTAGTCAGGTAAAAGAAAGACAAATGCAAAATTCTTTGTTGAGCATTGATATGGACTGACCACGAATATTTAGACTCTGTTGAATCGAAATATTGATCTCGGAGTACTGTCTTCTCATAAACAAAAAAGGAATAAAATACGATATTTACCTGTTGATGAACATTGCCTTGCTCATTTATAATTTCTCTCTAATTGTATATAAAGCAAATGTTGTAAATGATGCAGTTATTTTTTTTAAAATTAAAGTAAGCAATGACGTTATCATATCCGTTACCCTATGGATCAAATATGTTCTTACCATTACTAGATCATTGTAAAATCTTAAGCCGTAAAGGAATTTCGAAATCATTGTAATTTGGACGCGCGTGGAGCATTAAAAGGCTATATCTTGATTTATGAACAGGACTCGTTATAAATGAAACTGAGAGTATCGGCGAATGGATGGAGGGCTCTGTGTGTATGTGTATGTGAGCCTGTAATAATATAACACAACGGATAACACGATTTCTTACCACTTGGCATTCCGACCCTGCTAGCTTGTCCTAATGTAAACGTTATGCTATAGTACAAGTCACATTGTTCATATATGAGCAATTATTCATTTTAAATCAATTAAAAAATTTCCTTTAAAAAGTCTGTTCAATCATGATTATTTAATGCTCAGCACCTTAACTGTCATCAAGAAACTTCCATGCAAAAATTATCTGTCGCTATGGACTTTTACAGTGGTGGTCATGTACTAAACTTGGGTCAAAATAAGAGCGCATTGAGTGGAATCATCACAATCAATGCTAGTATGAATTTGTGTATCAATATGTGCAACTTTTATTGTGACATAAGAGCATGCAATATTTAATAAGGATTGGACTGGGTCACACCTTTAGGTTAATTTCGTCTAAAAATGTCTAAAAACTTTAACATTGATTTTGTGGTATGCACCTCTTGGTGTGTTTAAATAATAACTTTCCAAAGGAATATGGATACATACAAATCCAAATGAACTGAATACTTGCCACTTAAAGGTATGTACAATCAAATTCTAAAAAAATTACACCCATTACTGAAACAGTCGGTGTTGAATACCAGCATGACCCATGTGACTTGTACTATAGCTGTGATTAATACTGGATAAATTTTCAAAACTTATCAACAGGCCTTGTTTAATTCATAATGTATTGGAGAAAATTCAGCACTTCTTGGCCAATTTCACATACCTGTAGACCATTGGGACAGAAGTTGCAGCTATTAATTGGATAGTCATGTCACCTTTGAATAAGAGGTAAGTTCAGAACAACCCCATTTCCACATTATATATTGTAATACATTAGCATATAACTTTGGTGTTCAGAATTTATCTTTCCATAAATTATAAATTTTAAATGGAATAAGTTTTACATTAGGAGATGGAAGTAAGACAACACAGCAAGGTGAAAATACCAGGAGGTACATAATCATGTTTTTCCTTGTGTTATATTGTTACAGGTTTAGACCCAACCCCTTTATCCCTTGACTGATGCTCATAATTTCATTTGTAAATCCTTGTGGATTTATTTTTATTAATATGTGTTTCATATGTAGTTTATTTTATAATATCAAATCTTTTAGAATCTTACTCTCCCATCAAAGCAACAACCCCAACTTTTCATTATAATGTCCACCCATGGAAGCCATTTTATTTGTGTATACTTCACTTTTACAAGACTGCCAAAGTGGTTAGAGCATCTGCCTTGGGTATAGTAGGTCATGCATTTGAATACCATCCGAGTCTTATCAAAGACTTATAAAATTCTACTAGCAGCTGCCTTGCTTGGCGCTCAGCATTAAGAGGTTAGATGTCAGGACTGGTATCAGGATAATGTGACTGGGTGGGACTAAAGTTTAATTGGTCATACTCATAATTGGGCAGATTATTAGAACAATCAGTATAATCGGTATCGGCAGAAATAATTGGTGCCAATGTAAACAAATTTCCAAAATATAAATTCAGTCATAACATTCATCTTGAGATGGCTTGAATTTTAAATCAGAATTAAATATTGGAAATTATGGAATAAACATTTGATTTGGGGGTTAATTGAAAGACAATATATTCCTTAAAGTAAATACATTTTAACACACTTGCTGTAAACTACTGCTGATTGCTGCACACAACAAATTATCAATACCATTCATGCACTCATCCCAATCTCAGCAGTCAACCAGCCAATGAGGCCTTGTGTGGATGTTGAACTTCCAGCATACACAGATAGCTAGGCAGATTAGCTAGCTAGCAAAATTTCCAACTGCTATGAAACTATGACTCACTATAGTTAAGCTGTTCTTTAGCCAGTTCTGCAATGCTGCTAATTAATGAATAGTGGTTGCACACTGAAGCAGCTGAATGCTGACATACAAATATTATGCAGTACTGATACTGGCAGCACCAACGATGTTACCCCTGGATTCCCCATCTGCTGAGCTGCTTTAGCGCATGACTTGCAGTGTGGTGCATGCATCAATCCAGCCACGTGGACAATATAGTAGTAACTTACTTGATTTAAAACATTGTTTCAAGAGTGCGAATCGATTTGATTATTAATACTGACTAGTGATTGTACACTATTAAATATTCTACCAAGCCTATGCATAATGTCAAACTTGAAATGCTCAAGTTTAGTATGGAATTACTTCAGAGTAAATGTAGTCAACGAGTCCAAAACAAATTGCACACCTTGGAAACCAGAGATGGAAATGATTCTAAAAACTATACGACATCAAGCACATCATCAAATATGGCCTGTTTCTGGCAGATAAAAAAGAAAAGGATGCTGCATAGTTAACCTCAGCAGCTGCAGCAACTCCTCGTACTTTGACTATTGATGCCATGCTGGACCTGAAGTAGCCATTTGCATTTGACGACCTGAGAGCTATTAGTTGGCACAAAGCTATTGCAGAGTTCATAACAGTAGATGTGCAACTATTTTCCGTTGTTGAAGACATTGTATTTAAACGTCTGATGGCCAAGGCAGAACCACGCTATATACATGTAATTCCAAGTCGGAAGTACTTTTCCATATATTTGATACCTGACATGCATAAGGCGATACAAAGCAAGGTGCATGATTTAGTTTCTGCCCAATCTGACCTTAGTTTGACCTCTGATGCATGGTCAGACCTGTCCATTGACATAGCCTTGTTGAGTCTTACAGCACATTGGCTGATGGAAGACTTTCAGCAGAAACATGTGATTTGAGCTGCAGTGCCTCTTGATAAATCACATACAGGAGAATATTTGGTGAGTAAACTGGACAAATTATGTGAGGAATACAACATTCCCACAAGTCATATCCATGTTATTCTGTGTGATGGAGGTACAAGCATGGTTAAAGCAATGCGTCTGGCTGAAATTGACAGCATCAGCTGTTTTGCACACACGCTGCAGCTCATTGTTAGTGATTACTACTGTCACAACAAGCTGTCAAAGATGTTTTGGCGATCTCTTGATCCACAGCCAGAAAGTTCCTGCAATTCATCCAGGCACAGCAGCTTGAAGAACAGCAGGAAAAATTTGGCGTTGCCCATAAGAAACTTGTCCAGGATGTCCAGACATGCTGGGATTCTACATACAATACGTTGGTTTCGCTATATGAACAAAAATAAGTCTTGGGGGCTTAGGGGGCGCTCACCAGTTATTATGTACTTTTGAGATAGTGACGTATGTAAGGTGAAGTTGTTTGCATTTAAAACATACACAATGGAGAGAATGTTGGCATACTTATATGCTACATTAATGTAATTTGGATGATATTTCTTTGGATATTGTACTTTTGGAAATTGTACATGAACTAAGCACACTGCTAACTATAGTGACTGCTCCCTTGTGCTAAAAAATCAGCCTGAATTAGTCTAAAGTACACTATCCACAACAGCTATTAAAATAGGGAAAGTGAAGTTTGCCAGACTAGACAATACCAGCTTCTGAAAGTGCAATGAATGAATTACCATATATATAAAATGTAAATAAAAAGTTATTGGCTCTTTTTTATACAATTTACCTCTGAAGTTCAGGAAGTGAAAATGACCAAGTGGAGCTAGCACTTTTTTGAAAGGTGTACATCTGGAGTAAGGCCAAGCTGTATAGTCTATAACCCATCAATCATATTATACCAAAATAAAGGGAATTAAAGGTTCTTTCAATTATACCAAAGATATACAAGGTTATTTTTAAATAGCCAGTATAACCAGTGAGGAAAGCTGGTGAAATTCTTCTTCTTTAAAATTCTAGCCCTATGCAAAATATGAAACTGTAGAGCACCACCTTACACTACTCTCTATGACCTGCCTAGCCTAACAGCACAACAGTGGGTCTTGATTAACAATATTGTAGATATGCTAGGCCCATTCGCGGACATTACCTAGGAAGTAAGTGATAGCCAAATATCAGTATCCATCATTCTTCCTATGCTGAAAATACTCCAGATGTTGCTGGCTCGAGAGCATGAAGAGAGTCTAATAGAATCTAGGTTGGGGTTTGCACTGAGACAAGGAAATCACAGTCAAGAGGTTACATTGTTTGTCTCCCCTTGAGGCTTGCCCTGCGACTGGGATTTCCTTGTCTCTGTGCAAATCCCAAACCCCAACATAGATTCTCTTTCTCACCCAATAATTTCCTTTAAAGTAAACAAGAACTTCTCACTTTTGCATCATAGTTGATGTGCAAATGTTTACATTATTACAAGAAAATGTTTCATTTTCATCATTTTCAATTTAGAAAATTTTGTAAATAATGAAATGATACTGGGCTCACACCTCTTAATTAAACTTTACATGTAACATGAGCGTCCATGCTTGGGTTATTCACGGGTGATTAGTGAACTGTGTTACTATCGTATATAACTCTCATTTTCTTTGGAGGAGGTGAAATTGTTTGTGACATACTTGTGTTGTCCTTAATATTGATTGTAAAATTATCCACGTGTGTAATAGACCCTCCAAAAACAGACTCTAGCAGATAAAAATAATAATGAGGACTTTTTATAGCACCTAGTCTTTAGCAGCTCTAAACGCGTTACAACATTAGACAACACCTATAAAATAATAAATATATAATGATATGTTTACAAAAACAAACACCATGAAATTAGAAAACATTAAAAAATATGCTGAGAATATTTAAAGTAGGAAATATTATTAGGTCTTTAAGTTTGTTCTTGCAGTCGAAATAAGTGAGTTTTGAGAGCACTCTTGAATGTGATCACTGTGTCTTTGTGTCTAAGTTCAGTGACCAATTCATTCCACATTGCTGGGCCCTGGTATGCAAAAGAATGCTGTCCATATGACTTTGTATTCATAGTGGGAATAATGAGTATACGATTGTCAGAAGAGGAGTGTAAGCATCTTGCTGGTGTGTACACATGGGTGAGGTCAGATAGGCATGTTGGACTTGAGTCCGACAGTGAAACGTAGCACAGAGAACATATTTTGTGTTTGATTCTGGATTGAATGGATAGCCATTGTAGGGTACAGAGCAGCGGGGAGGTGTGCTCTGATTGTGGTACTCTAAGTATGATCCGAGCAGCTGTGTTTTGAACTTTATGAAGTTTCTGGAGTAGATATTGAGATGAACCAGACAGAATTGAGTTACAATAGTCCGGTCTTGAAAGTACTAATGAACACACAAGTGTTTTAGTGGCATCAACTGAAAGATATTTGCAAATGGAGCTGATGTGTCTCAGCTCAAGATATGCAGCCTTGCATATGTTCAGTACTGTCCAGAGTAACACCTAGGTTTCATACTGATTATGTAAATTTAATGTTGGTGCTGCTGATATTTATTGTTTGATGTAAAGGATGTGAATGAGAAAGTCTTTGTGTTGTGATTAGAATGGCCTCAGTTTTATCATCATTCATCTGCAGCTTGTTACAAGTCATCCATGACTTCACATCAGAAAGGCACCTCTCTACACCTTGGATGGTAGCATCAACTTCAGTTGGGTGGCTAGATTTGTATACTTGGGTGTCATCAGCATACAGTTGTTGAGACACTGGATGATGATCTAGGACACTTGAGAGCGACTGAGTGTACAGAATGAAGAGAACAGGTCGAAGAACATACCCTTGTGGAACACAACATAGATCAACTGGACTGGAGTGTATTCCATTTGCAGATACAATTTGTGTCCTGTTGACCAATTAGGACTTGAACCACAGTAAGGCTGTATCATGAATGCCAAATACATGCTGGAGATGGTGAAGTAATATATCATGGTCTATTTTGTCAAATGCTGCAGATAAATCAAGGAGGGTGATAACTGTAATCTTTCCACTATCCAACGCAGAGAGAATGTCGTTAAGTACTTTTAGAAGAGTAGTTTCAGTACTGTGGCAAGGGTGATATGCAGACTGTACATTGCTTAAAAGACTGTTTGAATTTAGATGAGATACAAGCTGGGATAGAACAACCTTTTCTAAGATTTTTGATATGAATGGGAGATTAGAAACTGGGCGGTAGTTCTTTAAATCGTTATGGTCTAGTGTTGTTTTCTTCAGCAGAGGCTTTACAATGGCAGTTTTGAAAAATGAAGGGAATTACCCGGAGGAGAGAGAGGTATTAATAACATCAGTTAGTGAAGGCAATACTGGATCTAATCACTCAAGCAGCAGTGATGTTGGAATTGGATCAAGTTCACATGACTTTGGTGCACTCTTCATCAGGATTGTACATACGAAATCCATAAAGACATGTACAAATGCTGCTAATGGTTGCCGCTCAAATTCTGTATCCCAATTGTATGGTGACAATGAGTCAATTGAAATTGTGGTGTCAAGCTTATCTCTAATGGTTTGTACTTTATCATGGAAGAAATTTGCAAACATGTCCGTAAGGTCGACTGGAGAGAAGGTAGTTGGAAGTGGTGTAGATTTGTAACCATGTATTAAACTTTCAAGTTCACGGATTCTTTGAAAACTTAGTTTTCTCTATTGGAAATATGGCAAGTGCTACGTGAAATTTGCTTATGGATTAATATGTTGATGGATAAATGATTCGTTCTGGCTGGTAAGTGCATTATTTGTCATTAAATATTGTAAGTATAGTTTTGATTCAACTGGGGCACACTGGAGATGCTTAACAAAATTAGAATAAAGCATGCTTGACATAACACATTTCTGGCTGTTACTAAGCTTCCATAGTTGTTAAGAGAGTTGGGAGGCTATGAAGTGTATAGGTCTATAGTCTATGCACTTGGATCAGTGTTTTCTGTCATAGTTTATTTCACATAGCATTTAGAATTTTATCTTATCTGTAGCACAGTCAATTTTCAGGTCAGCATCATTAAATATAGCTAACAGTATATAATTTATTTCACTCAAAGTATTTAAAACTAGTTAAGTAGCTTTAGCTACATTTAATGACACTGACCTGAAAATGTACTGAGCTAGGCCTGCATATAGGATAAAATTGACCATGCTGTATGGAACGAACAAGCATAATACCAAAAAGCTTGACATCATATATGTGTCTTTGTCTCTCTCCAAATGATTTTGTATGGTGTGTTCTCAAAGATGGATTGACCATAAGTTACTATGTTTTTGTTATATATTTGTTGTTGTTGTTGTTTGATTTTAGAACAACTGTGTCAGGCACAGCAGAAGACAACAAGGGTTTCATTTTTTAAAAGTAGTGCTGAGCGCGTGGACACCTTGACTGAGTTGACTGTTCTGCTTTGACTAGACTGAGATACGAAAAGAAAGGTTAGCAAAACAAACAGATTTTTCTGTCCCAAGGTATTCAGACAATGTGCCATGATATGTTGACGTTACTGAACACATGATTTGCTGATGTTGCCAGCGACCAGTAGCAAAGAATTACTTGTGAACCAGATCCAAAGAATGGCTTAGAGCAGAATGCATCATAGTTGCGTCAGCTGACAAACAGGAGGAACCTGAAAAGAAAAACTGAAACTGAAACAGATGCCACTGGACCATCAACGTTGCATCTCTGTGATTTGTTTTCTGTGGCTGTGATGAACGTGTCCATACCATCAATGTAACAACCCACGTGGATGATGCCATTGACGCGATGCTTAAATCGTATCTCACCAGCTCTCTGTTGCCATGAGAAGAAGACGTATACGGCTGGTTGTTGTTGTAGGGTTTAACACCATTTTTCAGCACACAATAGGATATAAATGGCGGCCAGTAATAATGGTGGAGGAAGAACCCGGAAAGAACCACTGACCCAAGAGAAGCTACTGGCAATCTTTCTCACATACCCACATTGGCTGAATCCAAGACTCGAACACACGCATACAGAGGTGAGATGGCAGTGATCTGTAACAGACAGCGCTTTAGACCACTCGGCCACTCAAGGCCCCACATATACGGCTCGTGGAATGTTCACAGGTTTCAGTTCCCCTACTTGGCCAAATAAGCTGGATGCTATTTGTCTGCACCAGCTTCAAGCATTCCGATCGAGCAGCTGTTTAGTGGTACAGGCCAGATTTTGTCAGATCGTCATGGATCGTTACTTGGCAATAAGGGAGAAACGTTACTGTTGCTTAAATACAGCCTACCTCAACTAGACCTTCAGTATTAGCTGCAGCCAGCATACAGTGACATCTAGCTTTAGTCTTAAAACATGCATATTATTATTGGGCTATCGTTATTAACATATTTTAGTCATTGACAAATAATATAACTGTAACCCAGTGACTGTGATTTCCTTGTCTCGGTACAAAAACTGACATAGATTCTATTTTTTCCCACTTAATTTAAATAACACTGTACCCTTGCAATTTAGTTAGCAGATTCAAAACACAGCATTAATCCAGTACTATTATTGATTCTCACTTTATACAAAGGTCATCAGGTTTTGTACTTTTTATATAAATCTGAATAATTATGTAAGTAGAATCTAGCTATATATGTAGTCCGAGTTTCCTCTAACCCTTGCCACCTTATTTTTGATATTTGGACATTTATATTGAGGGTGTAGGGTCAGAGTCCATTCCCTATTGAAAAGTTGGAATTTGCTGATACCATTTGGTGTCAGCATATGGTAGCCACTTACTAGCTGGCCCAGCAAACTTGAATGACCTTTCATTGATAGGAATATGATTTATTTTCTCAGAAATTGCGATCTTAGCATTTGTTATGTATTTAATCTGCTGACAGACGAGACAAAAGTACATCGATGCTGAAATTTGGCTTGGATCTGCCAATTTGCATTCCTAGTCACATGACTCCATAACTCTCGCAACCTACATGTCAATGCCATCAGAGGTCATACAGTCATGTGATATCAACAATAAACCATTTATAGTGTTGCTGTAGGAAAACAAATCCAACATGTAAAATGAAAGTCACATAATTTTTATAGAAAAATGAAAACAATTTAAACTTCTCAAAATATTTATTGTGAAAACAATGACCGAAAATCTGTAAATGTTGTAGCAATTGGAAGAAAACCAGATTCACTATGTAGAGAGCACATGTCAATGTGGTACTCACGTGACACCAACAAAAACATCGCTGACACTTGCTCTGTACTTCTTGAAAATGGTTTTCTCCATCCTGCTGCGATACTGACAGGTTTCTGGTCGTTGTTCTCAGAATAAATATGTTGGGAATTAAGTGTGCATCATATTTATTTACAAACATTAAGTGACTTCTATATAATATGTCCAAATCCTATGTTATGCAACTTTTTGAAATTTGTTTGCTGTCAATATCACATGACTATATGACATCTGATGTCATTGATATATAGGTTGCAAGATTTGTATAGTCATCTGACTTGAAATGCAAATAGCCAGATCCATGTCAAATTTCAGCAATGGCATACTTTCGGCTCATCTGTCAGCTGATTCCATCTTTTTGATAGGGAATGGACCCTGACACTACACCGCAACATAAATGTCCAAATATCAAAAATGGGGTGACAAGGGTCAGAGGAAACTCGGCTACTATATATACTGATCTTAGGGGAAAAAAAAATAAAGAAAAAAATTACATATATGTTGGAAGTATTTTTGTACAATGAATGTCTTGAGCCACATGCTTTTGAAATTCCAAATACTTATGCTGTGTATTTATAAAAACATGTTAATGAGGGCAATAGGGTGACCTGTCAACCCAAAGTACAAAAGTTTTATTCAATAGAAAATAGAAACATAAAATCATTTGATATTACATTCATTACTGTATTATCACATTTAATTGATGGATGTCATATGAAATTACAATAAATAATTCATGTCTTTTATATGGTTAAGTTTTATCTTTCATTAGTTCTAATTTGGCAAAGGTTCTATGATAGACAATGGTACAATACTGTGCAGTACAATATGCCTATTGGGCACAGTTCTAATGAAGTGTGCAGTGACATTAGGAAATTTCTTATTCATGACATTCTTGGAAATTTATATTTTCTGTTTTGGAAATATGGGTATTGCTATCACTAGCGCAATGATATGCTACATGGAAATCTTTTTGTGGACTAGCATGTGGACTGATGAGTAGACCATATTGTTTGGTAAGTTCAGTTTTCATATGCAGTCAAGTTGTTACAAATGATTCAACTTAAGCAGATTTTGTGTTTTTCTGACAAAATTAGAAGAAAACAGTTTGACATAACACATTTCTGGTTTTGGCCAGCTTTGCTGTTGTTGTTGTTGTTGTTCTAGGGTTTAATGCCATTTTTCAGCACAAGATAGGCTATACATGGCGGCCAGTATAACTGGTGGAGGAAGAACCCTGACAAACCCAGGGAAGAACCATCGACCCACGAGAAGCTACTGGCAGGCTTTCCCACGTACCCACACTATCTGAGCCTTGGACTCAAACCCACGCAGACAGAGGTGAGATGGCAGCGATCTGGAATGGTGAGCGCTTTAGACCACTTGGCCACTCAGGGCCCCTGGCCAGCTTTGCAGTAGCACTTGAGAGCTTAGTTTTGTGTGTCCAGTAATGTGTATTGTCTTTGTGTCCGGAGTACTGTCAAATAGCTCAATGCTTGTGTGTTTGTGTGTGTCAGAATGTTTTGTATGGTGTTATCAAACTGGACACCATGATTAAGATGACAGGTCTGATATAACTAAACTGAGATAAGAAAAGTAAAGTTAGCAAAACAGGTAGATTTTTCTGTTGCATGGGTGAGAAATGGTACTTAATGTCTGCACCATGCCCTGGTGCGAGACATCTCTATTAACTGCCACATTGTTAAAGCTACTTTAAAAATCCAAAACACAAACACACATTCACCTTACAACACACACACACACACACACACACACACACACTTTGTTTTGTTATCTCTATTGTTGTAAATTTTAAATCTTTACAGGTATCAATTTGTGTGTGTGTGTGTATATAAGATTTAAAATTTTCCCAATGTTTCGAGCTAAATAAGCTCTTTGTCAAGGAAAAAAACCCTTAATTATACAAAACAAACACTTAACAAAATCTATGAAAAATGTTTGACTGCTTCATGCTAGAATCACTAGGAGCAATTTACAACAAGAGAGATAACAAAACAAAATTATGCAAAAATAATAGATTAGCGGTTTCTGTGTCTGTCACATAGAGAACCAGTATGTTTTGACCTCATTCTAAATTGTTGTACGGTTTAACGCCATTTTTCAGCACATGATAGGCTATACATGGCGGCCAGTATTAATGGTGGAGGAAGAACCCGAGAAAACCCTGGAAAGAACCACCGACTCTCAAGAAGCTACTGGCAAGCTTTCTCATCCACATTGGCCGAATCCGAGACTCGAACCCACGCAGACAGAGGTGAGATGGCAGTGATCGGTAACGGAAAGCGCTTTAGACCACTCGGCATTCTAAATTGTGAACAAAGGACGGAAACATGAGAGATTAATACCATGCACTGGAATCGGTAAAGAAATTATATACTGGCAAGAAGGTTCTGAAGGACAATGTCAAGATAATTGTTTGTTGGGATAATGGACAATAATAATTATAATAATATTATTATAATAATAGTATAATAATGACAATAAAATCATAAGAAATGTTAGTACAATATAACCTTTGTGCACTTGTCCTTACTAGGTAAAAATTGGATAAAAACTGAATACTTCTGCATTGCATGAGTAAATACCAATGTGCACCTTGAAAACAAATTTGTGTTCATTTTCTACCTGTAAGAAGTGCCAAAATTCAGCATTGCTAATTATCTGGCATGCATCACATTTACCTATTTAACTTATTTTTTGTTTAGTGTAGAATGCATTAAAATATGCCTATTTATTTTGTTTTAACAGCTATACCCAGTGCAGGCTTGATACTAAGTGTGTAAATATCACGAAAATATTATATTTCACACCTAGTATGGTAGTTGCATTTACCATTACACTTTTTAGTAATCTAGGTGTCATTATCATGTGGAGACGTTTCCCTTTGAAGAAACTACCATGCGCTGTCAAGAAATTAAGATCCAGGGAACATAACAATGTTGTGATCTTTCTTCTTGACAGAAAGTGGTCCCTGATCACCAGTATTTTTATTCTTTAAAAAAAAACAACAAAGTTAAGACTGAAGGCAACCACTCTGGGGGCCTAGTGGTTAGAGCATCCCTTTTGGATGCGGGAGTTTGTGGGTTCGAACCCCGGCAGAGTCATACCAAAGACTGATAATAATGGTACTAGCGGCTGCCTCACTTGGCACTCAGCATTAAGAGGTGAGTGCTAGGTGAGAGCTAGGACTGGTTGATCTGGTGTCAGGGTACTGTGACTGGGTGGGATATGATGCTACATGTCTGCAGCATGACGCCTCAGTGCTAGACATCAAATAAACTGCCACACTGCAGACATCATAGCGATATGACTGAAAAATTGTTAAAGCTACATTGAAAATCCAAATCTTACACACGCACTCATACACACACACACAGAAGTATTATTCATACATTGTCGTGCTGAAGTGAAAACACCAGCAAATATTTGTCTAAGTATATAATTACATTTTACAAGAAAAATCTTGCTAATTATAAATAAGCATCTTGGCTGATTACCTTCTGCTTTCACACACTGCAAGCCGTAGTAATAGATTTATAAAACATATAATGTTGAGTCAGCAGAATTTAGTTGGGCTCATGATTATAAATAGTCTTGTTCTCTTGTCCAATCAGCAATCTTCCTTTTGTTAGGCACCCCCGAGTAGCTCTCTCCAATTGCATGTTTGACTACAATGGGTTATGTAGGATGCATGTTCGGTGGAAATAGTGGAGACCGAATTCAACTTTCAGATACAAGTTATCAACATTTTTCTTGTGAAACTAATTAAATACATATAGAAATATATGTTAATATCTCTGCTATAGTGTGACAGTGCACATGTATTAATAAAGTTGCACTGTCCTGAAAACACTGATGATTTGAGGTGGGCAAAACAGAGCAGAGCAAAAATCATACAGTTTTTAAATTCTTTGTCTCGTAGCATCTCACATGTCCAACTTATTAAGGTGTGTGATAGTTTTTTGAAAAAATTGGCATAAAAAACTAAATGTGATCTAGATTACTGAAAGATGTAGTTATAATTGTGAATAACGTTAAAATAAAAATTAGTAATTTTTCAATGTTTGTGTTTGTTATACTGCACCCTCATCTGCAAACTTGGTTTTCAGACGAGATAGTTTTTCTGTTTTTTGAAATTCACAAATGTATAAAATGCATATTGGTTATTAGAGTCTTCAATTAAAAGACACTGCTCCATTATTTTGATTAATTTATTCACAATTTGTATGTACAAGGCTGTGCTGTTTTGCAGTTACCATGAGTCACACACATTTCAAGTGCTTTATCAACAGCATAAAGGATCGTTGTCGATTTTGTGTAACAAAGCAACACCAAGGTGGTCACTGATGAACTAAAAAATACAGGACAGTCTGTTGTATACATGTCAAAGTGATCATATTAAACATGGGAAAGACTGGTTGAAAACTTCACTGTATAAAAGTGTATGAATGACAACCATAGGCAATGCCCCCCTCAACAACAATCATGTAATCAATTTTTTTTATTATTTGTTTATCCATTAAACTGTCAGATAAGCAATTTGTAATTTTAATATAGCACTATTAATTGGAACCCTAAATACCTCTAGGTGTGGGAAAGACTGCCAGTATCTTCTCATGGGTCGGTGGTTCTTCCCTGGGTTTTCCTGGCTTCTTCCTCCATCAGTTATACTGGCCGCCATGTATAGCCTATCTTGTGCTAAAAAATGGCGTTAAGCCCTAGAACAACAACCAACTCAATGCATTATAGCAAAAAATAAGTTTGTACAATTTATGAATTTTGTTATGTAGGCCTTAATACATAAGTAACAGTCTTTCAAAATATACATTGCTTAAATGTGAAAGGATAAACTGGGTTTGATGTACAGAGTAGCTAGTGGCGAATTTGGTGCATGTTTATTGTTTTGATAGCTTGAGATAAATCTAGTTTCAGATGTTTGCTTACAAATGTTTTGAAAAGAAAAAAGTTCCAGTGACACAGTGGTATGGATGAAAAAAAGAGCATCCAACATATTTTTCTTGATAAAGATTAAAGTCAAAATTGCCAGTGTATGTGTAAAAATTAGTCAAGTAATGGTTTAAGAAACTCCTCAAATTCTGTAGCAATTACCTTGATGTTTGTGATGAAAATGACTATGTACCATTAATATTGTCTGACAGCATCCATAAGAAACAGATCATTTGAATTTGTGCACAGTGTTATTTATATTTAATTTTTAATTTCGTTTTGTCTTTTCTCGAGGGGCCCCGAGTGGTCTAAAGCGCTCTCCGTTATGGATCGCTGCCATCTCACCTCTGTCTGCATAGGTTCGAGTCTCGGATTTGGCCAGTGTGGGTATGTGAGAAAGCTTGCCAGTAGCTTCTCGAGAGTTGGTGGTTCTTTCCGGGGATTTCCCGGGTTCTTCCTCCACCATTATTACTGGCCGCCTTGTATAGCCTATTGTGTGCTGAAAAATGGCATTAAACCCCACAACAACAACAACAAAAATCTTTCCTCAATGATTATGTTACATACACTTAATTTATATTGTGTGAATGACCTTTATCCATAGCATGTCTAATGTTATGTAGGGTAAACATGTCTAATGTTATGTAGGGTAAATATGTCAGTGTTATGTAGGGTAAACATGTCTAATATTATGTAGGGTAAACATGTCTAATGTTATGTAGGGTAAATATATCAATGTTATGTAGGGTAAACATGTCTAATATTATGTAGGGTAAACATGTCTAATGTTATGTAGGGTAAATATGTCAATGTTATGTAGGGTAAACATGTCTAATATTATGTAGGGTAAACATGTCTAATGTTATGTAGGGTAAACGTGTTTTGTTTTGGTTCTAGATATGGGGGGGTTCACGGTTAGTATCTCCCCTTGAAAACACAAGAGGGCATCTCGGTGCGACTCACTTCCGGATAGTTCAGTCATTTAAGATGGCAGAGGTAGATCAAGAAAATGTGACAGACTGCTCACATCACATTATGCAAGCAGGATCAATATCACATTATCTTAAAAAGAAATTCTATCAATATTTGATCAATTGTTTTTACATCTCTTTTTTTCACTAACTTCTTTCAAATAAATATTATCTGCCCATTTCAGAACTTCATTATCTTTCCATTTTTACCTTATGCTCTAGTTTGTATTATTTGATTGTGCAAATGTGTATTGATGCGTAAAAAGTTCTTGCAATTTATCTCGCTTGAACCATAATGAAAATATGTTTATTTTTTACAGCTTTAATCATAGCAGTTAATGGAGGTTGAATGACGAGAATTTGTTTAATAATTTCTTATGGTTCTTTTATTATTGATTTAGACTGTTGCTTTTCTATTAAAATTCATTATATTTTTCATGAAATAACTTGAGTTTTTCAAAATGCACAAATGTCAGCCATGCTTGAACAGACAGGCACACGTACAAGTCTCCTTGATGATTATTTTCATTTTATTTCCTTGAACGGTTGGAAATGTTAGAGTATACAGTTTGGAGAAATATCAATGTTAGACACACTATGCATATATAGGACATCTGTGGCTCTCACCTATCTGCCAGTCTGCCTGTATGTATGTCTGTCTCCTTTCATCTGGTGCATGGGTATATATATCCTCGAAAGAATGTCTGTTCGCCTACGTATATTACATAAACATACTTCTGGTTAAAAATGAGTATAAAATGATGCTAAGATAGAAAGAGTGACTGATAGATAAAGACAACAAATATGAATAGTTGTGAGTATCCATTTATTATTGACTTGTAGAACATGGTCTTACAAGCAGTCTCTTTTTTAAATCATACTGTTTGCAATTTCACATCCGGTCACGTGGATCAATATTGATTTAAAAAGGCGAACCAAAGTAATAGGACGGAATCTGTGAAATAATTGGATCTTTAAAACCTACATATTTGGTGCAAGGAAAGTTCAACATAATTAAGCTAATTTTAAGAAGGCTGTTCTATTTGAATTTGCTGGTGGCAATCAGAAATGTTGTCTAAAGACCCCAGCAAATTTGAGAGTTATTACCTGTCAGCATAAGCAAAGAAATAATTATGCTGAAAGTTATTGCATGTACTGTCCGATACTTGATGTTTCAAAAGTCAAAAAGAAAATGAAACAAACAAAAAACAAACGTCATTGGGCATGTTATTTAAGCTGAATATTGTATGATATTTACACCCAAATATGAATAAATATTCTGTCTGCATTAATTACACTCCTTTATCATTATGATAGCTAATGTAGTTATTGCTTTGTTAAGTTCCTCTGAATAAATTAAAATACTGTGTTCCATTTTTACAAAAAAACATTTCTGGTTTAAAATATTCAGCATTACAAATCAGCTGACGTATCGATTTCGTGTTATAATTTTCTTATCAACCTTGTGTTATAACTTTCTTAACTTGTGTTATAAACAAACTATCAGCCTTGTGAAAATAACTGAGAAAGAAGGATATATCAGCATATGGAGAATGAAAATTGTTGAGATTGTTTTCGTTAAAGTTACATAGCCATAAATGTGCAATAAATGTTTAAAATCGGAGAACAAAGTGAAATGTTCCTACAGATGTATCTGAAATTATGGATAATGAATCTATATTATCAGGTATGGACAGTGTATTTAATTTAATTATTTGATATCATTTAAGTATGGAAAGTAAATATTATTTAATTATCTGATATAATGTAAGTATGGACACTGAATCTAATTATCTGATTTAATGTCTATAATTATTATCCTAGTATGAACAAAAGATGTTTGACATATATAATTGATTCATTGGTTTAACCATAATGATCTGTAGTACAGCTAAGATTCCTTCCTTTGTTGACTTTATGTTTTGCTAACCAAGTGTAGAATGGTGAACTGTCCGGAATTGGAATTTTTTTGTGGGCATGCGCATTGGAGCTAAGGGGGGTAATTTTAGGCGCTACGATCAGTAACTCCGTTGCAACCGTGAAACCCCCTATAGCCTTGATTCTGATTTTTTAAATTTATAGAAATGAATTCTGTTGACAGTTTGATAGAGATTTCCAGAGTAGTTGGGATCTATATGAGATTGTTATAACTTATGATATTCTAGAAATGAACATTTGACCCTCATGCTGGTTCTCATATCATAGGTTTTTATATAATGGAGAAGTAAACAGAAATGCCTCATTCCTGTCTTAACATCCAAAGTGGAATCAGTCTTATTGTTGTGTCCAGTTTTAATTTTAGATTTTTTCTTCTTCTAAATTTAATTTATTCACTGGGATTGCAGAGTACTCTTTGACTTCGGGACTAAATCACTGTCTTGGGATTTTTGTGAATTCATTCAAGGGCATTTTGGATGATGCCATTTTGGTATATCAAGACTGGTGGCATATAAACACTATTCCAGTCTGTTGGCAAATCAGCACATTTAGAATTGGAATTCATTTGTAACACCACTGGAATTCATTCAGAATACTCCCTACCTTTGGACTGGTGATAGAACTTGTAGCACTATTGGGATTCATAATACTGTAAGTTCTTTTTAAATTTTCACTTGCATTCTAGGGAAATAAATTATTTATTGAATTTTACAAAACTTGTTGCATTCATTCTTATCTGTTATTTAGTTTGTAACAATGGAATCATAACAACAAATCAGTCTAATTTCCTCCCTGAGGTAATAGAGGGCAATGTGCTTCACATGGTTGAGTGATGACAATATCATAGATATAAGAAAATGTTTAAAGCAGCGGAAGCTGAATGCTGACAACACTGACAGTGATTAAATAGAAACTGAATACTGACCATACAGACAGTGATTAAATAGCTGAATGCTGACAACACTGACAGTGATTAAATAGAAACTGAATACTGACCATACAGACAGTGATTAAATAGCTGAATACTGACAAAAGAGACAGTGATTAAATAGAAACTGAATGCTGACCATACAGACAGTGATTAAATAGAAACTGAATGCTGACCATACAGACAGTGATTAAATAGCTGAATACTGACAAAAGAGACAGTGATTAAATAGCTGAATGCTGACAACACTGACAGTGATTAAATAGAAACTGAATACTGACCATACAGACAGTGATTAAATAGCTGAATACTGACAAAAGAGACAGTGATTAAATAGAAACTGAATGCTGACCATACAGTGATTAAATAGCTGAATACTGACAATACAGACAGTGATTAAATAGAAACTGAATGCTGACCATACAGACAGTGATTAAATAGCTGAATACTGACAATACAGACAGTGATTAAATAGAAACTGAATGCTGACCATACAGACAGTGATTAAATAGAAACTGAATGCTGACCATACAGACAGTGATTACATAGCTGAATACTGACAATACAGACGGTGATTAAATAGAAACTGAATGCTGACAATACAGACAGTGATTAAATAGAAACTGAATGCTGACCATACAGACAGTGATTAAATAGAAACTGAATGCTGACCATACAGACAGTGATTAAAAAGCTGAATACTGACAATACAGATGGTGATTAAATAGAAACTGAATGCTGACAATACAGACAGTGATTAAATAGCTGAATACTGACAATACAGACGGTGATTAAATAGAAACTGAATGCTGACAATACAGACAGTGATTAAATAGAAACTGAATGCTGACAATACAGACAGTGATTAAATAGAAAATTAATGCTGATGGAAAGAGTGATTAAATAGCTGGATACAGGCTATACCGACAGTGGTTAAATATAATCTGAATACATGTACTGACAACAGAAAGATTAAATAGATGCTGAATGCTGAGAGTACAGTAAGTGATGAGATAGAAACTGAATACTTGCAATACAGACTGATTTAATCAAAGATAAATCCTGACAACACAGACTGATTAAATAGAAGCTGAATACTTACAACACAGACAGTGATTAAATAGAAGCTGAAACCTGACCATACAGTGATTAAATAGAAGCTGAATACTGACAATACATTTAGTGATTAAATAGAAAATCAATACAGACAGTGAATTAATAGCATAGACATTTGAAAAGTTTGACCCAAAGTCAGCAGCCAGAAGACGAAGGTGGGTGGTTAGGAGGACCTGAGGAATGGCACAGAGATCAGAAATCGCTCCCTCTGGGGAAATAAGCAAATTTGTGGTAGTCCAAAACCATTGATACTTCGTGAGTTATTTTTCTTCCAGATTAAAATGTAGGTAGCAGAATTTGTAACCTGCTACTTCATGTTTGATTCTAACCATGATAAACCGTACAGTTAAATCTTGTGTATTCTACAGTGTAGTAGTTCGGAACTGTTCTGATTGCCTTTTTTCATTATTCATTCCTTATTTATTATTCACACAATATAGGAGAGAGCAGTGTTCCCAATCACAAGTTTAAATAATTGTATTTGCAACTATTGCAAGTAAAAATTGCCATGGTTAATGTCTGTCAACTTTATGAATAATAATGTGGCAAGTTGGAAATGATATCAGTACTTTTAAATTACAATTATTTACTACATTTTATGTCAACAGGCGCTTGAAAATACAATTTAATGTACAGCCCAATCCTGTTTTGATTGTGGGACTGATGTTTGATGAGACAGACTCACAGGCTGTAAGTCACTATTCACTATCCTGTGTCCAGGATGATAAGGATCTGGAGAATTGTGGACATGGAAACATATGTTGAGAATATTGGTTGGCAGTAATATTACTGTTCATCCAAATGCTGAAAATACAATTATGACTAGGGCTTTAACATAAACTGTGAGTAGAAGAAAACGAGGCAGCGCTTATGGCACAGTATCAGTGGTTTTAATGCTATTTTTCAGCTCTTGATAAGTTTTAGTTTGTAATAACTGGAAGAGGAAGAATGTGTGAATCCATGGTGACAACCACTGACCCAAGAAGCAATATGTAGAGAGATTGTTTACAGGATGCCAAATAATGAATTTCTTTATTGGCTGGACACTTGTTGAAGCAAATGATGATAACTGTCGGACACATCAAAATATGACTATTAAAAAGAACTTCATCCCTTTTTATAATTATATGCACTAAACCTTTTGTCACTTTCTACCATTAATTCCCCACTAAATATTTCCTGTTTTCAATATATATGGTGATCAACATATTTTAGCTTGGTACACCAAAATTTGAAATGGCCACCAAAATTATCCAGTAGGTTGTCATGTGGCTATTAAAGTATGATATGTACTTGTGAGTTCTGAATTTAGTTTACCATTGGTTTTGAAAGTCATGTGTAGATTGTATGATCAAAATTAAAGTGATGTAGAAAAGATATTTCACAACATTGTAGTACTTAAATAAAAATTTCAGTGTAAATTGTACCTTAGCAGAAAAGCCATGCAAGGTCAGTGTCAGTTTTATCTCATGAAGCATTTCCAAATTATGAAAATAAATTCTTGCATTTAAATTTGGTTGCTGATATTATCAATATACCTGATTTTTTATAGTGATTAAAATGCTGGTGCCAAAGCAAAGTCAATTTTGTTGTATTTTAGCGCTTTCAGTTGAGATGTATTGTCTCGAGGTACCAGTTTCCATTATTCATAGGTTTTAACATACTAATCACAGGTTGTAACATACTAATCACAGGTTGTAATATACTAATCACAGGTTGTAACATACTAATCACAGGTTGTAACATACTAATCACAGATTGTAACATACTAATCACAGGTTGTAACGTACTAATCACAGGTTGTAATATACTAATCACAGGTTGTAATATACTAATTACAGGTTGTAATATACTAATCACAGGTTGTAACATACTAATCACAGGTTGTAATATACTAATCGCAGATTGTAACATACTAATCACAGGTAATATACTAATCACAGGTTTTAAATACTAATCACAGGTTGTAACATACTAATCACAGGTTGTAATATACTAATCACAGGTTGTAATATACTAATCACAGGTTGTAATATACTAATCACAGGTTTTAACATACTAATCACATGTTGTAATATACTAATCACAGGTTGTAATATACTAATCACAGGTTTTAACATACTAATCACAGTTGATTACCTCCCAATGCCACAGCATTATACATTTGGTGATGATATGTCATCTGGAGAAGACTGTAGACTTTGATAATAGCATCACATTCTATGTTGACTGCATTTACTGTGGTCTTTTCTCTACTATGACTTTAGTGCAAGGTGGGAAGATTTGCTAAATACATGGAATGTCAGAGTATGGAATTATTTACTTGAAGTGATAGAGTTTAAGTCGGATGATGTAAGAAGGTAGCAAGTATACTAATGATGTCACTATTAAAGACTTCTGAGTTGCCATACACATTCATGTTCTTTTACTGATGTTTTTGACTTTATTTATATTTTGTGGTAAGAGAAATAAGATAGACTCCTGTCACCAAGCTCTTGTACTAAAAACTGAGATGCTGTATTATGATTTAGATGACCCAGGGATAAAAATAGCCTTAGGGTGACTAACTATGGCCTATGCAAGTTCCCAAAACATCGCTTCTCAAGATGGTTGATAGTTGATTTTTTTGAAATGCAAGTGAATGTAAGAACTAGAACAGATTTCAGTGGAGTGAAGTTGTGACATTTCTTCAGCTGTTATTAGTATTAGGAAAATTCAGCTTGCTTTCATGTTGTTATGTTTATTTTGTTTCATCTTGACTTTGTCATTACTCCAGATTTCATTTTGCTTCATTTGTAATACTCTTTAAAGTGTACTGTGCATAACCATCTGACATGAAACCAGTATGTTAGACAGGTAAATGGAATTTATAATTGGGAGCAATACACGTGGAAGTAGCAAGTAGCTATGAATTGTAAGTTGCATAGATACAGTGGATTAGTAATTAAGGATTCAGTGTTAATATGGGTTTCCAGGAGAACCTTTCATATGCTTGTGTATTCCTCAACAACCTTTCCATGTCGTGTCTAGACTTGTGTTTATGTCAAGTCTAAACTGCAAACAATATGACCTTGATTTTCTGTCAGATATTGTCTCAGTTGATCGGGGTTTATGCTGTTTCTTCTGCTGATTACTCCAAATAAAGTACAAAGGCCTGGATCTACATCTTTTGAGGACAGATTTGGGTCTGTGCAGCTTGCAGTTGGACTTGACTTATAAGCAGATACATACCATAGTTGGTAGAAAACATCACAAAGGTCCAACATGAAATTTTGCACAATGTATATATGTTGGAAGAAAGTGTATACTGCATTTACTTATAAAATGAGCCCAGCTGCAAACTGCACAGATCCAGATCTGCCGTTGCATAATGCTCCAGCAGATCTGAGTCTGTAAAGTTAGTAAGTCATAATCAGTAGAAAAAACAACAAAATATACCTAGATCTGCAGGTGCACTATGATATGGCAGTTCAGGATTTATGTTGTTTGCAGTTGGACTCGACTTTTAAGTGAGTATATATGATATGCCACATTTCCCTCCTTTCTTGGGAAAACAAATCTCAGTATATGTGCATAATTATACAGGTAGTTAGCATTTATATATGTACATGGATATAATTTCGTTGATTGATATCTACTTTGTTTCAGCTTGATGCTTCAGAGTTAGACCATGAAGTTTTCTCCTTGACCAAGTCTCAGTTTACAAAGATCTTCAAATATCATCAGGTTTGTCAGTCAGATTTCTTGGTGTACTTGTTTGTGTTTTTACATGCACACATCTACCGAAATCATATACTTCACAAATAACACAGCAAGAATGTCATTTTATATGGGTAAATGTGTATGAAAGAGCTTGAATGCTTAGAAATAAGACTATTTCCAAACAGAAGCATAATGTACTGGGTTGAGAAAATCAGGTAACCACAATAGCTATCATCATTTGATTTAATGCTTACTAACCATAAATAGTTCCAAGTACTTAAAGTTGAACTTCAGTCTTATTTCAAATAGATTAAAAAACAAATTGGAACTTTAATATACGTGTAAATGTTAGTTACATTAACATCATATACCAGACATATATAAAAAAAATTGCATCTTCAGGTCATAATTTTTTTCTCCACCTATGTTCTCAAAAAGGATATAAAGATAAAAATGGCTTATACCATTATTAAACATTTTACTTTCCTTTGAAGATTTGATTAACATTTGTTGAGGTGTCATCTAGTTCTTAAGGTTAATTGATTTTTGAAAGTGATTAATGTTTCATCTAAGTGAACTTTAAACCTAGTAACATATCAAACTTGTAACTAAGGGCAAGTAACAATGTTAAAGAAATTGTTCTGCTTTTATATTGTGCAGGGAAATCAAAACCTAAATTTCATACTAAAGCAAATAAACTTTACTTAGGCTGTGTTTTATGTTTGATGATTTGGTTGCCTACCATTTTATAGAATGCCTAAGATCAGTTTTGTCTGTATGATTGCTGTGGAGTCAAAAGTTCTGGTATTTATTTTATTATGCAGACATAATCAATTAGATTGAAGCAGTTGTAAAGACAGGGCAGAGATTAAACTCTTATTATGATATACATAAATCTCTTTGGTCTTGAACATGGAAGTCAGATGTGAAAGTCTACCAAATAATGGTATTCAGAAATGAAAAAAAAAGCCAAAAAGTGAAGAAAGAAAAGAAAAAACCCTTAAAGATGTTATTACAGATCTGGAAACATATACTTGAAGCATGGACGTCATATTACAGAGAGCTTTAATACAGTATGTCCTGCATGCACTGAAAAACTAATCTTGTACTAGGTGATGCCTTTTCAGTTATAGCTTTGAGATTTTAATTACATTTGGCATATTAATCACATTTTGCCATTTTAATTACATTTTGCCATCATATATGTTTCCTAATCTTATTCAATATCATATGTAAAATAGACAATGTTTGAAAACTATATTATACTAGGTTTAAGGTCAAGGTTGTATAACTTCTTTAATCATTGGGTTAAAGGTCATGTCACTGTTCCTTCAGTAGTCACTTTTTAGTTCTGCAAGACAAAACCAAGTATACTTTGATGGTAACAAGGAGATGTTTTCTTGACTCTGTGTATGCAACCAATATAGTTTCCTATTGCAAAACTATGCACTCTAAATGCATTCAGCAGAATTTTTCTGATACATGTTATTTTTCCTAATGTCGTTTCATAATTCAGCATTAAAAATCATTTTCTAAAAGGTGATTAAGAGCTAGTTTTCTGGTTTGTATTTGTGGTCAGATTTATTTTGATTCATTTTATAAACTGTTATGTGGAGGATATATATCTAGTAATTTGGTGTTTTTAGCCCTGCTGGTCCCACACCAGAAGAACTTATGGGATGGCCTTTTGTTTATCTTCCATCTGTCGGTTAGTACAAGTCTGTTATCATTATTCCTCCTAAACTATTTGCAGAATTGGCACATAACTTTACACAAACATCTATCAAAATGTTTAGTTGGTTGCAAATAAAAATGGTGCCACTGTCAGATTTTATGCCAGGAAAACCTTGGTCACCTAAAGCAATTTGTTGTGAGTTTCATAAAATATCATTTGAATTGGGTCAAAGATTGCTAGTATTAAATCCTGGATTACCCACCAGGTGAGCACATTATGTTGAAACCACAGTATCCCAGGTATAGCTTATATGATTGTAACCCCACTGATTAGTTGTGTTTATCTTTTGCCATTTAAGAAACATTTTGTGCAGCAATCTGTATTGACTCTTGTGTGTAAGGATTATAAACAAACTGACCAAATTAATTTTACTGTATTGACTATTTTGTATAAGGATTACAAACTGTCCAAACCAGTTTTACTGCAATTTGTAAGCATTTAATTTATTATAATTGCATGAATGTTGAATTGTTTGGAGAACAAGGTTATCGCAGTTGCTTTACAATGTAGGCCTTTTTTTTTTAGATTTTGTTTTTGAGTGAGCTTTTGACATCATTCTTTTTATAGTGTGTGCAGTTTCAAAATAACCAAGAATAGTATTGATTAGTTGCATTGTAAGTGTGTGAAAACGAATGTTTTACATCAGAGAAAATACAATATGGTTGAAATACTAAAGTTTCTAATATTACAGAATTTTAATTTCTGTCTTTGGCCCAATTATTATTGAAGAAAGTTTTAAAAAGTAATTTTCAATATTTAAATGTCTTTTTAATTTACAGGCCAACTTTCTTGCACGATTTGCCCCGGAACTAGATGCTGCTATTAAACTATTGATATGGAAGGTGAGTACTAATTGGTTTAACTGCCAAGTGTCCTGTTTTTCTGGTATATGTCCTCTATTTTGGACCTGAATATGGGTGTATGTTTTTCTTGTTAAAATCCTTTTTTTAATAAAAAGAACGAAATAAAAAATTTCCTTGCAATTTTCTGTTTATAACAGGACCTGGTTCCATTCTGAATGTGTCACATGTATATAGGGATATAGAGTTCTAAAACATGATTGGTTCATTCGAAATCAATGCTATCTTGCTAGTCTTGAACCACCATACTGGATTGTTTAACTATGCATACATGTAAAGACACATACACATGTATAAAACAAAGACAAACAAATATATGGTTTGGAAGTCTTACTGCGATGACTACACAAAACATTTGTTATCGGCACCGACATTGTTGACTAATTAATTGCCTTCACAATTTGATAAATTATAAACCTCAAATTTATTCAAATAATCAAGGTGAAAATCCCCACAGCAAATGTGACGTTAGTAGCAAACTCATTTTCTCCAGATGTTTATGTTGTCAACACTACATTGTTTACATTGTCAACACACTTTCTACTATGCATTGAATTTACCTGGATACTCCTTGTTGATAATTTGCATAAGAATATTCATCCGCATGCAGTAGGTCTAGTTGCCGATCTTTCTGCTATATATGTTTTCGATAGTACAAAATAAATGGAATTGCAGCTTACATAATGAGATGAAAGCTGTTATAATAAGAATGGGATATGTGTGCAGATCGATAGTGTTATAAACTGTTTTACAGGATCTTGTATCAGAGTCAAGCAGACTACACTAAAAACACACTAACTATGCAAGTTGTGGGTAATATATCATTTTTGTCTAATTTGAAGTCGTCAGGGACAGTTCAATACTTACAGCACAATCTCTGTATAAGTTTGAAGGGAAACAAAAATTAAGTCATTTATTTTTTTATTTAGAACATGTAGGTAAGTCCATAAATCCATAAAACTTGGTGTGATTATTTAGGATTACGAGATGGGGTCATATAGTGTTTTACGGCTCAGAAGATTAACAAAAGCATACAGCCTTATCTGTGTTTCAAGGACTTCCACTGAGCACCTTGAAAGTTGAATGTGTTCACACCATCTTCAACTACTGATGGTAATAATAAGTTTATTACGGTACAGAATATGTAGTCTTCATACAAAAGAAGTATCTCTAATGCTAGAAATCAATCAGTTGATGTTTTATCCTTTTTTTTGTTGTTGGATTGTGTTTGTTGTCATAAAGTCTTCATTTATAATGCATCACATGTTAAAATACTTATAAAAACAATGAGTGATCGCTTGGTAAATTTACATTTTATGTTTATGCAGTGAAAATACCAAAACACATAATTAGCTACAGTTTTGATTGGGGAGACTAAGGGTACATTCATCTGGTTAAGAACAGAATTTCTAACCCTTTGGGAGATGAAGCCAACATTTAGTTTCATTAGAATGTTTCAAGAAGTTATGGCGTCCTGGCTTTATGCAAGCAGTTTGTTGATAGTGTTGTCAATGATTATTGATAGTGTCAATGACAATGTCCAAAAGAACAAAAGCATACATTTAGCTGTGTCTCATTTTATAATTTGTTGAAATATTATTGAAAGTTGAACATGTTTTGTTATGCTACATAGTTGTAGTTGGCTTGGAAATTAAAATAAATTTTATCAAATATTTATGGTGCAATATATGGAATGGCCTAGATACTTTTAATATTCCCCAGTATTGCAACAAGACCTGAAAGAAATTAATCCAAAAGGAATTAATCCTCTCCTAGATAGTTGTTATTAATACATGATCTCCTCCAGACACGGACATGACACCTTGGTCCATGGTTTATCCTCATTAGACAAGCTCCTTGATAATGGTGCACCATGTTATATCAAACTTACTCCCAGTGACCCAACCTTCAGAAAATGTGCTGCAGATCTTCAAAACAATACTAATAGTTACTATTCTTTTTATTAATTTAAATGCTGTCTGTGTCAAATAATTAAATGCTGTTTCAGATGCATCAATTTTTCTATGTGGCTTTAGTACTTTTTTTAAAAGTGCCAGAAAATAACGCATATATTTTTCTGAAGTTGATGTAAGTTTTCAGAGATTCTTGTTATTCAGTTCTACTTGCAATAAAAAAGATGCTTAGATGGTATTAAGTGACATGACAAATTAGATCTTTGCTTACTGAAGAAAATGTTATTAGAGGATGAGGTAGAGCTTTGTAGAAGTACAACTTCATGTCTTTAAGGATGTCTGTTTTGGTCAAGTCTAAGCTTACTGCACAGCTCAATGACATGATATCACTTGGTACTTGAGAGTTTCTATGGTGTGTAACCAATGGGAGAAATTTGATGTAAAATGACATGTTTATGACTTTTATGACATGGTTACAACTTTTGTCTCATTAAAAATGAAAAGGAACAAAACTGATACAATTTAAAAACTTCCGGCAACAGCCTGGTTAGAGCGTCTGCCTCAGATGTGGGAGGTAGTGCATTCGATCCCTGGACAATTCATACCAAAGACAAACAAAAATGGTACTAACAGCTGCCTTGCTTGGTGCTCAGCATTAAGGGGTTAGTGTTAGGACTGGTCGGCCTGGTGTCAGGATAATGTAACTGGGTGGGCCATCATGCTACATGTCTGCACACCAGCAACAGCCTTGTGTACATGTATGCAAGTCTGTAGGAAGTCATTAGCAATTTACAACAGCCTTGTGTACATGTGTGCCAGGCCATTGGAAATCATTAGCAATTTACAACAGCCTTGTGTGCATGTATGCAAGGCCATTGGAAATCATTAGCAATTTACAACAGTCTTGTGTACATGTATGCAAGGCCATAGGAAATCATTAGCAATTTACAACAGCCTTGTGTACATGTATGCAAGTCTGTAGGAAATCATTAGCAATTTACAACAGCCTTGTGTACATGTATGCAAGGCCATAGGAAATCATTAGCAATTTACAACAGCCTTGTGTGCATGTATGCAAGGCCATTGGAAATCATTAGCAATTTACAACAGCCTTGTGTGCATGTATGCAAGGCCATAGGAAATCATTAGCAATTTACAACAGCCTTGTGTACATGTGTGCAAGGCCATTGAAAATCATTAGCAATTTACAATAGTCTTGTGTACATGTATGCAAGGCCATAGGAAATCATTAGCAATTTACAACAGCCTTGTGTACATGTATGCAAGTCTGTAGGAAATCATTAGCAATTTACAACAGCCTTGTGTACATGTATGCAAGGCCATAGGAAATCATTAGCAATTTACAACAGCCTTGTGTGCATGTATGCAAGGCCATTGGAAATCATTAGCAATTTACAACAGCCTTGTGTGCATGTATGCAAGGCCATAGGAAATCATTAGCAATTTACAACAGCCTTGTGTACATGTGTGCAAGGCCATTGAAAATCATTAGCAATTTACAACAGCCTTGTGTGCATGTATGCAAGGCCATTGGAAATCATTAGCAATTTACAACAGTCTTGTGTACATGTATGCAAGGCCATAGGAAATCATTAGCAATTTACAACAGCCTTGTGTACATGTAAGCAAGTCTGTAGGAAATCATTAGCAATTTACAACAGCCTTGTGTACATGTATGCAAGGCCATAGGAAATCATTAGCAATTTACAACAGCCTTGTGTGCATGTATGCAAGGCCATAGGAAATCATTAGCAATTTACAACAGCCTTGTGTACATGTATGCAAGGCCATTGGAAATCATTAGCAATTTACAACAGCCTTGTGTACATGTATGCAAGCCATAGGAAATCATTAGCAATTTACAGAAAATTGTCAGTGGAAACTTTCTTTTTTGGAAAATCGATGTGGAAGCTTTCTTTTTTGGAAAATCAATGTGGTCTCAATAATTTTCTCATACAGAGAAAGTTACTCACAGAAAGAGACTTGTCTCTGTACATTTGGTTAGAGGAGTTTACAATCTTCAACCTTAGCAAATTTGATGAATATTTAGATACACTTTCAGCTATTATTTATGATGGTGTACTTTTTCCCGTATTTCATTATGTAATTTTCCTTTTTTGTCAATAGATATTTTCAACTAGGAATAGTGCAAGAAGTTGTCAACCTACCTTAAATGTTTTGGACCCATAATTATGTATTTTTATTACTTTTAAAAACATTAAATATCCAATATTTAACAAGCCATCATCCTTAATGTAGGATACATTTTATCTTGAAGTAATCTTATGTTTTGGTTAATTACTTCTCAGTAAACAATCAAGGCAGTACCAGAAAACCCCCACCAATATAAACTATTGTATATACTTTTGTATAAATCATGACCCTTCAAAAATTTCTTCATCAATCAGATAAGGGTAGACTTTTTTATGCCAGACTTACTTGTACTTTTTATTACCACTGAAACCAAAAATAAATTCAACACTTATATTAATGTCATATTACTTAGCTTTACTTTTGTACATAGATGCTCAGTGCAGGAAGCATTTAAGGTTGGCCAGTTAAACTATGTGTGCATGCAACATGATGTCTTTTAAAATCATCAGACAGTGAATCCCTTTTTTTAAATTTTTGGAAAGTTTTATTTTGGCATTACTAGAAAAAGATTTTCTTTTCTTGATCAGACCGTGATAGGCAGAGATCTCACAGTGTTATAGTCTGATTAAACTTTACTGCACATAGACAGAGATCTCACAGTGCCATGCTCTGGTTAAACCAGACCTTCATTTTAGAGATCTCACAGTGCCATGCTCTGGTTAAACCAGACCTTCATTTTAGAGATCTCACAGTGTCATGGAAGAGGTCTGGTTAAATGAGACTATACAAACACCTGCCAGTTTTTGACACCTGTTTTGATAATGACTGATAATGAGAGTGTTTCTGGTAAACTACTATTCCTTTTCAAATCTGACAAAATATTTGAAAAATCTATACTTAAAAGTCAGTACATATGGTTGTCAAAATTTTTATTAGAAGGATAATTTACAGGAAAGATAGTGGTTTCCTCTTAGAAAGCCACCACTTTTGCACTGAATAGCTGTTTTATGACAGGGTGATTGGGTAAAATGGTAAATACTTACTTTTGTGGTCTTCATGGAGGTGGCCTCAGATCAAAGGGTAGCCTCTCTCTAGAGGGGTCACTGAAGAGATGACCCACTGTACTAGTATATCCACTGGTTTTCTGGGTGCATATTGTATGATGAAAATATGTTTATAAAAGAATATTTGAGGAACTACCATATTTGCTTATTTGAACATGGGCTGAACATACATGTGGGTCATTTTATAGATTATACACGATAGCATTTTTTATGGGATTCATGGCTAAGAGATTAAAATTTTATAAAATTTTGACATCATATATTCAATGTTTGGAAAAATCATCAGAGTGGTGGATTGTACATTAGATCTAAAAGTGTGGGCCTAATTATTATGCCGCTTACCATTTAACTACATTATAAAAAAGGGGGTTGAAGTGAACACAGAATAATGTATTATGCTAAGCATGTAGGGATATGTATAGATTGCCTTAGTTTTGACTTGGATGTTAAGTGAAAGAAATTGCAATCAGGCCTTGGCACCTGTTAGAAGTAGATAGTCTGGCTGTGTGGAGTTTTAGAACATGAACTTTGTGTGATAGAGAGAAATCCTCAGTGCTTTCAAGTAGACACTTGGTCAACAATGGCTTTAAATCATGAATAGAGGATTTAAAGAAAGTATTAGTCAATATAAGTGCACACTTTTATCAAATATAGAAATCTGTTAGTCAATATAGGTGCACACTTTTATCAAACACACACTCTCTTGTTGAAGAAAACGAAATATAAATCATGGGTGTCGATGTCTTATTGCATGTATCAATGTGTGACATTGTCCTTGGGGATATGTTTTTACTTTGTTTAATGCTGATTGCATAACAGGTTCTGACTTGTACAACAAACAGTGGCTTAGATATTGAACTTACCTGCCAATAGTCTTTGAGGTGAAGGAAATGAGAATTTGGAGAAAATCACAAACCACATAACCATGCTAATGCCAGAATTATGATTGAACCGGAAGTGACATACACATGTAATTCCAAAGCAAGTTGTTTCATCATTGCACTGTGTAGTTGTGTGATGAATTAGAAATATAACCTATCCCCTGACAGTAAATCCATAGTTTATGTATGTGGGGTTAAGGCTTTTTTGCTGGGGTAGAAGAAAAGAAAAAGTCTATATACACTTGTTGGTTGCAAATATTTTAATATCTATTTCAAATGATAAAAAATTGCTTACACCTGAAAGAAAATAATGCCTTTATGTCTATCTTTCTTGTAAATTAAGAACTGTTAAAGCAATATTTAGCATGCAAAGATGCCCTAATGAGGCACTGATCATCGATAAGCAAAAGGTCCTGGGTTACATTTAAAACATTTTCATTGGAATCTTATCTGCTTTATATCATTGTAATGACATGCCCATAATAATTGTTATCCTTGTGTACAGCTCAAATACTGAAGATGGATGTTGGACTCAAGTTCTTAATAATACTGTGTCATGCACTATTTCAGGTTTACATAAGATTCCTTTCAGATATGATCTCTGGTAGATAATGTTAGTTCTGGAGGTCCTAAATTATCTGTTTTGAGGACAAACTATGAGTTGCTTCTGGACAATTCAGTTTTACCTATTAAAACAATTCATACTGAGATGAAATCAGCACAGTCAGTATTAACAATTAGACAACCATAGAAGCCCACTATGAATATTTAGGTATTTTTGATATATGTTCATGATAATAAAACATTATTTTTATTACACTTACAGCTCATTATAAAATCTATCAGATTTCCTCCATTATCTATAAAGGTTGTATGTTCGCTTAAGTTCTTCATATGGTTCTGTACTTGAGGCCTTCATCATACAGAGCTTTACATGAGGCATTTATGGCCTTCTTCATACATAGCTTTACATGAGGCCTTTATGGCCTTCATCATACAGAGCTTAATATGAGGCCTTTATGGCCTTCATCATACAGAGCTTTACATAAGGCCTTTATGGCCTTCTTCATACAGAGCTTTACATGAGGCCTTTATGGCCTTCATCATACAGAGCTTAATATGAGGCCTTTATGGCCTTCATCATACAGAGCTTAACATGAGGCCTTTATGGTCTTCATCATACAGAGCTTTACATGAGGCCTTTATGGCCTTCATCATACAGAGCTTTACATGAAGCCTTTATGGCCTTCTTCATACAGAGCTTTACATGAGGCCTTTATGGCCTTCTTCATATGGTTCCGTGCTTGAGGCCTTTGTGGCCTTTGATGACGTACACATTCATAATTTTCTTCCAGGAGTTGTAAAAAACCCAACTGCAATCATATCCACGATATTTTTACATAAAAGATGGAAAGAGTTTTTTTCTTTGGGTGGAATAAATTCTGACTAAGTCATTATCATTAGTATTAAGCCTAACTTTTTATTGTGCATGGAGTCTAGATAAAACATTGTCAAATGCTTAACTGTTTATTGTGCATGGAGTCCAGGTAAAAATTGTCCAATGCTTAACTGTTTATTGTGCATGGAGTCTAGGTAAAACATTGTCCAGTGCTTAACTGTTTATTGTGCATGGAGTCTAGATAAAACATTGTCCAATGCTTAACTGTTTATTGTGCATGGAGTCTAGGTAAAACATTGCCCAATGCTTAACTGTTTATTGTGCATGGAGTCTAGGTAAAACATTGCCCAATGCTTAACTGTTTACTGTGCATGGAGTCTGGTAATACATTGTCCAATGCTTAACTGTTTATTATGCATGGAGTCTAGGTAATACATTGTCCAATGCTTAACTGTTTATTGTGCATGGAGTCTAGGTAAAACATTGCCCAGTGCTTAACTGTTTATTGTGCATGGAGTCTAGGTAAAACATTGCCCAATGCTTAACTGTTTATTGTGCATGGAGTCTAGATAATACATTGTCCAATGCTTAACTGTTTATTATGCATGGAGTCTAGATAAAACATTGTCCAATGCTTAACTGTTTATTGCTCATGGAGTCTAGGTAAAACATTGCCCAAGTTGAACATTTGTGTGTGCAGTTTATATTATTTAAGGTTGTATTTGACATTTTGTGATATAAATAATTGACTTAATCTACTGGTGCGAGACCATGCTGGTTAGTAAATACATGACTGGAGCATTAGGAGTGCAGCTTGAATCATGGCAATTATGTGTCAGTTGTTGGGGTGCATAGAGACTTGAGTAAGGAGATTTATATTATAAAGCACATTAGTTGCACTGGTTTTAAAGAAACTACATTGTTAGCTGAAATAAGTTCACATATCAAAGTGACCCATGTCTGTCTTTCTTTTTGGGACCTTACAACCTGTTGTGTATTTTATATTGCCAGTGGGATTTCCATTTGTATTGAAAAGTTGATGTACTGTATTTGATGGCCATTATATGTTAGTGTCAGTAATCCTTTTGTTGGCTTTTACAGTACGTTTATATACACAGATTGTTATTTTGTAATAATTTAATTATGTAATGACTTCCATCTTTCTTAATTTTTAAAGCCACACCCTTTGATGTAAATTAATGGATAAAATCAGGTCACAGGCCATATTAGGACCATGTGCCATATTTTGCCCACCCTTTGTCATAGGGGGTTGAAGTTAAGTCAGATTTTCACTTAGAGAACAGTTTGGGTCACAATGAATAATTAATTTTCTACAGGGAGTTGAAAATATATTTAGTCAGTATCTGTAAAGAATCTAAAATTGATTTTTGTTAATCCTTAGGTTATTAATAAGGAGGTTCTTTATTGTAATGGACATGACTGTCTAGATAATAACAATGGTAAATTAACTTCCATCGAGTTCCACTTTTAAATTCTTGCTTCCTACTAGAAACTACAAAGAAAACTTGCTTTTTTTAAACAAAGGGCAATAAGCCTAATCGTTAAAGAGTCCAAGATATTAAATATGCTGATATTTAAAATTACCTAATACAGCATGTTGACTTGCAGTGAGTATATCAATATATGTGTTCATGGTATGTTGTCCTTTTGTCCTTTGATAAGCACAATATAGGTCTAGCTGTTTCCACTGTGTTAACATGAAAATATAAATTTATGAAGTGTTATGGCCTAGACATGACCTTAACTTATAGGTAGGGTTGTTAATATAGGGTATATTAAAATCCTGGACCCAATTGTTTACAGTGGTATGTTGAATGAAATCATTGGAAAGCCTCATGTAAAAGTAATGGAACAAAATTTAATTGTGTGTACTTTTTCTTCTTTTACCAGAATTTTTTTAAAAATAGGTTGAGTCAAACTGCAAACAACAATGGTCTTGATCTGCCATAACACAATGCACTTGCAGATCAGGGTCTTTGTTGCTTGTTCTACTGAATAATCTGCGATGGTAGATCTGGGTCTGTGCAGTTTGCAGCTGGACTCATAAGTGAGTGTATATGGTAAGTTTAAAGATATTTATCATGTGTATGGTACTGGTAAGCTGTTACTGTAACCTTCACTTTCATGTCTTTTTAAGCCATGATGAAAACTTTGCATCTAAAGCTTTTGGTGAGATGCAGCTGCAAAAATGTGACAGGAAATGCTCACATGTATTTCATAACCAATGAGCTTAACACTGGCTTTTATCATTTTGGATAGATTCAGTGTACTTAATAATCAGTGAGCTAAATAAAGGCTTTTATAGTGTTTGCTAAGTCACATGCATTACATAACCATTGAGCTAAATATTAGGCTTTTATTTTGTGTTTGGATAGATCCAATGTTCTTCATAACCATTGAGCTAAATAATGGCTTTTATTGTGTATACTGGTATATATCCAATGTACTTCATAACCAATGAACTAAACAATGGCTTTTTTAGTGTATGCTGGGGTAGATCACATGTACTACATAACCACTGAGCTTATTATTGGGCTTTTATCATGCATGTTTGGATAGATCACATGTACTACATAACCAGTGAGCTAATTATTGGGCTTTTATCATGCATGTTTGGATAGATCACATGTACTACATAACCAATGAGCTAATTATTGGGCTTTTATCATGCATGTTTGGATAGATCACATGTACTACATAACCAATGAGCTAATTATTGGGCTTTTATCATGCATGTTTGGATAGATCACATGTACTACATAACCAATGAGCTAATTATTGGGCTTTTATCATGCATGTTTGGATAGATCACATGTACTACATAACCAATGAGCTAATTATTGGGCTTTTACCATGCATGTTTGGATAGATCACATGTACTACATAACCAATGAGCTAATTGTTGGGCTTTTACCATGCATGTTTGGATAGATCACATGTACTACATAACCAATGAGTTATACAATGGCTTTATCAAGATAATACTGCAATTATTTAATCAGATCAGTCAGACTCCATGCTGAAATATCACAAATTTGTTTGTTGTCAGATTACTGCGAAGGATAAGGTGAAATTGATGTCACCATATGTGAACTCTACATACAATTTGTTCTTATCAGTTTTCATCACACTTTTAAACATTATTGGCTATATCATACCATGAAAATTGGAGCTAAGCGCCTTCAGCAAGGACATGCGGAAGCTGCTGATCCAGGATGGATGACCTGGATGTGTTTACACCCCACCCCTGATTATAAGTCCAATGAGCTACCACAGTTTACCCTCAACAGGCAAATGACTATAATTGGGAAGTGCCTAAAAACCTAAGATATGGGTCAATGTTTGACAGATTGTGACAAATAAATTGGGGCTAAACTGGTTACAAACGAATTCTTACTTGACAAGGACACTTGGGTGACATTAATTCCGTTGTGATTAGTTTCCATTTTGCTAAAATTACATTTTAAAAGTAAATTTTCACAATGTTTACTTCCTCCTATTTTAAGGGTATTTATTTGTTTTACAAAGACTGTACTTAACAAATAAAGACCATATTCTGTAGTGGATACCAATGAGAAATACCATATTAGAAGAATAAAGTATTAATTAAATGCAAAATATTCCACTACAAAAATAAATCATTTATGATTGGTACTTGTGCTGCTCTGATGTTTTTGGACATACAGTTTAATTAAGTATATTGTAATTTTCTGTGCTACAGTACATAAATAAAAGAAAGACTGTAATGGAACTGACTGTACAGATTAACCCTGAGTACAAAATTTAGACAGACTACAGCAATGTAGATGAGGACCCAGGGGTCAAAACATGACAGCAATATATTCTGAAAGAGTATGAGCTGTGAGTAGTGTGTACATAGCCTTGACATTCAATAATATTTAGCATCTTGATAATGATAATATATGCATCCTATATTTGACTGGACCAAAACACAACTCTGCGTGAAATTTAGAAATGAAAAAATGATAAAGCATTTTGGTTGGAGACTTTTACACCTTCATGGTTTTGGTTGCTTTAAGCTATAAAATATTACAATTTTATATACTTGTAATATTTATGCTGTAACTGTCATTAATATCAGTGTTATATATATATATATATATATATATATATATATATATATATATATATATATATATATATATATATATATATAGTAACTGCCATTAATATCAGTGTCATATTTATATGACTGTAATATTTATGCTGTAACTATTATTAATATCGGACAGCTCTGGTAGCCTAGTGGTTAAAGTATCCGCCTCGGATGCTAAAGGTTGCAGGTTTGAACCCAGGCAGAGTCATACCAAAGACTTATAAAAATGGTACATACAGCTGCTTCGCTTGGTGCTCAGTATTAGGGCCAGCTGGCCTCATGTCAGAATAATATGATTTGGTGGGACATCATGCTATATGTCCGTGGCATGATGCCCCAGTGCTAGACATCACTAAAACTGCCACACTGCAGACATCATAGCAATATGACTGAAAAATTGTTAAAGCTAGGTTACAAATCCAAATCACATGTGTACACACACACACATTAATATCAGTGTTTTATTTATATACATGTCATATTTATGTAGTAACAGTTATTATTATTATTAGTGTTAGATTTATATACCTGTAATATCTATATTGTAACAGTTACTATTATTAGTGTTAGATTTATATACCTGTAATATTTATATTGTAACAGTTACTATTATTAGTGTTAGATTTATATACCTGTAATATTTATATTGTAACAGTTACTATTATTAGTGTTAGATTTTTATACCTGTAATATTTATATTGTAACAGTTATTATTATTAATTTTAGATTTATATACCTGTAATATTTCTGTTATTAATATCAATGATTGCCTGCATGATCGTTCCATATGAAATCACACACAAACATTTGTTTAAGAAAATTTTCCTTGTTTGAGAGTTAAGCCCGATCCTTGTTCATGACAGTATAGCTAAGTACCACAGCACTACTTTAGACTACACATAGATTCGTACTACACTAAAACTATGTGAACAAACTGGATCCGGTACCACACAATGCTATGTGCTTTCACAGTAATGCAAATTTTAATTACAAATGTTCAGATAAACTGTTGTGATAATTTTGCATGTACAACTACAATATACTAGAGAATGTTGAAGAGAAAAACATATTTTAGATGGATGTGTTAAATTTGAGTAGTGACACCAAAAATACATAAATTTTAGTATTGTCGACATTTTGCAGGTCTTTTGAAAAGGTCCAGTGATAAGCACATGCAGTTTAATCCTTTAAGATAATTATACCTTTAACAGAAATGTTATCCTTTAATGAAATCCTTGATTTGAAATTGAGAATAGATAAAGCACTCTAATTCAACTTGTGTTGTAATCATTTATCGATCCCCCCAACCCCGATGATTGATAAGGGTTACAGAAAGTCATCAACATTTATGATACAAAATGGCAGATCTGGGTCCATGCAGTTTATTGGATCCAACTTGTGTGTGTGTGTGTGTGTGTGTGTGTGTGTGTGTGTGTGTATATATATATATATATATATATATATATATTGATGAGCCATAATGACAGCTATTATTTTATGTAAATTTATGTAAGCACAGATTATATCCCAGATATTTCATTGTTACAGTAGTAGGCATAGGCCATTATGCAAATTTAGAGAATTTTTTAAAAAGAAAATGTGCCAGCTGCAAAAGATAATTTTATTTGTGCATGGTTGTCTTTTTCTAGTCTACTTGGTTTAAACCGCTTGGTTTCAATATTCTAAGGTGGTGTATCCAGTAAGATTCCTTTTCTTTCCTTGTTTGGGAACTCCAGTTGGGGTTGTGAGCAATAGTTATGGCTCATCAGTTTCTAGGTCAATACAAATATTTTCCAGTATCAGCAACAAGCTGAAATAAACTAGTTGATGCATAATAGAGTTAAAAGGTTGAATTCCTGGAGAAAAAGCTATGTAAAGTTTCGCAAACATAACTGTTTCTTCTGTTTTATTTGTTTTTCTTGTCTATGTTTTGTATTTGTATGTTTTGAAAAAGACTCTTTAAAGGGTCAAAAGCACTCAGGCTAGCTAGATACTAGTTTTGCATTGTTCTTTGTCAGTTTATTGCATTTATTTGAATCAATCCCTGACACATGTGATCCCATGCTGGATCCAGTGCACTTGAAAGAATTGTTATTTGCCATATGATTTGTATCCTTTTTATATATGTATATAAGTTTATAATTACCGTAACTGAATATGTGAAGTGAATTCACTTCACATTTATCTGGTATCCAAAATCAAGCATAGAAAATAAATCTAGATTATAATTGAGCTGTGATTGAAACATTTTGATTTAAAAATTAGTCTAGTCATTAATTTACACAGTGAATATTATATTAATGATAAGGTGTATCAATAAGCAAACTATAAATTATATTGTGAAGGATTTGGTTACATATTATTTTGTTTCATTCAATAAATCCATGATGAATAGGGCATTTGTTATTATCAGTTCAGATTCTCATAACTTTTGTGTAAATATTGTTGATCCTATATGAAGTTTTTTTGTTGTCTAGGAGGTAAGTTTTTGTTCTTGGTGCTAATTAAGGGCTTTGGTATGACATGATCAGCCAGTCTGTACATTCCACCATTTGGAGATCTGTGATGGCAAAGCAGTTATTAAGGAGTTGGATTAGGGAGTGGGTTACAAATAGCTTGGCTGTGTGCACTTCCTCAAGTCACTTGATTGGTTGTCTTGGCATGATATAACTTTTAACATCATGATGTGCAACAGAATACCAAACCAAACCAATCCAAATTTACAACCTGCCTTGTGAGACCATTCCTTCTGCCATAAAAAATTGATCTCCCTAGATAGGTAATCTGTCATTAGAGGTTATTGTTATTGCATTGATAAAGTATGAGTGTGTATATGTGTGTGTGTGTGTGTTTAGATTTTTAATATAGCTTTAACAATTTTTCACTCATATTGCTACCAGACTGCAGTGTGGCAGTTCACTGTGATGTCTAGCACTTGAGCATCATGCCACAGACATGTAGCATGATGTTCCACTCAGTCACATTATCCCGACACCAGGCCAACCAGTCCAGACACTAACCTCTTAACACATTAACCCCTGGCAACAAGTTAATGTGGCAGGAGGTAGTAGCCTACTGCCGAGCTCTGTAGCATCAAGGTCATGTATGATACACTAAAGTGGGTGGTATTATAGAAAGGTAGACAGATGTAGCTCTACAATGATACCAGATAATTTGGAAGTTCTAGTTGCACTACAAAATATAGAGGGAAAAACCTCAATTTATGGAATTGATTTTTTCCCCACTCAAAATTCGCCTGTGGTCAGAATCAGATTTTGTGTCTGATTTTAGACTTTTTGGTCTCAGATCTAAGGCAAACCAACATGAACTGCAAACAGACAGATGAACCGTTGCAAAAAGTAGGATAATATGGGCATTTGGAATAAAGAGTGGTCTTGATATGATAATAATGGGTCCGTTAGGCAAAAAAACAAAAAAACACAAAAACATTCAACTTTTACCCTTCTGCTCATGCGCATGCCAAATAGCCAATGAAAAACGATGTTTCTAACACAGCTGGGCATTAGGTTATTGGAAAATCACCTGCAAGTTGATGTATTAGGATCTATTCAGAAATAGCTTTCAAAATGTGTTTCCTACTTGAATTTCGGGCGAAAACAACAAAAACGTCCAGAGGTTAATGTGTTAACGCTGAGCTCCTAGTGAGGTAACTACGCTGTTAGTACTATTTTTATAAGTCTTTGGTTTGACTCGGCTGGGAGTCAAACCCACGACATCCTGTATCCGAGGTGGACACTCTAACCACAATGCAAATGGAGCGGTCCTGTGGAATAAGAATCACTTCACAAATAACAGGTTGTCTGCCAAGACAGTGAAATCAGCTTTTACTATATATAAAACTGGCATGTGGCATCAAAGTATTGCCTTATCAGTAGCACAAAAATGTGGGCATTGGAAGGTTTTAACGTTTAACAAAATGATTTAACAGCCTTATTACCTGTACATTTCAGAATTTATAGAATCTGTTTATCTCATTTACCATTGAGTTTCTTTTCATTTTTGTCAGTAATGGAGAGTAGGGAATGTGTTTATTTAGGATTACTTCTAACTGCGTACATACACAACCATTTGTTTTGCTGAATGCTTAAGAGTGTATTGTCCCTGCATATTAGACAGAAGGATAAATATTGAATTTCTTTGTTTTTTTGTTTTTTTTATGTCTTGGCTTATTGGACCCACACTATTTGGGTCATGGCCCTTACCCCAAATCTCAAACATGCCCTTTTTTGTGAAGGTTCATATGTCCATGTGCAGTTTGGATTGGTGTGCTTTACAGCTAACAGCAAAAAATCTAAATCCAGACACAAACTCTGGTTTGAAAACAAGTAATTTTTGGACTTCAAAAAAAATCTGGTCTTAAATACTTTTTCTGTTGTATTTGCTAACTTGAGTAGAATATATGCATTATCTGATGTCATTGTAAAAGAACATCATTCTCCTTTTCCATAATACCCATGTTGAGGTATTGTTAATGATGTTGATGCCACAGAGCTTGCAAATAGGGTACTACCCTATGACACATCAACATGACATGCTGGGATAATGAGCCAATTTGGACCAGCACAGCTATCATTTTCCCTTAAGCTTCATATCTCAATTTTAAAATTTGCTAAAACTTTAATAAGTTGTTTTTATGAAAGATTGAGAGAATTGAAGAATATGCATATGTATAAATACATTTAAAATGAAGAGAAAAAAATGTTTATAGAGCTACTATTCTTTTTTCTATCCCATGATTATAATCATGTAATTTAAACCTTTCCTTTGTTATTTGTTTTGTGTGGAGAAGTTAGAATTGCCCAAATTTTGCTATCCATACAATTTTTGTTTTGTTTGTTTGTTCGAGTAATGCCAAATAAAGCGTCAAGCCAGTATACTTATAAGGTCATGTCATGTCATTCCACTGCTTGTATTGATCACTACTAGGTTCCTATAGTGATACAATCTCAATTTTTGTTTCTTCTAGTGAATTCCTTAATTTTTCAAAATGATAGAAAGAATTTTGTAGGAAAAAGAAAAGAAACTTGCTTGTGGCCATAAGTGGAAAATAAACATGCATCTGTAATGAATGCATCTCAGATGAAGCAGAATGAAATAAAATTAGAAATAAAGTGTACTGAAAAATGCTCAGTTTTGAAAGTAGTGTTTCTATCAGAAAACTTTACTTCAGTTTAGAATTTGATTTTAAAACATTGTGCTTAAGTGAAGTAAAGGCGAATAAAACTAGAGAAAATTAGTCAAAAAGTAGGCTTAACTATAACAATATACATGTAGTTTGGGAAAGGTAGAAATCTGTTTCAGATTTAATGGATAGGTTGTTTTCAAAGAAGATTTTTAGCAGTGTATATGACAAGTAACATTTGTATTTGTATAATGTTCAGTAATTTTACATGCATCCGTGCCATTGTTATGAACTAACAACTGAGGCAAACAATACAGTATAATTCGTATAGCTTGTGAACTGTGAAATAATGCCCAATTTACTTGCTCAAAATTTTAACTGTTACAGCTTTTATGAACAGTTTTATTTTGGGGAACAATGCCATTTTGAATAGAATTTCTGTAAACAAAAAATAATTTATTAGTATTGTCCTAGTAGCATTTATAAGATTCATTAGTGTACATGTAGACATCACTTAGAAAAGGGATCCATAACTTGTGATGGATAAAATTTTCTTTTTTTTCTTTCTTTTGCACACATTAATTAATTTTGAATTACATGTACTCAAAGGTTTTGTACAATGATTGTTTGCTTTGTAATCTTTTCCATTGTGAATCTGTCTCTTGTATGTTTTAATTGGACTTCTGCAGGAATTCTTTTGAAAACTACTAGCTTGATGAGAAAAGGAAAGTAAATCAGTATTAGTTAGACAGTATACTTCAGTGGGATACCATAAATAGTGCAAAGTGGGGTGACAAATAAGGTATTGGTAGAGTGAGATTAATCAAATGGTCAGTGTAGATCCTAGTACATCAATCAAATGGTCAATGCAGAACCTGGTACATTAATCAAATGGTCATTGTAGAACCTCAGTACAAAATTAGTCAAAAATGCATGGTAGAACCTAAGTACATCAATCACTGATACATGTATTTAGTGTTTTGATTGCCCTAAACATTATTGCAAAACTGTAAGATATTCATGGAGTTAAAACTTTCAAACATCCACCAAGTTGAAATTGGCTATTAAGAGTATCTCATACTTAAAAAAAAAATAGTTTTTGTGTGAGACCAGTTAAAGTGAGTGTGGTATGAGAAAAATGGAGGATAAAGAGAGCTGTGACTTTTTCTGTGACTGCAGGCAAACATACCTTGGACTAGGCACATGATTGTTTTGTAAGCAGAAATGCGCCACACCTGCACAGGTTCAACACTTGCTCTGAAATACACTACCTCTATGTGTGTGTGTGTGACTTGGAATTTTTATATTCCTTTTATCAATTTTTCAGTCATATTGCTACAAAGTCTGCAGTGAGGCAGTTTACAGAGATTTATTAGCACCTCTTAATGCTGAGCTTTTAGCAAGGCACCTGATAGTACCATTTTTATAACTTAGTCAAGGTTCAAACCCATGACCTCCCATATCTGAGGCAGACACTCTAACCACTTAGGCCAGCGAAGGAGTCTACACTACCTTTAGCTACTTACTGTCATGATATACACTCATAACTCAATCAACAAACTGAACAGACCTAGGTCTGCCTTCCAATAATGCACAGCCAGGTCAGGATCTATGCAGTTTGTCAGGATTAATCAGTAGAACAAACAACATAAACCCTGATCTGTTGAAGCAGATCAGGGTCTGTGTTGTTTGCATTTTGGACTCGACTGATGTGAGCATATATGGTACTTGCATTTAAGGCAGTGGTTGCCAACCCCCAGATCATGACCCATGTCACAAGGATGTTCTGGAGGGTCGCTAGGATTTCTTTTTGAGGCAAAACAGATCAAAATGTGGAAAGAGGGTCATGAGGCTCAGAAAAACCATTTCTTAGGGTTTAGACCGAGAAAGGTTGGGAAGCACTGATTAAGATAATGTCTTTTTTTTTGCAGGAAGCATTTTAGCTACAAAGCTATATTGTTGTAAGAAAGTAAGGAGGTGTGAAGATCTAGTAGACTTGGTTGATAGAGTATAGCTATGATTGTTGTTGTTGTTGTTGTTGGGTTTAACGCCATTTTTCAGCACGATAGTCTATGCATGGCGGCCAGTATTAATGGTGGAGGAAGAACCCGGGAAAACCCCAGGAAGAACCATCGCCCACGAGAAGCTACTGGCAAGCTTTCTCACATACCCACATTGGCCGAATCCTAGATTCGAACTCACGCAGACAGTGGTGAGATGGCAGTGATCCGTAACAGAGAGTGCTTTAGACCACTCGGCCACTTGGGGCCCCGTATAGCTATGAAATCATTGTAATAAGCAGAAAGAATTGAAGACGACTCAAGTACTTTTCAAGTACATGGCAAATGCCACTATTTTTCTACAGTGAAGTACATCATGACAACTCGACAGACCTGGCAATGCATCAGATTGTGGTCATTTTGGAAACAGATCAGATTTTAGTTGGAGAGGATATAAAATAATATTTGCATGATTTAGATTTATTTCTTAAGTGCCCCACTGTATCTGTGGAGGATCTGTATAGTATTATCCATGTCCGTTTTTTATTCTGTTCCATCACATGCCATTGTTTCCATTCAATAAAATTAACTTCTGAGAGACTTAGTGGATGGAAATCAAATTTAGTATGAGACCAAACATTGAATGGCCTTACCCCTGTTTGACGTTGAACTTTTCCCCTTTATTGGAACATATTTCTGGTTAATAATCCAATCCTTAATTGGTGCTTAGTGGGAAAAGGTACATCATTAAAATTATAAATTATCAAATGCAGTTCCATACCCATAAACTACATTGATTTGGTGGGCACTCTACATTATACAGTAGTCCCTCATTTTAACAAATGATTCAGGGTCAGCATGACTTATTCATTCTAATTAAGTAGGTATTCATTATACCAAATTGCAGTGTTCCTCCTTTTAGAAAGACTTTCTCATGAAATACCACCCCTGATTAGGGGTCACACTGCCCTACACTGTAATAGTACATATGTTTTGCCATTTTGTCCTCCTCAAGAGTGACCACCCATTTTGTATTGCCAGCTTAGCATGCAGAAGGATTGGACTTGTAATGGGATGGGGGGCACACTGTATGTGCTTTATATATAAGTGCTGTCTGGGGTTTTATGTTCACTGTATTAAGGACTTTGTAAAATAGATAAGTGTATCACATAACAGGCAGAATAAATTAAATGAAACCTGGGTGTTCATGTTTTTTCTTATTTGATCCATCTGTACAATATGCAGGCATGCAGATTTCATAAGTTTGAAACTGGTTTCAAAATCCAGGCATGAAAAAGACATCTTGGTACACAGTGGGTTGTGATCCAAGGTTTTTTCTTTGCATTGAATGGCATACAAATAGTATTTAATGTTGCTTGTATTGAGCACTGTTACTTTTGTATGGTGTTTTGAGGCAGTATAAACAGTCTTTGATAGATCTGTATCATGCATTGTTAGAGCCATTCATGGCATGTATACAAAAGTAATTGATCCTGATGTAAGGGAATCATTTGTACTTAAAATATACCTACCAGTAAATGACTATTTTGTGAATAGATATAATATCTGCCTAAAATAGATACACAAGGCCAGATTTAATTTGAAACATGCTTATTTAAGACTTTCTTATTGAAGTTTTAAGCTGCCATCAACACGGTGAGATGTTTTTCTTGCATATGTGATCAAAATGGCATCTTTTATATTGACAGATCAAGTCACCAATTGAAGTTTGTTGACGTGATTGTGTAGACATGATGACAGATTGGTATAGTTAAATTTACATTGTCTTAGTGAGGTATTGTCACAGTATAGCAACATATATATGTAATTTTGTTGTCATGTCTGCATAATTATGTCAGCAAATTACAATGAGGAATACATTTGTTGATGCAAAATGTATCGATATGCAATAGAAAGATATCGTCATGCCAGTAATAACGTAATACTTCCATACTCGCTGACAATCTTCAGGCTGTTAGTTTTTCTTAAGAAACTTTGCATTTCGCACCTGCCCTTTGCTTTTGATATATAAATGGATTTAACAATATTCAAAATATTTATAAAGAGCACTTACTTTATATAAAAAATCTGTATTTGAATTAGTAAATATGGGTAAACAGCACTTGCACACAAGTATTTAGAAACTTTGTCTTAACAGACACTACAATATAAAGGATACCTGTCCATAATGGATAATACATATGACTACAATATAAAGGATACCTGTCCATAGTGGATAATACATATGAAATCCCTTCCTTACATATTGAAACTGTATACTGTAAAGGATTCATTTTGTAGTTAACTGAGCTCCCTTTATTGGCACGTTTCACTGTATACATTCACATGCATCTGACTTCATGAAGTGCACTTGATAATATTAAGGACAATTTGGCAATGACCCCAGGATACAGACAACTAATATTTGTCTTTCATGTAATATTTCTTTTTTCACTGGTCCTTAATGTTTTATTTAATGATAGCACTAGGTAATGTTTGTTTAGAATCTGAATTAAAGATAACACAATTTTAGACAATGTATAGATATTTCTAAAATGTTATTTCCATTTGGCTTTTAATAAGGCTAAATCATTATTTCAAAATAGTTGCACATGCAATTTTTATACAATCAATTTAATTTCATTTCATTAACATTGGAATCAGGTCAATGAGGAAGTTAATCTGGGGGATGGTTCTTTTTCAAAGGCTGTCTTAAGCATTTAGCTTGCTCAGCAAAACGTGGAACTTATCCAGTCACTGGACAAGGCTTTCTTCCAGCCCATTCAGAGTTCCTTGTCTACCTAAATGATTAAAATCTGGCCTCACCTGTTATTTAACTTGTGACGGGCTGGTGTCTCATGGGGGTGGATGGGGTGGAAGTGGGAATTAGGTCCTGAGTAACATTACTTTGATGAGGAAATGTTCTTAAATGATTTAGTTTGCAAACCCTTCCAATCAGTCTGTACTATAGCTGATGTCAATACTGCCTTGGACAAATGGTATCAGATGTTCAATGCAGCCTTAGACAAGCATGCCCCAATTAAAACAAAAAGGGTTAAACACCAAATTACACCCACGTGGATTACCCCTGAGATCAATGAGGCTAGGCACCTAAGAGATAATTTCCACAAGAAAAAAGACATGAAAAGCTATAGAAAGTAGAGAAATAAAACTAAGCACCTGACAGATAAGGCAAAAGAGAACTACTATAAACAGGCTATTAAAGAAAGTAAGAGTACCAAAACATTGTGGAAGCATCTAAAAGAGCTGAACCCACCCAAGAACAGTTGTCTTCCCCCAAGACTTAAGCAAAATGATGATATAGCAACATCTGTACAAGACATTGTGGAAATGTTCAACAATTTCTTCATAAGCATCTCCAGTAACAGTATTCAGAACCAGACTAACACCCCATTTGAACTTGATGCTCTTCTATTATTTATAAGAGCTAAAATTCCTGATGATAATTATTTTTCAATAGCTAATGTTAGTGAAGCTGATGTTTTTGATATGCTAATTAAGGTTAACATTAATAAATCCTCTGGATTGGATGGTATTGGTCCACGAATTCTTAAAATTGCTGCACCAGTAATAACAAAGTCACTAACGCATATCATAAATTTAAGTATAATGAGTGGTAATTTTCCAGAAACACTGAAATGTGCAAAGGTTACACCTATCTTTAAGAAAGGAGAAAAGGAGGATCCAGGAAATTACAGACCAATATCAATTCTACCTGTATTGTCAAAACTATTTGAAAAGCATGTAGCCATTCAGGTCTATACATTTTTCGAAACATACTCTCTATTTCATAAAGCGCAATCAGGATTTAGAAAGTATCACTTGTGCCAAACAGTACTTACCAAATTAATTGATCTTTGGCTGAAGGAAATGGAAAATGGACATATGACTGGGATTGTTTTCCTTGACTTCAAGAAAGCCTTTGATCTTGTTGATCATGAAATTCTGCTGCTAAAGTTGAACTGTTACAGGTTTGACAATCCTTCTTTAAACTGGTTTAGATCATACCTAAACCAGAGGTCTCAACAAGTAAGCATTGGCAATATTAGCTCTCAAACTCGCACTATTCATTCAGGAGTCCCTCAAGGCTCAGTTTTGGGCCCTCTCCTCTTCCTTATCTATATCAAGGATCTACCATTAAATAATGAATCCACAATCACAGATTTGTTTGCAGATGATGCAACCTTGTATACTTCAAGTTCTCATACTGAAGTTATCCAAATGAGATTAAATTCAGACCTTATTAGAGTCCAAAACTGGGTACAACAAAATAGGATGGTAATTAATGAAGGTAAAACAAAATGTATGATTTTGGGGACATCACAAAAGCTACACAAGTCAGGGAAACCAAAACTATCTCTTGCAATAAATAATCATCTATCAGAAAATGTCAAACATGAAAGGCTTGTAGGTGTGTCTGTTGATAATAATTTATTATGGAATGACCATATTGATAAGCTTTGTAAAACACTGTCATCCAAAATTGCCCTTCTCAGCAGAATCAAGAAATATTTACCTATGGAAACTCGCAATCTATACTACAAGTCATATATTCTTCCAACAATGGATTATTGTTCTAATGTATGGGGAAACTGCTAAATCTGAGCTTGACAGGATTTATAAACTTCAGAAACGAGCAGCACGTGTAATTTTAGATGCATCTGTTGATCATCCCTCAAAAGCATTATTTACAGAACTTAAATGGTTCACAATATACGACAGGACAGATTTTCACAAGGCAGTTCTTTTATATAAATGTCTACATGGAATGGCACCAGAGTATCTTCAGGACTTATTCAGGCCTTTTTCAACACAATACCAGTTGAGATCAATATCACATGGAAACCTTCTAATACCAAAACCAAGAACAGAGCAATTTAAAAAGAGTTTTCAATACTCTGGTACATTTCTGTGGAATAAGCTTCCACTACATGTAAAATCTGCTGAAAATATTAGAGTATTTAAGAAAAGATATCATGAGCATGTATGTGTTTCATATAGATAATGGAATTTAGTATTTTAATACTAAACATGTTAAAATAAACACTAATTATTGCTATCTCATATAATGTGCATTGTTATACTCTCCTTAAGAGGGCCTCATGGGAGAATAGTCCTTGACTAATGAGTCACCCTCTATAAATAAAGCATTATTATTATTATTATTATTATCATTATTTGCATCAGTTGCATTTCAACCTAAAAAGAGCCATGGGCCTTTTTTAAAAACCTAAACACACAAAGTAACATTGTATGTGTTGGAAGGCAATCATAAAAGAAACTCACTTTTACGCCAGCTTGTGGATACTGTGAATGAAATGAGCTAGTTATCATTGTTGACTGAAGAGTTACGGAGCTTTGAATACATGACTATTGTACAATGAATTATTGAAGATTCAATGGAAAATACTGTATGGAAATCTGCCTGTAAAATATTAGGGTGCATAAATTTAAGTTCAGAAATTTAAGTTTACAAAAGAATACTAAAGAAATGTGCCATCTTCAATAGACAGGTTTTCCAGTAGCATAAATACTCAGTTATAAGAGTCCAACTGCAAACTGCAAAGACCCAGATCTGCCATTGCATAATGTGCCAGCAGATCTGGGGCTGTGCAGTTTGTTTGGAGTAATCAGTAGAACAAACAACATCGACCCTGATCTGCAGGCACATTATACTATGACAGATCAAGATCTTTGTTGTTTTCACTTTGCCTTGACTTATAAGTGAGTAAGCTTAGTATGTAATTCATTGTCTTTAAAAATATTCTTCATAGTGAATTTTTTTTATGGGATGACCTAATTGTCTGTCCATGAGCACAAATATGGTATTCAGATTCCACCTAACTACATGTACGTGGATGATTGCTAAGAAACCTGACATCAACATTCAACCCTTACATCAAGTTGGTCTTAAATGAAAATGCTGCCACTCAGACATCCAGTATGGCTACCACAAGAGCCATATTGAAAATCTTGTCATTGCTACTTCTCCTGAATGGATGGCTAGATCAACAAGGGAGCTTGTCATGAAATGACTTATTTTGCTGTCTAGTCAGTCCTTAATGAAAAAGGTGCTGATCTAACATTCAGTATGGTTGCCTAAGCAGCCATTTGGAAATTGGTTATCGCTCCTTCTCTTAAAGGGAAGTAATACCAGTATGGTGTTTTGACTTCATATAATATCTGGTTGGTCCTAAATGAAAATGGAGTGCATCTAACATATCAGTATTACATTTTAGTTATCTGTCCAGCTTTTGGTCTATGTTTGTTATTGCTGCTCCTCCTAAACTACATGAAGGATTGCCATGAAACTTGACACAAACATATTCAAAGGACTAATTAGTCTTACATGAACAAGTTTCTGATAGAATATTCAGTACAGCTACCATAGTGTGTATCTAGAAAAATCTCATTTTTGTTATTTCTCCTAAATTGGATGATCAGCATGGGTTTTCATTGATAGACTTTTCATGATGCCTACCAGTTGCTGCTAATCTGTGAAATGGTGCCAATCTGATATCCGTTATGGCCACCATGGCTGTCATCTTGAAAATCTTGTTATCACTATTCCTTCTAGACAGATGGTCAAACAATAAATGCTTATCATCAAAAGACTTCTTGTAATGTCTAGTTGATCCTAAATGAAAATGATTGTAATCAGACATCTAGTATGGTTGCCATGGCATCCTTTTTGAAAATCTTGTTATCACAACACCCAAATGAAAAATCATATCAGTGTAGGGTTTTCTCCAGAATAAAGATGTTGTTTGATGTCTAGTTTGCCATAAATAAGAATGTGCTAATTTGACCTTAATGATGGCCACCATGGTGGTCATTTGGACTATATTTCTTCTCTTGATGGATGATATACAGAATGGTAATTTCACCAAATGGCTTCTAATGACATATAGTTTGTCCTGAAAGAAATTGTTGTCTATTTGAAAGCAACATGGCTGCCATGATGACCAACTAAAAATTATTGTTATTGCAATTGTTCCTAATTGAAATTAATATCAAAATGTAGTTTTCACAAGAAGACTTCTTAGGGTGTCTGGTTTGTATAAATGAAAATCATGTCACGGTGGCAGCCATCTTGAAAAATATTGTTCTAGTTACTTCCCCTGAATGGATGGCCATATTGACACTTCTTGTGGTATCCAGTTGGTTCTAATTAATAAGTCCAATATGGCTGTCGTGACAGTTATCGGTTAGATTTTGTTATCACACTACCCCTGATGGGAGGGTCATATTGACATTAGGTTTTCACAGAAAGACTTATAATGATGTCATATTGGTCCTAAATTAAAATGGTACTGATCCAAAATCCAGAATGACTGCCACAGTGTTTAATGTTAAGTATGAATATGGTATTTTTTTTTATATCAATAATTTAATCTGGTAAAGGTTTACTTGTGGGATATCATTTCACTTAAAAAATTTAGGAATACATATATAATTTTATGTAAAATGGAGCCTTTTTTGTTCGATAGGAAAATATGGTACTCGTATCAAAGCATGACATAATCAGTAACTTCCAGTTATTAGGAGGCAGTGACATAACATTTAGATAGGACTTAAGTATATTTATGAATGATAATGTGTTTTCATTAGCTACTTCTCAATTCTATGTACATATGTGTGCGTGTTGTTTTTTAAGGATCAATTTTCTTTACTGTATATTCATTAAAATTAAATATTTGGGTTACCTGTAATTCAGTGTAACATATTATACATTGTACGTACATGAGGGCTTTAACAAGCAGTTACATGCCATTTCTTTTTTACTCTTGCCGCAGCACAGTATAACCATCAAAAGTTCTGTTAAAAATACCAAAGATCCATGTCTGTTGCATTGATTATGAGATGTGTACTAAACTGATTCCCAGCATGACTTTAAATTAGATGACCAATTAAGCTTATTATTTATGTACACAACATGATAAAATAGTACATATTCAGCCCTTATACATTTCAGCTTACTACTGATATGAATCGAAAATCCATGTACTTTGTACATGCTAACTGTTGAGCCATGCGTACTAGTATACATTTATGAGGTGCCATAGCGGACAAAAGCTTGTCCAATAAGAATGTTGCCGTTTAAATTTTAATGTCATATGTCCAGAATTCCAATGTCACAGGTTGTATCAAATATGCTTGTCCTTAAAGTTCCGTTTTTTAGGTCGAGATATTAGATTGTATCTGTTGAATTAAACAGTAGTGATTGAAAGTTATATTTACTATGTCGAGGTTTTAGATTGTGTCGTTTGAATTATACACAGTGGTGGTTGAAATTTCAATGTCATACATCGAGAATTCCTAATTTATGAATTGATTCAAAGAGTTTATGTTATATCACATTTCATATGTTGAGTATTTAGATTTCATCTGTTTAATTACACAGCAGTGGTTGAAAATTCAATGTCCAATGTTGAGTTTTTAGATTGTATCTTCTGTATTACACGTTCTTTGGTGAAATTTTAATATCATATGTCGGGAGTTTCAATTTAACATGTTGAATAACATTGAATGTGCTGAAAGTTCCATTTTGTATCTTGAGTTTTTAGATTGTATCTGTTGAATTACGCAGCGGTGATTGGACATTTTAGGTCAGATGGATTGATTTGTGTTTTTATAGTTTTACTGGGTTGTGAGCAAGATAACACTAACAATTATCAATGGATTTTTATGAAGTTCAGTTTGCTTATATATTCGAATACATTGCAGGATGCCAGTTAAAAAGTTTTGTACTACAAAATATGTTAATTAAGTTTAAGCACAACCTTACCTAGCATTTGGGTGTATATTGTCATTGTCTGAAAAAGGTTTAGTGAGATTGTGTTTGTGATATCATGTTCAGAGGTAAAATCTATGATAACTAATTTTAAGCACATACAGGTACATATATTGTGAACATGTTTAATCAGTTGTATAAGTAAAATATTTTGCAGCCAAATTTGTATGCTGGAGTTTCTTAAGAATATACTCAACAGTTAACTGAAGTAAAAGATTAGAAACAACCAGAACATGGACTCCTGAAAATTCTTTTCACCAAAGAGTATCCTTCATTAGACTTTAAGACTGAGCTGTGTAAATTTTCTCAAATAAAAATATTTGGAGCTTATCAGTGTTGATGTAAGTCATATTCAGTTATATGTGTGAGATCACTGTCAGTTTGTTGTTGTTATTTTGGGTTTAATGCCATTTTGGGTTTAATGCCATTTTGAAGCACAAGATAGGCTCTGCATAATTAGTTGGAATGAGAAACCATGAAAACCACCGTAAAAACCACAGACCCATGGTCTTAGCTCCTGTCCAAGCTTTCTCACATAAGTACTTTGGCTGGGCCTAAGATTCATACCCACATTGACAGAGGTAAGATGACAGTGAGCAGTAAAGGCAAGTGCTTGTGACCACTGCCACCCGGGGCCATGCTTTCAAGTTGTGATATAGAAATAAATGTAAAGGCAAGTGCTTGTGATCACTGCCACCCGGGGCCATGCTTTCAAGTTGTGATATAGAAATAAATGTAAAGGCAAGTGCTTGTGACCACTGCCACCCAAGGCCATGCTTTGAATTTGTGATATAGAAATAAATGTAAAGGCAAGTGCTTGTGACCACTGCCACCCGGGGCCATGCTTTCAAGTTGTGATATAGAAATAAATGCATTTAATGAGAAGAACAAGGACAGATTTAATTTACAGATTTAATTTACAGATTTAATTTATACTAAATTCTATAGAGGTAAAATATGGATTTTAAATCCTTAGGAAATAAACTGTAATAGTTGTATAGTTGAATCTGTGTTAGTGACTATCAATTCAATCTGTACTAGTGGATATCAGTTGAATGTATACTAGTGGATATCACTTGAATCTGTACTAGTGGATAGAAATTGAATATATACTAGTGGATATCAGTTGAATCTGTACTAGTGGATATCAGTTGAATGTATACTAGTGGATATCACTTGAATCTGTACTAGTGGATAGAAATTGAATATATACTAGTGGATATCAGTTGAATCTGTACTAGTGGATATCAGTTGAATATATACTAGTGGATATCAGTTGAATCTGTACTAGTGGATAGAAATTGAATATATACTTAATCTATATTAGTTGAATCTGCACTGGCGGATATCAGTTAAATTTGTAATAGAGGATAAGCAATTGAATCTCATCTAGTGGATATCAGTTGACTGTACTAGTGGATATCAGCTGAGCTAGTACTAGTGGATATCAATTGAATCTGTACTAGTGGAGATCAGTTTATTCTGTGCTTCAGGATAATCAATTGAATCTGTACTGGTGGATATCAATTGAATCTGTTATGGTGGATATCAACTGAATCAGTGCTAGTGGATATTAAATTTGTACTAGTGTATAACATTTATATTTCATGAATCTGTACTAGTGGATATCAGTTGAATCTGTATTAAAGTCAGGTCATGCAAGTTCATTTACTCATCTTAAATTATATTTAAATTGTTCTAAAATTTAATACAAATTTTATTGAACCAGTATTTATTGTATCCTTATTAATGAATGCTTTACTCCTTAAATGGCATCACTGCTCCAGTGGCCTACTGGTTAGAACATCCGCCTCGGATGCCAGAGGTAGTGGGTTTGATCCCCAGCCGAGTCATACCAGAGACTTAGAAAAATGGTACTAACAGCTGCCTCGCTTGGCACTCAGCATTAAGAGATTAGTGTTAGGACTGGTCGGCCTCAGGTGTCAGGATAATGTGACTGGGTGGGATATCATGCTACATGTCTGTGGCATGATGCCCCAGTGCTAGACATAACTATAAACTGCCACACTGCAGACATCATAGTAATATGACTGAAAAACTCTTAAAGCTATGTTAAAAATCCAAATCACACACACACACACACACACACACACACACTTAAATGTCATCAGGAAATTTCCAGTTGAAAATTACCAATCGTTGTCGATTTTTACAGTGGTGGCCAGGTACTAAACTGGGTTAAAAATAGAGCACATCATATCTAATCATCACAATATAGGGTAGTACACATTTGTTTTTCAAGCTGCGTTGTTTTTATAATGACATCACATCCCATGACATTCAATCGAGATTGTGCTGGACCAAACCTTTAGGTTGATCATGTCCAAAAGTATTGGTAAGTGCTGATTCAGCAAATAGAAAAACTAATTCTTACAGTATAATTTTTCTCTAAGCAGCTCTAATTTGGTGATAACTGATCAGTTACGTCATCTGTTCATTGGGGGTCTAGTGAGATTTCCATCTATATTAAGGCAGTTTGTCTATAAAGGCCACTAAGGCTAGTGTTGAGGGTCAACTTCTACACAGGTTTGAGTGAACATTATAAATTTCAACTTGAACCATTATTTAGTGTTGAACAAAGTTGAGTAATAATTTATCTGTTGAATTATTGGTGTCAGTGATAGTTACTATGTATTCCATACAAATAATAATCTAATAAAGACTTTTAGTGTATGTCATTTCATTTTGCCTATGTGTTTGTGTGTGTATATATATATATATATTTCAGATTATTGTGTACATGCATTAGCTTATTCCTTGTAAATGTGTGTGGATCAGTTGATTGATATTTTTCAGGTATTTTTTTAAAACATGCAGAGTTTTTTTGAGTATTTACATGTATAGGAGAAATCAATATTATGTGAGTGGCTTGTAGGGAAAATAGGAAGCAGTTGAGATTCTAATATTAAATACATGTACTGAGAAGGCTTGACCATGAAGGACAATCAACTGACATCTTTTGTGGGCACGTGTCCTTAATAATGAGGTCAAAGTCAATATGAAATTAAGTAAAGGATCTGAATAATATTGTCAGTTAAAAACAGGTATACCGTATAATGCAGGTGTCATTTTATTTATGTTGAACATTGATGCCCTGACCAGCATGGCTTAGTCAAAAAGGAAAATAAAACTAGAAAAAGTCTTTACAACTGAAAGATATGCATGTACATGTAGATTGAATCATAAGAACTACATTGTTTCAGTTTTGTCCATTATTTGTAGCTTTGTAATTTTATGTTGTGCACTAATAGACAGAAGGATGGAAGGATTTGACTAATAAATTGTATACCCCTAATCCCTGCCAATATATTGAATGCATAGCATCCTTGACCAGGTTGCCTAACCTGTCTGCTGTGAACCCTACCCAAAAATAGTTGAATGAAAGAGAGAGGAGTTGGAAGTAAAAGCATGTCACTTACTTCTATTTCGTAATCATCGAGATAGTAACCAAGAGGTGCATGAATTATTTTTGGTATGCTGAGAGATGTTCTGTCAGTATATGGTGAAGGGGATGAGGATGTCTGCCTTGTAGAACTTTGGACTTGTCGCCGTTTTGGTTTTGTGTACTTTGATCGCATGGCATCGTATCTATTGGATGATGTTGACATTTGACCAGGTGATGAATCTCGTGATCCTTGGCCATAACTGGATTTTATTCTTCGTCCTTCCTGGTCTACATCAGCAAATATATCACTAACAATAGATGCATTTTCAGCAAGTCCTTGGAAAAGTTCATCAGTGTCTCCAGATGTATGCTGTTTATTTTTGGGTGAAATTTCAAAATCCATATAGTGGTCGTCAGAGATGTTGTTTTCATCATCACTGACACTGCCAATATGTTCATCCTCATCTACCTCTTCAGTTACATTGCCAGTGTCCTCTCTATCAGAAGGTGGGTCCATTTGGAGCTCTGGTTGGATTTCTTTGACACTTGTTTCTCTGAGTTGCATCCCGAAAGTTTCCAGTTTACAAGTATCTTCTTCGTCACTCATGATAGGGTCATCATCCTTTCCTGCCGAAACGTCCAGATCCTTCATATATTCCAAGTCTTGTTTTTCATGCACACTGGAAACTGAACTTGCAGTTGATTGCTGAGCTTCTTGTAAACTCCCCTCCTGTGGAACCTCACTAGTTTTCTGCTCAGTATCCCCACTTGTAGCCCCATCTTCCTGATGAGAGCCATTTGGCACCCCTTTATTTTCATCCATGATAGTTGAGATGTTGGAGCCCAAATGACCTTGTCTGCTGAAGGGTACAATAGCTTGTAATATTTTGATTATCTTTCAAAGATATTTTACTGTTCAAGAACTTCGTCATACAGGCTCTGAGCTCTTTTATGTGCCTCTTCTCGGCTGAGCTAGTGCATAAAAACTAGACAGCCATCTTTGGTACCATTCAGTATTGGAATAACTTAGATTGTCTAAATTGTCAATTTGTCACCCTTGATCACCTCAGCTTGATAGATAAAAGAGAGCCGCAGGTCTACCTGAGCACATGGCTAGCAGCCAGAAGTAGAGGTGTAGCTGATATATAAAAACTTCATACCCATGAGACTGTTAGAAGACCTGTGTGTTTACCTGTACACACATACAGAAATGTGTATTGATTTAATCCTTAAGAACCACAGTGCCTGCAATACTCTATTGACTGGCCTGCTATCAGTACTTGTGTATTTACTTCCCACAGTCCATGTAGTTATTAGTTGGAGGTTTAATTATGCCATATCAGAATTTACACTCCAGTGGTCATGTTTGCATGCTTTAAATGCTCAGATCAATTTGATGCAGTATGTTGCTCAGATTGATACACTGCAGTGGAGTGTGTTGCACAGATCGATACACAGTGATGCAGTGTGTTGCTCAGCTTGATACACTGATGCAGTAAGTTGCTCAGATTGGTACACTGTAATGACATGTACTTCACAGATTGATACACTGTGATGCAGTGTGTTGCTCAGATTGGTACACTGTAATGATTTAAATTAATCTAGCAAACCTCTGAAGAAAAAAAAACTATTTGTCTACTTCATAATTTATTAGAAGGGAGCATATACCTTTGCAGATTAATGGAAAATTTATAATTATAATTTGGTTGCTAAGACTATAAATTGAGTGGAGCTTCACTGATGAAACCACCATCAGCAGAAGTTAGCAGGCATTCTATTAGTCAATCTAGTTTAGACAGTATTAGCTGAAAATGTTCAATTAAACCTGAAATATATAATTAAGAAATGCACATATCAACTACAGATGTGTGTGATATTACTGGTATAGTGGTTTACCATGGTATTCTGGGGGCACATACCACAGTACTTTTGAATGTACAGGTAGTTTCCATCAATAAGGAATGTATTAAAGTTCCGCAGTGGCATACTACGGGTAACTGGCTTGGGGTAATGATGATAACTCAAACAGCCAGAACATGAGGTCCAAAGGGCTGAATCCAGGGGATGGTTCTTGAGAGGGGGGCTAGTGTCCCCTTCCACCATCTAGGGGGTTTGGGGGAGTGCTGTGAGCTTTCCCAGTATGGACTCCAACCATTTTCCTGCAATTTAATGCTATTTGGTGTTTTTTCAGCTTTCTGCCCCCCCCCCAAGACCTCTGGTACCCAGGGCAACCTCCCCATCAACTCCTCCCATAAGTATGTTACAGAAATTCTCAAGTAATCTTGTTACAAATTAAATGCTGTTAACAGGTTGTTTTTATTTTACATGACAAAATAATTTAAAATAAAAAAATTAAAAAAACCAGTTGTATTTGTCACATTAATTTTGAATATTGCATATATAATTATAATCACATGTTTGACACAAGTCACTTATACCAACATGGTGGTCTAATGGGATGTTGTGAAAGATATTCAGTTCAGATCCAAATTCTGGGACAAATTTCTTATTAAAGAAAAAAGAATAAATGCCATTTTTTAGTTATTTTCTTGCAAATGTTAATACATTAAGGACATGTATTCATTTGTAAGACTGCAAATCATGCTAAGATTTTAGAAGAGCAGTTGTTTCCTGTTTGTATTGCATAATTTCTAAATCCACTAAATATTTTCTCATTTGTTTTTCTTCTTCTTAGTTTACTGGCTCTCTCCATACCATACCTTGTATATTGTGTCAACAATTTGCATTTCCAGCAACAAGTTCTCTAATATCAACTTAATCAGCTCACTCTATTTATAGTTGTATGATTACACTTTATACACCAATTAACGTACACATGGCAAATGTATCCATAAGGTATTGTGTGAGCACGTGAATCGGATTTTTAACATAGCTTTAAAAAAAGTCAGTCATGACACTATGATATCTGCAGTGTGGCAGTTTATAGTGATGTTGAGCACTGGGGTATCATGCCTCATACAAGTTGCACGATCTCCCACCCAGTCATATTATCCTGACACCAGGCTGACCAGTCCTAACACTAAACTCTTAATGCTGAGTGCCTACCGAGGCAGCTGTTAGCACCATTTCTATTAGTCTTTGGTGTGACTCGGCCGAGGTTCAAATCTGTGACCTCTCAGAGGCAGATGCTCTCACCATCTAACCTCTAGACCACTATAGGGTACTGACCATTTAATATTTTATTAGGGAGGGGGGCTTTGATTTTCAGTTGAAATGAGATATTTAGTTTTTTTTCATCTCAAAATTGACTGCTTCAGTGGCCTAAGTAGTTAGAGCATCCACCTCAGATACCGGAGGTGGCAGTGCTAGATATCAGTATAAACTGCCACACTACAGACATCAGAGACTGCGCTCTCTGTTATGGATCACTGCCATCTCACCTCTGTCTGCGTGGGTTCGAGTCTCTGATTTGGCTAATGTGGGTATGTGAGAAAGCTTGCTAGTGGCTTCTCGTGGGTTGGTGGTTCTTTCCGGGGTTTTCTGGGCTTCTTCCTCCACCATAAATACTGGCCACCATGTATAGCCTATCTTGTGCTGAAAAATGGCGTTAAACCCTACTACAACAATAACAAAAAGCAGACATCATAGCAGTGTGACTCAAATAGTTAAAGCTACATTGAAAATCTAAATCACAAACACAAACACACACATATCTAAAAACAAGTATTTATTTCCAATAATATAACAGATTAAATATGGTGTTATTTTGCTGTACTCAGTACATGATATTTTTTTTCCAGTTATTGACTGATGGATTATTTCCATAAAACAGTGTCAGGCACATGTCTCTGAACATGAAATTGTTGGTTCCAAATACAATTTTGGTTTATCATGGTAAATATCGTGGTATGTTGAGAAATACTGCAGTACAAATTTTTTTCTACTGCCCATCTCTGTCAATCAGTACATGTAATGATATGATAATAATGGTTATAAGCATATAATTTGTGCAGTGTCAGCACTTGGTATTCAGATCAACTACAGCTGTTCAGTATGCAATTGTAAACCAGTCAGAAAGCTTGCTCAAGCAGTTACAACAACCCCTACAAGTCTTAATATATGTAGGTGTCAGTACGCAGGTGTCAGCAGTAATGTAGTAATAATGCATGTGTCCGTAATAAATCTCATGTCAGTAGTAAATGCAGAATCTAGCAGTAACGTACTCAGGTGTCAATAATATGCATTACAACTGCTTGTACTAAGCAGCAGGATTGGGTCGAACAGTGCTGCCAATACCACATACTATAGAGAACATAATTTTTTAAAAATTGATGCATTCCTTGATGTATCTCAGTATTCAGTTTACAAAACAAAATGGAGAGGGGAAAGCTGCTATGTAAGTCCATTTATTAAAGACAAAATTTGTAGAAAAAAAGAGTAACATGAAAGGGCATGTTATCTGTGCTGCCAGCTATTTATGGCATCTGTTTGCATGGAATAAAATACTACTGTAAATGAATCAGAAGAAGCCGTGCTTTTAGAATGTATGGATTAGTGTTTTAATCTTTAGCTTACTTTAAGTTCTATATAATGTAGAATTATCTCAAAATTCCTAAGTACACGATTTTGGTAAAACCTTGGAAGTTCTTTTGAACTGTATTCAGCAGATGAAATGCTCAAGTTCTTTTCTTCTTTCCATCTGTAGAAGTAAATAGAGTATTCACACAAGATCCCATTTGTTTGTACCCCCTATCAATTTTAAAGACAAAAGTTGTCAAGGATATAAAAAATACACAAAATTTGGTCATTGCATTTATTAATTTTGTAAGTTTTAAGCTGATTTTTGCCAGGAGGTCCCAAACACTGTTAACTTGTGGGTATTTCAAATTAGATGGCAGTTTCTTTTGGAACACAGTTGCCATATTTGCATGGTTGAATATATTTTCAAGCACCAGATGTAACAAAGATCACCATCTTTGACAATCTCAGTAATATCTTAAATTTTGGAGTTACAGTTCTTCAAACACATGCAAATGAGAGTTCCTCTTTTTTATTTGTTTAGTTGTTTTAGAAATATTTAAACTAGACATAGCAAAAATTGGATGCAGATGACACAGCTTTTAATGAAACCAGAAAAGTGACAGTGAATAGTCTGTATGCTTGTTTACATCTATAGTTTCCAAACACCAATAAGTGAGCAGTATCAGGGGCACCTTGGCAACAGCCAGGTTAGAAATTATAAATCAATGAAATGGCTGAGATTTATGCATTCTTTTATATCCTGGATGCTTTTCATTTTTAAAATTGGTGGTGGTGGTGGGGTTTTTAACAAATACAATACAGTAATTTTGTTTATGCAGTCATCAGATGGGAAACCGAACATTTCTGAAGTTTGATGCAGCTGAAAATTGAATGAGGATTAAATACTTTTTAGCTCCCCCCCAATTAACATCACTTGTTCATGTCTTCATAAAGTTTTAATTTCTTTGATCAGCTAAAAATATTGTGTGTGTGTGTGTGTGTGTGTGTGATTTGGATTTTTAATGTAGCTTTAACAATTTTTTTCAATCATATCGCTATGATGTCTGCAGTGTGGCAGTTTATAGTGATGCCTAGCACTGGGGCAGGGGCCCCGAGTGGCCGAGTGGTCTAAAGTGCTCACCGTTATGGATCACTACCATCTCACCTCTGTCTGCATGGGTTCGAGCCCAAGGCTCGGCTAGCGTGGGTACGTGGGAAAGCCTGCCAGTAGCTTCTTGTGGGTCGGTGGTTCTTCCCTGGGTTTTCCAGGATTCTTCCTCTGCCAGTTATACTGGCCACCATGTATAGCCTATCTTGTGCTGAAAAATGGCGTTAAACCCCAAAACAACAACAACAACAACAACAGCACTGGGGCATCATGCTGTTGTAGGGTTTAATGCCATTTTTCAGCACACGATAGGCTATACATTGCGGCCAGTATTAATGGTGGAGGAAGAACCTGGGAAATCCCCGGAAAGAACCACTGACACTCGAGAAGCTACTGGCAAGCTTTCTCACATACCCACATTGGCCGAATCATAGACTCAAACCCATGCAGACAGAGGTGAGATGGCAGTGATCTGTTACAGAGAGCACTTTAGACCACTCGGTCACTTGGGGCCCAGGGCATCATGTCGCAGACATGTAGCATGATTGTCCCACCCAGTCACATTATCCTGACACCAGGCTGACCAGTCCTTACACTAATCTCTTAATGCTGAGCACCAAGCAAGGCAGCTGTTAGTACCATTTTTGTAAGTCTTTGGTATGATTCGGCTAGGGATTGAACCCATGACCTCCCACATCTGAGGCAGACACTCTAACCATATGGCCACTGGAGTGGTCTTTAAAAATATTTGCTAATTGTGAAGATTTTGCAACACTATTCTCATGAAGTGAAAATTAAGTAACATTTAATATGCATACATGGTGTCAAATGTAACTCATGTATATATCAACTATCATAACACTCACATGTTGTATCATATGTTTTTCATGGCCAAATATTGGAATTCAATCATTTATTTGTAGAGAGAACAATAACATCAATCTCACCACACACTTGCAAAAGGAACCAGTGAATGGGTCAAATCATGTTCGTAGATTTTTCACATAGTGTAACTGAAAATAAAGATTGCTCTTTGCGTTGTAGAAACTCACTGAGTTTCTGTCTGCATTAAATAATTAACTTTCGTCTTCCTAGTGTAATAGATCATTGTGGTCTATTTAATCAAGATTCATACAGTGCATGATGAGATAGATTTTCCATTTTTTACAATCATTTTATTTGCGCTTTATATCATTTATTTGAAAATAAAGGGAAACATTTCAAAGGAAAAACTAATATAGGATGAAATATAAATAGTTGTAAATTATTAGATTAAACATTTTACACTTTTAATGACTTGTTATCAGTTTTAGTGACTATTTAGACCTGGTAAAAACATAGTATGACTTAAAATAAAAAAATATGCAATACATCCAGTGCAAAATGGTCAGCTAACAAGTAGGCATATATGGCTATGAATAAAGTGGTTGATATTATCGTGTGTGGAAATGGTATTTGAGGTATTATTGTAGATCCCAGAACATGGCTGGCTGTGTTCCAACATTGTCTACAGGGCATTGTCATAGTACACTTTGATAACTCATAAATCAATTCTTAAAAGGAAAAAAAAAGAATTAGTGTACTGTACACAAACTGCTCATTATTTATAAGGCTCCAGGTAAGAACAGTTTTGTGCTATTCAGCAGAAATCAGGCATTGAAGAATAAAATCAATTGTTGAGAGGCTAAGTGTTCAGTTATAGTCAGCATTGTTGATATAGATTGTTTGACTTTAACTTTAACATTTAATCAGAATTGTTATTTCTCCACATTAACGTTGAATAAAAAGACTCGAGAAAAGTAGAATTTACCATATCGAAGATGAAAGATAAGGCTATGTGAAACTAGAGAATTTTTAATCACTTTTTAAAAGCCTTGTAACTTGAGTTTCCTATCAAGCGTAAGAGTGGAATTAAGGTCTGCTGCAAATCAACAGACTGGACTATCCCATTATTTCTGTGTCTGTGTCTACTTCAAATCAACAGACTGGACTGTCCCATTATTTCTGTGTCTACGTCTACTTTAAATCAACAGACTGGACTATCCCATTATTTCTGTACGTCTACTTCAAATCAACAAACTGGACTATCCCATTATTTCTTTGTCTACGTCTACTTCAAATCAACAGACTGGACTATCCCATTATTTCTGTACGTCTACTTCAAATCAGCAAACTGGACTATCCCATTATTTCTGTGTCTACGTCTACTTCAAATCAATAGACTGGACTGTCCCATTATTTCTGTACGTCTACTTCAAATCAACAGACTGGACTGTCCCATTATTTATTTAAGTCTACTGTAAATCAACAGACCTGACTGTCCCATTATATATATGATTAAGTCTACTGCAAATCAGCATATCTGACTGTCCGATTATTTCTGTCTATGTCTACTGTATATCAGCAGACCTAACAGTCCCATTATATCTATGATTAAGTCTACTGCAAATCAGCAGATATGACTGTCCCATTATTTCTATATGACTGTCCCATTATTTCTATGTTTAAGTCGACTGCAAATCAACAGACTGGACTGTCCCATTATTTCTTTGTCTATATCTACTGTAAATCAGCAGATCTGACTGTCCCATTTTTTCAGTGTTTAAATCTATATATTTATATGCTATGTGTACTGCAGATTAACATATGGACTGTCCCAATGTTTCTGTGCTACTGTTGATTATTCCTACACTTTAAAATAAAGTATCAGGGATATTGTAATACTCTTCATCTGTCATTCTGTCCATTCATACATGACCACTTCATAAACTGCCTGACAGAATTTCACAAACCTTTGTAACTAGCTGTTGTTGTGGGGTTTAACACCATTTTTCAGCACACGATAGGCTATGCATGGTGGCCAGTATTAATGGTGGAGGAAGAACCCGGGAAAACCCTGGGAAGAACCACCGACCCACTAGAAGCTACTGGCAAGCTTTCTCACATACCCACATTGGCTGAATCCTAGACTCGAACCCACGCAGATAGAGGTGAGATGGCAGTGATTCGTAACAGAGAGCGCTTCAGACCACTTGGCCACTTGGGGCCCCTTGTAATTAGGTAATTGCCATTGTGATAACCAACTCTAAGAGAGTGTCTCTCTGGGCTTCATCCCTCAGAGTCCTGGGAGGAGGTGAGAGGTCATATATACAAAAAATATTATTTCAGCGATGCTTTCAAATATTTTCTTACCATACTTTATGTATAAATTCCATTGATGAAGGCACTTCAAAGATATTTGTGACAGATTTTGCATTACAGACCCCATGCTATTATGGGTGTTGGGGGTTGTAATATACAGCCAAAATTATGGCGATTTGCAATGACTAGCCATTGCAGTTGCTGTAGTTTTAATTTACATTTAACACAGCAGACAAACAAGAGGAACAAATATGTATACTAAAAAAATGTATGTGAAAATATGCATACCTATACATACATTCACTACAATAAGCAAACTTTTCCTTTTTTTGTTAAATATCTTTTTTTTCTGTTATATATAGAAGTGATAAACAAGCAGTGCATACTAGATTGGATCTAAGGAAGTAATAGTCCAGACAACCATGCATATCAAGGATAAAAGCATTTGTACAACAAATACAACACAAAATTTGCATGTATGAAAAGGACCACTATACGTGTATATCAAACCATGTCAAGGATCACTGAAATTTTCATCATGGGTGAAGAAACCAGCCAGAAGATATAATGCCTGAGGAGGGAGTACAAGCCTATACTGAAATACAATTTAAGCCCAGGGAAAGAACAAATGGAAACCTAGCAATGGGAATCTCAACAGGTTCATCCCCCTTCCTAAAAAAGAGGAATACCATTCAAAAGTACTTTTAGCTTTTTTATTCAATATTCTGTTTGCTTTTGTTTTCCAAGAGAAATACCCACAATACAAATTGTTGATGGATATAAAAATACAAAAAGCTTTTACCTTTCAAGCTAAAGGGGGTGGAAGTGGAGCGGGTAGCAATTCATAGGATTACTAGTTTCTCAAAGCTAGTGGTCTTGAGGTGTACACATACATAAAATATATATTGCCTGTGCGTAATTAGCTACTTTGCTGTGGTTCTGCTACTCGGCACATGAATCGTATTCATGATCTTATCCCAAACCTATTATATTGTAGTTTTTGCCTGAATGGTACATATGACTTTGACTAGCTTCTTTGCTGTGTTTCTGCCAGAATGGTTTATATAAAATTATCCCACACTTGCTATTTTATTGTGTTTCTGACAGAATGGTATACAACAATTTATCTCACACTAGCTTCTTTACTATATTTCTGCCATAGTCACATGAATGGTACACACAAGTTTATCTCACACTGACAACTAGTGTTTACTTTATTGTATTTTTGCCATTGTCACCTGAATGGTACACATGAATTTATCCCAGACTAGCTTTTTACTGTATTTCTGCCAGAATGGTACACATGAATTTATCCAACACAACCTGTTTACTTTGTTTCTGCCAGAATGGTATATATAAGAATGTCCCACTCTAGCTATTTTATTGTGTTTCTGCCGGAATGGTACACATGAATTTATCCCACACTAGCTATTTTATTGTTTCTGACTGAATGGTACACATGAATATATCTGACACTAGCTATTTTTTGTGTTTCTCTCTGAATGGTACATATGATTTTATCTCACATTAGCTATTTTATTGTGTTTCTGCCAGAATGGTACACATGAATTTATCCCACACTAGCTATTTTTTGTGTTTCTCTCTGAATGGTACACATGAATTTATCCCACAGTAGCTATTTTATTGTGTTTCTGCCAGAATGGTACACATGAATTTATCCCACACTAGCTATTTTGTTGTGTTTCTGCCAGAATGGTACACATGAATTTATCTCACACTAGCTATTTTATTGTGTTTCTGCCAGAATGGTACACATGAATTTATTCATATTAGTTTCTTAAGTGAATTTCTACCATCATCATGTAATTGGTACACATGAATTTTTCCCATAAGAGCTACGTTATTATGTTTCTGCCACAATGGTAAATGTGATTTTATCCCACACTAACTTGTTTGCTGTGTTGCTGCCATTGTCAGATGATCATTATTCATGAATTTATCCTATGCTAGCTACTTCATTGTGTTTCTGCACTAGGCACATAACTTGGTACATATGAATTTATCCCACATTAGTTACTTTACTGTGTTTCATCCACTTGGCACATGAATGGTGCATTTGAATTTATCCCACACTAGCTATTTTTTGTGTTTCTCTCTGAATGGTACACATGAATTTATCCCACAGTAGCTATTTTATTGTGTTTCTGCCAGAATGGTACACATGAATTTATCCCACACTAGCTATTTTGTTGTGTTTCTGCCAGAATGGTACACATGAGTTTATCTCACACTAGCTATTTTATTGTGTTTCTGCCAGAATGGTACACATGAATTTATTCATATTAGTTTCTTAAGTGAGTTTCTACCATCATCACGTAAATGGTACACATGAATTTTTCCCAAAAGAGCTACGTTATTATGTTTCTGCCACAATGGTAAATGTGATTTTATCCCACACTAACTTGTTTGCTGTGTTGCTGCCATTGTCAGATGATCATTATTCATGAATTTATCCTATGCTAGCTACTTCATTGTGTTTCTGCACTAGGCACATAACATGGTACATATGAATTTATCCCACATTAGTTACTTTACTGTTTCATCCACTTGGCACATGAATGGTGCATTTGAATTAATCACAAACTTAGTTAATTACTGTCAATTTCTATAATTATTCCTCATAAAAGTAACAGTGTGAGATATTGGCATCCTGAATGTTACATCTCACAGAAGAAATCATTGTCTCCCTCCTGAGATTGCGTTGTGCCTTACACGATCATGTCTCAATCATGTGATTGTGTTTCCTTTTCTTGCTTGCTTTGATATAATAAATAATTTATTGCCTTTGCTTGGTAGAGATATGAAGATTTATTAACCTCGCAACAACAAAATCATGTTAAACTCAGGCTTTACCCTCATGGTACATGACATACCTTGGCTGAGCAAATCTTCATATCTTTACCTAACAAGGCCAATACATGTACATACACAATATAAAGTTATTTATTTTGGGGTTATTTTTTCAGATGTTCTTATGTAATGAATTACTGTTACATCCATATGAACAAAGTTTATTATGCAAAGGAAATAATTTGCAAATGATTATTCTCATAATCCTTCCCACTCTATGCAGTATATTGGTTAATTTGTATGAAGAAATTAGGATATATTATTGCTTGTCATTATTAAAACATCTGAGGTTTGTGTTAAGCTGGACTGTTCTTTTATGACCAAGAAACTGATTGCATGTCATTAATACAAACTTGGATTATATTTCTTCCAGGAAGACTACGTGCCTGAAATTTCTTCTGTAAAGTGTAGATTTTATATTAGTTGAAATAAGATAATGTAACAGTTAAAAATTCTTGCACAGTTGCATGTAGTTTTTACATATTTTAGGTTGCAGCATTTGCTACCTATGTTATGTTTTGGAGGTTTCTACTTTTGATCATTTGTTATCTTTTCTTCTATGTATCCTTTAGATAAATGTACTTAACTTTTATATTAATTATCAAATTAGACAAAAGGCATTGGAAAATTATATTGTTCACGTTATCAGTTTTTAAGTAAAATGCTTCAGGCAATATTAAAAGTGTTATTTGTCCTAAGGTGAAAAGTAATGTTACAACTAAGGTAAAAAATAATATACGTCCTAAGATGAAAAATAAAATATGACTTAAGGTGCAAAATTGTAATATAGTCCTAAGGTGTAATGTAATACAGTCCTTGGGGGTAATGTAATATAGTACTAGCGGATATCGAAATATAGTCCTAAGGTGAAAAGTAATATATGTCACATGGTAAAAAGTGGTATATGTCACAAAATGAAAAGTAATATAGATGTATGCCACAAGATGAAATATAGTATATGTCACAAGGTGAAAAGTAATATAGTCTAAAGGTGAAAAATAATATAGTCCTAATATTAAAAGTAATATAGTAATAATATGAAAAGTTATATAGTCCTAATATGAAAAGTAATATAGTCTTAAGGTGAAATGTAATAAGTCACATGGTAAAAAGTAGTATGTGTCACAAAATGAAAAGTAATGTAGATGTAGGCCACAAGATGAAATATAGTATATGTCACTAGATAAAAAGTATTGTTTGTCTCAAGATGAAAAGTAATGTAGTCCTAAGGTGAAAAGTAATATAGTCCTAAGGTGAAAAGTAATGTAGTCCTAAGGTGGAAAGTAATATAGTACTAAGGTGAAACGTAATATTTTCCTAAGGTGAAAAGTAATATAGTCCTAAGGTGAAAAGTAGCATATGTCACAAGATGAAAAGTAGCATATGTCACAAAATGAAAAATACTGTTTGGCTCAAGATGAAAAGTAATATATGTCCCAAGATGAGAATAATATACATATATGTCCTAAGGTGAAAAGTAATACATGTCGCAAGATGAAAGTAATAGATGTTCTAAGATGAAAAGTAATATATGTCCAATACAAAAAGTAATATATGTCCCAAGATGAAAGTAATATATGTCCCAAGATGAAAGTAATACATGTCCCAGGATGAAAGTAATGTTTGTCCCAAGATGAAATGTATATTTTTCCTTCAAAATTTTTTTTTTGTGTGTGCAATGACATGTTTGTCATTCTAGCTTCTTTGGTAATGTTCAGTTCTGAGGACACTAGGATGGATCCTCTCTCTCTCTCTCTCTCATTTCATGTGAGATGTAAAAAGAAAATAATCTTAAAAGAATGCTTTGTTTGATAGTTCTTCTTTTATATTGGAAGTTTCACTAATGTGTATATTAGTGTATAGCTGAAAAAATCTTATCATATTTTTATTAAAAAATTGGAATGGAAAGTTTAAGAAAGCAACACACAGTACTCACTGCCACAATGCTTTCCAAGCTGAAATCGGCATCAGTCACTTCATCCTGAAAAATAGACACAAAAAGGAAAAATTTCATTTGTGATAAAAATCTAAGTTATTTGTAGATGGAAATTTAAAATGCTTAAAGAAAGTCAGGGTTGAAATTCAAGGTTGATTTTTGTGAAGTTAGATTCGGCTACACTAATAAAATTAAATGTGAACGAGCATCTCCAAAAGATTTTTAAGAGATGATTGTACAACTTTGAAATTTTCATCTACAGTCAAACCTGTCATAATGGTCACCTGAGTTCAGTGGTCACTCCGATTTCCCCTGGCAATTAAATTTCTTTTATAAATGCCAAATAATCAGTGGTCATCTGTCTTCTGTGGTCAATGGCCCTATGTTTCTTAACCAAGTAGTCGTTTCACCTTAATTTCTGCATTTGGCAGATATGCATTTTTTTAACCAAACAGTGGTTTCACCCTGCCTTCTACGATCACTGGAGTGTATCAGCAGTGACCGCTCCAAGTATGCAAATTAAACTTCTTTTGTGTGTGTGATTAAGTCTTGTAATGTAGCTTTAACAATTTTTCAGTCATATTGCTACGATGTCTGCAGTGTGGCAATTTATAGTGATGTCTAGCACTGGGGCATCATGCTGCAGACATGAGCATGATGTCCCACCCAGTCACATTATCCTGATACCAGGCTGACCAGTCCTAACACTAACCTCTTAATGCTGAGTGCCAAGCGAGGCAGTTGTTAGTACCTTTTTGTAAGTCTTTGATATGACTCAGCCGGGGTTTAAACCCGCGACCTTCCGCATCTGAGGCGGACGCTCTAACCATTAGCAAGGTATGGTATATATAAAGGTTGGTTGGTTGTTGTAGGATTTAACGCCATTTTTCAGTACACAATAGGCTATACATGGCGGCCAGTATTAATGATGGAGGAAGAACCTGGGAAAACACCAGAAAGAACCACCGACCCATGAGAAGCTACTGGCAAGCTTTCTCACATACCCACATTGGCTGAATCTGAGACTTGAACCCACGCAGACAGAGGTGTGATGGCAGTGATCCGTAACGGAAAGTGCTTTAGACCACTCGACCACTCGGGGCCCCGGTATATATAAAGGTATATTATGTGAATTGATGGCCACTGGCACCTTCTTTTTATTACGTAACCATCAATGGGTCTCATAAAAGCTGACTATATTTTAATCTCAGTTAGTTTGAGCATCTGTTTAATCCATAAATTGTTTGATTTATAAACACCTATTTTCATGCCTAATTAAAAAAGCTGGTTGAACAAAAAGTCACTCCTGTGCTTCTCCAATCATAGGTAAAGTTTTGATGTGAATTGCTTTAACTGCTAAAAATGTATCAAAATATTAATACATGTGACAGTGATTGGAGATTAAATGTTGACATTATCTACATGAGAGATTAGAGTGAGGATATAGTAATCTTGTTTGTAACGTTTTATTTTATTATTTTATTATTTGGTTATTTCTGTTTTTGCTAAATAGAGACACTAAATAAATGTATCTTGATAGCATACTACTACTACTAATAATAATACATGCAGAATAATAATGAAACTACTACAAGTAATAATGCTAAGTCTATTTTGTGCATAGTACATGCATTTGTCATGAACCGAGCCTGAGAGATGAACCTGTCTTCTGATGTCACCTGTCTACAAAGGCCATTTCAGCCAGGTTTATATTTTAGCTGTCCTGATCAATATATGGTTGTCATAGATTGAGACAACTAATTTGGCCATGGCAAGATATTGCTTATGTAGATGGCTGACCACTCCAGTGGCCTAAATGGCTAAAGCGTCTGCCTTGGATGTGGGAGATCATAGGTTTGAACCACGGACGAGTCATACCAAAGAATTATAATAATGTTACTAGCAGCTGCCTTGCTTTGCACTCACTATTAAGAGGTTAGTTTTAGGACTGGGCAGCCTGGTGTCAGGATAATGTGACTTGATTGGACATGATGCTACATGTCTGCAGCATGATGCCCCAGTGCTAGACATCACTATAAACTGTCACACTGCAGACATCGTAGTGATATGACTCAGCTATATTAAAATTCCAAATCACACACATACACACATACACACACACACACACACACATAGATGGCTTTTTTTTGCTGTATTTATTATTATTCAGAAAAAGTTTTCACCTTTCACATGCAAATTCATTTTAGTTTTTGTCAAACACATTGATGATATAAATTTAATGACAGAACAGGATAATCCAGATATGGACCTTGAAATTTGTGTTCTTTTCAAGATAGTGGATGCAATAGTTGATATTTACAACTCTTAAAACATCCAGTTTACTTGTAAAACATAAGTTTAATCATCATTTCAGTAGCAGTCATTGTTAAAGAGATCATTATCGCTTTGTCATATCTCTGGATGGGACTTTTAGTGTAAACCTTGTCCATCTGTCCTGTTATGTCCAGACACATCATGTCTGTTGCAGATTCCCATCTCCTCAGTGACATTTCATGGGTTTGATGGACTTAAACTAAATTTGGTACAATATGAGGCTTTATATCACGAAAACCTTAGTAAAGTTTGATTTCATAATTGTTTTTCAAAATTTAATGGAGTTAATGGCTTGTGTATGAAATGTAGGTCAACTTCAATTTCAGGTATTTTACATGTTTAATGGAGTTGTATCCATTGTTTAACTTAGAACTTTTCCCTTTAGTAACATCACATTTTAGGACATTTGTGTCATATGGATACATTTCAAGTTTATGTTAGATCTAAACTACATGCCAACCTGTTTCTCGTATGTCTTCTCCATGACTTCTGTCTTCATAAGGCCATCTGTGTGGACTTGTCCATCCTTCAGGTGCATTTCAGTTGTCTCATTCACCTCATTCATCATGGCAGACTGTTTCTTCCATTCCTGTGATGTCCGTTTTACCTGTCCTTCTGCACTTTCATTCCCTAAAGCATCTCTTTGTAAAGATTTTTCATTTTTCTTTTCACTTTCTGTCAGTTCCTCACCAGTTACCTGTATGTTTTGTTTTATCCCAGTGTTATCCATAACCTTATTTATGGTCTGTGAATCAACCATTTCTGCTATAAACGTTTCACTCCTTTCATTTAAATTTGATATTATTTCAGCTGAATTATTGAGATCCTCTTCTAGTTTTTCAGCCAGTGTTAGTGTAACCTCAGCCTTTAAATCAATTTTAGCCTTAGCTGCAACCTCAGTATCCTCTGAGATTTCTGGAGTACTTGCATCATCACCATAGTTAGTGATAACAATTTCTATATGTGGTTTAGGTTGCTCTGTACCAGATTGCCATTCCACATCTGTCTCAGCCATTAATAGTTCTTTGGAGCCTTTATGATCAAATTCTTCATTTTGCTGATGTGCTTCAGCCATTGGTGTCTTTTGTTCACCAGAGTCAAGGGATTCAAAGGTTTCAACTTGTTCAAGGTTTTTGTCTCTGTCCACTTTCTCCTCTTCATCCTGAGATAAAAATTCCCTTGCATCCTCAAATGATTCGTCACCAGGTGTAGATGGCTGCTTTGGAGAGACCCCTCCACTTAGTATACCAGTTATCTCATCCCTACTCTCCATAACTTGTAGTGAAAAGTGTATCCTTTGCTTATTAGACTTTATGCATATGTATCATGATGCTGAAAAGATATATTTTGTATGTTATAGCATTTATGTATTGAATTTTTATCCAGAATGTAAACTGGTGGAGGGGGATATCTGTATGCAGAAATACCATTATTTTAAGTTGTTGAACGATGGTTCAGTTGAGAACCAAAATGACCTTTGAGTACGATGGACAAAATACACATCATATTGAAATAATGCCTTGGTTTGCAGTTTGATTGTATGTTAATGATAATTCTTATTATTCTAAATTTGGCCAATAAACCATTTTGCTGACCTTGACCTACTTTTAAGACTGTTTTTCCCAATGTTAATATGTCTGTTTTTCTTGTGTCAAATTCTTTAAATTTTATAAAAATCGCTGAATGGGAATTCAAATAAATGCAGCATAAGAATGTTACATTTTTAAAGAACTTGTATTGCTGGATAAAATATCTTCATTTGAATGGCAGTACTGATGTATTGTAAAGATTTAGGCTTTGTCAGGTGTAATTACATTTTTCAGCACATATCATGGTGACCAGTATACTTGGTGGAGGAAGAACCTGAAAAGAACCACTGCACTGGAAGCAAAAAGCAAGCTTTCTTACATGCCCACATTGATTGAGCTGAGACTCAAACTTGTGCAGACAGGGGGTATGTGTGAGTGATTTGTATAGGCAAGTGCCTTTGACCACTTGTCCACCCAGGGCTCCCTGCCACTTTAAAAGAAAGGAACATTGCGAAACTATTCAGTTTTTATGACCAATTTAGTGACACAGTTCTCGTGGTCCTTATCGTACTTTGAATAGATTTGTTATGACTGTACTTTTGCAGATTTTGTGATATCATTCATCCTTCCATCTATCTGTCCATATTTTATATTACGTTTTAGGTTTATGAGTGGATGACAACAAAGTTTTTGTGTCATGGAATCAGTCCGGAGAAGAGGATGGGGTTGAGAGTAAACCTGAACTTATTCAGTACTGACTCGGGGTTGGTGATCATAATTGGATTGGTTTTTCCAGGAGGACATGTAGATGATAACAAAGGTTTTGAATCCTGAGTGCAACCATGGTGGGGATTGGGTGTGGTGGAAGGAAAACTGAAAAATTTGTATGTTTGTTATGGTTCCAACTCTAGTTTAAAAGTTTCACAAAACAGTACAATTTGATGTCTTCAGGTCATGTGTTATTAGTAGCAGTTGATGATGGAAATTTGTTCTTGTCCACCACTCAGTCAGGAATATGCATGTATACAGACCAAAGACACTCCTATTCAGACATGTCAGTTTGTCTTAATGCAGTAATGTCTTTTCAGTTTTGTAGGTAATTTCCGTTTGTCTTAATGCAATAATATCTAATCAGTTTTGTTGGCAATTTCAATTTATCTTAATGCAGTAATGTCTAATCGGTTTTGTAGGTAATTTCAGTTTGTCTTAATGCAATAATATCTAATCAGTTTTGTAGGCAGTTTCAGTTTGTCTTAATGCAGTAATCTCTGATCTACTTTGTTAGAAATGTCTTTACTAACACAATGAAATGACCTACAAAATAGATTAGAGATTATTGCATAAATGCATCTTAATGCAGTAGTCTCTCATCTGTTTTGCAGGCATGTTCAGTTTGTCTTAATGCAATAATCTCTGATTAATTTTGCTAGCGATTTCTTTACTAAAGCAATGAAATTACCTACAAAATAGATTCAAGATTATTGCATAGGACAGACTGTTGGGACTCACTGCTTATGTTTATCTTCCACATTTTATGAGTAAGTGGTACTTGTATAGCAAGGCATTAAGAAACATAAAGCAAATGCAAACCAAAACTAAATGCAAATATTGTACAAGTTCTACATTTATGACCACGATCTTTATCCTAGACATAAGTATGTTTCCATGAATTGCCTTTGATGCATTATTTACCTTCAGTGTATGCATTATTCCAAATCTATGTACCCTTGACCCCAGAGCCAAAGGGGCAAGTGAGTGTTTCATAATAAGATATTTACACTGCCTTATAATCATTCCAAATATTTGCAGAATCCATCGAGGGATGTGGGAAATATAATGAAAAAATATATTCCTTATCCATAGCCATAACAAAACTGGATGGCACTGGTATCGAGGGATGTAAAAGATAGAAAGAAATAAAATTGACCCTTATCCAATACCTTAATTAAACTGTGGATGACACTGGCATCAAGGAATGTAGGAAATATAAGCAAAAATAAAATATGCCTTATCCAGTACCATAACAAAACTGGATGCCACTGTCATCAAGGAATGTATGAAATAGAAAAAAATCAAATATACCTTAACAGGAACCACAAAAAGACTGTCGATGCCACTGGCACCTCTGGAAAAATGATTGCTTTGTCTTGCTTTTCCACTTATGTGGTATTATGTATATTTAATTTAATTGTTTGTTTGTTAGCTTTAACATTTTTTAAATTTTATTTTATGTAAACAACTAATACATAGCTAAATTATTCTGTATGTTTATGAGCTTAATATCAGAATTATTATTAATAGAAGTAAATATGTTTATTTGGGTCATGGTTTTAGACTTTCCTAAGTGAGCTTTACAGCTTATGATTTTGATTTTGTAAACATCAGGATCATTCTATAAGGTTATTTTTCATTAGGTAATATTTTTTTCTTCAGAAAATGCTAATTTTGTCCTTAGGTCAAGTAGAGAACTATATAATCTTGTAATTGTGAGGACTAGGACATTGATGCTTTAACATCTACCACATTTGAGTTCTCTTATATGTTGTGACCAGGAGTTTGGGCTGGAGTCTTTTTTGTTCAAATTAATGAGTTCAAGTGGTTATTTTCTCTGGAAAGACAAAAGTGCTCAGTTTAAATTCTTGGATTGAGGCATTCACTGGAATTTATACTGAGTTCAACCTGGAATTACGTTATTGTAATTCAGCAGAGAACTGTTGACACATCAGCACTCCAGAGCTATAACAGATACATAACCACCTTCAGTTTTGGATTTCTTTGGGACTTTAACCGAATTTTATTTACTGAATTTTTATTCAAGACTTTAAATTACTATGATTTGTGTCTGTAATTCTTGGATTATTTTGGGATTCTATTCACAATAATGTTCTTTTTTTCTCATTTTCACTTTGTATTCTAGGGAAACAAATTATTTGCTAGATTTTACAAAGCTTGCTGTCTTTCACTCTTTTCTGTTACTTATTTTAAGAGCATAGAATTTGTAACAGTGGGCTTAAACAAAATTTAACTTAAACTGGCTTGGTAGACTTTACATATGTACTATCATGTAATGTACGAAGGTAGCGTATCTGTCAGTGGCCCTAAGTGGTTGAGTGGTCTAAAACACACGCCTTTACCGATCACTTCCATCTCACCTCAGTTCAGTTGGGTTTGAATCTCAGGCTTGACCAATGTGGGTATATGAGAAAGCTGCCAGTGGCTTCCTATAGTTCAATAGTTCTTACCAAGGTTTTCCCAGGTTCTTCCTCCACCTGTTATAATGGCACCCATGAAAAGCCTATCTTGCCCTGAGAAATGGCATTAATCCAGATCAATAACAAAAACAATATCAGTTTGTTTAGGTGCAAATTAAATGTAACAAGTGTAAGAAAGTTAGTATGGGTTCAAATGAATGAAAATATGGTAACATATCTGTTTTAAATCTCATGTATCAAATACGATTAGAGCATCATAAACTGCAGAGTTAAAAGAAGCATACAAGATGTGGATAAATACCGTATACATAGTTTTGAGGACACAAAAAGCTTTCCAAATCTCCTTTGCTACTTTTGGATTCACCTTTGTGTACCTACAAAATGTGTCCTCAAAATATGATCTCTGTTTGAAAATCTCAGACATGCAGAAAATGCACTCTTCTTCCTGATGAATGTATACATTATCATCTGTACTTGCTTATAAGATGAATCCACAGCTAACTGCACAGACCCAGATCTGCCGTCACATAATGCGTTGGCAGATCTAGGTAAGTGCAGTTTGTTAGGAGTAACCAGTGGAACAAACAACTTCAACCCTGATCTGCAGGTGCATTATTCTAAGGCAAATCTGGCTCTTTGTTGTTTGCAGTTTGACTTGTGTTAGTGAGTATAGGTGGTACGCATCAAACTGGTATGTACTCCAGTTCATCATCTTGTGTATCAGAGTTTGCAAACTTTGAAGTAGTCAGTTTAATATTAATGCAGCTTGTGTTTGTTTTAAGATACTAAGGTTTCCAAGAGGCAGAAATAATTAAAAATGATGCAGATTTGGCAAGATTTGTAGTGATTTGGTCTGCCAATGAAACATATCAAAATACTTTTCAAGTCACAATATTTTTCATGCAACATTTTTATTTTACTGTTAGCTCTTTCCCAACACAAAATTGTGCCTGTTTGATGAATATTTTGGTGGTTGCATAACATGGGTTTTTTCTGTATCAGCTTAGCTTTACAAATGATTTGTGCATGCTATCTTACGGCCTTGAAAGGTGTGAAGGATGATATACTTTAGCACATTTTGTTTCTCGAACAAATAAAATTGGTAAGACCTGATGAAACATGATATCTAGAATGTTTTGATAAACATTACAACATATGTAAACCAAACAAGTCATGGTAAACTAATGCAAGGCATTATTGTCATGCGATGCCACCAATGACATAATTGATCAGAGTTTTTACAGGCAGAAATAAAATAGTTTAAAAGATGGCAGTATTTGAAATAAGTTGTAAATATAACTAAGGCAACTAATATATACCAGAACAAACAAAAGGCTTAGGATGGAAGATAAGAAACTAACCTGTTGGAATAAGTATTAAATGTTAAATCAGTCTCTGTAAAAGATGCACATGTGGAATGTATACAGACATGTATATTCCAGGTAGTCTGGCATTCACATTTATAATACACTTAAGTTACAGTTTAACAGAAGAATTATTCAGAACAGTAAATAAGCCTATCCTTCATGAATCAACCAATCACAATAATGGTTCTCCCTGTACTCTACATCCCAGATGTGTTAGTGCAGGCTTATTGTCTGTACAAAGACCTCATTATTTTGGGTACTGTTTCTGATTGAATTATTAAAATTCTCACAGAGTGTGATTCAGGGCAGTGTGTACATGTGTCAGATTGATCTTGGGAGGTAGATGTATCAGGTGTGCTAATTTATACTGACTGGTTCTGTTAATTAGATCAAGATTAGAGAAATTGGCAAAAAATTAATGATAGTCAGGATATATGCTTTCAAAAGAATTTTATCACTAGAGATATATATATATATAAAGATATGTATACAAGTAGAGATGGTACTGAATACCGAAACTCGAAAGAATAAATAACAAAAAGAATTACGTTGGCATCTGGATATTCCTGAATTTACTGAGTACAGATCAAAATAGGCTTATATTTTTTGTGTCACACATTTACAGAATTAAAAGTAAACTTTAAGCTAATCAAAAAAGTTAATAATAAACAAATTCAAGTGAATATAGCTGTTAATAATTACATCTACCTGCTTGATAAATAGGATATTTCTATTCCCAGACATACCAGTATCAACATGATTTGTAACTTGACAAGGCCAATATACTGATATACGAGTCAGTTATCCAATATTTAGTTGGAGAGTCTACTCATATACAGCAATACTGTAGTCATGTGATCACCAAATCTCTCAGCCTACATATTATAACACACTGAAATTATCAATGTCCTTTTCATCTTTTCCCTGTCTCACTTGTTCCTTTCTGCAGGCTTAGGGGTGTAGAATGGACTCTGTGCACCCTCTTGCCTGGGATGTATCCAGTGATGATGTTCCAGATGTGAAGGGCTTGCACTTTTGAAAGAGTGTATTTTATAGAACAACTTTGACTTTTTTATTTGAAGGCTTTTACCCTTTCTTGACTTTATCTTTGTTTTGTGTGTCTCTGGTATTCAGATACCTTGAGTGTGCTGATGTGCTGTTGAACCCTACACTTTATTTGCCATCACTTGTTAAACCAGTTTGATGTCATCAAGGAAAATGCAGGTACAAGATTTTAGATTATTGATGAAACACTGATATTATTGATCATATGTTGGCATATTAAAGAAATGAAATATGTTTATTTGTTAGGAATGGAAAGCTAAATTAACTGAATATTGATTTCAGGGATGTATGTTTGTGCTTGCCCATTGCAAAAATGACTAATACACACACACACACACACACACACACACACACACACACACACACACACACACACACACACACAGAGATATATATATATATATATATATCTGTGTGTGTGTGTGTTTATTTTCTTGCATTGAGTAAATATTTGATGAATTTTGTAAAGTGAGAGAAAAACTCAGAAAACACAAGTGGACATTCTTGAGTTTTTCATCCACTCGATGAAATATATCTCTGTGTGTGTGTGTGACTTGGATTTTTAACATAGCTTTAACAATTTTTCAGTCATATCGCTATGATGTCTGCATTGTGGCAGTTTATAGTGATGTCTAGCACTGGGGCATCATGCCGCAGACATGTAGCATGATGTCCCACCCAGTCACATTATTCTAACACCAGGCCAACCAGGCCTAACACTAACCTCTTAATGCTGAGCACCAAGTGAGACAGCTGTTAGTACCATTTTTATAAGTCTTTGGTATTACTCGGCCAGGGATCGAACCCACGACCTCCCGCAATCGAGGTGGATGCTTTAACCACTAGGCCACCAGAGCAGTTAAAAATAAATCTGTTATCACTCAGAAACAGATTGAAGTAATACCGTAGATTTATTATGATGTCCTGTGCAATAATGTCAGCTACGTATGTTCTGCCATGTAACATTGTTCTTAACCTCATTCATAGAAAAAAAAGCACATAAACAAAACATTGAAGGAAAAAATAAGCATGTAGGGTGTGTGTGGTGATTTTTCACCTTATACTCTTGCATGACAGGTAGCAATAGTAACCACAAGGCCAAGCAAGTGACAAAATTTATTGGTTATAGTGTTATCAATGTCTCTTGATAAGAGTGAATAATAATTTTCATTTTTCAAACCAGTGAATAGATATATATAATTGATCATAATAATAATTATAATTTGGGTTTTCACTAAAAGATGATGTCTAGTTGGTTCTAAATAAAAATGGCGTTCATCTTGTGTCTGTTATGGCTGACACATTAGCCAGCATTAAAGTCTTGTTATCACTAATCCTGAACAGAGAGGTGTATTGACATGAGGTTTTCACCAGAAGACTTGTTATGTCTAGATGGTCCTGAATGAAAAGGATGCCATGCTCAAAGTGTCCACCACAGTGGCCAACTTGAAAATCTTGTTATTACTACTTTTCCCCGAGTTGATGGTCAAGCCTGCATGAGATTTTCACTAAAAGATGTATGATATCTAGTTGGTCCTGAACGAAAATGTCCAATCTGATGATCATAACAGCCATCACAGTGGTCATCTAGTAAATCTTGTTTTTGCTAATACTCCTAATTGAAATATTATATTGCCATTGGGTTTTCACTATAAGATTTCTTATGATATATATAGTTTGTCTAAAATGAAAATGATATGCTAATCTGATGTCCATTATGGCCTGGAGTGGTCAACTTGAAGATATCGTTATTGCTACTCCTTCAGAATGGATGGTGATATAATGGGGCTTTTACTCAGCAGCTTTTTATGATAATGTTGCCCCCCCCCACCAATAATTTCACTCAGACAATGCAGCAGTGTCCATCTTTAAAAATAATGTTATCACTTCCACTCAGGCAATGAATATGTCTGTAACAGTGGCCATCTGGAAAATCTTGAATCATCATATCATCATGGGTTTTTCACTGAATGATGTTTTATGATGTCTAGATGGTTGTGCATGCAAATGTGCAGATCAAACAACTTATGTACATGTATTTTGTTATCACTACATCTAGACGAATGGGCATATCAGCATTGTGCTATTGCCAAAAGACTTCTTAAGATGTCTAGTAGGAAATAGAAATTGTACCAATGTTTTATTGAATATAGCCACCATGGCATCCTTCTTGAAAATCTTAAAGTTGCTTCTCCAAATTCGAAAGAAATAACCAAATGGGATTTCTCCCAGAAGACTTCTTATGATACCTTGTCAGTCCTAAATAAAAATGGTACTATGGAGGCATGCAATATGTCCACCACATGAGCTAATTTGACAGTCTTGTTATTGCTGAAGAATGTCATGTGGCTTTTACAGTACTCCACACTTAAAAGGAAGACATGGCCTTGCCTTGAATTATGGCATCAGTCTCTTCAACGGATCCTTGCTCCTATTTAATTTACATTTTTATAGAAAGTGCATTGGTGCAAAAACCAATTTACATTGAACAGCTGGTTTTTGGACAATGTCATGTGAATTTGCTATTTTTCATGATGTACCAATTTATGTGGATTTAATTATTTGAATTTCATTGTTGCTAAAATGTTGCATTTAACCACCAGTGAACAATTACCTATCTGTAGAAACTCCTGACTCTTTCCACATGCCTTTATGGAAGTGAAGCGACTCATTACTGAGAGTCCTTTAGAAATGAAGTGGCTCCTTCCTCTTTTCTTTCTTTGGAACTGAAAGGGCTCCTTCCCCAATGGACTTAATGAATTTATGTACTGGTGAAAAACACATTTCCATACAACCATAAAAATATATACCCACAAATTATATCTTGTCACTATTTTGTTTATTAAAGTGTGTGATAAATAATTTTAAATATACATTAGTAATCTGAACCTGTACCATAAATATAGATTTATATGTACACTGTACTGTTTGGTGAGAGCTTTGATGCTAAATCTAGTTAAATAAAAAAAAATATGTAAATAAACTATAGTCACCATATCACCTTTTATCATTATCTGTGATGACAGCATTCAGTAAAGACATTTTTCTGATTGAATCACAGATGAAAATTATTTATTAGCCTTACCTTTCATTCCAAAATTTGCAGAATATCTACTTTTAGAAGTTTTGACATGCCTGTGTCTGGATGAATTCATGTACATTGTGGACACAATAGCGGCAATACACATTGTCTTTGTTTTCTTTTTCTGTTTGTTTTGCTATGTTGAGACAATGGAGATTATTGTGTGATAAGCGAATTCGTTCACTGTGTAAAAATGTAACATATAAGGTTTCCAATCACTTAAGTATGAGTGTGCTTTGACATAGGTCATTAATAAGGTTGTTGTAGTTTGATCCAGTCATCCGGATCATGGAGAATAATGTTTCCTGGATGATATTTTAGAATACAGAAGTCCCAGGTAGTAACTTTTAATTTGTAAATGTAATTTGAGTTGGATAACTGTAACATGATGAATCTGCATTAAATAATAACCACTTTTTTTTAAAGAAAAAGTGAGGGTTATGCTAACTTTTATATTTACATGTATATGCATGTGTAAGTAATATAACCTTTCTTACACTGTTTGAGATAGAGACTTCACACTTTAGTAAATGATCATGCACTTTCATTAGACATGCATGTATGTCAGTACATAATTCTGACTTTTCCAATGGCATGCATGTGAGTGTTAGTACATGACCATGACTTTTCCACTGACATGTATGCAAGTGTAAATACATGATCATGCATTTTCCAGACATGCATGTGAGTGTAAATACATGATCATAAGTTTTCCACTGACATTTATGCATGTGAAATTATACAATCATGCATTTCCACTGACATGTATGCATGTATAAATACATGATCATGAATTTTCCAGACATGCATGTGAGTGTAAATACATCATCATGAGTTTTCCACTGACATTTATGCATGCGAAAGTATATGATGATGCATTTTCACTGACATGTATGCATGTATAAATACATGATCATGCATTTTCCACAGACATGCATGTGAGTGTAAATACATGATCATGAGTTTTCCACTGACATTTATGCATGTGAAATTATACAATCATGCATTTCCACTGACATGTATGCATGTATTAATACATGATCATGAATTTTCCAGACATGCATGTGAGTGTAAATACATGATCATGAGTTTTCCACTGATATTTATGCATGCGAAAGTATATGATGATGCATTTTCACTGACATGTATGCATGTATAAATACATGATCATGCATTTTCCACAGACATGCATGTGAGTGTAGATACATGATTATGAGTTTTCCACTGACATTCATGCATGTATAAGTATATGATCATGCATTTCCACTGACATGTATGCATGTATATGTACAAGATCACAAGTTTTCCATTGACATTTATACAAGCGTAAATACCACTTTGCAGCAAACCTAATTAGGGAATGTATTACTCAACACATGACTTTCTGAATCATGCAAAACTGAAAGTTTGTATCTGTATTTTAAAATCACATTATCATCCTTAACTTTCCAATACATTGTTTTCACAAGTAGAGAGTTGGAATTTATTTTGGTGAAATATCTATGCCAGCTGGGTTGAAAACTGTTTCTGATCCCATTCCAGAATAATAATTATCTTTAAGCCTGTTCTTTTCACTGTGTTTACTATGTATTTTAGGTAAAACTTTACTGCCATTAAGATAGTGTAATGGTTTGGTGACCCGTGGAAATTAGTTGTAGATAATCCTTGCTCATAGGTATCAAGTATCTGTCAATAGCAGTGGATATTCATTAATGATTTGCATTTTAATTATGTATAGTTAGACAAAGTCACATATGATGCCTAGGGTGCACCTTGGTCTTGGTAATTTGACTATTTAGTAAAGGCTCCCAAACGAAGACAAATTTAAAAGTTCTAATGGACTTTGGAGCATGAGCTCAAGTTCCTGGCTGAGAAAGTTTTGAGTGTATTATGGGACTTACATCATCAAACTTTATTTTACTCTGAATCTTACTAAAAAATATTCTGACCAATCAGAAAGCTGTATTGATTTTGTCAATTTTTTTAATGAAATTTCCAAATTTCAAGTAACATTTATTACTTTAAATGTTGGTTCAAGTTTTAGGATGGAAGGGACAGTTGTATCCATCATTAAAGTTTACTTCATTCCAAAATTTCATTACTTGAAAAAATTCTTACCAATCAGAAAAACTGCAATCATCGGGTTGATGTAAGATTTTTAAGTTTAGAGCTATATTTATAATGTGAAATATTGAGTGTGGTTTTATGACTGATGTGACAAGAAAAAAAATTAAGGTGATTTCCACGTTCAGTAAAACTTGCCTTAGCAAACACCTTTAGATACTAGAGACTGACTAAGAAGCAACCATTTACAAATTTTATTTGATCAAAAATGTCACCAATCTCTCAATAAATTTGGACCTTCTTTTGTTTTATAGACAGATTTCATTTTTTATCATTGTGAAATATGGGAAATATGTGTATATCCATTGTGGAGTCAGTTTAAAGAGTCCAAATTTGATTAACAAAATCAGCAATAACTGAAATAAGACATATTTGATATGAATAGGAATATAAATAATCATGAATACAATTATTAATTAAAAGCTGTCTGTTTTATACTACTGGAGTTCTGTCCTTCTCCTCCCTTTACAGTTGATTATTGAGGGAAAATCTTCTTTCAAGTGACTTAAACAGCCTGGCACAGTTACTGATATTCTGGGCTATTAAAATTGTCACTTATAAGACCCATGTGTCAATTGACTATTTTTCTCACAAAGATGCCTTTCCTTAAACTTTAGTCTGTGGTTCTATAAGTACCAATTACCAGTTTTCTATTTGGATGCCTCAGCAATCAAATAAGATACCACAGCTTTGGGGATTACAAAGCCATTCTCTGTACACTTGGATTGGAAGTCTTGAAGGACACACATCAGTTGGTGCACAGCATTATGACTGTGGGCTCTATGTTTATCATATATGTATGCCTACGTTTCAAGAGGCAAAACACAGTGTATATTTTCCCACCCTGAATCCCACAGGAATGCATGGAAGTCTGTTTTCAGAATGGCCCACATCTTAACAAAGCTGCCAAACATACTCTGATCTATGTCGTAACAGCAACGAAGAACTCACAGCTGGTGGAACAAGATGCAATGCTCTCTTCCTCCACCTTTCTTAAGAACATCATACGATCAAGCTGTGGTTGCAACCTTTATCATCTAATCTCTTTTCCTCCCTCACAGTCTCAGCTATACAAACAAAAAGATCGCAGGGATGCACCCAGGACACAAGCCACTGGGAAACAGTCCAACTGAATCTACATTTGTTGAAAACCACATTGGTCCCAAACAAAGGTGGACAAGAGGCAGAGAGAAGGCAATCAGTTTTGCCAATGGCAGTCTCCACTAGAGTCTCCCAAATACAAAGAAAAAATGAAATCCTCTTTACACCACTCTTATCACAGATCCAGATAGGGGAAGGCTCCATTGCTTCCCATCTGAAAGTGACTAGATATGCAATTACAGCGTATGGACCCATCAAGTGGTTTCTGAGGGACTAAATATCACCTTCAGTGCACCTCTTCCTTTTTCCAGGATTCCCTCAGCTACAAACAGACCACTCTTTTCCCTGTCATTGACCTTAGAGCATTCAGTTCATGCATGCCCCTTAGTTCACAATGAAAATACCATGATGGGTTCTAAATAAAATGTTATCCAGGAGGGAGACTACACAATCAGTGTGGACTTGGCAGATGCATATCTTCACATCCCCATTCACATGGCTTGCAGGAAGTTACTGTGATTTACATACAAAGACACTCTTTACAAGTTCAGAGCACTCTCACTTGGACTCTGCATCAGTCCCAGTGGTTACACTGGAGTGATGAACCAAGAATGGCCCATGTCCAGACCACCTCTGGGGCAGCAACATTCTGGACTATATTCTGAAAAACATCAGGTGAGTTCTATCTTGGATCAAGACATGACATCCTTTGTTACTCTCCTTCACAACACTGGTTCCTTTGTCAGCAAGGACAAATTCAACCTTGTACCCTCTTAACATTTTGTTTAGCTAGGTATGGAGTTCAACACTCAGTTGACAGATTATGTGTTCCTCAGGAACAAGCATTAAAAATCAGGACAATGATAGCTTCCTTCCTTATATTGGACAGTTGACCTGCCTGAGAATTCCTTCATCTACTGGGTTTACTCAGTCTTGCAGCAGACCTCATAGTCTTAGGTGACCTTCAATGACCAGTCCCTATCCATATTTGTCATATTCCAGGCTGACTAAATGAATTTAGCAGAATTACCCAGGAAGAATCAATTTATAGAAATGGAATGGTTTCTCCATCCATTGGTTTTCATTCAGATGTGTGCCTGATCGGATGCAATGGTGGACCTACTTGCACCAAGATGGAATGCCAAACTCCCGAATCTTTATCTCAGCAGGCCAGAGCAGTTGATGCTCATTAATAGATTGAAACTGGACTTGTATGTTTATCCTCCAGCACCTGTGATTCTGAAATTAATACAGAAAGCAAGATAATCAGTGTGTAACATCACTCTGATTGCTCCACTCACATGGAAAAAATTGTGGAACAGCAATCTCATCAGTCTTGCAAGTGAAATCTCCAGGAAATCATGATTATCCTTCCTCTGCACAAGCAGTCACAATGGAAGGTGATTCATCCCATCCCAGAGTTGCTGACCATGCACATCAGATCTTATTAAACTAGCCCTCAAGAACAACCAGTTCTCACAGCCAGCAGTAGAGAAATCGCTCAAGCGATATGTCCCTCCACTTTAAAACCATACAAATGTGAAGGGAAAATCTTTACACAATGGTGTATCCATGAACATTTTGTACAACTGCTGGTATCAATACCTCCGATAGTTCACTTTCTGCTATGACTCTTTGATGAGAAACAGTTAGCACCAGCCTTCCATTCCATGATCACTAACATCCTACAACATCATGGAAGAGAGGATATCAGACAAGTTAAAGACTTATCCAGTATTCTGTCCAATTTCGACTACACATTTCCAAAGACATTGGTTCTTTGCCCAATATCAAATCTATTATGTACACTAGCCTGGCTAAACAGGACACCATTTGAACCCCTCTCAAGAGCCTCATTAGATCACCTTTCATATAAGACCTGCTTCCAATCTGCATTAGCAAATGGCAGCCAGAATCAGTGCATACATGCTCCATTGCTTTAAATATATCTATCACAATTTGCTTTATAATTTGAATGATTGCTGTCATTTATTTGAGTTGTAAATGTACTGCAATTACATGTACATGTCAGTTAATCATAATCCTTCTTGCACCCTCTTCGTTGCTAAGTGGGTGTAAGTGGATAAATTTCAGAGACAAATCAAGCCCGATGATGGGTGGGATGGTTATGGGTGGTGGTGAAGCAGGCCTGTAAAAATGAGCATGAAATGACTAGAATGCTGGAGTAAGATTTCCTTACAATTAGATGATTCAGTTTATACCCAGGAAATACTTAAAATGCAAGAAATTGCCCACTCTCCTCTCCCTTGCCACAGTAGTTTCTTTGTCTATTTTTTTAATTGTTTTTTTTCTTCAGTTTACAGTTCATGCTTCAGAATCCACAGTAGGGCAGCAGATTTTGAATTTAAAGTACCATGATGAGAGGTCATTAGGGTCAAGTTCCAGTCAATGGATGAACAAAAGACAGAAAATTCTGTATGCCTTGATTCTGATTGGTTGTCCTTGGATCAAAGACAGGTCTAATGACCTGATACAAATATTGGAGCTGACCCATTGGAGGCACATGGTAAGCATTTCTTGATTTGTTGTATTAATAAAAATAGTCTTACTTAATTTGTTTTCCAATTTTTCTCTTTTGAAATGAGCACCATTAAAGGCAAGAAAGAGTAATGATAATGCACATAAATCAATCCTACTTTTTAGATCTCAGCCTTATTTTTATTTTTACTGTTTTCTGAAATGGGGAACTTGACTATTTACAAAGTAGAATGTACATGTATGTCAGAAAAACATACCCCCCAAACAACAACACTCCCTGTTTCTCTGACACTTTAGTATTTTATCAGTGTAGTTTGAACCTTAAGACTTTTGTGATGTTAGGGATACATTTTGCATTATAACTATTTTGAAAATGAACCATGATTGATTGTTACCCCAGTAGGTAAATTTTCATAAGGTGACATGGATGACATCTGTTATTTGTTGGGTAAAGGTGTCAGAGGTCAAGGTCATTATAAGTTTCACACATAATTCGTTGCATATTTTTGTTACAACATCTCAAAGTATCTTTGACGATAGGTATGTTGTGGGACTAAAACTTATGGATCATAATTGGCGTATTCTTTGCATGTGGTTTTAATTAATCCAAACATTATTTATTTCATACAAAACAGTTTATAGCTGGTGGCATCAGGTGGTTTATAAATTACAACACATCAAAAAGTAGCTTCATTTGATTATTATATATTTTTGCCGCACTGATTTGTAACAAAGTGTAATTTAATTTTCAGGTGAATCAAATACTAGGATGGCTTGAATGTGGCTTTAAGGTTGCTTCCCTTGTGAACTTCCTGGTGTTCCTGCATAAGGGGGTTTACCTGTCTCTGATGGAAAGAATTCTGGGAATCAGATCCGTGTTTCCACAGGAACAGGGAATGAGACAGGTAAGAAAACTGTCCCTGTAACTGTGATGAATGATAATGCTCTCAATATCTGTATGTCTGGCCTTCCACAGGCAAGATTTGTTGAGATTTTGTAAACGACAGTGCATCACGGTAAAGTAAGATTCGGGGGAGGGGGAGGGGGACAGACTGTTCATGCTTCTGTCCACCATTCTTTTGTCACACTTTACTGTATTCTCTTTAACTTTAAAAACATTTGAGACAGTGGATGAAATCAGTTTACTTTACGTCATCACATGAATGTTTGCTGCATGCCATATTAGGGATCCTGCTTTTAGGTCAGGGTCTTTTCTGTCACACTTTCCCTTTAAAGCCATTCAAGGAATTAAATTTTCTGCAATTTTTCTCTAATGACCTTTAATATAAGGCAGTAAAACTGTAACTTTTAATATCTTACCAGTAACTTTACAGGTTTGTCTTTGTGGAGTGTCAAATTTTGAATTACAGAAAATTTTAAGGTTGAGCGCACTGAGCATTAAAATGTTATCTAATTTAAGCCAGAAAAGTCTTTGCGAAGGGTCATTTCAACCTTTCTTCATTCAATTCCCCCCATATCAATGTAAACTTTAAAAGGACAGCATTCTGACTCACAGAAATTGACTGGGGTATCTTAACACGGTCCTTAGAAAGTAAACATTTGAGCTACCAACCCTAACTGCTTGGTAGGAACCTATGTTCACTTAAAATTTTTTCAAAGAGTAATTGTCATGCATTGTCCACATAATAACAATATTATCATGGTAGGGAGAAGGGAGGCATGTTCTTATTTTCAAATCTATTCTTGTTTTAAAAGCAATTAAGTCAGCATTACCAGGTATTTTAGACAAATTATGTGTGTGTTGATCAATATTTTTGAAGTATAATGCAAAACTTTGAGATGAAAATTATTCTGTGATGCTGTTCTGTAGAAATGTGGGGAAAAATTGATCTTGCAACAGCACTATACAGCCTTACCTTACTGTCAGGCCTGAGATGTAACAGCACTATATGGCATTACCGTACTAATAGGCCTGAAATGCAAGAGCACTATATAGCCCTTCCTTACCATAAAGCCTGAAATCAACAATACTATATATCTTTACCTTACTATTAGGCCTGAAATCAACAGTACTATGTATCCTTACCTTACTATTAGGCCTGAAATCAACAGTACTATGTATCCTTACCTTACTATTAGGCCTGAAATCAGCAGTACTATATATCCTTACCTTACTATTAGGCCTGAAATCAACAGTACTATATATCCTTACCTTACTATTAGGCCTGAAATCAACAGTACTGTATATCCTTACCTTACTATTAGGCCTGAAATCAACAGTACTTTATATCCTTACCTTACTATTAGGCCTGAAATCAACAGTACATTATATCCCTACCTTACTATTAGGCCTGAAATCAACAGTAATGTATGTCCTTACCTTACTATTAGGCCTGAAATCAACAGTAATGTATATCCTTACCTTACTATTAGTCCTGAAATCAACAGTACTATATATCCTTACCTTACTAATAGGCCTGAAATCAATAGTACTATACATCCTTACCTTACTATTAGGCCTGAAATCAACAGTACTATAAATCCATACCTTACTAATAGGCCTGAAATCAATAGTACTATACATCCTTACCTTACTATTAGGCCTGAAATCAACAGTACTATAAATCCATACCTTCCTATTAGGCCTGAAATCAATAGTACTATATATCCTTACCTTACTAATAGGCCTGAAATCAATAGTACTATATATCCATACCTTACTAATAGGCCTGAAATTCAACAGCACCATATAGCCCATATAAGGCCTGAAATCACAGCACTATCTAGTCCAACCTTACTATAAGTCCTTTCAGTATAACATGGTTCCTCTTGTAAGATATGCTCATTGATTTCAGTTTAATATGTTGTTTCACAGTAGTAAAATTATATGTATAATGTACTACTTCATTATAAGATATATCACCTTAATGCAGTATATTCTGTGGCTTCCATGGACAGCACTATGTTGGTAGAGTGGTGTATATAGAGGATATTTGCTTGAAATGAGTGAATAACGGATATATTTCATCGAGTGGATGAAAAACTCAGTATTTTCATGAGTGGCATAGCCACGAGTGAAAATACTAGATTTTTTCACCCACGAGATGAAATGTATCCGTTATTCACTCATTTCAAGCAAATATTCTTTTTATTTTATGCTCACATACATTGGCTACCTAACGTTTGTGACACAGTGAATTAGCAGATTTCTTACGGTAATGTCAGCTGTTTACCGTACATGTTTTGCTGTGCTATGTGTACATGCACACAAAATTTAGATCCAATCAGAGTGATAAAAATTAACTGATATTTCCAGAATAACAAACTATAAGTTTCAAGGATAACAGACAGGGATTATTAATCTGCCAATAATTAATGAATAATTATTAATTTGCTAAGGTGCAAAATCAAAGGGAGGTAAGTATGTTCTGACCCACAATATTAGTACCTGTAGTGAAAAAATATTGTTATTTTTTCACCACAGTGAAATATCAGTATTATTTTAATAAGAAAATCAAGTAATTCACTGCTTAGCATAAAATTAATGTACTTCCTTACAAAATGATCTTGCTATAATTTGGCATACTATGCAGATCCCACAGACAGCACCTTATTGGTGGAGTGCTGTATAATGGACTTAAGTATAAAATGATCTCACTATAATGTGGTATACTTTGTGGCTCCAATGGACAGCATTATAGTGATGGAATGCTGTATAATGTACTTCATTATAAAATAATCTCACTATAATGTGGTATACTGTGGCTTCCATGGACAGCACTACAGTGATGGAGTGCTGTGTTAATACCTTTTTTGGCTGTTTATCCACTTGTTTGTCTGAGTTTGTCCTCACATCCAAAAGTATTGTTTGTTAGATGCCAATTACCAAGATGCACATGTAGGACTTCTTCATATTTTTGTACAAGACACAAATGTAGGACTTCTTCATATTTTTGTACAAGACACAAATGTAGGACTCCTTCATATTTTTGTACAAGATGCACATGTAGGACTTCTTCATATTTTTGTACAAGATGCAAATGTAGGACTTCTTCATATTTTCGTACAAGATCCAAATGTAGGACTTCTTCATATTTTCGTACAAGATGCAAATGTAGGACTTCTTCATATTTTTGTACAAGATGCAAATGTAGGACTTCTTCATTTTCAAACAAGATGCAAATGTAGGACTTTTTCATTTTCATACAAGATGCAAATATAGGACTTCTTCATTTTCATACAAGATGCAGATGTAGGACTTCTTCATTTTTATACAAGATGCAAATGTAGGAATTATTCATATTTTCATACAAGATGTAAATGTAGGACTTCTTCATATTTTCATATAAATTGCTAAATAAACTGCCCATTCTATGAAAAAGCATCTTTTGATGGCTTTATGAACTCAGAGTCCTTAAACTGCTAAACATTTTCCACTGCTAAAGTAACTGGCAGTAGGGTATATTGAAGATTTTGTTATGCTTTCACCATTTTCAGTAGATTTAGCATTTAATGCTACATGATTTTGTCTGTCTGAACATCTGTACATTTGCTCATGTCTCTCTCATGCATCACAGTTCAGTGGCTATTAAAAGACTGTATGGATTAAAATCAAATTTAATATGTCTTAACCTCAAGAAGACGTAGGGAAGATTTAATTTTCACCTTTAGTCATTTCCGTTGAATAAATTATAAACACTGTTTATTGCAGAAGCTATTTCTTGCATTGCATGTCTTGTTTCCACTATATGACATTGAAAATCCATTGACCAAGTAAAAAGACCAGTGTTTTCTGTAACAGTTTTTAATAAAATTGGGTTGGTAAGAATAGTCCATGTTTCATTTCAAATTTGCTAGTATTCTCTGTTGGTTCCATATATCAGACTGCAGTGCTTTGAAGCATTTTGATTGGTTGATATTAAATACTAAATTGACACAAAATGCAGAATTGACCAGATGTGAAAATTTCTAAAAATAACATTTGTCCCAAAAAACAATGCTGGAAAAAATGTGTTGGTGGGATTTTTTAAATTGTTGGTCGGGTTACAGGAAACAAAGAATTTTGTTTGTTGCCTGGCCTCATCATTGGAAACCGAAGTTGGTATTGGGCTTAATATCAAAAGGGCATAAAACAATGTTTGTTTTCTTCTTTCCCCATTCAAAATTTAATGAGTTATGAAGTTTGATTTAGAAGTTTACCCTCTCATTTTGAACTAAAGTTTTACAGATAAGGGGTGGGGTGGCATTTGCTGTGTCTTAATCCATTTTTTTTTTACTCAGCTGGTTATAGATCAGAAGTCTTTATGGGACCGTCTGCTGTCCATCATCAGTTGTCAGTCCATCCAGTAGCACAATTTTGTTACTGCTACACCTGAATTACTTGGAGGATTGTCTTGAAATCATACACTCAGATTTATCTATTTGGTCCTAAATGAAAATGGAGCTGTTCAATATGGCTGGCACAGCTACAGTATTGAAAATCTTGTACTTAATACTTCTCCTAAATGGATGGTTGCATCATCAAAGGGTTTCGACTAAAAGACTAATTATGATACCTGGCTGTTCCAGAATGGAAATGGTGTCAGATACCTCAAATAAGGAAACTATCGTGACAGCCAGCTTGAAAATCTTCTTGGTGCTACTTTTTCTAAATGGAGAGTCATATTGCCATGGAGTTATCACCAGATGACTTCTTATAATGTCTGGTTGGTCCTAAATGTAAATGAAGCTAATCTGACATCAAATACATGGTATACGTCTTCAACATCATCTTATTATTTAAATATATAATTTGCTGGTCATATCAACAAAGGAGTTTACCCAAAAACTTACCATCTCTGGTTGGTCCTAATGAAAATGTTGCCCATAGACATCCAATATGGCTGCCACACAGAACATAATAAAAATGTTTTCACTGCATCTCGAGAAAGGATGGTCATGTTACAAGTGTATGGCATATTCAGCAAAAGTTCTGTGTGGTATTTAGTTTGTCCTAAATTAAAATGGTGTTGATCTTACAACCAAATGAATATGCCTGCCATAGCGGCTAACTTCAAAATCTCATTCACGGATATCAGAGATGGTTTCAACAACGAGTCTTATTTGAATTCCTGAAGAGTCTTTTCATGCAGTAGAATATGAGTTCATTATAGGGACACATTTTCACATAAGTTATTGTCTTAATAGCAATAATGTACTGCTGTTTTTGTAGATGTGTAACAAAATGCATATGATCTTTACCTTCAGGTCACGTTTGAGTACATGACAAGAGAACTATTGTGGCATGGATTCTCAGTAAGTAGTACAACGTTGCTGGAGGGTTCTTCATGACCTATACATTTACTTTGGTGTAGCACAAGGGATAAAAATGAGTGCCAGAATAGAGCTTCAACCTGAGAACTTCATCACTTTGTCAAGATTGTTAATTACCAGTCTGTATGGATGTTCAATCTGTTCTAATCTTGTTGATCTAATATTTGACAAATTTGCCGAGGATGTGGTAGGTCATTGGTTCGATCCATGGCTGAGTCATACCAAAGACTTATAAAAATGGTACTAACTTCTGCCTCACTTGGCGCTCAGCATTAAGAGGTTAGTGTTAGGACTGGTCTGCCAGGCGTCAGGATAATGTGACTGGGTGGGACATCATGCTACATGTCTGTGGCATGATGCTCCAGCGCTAGACATCACTATAAACTGCCACACAGCAGACATCATAGTGATATGAATGATTTTGTTTAACGCTACATTACAAATCCAAATAACACACACACACACAGACACACACACATTGGAGTAATGTTTCTGCAAGTTGTTTGTAGTTACCAGTTACTTATAAAACAACACATTTTGTGCTCCATTTGCAAAAAAAGAATATAAACCTGAGGACTTTGCTGTCTACATGAATATATTGGTTCTATCTTGCATTAGTTAGGTTATGGAGTGGGTAAATGTATAACAGCAAGAAAGGGAGGTAATTCTCAATCTATACATTGACCTGTGAAAAATGTGAAATATTGGAAATTTTGGCATCTGTTCCATGTGATCAACATACTGTTCTATCAACAAATTTCAGTGCACTGCACATTGATGTATATGCTTGTGTGATGAGCTAGAAGTGGGAGGAAATCTGCAGTTTTTTTTAAAGAACAAACAACAATCTTGAAAAATTGTAAAGACACATTAAGCACCAGTTACATCAGTTAGTTAAAGATTATGTACATTATTTAGTGTTTCTCAGTCTGAGACTGGTACCCTGCTCAATTTATAATGTTTGGTCAGAGTTGTATTTATTACCACTGTTTTATTGATTCTACAGTAGGATATTTTCTTTTTCAGGAGTTTCTTTTCTTTATTTTACCCTTGATAAATTTCCAAAGACTTAAAAATTTTGTGATGCGGAGGCTGCTTCCAAAATCAGTGTTGGGAAGAGGCTTGAATGATGGTTTCCAGAGGATTTTGACTTCTTGTGCCATATGTGGGGAGTGGCCTATAAATCCAAGAGAGATCGGATGTTGTCATGTCTTCTGTTACTTCTGTATACAGGTATAGCCAGACTGTCAATCTGAAATGTATACAGAGTGATACAAATACATGTATATACTTTGTTGATTTTTGAAAAATCCACATTTCTCCTTTGGAAAATAATCTATCCATGTCCTCCCAGTTTTCATCAACATTATTTAACTTTCAAAATTCAGCTTTAAGTATATATTCAATACTATAACAGTAAAGTTAGATTGTGCTATAACTAATTGTATCTTTTATAAGTTGTTTCTGGCAAAATTTAAAATTGTAGTGCAATTTTATCATGAGCCATGGAAACTCCATTGCCAAACAGGGCCTACCACATAAATAATAATGATTGTTAATGCATTTTTCTTCTTCTTCAAAATAAAGATTTTTTTTATCAAGTTCCCTGTGATTTACCTTAGCTGATGCACACAATCAGCTTGATCTGAGCTCTTTTATTTCTTAAACAGTATGTGACAAGTTACTGTATATTCTGTAAGTAAGAACACAAAAGTCCAAAAAACACTTTAACACACACACTCACAATATTCATCTGTGGTGTTATCAGACAAAAATCAGGTGTGCAGTAACACGACTAATAGCTATACATAACAACGGTCAGCTCTCACAGTGTAAATGAAATATTTAGAAATTCAGAAGCATCCTATAAGTATATTGACAGTACAACACAGTTAATATGGACACCTCAAGAAATGGGTGAAACCAATCATTTTAATACAATAAGCCTTTAGATACATGCAGAACTACCAATAAGAAATAAGAACTGACAGTGTAGTAAATTGAACATTTGATTCAAATCCTAAGTCAGTATGACATATTCGTGTTACTGATATATATATATATATATATTTATATATATATATATATATATATATATATATATATATATATATATATATATATATATATGAAAAATCACTCTGTCCTATTGTCATAATTACTTACACTGGTAATCAGCCTAGATGATAATCAAGAAAACATTAGACTAAACTACAGAGAATGTTATATAAATATTAAAATTGAAACATAAAAATATAAAATGGCATAAGATTATATACATTAATAACAAAAGCTTTTTTTATTGTGTTTTTTAAACACTTAATTAAATAGAATTTAATAAGGAAATGGAGAAAATCTCAGCAACACTCTATATGGGTGCTAAAATATAAGGGAAGTAACTTGGGATGACTTTCCTGCATCTTATGCTAAACAAAATGGTCAATTTTGAAACAGAATTGTGATAGGAAAAGGCGATGTTTATAATTCCATTCCAAGAAATAAGGGAAAAGAATATAAATATTGATCAGCAATATTTAAAAACAATGAAACATCTCCACACACAATATAACCAGTATGAATACAGTGGGAAATAAAGAAAAAATAACTAAAAATATTAATCTACCCATTATTAAACACATTGTACTTTTACTTTTAGATATAATGCCAAAATGTGGGAGAGATGATACATCAGTATCCTGTAGAATTAATTTTCTACAATTGTAAGGTTATGTGACTTGAGTATGATCCCTCGAGTTGTAAAATGAGATTGCAACACTTTGCAAAAATAATAGACCAAAATGTTAACACAAAAAAAGGGGGCCCCGAGTGGTCTAAAGCGCTTACCGTTCCAGATCACTGCCATCTCACCTCTGTCTGCGTGTGTTCGAGTCCAAGGCTTGGCTAGCGTGGATATGCGGGAAAGCCTCCCAGTAGCTTCTCGTGGGTTGGTGGTTCTTCCCTGGATTTTCCAGGGTTCTTCCTCCACCAGTTATACTGGATGCCATGTATAGCCTATCTTGTGCTGAAAAATGGTGTTAAACACTAGAACAACAACAACAATAACAATAACAAAAAAATGTAATTCACTAAAATAATAAATGCTATATCAGAATCTTAACATTTCCATGTGAAATGATAACTACTTGATTTCATCTCAACCTAACCCCAATAAATGCATACGTTGTTGTATCTATACAAACCGTTGACAATTCATGTGTACTAGAGTTAAAATACAAACAATATAGCAAATCAGGACTTGCATACAAATTCATTGGCATGTTTAAATGAAGTTAATGCAGATATGATGGGCACTGTGTAGGCCCAAATGGTATTAGGTCTAACTAGTGTAATAGTTCATATCACAAACAACTGTGTATTGATAATTGCAACATGATCTTTCATTCTCAACTCAATTTTGGTTCAAGTTAGACCACAGGAGGTCGTCTACTGTCTATTTTCTTATGTGCCTACATCTTCAAATGAGAAGATGGGACCCATAATGCATCTTGCACTGATTCGTCAGTGATGTGAACAAGATATTGTATTCCATCCATTGTGGAATGCAGAGCTAAATAATACACACTTATACTTATGAAAACCCCATGAGTCTGACATTTGTTCAAGATCATTTGCATTGACATGATCCGAGTCACAAAATCAGTTTGTTTCTAACTTGTTTTGGTCGGCCTTAAGTAATATTAGTAGTAATAATTTGATTAATTTTGGAGGATTCAATATCATTAGAAACAGACTAGTCAAGAATAGTTTGAGAGCTTTTGATGTGAATAGGATTTTGGGAGCCTTACTAATAACAGTAGAGTAGTTGTCGGCATTGCTTTAAGTCGATCAACATGAACAGGAGGTGGAAATAACTTGTTGCTTGTTGGATCCATCAAAACACAAGTATGTGAGCTTGGGAAACTATGCACAGCCTATTGGTGCTTCAGGCTTTTGGCTGAATTAGGTCTTTCACCTGTCATATACATGTATTCATCTACAAAGTCATAAAAGGAGCCTTTGCATTTGCACATTCGATAATGTCTTCCTGAGTCTTTTCTAGATGTAGTTTTACATCATCTCTTATGGCTGTAAGAAGAGTTGCATATGGGAATCTTCTGGAATAGACTTAAATATGTGGTGACATACTAGCATTAACTATGGTGACATACTAGCATTAACTGTGGTGACATACTAGCATTAACTGTGGTTACATACTAGCATTAACTGTATTGTTCAGAGAAAACACTACTGAATGAGTCGTAATGTCCCAGTTGGTACAGTGTGTGTTCAGATATGGTGTTAATATTGTAGTTAAAGTTTGATGAGTAGCTCTCATGCACCAAGACAAATGATGAACATACTATATGTAAATTGTTGAGAAATATCCTCCATTTTGCATAAGTCTGCAATCACCTTGATAGTAATATAGATGTAAATATTCATCAGACAGGGTTCCCACGCTTCTGTGAAATTAGGAAAAAGGCGGGAGAAATTATAATTTTTTTTCTGACTGAAAAGTCCTTGAATTTCTCAAATAATGATCAGAGTTGTGAAAAACCCATTAATTTTCTGCCACCACTTGACCCTCAAAACAATGACGTAATTGAGTTGTAACTCATCTGATCATGAGTTAAATTTATCGAGTTCTAACCAGAATATTCAGAGGGTGCAGTATGGATCATTTATGTGCTTGCAATAAACATATGTGTAGTAGACTTTGGTTTCATAGTGGGAATAATGAGTATATGATTGTCAGAACGTAAGTATCTTGCTGGTGTGTACACATGGGGGAGGTTGGATAGGTATGTTGGACTAGAGTCCGGCAGTGAAACGCAGCAAGAGAACAAAGTTTGTGTTTGATTCTGGATCAAATGGATAGCCAGTGTAGGGTACATAGCAGCGGGGAAGTGTGCTCTGATCATGGTACTCTAAGTATGATCTGAGCAGCTGTGTTTAGGAACTGTTTACTTGCTATAAGATGTATATATATAGAATTCTTTAGAATTAAAGGTTTGAAAGGTAACAAAACTATTTTATATTCATTATGTTGTTCCCACTTGGCAGTATAATGCAGGTCAGCAAAATAATGTTAGAATTTCTATTCTGTACTTTGAAATGACTTTATGTGCCAGTTTATAGGAATATAATCAAACTTGTTTCGTGTGATACATTTTGTGGTTTTGTACATGATCATCTTTTCTGACTTCGATGTTTTTGGAGAGTCTTGAAAGAGAAACATCTTTAGATTTAGAAAATGCATGTTTTACAATCTAAAATGTTCTTTAATTCCATTCAGTAATGGTCATATGTGAACCTGGAAAAAAAATCATTTCATCCTGGAGAAACCCTGGAAATGACTTGGAAATTTGTCTTTAGAAAAGCATGGGAACCATGATAAAGTTAAATAAGATTAAATTCAAAGACAAATTTGTTCATGCTTGTAACTACTGTATTTTTAATAATTTGTCAGTGAGTACAACAGTTTCTGATCTAAGAAAGATAGTTTGATTCTGTGATATCTGATATGCAGATGCAGTCACCTGAAACTGATGAAAAGGTACTCTCTCTGTTTGAGGCAGTACAGGCAGTGGATTTATGTAAAAACTCCCATATAGGACATCGCTAATGGTAAAATCATCTATTACGTTTTTTTTGGACAAATTCTATTATAATTATAGATTCATAATTATCTTCATATTTGTCATTATAATAACAGGATTCACAGATATGACATGCATTGCAGATTAATAACACTGTGAGGGGGCTCCGAGTGGCCGAGTGGTCTAACGCGCTCTCCGTTATGGATCACTGCCATCTCACCTCTGTCTGCGTGGGTTCGAGTTTCGGATTCAGCCAATGTGGGTATGTGAGAAAGCTTGCCAGTAGCTTCTTGTGGGTCGGTGGTTCTTTCTGGGTTCTTCCTCCACCATTAATACTGGCCACCATGTATAGCCCATTGTGTGCTGAAAAATAGCGTTAAACCCTACAACAACAACAACAACAACAATAACACTGTGCGTGAGGTCGTGTGGCATGTAGGAAAAATTCCATTTTTATACTTTCCCAGCAATATTTTGCTCAAAATGCCTTGGCTTGGTTGTAAAATTTCCATTCTCCACCATGTAGTAGTACTGGGGAATGATGGTAGTGGTTGTAGAAAGAATAAACAAAATGTTGCCCAAACTTCTGACAAGGGAAGCAACTTTGTAACATAACATCTTTGTCAAGGCCAAATGAATACTATGTGAGTTTCAGTGACACATCGAGAGATATAACAAGCAATAACTGCAGAATTTATCACCGATTTCTTTTTAAATGTTTATTATTTAGCTATTGATGTATATGGAAATTAAATAAAGGTCTGTGATTATTTATCATTAAATGTTTATTATTTAGCTACCGATGTATATTTAAATTAAATAAAGGTCTATGATTATTTATCATAACTGGTCAGTTCCTACAGCATTATTTCCACACATGCAATGCAGACTTGCTTTTCTCATGCTGAGCAATATAAAAAGATAGATTCAATGCTTTTTTAAAAATAAATTTGCTAAGGAAACACAGAAGAATGTAAAGTTCACAATCTGTGCTTTTTGAGAACCATGTTGAGAACTGGTTGCTCACAACAACTGTGTGACAGACTGAATTCACATTTTCAAGGCAAACTTGAATTCAATCTGTCAGACAGTTTAATTCCATTTACAACCTTGTTGAAATATTTATATGCCTTAAAGAAAGTATTAAATTCAGTTGGTTCATTCTTGTGAAAATTTGCTTCATTTTTCAGAGTAATTTCCAGGCAGATCCCTCGTTTACCTGCCCATTATGTAATCAGAGTGTGGGAGATTCCAGCAGTATCACTGCTATTAAGGTGAATCTATCCTGATGAATGAGACAGAGGATCAACTGAAAACAAATGGAGACAATTCTTACATGAAATGTGCACTTCATTGTCTTCTCATGTTGTGAAGCTTTATATAATAATGTTTTACTTTTGTAAAAAAAAATATTTTCTCAAAGAAATCTTCAGAATTAAAAAAATCCTAAGATACAAATAGTTTTCAGGTTTTTTGGTTGGATTGGCTTGAGCTGATAAATCAACAAAATGCCATTGAAAGCAATGACCATGATAAACATGAAAGCAATGACCATGATTAACATGAAAGCAATGACCATGATAAACATGAAAGCAATGACCTAAACATGAAAGCAATGACCATGATAAACATGAAAGCAATGACCATGATAAACATGAAAACAATGACCATGATAAACATGAAAACAGTGAGCATGATAAACATGAAAACAATGACCATGATAAACATGGCCTTGATAAACATGAAAACAATGACCATGATAAACATGAAAGCAATTACCATGATAAACATGAAGCAATGACCATGATAAACATGAAAACAATGACCTTGATAAACATGAAAACAATGACCATGATAAACATGGCCTTGATAAACATGAAAACAATGACCATGATAAACATGAAAGCAATTACCATGATAAACATGAAGCAATGACCATGATAAACATGAAAACAATGACCTTGATAAACATGAAAACAATGACCATGATAAACATGAAAGCAGTGACCATGATAAACATGAAAGCAGTGACCATGATAAACATGAAGCAGTGACCATGATAAACATGAAGCAATGACCATGATAAACATGAAAGCAGTGACCATGATAAACATGAAAACAATGACCATGATAAACATGAAAACAGTGACCATGATATACATGAAAGCAATGACCATGATAAACATGAAAGCAATGACTATGATAAATACGAAAGCAATGACCATGATAAATGTTGCAGAATAGAAACTGAGTGGGTTTTGGACTAAATGAATAACACAAACACAATGTGTGAAAGATGGAAATTTATGAAATGAATTAATAAAGAAAAATATATGGTGTATAAATACAATGATTCTCTCAAGCTCTCAACATATGATTGATCCAATCACTCTACACAAACCTTCACACATTGAAAATAAACCAAAAATATCAATTCAATATGAAATACAGATCCAAGAAACCTCACTGCAGATACATTTCAAATAATATTATACACTACAAGAGAGATTCACATTATCTCAAGTAGGGACTCTGATTAAGATTCAAAATAATCTTATGATATTCAAATGTATTTCAAATAATGTTATAAACTATAAGAGAAATTCACATAATCTCTTGGAACACAACTAAGATTCAAAATAATCATATGAACATAAAAATGTACCCAACTGACACAACAATTGGACCACACATATGCTTCTAGATCCTTGTACAGTCATACGGTTCATACTTTGATGAACCGCACAGTTTCACTGCGTCATTGGGTTGGCCCACACTTTTATCAGCCGCTTGCCCCTTCCTGGATTCACCACATGTACAGTCATATGTATACACACGTACAGACAGCATACAGCACCCTCTAATTAGCTACGTCTATGTCTGTGGCTCTACCACATGTACAGACAATAAACATACATACGTATCGACAGCATGCATAGTCACAGTCAGCTACAATAAAACCAAACTGGTCATAATAATGGGTTCTGAAAATCTCTAGATAAATGCTAATACATTAAACTCTAATAGCAAAGTTCACAATGTTTCAAATCTGTGTTGTAATAAATGCATTATTACACGATATGACATTACAAACCGAATAAGCTTCGTATATCAAATGAAATATAAATTTAACACTTACCCATATGGCTGGAGAACAATGGAGAGCATACACTCCTTGATGTGATCCAAAATGACCAGTGTGTCGGTTATAAATTGATCTTCCTTGAATCCATTGGAGAGTGAGTAATAGTTAGGGTAAAATGCCCATGCATATCATGCTTTTAATGTGCCTCGTCGCAAGTAATTTCCGGCGAGGTACATGTTAGTACAGTCGCATACCTGGAAAAACACTTATTCACCCTAGATAACGTTGTACACCTGTACAACGAAAAATAGTCAAATAGTTCTAAGGCAAAACCAATTTTTTTTGTTTGCCTAATTCTGTGACAATAAATATGAAAGCAATGACCATGATAAACGTGAAAGCAATGACCATGATAAACATGAAAGCAATGACCATGATAAACATGAATGTACTTGTTACAAAAGATAATCAAATGTTCTTGACACGATTGTTGATATTTTGTTTGAGAGTTAATTTAGAGTGCACTAGGAGATATTGCTTTGTCTAGCTATATATTCCTGGTCAAGAAAATGATCAACTAAAATACTATGATGTAATTTTTAGCTGTACTGTTCATACACTAGAAGAGCATTTTGGAAGACCTTTTGCCATTGTCTGACATCCATTCATTAGCACAAATTTGTTATTGCTACTTTTTCCAAAACGTTTTGGAGAATCGCCATGAAATTTTATGCACAGATTCATCCCAGGGTTTTGATGGTCCTAAATTACAAGGGTGCTGCTCAGACATCAAGTATGGCCACCACAGCAGTCATCTTGAAAATCTTGTTATTTTTACTTCTGAATGGATGGTCATATCAACATAGTCAGTAAAGGACTTAATGATATTTATTTGGAAAATCATGTTATTGCTATTTCCCCAGAACAGAGTTATAATCACATGCAATTTTCACAAGAAGACTATTTATGATGTCTAGTTGATCCTAGTGAAATGATTCCACCCAGACAACCAGTAATGGCTGCCACAGTCACCATCCTGAGGATTTTGTAAGTCCTACTCCATTTAAATGATTGGTCATATCAACATAATGTTTTTCTCCTGCTAGATGGCAAGGTATATTAATATTAGGTTTTCACTAGAGGACTTTTTATGACTTCTTGTTACTGTCGAACATGGTGTGAATCTGACAGTATTGCAACCATGGTAGCCATCATTAAATCTTATTGCCAATCCTCTTTAATGAAAAGTCATATGATATGACACAGCCTTTTCACCTGATGACTAATTATGATATCTAGTAGGTCTTGAATGGAAATGGTGCCAATTTCAACCTCAATTATGACTGCCACAATGCGCATATTGAAAATGAAAATCTTTTCAATTATGACTGCCACAATGAACATATTGAAAATCTTTTTTCAGTGGTTTTGAATTGTTGCAAATTCTTTTCAGTCAGTGGAGCATCATTTAGTTCACAGGTCTCTTTCATGCATGTTTTGTGTAATATGTTCCTGCTTAAAAGATTCTTGTCCTGCAAATAAGCAATCTTGAATATGAGGAGACAGCTTGAGTCTGACATTGGTTTTTAATTGTTTAAAAATAGTTCATACCATTATTATTTTATCCGCTTGTCGGATAAGTATCATTTTGATTCAAATTCCAGCAAGTAAAATGTCAAGGTATGAAACTGTAACTACATGTAGTCAAATTGGTATTCAGTGATGCAGACTTTGTGCTTTAGAAATTCTGGCAAGCATATAATGTCCCTTTAGGGAACTTGCATTAACTGAAAGATTGTATACACAGAATCATTGACATTCCAGGGCTCTATTGAATAAATATCAAGAATGTCACAAGTAATCACATTCATTTCACCATTTTATTTAAAATTTTGAAAAAAGTTTAAAGAGTATACAATAATTCAGTAGATTTTCTAACTTGTCTTGATGAACAAAACCCACCCAACCCACATTGTTAGTGAATGATTCTGGTCATTATTGATATGTTAATATTGTGTCTTGGTTGATAAACATTTTAGGTCCTTAACTTTTGTTCTTAATGACTTGAACAGCATCATTGTGTGAACAGTATTAATGAGTTATTGATATATAATGCTCCATAGTGATTATACATTATGAACTTGAACTGAGCCTGGCATAAAACTCAAATGTGCTACTAAATAAGAAATATACTGCATTAACATTCCACATCAGATATACATTTTACTTTAATCTGCTACATCAGAGACACATTGCCTTGATGTGCTACATCAGAGACACATTGCCTTGATGTGCTACATCAGAGGCACATTGCCTTGATGTGCTACATCCAAGACACATTGCCTTGATGTGCTACATCCAAGACACATTGCCTTAATGTGCTACATCTGAGACACATTTTACCTTAATGCGCTAAGTCACATATACATTTTCCTTAATTTCCTACTGTAACATCAGAGACACATTGCCTTAATGTGCTACATCAGAGACTGCTTTAATGCGCTACGTCACATATACATTTTCCTTAATTTGCTACTATAACATCAGAGACACATTACTTTAATGCACTACATGACATATACATTTTCCTTCATGTGCTACATTAGAAACATATTGCCTTAATGTGCTACATCAGAGACACATTGCCATAGTGAGCTACATCACAAATACATTTTCCGTAATGTGCTACATCAGAGACACTTGCCTTGATGTGCTACATCCGAAACACATTGCCATAGTGGGCTACATCAGAGACACATTGCTTTAATGTGCTACATCTGAGACACATTTTACCATAATGTGCTATGTCAGAGACTGCTTTAATGTGCTACATCATAGATACATTTTCCTTCATGTGCTACATTAGAAACAGATTGCCTTAATGTGCTACATCAGAGATTGCTTCTTTGTGTTACATCAAATATATTTTCCTTAATGTGCTATACCAGAGACACATTGCCTTAATGGGCTACATTAAAGATACATTGCTTAAATGTTCTACATCACTTATATATTTACCTTAATTTGCTATATCAGAGACACATTGCCTTAACATACTACATGAGAGATACATTTTACCAGAATGCACAACAGCACATATATTAAATGTGCTACATCATAGACACATTGCCATAGTGGGCTACATCAGAGATGCAATCGTTTTTGTGCTACATCAGAGATAAATTGCCTTAATGTGCTAATCAGAGATCCATTGCTTCATATACTATAAGATGCAGTGCTTTCATAGAGATGCATTGTTGTGTTGTACTGAATTAATCTGAAAACAGATGAGAGAGCTATCATATCTTACGACATCTGAAATGCATTACTTTAATCTGCTTCTACATCAGAGATACATCACCTCAATGAGCTACTGCATCAGAGTTATATATTTTTAATCTGCTTATAAATCAAAGATGCATTGCTTTAATCTTCAAATCTTGTATATCAGAGATGCATTGCTTTAATGTGCTACTATATCATAGATGCATTGATGTCTATGCTATTACACCAGAGATGCACTGGTTTGATGTCTTACTATATATCAGAGAGGTATTACTTGAATCTGTAGATTCAAGATTCATTGCTCACATTTGCTGTTGCATCAGATATGCATTACTGTTATCTACTCCTACATCTGAGATTCACTGCTTTCAATTACTGATACATTTGAGTTACATTATTTTCATGCACTACATCAAAGATGCATTGTATATACATAAGAGATGCATACTATAATCTGCTTATAAATCAAAGATGCATTGCTTTAATCTGCATATACATCAAAGATGCATTGCTTTCATCTGCATATACATCAAAGATGCATTGCTTTAATCTGCATATACATCAAAGATGCATTGTCTATACATAAGAGATGCATACTATAATCTGCTTATAGATCAAGATTGTATTGCTTTAATCTGTTTATACTGCATTGCTTTAATCTGCATATACATCAAATAAGCATTGCTTTAATCTGAATGGCCGAGTGGTCTAAAGCACTCTCCGTTATGGATCACTGAAATCTCACCTCTGTTTGCGCCAGTCAAGTCTCGGATTCAGCCAATGTGGGTATGTGAGAAAGCTTGCCAGTAGCTTCTCGTGGATCGGTGGTTCTTTCCAGGGTTTTCCCGGGTTCTTCCTCCACCATTAATACTGGCCACCATGTATAGCCTATTATGAGCTGACAAATGGCGTTAAACCTACAACAACAACAACGACATATTCATCAAAGATGCATTGCTTCTTTCTGCATATACATCAGACATGCATTGCTTGAATCTGCTTATACACTAAAGATGCATTGCTTTAATCTGCATACACATCAAATATGCCTTGGTTTAATCTGATTATACATCAAAGATGCATTGCTTTAATCTGCTTATAAATCAGAGATAAATTGCTTTAATATGCTTATATATCAAAGTTGCATTGCTTTAATCTGCTTGTGCATGAAATATGCAGTGCTTGAATCTGCACTAACATCAAAGATGACTTGCTTTAATCTGCTTATACATCAAATATGCATTGCTTTAATCTGCTTAAACATCAAAGATGCATTGCTTTAATCTGACTGTACATGAAAGATACATTGCTTTCATTTGCTCATACATCACAGGTGCATTGCAGTAATCTGCATATACATCAAAGATGACTTACTTTAATCTGTTGGTACATCAAAGATGCCATGCTTGAATCAGCTTATATATGAAATATGAAGTGCTTTAATCTACTTATACATCAAAGATGCATTGCTTTCATCTGCATATAAATCAAGGATACATTGCTTTAATCTGCTGATACATCAAACACGCCATGCTTTACTCAGCTTATATATGAAAGATGCTGTGCTTTACTCTGCAGATACATCAAAAATGCTTTGTTTCTTTCTTCATCTACATCAGAGATGCATTGCTTTAGTCTGCTTAAACATCAGATATGCATTGCTTTTATCTGCTTATACATGTAATAAGTATTGTTTTACTCTACCTATTCATCAAAGATGGATTGTTCTAATCTGAGTATACATCAAAGATACATTGCTTTAATGTGCTTATGCATCAAACATGCATTGTTTAAAGCTGTATATACATCAAAGATGCCTTGCTTTAATTTGCTTATATATAAAATATGCATTGCTTTAATCTGCTTAAACATCAAAGATGCATTGCTTAAATCTGCATATACATCAAGGATGCATTGCTTTACTTGGCTTATACATCAAAAAATGATTGCTTGATTCTGCTTATACATCAAAGATGAATTGCTCTAATCTGCATATAAATCAATGATTCCTTGCTTTAATCTGCTTATACATCAAAGATGCCATGCTTAAATCAGCTTATACATGAATGATGCATTGCTTTAGTCTTCTTTAACATCAGATATCCATTGCTTTTATCTGCTTATACATGTAAAAAGTATTGCTTTTATCTGCTTATGTACCAAATTTGCATTGGTTTAATCTGCTTTTACATCCAAGATGCCTTACTTTAATCTGCTTATATATCAAACATGCATAGGTTTAATCTGCTTGTACATGAAAAATGCAGTGCTTGAATCTGCACATACATCAAATGTGACTTGCATTAATCTGCTTATATATCAAAGATACATTGCTTTAATCTGCATATACATCAAGGATGCATTGCTTTAATCTGCTGATACATCAAACATGCCATGCTTTACTCAGCTATAACATATATGAAAGATGCTGTGCTTTAGTCTGCACATACATCAAAGATGACTTGCTTTAATCTGCTTATACATCTTAATGAATTGCTTGAATCTACTTATACATCAAAGATGCATTACTTTAACCTGCATATTACATCAAAGATGCATTGCTTTTATCTGCTTATACAACAAGATCCATTGCTTTGATCTGTATGTACATCAAGTTGCATGTCTTCAATCTGAAGCTTTGATCTGTATATACATCAAGGATGCATTGCTTTATTTAGCATATGCATCAAATAAGTATTGTTTTATTCTACTTATTTATCAAAGATGCATTTTTCTAATCTGAGTATACATCAAAGATACATTCCTATAATGGGCTTATACAAGAAATATGCATTGCTTTAATCTGCATATACATGATAGATGCCTTGCTCTAATCTGCTTATATATCCAAGATGCATTGCTTTAACCTGCACATACATCAAACATGACTTGCTTTAATCTGCTTATTCATCAGAATGTCTTGCTTGAATCTACTTATACAGCAAAGATGCCTTGCTTTAATCTGCTTATTCATCAAAGACACATTGCTTCTTTCTGCATATACATCAGAGATGAAGTGCTTGAAACTGCTTATACATCAAATATGCATTGATTTTATCTGCAAATACACCAAAGATGCATTGCTTTAACCTCCTTAGACATCAAAGATTCAGTTGATTAATCTGTTTATACATCAAAGATGCATTGGTTTCATTTGCAAATTCATCAGAATTGATTGCTTTATTCTGCTTATATGTCAAGTATGCCTTACTGTAATCTAAATATTCATATAAATGAGGTTGCATTGCTTTAGTCTGCTTATACATCAAAGATATATTAATTTAATAAGCAAATACAACAAGTGGCACTGCTTTAGTCTGCTTTTACATCAAAAATGCGTTAGTTGAATCTGCATTCATATCAAAGATGCATTGCTTTAATCTGATTATACATCAAAGATGCAATGCTATAATCTGCATATACATCAAAGATGACTTGCTTTTATCTGCATATGCATCAAGGATGCATTGCTTTACTCAGCTTATTCATGAAATATATATTGCTCTATTCTACTTATACATCAAAGATGTATTGCTCTAATCTCAGTATACATCAAAGATACACTGCTTTAATGTGAATATACATCAAAGATGCAGTGCTTTAATCTGCACATACATCAAAGATGACTTGCTTTATTGTGTTTATAAATGAAAGATGCATTGATTTAATCTCCTTATACATCAAAGATGCATTACTTGAAACTGCTTATACATTTTAATGAATTGCTTTTATCTGCATATACATCAAACATGCATTGCTTTACTCAGCTTATACATCAAATAAGTATTTATTGATTCTACTTATACATCAAAGAAGTATTGCTCTAATTTGTGTATACATCAAAGATACATTGCTTTAATGTGCTTATACATCAGAAATGCATTGCTTCGATCTGTATATTGATCAAAGATTCCTTGCTTTAATCTGCCTATACATCAAAGATACCTTGCATTATTGTGCTTATAAATGAAAGATGCATTGCTTTAATCTGTTAATAGATCAAAGATTCCTTGCTTTAATCTGCCTATACATCAAAGATACCATGCTTTATTGTGCTTATAAATGAAAGATGCATTGCTTTAATCTCTATGTAGATCAAAGATTCCTTGCTTGAATCTACTTATACATCAAATATGCCTTGCTTTAATCTGCTTATATTTCAAAGATGCATTGCATTAATCTCCTTGTACATGAAAGTTGCAGTAATTGCATCTGCACTTGTATCAAAGATGACTTGCTTTAATATGCTAATACATCTTAATGAATTGCTTGAATCTACTTATACATCAAATCTGTATTGCATTTATCTGCTTATACCTGAGATGCATTGCTTTAATCTGAATATACATCAAAGATACATTGCTTTAATTTGCTTTTACATCACAGGTGCATTGCATTGATCTTCATATACATCAACAATGACGCGTTAATCTGCTGATACATGAAAGACGCCATGCTTTACTCAGCTTATGCATGAAAGATGCAATGCTTTAATCTGCACATACATCAAAGATGCATTGTTTCTTTCTTCATAAACACCAGAGATGCATTGCTTTTGTCTGCTTAAACATCAGATATCCATTGCTTTTATCTTCTTATACACCATATTTGCATTGCTTTAATCTGCATATACATCAAGGATGCATTACTTTACTCAGCGTAATCATCAAATAAGTATTTCTTTTTTCTACTTATTCATCAAAGATACATTGCTTTAATAAGCATATACTTCAAAGATGCATTGCTTTAATCTGCATATACTTCAAAGATGCATTGCTTTAATCTGCATATACTTCAAAAATGCCTTGCTTTAATCTTCTTATACATCAAAGATGAATTGCTTTAATCTGCAAAGTCATCAGAAGGCATTGCTTATATGTCAACAATGCATTAAAGATGCCTTGGATTAATACACTTATATATCAACGATTAATTGCTTTAATCTTCTTGTACATGAAAGATGCAGTGCTTGAATCTGTGTATATATCAAAGATGACTTGCTTTAATCTGCTTATACATCCTAATGAATTGTCTTAATCTACTTATACATAAAATCTACATTGCTTTTATCTGCTTATACATCAAAGATGCATTGCTTTAATCTGTATACACATCAAGTTGCATTTCTTCAATCTGAAGCTTTGATCTGTAAATACCTCAAGGATGCATTGCTTTATTCAGCATATGCATCAAATAAGTATTATTTTATTTTACGTATTCATCAAAGATGCATTGCTTTAATCTGCATATTACATCAAAGATGCATTGCTTAAAGATGCATTGCTTTAATCTGCATATTACATCAAAGATGCATTGCTTTAATCTTCTTATACAACAAGATGCATTGCTTTGATCTGCATATACATCAAAGATGCCTTGATTTAATCTGCTTATATATCAAAGATACATTGCTTTATCTGCTTGTACATGAAAGATGCAGAGCTTGAATCTGCACATATATCAAATAGTACTTGCTTTAATGTACTTATACATGAAAGATGCATCGGTTTAATCTGCATACACATCAAAGATGCCTTGCTTAAATCTGATTATACATCAAAGATGCACTGCTTTCATCTGCATATGCATCAAAGATGAATTACTTTAATGTACATATACATACTGATGAAGTGCATCTACTAATACATTGCTTTATTCTGCTTTAATTTGCTTATACATCACAGGTATATTGCATTAATCTTCAGATACATCAAAGATGACTTGCTTTAATCTGCTATATCAAAGATGCCATGCTTTAATCAACTTATACATGTAAGATGCAGTGCTTTAATCTGTGCCTACATCAAAGATGCATTGCTTCTTTCTTTATATACGTCAGAGATGCATAGCTTTAACTTGCTTATACATCACAGATGCATTGCTTGTTTCTGCTGATACACCAAATATGCATTGCTTTAATCTGTATACACATCAAGGATGCATTGCTTTATTCCGCGTATACATCAAACAAGTATTGCTTTATTCTAATTATTCAGCAAATATGCATTCCTCTAATCTGAGCATACATCAAAGATACATTGCTTTAATGTGCTTATACATGAAAGATGTATTGCTTTAATCTGCATATACATCAAAGATGCCTTGCTTTAATCTGCTTATATATCAAAGATGCCTTGCTTTAATCTGCTTGTACATGAAATGTGCAGTGCTTTAATCTGATTATTCATCAGAATGTCTTGCTTGAATCTACTTATACATCAAAGATGCATTGTTTTAATCTGCTTATTCATCAAAAGTGTATTGGTTTAATCTGCATATTCATGAAAGATTCATTGCTTCTTTCTGCATATACATCAGAAATAGATTGCCTGAATCTGCTTATACATCAAATATGGATTACTTTTATCTGCCAAAACACCAAAGATGCATTGCTTTACCCTGCTTAGACATCAAAGATGCAGTGCTTCTTTGTTCATATACATCAGAGATGCATTGCTTTAATCTGCTTATACATCAAATATGGATTACTTTTATCTGCCAATACACCAAAGATGCATTGCTTTACCCTGCTTAGACATCAAAGATGCAGTGCTTCTTTGTTCATATACATCAGAGGTGCATTGCTTTAATCTGCTTATACATCAAATATGCATTGTTTTTATCTGCTTATACACCAAATATGCATTGCTTTAATCTGCATTTACCGCTCCGGTGGCCTAGTGGTTAGAGCGTCCGCCTCGGATGTGGGAGGTTGTGGGTTCGATCCCCGGCCGAGCCATACCAGAGACTTAAAAAATGGTACTAACAGCTGCCTCGCTTGGCGTTCAGCATTAAGAGGTTAGTGTTAGGACTGGTCGGCCTAGTGTCAGGATAATGTGACTGGGTGGGACATCATGATACATGTCTGCGGCATGATACCCCAGTGCTAGACATCACTATAAACTGCCACATTGCAGACATCGTAGCGGTATGACTGAAAAATTGTTAAAGCTATGTTAAAAATCAATATCACATCACATCACATTAATCTGCATTTACGTTAAAGGTTCATTGCTTTAAACTTCTTATTCATCAAAGATGCATTGGTTTAATCTTCATATCACATCAAAGATGCATTGCTTTAATCTGCTTATAAAACAAGATGCCTTGCTTTAATCTGCTTATACATCAAACATTAATTTCTTTAATCTTCTTATACATGAAAAAGATGTATTGTTTTAATTAGCAAATTCATCAGAAGGCATTGTTTTATTCTGCTTATATGTCAACGATGCATTACTGTAATCTGCATATACACCATGTTACAATGCTTTAGTCTGCTTATACATCAACGATTCCTCGCTTTACTCTGCTAATACATCAAATATGCATTGCTTTATTTTGCTTATGCATCAAATATGTATTGCTTCAATATGCCTATGTCATGGATGCATTGCTTTACTCTGTTGACACATCAAATATGCATTTCTTTAATCTTTTATACATGAAGATGCAATGCTTTGATCAACATATATATCAAGCTGCATTGTCTTAATTGGCATATACATAAAGGATGGATTGCTGTAATCTGCTTATACATCAGAATATATTACTTGAAACTGCTTATACATCAAAGATTAATTGCTTTAATCTTCTTATACATCAAAGACGCATTGCTTTAATCTGCAAAGTCATCAGAAGGCATTGCTTTATTCAGAAGGCATTGCTTATATGTCAAAGATGCATTACTGTAATCTGCATATACATCATGTTACAATGCTTTAGTCTGCTTATACAACAAAGATGCCTTGCTTTAATCTGCTAATACAACAAATATGAATTGCTTTCTTTTTCTTATGCATCAAATATGTATTGCATTAACCTACTTATTCATCAAGGATGCATCGCTTTAGTCTGAGTATAAATCTAATATACACTGTGTTAATCTGTTTATACATCAAAGATGCCTTGCTTTAATTTGCCTATACATCACATATGCATTTCTTTAATCTGTTTATACATCATGTTGTATTGTCTTAATCGGCATATACATAAAGGATGGATTGCTTTAATCTTCTTATACATTACAATGCATTGTTTAAATCTGCCTAGACATCAGAAAGCATTGCTTTAATCTGCCTATACATCAGAATGCATTACTTGGATCTGCTTGTACATCAAAGATACATTGCTTTAATGTGTTTATACATCAAAGATGCACTGCTTTAATCTGCTTATAAATCAAATATACATTGTTTTAATCTGCACATACATCATAAATGTCTTGCTTTAATCTGCATATACATCAAAATGTATTAGTTTAATCAACTTATTCATCAAAGATGCATTGTTTCTTTCTACATATGCTTTAGAGATGCATTGCTTTAATCTGCTTATACATCAATGATTAATTGCTTTAATCTGCTTATACATCAATGATTAATTGCTTCAATCTTCTTATACATCAAAGATGCACTGCTTTAATTTGCAAAGTCATCAGAAGGCATTGCTTTATTCAGAAGGCATTGCTTATATGTCAATGATGCATTACTGTAATCTGCATATACATCATGTTACAATGCTTTAGTCTGCTGATAAAACAAGATTCCTTGCTTTAATGTTCTTATACTTCAAAGATGCAGTGCTTTAATCTGCATATACATCAAAGATGCATTCCTTTTATATGCTTATATACCAAAGATACATTGCTTTAATCTGCTTATAAATCAAAGGTGCATTGCTTTAATCTTCATGTGCATCAAAAATGACTTGCCTTAATCTGCTTATATGTCAATGATGGATTACTGTAATCTGCATATACATCAAGTTGCAATGCTTTAATCTGCTTATACATCAAAGATGCACTGCTTTAATCTGCTTATAAATCAAATATACATTGTTTTAATCTGCACATACATCAAAAATGCCTTGCTTTAATCTGCTGATGAATGAAAGATGATTTGCTTTAATCTGATGATGCATGAAAAGATGCATTGCTTTAATCTGCTTATACATCAAAGATGCAGTGCTTTATTTTTCACATATATCAAACATGACTTGCCTTAATCTGCTTATACGTCAGAATGAATTGGTTGAATCTACTTATACATCAGAGATTCTTTGCTTTAATCTGCATATAAATCAAGATGCATTGCTCAAATCTGCTAATATGTCAGGGATGTATTACTTTAATCTGCTTATAGATTAAAGATGGCTTGCTTTATAATGCCTATATGTCAAGTATGCAAAGCTTTAATCTGCTTATTTATCGAAGATGCGTTAGTTTAATCTGCATATACATCGAGTTGCATTGCTTTAGTCTGCATATATGTCAAAAATGTGATAATTTAATATGCAAATACATCAAGTGGTATTGCTTTATTCTGTTCTGCAAATACATCAAGTGACAGTGCTGTGATTTGCTTATCAGTGAAGATTGCATTACTTTAATCATCATATACATCAAGCTGCATTGCTTTAGTCTGCGTATACATCAAATATGTATTAATTTAATATGCAAATACATCAAGTGGCATTGCTTTAGTCTGCTTTTATATTAATGATGCGTTAATTCAATCTGCAAATGCATCAAGTGACATTGCTGTAATCTGCTTATAAGTGACGTTGGCATTTCTTTAATCATCGCATACATCAAGATGCGTTGCTTTGATCTGCATATACATCATGGACACATTGGTTTAATCTGCTTATACAGTAGAATGCAGTGTTTAAATCTACTTATACATCGGTATGCATTAGTTAAATCTGCCTTTATATCAAAGATGGATTGCTTTATTCTGCAGATACATTATAGATATATTGGTTTAATCTACTTATTCATTGACGATGCATTGATTTAATATGCATATTACATCAAAGATACATTGCTTCAATCTGCTTATACATCAAAGATACATTGCTTCAATCTGCTTATACATCAAAGATGCATTCTATAATCTGAGTGTACATCAAAGATACATTGATTTAATCTGTTATACATCAGAATGAATTGCTTAAATCTACTTATATATCAACGATGCAGTGCTTTAATCTTATTATAAATCAAATCACTCTTGGTTTTATCTACGTATTCATCAAAGATGCATTACTTCTTTTTACATATATATCAGGAATGCATTGCTTTTATCTGCTTATACATCAAATATGCATTGCTTCAATCAGTGTATACACCAAAGATGCATTGTTTTAATCGGCTGATACACCAAAAATGCATAGCTTTAATCTGCTTATTCATCAAAGATGCATTGCTTTAATCTGTATATACGTCAAGGATGCATTGCTTTAATCTGCATATATATCAAATATGTAATTCTTTAATCTGCTTATACAACAAGATGCATTGCTTTAATCTGCATATACATAAGGATGCATTGTTTTAATCTACTTATACATTATAATGCATTTAAATCTGCCTAGACATCAGAAAGTGTGGCTGTAATCTGCTTATACATAAGAATGCATTACTTGAACCTGCTTATACTTCAAAAATACATTGCTTTAATCTGCATATACATCAAAGATGCATTGCTTTAATCTGCATATACATCAAAGATACATTGCTTTAATCTGCTTATACATCAAAGATTCACTGCTTGAATATGTTTATATATCAAAGATGCAGTGTTTAAATCTGCACATATGTCAAAAAATGTCTTGCTTTAATCGGCTTATGCATCAAAACTGTATTTTGTTAATCAACTTATTCATTAAAGATGCATTTATTCTTTCTGCATATGCTTTAGAGATGCATTGCTTTAATATGCTTATACATCAAAGATGCATTGCTTTAATCTGCGTATCCATAAAGGATGCAATGCTTTCATCTGCTTATACATCAACTATACCTCGCTTTACTATGTATTGGTATCTTTTGCTTATGCATCAAATATGCATTGGTTTCTTTTGCTTATGCATCAAATATGTATTGGTTTAATCTACTTATTCACCAAGGATGCATCGTTTTAGTGTGAGTATAAATCTAATATACATTGCTTTAATCTGCTTATACATCAATGATGCATCGCTTTAATCTGCTAATACATGAAAGATGATTTGCTTTAATCTCCTGATGCATCAAATGATGCACTGGTTTAATCTGCTTATACATCAAAGATACATTGCTTTATTCTACACATATATCAAACATGACTTGCCTTAATCTGCTTATACGTCAGAACGAATTGCTTGAATCTACTTATACATTAGAGATGCACTGCTTTAATCTGCAAATACATCAAGATGTATTTCTCTAATCTGCTAATATGTCATGGATGCATTACTTTAATCTGCTTATACATTAAAGATGCCTTGCTTCAATATGCCTATAAGTCATGGATTCATTCCTTTGATCTGCTTATACGTCAAGATTCATCACTTAATTTGCCTATACATCACATATGCATTTCTTTAATCTGTTTATACATCAAGTTGCATTGTCTTAATCGGCATGTACATAAAGGTAGGATTGCTTTAATCTGCTTATACATTACAATGCATTGTTTAAATCTGCCTAGACATCAGAAAGCATTGCTTTAATCTCCTGATACATCAGAATGCATTACTTGGATCTACTTATACGTCAAAGATACATTGCTTTAATCTGCATATACATAAAAAATGCTTTGCTTTGAGCTGCTCATACCTCAAACATGTATTGCTTCAATCTTCTTATACTTCAAAGATGCATCGTTTTAGTGTGAGTATAAATCTAATATACATTGCTTTAATCTGCTTATACATCAAAGATGCATCGCTTTAATCTGCTAATACATGAAAGATGATTTGCTTTAATCTGCTGATGCATCAAATGATGTACCGGTTTAATCTGCTTATACATCAAAGATGCAGTGCTTTATTCTGCACATATATCAAACATGACTTGCTTTAATCTGCTGATACATCAGAATGAATTGCCTGAATCTACTTATACACCAAAGGTGCATTGCTTTGATTTGATTCTACACCAAAGCTGTACTAGTTTATTCTACCTATTTATCAAGGATGCATTGTTTCTTTCTGCATATGCTTTAGAGATGCATTGCTTTAATCTGTGTACACATCAAAGATGCATTGCTCTGCTTCTACACCAAAACTGTATTAGCTTAATCTACTTATAAATCAAAGATGCATTGTTTCTTTCTGCATTTGCTTTAGAGATGTATTGCTTTAATCTGCTTATCCTTCAAATATGCATTGCATTTATCTGCTTATACATCAAACATGCATTGCATTTATCTGCTCATACATCAAATATGCACTGCTTTAAACTGCAAATTCACCAGAAGGCATTGCTTTATTGTGCTTATATGTCAAGGATGCATTACTGTTTTCTGCATATATATCAATTTGCATTGCTTTAGTCTGCTTATGCATCAAAGATTCCTTGCTTTAATCTGCATTTACAGAGGTATTTGTTTAATCTTCGTATTCATCAAAGATGTATTTCTTTAATCTGCTTACACATAAAAGTTGTATTGCTTTATCAACTTATGCATCAAAGATGAATTACTTTAATCTCCGTATACATCAAAGATAACCTGCTTTAATCTGCTTATACATCAAAGATGAATTGCTTTAATCTGCTTAGAAATCAATTATACCTTGCCTTAATCTGCTTATACATCAAAGATGCAGTTCTTTAATCTACTAATACATGAAAAATGATTTGCTTTAATCTGCTCATGCATCAAAAGATAACCTGCTTTAATCTGCTTATACATCAAAGATGCATTGCTTTATTCTGCACATACATCAAACATGACTTGCCTACATCTGCTTATACATCAGAGATGCATTACTTTAATCTCCTTATACATTAAAGATGCCTTGCTTTAATATGCCTATATGTCATGGATGCATTGCTTTAATCTTCTTATACTTCAAAGATGCAGAAATTGAATCTGCACTTATATCAAAGATGACTTCATTAATCTGCTCATACATCAGAATGTATTGCTTCAATCTACTTATACATCAAAGATGCATTGTTCCTTTCTGCATATGCTTTAGAGATGCATTGCTTTAATCTGCTTATACATCAAATATGCATTGCTTTAATCTGCTTATACATCAAATATGCATTGCATTTATCTGCTTATACCCCAAACATTTGTTGCTTTAATCTATTTATAGTTCAAAGATGCATTGCTTTAATCTGCTTAAACAGCAAAGATGCACTGCTTTAATCTGCAAATTCATCAGAAGGCATTGCTTTATTGTGCTTATATGTCAAGGATGCATTGCTTTAATCTGCTTATACATTATAATGCATTGTTTATATCTGCCTAGATATCAGAATGCATTGCATTAATCTTCTTGTACGTCAGACTGCATTACTTGAATGTGCTTATACATCAAAATACATTACTTTAATCTGCTCATATATTTAAGATAAATTGGTTTTATCTACCGCAACATCAAACAAGCATTGATTTAATCTGCATATTTCCTCAAAGATGCATTTCTTTAATATACAGATTTCATAAAAGATGCATTGCTTTAATCTGGTTATGCCTCAAAGATGAATTGGTTTAATCTTCGAATTCATCAAAGATGTATTTCTTTAATCTGCTTATATATAAAAGTTTTATTGCTTATATCAACCTATTCTTCAAAGAATGCAGATTTGAAAAATGCATTCTAATGTATAAGCACATTAAAGCAATGCATAATTGATGTATAAGCATATTAAGGCAATGCAACGTGATGTATATGCAGATTAAAGCAATACATTTTGATGTATAAATAGATTAATGCAATTCATTCTGATATATGTGAGATTAAAGTATTGCATCCTTCACATATAAACAGATGACTAAGCGATGAATAATTGAGGTATAAGCAGATTAAAGAATTGCATCTTTGAGTTATAGGCAGATTAAAGCAATGCATATCTGATTGATAAGCAGATTAACGCATGTATCTTTAATGTACATGCAGATTTAAGTAATGCATCCTTGCTTTATTCTACTTATTCATCAAAGGTGCATTCATTTAATCTGAGTATACATCAAAGATACATTGCTTTAATCTCCTTCTACATCATATATGCATGGCTTTAATCCTCATATACATCAAAGATGTATTGCTTTGATCTGCAAATTCATCAGAAGGCATTGCTTTATTCTGGTTATATGTCAACGATACATTACTGTAATTTGAATATACATCAAGTTGCAATTCTTTCATCTGCTTATACATCAAAGATGTCTTGATTTAATCTGCCAATACATCAAAAATGCATTGCTTTATTTTGTATTACTTTAATCTAAGTATTCATCATAGATGTATTGCCTTAGTCTTAGTATACATTTTATATACATTGCTTTAATCTGCTTATACATTAAAGATGCCTTGCTTTAATCTGCTGATACAACAAACATGCCATTTTTAATGTGCTTATGCATCAAAAGTTGCATTGCTTTAATCTGCTTATACATCAAAGATACAGTGCTTTATTCTGCACATATATCAAACATGACTTGCCTTAATCTCTTTATACGACAGAACGAATTGCTTCAATCTGCTGATACATTAAAGATGCATTGCTTTCATCTGTTTATACATCAAAGAGGCAGTGTTTTAGTCTGCTTATACATCTTAATGAATTGCTTGAATATACTTATACATCAAATATGCATTGCTTTCATCTGCTTATACCTCAAAGATGCATTGCTTTATTTCGCTTATACATCAAAGATATATTGTTTTATTTGCACATACATCAAAGTTGATTTGCTTTAATCTGCTTATGGATTATAATGAATTGCTTCAATCTTCTTATACATCAAAGAGGCAGTGCTTTAATATGCTTATACACCAAAACTCTATTGGTTTAATCGACTTATTCATCAAAGATGCATTGCTTCTTTCTTCATAATCTGCTTATGTCAAGGATGCATTACTTAAATCTGCATATACATTAAAGTTGCATTGCTTGAATCGGCCTATATGTCAATGATGCATTGCGTTAATCTGCTTATACATCAAATATGCATTGTTTTAATCTGCCTATAACTCAAAGATGCATTTCTTTAATTTGCTTATACATCAACGATTAATCGCTTTAGTCATCTACTTATATGTCAATAATGCATTATTTTAATCTGCATATACATCAAGTTGGATTGCTTGCGTCTGGTTATATGTCAAAGATGGATTTAATCTTCTTGTACATCAAAGATGCATTGCTTTAATCTGCATATTCATTAGAAGGCATTGCTTTATTCTCCTTATATGTCAAGGATGCATTACAGTTATTAGGATATACATTAAGTTCCATTGCTTTATCTGCTTATACATCAGATATGCATTAATTTAATCTATAAATACATAAAGTGGCATTGCTTTAATCTGCTGATATGTCAAGGATTATACATCAAGTTGCATCGCTTGCGTCTGGTTATATGTCAAGATGGATTTAATCTGCTTATACATCAAAGATGCATTACAATCTTCTTCTAATATGTCAAGGATGCATTTAATCTGAATGTACATCAAATATGCATTGCTTTAATCTGCTTATACACAGAATGCATTACTTTAATCGGCTTATACATGAAAGATCCATTGCTCTAAATTGCATATACATCAAAGATGCATTGCTTTAATCTGCTTTAATGTCAAGAATGCATTACTTTAATCTCCATATACATCAATATGCATTACTTTAATCTGCTTTAATCTGCTTATATGTCAAGGATTCATTTCATTAATCTGCTTTATAGCTCAACGATTAATCTCTTTAGCCATCATCGTATATGTCAAGGATGCATTACTTTTATGTGCATAAACATCAAGTTGCATATCTTTAGTCTACTTATATGTTATGATATGAGTCATATAAGTTAAGAAATGTCTTTGCCCATGGTTAGAGAGAGAGAGAGAGAGAGAGAGAGAGAGAGAGAGAGAGAAGAAGGAATTCAGGCGGTCTAACAAGGGTGTCACCAATAACCGTGAAGATATGACTACATCTTGGGGAATGTGGTACAGAATCGCTGTAAGGAAAAGACAGAGCTGTTCTGACTGGAGCAATGAATTTTTATTGATATATATATAATACTAAATTCTAAAGATATATTTATGAAGCTTTTATATTTAAAATACAAGAAATGCATATAAACTTACACTTTCCCGTCGTGCTTACCAACTTCATTGTATATATTGATTGGTAACTTTTAGAATGTAATATAGATAGTTAAATCTCGATTAACTTTACGGTATCCAAAAATTCAATAGTTGCGAATAATGCAACAATCATTTCGAAAAAATGTATCATGCTAAAATAGGATACTAATTTGGAATAGGTTACTAAACATTACTCAATATTAATTAAGGAATCTTTTATTTGCAACTTAAATCTAAACATGAAGTTAGTAGCAAATTCTTCTTTTCCAATAATACATACCACAAATACAATTAAACATTCCATTATATTATACTGTTAGATATAAGAACTCACAAAAATGGTGGAAATTATGAACTTTACAGCTAAAGTCTCAGATATTAAAAAGTACACATTCTTTAAAGAAGTTTGCGAACGCAAACGATTCTTACCTGTAAGGAAAATACAGAGCTGTTCTGAATGGAGCAACAAATTAATCTTCGTAAGCCTGATTCGCTATTTATACAGTGTTTTCATTGGCTCAGTCTTAGTGAGAAAATGCTCCTTTGAACTTTTCCATGGCGATCGTGTGAACCATCTGCGCAACGCATCCAATACTGATATAATAATTTGTATGTTCTGCAGTGTCCCCCCCCAATCTAATTTGATGACAATTAGATACGAGCGAAATGTATTTTGTGCTGATAATTGTTGACATTTAGTTATGAGCGAAATTATTATATTATTGTATGGATTTCTGTGCCTGCTTGTAAAGTACAATCTTTATAATATAGCATAGCTATATTACACAGATATATAAATTTTATCTCAACATATTTTAGTGGAAAATTATTTTCAATATAAATTAATGACAAAATACTTTTAATACAATTTAAAATAAATTTCAATCGTAATACTTTTACTTAAAAGTTCTGTCCTAATATAAATATTAGAGTGCATTGCTTTAATCTGCTTACAAAACAAAGATGGATTGCTTTCTTCTGCTTATACATCAAGATGCATTGATTTAATCAGTATATAGATGAAGGATGCATTGTTTTAGTCTGCTTACATGTCAAAGATGCATTGCTTCAATATGCTTATGCATCAAGATGCATTCCTTCGATCTGCATATACATCATGCATCATTGTTTAATCTGCATATACATCATGTATCATTGTTTAATCTGCTTATACACCAATGATGCACTGCTCTGGTCTGCATATACATTAAGTTGAATTGGTTTAATCTGAATATACATCAAGGATGCATTGCTTTAATCTGCTTATAAATTAGAATGCATTGTTTAAATCTGCCTAGACATCAAAATGCATTGCTTTAATCTGCTTATACATTATAATGCATTATTGGAATCTGCTTATACACCAATGATGCACTGCTCTGGTCTGCATATACATTAAGTTGAATTGGTTTAATCTGCATATACATCAAGGATGCATTGCTATAATCTGCTTATAAATTAGAATGCATTGTTTAAATCTGCCTAGACATCAGAATGCATTGCTTTAATCTGCTTATACATTATAATGCATTATTGGAATCTGCTTATACACCAATGATGCACTGCTCTGGTCTGCATATACATTAAGTTGAATTGGTTTAATCTGCATATACATCAAAGATGCATTGCTATAATCTGCTTATAAATTAGAATGCATTGTTTAAATCTGCCTAGACATCAGAATGCATTGCTTTAATCTGCTTATACATTATAATGCATTATTGGAATCTGCTTATACACCAATGATGCACTGCTCTGGTCTGCATATACATTAAGTTGAATTGGTTTAATCTGCATATACATCAAGGATGCATTGCTATAATCTGCTTATAAATTAGAATGCATTGTTTAAATCTGCCTAGACATCAGAATGCATTGCTTTAATCTGCTTATACATTATAATGCATTATTGGAATCTGCTTATACACCAATGATGCACTGCTCTGGTCTGCATATACATTAAGTTGAATTGGTTTAATCTGCATATACATCAAAGATGCATTGCTATAATCTGCTTATAAATTAGAATGCATTGTTTAAATCTGCCTAGACATCAGAATGCATTGCTTTAATCTGCTTATACATTATAATGCATTATTGGAATCTGCTTATACACCAATGATGCACTGCTCTGGTCTGCATATACATTAAGTTGAATTGGTTTAATCTGCATATACATCAAGGATGCATTGCTATAATCTGCTTATAAATTAGAATGCATTGTTTAAATCTGCCTAGACATCAGAATGCATTGCTTTAATCTGCTTATACATTATAATGCATTATTGGAATCTGCTTATACACCAATGATGCACTGCTCTGGTCTGCATATACATTAAGTTGAATTGGTTTAATCTGCATATACATCAAAGATGCATTGCTATAATCTGCTTATAAATTAGAATGCATTGTTTAAATCTGCCTAGACATCAGAATGCATTGCTTTAATCTGCTTATACATTATAATGCATTATTGGAATCTGCTTATACACCAATGATGCACTGCTCTGGTCTGCATATACATTAAGTTGAATTGGTTTAATCTGCATATACATCAAGGATGCATTGCTATAATCTGCTTATAAATTAGAATGCATTGTTTAAATCTGCCTAGACATCAGAATGCATTGCTTTAATCAGAATTTTACATCAGAATGCATTACTTGAATCTGCTTATACACCAACGATGCATTGCTTTAATCTGCTTATTCATCAAAGAATCATTTTTTAATCTGCTTATACATCAATGATGTATTGATTTAATCTTCTTATTCATCAAAGAATCATTTTTTAATCTGCTTATACATCAAATATGCATTTCTTTAATCTCCTTTTGCCTCAACAATTAATCGCTTTTGTCATCAGCTTATATGTCAAGAATGAATTACTTTAATCTGCATATATATCAAGCTGCATTGCTTTAGTCTGCTTATATGTAAAATATGCATTTACTTTGCATATGCATTAGAATGCATTACTTTAATCTGGTTACAATACAAAGATGCATTGTTTTAATCTGCTTATACGTGAAGATGCATTGCTTTAATCTGCATATAAATCAAGCTGAATTGCTTTAATCTGCATATACATCAGGGATGCATTGCTTTAATTGGCTTATATATTAGAATGCACTGTTCTAATATGCTTAGACATCATAATGCATTGCTTTAACCTTCATATACATCAAGGACGCATTGATTTAATCTGCTTATATATTAAAAAATGAATTGGTTAAATCTGAATATACGTCAGAATCCATTCCAATAATTTACTAATACATCAGAATGCATTACTTGAATTTACTTATACATCAAAGATGCATTGGTTCAATCTACTTGTTCATCAAAGATGCATTGCTTTATCTTGCGGATACATCAAAGATACATTGCTTTAATCTGCTTAAACATCAAAGACACCTTGCTTTAATCTGCTAATACATCAACGATGAATTGCTTTATTCTGCTTATACATCAAAGAAGCATTGCTTTATTCTCCTTATACATGAAATATGCATTGCTTTAATTAGCTTATACCCCAGAATAAATTGCTTGAATCTACGTATACATCAAAGATACATTGCTTTAATATGCTTATACATCAAAACTGCATTGCTTTAACCTTCTTTTACATTAGACTGCATTATTTAAATCTGCCTAGACATCACAATTCATTGCTTTATTCTGCTTATACGTCAGAATGCATTGCTTTAATCTGCATATACATAAAAAATTTATTGGTTTAATATACTTATTCATCAAGGATGTCTTGCTTTAATCGGCATATACATCAAAGATGACTTGCCTTAGTCTGCTTATAAATCAAAAAGAATTGATTTAATCTACTTATACATCAAACATGCATAGCTGTAATCTGCATATATACCCAAGATGCATTGCTTTTATCTGCTGACACATCAAAGATTGATTGCTTTAATCTGCTTATATACCTAAGATACATTGTTTTAATCTGCATATTCATCAGAAGGAATTACTTTATTCTGCCTATATGTCAAGAATGCATTACTGTATTCTGCATATACATCAAGGTGCAATGATTTTGTCTGCTTATATGTCAAGAATGCATTACTGTTTTCTGCATATACATCAAGGTGCAATGATTTTGTCTGCTTATGTCAAGAATGCATTACTTTAATATACATTGACATAAAACATGCATTGCTTTAATTTGCAAATATACATGAAAGATGCATTGCTATAATTCGCAGCTAAGTCAAGAATGCATTCCTTTAATCTGCATGTACATCAGAATGCATTGCTTTAATCGGCTTATACAAGAAATGTGCATTTCTTTAATCCACATTTACATCAATATGCTTCGCTTTAATCATCTGCTTATATGTCAAGCATGCATTACTTGTTCATCAAAATGCATTGCTTTTGTCTGCTTATACGTCAAACATGTATTGCTTTAATCTGCTTAAATATCAAAGATGCCTTGCTTTAATCTGTTAATACATCACAGATGCCTTGCTTTAATATGCTTGTAAATGAAAGATCCAGTGCTTGAATCTGCATACATATCAAAATTGGCTTTAATCTGCTGAATCTTATTGCTTTTATATCTGCTTATACATCGCATTGCTGTAACATGCACATACATAAATATGCAGTGCTTTAAACTGCTTATACATGAAAGAGAGATTGCTTTAATCTGCTTATAAATCTGAATTAATTGCTTGAATCTCCTTACACATTTGAATTCATTGATTGAATCTACTTATTCTTCAGAATGCATTGATTTACTCTGCTTATACATCACACTGTGCAGCAGTAATCTGCCTTGCTTTAATCTTCTCATGCATCTAATATGCCTTGCTTTAATCTGCATATACATCAATCTTATTATGCATCAATATGCATTGTTTAACCTGCTCATACATAAGAATGCATTCCTTTAATCTGTACATCCATGAAAATGCATTATTTTAATCTGCTTTAATAATGCATTGCTGTAATCTGCTTTTAATCTGCCTAAACAGGAATATGAATAGCTTTAATCTGCTTATAATTCAGAATGCATTCCTGTAATCTGGATATACATCAACATGCATTGCTTTAATCTGGATATAAATCAGCATGCAATGCTTTAGTCTGCTTTTACATCATGATGTATTGCTTTAATCTGTTTTTACATGATAATGCATTGCTTGAATCTCTTATACATCAGTATAAATTGCTTTCATATGCTTACACATCAAAGATGCATTGGTTTAATCTGATTATAAATAAGAATACATTGCTTTGATCTGCATAAAAATCAGAATGCATTGCTTTAATTGGCTTGTAAATCAGAATGAATTGCTTCAATCTTCATATACATCAATATGCATTGCTTTTATCTGCACATACATGAAAATGAGAATGCATATCTTTGATCTGCTTATACACCAGTATGCATCGCTTGAATCTGCTAATACATTATGATGCTTTGCTTTAATGTGTTTATACGTCATAATGCATTGCTCTAATCTACTTATACATCAAGGATGTACTGTTTTAATCTGCATGTAATAATAATAATAATAATAATGACTTATTAACATTAAAAAACAAATAATGATATGATTACAAAACAAACATCATGAACTTAGAAAAAAAAAGAGAATGAATTGCTTTAGTCTGCACATACATCAGATGGCATTGCTTTATTCTTCTTATACATCATATTGCATTGCTTTAGGCTGCTTATAAGTCGTAATGTATTACTTTAATCTACTTATACATCAGACTGCACAGCTGTAAGCTGAATATACATCAATAACTGCTTTCATCTGTTTATACATCAAAGATGCTTAGATTTAATCTTCTCATGCATCAAAGATGCATTGCTTTAATCAGTACATACATCAGAATGCATCACTTTAATCTGCTTATGCATCTGTATGCTTATACATAAGAATGCATCGTTTTAAGCTGCATATACATGAAGAAACGTTACTTTAATCTGCTTATTTACAATAATGCATTGCTGTAATCTGCTTATACATCAGATGCATTGCTTTAATTTACTTATACATAAGAATACATTGCTTTAATCTGCATATAAACCCGAATGCATTGCTTTAATCGGCTTATAAATCAAGATGCATTGCTTTCACTTCCTTATGCATGATAATGCATTGCTTTAATCTGCTTAAACATGAAAATGGATTGCTTAAATCTACATAAACATCAATATGCATTACTTTGAGTGCCTTTTCCATCGTAATGCATTGCTTTAATCTGATTTTAGATCAGAATAAATTCCTTTAATTTGCAGATACATCAGAATGCATTGCTTTAAGCTGCAAATACATTAAGATGCATTCTCTTCATCTGTTTATACATTAGAAATGCATTTCTTTCACATGGATATACATCACCATGCATTGCTTTAATCTGCATATACATGAGAATGCCTTGCTTTAAGCTGATTAAACAAGAGAATGGATTGCTTAAATCTACATATACATCAATATGCATTGCTTTGAGTGCCTTTTCCGTCGTAATGCATTGCTTTAATCTGCTTTTAAATCAGAATAAATTCCTTTAATATGATTATGCATTGCTTTAATCTGCATGTACATCACTATGCATTCTTTGATCTGCTTATACATCAGAATGCATTGCTTGAATCTGCATATACATTAATATGCTTTGCTTTAATGTGATTATACATCATAATCCTTTGCATTAATCTGTGTATATGTCATAATGCATTGCTTAAATCTGCTTATACATCATAAAGGAATACCTTAATCAGCATATATATAAAAATGCATTGGTTAAATCTACTTGTACGTCATATCACATTGCTTTCAATTGGAGATACATCTCAATGCATTGATTTAAGTTACTTATAAAATCATAATGCATTGCTTTAATCTGCTTATTCATCATAATACAATTCTGTAACCGGCACTTAAATTAGAATGCATTGTTTTTTACATCATACTGAGCTGCATGAATCTGCATAAACAACAAGATGCATTGCTTTAATCTGTATACAGATCAAAGATGCATTGATTTAATCTGCATATAGATCAAAGATGCATTGATTTAATCTGCATAAACATGAGAATGCATTGCTTTAATATGTTTATACATCAGAATTGCACTAATCTGCTTAAACATCAATATGCATGTCTTTAATCTACTTATACATCAGAATGCATTGTTTTAAACTGCTTATTCATCAGAACTGCATTGCTTTCATCTGCATATACATCAACTATGATAGCTTTAATCTGCTTATACACCAATATGCATTGCTTTGATCTGTTTATACATAAGAAATGCATCCCTTTTACCTACTTATTTATTAGATAAGCAATGATTTAGTCTTCATTTACATCAGAATGGATTAATTTAATCTTCTTATAGGTCAGATATGCATTGCTTTAGCATGCTATTGTCAGATGTATTGATTTAGCATGCTACTGTATGAGATATGCATTGCTTTAGCATGCTATTGTCAGAGATGTATTGATTTAGCATGCTACTGTATGAGATATGCATTGCTTTAGCATGCTAAGGTATCAGAGATGCATTGCTATATCATTCTACTATATCAGAGATGGATTGATTTAGCATGCTGCTGTATCAGAAATGCATTGCTTTTTCATGCTGCTGTATGAGATTTGCATTGCTTTAGCATGCTATTTTATCAGATATGCATTGTTCTAGCATGCTATTTTATCAGATATGCATTGCTTTAGCATGGTATTGTATCAGAGATCCATTGCTTTAGCATGTCTTTTTTATCAGACATGCATTTCTTTAGCATCCTACTGTATCAGAAATGCATTGCTTTAGCATCCTATTGTATCAGAAATGCATTGCTTTAGCGTCCTACTGTATCAGAAATGCATTGCTTTAGCATGCTACTGTATCAGAAATGGATTGCTCTAGCATGATATTGTATCAGAGATGCATTGCTTTAGCATGGTACTGTATCAGATATGCATTGCTTTATCATGCTACTGTATCGGAGATGTATTGCTCTAGGATGTTACTGTATCAGAGATGCATTGCTTTAGCATGCTACTGTATCAGAGATGTATTGCTTTAGTATGCTATTTTATCAGAGATGCATTGCTTTAGCATGGTACTGTATCAGAGATGCATTGTTCTAGCATGCTACTGTATCAGAGATGCATTGCTTTACCATGGTACTGTGTCAGCAATACATTGATTTAGCATGGTACTGTATCAGAGATGCATTGTTCTACCTTGTTACTGTATTAGAGATGCATTGCTTTAGCATGGTACTATATCAGAGATGCATTGCTTTAGCATACTATTGTATCAGAGATGCATTGCTTTAGGATGCTACTGTATCAGAGATGTATTGGTTTAGTATGCTGTTTTATCAGAGATGCATTACTTTAGCATGCTACTGTGTCAGAGAGGCATTGCATTAGCATGCTACTGTATCAGAGATGCATTGCTTTAGGATGCTATTGTGTCAGAGATGCATTGCTTTAGCATGCTATTGTGTCAGACAGTCATTGCTTTAGCATGCTACTGTATCAGACATGCATTGCTTTAGCATGTTACTGTATCAGAGATGCATTGGTTTAGCACGCTATTGTGTCAGAGTCATTGCTTTAGCATGCTATTGTGTCAGTCATTGCTTTAGCATGCTACTGTATCAGAGATGCATTGCTTTAGCATGCTACTGTATGACAGATCCATTGCTTTAGCATGTTATTTTATTCGAGATGCATTGCTTTTGCATGTTACTTATCAGATATGCATTGCTTTATCATGCTACTGTATTCGAGATGCCTTGCTTTAGCATGCTATTGTATCAGAGATGCATTGCTTTAGCATCCTACTGCACCAGAGATGTATTGCTTTAGCATGGTATTGTATCAGAGATGTATTGCTCTAGCATGCTACTGTATTGGAGATTTATTTATTTCATTAGCTACTATATCATATTGATTAGAAGTATGTTGTGTTGGTGTCCTACAATATTAGCGATAACTTGTTTTCATGTGCTATTTCATCTGACGTGCATTGCTTTCAGGTGTTGCTACATCTGATATGCATTACTTTCATGTGTTGCTACATCAGATATTCATTACTTTCATGTGCTGCTACATCAGATATGCATTACTTTCATGTGTTGCTACATCTGATATGCATTACTTTCATGTGTTGCTACATCTGATATGCATTACTTTCATGTGTTGCTACATCTGATATGCATTACTTTCATGTGTTGCTACATCAGATATGCATTGCTTTCATGTGTTGCTACATCAGATATGCATTACTTTCATGTGTTGCTACATCAGATATGCATTACTTTCATGTGTTGCTACATCTGATATGCATTACTTTCATGTGTTGCTACATCTGATATGCATTACTTTCATGTGTTGCTACATCTGATATGCATTACTTTCATGTGTTGCTACATCAGATATGCATTACTTTCATGTGTTGCTACATCAGATATGCATTACTTTCATGTGCTGCTACATGATAAATACATTACCTAACCTGCTTCTGCATCAGAGATGCATTGAATTAATCTGCTATAACATCAGATAACAATTCCAGCCAACATTCAAGCTTGAAAGGAAACTAAAACAAATCTTCAAGTTATGTTTTTACAAGAGCAATGTATCTCGTTAGGTTTAGGGAGGTGATGTTGCAAAAGTATTAGAGTGTGAAAGAGTGCCAGAAGATGTAATTAGTGTACCAGTATTGATGTTTGCAATAAGTGACTAATATATGACCATTTCCTAAAGATTTGTGATGCCACTGCAGGCTTTGTTGAAAAATTGAGTGCTAAAATGTGAAGGTTACGGGATAAATCCATAGCCTGATGTTTTAAAAGTACAAGGTTTAATAAGGGTCAATAATTGTCCCAAATTAGTGATAAAAAATTTGAAAGAATATTTGCAATGGTTATGCCATATTCAGTATGTATCAATTGCCATATCCACTATGTATCAACTGCAACACGTGCACTATATATTACCCTAAGTAACCACACCATGTCACATAGTTTATATGTAGGAAAATGTCAACACTTTGTGTATGAAGATGATGGTGTAGCTGTTTTGAGGGGATTGTGTTACCCTGTATGATCTCCATATATCATCAGAAAGCTGTGGCTATACATGAATTGGGGTATTATGCACCTATACATTTCCACTGATATTTGATTAAGCATCTGTGACGAGAGAAAAAGATTAACAATGTGAATGACCGTAACTGGTAAAATGTGGTGACATTTCTTTTGGATCATATCTTTAGTTCTCTACCAGTGTTCAGTTGCTGCATTTGTATATCTTGTACATTTTGTTTTTTCAACTTGATTTGTACATGTGTGTTGCATATGTATACATACGAGTGTGTGCACATGCAAATGGCAATCTCATCAGTACCAGGCAACATTGTTAACCATAGCTCATGCATCAGTCCAGATGAAACAATAAATTAGTAGACTGATTGTCAGCCTACAATCAGGTAAAAATTATATTAAATCGATGAGTATGCTGCTTCTTTCAAAACAAGACCAGATGCTCACCAGGCTGATGTCACATCTGAGGCTGTGTTTATAAATTCTCAATGGATTCCTAATCAATGCAAAAGAAAGGCAGTTTGACTTTATTAGACTTGAACATTTGCTTATTTCCTTATTCCATAACTAAATTGAACATTAAAACAATTCGTGTACTTATATTCAATGTTCGGTTTTATGTTTAAGTTGGGGGCATGTTGGGATTTTCTTTTACCTCAAGACTTTTTTCAAATAATACGATGGATATAAAAGGTAATTTTTACTTCTAGACATCAGAGCAAGAATGTTTTCAAAGTATTGAGAGCCAGAATTTTTTTCATGTCTTCTAATTGGTTAAGTGACAGTAAGAACACTGATGAAATAATGGTGAATGTGGTCATTGTTGTTGTTGTTGCTATGGGGTTTAATGTCATTTCGCTGCACAAGATAGGCTATACATGGCAGCCAGTATAACTGGTGGAGGAAGAACCTGGGGAAACCCCAGGAAGGACCACCAACCAGCAAGAAGCTACTGGCAAGCTTTCTCATGTATCTACACTGGCTGAGTCTGAGATTTGTACTCACACAGACAGAGGTGAAATCACAGTGATCTGTAATGGTGAGTACTTTAGACCACTCACACACTCGGGGTCCCATGTGGGGGTTGGGTTTAGACACTGGAACAAATATACTGTAATTATATGTCATCTGTTTTATTTTTAATTTCCTTACCTTCATTCTGTAGGTCCATATCATATTAAATGAGAAACTGTAGCCTGTCTGTTCAACGTCTTTACAATGAATTTATCAAAACTGATATCCTTGATCTCTTCATTAACAAAATTGTACTATACAGAAAACAGTGCATCTCATGCGTACATCTTAAGCTAATGTACTCACTCTCTCTCTCATAAAAGTTGTACAAAAGTATTTAATTTTCTGATCATTGATCAATATATGAAATAATTTTATATATGAAATAATTTTATCAAATTGGAAATAAAGTGTAATGCAAGGCAAGTTTTCCCCAACCGATACATTCACAAAACTGATCAATGTTCTGAACATTTGGTTTTGATTCTTAATTAAACACAGTAGCAAAATATGACTATTAATAATGAACAAAAGGTCTTCATGATTTATCTATGTTTATTTACAGTAAAGAAATACATATATTGTTATTCATCGGCAATCAAGGGAGGATTTTGAAATGTTAGTCGGTGTTAAACATAAACATAAGTAAAACATTTAAAGTGAAAATGAAAATAGTGTCAGAAGTAATCAACATTACTTAACATAAATCTACATAACATTTAGACAATGTTACAAACAAAAAGACATATTTCTACATTATGTCTTTGATATTTAGGCATGTGTGCAAATGCAAAAATTTAGATGCATCTCTTTGGCAATCAGCTTCATGGGGGCTTGTTAGCCATGCTGTCTATGATCCACAAAAATAGGTTCCACAACACAGGAAAAAAAAAACATTGGCATGTTTACAGCCAAATTTCTATATTTAAGTGATCATGAATAAGAATTAAATGCACATTTTGGGAAGAAAGAGAAAAGTCTTTTATCTATACATGTTTCATAGGAATCTGATTCTGGGCTCAAATCAGCCCTTATTGAACCTTGTTCCTGACTACATTTTCAGTCATTTACTCAAACTGTAAAGAGAAACAGAGCTTAATCTACTTTAACTTTTAATGCAACATATGAAGAAAAACAAGAATATATGTCTGACTTTTTTGTTTAACATTGACTCTAAGCAAGAATTTCATCAGGGACTTAAATGTCTACACTTTTCATTGTCACTATTTATATTCATATCAATACACGGCAGCTGATATAAAGAAATCACTCAAATAATGCTGGCATTATGTGGGAAAGAAAACACATTCATGTGAAAATAAATCACACTTCAAATATGTGAATGCAGTATTTTTTTGTCCAAATACATGTAGTACATGTACTAAGATTGAATATATTAAGGGAGACAACTGAGCAGAAAGCTCTCCTTGCATGAAAATGTCATCTTTTTCAACATCAAACATTTTACAGATGGCAATGGTTGGTTCATTTGTTACAAGTTTTACATCAATAATCTTAAATATTCCTACACCAACACTCATAAAAAAAACTCATACATGGCTCATCCATACCCTAACATGCATACACTAGGGTGGCTTCAGTAATTTGGACCTATTTTGTCTAGACTCATCAACTTGGTATGTGGTTGCATGTAAAGATGAGTAAATGAAACATTTGAAAAGTCTGTCACTCTAACTGTTTTTTGAGGCACAAGTGACATTTCTGCATTTCTGGATGTTCATTTGCAATGATAATATCTTGGCCTATTTTATTTAAATTCATTACCATTCTTAAATGGCTAAATCTTGAGAAGTATAACTCTGCCATAACTAGAAGTAGGTTTGGGTGACCTATTTTCAATGCTTCATTGATTTGTTAATTTTGAGATGATCTTTAATCTGTATAATGACCGATGGTGTATCAGTCACTTTTTTAAATGCAGCCAGTTAATATCAGGTTAACATCTAGGTGCTAGTAGGCACATAAAGACTGGGCTTACTGGAGCTGTGAAGGTTAATTACACTGAAAATTAAGTACAGAGTATGGGTTTTGTAATCCAGATATTGATTACATTTGCAATAAATGCAGTTTTTGAGATGTTTGTTGGAGGATCCCACCCAACTCATAAAGTTCACCTCATATCTCCTAACATAATCACTTTCTAGTTGATATTTTCTGCTTTTGTTTATTCTTTATTAATTGATAAAACAAAAGTGAAATTTTTTGGGTCTTACTCTCTGTATCTAATGAAGAGCAGGGTTCGCACAGATTTGAAAAGTACTTGAATTTTCAACTGCACGATGAAAAGTGCTTATTTGTTTGACAATCCTCTTGAAAAGTGCTTTTTTTATGTCAATGGGAAAAAGTCCTTAAAAGTGCTTAAAAATGAGCAAAAGTCCTTAAAAAGTGCCTGAATTTAAAAGAAAATAAAAGACCAAAATGTTTTTAAAAAAGAAGCCTCAGTGGAAAAATTGCAGAAAATGTCCGGTCGACTATATGCCTTTTACTTTCTGTGGCTATGTCGGTAACTAAGGAAAGGGAGATGACTCAAGATTTCCGTTTAGCAGCATTGTGGGAATAGCAATATGGTGGCTTTCTGTTTCTTACATTGCACCTTGTGGCCTTGGATTCTACATGAAAATACCACCAGGGAAGTGTGTTTTTAATCATGAATGGAAAGGCTCCTATAAGTGGGTCAAAGAGACCCAGGAAAAACAAAGCTGTGTGTTGTGTGTGCATGGGCCTATGGGTGAAAGTGCCCTTAAATCACACCGTAAAGGTGCAAAACATTGGAAAAGTGAAGTGCCAGCAATGAGTTTGGATTATTTTGGAATAAAAACAGAATCAAGACATGTTCAGAGACAATGGCATTATGTCTAAGACAGAGTGGCATTCCGATAAATTAATGATGGGATTGATGTTACCCCACCACTATCTGACGCAGCTTCAAACATACAGTCAACATCTGCAAATATTTCCAACTTCCTTTCCAAGAACGATGTTGAAGTCAGAAATTTTATGGACATTGCATACTGTGGTCACAAATGCATCCTACAAATTAAATGAACATATTGCTGACGTTTTTCATGCTATGTTCCCAGACAGTGCTCTGACTGCAAAGTTTTCGTGTGCAGAAAGGAAAACATCTTACTTGTGCGTTTCTGGCAGTGTAGAACACCTTAAAAAATTAATTCTATAAAGTGTCAGTGGTGTATTTGTGATTCTACTCGATGACTCCTTGAACAAGAAAATGCAAGAAAATTGTTTATTATTGTTATTTTTATATTTTTTTTTAGTTTCTTTTAATTTTGTTCATCAGCTGTCAAGTTTATAAGTATGGACTGCATTCACATTTTCTTTGGCATTATTAGAGATAGGTGAATTAAAAAAACTAAATGGACATAAATCATACATACATATATAATGAAGTGCATGGACTAAAGATAAATAAATTTAAACTTTGTACATTAATTAGAATTTAGCATGGACCCAGGCAATTGGTGAATATTTATATGTATTTATCCTCTCTGATTCCAGGCCATGCTGATGACATAGTTGATAATTTCAGAGAAGAAACAATGAACCACTTGAATATCCACAACATGGTGCAAATAAGTATGGACAGGTCCAATGTGAATTTGAAAATTTTAGACATTACCCAAAGCCAGATAAAAGAGACTATGGCCATGATTTAATATTGGCTCATGTGGACTGCATACTTTGCATAATGCATTTAAGGCAGGTGCACTTGTTACAGAATGGGGAATCACTTCACATCTGCGCAGTCTGTACTTTCTTTTTAAATTTTCACCTGCCAGGAGAGAAGATTACCAGAAATTGGCTGACAATACAATCATGCCACTAAAATTTGTAGGCCATACTATGGTTAGAAATGTACCCATTTCCCAGCGAGCATTGCAGGTGTGGGATTCATTTGAACTTTATGTCAAGAAGGTTCAGTCAAAACAGTTACTTAAACCTACCAACAAATCAAGTCAAGCAGTGAAGGACAAGCTAATCAGAGCAAAGCTAGAGTTTCTGTGTTTCATTGCAACCATATTGCATCCTTTCCTGGCTAACTACTAAACAGATAATCCCATGGTGCCTTTTAAGGTGGATGACTTGACTAAAGAAGTGTTGAGAAGTGCAAGCATGAGTTAAAAGGAAGTAATGGAGTTCAGAATGGAATGTATGGCATTTGTGATTTAAGTGTTGAAAAAGATTACTGTGAAATCCCTAATCACTTATTCTTTGGTCATAAATATGGCATCTTTGTGTCCAAAGGAAATGGCCAAACATACAAATCTCAGCAGGGACGAATTTAAGAAACGCATCAAGTTGATTATTGCAACAAAAAGAATCAATGTGCTTGATGGTGAAGTGATCCTGCAACAATATAAGGACTTTCTTGACAGTATAATAGTTATTGCTACTGAGAAGTTTACAGGCGTTGATCCATACAAGGACAGACTGGAGCACGGCAGATGCTAGGTATGGGAAGCTGCCGGAGACTGTTAAGCTCCTGTTGACCCTCTTCCATGAACAAGCAACATTAGAACTTGGCTTTTCTGTGAACAAGGAAGCAGAGTGTAAAAATTTGAAGGGGCAAATTGTGGTTGCACAGAGGATCATATGTGATTATGTTAGAAATGTGGGAGGAGTACTGAATGTTCAACTACCAATCAGCTTCTTGTAAGTACAGCTTTAGCAAGACAGAAATATGAAACTTATTTAGAGTAGGAGAGGGAAAGAAGCAGTCTGAGTCTGGGCAGAGGAAAATAAAGCATGTTCTTGATTACACTGAAGATCTAAAAAGAAGAAAAAAAGCAGGCCGGATCAGAGAATGAAATACTTGTGAAGAAAGAAGATGAACTGTCTTTAAAAGCAGCAACTTTTTGCACAGGCCAATGCTAACAGAAAAGGAGCTGAGTAGAAACTTGGAATTTATGAAGGTCTTTGCAATAAGCTAAATGCTAAGATCAAGAAGCTGAATATAAATTAAGTACAGAAGAAGAACTTGTTAATAAATGTTTTGTTAATTTGACTTTTTGTTTATTGTACCTATGTTAATGAACTTTATTGGGAGAGGAAAATGCAGTTACATGAGCCACAAGTCAGTCTGAAGGTTATTCCAAATGTGGATATATATGGTGAATTCAGATATAAGACTCCTTGAAAATGAAAATAAAGTGCTTGAAAAGTCCTTGAATATTGTCATATTTTACCTGTATGAATCCCGGAAGAGACACATTATAATCACAGGTCCCTATTTTCTGCATCTTTCTTTCGTCAAATATTAAGCAGAAAAAAAACACAACTAATTTTTATTTTTAATCTCGAACTCTGACTGGTATGCTGCACCAAAGGTTTCACTGGAAAAGACCATTCAATCAATACACTTGTGCAGTAATGGATAGTGAACCTTTTCTTGAATGAAGTTACACACAACCAATGAGAATGAGAAAAAGCATTTTGAAATCATTTTTTGAATTACTTTTCTTGATATACTTCATCTGACAACAGTTTTATATAAATAAACTACCTTGATACTCCATGAAAGTTTCATGTCCTATAAAAAAAAAAAACGAGATTGAGAAAGCACCTAATAGACTTTGCGATGATATACGGCACAGTCAGCATTGGTAAAATATAAAAAAAATAATACATACTTTAAAAAAAACACAACTTCTGCTAGTCACTAGCCATCAACAAATATATTAGTAAATGAGTCTCTGGCTTCAGGTATTTTACAAGGATATTAATAAAGTTTTAACAGCTGGATATCTTGATCAGTTGTGTGCAGTCTTGAAACCACTTTCTTCAACATACAGTTGCATCTGAAATGAATAAAGCATACAGTTGGTTAACATATGAGTGTTCCTTACAGAGATTTTGTGGGGATATTGATGATCAATACTTGGCCACTGTATAAACCTTTGGTGACCAATAACAGGCCAGTGTGGGGGTTCCTGGTGACCAATAATGGACCAGTGTGTGGGTTCTAGGTGACCAATAATAGGCCAGTGTGTGGGTTCTTAGTGATCAATAACAAGCCACTGCATGGGTCATTGGTTATCAGTAATGGGCCCTATCCCATGAATTAACAGTTGGGTAACAACATTCCAATTCAACATTAACTGTTTGTGGGCAAAGCAACTGAGTAAATAAGCAAAAGCTTTGCTTTTCTACAGAAATATGACAACAAAGCAGCACCAACTGGGAGATTAATTGAAATATCTTAAAAAACTTTAAGACCAGAGATTGCTTAATAAAAGTTAGAAAAATCAAGTAAGTATCAATGCCCTATGTACATATGCATAAAGTAATGTTTGATAATTTTCAGAATCAATAATTAAATTTCTTGTTTTTTGTTGTTCAACTGAGCAGCAACTTCCTCTTGATTGTTGACAGACAAAGTCACAATAACTATATATATTCCAAAAATACTATTTTAGAAACTGGGATATCTTGTGAACTTATGCTTAATAACAACTTTAGTTCCTTGGTAATGCAATATCAGCTTGTCACACGATCTGTTGTATTTGTGCACTGCATTCTTAGCTATACAGTAAAACCTGTCTTGAAAGACTGCTGCTATGTGAGACCACCTGTCTTGAAAGACCACATTCTTGATGCATGGATAGATTCATCATATAGTGTTTCAACACATTATAAGAGACAACCTGTATTGAGAGACCACTGTTGTTTGGCAGAATAGGTAGTCTTTCAAGACAGGTTCAAGTGCAATTGGATATGTATATGGCAATAAAAACAACACAGTGTGTGCAACAGAAATGGATCATTTTCATGTTTATAGCTGGGTATTTTTGCCAATTACTAAATTGGTTGCAATCAGTTACTTAAATCATGACAAAAGTTAGACGTGTGAAGATGCTTCCAGTCTAATCTAGGTATATAAAAAAAGTTATTTTGAATAATGGCAGACTGTAGGCTCGATCTGAAATATACTTCAAAGAACTGCTGAAAAAGCTACACAACTGCCAGTGGTAAAACACTAAAACCAGGTATTAAGTAAAAAACATTTTTGGGAATGAGACACATTGTTGTCTATATAAAAAGCTTCTTAAAAAATGTACATATAAATGTTCCCATGTGAATTTTGCAATAATGGATCAGTCTTCCTACAGCAGCTGTATATGAAGGGAAAGGTCAAAGTTATTTATCTCTTGAAAACTTGTAAATAAAATGCATTGATGGTAAAAAAGTGGAAGTGTATGTGTATTTGAATAGTTGAGTAAAACTTTTCTCAGGTTGTTTTTAAAATAAAATAATGTTCTACTTCCAATCCAATGTGACTGAAACTTACATTTTTAATCCTGTGTTGTGCCATACTGCCATTTTCTGTTGGTATACTGCAAAAATCAACACACTTACTCATCTGAGCTAAAATGAACTATTGTAAGATGACTTCCAAGTACCTTGACTTATACTCGTGATCCAGTACTGTCAAGTGTGATCCTGCTATGCCTTAAAAACAGCGCTGATTAGAAGCAACATTACTCTCGGAATTTTTCCAGTGAAACATCAGAGGCAAGAGATAATTTTCATTCTAGTTATGCATAATATTTCCTAAAAAATTTCATAAATAAGCATGGTAACACTATTTATACAAAAAGTGATCTGTTACTGTTGAATGCATGGTACATGTATTAGGTGAATAACAAGAGGGCATGGTTGACAATGTAAAGACCTCTTTTGTGCCATGCTTGCAGGCCAACCACAAACTTTGATCAAGGTACATGTTCTAAAACTAAAGTTATTATGCAAAATAAATTTTATTCTTAACTCCATGTGACCTTTGGGCCTCAAGGTCAGCAGACTTTTTCTTATACACACAGTAAGCTATCTATAGATTTTGGGGGAATGTACACGGTCAAAAACTTAAGTTATTATGCAAAATAAATTTTATTCTTAACTCCATGTGATCTTTGGACCCCAAGGTCAGCAGACTTTTTCTTATACACACAGTAAGCTATCTATAGATTTTGGGGGAATGTACATGGTCAACAACTTAAGTTGTTATGAATAAACCATTTTTATTTTTACAGTCAGAGATTATGATCTATGATGACCTTTAGATTCCAAATTAACAGACTTCTCCCTTAATCCATGAGCAAGCCATCCACAAAGTTTAGTACGGGTCTGAAATGTAAATGAAATGCAATTGTACAGAAACCATTTTTCTTCTTTACATCACAGGGACCTTGACCTTTGGACTCCAAAATAAGTAGCTTTCTTCCTTACGCTGAACAGGGACTTGAAAAAATGAGAGACTCCCAATTTATACAGCAATAACAAGAGAATGTGAATTGTGCAAATCTTGTACGATTTACGAGTGAAAATAAAGGAGTGGACAGAAAATGCATAGGGCTTTTGCTTTCAGTTTTAAGACAAAATTATCATTCAAATAAACCCAAGTGTTGGTTCTTTATATGTAAGTTCCAAAGAGGTCATCCATGTTGATCTTATGTAACTGATATTAAGTTTTGTTTCAAATTGGTCAATAGAAAAAATGCTTCAGATTTTGAAGGCCATGTTAGGTTAGATATCATACCTTTCTACATGCAAGGACATAATTAACATTAGAGTTAATTGACATAAAACCTTGTTAATTAGTTGAAAATTTGAAAAGGATTGGATTTGAAGAATTAAAGTTGTTTTAAAGTTGAACAGTCAGCATGGCTGACCATAAAGAATTCAATGGATCAGCCAAGGTAACTTCATGTGGGATCAATAGCAAACATGATATAATAAAAGAGGTGAGAGTTTCTAATCCCTCAACATGTGTAAGACCATGTCTTAAGTACAAGTCATCCAAAAAGTTTGGTTCAGGAAGATGGTTTACCATTAATGCTATAGTGTGGAAACAAAACAGGTTACAGACTGATAGATGGATGGTTATATATGCACTGCCTGAATTATGGGATATAAAAATTATTGATTTAATTACAACAGAAGTGCAGCTAAAGTCTAGCTAGCAGTCAGTACCTTAATGAGATCCGAGTCCACTGCCTTAAGTGGGACCAAGGTAGAGGTCGGCAATTCTGTCTCACTGCTGTCTGCCAGCACCCAGGGGAAGTCCTGAGTGAAAGAATATACTTACAACAGTGCTATAATTCAAGGTGACTGGTACAAAAAATAGGGGCAATTTAAAGATAATTTACAAACATCAATTATCTTTTCTATTCAGATGTTAAATACCTAGCTAATCAATCAATTAATTCAGAAGAATATAATCAGTGACTGTATATACCCCATTCTCTTTGATGGAATGAAACTATTAAAGGTCATCTGCCATACTGCTTTTGTTTTTAAAATAAATGAAATCCTTGTAACTTTATTCCATAAAAATAACCTCCCACCCAACTTTCTTATTTAAAAATACATTTCTATCAAAATTTGCTTGACAGCTGTAAAAGGATATTTTTTATCTTTTTACTGAACTCTGAATATAGTGATGTAATTTACTCCACTAAAATAAATGTCAGTCCACTGTTGCTACGCTGTTTGTTGCTAATTTCTTCTATTTATTTTTTCAAGTTCAGCATATAACATATGGGTAAACATTATGAAAACACAAATTAAATAAATTTTGGCATGCCTCCAGTGAGAGCAATTGTAAAATAGGGACATAGCATTCAAAGTGTATCCAGTTGTCTGTATATAAATATAATTATCAAAGGCAAATATTTTCTTGTTCACACATCTACACACGTATCTTTCGAAGAAAGTACAGAAATATCAATGTGATTATCAGCTCACCTGGCTTTAAAGACAAGCAAACATATATGATCTACTGTACAGTGTTCACAATATTTATTTTAAAAAACTTCTCAAAAACTGCTTTATCAATTCAATTGTAATTTTACAATCAGCAATCTGGCATCAAGGCACCTTAAATTTGTTATATTAACCCACTGACAAAGACCAGTCATAAACACTAAGTTGACTAAGTTCACTTCCAGCACATGTATTTTTCCCATAACCACCAACTGACCTGATGAAACTAGACATGGCTACGAATGGTAATTTTTTAAAATAATTATCATTTAACAGATTCATCTATTAGAATTGTCAGGAATGGCTTGATTTTTTATTCCATAAGCAGTGATTACGATTGCCTGCTCGTTAATGTGAGTCATAAATCGCATAGGCGAGTAAACATGGAGCTGTACTTGGTGAATGCAAATTTTGAGTAAAAGGGTGTCTTTAATCTCCTCAGACCTTACTTAAGTTGTATTTTCTTCTTCTTTGCTGAAATTGAGAAACTGTCAGATTCTCAGTTCTTTAAGAAGATGTGTTCTTTCAGTGTATCTCATTCTACATATGACATTACAATAGAGAATTCCGATAGGATGATTATACATGTAGTATGATCGTTTTGAGTGGTTACCTAGGAATCAGATTACTTTGCATAATATTGCTATTGAAGCCTACCAAGTAGCTGTTACTGATCCATATCAGATTTAATGACCAGATACGCTAACTTTACCTACCATCATTAATTATGTAATCATTCACGCTAGGTCTTCATAGCAAGGAAAATAAAACAAAGTGTAAGGTAAGATAGCAAAAGGTGGAGAGTTTGAACAAAATCAGTTTGGTTTGATTTTTGTGGGGATTAGCACAATTTTTGGCACAAGACAACCTATACATGGTAACCGGTATATTTGGTGGAAGAAGAACCCAGGAAGACCCCCTCCCCCAAGAGAAGCTTCCAGCAAGCTTTCTCACATACCCAAATTGGTTGAGCAGAGACTGTGATGTGTGAGTGATCTGTAAAGGCAAGTGCTATAGACTATTCGGCCACCTGGAACCCCTAAACAATATCAGTGAAGGCATTTGCTTCCAAAATGGAAGATTTATCAGCATGGTTCCCACGCTTTCTAAATATAAATTTCCATGTCTTTTCCAGGATGAAATTAATTTTTTCAAGCTTAACATATGACCATTACTGAATGGAATTAAAGAACATTTTGGATGCATTTTCCAAATCTGAAGATGTTTCTCTTTCAAGACTCAAAAAAAACATATAAGTTTGAAAAGATCATCATGTACAAAACCACAAAATGAGTCACACAAAACAAATCTGACTATATTCCTATAAATTGGCATTTAAAGACATTTCAATGTACAGAATACAAATTCTAACTTTACTTTGCAGACAGGCATTATGTTGCTACATGGAAACAACATAATGAGCATAATTTACTATGTTTCCTTTCAAACCTTTACTTCTAAAGAATTCTGAGCAATATATGTGCATGTTATACAAAGTAAATATTTCCTACCACAGTACGAAAAAAAAAACAATAAATGCAAAGTATTAGAATCTTATCTTGTAATGAAAAATGTTTAAAACTGAATTTATGTGTGCCAATAAAATCTCAAATAAACTTTTTCAACCAACCTAAACTCCTTAAGACGATTTGGTTAAAAATTAAATCATTTAAAGACATTTACAAAAGGGTTGATTTAAATTTTGACAAAAGACCTTCAAAATTATATATTGTTGTATAAACAAGGACTGAATTCTTTGTTAAATCAACGTCTACTTGTAGTTCATTAAACCAGCCCCGAAACCTGTATTGATACATGGGCTCTTATCGTTTCTTAATATATAATAAACGGGATGACAATATCCCATTTTTCCTGCGTTCTTTTTAAGATCTGAAACCAATGTTTAAGCTACATGTCACTGTGTAATAGTTTTGCACTAAAGCTCAGCTCAGAGATTCAACATTTTTCTAATCCGGGTTTCCTCCAAATATTCCAGCCCCATTTTCACATTTTGGAAATTTAGGATGGAGTGTGCATTCAGAGCAATTACATATAAAAAATTTGGAATCTGCCGCCACCATAAGATAGATAACCAGCGGGCCTAGCAAATTTAAACTTTGTTATAGAGACTTATACCGGTCTGAAATCGATAGAAAAATTATCTATTTTCTCAAAAATGGAAAGTATTATATTCGTTATGTTTTTAATCCATTGACTAGATGAAACTCGGCATAGATAAAACCGGACCCGGTACTCGCCATTTGCATTAATAATCACATGACATCATAACTCTCAAACAACGACATCAGAAGTTCAATAGTCACGTGATATCGGCAGCAAACTCCTTTTTAATGTCGTTGTACAAAAGTTTAATTTTATTAAATAGAAAAAACAGTTCTCCATATATTTATTTCGAGAACATCTACAAGAAACTTGGCCAGTCTGATTCATCGAACAGAGTAGTCTGGTTCTCAGCTTCATATGCTCCCTGCGCGAGAGAGCAAATGTCACCATGGTAGTCACATGATACAACAAAACTCCAGAAATAGGTCTCGGAATATAGAAAATTTTGTGATCTTTCATTTTTGTATTTTTATTACAACCAGAATATGACTTTCATTTAATATTCTTCCTACAATATTTGAAAATAACAGTTGTGAGATTCTGTGTGCTCATGTGACTAGCAATTGAAATCGCTAGTACCAGCTCAAATTTCAAAAAGGCATTAGTTTTATCGTCTTTCAGCAGAATAAAGACATAACAATTTCAATACTCTCAATTTCTGAGAAAATGAATAATTTTCATATCCATTTTATGCAGGTATAACTCAATTTAAAAACATTTAAGTTTGCTAGCCCATCTACTAAGCAGCTATGTTTTAATGCCACCATGTTCTCATGTGGTTTTCATACCTTCCATAAAAAAAAAGAAACGGATATTGAACTGTCTGTGAAACAAAAAGTCTACAAGACGAATCTAATCCACTGGGTGTTTGGATTATCTCAACAAATATATTTATGGCTAGCTATGATGTTGTTGCCTAAACTTGATTTGATGTGGTTACAATGTAGGAGTTGGGGTTCTGATATTAGAACTAATTTATGGTAAGCACTGAAATGATCCATACTGCAACCTTCTAATACTCTGGTTAGGACTCAATAAATGTAACTCATGATCAGTTATCTAATTGTTTCGGGTGTCAAGTTGTGGAGTGAAATTCCTGAGTTTTTCCTGACTTTCATCAACCTTTGCAAAATTCATGGACTTTTCATGGTCGGGAAAAAAAATTTCATTTCTCCCAATTTTTTCCCCGATTTCCCTGTAGCGTGGGAACCCTTTATCAGGCATGGATGAGCAATACAGATAGAAGAATGGATTGTTCCTCATATATGGAACATCTTGAAAAGATGTCCATTCAAAACTTCATGCAATAAAAATAATTTTTTTTATTTCTACATGTATACAATGGAGAAATGATACCCTACCATGAGAAGAGTGATGAACACCTATAAGTTCTTTGTCTTATTGTGAGGAGGGGGACATGGTTGTGTGGTAAATTTTTGGATGGGTATAAATAGGTGAGTGAGAAGGAAATTTGGTTTAATTCCAGCTTAAGAAGAGTTTTTAATTTGTCCACTTGTATTCTTGTCTACAAATTTAAATTTTTTGACTGAAATACAACAATAAAAAAAGAAATCTAACATTTCTTTTCTAAATTACTTAAATCTGTTTTTTTACTTTTTAAAATTTTCAACTGTATATTCAAGGATGTCATTAGGGTAACATGTATACAATTTCAAATCCACTTTTAAGCCGATTGTTTTGATGATCACTTGCAAAGATGCAAGAAATAAAGATTATGCAGTAATAACTTTACATTAGATTATGTAATGGTTAGGAGAAAAAAATAAGTTTCCAGTCAGCCGACTGTCCTGGTTTCTCACTGCTGACTATAGCACTAAATTTTAAACCAATGCAACAGGAAACATATTTTTTGGCCTTATTTTCTTATTAAGGACTAACCATATTTTTCCCTTTATCTTCTCTTTATTTATAGATGGATGGATAGAAGGATGTATGAATTTGATTAAAAATCCAGCATCTGAATATAGGAAATCATTCAGCCTTTGACCTATTAATGAACAAAGAAGATGACATATTAATAATAAATGAACAAGTGTCTTTTTCTGGATAAACTGTGTACTCTTCTGACATGGTTTATCTAATACTTATCACACTGTACTTCAGGATCTTTCAATTACAAGAATACATACACCAAATCTTTTTCTTAAAATTATTACAATAATTTGTTGTGTGGAAGTTTAATTATTTAATTATTTAAGAAGATAAACATAGAAAAGGCAAGGAAATGTTCTACTGTCATCGAATGCTGTTTAAAACTGTAAGATATTACTGATATGAGCATGCATCACTCCACTTACAGTCCCAGTCATACACAACACTTACAGTCCCAGTCATACACAACACTTACAGTCCCAGTCATACACTCCACTAAGTCCCAGTCATACACACCACTTACAGTCCCAGTCATAACCCCATTTTGCCCCAGTCATATACTCCACTTACAGTCCCAGTCATACACTCCACTTACAGTCCCAGTCATACACTCCACTTACAGTCCCAGTCATACACTCGTGAAAACTGGCATCTGAGAGAGGCCACAGTTGTTAGGAAACCGTACCAGTGGGCAGAAGATAGCTGATAGCTTGCTTGATGCTGATTTGTTATCCAATACACCAGTCATTCAATGCTTTCTCAAAGTCACTCCATAGAAGTGAACCAAATTTTGCCGACATCAAGCTGGCATAAAGGTTTCTAACATTTGTTTGGACAATACCAATGCTATATCAAATATGGCCACTTTTACTAAAAACAGACAATCTATAAACAGGTTCTTTACAAAAACCACTCAACAGAATTGGATAAAAGTTTTACAGAATGCATCCTGGCATGAAAACCTTTCAAGTTTGCACAAATAAATAAATGCTGATCTGCCATTAAAAATAACATGAAAAAGCTCTAACTTTTTCTCCAAAAAACTTCTTGGCACAAAATGGCATATAAACCTGTCCTAATATGCAGATCTACCAAGAAATATGGCCAAGCCACCATCAAATGGTGGTCATATCTGATGGTGTATTAGCATCATTTCCAAAAATATGAAAACCTGATATTCAGTAAAGATTTGTCTATTCATAAAAAATCTTTGCACATATTTCCATAATTGCTATACAGATTTTTGATCAAATTTAAAAGAAAGCATTCCTGTATGAAAGACTTTCAAGTTTCTTTAATAATGTAATGCACCATATGGCCAATGTTACTAAAAATACAATAACTTGGATGATTCTTTCTCAAACACCATTTATCAGTAATAAAATTTGACCCAATTTGATGGAAAGCACAATGGCATGTACAATATTCAAATTGGTACAAATTATACCAATCCACCATCAGATTTGACTGCCAACAGTAAAAAAGAAAAACATATAAACAGCTTTATCCCAGAAATGCTGATCAAAAGAATCTGACACACTCTGACAGAATGTAGATTTCTATATAAAGGCCTTTCAATATCATAGTTCCCAACCTTCCAGGCTCACAATTAGTGAAACTAGAGATAAAAAGTCGTAAATTTGGGCATGAATTAGTGAAAAATACCATAACAATAACTCCATCCACTCTGACCGTCAATACTACACTGTATCAAGATCACAATATAAAACTAAACACTACATATATGCAGAAATATATATGCATTTCTATTTATTATGGTAGTCATAAACTTCACTTGTTTTTGTGGTTATTTATCAAGACATGACTTGAACTTCCTCAACTGCTTGAACTTCCTCAACTGCTTGATTGTAAATTTGTTTTTTAAACAGTTCAGACTTCTTGCCTGCTGGTTGATCTTGGTGACTAAAATTGCTGAAAAAGTTTCTGCAGCTAAGGAGACCCTAAAGTATGTCTTATTTTTCCTCACTAGAGAAAATACTCTTTCGCTGTCACCGTTGCTGTGAGGAATGCATATGAGCTGCAGCACTTCTGGTTCTTCCACAGGAAAATTTGGAAGCAATTTTCGAGTCCAGGAACATTGGTCAGAACAAATGTTTAGCATGGTCTCAGCTGATAAAGGCAGATTGTGTTCAACACAAAAACTCACAAATAATGCTTCAGAGTTGGTAGCTTGCAGGTCTTCCGCCGATGGTTTAAAATATTCCAGAGCTGAAATCTGCAAATTCTTAATTTTCCCAACTTCTACGTGTTTTTTTCGGGGGCCCCATGTAGCCGAGTGGTATAAAGTGCTCACTGTTACGGATCACCGCCATCTCACCTCTGTCTGTGTCGGTTTGAGTCTCGGATTCGGCTAATGTGGTTATGTGAGAAAGCTTGCCAGTAGCTTCTCGTGGTTTGGTGGTTCTTCCTCCACCATTAATAATGGCTGCCATGTATAGTCTGTCTTGTGCTGAAAAATGGCATTAAACCTTACAACAACATGTTTTTTGCAACCGATTTGCTTCCTCACATTGTCTCTAGCTATGACGGATCCCATGTAATGTATATTCCAAATTAAACTTCACTTTTTGAGCAATACATTTTTTTTCCTTGGTGGTGAAGACATTTTCAAGATCTTACACGCGATGCTGAACGGTAACTCAAATCAGTGTTGGTGACACATGCGCGGAGCAAAATTCCGGTTAGGCCTCAGTTTCTCTCAAAAGCATTTGTAAAATTGCTCTTATACATATATATGAAAATAGGCTAAAATGCTTGCTACCGGACCAACTGTACTAACTGGTGGTAGTTCTACTAATATCGCGACCAGTAGTGCCAGACCGTTTCGGCAACTGTGAATATCACGACTAGCGCTTAACGGAAAATTGGTTATTTTATTAATGATTTAAAATAATTGAGAATTGGGGAATTCGTGAATTTTTGGCTTGCGGCATGAATCTGTGAATCGCTGAAAAAGTCATGAAATTCACACCAAATTCGTGAGGGTTGGCAGCTATGCAATATTGGGGAAATGATGCAGAAATAACATCATATTAGAAAGAAACAAAATAAAACCCTGGAGAAACATTGAAATAATTATTTTCCAAATATATTTCATCTGCAACATCATAAGTTCTTTTTTTTCCTTCAAAAAGCAAACTACTGATTGATTTACTGGGCATCTGCTCTTACGTTTGACTCTTTAGCAGATGTAAACTAGATAAATGACCTCTGACCTGTTTGGTTCTTTGGCAGATGTCATCTAGATAAATGACCTCTGACCTGCTTGGCTCTTTTGTTTTTCATGTATGAATACTTTTTTCCAGATTTGATGGAGTTCATGTTTGTTATTTTCAAAGGTAACAGAGCTCATATTTGTTCCTCTGGTACCATGTGATAAATATTCCTGTCTTGGGGAAAATAACTGACAAACAATAAAGGTTATCTCAGAACAAAAGATGAAAAAATCAGGATCTATTCTTGGACATGCAACAGTAACATTCAATTCTAAAAAATTGTGCTAGATATCAAGTGTAAATCACCCCCATAAACTTTTAACTTCCTCCTCTCTTTCAAAATGGAGGGAGAATTATCCCCCACCCTTTGTGGTTTTAAAACTGTCCCTGTGAAAATGTGTCTGCAAGCATGGCACACACTTCCTCCTGCTGAACACGAACCTGGACTATTTGATAGTCATGTAATCTTTCTGCAGCTGAATTCTTTGTATGAACCTGAACTGTCCAAGTGTTGTCTGAAATGGAAGATAAAATTCTTCTTTTCTAAATTATCCAAAGCTGGACTATTCAGGGTTATAAACTGTTTATTTTTCTTTCTATGAAAAAAAAAAAGGGTAGAATAAACATAAAGTACTCATAATCCAAATTTTACATACCTTATTTTCTATGTCTATAAATGTGTCAATTCTACAATGGATACCGTCATGATTATGAATAAATGGCACAATTTAAATTGCAAAATCGGACCATAACTCTAAAGCAAAATTTTGCTGAAAAAAGACAACAGAACTTGACAGAAGTCTTAAAAAAGTAAACCTACACACCACATTTGGTTTGAATTCACAAAAGTTATTTATAAAGTATTAAGCAGAAATAAAACTGCTGTTGGAGAACATTTTGTTGGAAACTTGTAAAATTAAAATTGGACATTGGTCTTAACAAATGACTTCATAATGTAAAGCCTTTTACCAAATTTGGTTTGAAATTATTAAAACATGGGCCATAACTCTGTTAAACTTGATTAGGAAATAGTGAAAATCAAATTTGACCTAGATCACAATGCAAAGTCTCTTAGGTCCCTTACAAGTCAAAGGAAGCAAAAGATTTGTGCAAGTTCAAAGTCAAACAATAGTGCTTTAGCTGACTGAATAAAGCATAAAAGATGTATGATGAGAAGAGCTTCAGGTTAGTATCTGTGAAGAATACAGTGAGATTTATTTGTCTGCCTCATACTTATTTCATGATGCAACATAGATTTTCAAACATTATTGATTAAAATGCCTACATACAAAAGTTCTGAGTAATACAACTTGAAGTTTGCTTCAATTCAGGCATGAAATATATTATCCTTGAGAATTCAGTGATCCTCAGAACCATGATACTGTATGATATCCTGAATCACAATATGTCTTAGGATATGGAGGATTCTTTGTAAAATTTTAGGAGATACTGGGTGCAAATAATGTTAATAGTGACATCAAACATCAATACAAAACCAGAATCCAACTCTCTATCTAGTTCATTTTAACTTAGCAAGTACTTAGAGGAAGAATAATCAGATGTGCCTCAAAATCATCTGATGAAAAATGCTATGCATTGGTCTGTCTTTTCTGGGAATCAAAGGCTTTAATTGCTGTCCAATCATAATAAAAAGGCTCCTATTACAGCTCAAGATATTATATATGGATACTAATCACTCACAACATTTAGTAAAAGACTCTACTCAAATATCTGATACAACTATTTTCAACTTAATCATTCATAGATGTTGTCATGTTTGCTCAGCCCCAGTTCATAAGTTGTGCATAAACTAAGGTATTATTACAAGCCATGGTTGATGTCTAAACATTGCCGCAAGCTAGAGTTAATCTCTTATGCAAGGTTACTGTGACCAGAGAGAAGATCTGGCATCTTGAATTGGCACAGGTGTTAGATAGCGTGACTTTCCACCTATGTGTTACAGCTTTGTCCTAAGATCAGAGGAAACCGTGAGCAACGGGGTGTGTTCTAAATCTGTCCCCACATGGACAGACAGCGAGAAGGACATTGTCCACTAAGTTTGATTTGATTGGGTCAAAGCTACATCCAATCGGAACTGAGATGGAGGGTGTGATAACAATTTCGATTCGAATTATAACTTCTAACTAGCAAGCAAAAATTTAGTCTTGCCTAGGAAGATTGCTGAACAATATAGGGACTCCGAGGAAGCCACTTGTAATTTGGCGGTAAAACTTAGAGAGGAGATTCTAAGGAAAGACAAAGCTTCATAAAGGTCAGTAAGTTATTTGCTTGGTTTTTGCAGAATATTATGGCACTGTAGTTGTAATTATGTGTAGTATGTATACTTAATAGAATCGTTTAGCACACAGAATTACCCTTGTAGTGTTTAATTTACATGCGTATTTGAGAAATGAGTTTGAATATTGTGTACAGAATTATGTAGACTGTTGGCTTGTGGTCAGAATTAATTTTGTCATTTACTAATAGGTTACTTCGTAGTAAACTAGTGCATTTATTCATGTGATATGTTAGATTTTACACAGGCTTGAATAGTGAATTTGGAAAATGTTTGAGGTAAAATTAGTTAATATATATGTATAGATATATCAGACCATGGATATTTGAATATTTGTGTACTTTGTATGAGTTTTAATGTAAAGAAATGTGTCTGACTGCTTTGATATAGTTTAGTATCATGGAATTAGGAATATATACTGATGTGATGCAATTTATTGATGTATGTATGAGAAGTAATTGATACCATGCTTTTATTACGATGTTGTTTTACCATACAAGGATGTATGAGTATTTTGATGTGAATGAATGCGTGACCGAAGAAATTTAATAGCTGTTTTCTGATGATAGACTGGGTGTAGTGTGAGATAAGAGGGCTTAGGAAAATATTGTACTGTCCTTGTGTTTCACCGGAAGCTTTTGGGGGGACAGAACTCCCGGTTTAGTTAAGTCCCAGTCTCTAAGAGGGGAGACAGAAGTGAGACTAGCAGAGCAGTCAGAGTCAGCAATTCTAGTAAGGGGAGAGTTGAGAAGGAGTAGGAAAAGGAATTTAGAGAAGGTCAGGAGAAAGAGGAGAAGGAATTGGAGGAATAGGAGAGAAGAATACGCAGGTGAGCAGAATACAAGGACAGGTGGAAAGCTATCTCACACTACTAATCAAATGATGCAATAGGCTATCACAATGTCGAGCGGAAAGAGAGTACTTGGGAAATTCTAATCATTTGACTACTGAATTGTCATTAAATTCTTATTCATTGAATGTCACTCTTTTTGTTAATTCAATCATTTAACTGACTGGGGGCTTGGAGCTTTACATCTATCTTTCACTAATTTAACTTCTAACCAAAATCGAGCATGGGTGGGACTTCTATAATAATTTGAATAAAATACTGGAAGCATCCAACCCCTCACCTACCACAGTGACAGCAAAACAACCTGTCACACCACAGATATGATGGTGAGTACACTATGTCATTTATTGTGATCACAACAGTGAAACCCTCAATTTCCACTTCATTACATGGTAATTTTATCATAATTATGTTGGATTAAAAGATAGTAAACTAAAGAACTATATTCAACATCCAATAATGCCTAGCCAGTTCAAGAACATCAAGCTTTCTTTTCTTATGATTAATGCAATGTGAAAACGTGTACCTTCAACATTCAAGATATATCATGCTAAATTTGATTCCAATTTTAGAATCATCTGACAGGGTAACAGTATATTGCATTTTGCCATGAAATAATTTATCATAATTTGCAAGACTATCTTTACCTTCAGGCAGGGAAGATAAAAGAGAATCACAGATATTCAACTTCAGAAGGAATGCCCGCAGTGCTTGTTCTAGTTGGTAAAGAAAGCGATCTTCACTGAAATTACAAGAGCACATAATCTCTACACTTTTAATGGGTAGTATGATGTATTAGGAAAAGCAGATAAAAAGTTAGAATCCATGTAATTTTGCTCTATACATATCAAACAGAGAGAAACACTGTTCTAGAGTGTGTGTGTGTGTGTGTGATTTGGATTTGTAATGTAGCTTTAAAAAAAAATCAGTCATATCACTATGATGTCTGCAGTATGGTAGATTAGAGTGATATCTAGCAGTGTGGCAAAATGACACAGACATGTTGCATCATGTCCCACCCAGTCACATCATCCTGACACTAGGCTGATCAGTCCTAACACTAACCTCTTAATGCTGAACGCCTAACAGGGCAGCCATTAGTACTTTTTTTATAAGTCTTTGGTAAGACTTGGCCAGGGTTCGAACCCACGACCTCCTGCATCCGAGGTGGATGCTCTAACCACTAGGCCACCAGAGCAGTCCAACACTGTTCTAGTGAAGAAATATGTCACCTATTGTCTGGAAAGCATTAGATTCTATCACATCACACATCATACTTCTGAATCAAAATGTGAATTTAAGAATTGTTAGCTTGATTATCATGGACCTCTCTGGTGGTCTAAGTGGTTAGAGCATCCACCTTGGATGTTAGTTTGAACACCGGCCAAGTCGTACCAAAGACTTATAAAAATGATACTAGCAGCTGCCTTGTGTGGTGCTCAGCATTAAGAAGTTAATGTTCGGACTGGTTGGTCTGGTATCAGCATAATGTGACTGGGTGGGAAATGATGTTAAATGTCTGTGGCATGAGGCCCCAGTGCTAGACAGCACATAAACTGCCACACTGCAGACATCATGGCGATATGACTGAAAAATTGTTAAAGCTATGTGCAAAATCAAAATCACACACACTTGATTATCATGAAAATTATCCACATTTGCAAGTAGCTTTGATCTTTGGAAGACCTTTCTGTTCTCTACTGAACTAATATGTGGTCAAATGATGATCTCTTAAGCAAGTAAAAGCTACTCAAGATTCAGATTGAACTTAGCTGCGTTTGTTTACGATGAAATGTATAAACTTTTACAATACTCACCATACAATTACACCTAATGACTATAGCTTTTTTCAGTTTATTAATGACACAACACTGAACAAGTGTCATATACTGGGGCTATAAATAACAGAAGAGTCAATTTATATGTAGAAATTCAGGGCTTAAAATTAATCCTGATCCACTATCCCAAGATTAAGGATTTTCCTGATGGATTACATTAACACAGCAGTCATTAATCAATTAGAGCAGTAAAAATTACATAACAGTTAAGAAATGGTCATGAGCTGGCATTCCCATTAATAATGTATTGATCTGTTTATTGTGTTAACCAAGTACCTACCAACATCCTGCAAAAGACAATCTACAATAAATATTCACCAGGTACAATACTCATGTTTCAAATGGACAGGTTTTAAACCACTCACCCACTTATCGAGTAAATTGGTGTGATTATTGTTAAAGCTGGCCCCAAGCATTGATTTAATCATCAATGATAACAAAATGTACTGAGTCTGAAGCTAGTACTGACCAGTTTGAAAAGGTCAACCGGCCAGCCTACTCAATGAACATTTCATAATTATACAAAACACTACATTTTAATATTTATGTTGTTGAGAAGCATTCAATACAATGTTTAGTAACTTGTGGAAGTTTCTGCAAGGTGTGTGGCTGCCACTGAAATGGCAGAAATCAGATGATGAGAAGAGAGAGTTCAACTGCAAATATGAGTAAAAAAACATGAATGTACCAGAAAATGCACACAAATGGCCGAAGTATGACCAAGTAGAGACCGTAATGTAGTGCACTTTCTGCCCTGAGTATTTGGAGGAATAAAAAGTACATGGGCTACTTCATTTGTTGACTGGTGTAACAATATTCAGAATCATCCCTGGAATCATACAATGCAAGAGATCTACAGATAATGGCAAAAGGATATTTAAAAGAATCAAAGCAGAAAGTTGGCTACTTGGAAGCAAAGTGATGCATCTAGAACTCATGAGGAATCAGGTACAGAAAACAATTGTGAATTTCAACTTGTTGTGAGTCTTATAAGTGAAATACAGTTATTATTATTTTCAGCTGATTTTAGTGAATAATAAATGTTGAATTAGAAACCAAACTGGCATGTGTTTGAGTTTAGCAGAATTAGAGATATTTAGGCAGGATCAGTGGAAATTTTATTTTGCTGATCTTGTAGGTTAGTCCAAAAATCTCCTAATTTCAGACCCTACATCTTATTTTCACTTCAAGTTTACATCTATTACACAGTCACCAATCTTTCAAAGCGTGCACACAGCATTGTACCAAATCTTGAGTAGCTGGTAAAAAGAGGTTGTTTCATGTCTGAGAAAATTAAGTTTATCTTAATAAAGCTGACACTGGATAGAAAGAAGACCTCTGACAACACTGATGGATGTGTTAGAGGTATTGTCTTGAAGCAAGCTCTATTCTGTTGCACATGATTGTGGAATATGATACATTTTTTTTTAAAGTGTGCCAAAAATTAAAAAATGCATAAAAAGTCAAGTACATTATTTACAATCCCTTTTTCTCTCAATATGATAACACCCTCAGAGTTTGTAAAAAATAGTAATATATATTTCTCCTTAAATTATTTCTCCAAATTCAGTCACAAAAATTATTCACCATTTATTTTTCCCAGGAGAAACAACGTCAAAAACAAATCTTTCTACAGGTTGTAACTGCTTGTTAAAGACCACCACAGCAACTTTTTCCATTTCTTTCTGTTCCATCAGCTGCTTGACAGTGTCCACTACATTGGCTATGTACTGACTCACCTCTGGGTGAAGACATATCTGGTTGGGATAATACAAATTATTAATTAATTAATAATAATAATTAATTAATAATTAATCAAACTAATATGATTAAGGAATACAAGGTTTGAATTTATCTTATAAATTTTAAAGTAGCTGAATGAGAGGCTGCAAACTTATTTCAGACTAAATTAACATATACATTATCGACGACCGAAAATGAACAATATACAAGGTGCTACTCAAACCAAGTAATGTCATTAAAACCTCAATACACTCTGAATCCCCATCATGGACAATGACACATTTGTTACTAAAGTGAAAGCATTTTTAAAAGACATATTGCCATTTATTTAAGAAAACTGCTTTAAAACTACAGGTTTCCATCAAGCTGTTATTTCTGAAAATGACAGATTGCTATACTAAACTATTCAACTTCTTTAAAGTGCAAATTATTCTTGATGAAATAATTAAAAGCCTCCAGAGTGAGCAAAACTTCGGAAATGATTAAATTTATGATGTACCTGGATTGGAACATTGTACTTTTTCCTCCTCTCAAAGATGCCAGCTGGATATAATCTTCGTGTGTACAGAATACAGTGCAATGCTACTTCAAAGAACTCTGCAAATATGTCTGCTGCAACTACAGAAAATAAAGACTTGTAATGACTTGGTATGCTTCTCAAATATCAAGTCAATCTGACAAATACTCTCATTATGAAAAAGCTTGCTATTTATAAGAGGCAATGTACAAATGAAATGTCATTCCTGGAATAGGCATTTGTTAAATGACTTAATTTGCAAGTATCAAATATACAATAAAACTTGGTTGATATCCAAATGTGCCCCATATAACCCATACATGCAATAACCCCAAGTCATAAAAACTGTAATTCTTGGTTAAAATCTGGAATACTTATAAAAACTGGAAATTTTATTGGCATAGTGTCCTTCCTCTTTTGTTTCAACAAAATATAAAAATTTTCATAGCTTTCATTATTATACTGTCGCAGAATAGAAACTGAGTGGATTTTTGGACTAAATGAATAAGACAAACACAATGTGAGAAAGATGGAAATTTATGAAATGAATTAATAAAGAAAAATATATGATGTAAAAATACAATGTTTCTCTCACGCTCTCAACATACGATTGACTCAAATCACTCTACACAACATTCACACATTGAAAATAAACCAAAATATTAAATCAATATGAAGTACAGATCCAAAAAACCTCATGGACTGCAGATACGCTTCAAACAGTATTTTACACTATAAGTATAAGAGAGATTCACATAATCTCGAATATGAACTCTATTAAGATTCAAAATAATCTTATGAACACAACTAAGATTCAAAATAATTTTATGAACACAACTAAGATTCAAAATAATCTTATGAACACAACTAAGATTCAAAATAATCTTATGAACACAACGAAGATTCAAAATAATCTTATGAACACAACAAAGATTCAAAATAATCTTATGAACACAACTAAGATTCAAAATAATCTTATGAATATAAAAATGCAATTGAAACAACAATTGATCCAAACGTATGCTTCTAGACCGCTTGTACAGTCGCACGATTCCTTGGGTTGGTCCACTCTTATTGGCCGCTTGCACCCTTTATGGATCCACCATGTGTACAGTCATACGTATACATACGTACAGACAGCATACAGCACCCTTTTTAATTTGCTATGTCTACGTCCGTGGCACAGACATACGTACATACATACATATGTAACAGCACGCAGCCTTAAATACTGTGGAAACTCCACACAGCTCTAAACAACTTTAGACAGCTTCAAACAGCTCTGGTCATATTCACAGTCACATTGACAATCACACTTCACAGCGACAGACACAATCAGCTACAACAAAACCAAATTGGTCATAATAATAGTTTCTGTATAATCTCTATATATATGATAATACTTTAACCTCTAATAGTGACTTGTAATTCCAAGTTCAAATCTGTGTTGTAATAAATGCATTATTAGGCGATAAGACATTACAAACCGAATAAGCTTCGCATATCAAATGAAAATGTAAATTTAACACTTACCCCTATGGCTGGAGAACAATGGAGAGCGTACACTCCTTGATGTGATCCAAAACGACCAGTGTTGGTTTTAGAAACTGATCTTACTTAAATCCATAGGAGAGTGAGCAAAAGTCAGGGTAGAATACCTGTGCATATCATGTCAGTAATGTTACTTCGTCACAAGTAATCTCTGGCAAGGTACATGTTAATACAGTCGCTTACCTGGAAAAACACATATTCACCCTAGATAATGTTGCACGCATGTACGAGAAATAGTCGAATAGTTCTAAGGCAAAACCAAGTTATTTCTTTGCCTAATTCTGTGACATATACATTGGCAATGAAATAATTAAAGGGTTGTGATCTCAGGCAAGGAATCTGGCAAAAAAGAAATGTTTCCGGTTGCCCGACCATCCCAGTTTTTCATTCCTGAACCATAAAAAAAATTCTCCCCCCCAGGTAAAAAAATAAATAAAACATTTTGGTGAAATTGATTTATCATCTAACTGAGCTGGTTTAGCCCAGCACTTGAAGCACTTAGTACGTTATATATACTAGTCATTATAATACATATAATGTTTAAATAAAAGAAGTGGATCAGTGGTTCTTTTGGGGGTTTTCCTGGGTTCTTCCTTCACAATTAATACTGTCCGCCATGTATAGCCTATTGTGTGCTGAAAAATGGAGTTAAACCCTACAACAACAACAACAAATAAAAGAAAATTTCTCAAATTTGATTTGTGCATATAATTGAGCTAGTTTACATTATATATATATATATATATATATATATATATATACAAACACACAATGCTGTTGGGCATTTCTGCACATGTAAGGTTTCCATCTCCAATACTGAAGCAAACTGCATACCTAATTTGACCGATTGACGAAAATAAAATACCGCAATGCTTACCATTTGAAAATAAGCAAATATCACCAGAATATTCAATTCAAAATAATATTAATTATAATGTTAATTATGGACACGTGGGACACCACTCACATGTTTTCATGACTCAAGATATATCGTCCTATTCTGTGCACAGCTTTGAAAAGATGTAATGTTTATTCATTGGGCTATAAAAATGAAATGCATTACTTTGGACTGTTTCTGTCAGCAGTTCAGTCGAGTAATTAGGTCAGGTTTATAGCTAGTTTTACAAATTTCAACGTAAAAATGCCAATAAATGGCAAGAGATATGAAGCACACTAAACCAATCTTGTAAATAAATTAGTAAAGTTCAACATTTTATTAAAAAAATAAGCTAATATGTAGAAGAGAAATAACAATGAATGGGATGTACCTAATGTGTTTTCAATGTCTTGTTCATGGGGAAAAATTACTAAAGAATTCAGAAACAGACTATACACCAGGGAATTTCTTGAGAATCTCGTTCTAGCAGCACTTGGATTAAGGTGCAGAAATTTTTAAGGTAAACATTTCAATTTTTTAAATAATGCATTTATTTATATGATTCTAAAAGATACATATTAAATAGGATTTTCTGGGTTACATGTTCCAGGTCAAGGAGTGGGTCTTTATGCTGACATTTAGAAATCTCATTTCCATATGCATTTCGAGTTGAAATGTAAAATATTTTGTACACTTTATGCGTATCACTTTTCTTAAAGTATGATTGTTCTTGCTTGATACAAAATGGATATTTGACCCAAAATAACGTGATCCAATGTTTAGAGAAATGACATATAGTTGTGTAGAATTACCCGATGCACTGAATTGGCCAACATAGTGGTATATCTAAAAACAGAAAGCCCACCTAGCTACCCTAATTTTAAAACCAGTGCAATATGAAACACACATTTTCTTTTTGACCTTAGATTATGGAGTAAATCAAAATTACAGTATATCTGTTTCCTTCTGACACAAATCAATGTAGCCTTACTTGTAAGAAAGTATTTAAAAAATGACTGGTGTGCATCCGAGATGCATGACACCATTTCTAGATTGGTTCAGTTAAGCCCACTGAAATAAGGTATTTAGCTTAGTGCTTGTGGTTAGTAACACAACAAGCAGCCAACACAACCTGTCTGGGATTTGAATCCAGTAGTCCAGCATTCTAACCACAATGATATTGTAATACTGATGTGAATCAGAAATGCACAAAGAATACCCTAGTTTGGTTGGGCCAAGCCTGCTTGTAAGTACTTTGCTTAAAAAGCTGTTTCTTGGGGTCTCTAATTTACTACAACATGACTATATTGTGCCTAATAAAAGAAATCATACAAAATACATGTATAATTAAACATTTTTTCTGTATATGGTTCTTATTAAGATAGAAGTTTTGTTTAAATAATAAGTTACATATCTGCATTTATGTTAACTTACTTCCATTATTTAATAACCTGAAAATGTCTTCATGTAAATTTATGCAAAAGGCATTAAAGATATTCATTATTATTTTAAACAATATGTTTATAGTTGTGTAACTTTTTGAATATTGCACTATAAGAAAAAATAATAAATATAAAAAATGGATGCAAAGTTAAAAGTTTGGGGGTCTCTAAAGCGCAAATGAGGGTAAAGAGAAAACATGGTATTTCAATTGAACTGTTACCTGTTACCATGAATACAGTTCCAAACTTAGCTACTCCAAAAATGCACAGATCTCTTGTATGTAATTCAGGTCAGAACTGCAATGGAGGCATACCTTGTCTTGACAGAAATCAAAAGAAATAAAGCAAAAAAGACCACCTTTTTTCTCAATGAAATTGTTTTCCCACGTACATGTACCTTAATAAAAGATACATGCTGGGGAGAAGATACTCATTTCATTTACCAAGTACCTAATTTAGTTTCCAAAGAACTAATTTACAGTGACATCTCATATCTGAATCTTGCTGATGTGTTGAAGGCCTTTTGACTTAAGTAAGAATGAAATACTTGTGCTTTTATTAAACGGTAAACATAACTCTCAATCAACTTTATATTCAGTAATCCATTTGTTCAGCATGCACGTACAGGGCAGAGTGCCAGTGCTGAGAGTGTTAGTATTGTACTAACAGAACATCATCAATGGAAAAATTTGCAAATATAAATCAGTGGCAAACTGGTTCACAGTGTAACCTATCATATCTAGCTGTCTGATTGGAAACACTTCCTAGGGTACAAGTACATTTTTTTCTGGTACAGAATTATTTTACACTTATAAGCATTTCAACAATGTGACAATTACCTAATTAATCCGTCTCCTTTCTCAAAACATGCAAAATGCCAATAAAGTTATTAAGATTGAAAGATTAGCATATTACAGATGATTGAATTATTATAAACTTATTCAGGATTAAACATTTGCATAGTTTTGGGAATGTGATATGTTATTACAGGAAAGGCTGATTAAAAATAAAGGGATGGAAGTGGGTAGAAAATGCTCATTTTACAAAAGTACTGAGTGACTGCTCCTCTTGTGTTCACTGGTTTTTGTTGAGTTTAATTATAGTGGCATGCACACTACTGTGCATGTGCCACGTTTTTCTGACTGTACCACAGCCTGCTAGTTGTTCCTGGGGAAGGGAATGGTGTCACCTTGTGCTCACTGGTAAAATGCAGGTCATGTAGGCATTCACTACATACTATTTCATTATAGCCGTCTTTTTTAAAATTTGATTATACATACGATTAAATGGCAAGTATTCACTTTATCTCACTCTCTGTTGATAAATATTCCCTAGAAAATTTTCTAAATGCATACAACATAGTCAATATTAAGATGAGGCCAAGCAAGACGTGTGATCAACTGACTGAATGTCATATGCTATCATGTCAAAATGAAAGTGATATGTATGCCAAATAATGTAGTAGTAATAACTAGACAAAACATCTGCTTTTCTTGACCCAATATAGTATCACTGTCATTGTAAAAATCCATAGTAATAGATATTTCTGTATGGAAGTCTGCAATGACAATGAAGGTGTACAGTACTCAACAACTAGGAATGAACAGACTTCGGCAAAACTACTTATTAATAAATTTTATAGCAATATTTAAGATGAGTAAAGGTGTCTATGTGATTACATTAATGTAAACTTTCATAAAACCCATTCTTTTCAAGTTTATAAACTTTCATCAGGTGAGTCAGGAGTATTTTGATGTGAACTCTGTGAAGAATCATTAAGACAATAATGTACCAATTGAGTAAATCTTGCAATTTGTTATATGCACACAATATATATCCACTTATAAGACAAGCACAACTGCAAACTTTACAGACCCAGATCTGACATTGCATAATGTGCCACCATATCTGGGTGTGTGAAGTTTGTTTGTGGTAATTAGTTGAAAAACAACAGAGACCCTTAGCTGCAGGCAGATTATTATATTATGTCAGATCAGTAACTTTGCTGTTTGCAGTTTCACTTGACTTGTAAGTATATATGCTATATAGTCTACTGTATGCGGCAGTTTTACCATATAGTTAATGATATTACATATTTTACCAGTTATATCTTTTTTTATATGCCTTATATGTATTTGTAACATCTTTACTGCTTCTAGTGTCTTTTATGTATTCTTTGTGTTTACATTTATTTGGAAGGTTTTATATTTCTTAAGTTTTTCTTCAACTGTACATGTTATGGACGTTATTTTTAATTGGTATGACTATTATTGTGATGAACTGTTGTTAAATGCTAGTATGATACCCAGTGATGATACCATCCCAGTGGTGTAGAGCTAAATAAAGAAGTGAGAGAATGCAATACAAAAGTGAGGGAATGTATGTAACAAATAGATGTGGAGGGACAATGGCAAGCACAAAAAAGGTAAGGGAATGCTGTTCCCACAGCACTACACCCTGATTATACCTTATAAAACTATGAACGTCACATAAAGTCACATGCTTGGGAACAAAATATTTCCGTTTGTGTCCCTCTCTGTCATAGCTCACCTCGTGTCACCCTCATGCAACCATCTTTCATGGTCTTGTATGATTCGGTGTCATGAACAATTTATTGTCCTTGTCTTGGAGGACAGATTAAAATTCGTTCCCTTGCGATCAGTCCTACAATCTATGGTGTGGATCCTGATATGAATGGTTGGTGGGGTTGCTGTGTGTGTGTGTGGGGTCTACTTCACACCACCATCATGCATATCAGGGTTGACGTCTTACATTGTAGGACTAACCTGCTACATATTCAATTCGGACTTCACCTCCGTGGAATATAACTTTCCTTGGGTGAACAAATATTTTCCCTCGTGGAACATTACTCGCCTTGGGTGCACAAAATCTTATCTGTAGTAAAAGAGGGGAAAAAAAACATGTGACACATTACAAGTATTACTAATTCAATCTAATTTTAAATGTTATTACTCTAACTTTCGTTCCTTACATACTTTTATTCTTGTCTATTTCTTCTGTTTCCATAACGATAGGGGAGGTGTTAAGAACTTGTTTAGTCTCATTGTAAGCAACTTAAATGTCGTCTGATTTGCGATGCACATGTTTACCTAAGGGAGACTACTCTGACGCGATCTGCAACTGGGACATCCTCTGCCTTTTCCGTCAAATTGTGACAGAAATTTATTTAAAGTAGGGCAGTGTAAAGTTTCATTGGACAGTTGCGTACCGCAATTTTTAAGTTCAAGGACAGAGAACTATTAACTATGAGACTTCACAAAGAAACTAATTATGTTCTTTAGTTTGCATTTACTTTGAGTTTAGTTTACAGAGGGTTGGCTTGTTTGGTGATTAACTTAAACAGGAGACCATGGAAGAAGAGATCAAAAGTATGTGTTCTTTAATGAGACCTTTAGAAATTAGATCATGTTTGTTAAGCCTTCTCAAATCTCATTCACTGTGAAAAAAATCCATTTTTTCATATATACATCTGTAGCTTGAATCTGACTGTTATGTATATTTAATTTATATTTGTGTGCCTGTTGTTTTTTTTTTTTTTTTTTTTTTTTTTTTTTTTTTTTTTTTTTTTTTTTGTTATTGTTATGTTGAGTGTTGTTTCTACTTGAATTTTGTCACGTTATTTAAGATATTTACCAAACCTTTAATTGAAGGTGTGGTCTTTTTACGAGCTTAAAATGTTCTGGACGAGAAATTATTGAAAATTGTTCGGAGTTTTCCATTCACATCTAGGTAATTCCAGGACAGTTTGCAACTAGAAGTTTTGTAAATAAGTCATTATGCCTGTGGTACGATCACGCTGTGGGCAGCAGAGAGGGCGAACAACCTCTCTAATTGACCCACTCGTTATTCGCAAAAACAAGCCTTCCTGGAAATAGCAAAAAGGGTTCGAAATGAACGTCCTTGGAAAATCGTAAAGAAAAAAGGGATTGCGGTGATTGAGTGCCGAGTATGAGACTTCACCCTATCTGCTGTTGTTAATTAACAATGGCATCAAGAGCGACTCGATATCGTGACCGTGGGTCATGCAAGTTTATCGTTATAAAACCATGCGTGGATAACTGAGCCTGACTAAATAAATTTGTAAAAAGATTATAATCCATATCTCCGCTGAACCAAGTCTGATGAATATTTATCAGCGTATGCGTATCAACTCCGTTAAACACAACAAGAATATTACAAGTATCCCTGATCACTTTTGGCACTTATGTATACCGCTGGGTTACATAAATCACATCTTTGTTTTTATGTCTTCCTCGAGAAAATATCAGAGCAGGGTTTGCCTGTTTATCTAACATCAGATCATCGTACACAACTAAATTGTTAACGTCGCCGGCAATATCATATACAGACGGTGCTTCACTGATGTCAGTTATAAATTCAATAGCATAATCAACGCGTTCATTTAACGCTCTTGCGTTTTCATTAAAGTCTTTAAGTACATCATAGCATCGCTGATCATCAACCGACGGAGCTACCAAATACAACTTGTTCCAGGTCATCCACTTCAGTATTAAATTAAGTAACAATTGCGTTTTGCCAGATCCAGACGGACCTATGATAATCATTCGGATAGAATTTGGTAGCGCAGCATGATATTTAACCGGTTCTCGTTTTCTTACCGCCGAAAAGTCAGTGACCTCCATTGTATAAAAATATAATAAATAATATGGATTTATATTGTGTGAAATGCAGGACGCGTACCCCCACAAGTACACTGACAACTATTACAACAAAAAATAACAGGTCAGCAGTTACATGTAAGTGTGAACGATGCGGTACAAAGAAATTTAAGCTTATTTCCGCTGACAAGTCGGTTTTTAAAACAAAAAAAGCGAGGAGGTGATATTGCCACCCAGTTAGCCAAACTACCAGGAACTCCGTGGGCTAAGTACCCGGGAGAAAAACACCTCCCAGGATATAATTATTGTGGCCCTGGAACTCGACGTGATATCAGACTTGCTAACCAAGACCAACCAAAACCAGGTGAATATCCAGTAAATGCTATTGATAAAGCGTGTCATGCTCATGATGTTGGTTATAAAAGTAAAGATCTTCAGCAGCGACATATCGCAGATGTGAAATGAATTCACGCGCTTAATTCCATGACAAACAAATCTTTCAAAGAATCATCAGCTAATTGGTTGGTGAGATCTGCAATGAAGGGTAAGCATGTATTGGGAAACGATAATTAATCAACCGATTATTGAAATAATGGAGTCAATTTATTATTCCCCAAGAGGATACTGGAGGGGTAGAGCAGTGATTAGTAAACTCGTTTCGGCGGCTGGTGTCGAACGTTCTACTCCTGAAAAATGGTTAGCCCGACAGGCAATATATCAAATTTACATACCGCCGTCTAAAACAATACAGTACGCGAATTTTGATGTCAGCGTCCCTAATGAAGTTCATCAGGCTGATATTTTATTTTTACCACATGATACTAGATGTCGAGTAACATAAAATTCGCGCTAACTGTCGTTGATGTTGCAAGTAGATATAAAGAAGCAGAGCCACTGGCAACAAAGACAGCAACTGAAGTAGCTTTTGCGTTTGAACGCATTTATCAACGAGGATCTTGACCACAAGGTGGTCTACGATGGCCACAGCTGTTACAGGTTGATCCTGGCAAAGAATTTCAGGGCGCAGTATCATCGTTGATGAAGCGACATAACGTCAAAATACGAGAACATACTGCAATTCACCGCGATCAGGTATTGTTGAGCGATTTAATCGAACACTTGCTGAGCGGTTATTTTGATATCAATACGCGAAGGAAATCATTCAAGATACTTGATCTCGCGAGATGGGTTGCAAGATTACCAAATGTAATAGCTGCGCTAAATAATGAAATTACTCGAACAACCAACATGAAACCTATTAATGCAATTACAACAAAAAACATATACCAGTACAACGATTGATTTTTTTAGCGCAGCCAATGCTGGGTAATGTGACTGTAAGATATTTATGTATGAACCTGGTGACCTTGAAGGTGGTAAAGAAAGAAAACACGTCACATATGGTCCAAGCCAACCGTCATAGGTTCCAATAAAATTGTTTTGTTCCGAGTATGAAGCATTATCCGTGGTAAAATCATCCCGCATTGGTTCAAGTGGTGGCGTTGGGGGTGGGTGGGTGGGCGGTGCAACATCAGGCCATCCTAACATTGATCTGATCGATGATTGATATATATCCACGGCGTAATCCGGAGACTTTATCTCGATCGCAGATGATAATGTTGGTTCGTGGACGGTTAATTTTATCTTGGATTCCTGGCCTGTTATATTTTTTATTCTGCGTGCAAATTCATCATTGATATCATAGATATCATAACTTCAGGTTGGTATTCCAACGACGGTCCAGTCAGGGGTACCATCTGATTTATTTTTATTTGCAAACACCAACGAATTATTTTATCGTAATCTACCGACTGATGTTGATCTGATATTTGGCCAACTGTAGTATACTCGCAACTGTGCGATGTCTTTTACTGAAATCGCAATTGGAAAACTAATCCTGAATTCAGGGGTTGTTGAGCTAGTCGATATTATTGTTGTTCTTACAAGCGCTGTGTTCGCGGATATCTGCTGATATAGTTCGGTCAGTATTGTTTTCATTTTCTTTCAAATGGCGGTTTTCTGAATCAATTACTTCATTGTATATCTTCACCATGTTGGTAAATTCGAAATCTGATATTGTTGTGTCAACGATGATAATTTAGAATATACTGCTGTTGCCGTATATAATTTTACAACATTATAGTGCAATTTTGTATTCGTTCATGTGGATATCTTTTTCGCGATAATATTAAAAACACCTGCAATTGCTGCTGCTAATGAAACGTATTGTTGCTACTGCTACTGTTATCGGAGTCAGCGCCGATAACACTATACCGGTGGACGCAGCAAGCGTGGACACTGAATAAACTACAACATCAATGGCAACTGCACGTCGCTTATATTTTTTTACTTTCACTATATATTTGTCAATGATGTTTTTTTCACGTTGATTGCCATTCACATACTTGATCATATTATATTTCTGAACATTTGATTATGTCCCTAACTCTGTTAACGCCATTATTATTTTACGCAGTAGCCAATAGAGGCGTTTCAGAAACAAAATTCCAGACACCACCAGTAAGATGTTGCGGTTAATTTTTTATCAGTTGCTTCACGTATAAATATTTCTTCGGTTCTGCTATTTAACACAACAGACACAACCCCGGAAAACTTGTCGGTTGAATGCCGCCAGGGATACGTTGTAAATATCTCAAACTTTGCAGCACTGAACACATACAGTCATTACACACCAGTAACTGTTGCGGTATGTTTGAGAGTTTTATTCTGCTGTGACCATGCTGCAAATCGCGATGACACTGTGTATACGTTACTGATGATCTGTTTGTGAGGAAATTTAATCAGACTAATTTTGTTAACGATATCAGGAATTCCGCTTACGATGTATTCGAGTGTTTTCTTAATTGTATCAATGTTCGTCTTGATATCAGAGAGTTTCATGTCAGCGGTCAATGGAATACCAAAGAAAACATCTGGGATTTCATCAAGTTTTTTAAAATTTCTACGAAGATTCGTGAATATACTCACATGAACGTCATACTAGGCCCGTAACGTGGATAATTTATTATCTACGGTTCTGTAGTTAACGTCTACATATTTTTGTGTTGCCGCATCTTCGTCGGATGTTGGCTATCCAACCGTTGTTATCTTATTTCCGCTCATGCCGAGTTCACCTGTCATTGTGTCGCCTGTATTCTTTAAACGATTAGCGATTTCATCTCTGATGGTTGTAAACGATATACTTGAATTTCTGATTCTACCCCCGTCAGTAAACACAGGGATGTTATCCGTGACCGCACAGAGTACTCGTCGAACTATATTATTCCATTTGATGTTGCTGGTTTGTAGCCTGCCATATCGGTCCTGATAAACAAGAACCTCATCTACGTCAACTCCAGCCAGGTTCATGAGATCATTAAGATCGTCTTTTGTCATGACTCGCGATATGTCGGCCTATTCTGTGCACATCTTTGAAAAGATGTAATGTTTATTCATCGGGCTATAAAAATGAAATGCATTACTTTGGACTGTTTCTGTCAGCAGTTCAGTCGAGTAATTAGGTCAGGTTTATAGCTAGTTTTACAAATTTCAACGTAAAAATGCCAATAAACGGCAATAGATATTAAGCACACTAAACCGATCTTGTAAATAAATTAGTAAAGTTCAACGTTTTATATATAAAAAATAAGCTAATATGTAGAAGAGAAATAACAACGAATGGGATGTACCTAACGTGTTTTCAATGTCTTGTTCATGGGGAAAAATTACTAAAGAATTCAGAAACAGACTATATACCAGCATCACCAACAGGTTTTCAGAGCGCGTTGTCGGTATCCCTTCTCACAAGAGCAACTGTGTGTTTAGCTCCAAAGATAACTTTTCTAACATTTCTGCAAAATCCAAGGATATGCGATAGTGGAATTCCGCATGAAAAATGTATACGAAGCCCTTCCAACATTGTTCGGCGTGTTACAAATCCTAAGTTGAAATTTGATTTAGCTTCAATAATTATCGACTCCACATCTGCATCATCGGCAACGGAAGTGTGTTTGTTTTTGGTCGTGTTTTAGTATACTGATCGCTTTCAGGGGCGTCAGAATTATCTTTCATAAACATCATTGTGGGGCCTGCTGATCTTGTATAATCATCAGAGTATCTTGCTAGTCCTATTATGGTTGTAGCAACGTCAACATTTTGTGGAATCGTCTCAATGATGTCTCCATCAATCAAATAACTAGCGCTATCAAACAGCGCCATAAAGCCGTTGTTGACAAAGCCAACTTGTACCTCATTTGCATATGCAGTATCATTTGTTTTTATAATTTCACCTTCTACCTCAATAAAAGCCTCGGCGGGTAAAAATCATCTGCTTGTATCATGGACTTGTAATTCAGTTCTTCCTCATTCGCTGGGTACGAGTGCGTTATAAGAATACAATTGATGATCACGCACACTTTCGTCCTTAAGGACATGTACTTCCATGTGAAATGCTGTGTCGGACATACGCTTAAACATTTATATTGTAAATATTTTCGTCTAACACGTGAATAGCTTCTTCGGGAAACTCCGCTTCGTGATATTAAACTTGAAATAGTATACACTGCTTCACCGAGTCCTTGATCTGCTAGCGATGCCAGTTTCTGATTTGCAGCTTGATTTATTATTTTACTGACATTTGCAGGCATAGCTTCAGTACTTGGTAATTTCACTAATTGTGGTCGGACCGCTTGCTGTCTGCGTATTAATCGTGCTAGTCTTTCTTTGATTTACCGAGACCCCCTTACCAGCAACATTGACGATTACACCAGGAGCTTTTTCACGAACAACATCAATAGCTTTCATTGATAATTGTTTTGCAACAGGCGTTACTTTTGGAGCTAACCTTCTGAATAATCCCTGAATAACATCACCAAGCCCATGTCCGTAAATCGCTATGTAGATTGGTAATCGTGAGTTTACTGATCTGACCATTACAGGTCCACGCTGACTATTGTGTATGATCATCTTATTTTACTTGCTATTTATCTAATCACCGTAATCATCAACGAGTTCATCAATAAGTTCTCGGTAAACGCTAATATCCATGATACCACCTGTGAATAATCGCTGACAAATAACAGTGGCTTCTTTATTTCCGGAGAATTATTACCAGCACGAGCTCCTCCTATGAGAACTTCTAACCGTTGCACGTTTGTGAGAATATTGTTAGGACAAGTAACAAGATCACTTCCCAAACCACTACCAGTAACACCAATGTCAGGCTCATCGTAAAATTCTTCTTCTGTAGGTTCTCCATATAATTTATAAACGTCTTCAGTCGATTCTTTTTCCGTTTGTTGTAATGGAGGAGGAAGTTGATAGGAAGGCTCTTGCTGGGAAGTTTTTTGGTTGTCGTTCTTGTCGTCGTTTTTATTGTTCTAATTTTTGTTCCCTTTGTTTTTGTTTTTGTTCCTTTTCTTGCCTTTTTTCATTTATTAGTGTTTTATTATGACCTTTTGCTCCTTCCGAATAAATTTTTTAATCAATATTTTCTTTGTCTATATAATCAACATTTTGATTTATTTTAAACACCCAATCGTTTCATGCGTCACTATTTACTTTTTTAGGACAGACGGTACTAATTCAACTCCAATAGTAAACATATGGAAACACCATCATATTCAAAATTCAATAACTTAAAATTTCTGGGTGCTGATGATGATACCTATAATTCTCCATGCACATCTAACCTTGGTGCAAGCTTGTGTGTGGAGAACACCATATGTGCATGAAACACATGTTATTGATTTTGCACCAAATGAATCAGGTGCTACTTTCATTATTGAGTACTCCTGAGTCAAGCCTGTAAGAATGCTAAAATTGCATCAGTAGAAATTTGTCTATAATTTTTTAAAATTACATATAGGATAAGCTCTCAAAAGAGATTTTTACTAAAATGTTAATTTTCATCATTAACCAATTATGGACCACCAAACCTGTAAATACTCTATCATTTCTTCACCCATTTCTAGAATGGTTCACAGTTCTTCCGTATAATTAGTACCGTGTATCCTTTAACGTATTCAGGTTTTAAAAATTGATCTATGAAAGAAACACGTTTAGAGCAAACTCACCAAACCTGGCCTTATCCTGTCTAGTTTTCAATTTATGTTTTTGAATTTCTTGTATATCATTTTTAGTAAAATTCTCCCTAAAATCAATTCCTCCCTTTCCTTTTTTGTTTTTTGTTTTTTTACCAACAGCACCTTCAAGTGTTTCTTGACCTTCATCTTCAAGTTGAGGTTGAGCTGCAGCTATCTTTACAATTTGCTCAGCGGTTTGTTTGACTGATGGAAGAAGACCTTCAGTAGCTGTTGCAACTCTTTCAGTAACTTTTGTACGCGTTGAAAAAGCTGTTCTGTAACTTTTGCGTATTCAGCTTGTGCTTCTTGTCGAGCTTGTATGTGTTTTCTGAAAGAATCTCTCACGGAGAGAAAATTCTTAATTGCTTCCAGTCGCTCTCGAGCTAACCGGGCATTATAAGATTCCGGATGAACCATTATTGATATAATAAATTTAAATTAATAGCAGCAGAGAGGGTGAAGTCTCATACTCGGCACTCAGTCACCGCAATCCTTTTTACGACTTTCCAAGGAAGTTCATTTCGAACCCTTTTCTTGCGATTTTCAGGAAGGCTTATTTTTGCGAATAACAAGTGAGTCAATTAGAGGTTGTTTGCCCTCTCTGCGGCTCTGTGGATTCATTTTGAGTTGAATTCACATATAATTTGAGAGGAATAATTTATTTTAATAATTCAGTAGAATTGTAAAGTTCATATTAAACACTACTTTGATTATATCATTGGCATATCTGCACATTTTTGACTATTGGTACATCATCACATTTAAGACTTGTCATTCCTTTGAAACATTCCATACTTTTGGGTTTGTAAAATGACGTTCGGGAATATTTGAAATTTATTGCACAATACTCTCTTGAATTTTTACTTTGTATTCTTAGGAAATAATTGTTTGTTGAATTTTACTCAAGCTTTTTGGTTTCACTTCTTTCTATTACATAGTTTTTACCTCACGGAGTTGTAACACTGACATTAAAATAATTTGAACACACTTCCCATAAATTTTTTTAGTAATTAAATGTATAAGAAGAGAACTCACTCAGACATATTGGAATTCAATTGTGCAACTTCAAATGAAGCTTGGAAGTTTCCTGCAAGGTGTTACATATGCTGGTATATTAAATTTACTAATAGGTATCCAACGTAGAGAAAATAAAGCTATAAGATTATAGTATGATAAAATCGTTTTCTCTTTTCTTCTTCTTCTGATCTAGACCACAGCCAACTACACCCATGACGTTTCTCACAGGTGCCTCTGCAAGAGGAAAGTCATGCGGGGTAGAGGACTTCAGTCTTGATCATTATTCAAGGAAACCGCTGTTATCATACTACTATGTGCATGATTCAAAAGGATCACAAGGTATGCAAAATGAACGGTCCAGGACCGCGACAAATATAAGCAAGATTTGCATTAATAATCTCGTGGGCACAACATTTGGACATGTGTATAAAAATGTATCACATACATAATCTCTGAATATGCGTGAATATTTTAGAGCAGACATATCAATATTTGCACATATACTCTCTGTTTCTTTGTACAAATAAAATTATCATCTGCAACCGACACATTATCTTTTAAATAATTCTCTAAATTTGCTTAATAACCTATAATTACTACTATAACCATGAACTATCTGGGATATAATTTACACTTACATAAATTTACATAAAACAACAGATGTTATAGCTCATCGATTTCTAGATCAATAAAATATTTTCCAGCATCAGCAACAAGGTGATATAAGCGAGCTGAAACATAATACATTTAAAGATTTAATTCCTGTAGAAACAGCCATGCAAAGTTTTGCAAACACAACGGTTTTTATGTTTTATTTGTTATTCTCTCTCTCTCTCTCTCTCTCTCTCTGTATATATATATATATATATATATATATATATATATATATATATATATATATATATATATATATATAATGACTAAACATAGATAAACAGTTTTATTAACATTTTTGTTATGTATAATGCACACTTACTAAAGTTATAGAAAATAAATAAATAAATAAATAAATTAAAAAAGCTAAATTTTTGACGACTGTTCAATAGTTCATTAGAACTCAATTTATATACTAAAAAATTATGGCGTGCATAATACTTGCTATCAAGTATTTTAAAAATAATTAATCATAATTTATTGAGAATTAATCTAAAAATGCACTTCATTTTTAAAGAATTAGTTAACTTATTTTTATTATATTAGCTTATACTTTCACCAGTTAAGTTATTCTGCAAAGTAGAATAATAAAAAAATATTCTTAGCTAATTGTAAACAGGGGACATATTTTAAAAAATAAACACAAAAACACACACAAAAAACCAGGACTAATGAATGTCGTATAGTGTTTTTGAATTCAGACCTTTTGGATACACCTTATTAAGACAATGCATCAAATAGGTTTCCTTTAGCAGACGTTCAATCTCAGAATCAGCTTTAACAATAGGTTGGAAGGAGAAATCTTGCAAAGTATGTTAAATTTTGTTAAAATGTGCGGCAACATGAGATGAAAATGGTTGATTGATATAATTTTTTTTATATCTGATCTATGTTGGTTCATACGTTTAGATACTTGTTGACTGGTTTGTCCAATATATTGTATGCCACATTTTTACATGTGATCAAATAAATAACATTTGATGTTGCACAGTTAGTATCACAATGCATATTAAAAGTTTCTTTCGTATTATTACTATTGAAAGAATTATTTTCATTAATAAAAGAATAGTGCAAACATGCAGGTCTATTACATTTAGTTGATGATCCTATTGTATATGATGTTTTTTTTTCTAATTTAGAATTAGTTAGGAAATCTTTAAGATTTTTAGTCCTTTTATAAGCCAGTGTGGGTTTGATTTCGTGTACCGATTCAACACTTGCTTTACATGATAATTTTAATAAATCCCAATTTTTAATGATAACCTTACCTATATTAGGCAAACTTGGATTATATTCAATAACAAAAGGAATGATATCTTCATTTCTATTTTTGGTTTTACATTGTAAAGATTCAAGTTGTGTAAGAGAAGATACTTTTTGGAAATCAGTATTAATGATGTCAATAGGGCAATTTTTATTTAAAAAATGCTGACCTAACTCTGTCAAATTTTTCTATATATTTTTGCTTGACTATATGGTATCCCGATTTTACATGATTTAGGATGGCATGAAGAATATTCAACATATTGATGAATATTCGTGTTTTTAACATGAACCATGGTAGTAATGTCATTATTTTCATTTTTCACGAACATCTACATCCAAAAATGATACTTTAGTTTTAGATACATTGAATGTAAATTTTATTGTTGGATGTAATTTGTTTAAAATGTCTATAAACTAATAAAGGTCTTCTAATAAATAACTCTGATCATAAAGATATCGTCTAAAAATCTTAACTATACATCTGGTTTTAAGAGGCATTTGTTTAGAAAATCATTTTGTTAATTTTCCCATGAATAAAGATGCATAAGCAGGTGCCTTAGAACTACCCATTGCTTTTCCTAAGTTTTGGAGATAGTTTGTATTACCAAATTGAAAAAAAAGTTATTTTCGAGCACAAGTTTTATCAAATCACAAACATGTTCTTTTGATAGTTTATATGTATATTCGTTTTCTTCAAGACAATATTTACACGCTTCGATACCATCACTGTGTGGTATATTCGTGTAGAGTGAAACCACATAAAGTGTAACAAGGAATGAATTTTCAGTTAGTTTCGGTACAGATTTCAATTTGGTATTGATATCAAAAGCATCTTTGACATATGAAGGTAGTGATTTCATCAGTGGTTGTAAAATGTGATCAATATATTGCGATATATTATTTGTAGTTTAGTTATATGCAGAACTAATGGGTCTACCTGGATATCTTAAAGGTAGTGACTTACCAACCGTTTTATGTATTTTTGGTAATATGTAAAATTGAGGTGTGCATATTTTATTTGGAAAGATGTATAGTTCATCATATATGGAACAATTGTGTATAGAGATTTGATTAATATATTTGCTTATTTTTTCTTAATTTCTTCGAAAGGATTGTATTAAAGTTTTTTTAAAAATAATATTCTTCATCATTCTACGTGTTAGAGTTGTTTAGTTTATAATATGATAATGTGCAAGAAAACTTCTAAACGTTGCTGTCCGTTGGTGAACCTAGTGACCAAGAATCTGAATACGTTACCAGTGATAGTGAAGGTCACAATTAGAAAGATAATTTCAGTACTAACTTAATGGTAACCCATTGTGCGAAATTTTGTAATCCCCTTTCCAAATCTGGCGAAGCAAAACATAGCAAAGATTACAAGCAATCCCCACTCCAAATAAATAAATAAATTGAATGTTTAAAATATTTGGATTTGACGCTGCTGACGGCAGTAGGAGATTTTGAGAGGTGCTAAGTGATGGATAATTTGAGTTCATCTGGGCCGAAAATCTGTTTAAGCCACCTTTTAGATAGTGTATTGATTTGTTAGTTACTAATTATTTAGACTCCGCGCCTGCATATTTACAAGATCCTCATACAGTACCGCAGATTACCATAAATGAAGACATGTTACTGATAGATCTCGCATATATAAAAGTTAAATGGCTGTAGGACGCAATTACTGTCAAGGTGTATGTCATAGCAAAATTGAAATTATGACATTCTGAATACAGTAGATCACATTTGCTGGCGCTACGTTTTGCTGTCTATACTCGACTATGTCTTAAATGTAGTATGGCGTAGTCATGTAATCAGCTTTGCCGATCATGCGGATGTGTTCGCGAATTATATCGTGCACGCAGGCACATATCCGCCGAACAGATACTGTAGCTACATCTGACCCCGTTGAAGAAGCATACATATAATTCTATGAAATAATACCCAAGTTTTAAGCAACTGCAGTTTCCGATACTGCTAAAGGTAAAACAATACTACAAAGACCTGTCTGTTAGAAAATGATTACCCTTACAGAAAGCACACAGACAGTGATTTAACTAAGGCAGCTCGCGTGGGATACGAATACTAAGCGGTATGAGAAAAGATGACATACCTGTAATATCAAGAGTTGCTCCAGAGGATCGACGGCGAAATGTAAAGGAATTGCAGTGCAATATTTTATGAAGATTCCTACACGAGGCAAGCGGACCTAAATATCATAGGTAGTTGGTAATGAATAAGATCGTCGTCCACGTATTGCACTTACCATTGCCAATGAGGCTGCCAAAGCATGACAGTTACAAGTACTTGATTTTGAGTTACAAAAACATCGTGATGATTTACTAGATTATCGGGTAATTATTCTGGTCGAATATGAGCCAGATGAAGATGTGGTTAAATTTCTTTCAAATATGCCACCAGTGCAGGGTCAGAATTGGTTGTAGACAGATGGGCGGAAGTTCAGTTACAGTATAAGGGACTAAGTGAAATAATTCTGACTGCCAAGTAATCTTTATTTGATCTTTGCTGGAAGTTTAGGATTAAGTCATTTTACTAGTGCAGGATTATGTAATTTCTCTGGTTTAGCTTTAGACCATTTTTCTGGTGCAGAATTACGCCATTTTTCGGATGTAGGATTAGACCTTTTCTTTTATTGTAGGATTTAGCCATTTTTCTGGTGTAGGATCGGAACATTTTTTTGGTGTAAGATTAAAGCATTTGTCTGGTGTAGGATCAGCCCATAATCCTGTTGTAGGATTATATTTTTTTTAAGATTTCTTGAACATTTATCCAAGAAGTCTAGAATGACCTTTCTAAATTGAGACCAGAAAGCCACACGACAAGTAAGAATTCAAAATAACGGACTAATATTTATTTTATCTGATTTCACCCTTCTTCATTGGGAACATAACAGCATCCCCAGCCATTTTTATCTTTCGTACATTTTATTTACATACAAATCTGGTATGTAATGAAAATTTTCATTTTATCCCCTCTTCTAGACATATTTTGTTTTTCCAGAAAAATAATCTAGTTTGTTATGACAATTTTTACTTTCTTTAGCCTTTTAGATATCTTTCTGTTTTTTTTTTAACCAAACTTTCTTTAGTTAATTACCTTCTGGAGTTTTTGCCTTTTTTCTTATAAAAATCTGGTGAATTTATTTAGCCGTGTTATTTCTTGTGTCACCTCATTACGCTTAGCTTTTGTAGTCACATCCCTGAAGAATTCGAAAGAGTATACAATGTCGAGTGAAGCAAGATTGCTATAAGAGTGAAGAAGAAAAACTCTGAGTATAGGTGCGGCAAGCTTTATTAGATCAAAACAGCATTCCATATATAAAGTTGCTCAAGATAACAAAGATGAAATTATTCTTCTTTATGCTAAAAATTAATTAAGAATAACCATCTTTATATTTGCCAAGAATTTCTGTATTCGAAAGATCACCAACCATTCTGTGAGTAATCCCGATTTTAACCAAAACACAACCAAATTATGTTTACGTTTAGTGGTAAAATTGATAATTTGGATATAATTTTACATTTTGCGTACGAGTTAAAAATAAAATAAAAGGAAACAGAATGCTATAGTATAAATGCAGAAATAAGGATTTTAACTCTTGAAGCATGACAAATTTCCTAGAATAATTATCCTACATCATGAAGTTGGTGGCGGCAGTATTTTATGACAATAAGTAATAATTATAAATATACAGTTCTTATAGTAACTCCTTCATAATTACTGCAAAATTCAATAAAATGTACATTTGTAACACTAGCAGAAAAATTTAACACACTTCACAGTATGCAATTTCACATAGGAATAATACAAAGACAAGTGCAGGTGTTCACAATTTATAAATAAAAACATAAAATTGAAACGATGACAAAGTTGCTTTAAGACAATTGTGTAATTTTTGTTCACAATGGAATAACGTATGAACTTGAACTTGGAGATAAAAAAATGACAACGTCTTCAGTTTCCTCTGCTTTCAAATTGTGTGTGTTGTCAGCTTTCATAAGAAACTTCCGACAGGAGTACATCTGACCTTAGACTACAGTACACAGATGGGTTATCTTTAGCTACAGCTATACATGTTTCCCGGTTGGACGTTGCAGATGCGACATGGTGGTCACATACAATACAAATTCCTAATTTCTCTCCATGACTTCGATATTGTTCAGAGAATAAGAGTAAATTAACGTGGAAATGGTTGCTTAAGAAAGATTTAAGCTTCATGTTGTAATTGTACTAGGAAACGTTGTACGTAATACCAAATGTCTGTAAAATGTTGGTAAGTTTGTAAATTTTATGTCTAATTATTACAACAGAATACAGCAATAATTTCAATAATTTATAATACTGCTAAAATAACAAGAGCACCGTGTGTACTCAAGGCGTGTGATTATCCGGGAAATGCAAGAAGAAGAGATGGAGAGTCAGTAGTTGTGATTGCTGGGACAGGCAGAGATCACGGTAGGTCAGGCTATTATGTGTTGCTAGTTTGTCTTCTCTTTGATAAGGCAGGTGTCAAAGCATAAACCCTCTAAAAGTTTATTGTCCGTATATTTGCGAATTATGAACCATTCTTACACTCAGAGGAGGAGAGCTACTAGATAATTATATAATTTGTATCACGCTCAAGGTGGAAACGCTTCCAATCACCCTGTAGACTTTATTTTGATTGGGCTTATTGGCGTATGTACTAGTAACCAATAACTTGAATCAATAAATACTCGGTCAAAAACGCGATGAAGACTGTCTTGTCAGGTTACATCATGTTGTTTAGAGAGAATTGCTTCTATAACATATGTGTATTAGTTGGCATAAATGATTACCATTGAAGCAAAAACGAAATCATGTTCTTACTTTTTTATACAGAATTCCACGTGTCTTATTGACATTAACGACAAAAGAAATTTTTTATAATTGGATATATTCATACGTTTTTTAATCATCACTTATGGTGTAGAGGAGGGGGTCGATTTCGGCCCTCTTTCCGCCAAAATATGCAGTGGAAAGTTTTTCAAAAGTTTCCTTCAGGAAAATAGTATATTCCAACACATGTATGAAAAGGTACACCAGATAGAAATTGGAAAGAGTTCAAACTGTTGTGCTGCAAACATTGCTATGAAATCACTTGCCAATGCACGTTATAAATACACTATACATGTCTGCAAATTTGCCAGACACTTAAGCTCTATTCTTCGAATATTATCTACACCGTTTATAACACGTAATCAAGATTATATTACTTTAGTGGAATTCAGGGTGGTAATTGTCAAATAGAAAGTATCAGCATGCTAACTAAGTTCAAAAATGTAAGGTAGAACAAGATTAAATGTAATGTAAGTTTTGCACACATGTCCAAATGGCAAAATATAGGATATAAAAATATACGTAAATATAAAAAAAAAACAAATGTATTATTGTGGAAGTGTTTGCACTATTGCTGTCAGAAGTGATTCCAGGCATCTTAAGCCAGCGAATGTTTGTAACACATTTTGATACTGCATCGTGCTAGTCCAAGTGGATGATGTTGTAGCTATTTTGGTGTGCATCAAAATTAATATACAGAAGACATCAGTTGTAGAAACTGCTTAGTTCTGGAAATCCACCTATCAAAAAGGGACGACAGAAAAGACGACAATAATCCGCCAGAGTCTAGAATGCCAAACTCAGCAGAAAATAGACTCGTAGGTGGGGAAGAGTCAAGTTGGTTTATGTCTACAAAGCAAAATCATCGCACGATGTAATGGGCGACTTAATCTCTACCCAGTTTAAACAAACCAGCAAATCCATCACTCTGGTTACAACCATTCTGCTTGAATCACGTCTAAGTATTCGAAGGCTTACATCTGGAATTATTGATGATCCATCATGTCCTTGCTGCTATTCGATGTTCTAGAGGAATGATTCTAACATCCAGGTCTCAGTTACATTATGAGTTTCTCCCTCCCATTGTTTGATTTCCGGTAGGCATTGGCGTTACACTGATGACTTTAACCTTTTCCGAATAAACTGTATCAGACGTGCCCACCTTAATGTCTTGACTGTCTTGATCGCACTTTTTATCAGCTTCTATGCATGTAAGGCAAACGTTTCCCCGCTTTCTACGTTTCACTTGAGCGGCATCATACTGATAAAACATCAAGTAGTTGTTCACAAATACTGGAATGCTTGAAGATAACAGGAGCAGTCCACACACAGTACAAAGTGATCCAACAAACCTTCCAAAATGAGACTTTGGGACATAGTCACCATATCCAACTGTTGTCATGGTAACTACGGCCCACCACCAGGCAGTGAATAATGTAGGGATGTTATCGCGCGTCTCGGCAAAATACAGAAAACTGGAAAAGATGCACATGGCAACGAAAATATAAAAGAAAACCAAGCCAAGAGATATCAAATTTTTCATGGCGGTGTAGGTCATGACTTTGCAACCAGTCATAGTCATAGCAACCCTAGCAAGACGCAAAACTCTGAGCATCTGTATAAATTCCAAAAGGTCCAAGACATTGATTTGAAATTGTTCCTCTTTTTTAACGTTGTCAACAATTATATGAATATAGGATGTGACAATAATTAGAACGTCTATGACATTCACTACTGACCTGAAGTAAATCTTGAGACTTGGGCAGCAGATTAATCTTATTATAAGTTCTATACTGAAGTATGTCAAGGTAGCCATCTCCAAGTGATTTATGATGTCAATCGGTATTCTTAGTTTCAGTATTTGCTTAGGTTTTCCATTGCTGCTTATATTTGTTGGATTACGTGTTGCGTTTGTAGTTAAACCATTTGATGAGCATTGATTGTTATTATCAGCTTCATCATCACAACCTACATAACTATCAAAATCTTCATCAATGTTCCCTTGATAACCCGTGTCACTGGATTGTTCCATGTACTCAAAAAGTTCGCTTTTGGTAAGTTTCCGTTGGAACGATGGATCTGTTTGCAGCGCCATAAGGATTATGGTAAGAAGAACCATACAAGTCATCACGTAGAAGAGCAACTGAAATGAAAAGGATCAAAAGTCTTAATATAAAATAAAATTTAAAGTGTAAGGGGGACGAAATTTTCAGACACACAGTAAATGCATCAGATTAAAAAATATTACTTAGAATTCTCTATCAAATTAAGTCACTTGAACACTCGCTATTCATATACTGCACCAACTCGGGACTTGGTAATTTAATAGACCTTAAAGTTAAACTGCCATAATAATAATTTACTCAGACGTGTCGATATCAACAAAATCAGTTTTGAAGGACACATGTCAGAGAAAAAGAAAAAGAACAAACAAACAAAGAAACTGATGGATCCCGATACCCAAATCGTGAAATTATTAGGCACAAAAATAATTTAATGGGACACAGGAAGCTATCTAGCTCCATTTGTTTTCGTGACATAGACGTAAGCTGCAAATACAAAGTGGAAATAAACAGTGTCTGACAACAAAGAACCTTTAAGGATATGCATGAATGCACACCTGTATAGTATTCGCATATAAACTTACTTTTCCTATGACAGAGGAAGTTTGGTAATCAAATATTTCCCAAATCCTCTCTCTAACTTTGGATCTTGGCGTGTGTATCAGTGAGGTGTTTTTTCTCTCCATTTGACGCCCAAAATCCTCCAAGCTGTCTTGATCGTCAAGAAACGTCTGATACCTGCAATGAATAAATGGAATAAATGAAACTGAGGTGGCTAAACTGCAGATTTGCGTATCTGAAGAATCAGATAACTAATTATATAGAACATGAGTAGTTTTTTCTTTCTTCATAGTACTCTTTCCTTAAATTGAATACATGCACCGTCTTTATGATGCTCTAATGATACTACGTTGAAGAGAAGAACAATCATATTTGGCAACTAATCGTCATGATCGTATTCATTTATAGAGCAGATGCTGGTTGCTACGAGAATTGTGAAGCCCTGACAATGTCAGCAATTATATTGTATTAATATTTAGTCATTTAACTTTAATCCTTTGAATGCTGGTTAAACGTTTTCTTTTATTGTAATGTATCCCATATTTTGCACTTAAAGCGTAGGAACATCGGTGTTTCCCAATTATTGTCCCATTGTTTTTTTTCCATTTCCTTTAGTGATATGTCATACTTGAATTGCAGATAAAACACATTCTAAAATTAAAGACCAACTACACCATGATACCATTTTCCCCACAAGAAAAGAACCCCGACACTCTCAAACAAGGAAGAATAATTGTTGTATATGCAATGTAATAATTGCTGCAAATAGTGACATCTATCTAGACTCGAAAATCATTTAATTTGAAAGTTGTCGTTGCAATTAGCGTAATTACCTCATATATATATATATATATATATATATATATATATATATATATATATATATATATATATATATATATATATATATATATATATATATATATATAATGAGAACATTCTATAGGATCGTAGGATAATATCAGTAACTCATCATGACTATGTTCGATATTGGTGATCGATATGCTAGTTTTTAAATCATGGAGAAATGAAAGCATTGTTTGAAGAGAAAGATTACACATAGTTGAAAACAGACAGGGAGGCTACAGAGGGATCTAAGTATAGGTAAATTATTTCATATTTCTTGTCCACAGAGTTTTGATATTGGATCCTCATAAACGAATTGACGGATAATTTTGTATATTGAAAAGGAAGTCATTTTCTCAAATGTTTTATATTTTCCCAACATTTTTTTCTTTTTTTTCTACATAGGCAATATCAAAACAGGATAGTGTGACCAAAACACTCACATAACTGAGATGATATTTCAAGAAGTTTGTAATTTTCACAAACGATTGTTCATTCATATACTTATCGACATGTATTTTTCATTTCTAAAATAAGATATCTTTGCCATCTTTTAATTTTCAAATACCAAAACAAGACAATTGTGTTTCAATAAAGTATACAGAAAACAATTTTCAGTTCTGTGTTTGATGGTCGAAAACACAAGAACAGGTTATCTAGTGCCCAGAAAATAAATACTTATAAACAGAAATGTCCTTTTACTCAAACAGCGTGCAACATTCGATGTCCATACATTGCAGAAAGCAAAAGCATTTCTCTTTTTAATTGTTTGTCCCAATTGTGTGTACATAAATGTGCGTTATGGTTAGTAGCAATATGTGAGCGAGTGTGCAGCAAAAGGTCAAGTCACCTTCTTGGTGATTTATTTTGGACCTTCAAAGACTATGCCTATTTCCTGCTTACGTCACTGTTATTAATGGTTAGCTAAATTTGCGAAAAGTGTTGTAGATTTTACGCAATCAATACTTTTGTGCGAAGGGTAAAAACAGAGAAGATGTAATTGACAAAAGAACAAAAAGACACCATTTCTAGAGACCATTCGGCAGAAGGCGTATGCCCCATCTTAAGTTTTATACCCAGAAAAATATTTGAAACTATGTACAGTGACACATACCCCACATTTACTATTCAACACATCATTTCTAGTGAACAATACCCAGTGATCTGCAATCCAAGACTCCACTTTTATATTAACAACACGCTGTGAGGATTTATCTGCTGCCTATTGCCTACATGCATATATTAGAGTTATATAAAGTATTATGTATACCTCAGCTTGTGTTGGCGGAGTAAGTAAATGTGCCAACATTGTACGGATGTTATAAATAGATTTAATCAAGACAAACAACCAATAATAACACTAAAATGGATGTGATAACATGTAGCACTAAAATTCCGAAGGTGTTTCAGAATTAAGCGGAGAGAAAAGAAAATCCTTAACAATACCTTGACTAATTTGTCAAAACTTTCACGGAATTTAGCAGATATATAATACGTCCGAACACTTTTTGGACCTCGGCTAAAATTAGTAGGGGAGTTAAAAAATTTTTTTACTGACTTCAGTGGAGACTAAACCAAATCCAAAACATGTAAAAACAGTTAAGACCGACCAACAAGTAGTAGTTAAATTTTGAAATTCTCACATAGTTTAGCCGAGTCTGAAACAAATCCGTAAAAAACGATAAAAGGTATGTGCTAGACATCAAGTAGTGCTACAATGACGAACGTGTCACTGACATTTGAGGACAGTGAAAAGAGATCTGGAAAAATGTAAATGATCAAATGTTAACCTAACATCAAAGTAATGGTAAAATAACGAAACTGTCACGGACTTTAGCTGAGACCGAAAAGTTCTTAATACGAATGTGACTAAAAGTAAAGCTCAAAGTTCTAAAATAGTACAGACGTTAGCAGGGACTAAACGTACCAAATTTAACAACGAATGAAAAATACCTTAATAAATTTAAAAATCGCGCATGGAAATTTCATAATTATGTTTTAGACTTTGTGAAAGATGTTTATGAACAGATGAAAATAACTTTCACGAGTGAAACACCCATACACCTACTATCCATCGAAAAGGGTAAGAACATATACGCAGACACACTATATCATGAACATACCATTTTGAGTGAGCCACATTTACCAACAACAAAAGGGGTAGGAATATACACAAAACACGTTTATACCATAACACATCAGGTAGAATGTAAAAGAAGACTGATGAAAGAGACCGACAACTTTCCAAATTGATGTGTTTGGCAAGGTCTAGTCTATTCAAACACACCATGCATTCAAACTTGCAGAGCAACATACTACATAAATTCTTGTCATGGAAATCATACAAATGGAAATGTCTAAATTTCCTGTGGATAAATATCGGTGTCAACAACAGAATGTCAAAACACTTTTGGAAACGATGCATCAACCATGTAGGCACGCCAAAGAGCTCGGATCCCAAGATGGAGTAGACGTATTGTTTTGTTTTTGCAGGAACGTGCTCGTGGGTGATGGAGTAACAGTACTTACCAAAGACGACAATAAAGTATTTGTGCAACATATTTCACTGGAATCTTGATGCAGTTTCATAATTATCTAACCCAAATTGGAAAAGCTATTGATTTTCAGTCAGAATTTTTAGATTTTTTTTTTGTGCAACATATCAATTGGCTGACGTAATGGCAGTGAGTAGCTTGGAGTTATACAGGTCAAGACTAAACATTACTCAACAGCTTTAGCCTACTGGGAAGTCAGCAAAGACTCATCACAGAACTGATTCCTCTCACGGATACGACCAACACTCTCTCTTCAGAGCCTGCGTATCCCATGGATACTACTTCCATCTTTTCAGAATCTGCCCCATCTAAGGACTAAACCATCGATTATCCAGACTTTAAAACAGTTATGTTACCATGCAATGTGAGAAAAGAGGAGATGGTCAAAGGGACCTGTAGCTTCTGACATTGGGTAACGTCACAAACATCTCAGCGTGTCTAAGGTCATATCAGCTGTTAATGAGCAATATAAGTAAATGTTAGGTTTGTTTGTTAGTTATAGTGATATTCAATTTACCAAAAACGGAGATAATGTAGGCAATGAGGAAGTGGCGGAGGTTGAAAATGTGAATTATGCATGTGTCGAGAAAACTGTCTTTATATAAACATTATGAAGAGGTATTTCTTCTGAACATGGTTGGGATATTGTGGAATCTATTATAAATGAAACGAGAGTCATCCCGATTCCTCATGACCAGGATACATGTGTGATCATCCCACCAACAACCATACCCTGACAATTTCCTCGAGTGACATATGTAAAATATTTACCAATGAGGAAAGTACCAAGAAAAAAGTGATTTGTTTTAAACAGTTTTGCCTGATAATACAATTTGTACAAGTCATTGAAAGTATAAATAATTTTTTAAACCGTTATTAATTGTATCTAGTATGCATGTAGTTTATGTGTCGTTCTTACCTATAGGTTAAAACACCAATTGCACAATTGTATTTAAAACCCACAAAATCGAGACATCGTCAACTGGGATTATCAATCTGATTAATCAATACAATAATAAGAAAATAAAATCACTAAATGTAATTTAATGCTAGTTATATATTACATATTTTGATTGTTAGCTACTTAGTCTGGCCTGCACAATTCTTTTATATAGCCGGTTCTTGTTACACTGTAGATTTACGGTTATTCCAATAACTATTTACCGTGTTGCTCATGCCCGGATATTACACAGTTTCAAAATTTAAACTTAAACTGTGTATTTTGTTCATAGGAATCACAAAAAGTGTTTCTAAACGTCAGTTTTGATTGGATGAACGTGAGTTTGAGGGTGAGTTGTTGTGTGAATTAGTCACTTTTGATGAGCCAGCTTTGATTGGTGAGAAGAAAATAAGAAACCTATCTTAAACTTAAACGCAGTTCTGTGATTACCAGGAGGGTCCGCTTACTTCCTGATAAGGGATGTTTGAGGGTGACCAAATAGGTAAATTGATTCACTCACTTTAAATAGCAGCAGTCAGACAGTTCTTCTTTACCGATCTTCCAAAATTCCAATTCCCTTTTAAAGGCCCCTGGACAGATTCCACTGGGCATGTGCAGTTCACCAGTCTGGTAATAAGCCAAGATGGCAGCAAAACTTTCTGCCGGCCTGTCAACAATAATTTTGTCCTTGGAGTCGGATGAGGAAGATTCCTTACATAGATCATTCAGGTATCCTTCAGGATATCTTTCCAACAAAGACTTCTGAATGTCAAATTCTACACCACCAACTCGCAGACTCACTCTTGCCATTTCTGTCACGAATTGAAATGTGTAGTTTTCTTGCACAGCAAGAGAGATATTATGAATACGATTAATGTTTAAAATGGTCATGCGCACATCTCTTCGGGTAACGATGGATGTATTGATCTGTCTTTTGCTCTTTTTTTTGTTTTGTTTGCTTGGAAACTAGGTTTAAACATGTACGAAAATGTCAACTGATACATAATAGATAGTATTACCGTCCGATTACTTGGACATTTGATCATGGAGCATAGTATACCGAAACCTTCATGAAAATATATTTCTACGGTATCCATCATCCCACGTGAAGATCGTGCATTGTTAACAACATATAGTCACCTTCATCCGTATACTTAAGTATTACAAACAAACTGGTTTATTAATTAGACCAAAAAATAGTAATTAAATATTTTAGTTTTTTGTATGGTCGTAGAGTTTTCTTCTGTAATTCTTATCGATATGCATACAGTATGACGTGTTTGTTTAGTTTGTCTTAATATACTCATGTGCTCGTTAAAATAACGAGCGCATAAGTATATTAAGACAAACTAAACAGACACGTTGTTAATTGTGTCAATAGGTACCACTGCTTTACAAATGATCAATAATAAACAAAACAATTTAAAAATTCTACTGTTGAAAAGTTTGAAAGATATTTTGAGGAAAGCGATCGAATCATGGAAGGAGATGCGAACATGGAATAGGCACACGGGTTTTGTTGGAAGCATGAGCAGCACTGTCATATCGACAATTGATTGAATTTCAAGTGCTATTGGCTATGATGCAGTGTTTAATTAACAATAAATATAGATGGCAGATTCAGCCAGAGAATAACGGATCTACTGGAAAAGCAAATCGTCTAACCAAATTAAATTCCTTGTGGATTCATCTGTAATGTATTTTTAGCGTTGCTGTTTGTGTTGATATTAACGGCACTTGTAACACATTATTGGCTGCTTAATGCCCTGTACAATGGAACAATGTACCTTTTCCAAGAAATCACAGAGGTAATTGACCCCAGCTGGCTTGGGTGGGTATCGAACCCGCAACCTTCAATACGAGTTCGATTCTATCCCAACTGAGCTACCGTCAATCTCTCATCTGTAATACATATATAAATAATAAATTCTGTCCGAAGATAGTGCCTATAACGTGCAGATAAATAGCATCAATAATAATGTTTAAATGAACAAATGGCTTCAGTCCATCGATAGCCTCTCACGAACAAAGATAAAAAATCCAGTCAAATTACGCCAGCCTCAACATTACAAAAATGATTAAGCTTGATGCAAAACTGTATTAATTAAAATTAGCAGACATTCTTGATATGGATAAAAAAGACTGAGATTTAAGATTAAGAATTGTTATTTTGAGGCAATATTTTAACAAATATATGCCTGACAATATATAATATTAGCCATTGGCATTTTATGAAATATACAATATAACGGAGCAATAATTGTCATGCAGTAGAACCAACGTCACTGACATAATTTTTGTCACTATCTGCTAGAGTTATTGGATACAAGCCTGATGGAACAAACAATAAGCGTTTCATTAGCTATGAGAGATTAACATTGCCCCGTGCTCGCCTAGCACTAAGAGCACAGATATTGAAGACTTTCTCAAATGTAACAAATCTTTTTTTTTTAAATCACTTTTCATCGTATGAGTGTTTGAATCACGACGTTTAGGTAGTATCTTATCGTTCGAATATCTAGAAGCATGACGAATTTCTGGTGGTTCGATTTCGGAGTTTGTAATCTGAGTATAAATAATTGGGGTCATACTGTTCAGTTGTCCTGTCTTTCAGTTTATAAAAATGGTGGTGCATATGACACAATGGTGAGTCAACCAATTCGTACAGCTAAAGGCTTAGGAACGAGACATCCTTTTGGTTGAGCATATGACTCACTAATGAGCCGTACACTTGATATACTATACGACTCAGGTACGAGAAAAATAAATCATAGTCGGCAGAGCACAAAACTTAACAAAGTGTTATAGAATTGTTGGATGAATAATACTCAGTAGCGAGTCAAACAAATGTTAGAGCACAAGATATAGTAACAAGTGACACACAGATTATAAAACATTAGACTTAGACTGAGTAATAATTCAAACACTTGCTAGACAGTAAGACAGCCTAAGTGTCGAATCATAGAATTAGTAAGGCAAAATACCTGGTAATGAGTTACACAATAGGTAGGACACAAGACTCGATAAAGAGTAACACACTATTAGTGCGCAAGACTCAGTAATGAGCATTCAGTTGGTAGAGCCTTGGATTCAGTGACGATGAATACAAATTGTAGACAACAAGACACGGTAACCTGTCACACAATTGGTGAAGACAAGGCTCAGTAACGAGTCATACACCTGCTAGAGCACAAAAAGCACTCAGTACCCAGTGACACAATTTGTAGACCACAAAACTCAATAAAGAGTCATACAATTGGTAGAACACAAGATACAGTAATGAGTCACATACCTGTTAGGGGACAAGATTAGATAGTTACATTACAAGAGTGCTCATTTCCAACGTGATATTTTTGTAAACAGATAAGGCTTTGCTCAATACACGAAGACGAATACTAATTTGATTTGACCGCAGAACATAATAATAAGGTCAAATGACCTTGAAATAGCTTTTAAAGTATCACCCATTATGCTTTTGACTAACATGATATCATCGTGCAGGTATGACGTCATATGAAAATAATAAATTAACCAATTTAAAAACTGAATGATAGACATTTGGTGTGTGTGTTTCTATGTGTGATTTAGGTTTTGAACGTAGATTTAACAATTATGCAGCCATATCGCTACGATGTCTGCAGTGTGGCAGTTCATAGTGATGTCTAGCCATGGGGCATCACGCTTCAGTGAAGTATCATGATGTCACACCCAGTCATATTATCCTGCCACCTGGCAGCTGGTAGTATAATTTATCTTCTAAGTCTTTGATATGACTCGGCCGGGGTTTCGAACCCTCGACCTCCCGCATCTGAGTCGGACGCTCTAACCACTTAGGCCACACGAGCGGTCGACATGTGATGTAGTTCAGAATGTTTTTAAAAGGAATTATTAATAAGGAAGTAATTGTATACGCACTCCACCGAGCGCTGAATTTAAAATATATCGGTATACGGTGACTCTGGATCAATGTATATATCTAGCAAGGATACAGCTTACTGCATCCAGTGGGAGTAGAAATGTTAATCATTGATAACAGCCTGTCTATAACAGTTACCGGGATCTCCAAATAGCGTGTATGGCATATTCTGGGTTGTATCACTTGAGTTGACTTGTGTTTTTTTAAATTTAGTTTTAATTGTTAATTGTGTCTGCATTCTCCTTTAATGTAGAGGTTCATTTGTATTGCTGGAAAAACAGAATACGTGAATGGTGCTCTCTATCCTATCTGGTTCAAATTTTTATTAAAGAGGATGACTAAGGTTGATTATTACTTTGCCGAATTTTTATGGGTAGGGAAGCTTTAGCCAGGATACACACTGCTGTTTTCCTCATAAAGTTATTTGTTTTGTAATTATTGATTCCTAATTTCTCTGCAGCACTTACTTGACCAAGAGTTTTATCCCCACCCCACCCCATCCCTTGTATATGCGTTGAATCAGATAATAACATATTCGGATAAAACCTTTATTTATAAAGACGAGTTGCAAAGAATGGAGATTCTGGGTCTGAATGTTTTGGAGAAAACTAAAAAGAAAAAGTCACTGGTCATTATTTATACGTCCAGAGAAAAACGTACAGCAAACGCTAATGTTCAAGTACCTCGACATTTCTGGACGAGGCCAACCTAAAGGTGTGATCCTCCAGTACAGATCGCATTGAATGTAGCGCGCTGTGATGGTACATTGAAAGCTGCTCATGTTGGAAAAGAAAACGACATTCACAGGACTGTGTATTGTATCGAATAGACTGAACGTTGTCTTTGATTGACATAGTTTAGTACCATGCCACCATTGCAAAGGTTCAGAGCGATCAATACTTTTCGTCTGTATGTTTCATGATGACAGCTGGTGTGCAGAGCATTCAATAATCAGAACTTAAAAGACTTCGTTTAAACTCTATTAGTATTAAATATTAGAACGACACTTACTATTTAATACGCATACATGACCGAAACGGCATACACTTTACATTTAGTTTATTTGAAATCATATCTATGTGAAACATCACGGATCTTAGAATCACTGTCTTGATAATGAAGGTTTTGTTTTTCCTTGCAGCGGTCTGACACAGTAATATGTTTTCAAATTTCGATTTCCAGGTCTGCGTCTGAAACGAAAGCTCTTGCATAAGTTGTAATAAAATATAAACTACATGACTTGTGATGGATGGGGTGAACACGTACATTTTCCCCGAAATACGCAATTTGTCCTCGTCTTCAAATGAATGAGGTTCTTATGCTTCTTAGGTCTTTTTTTAATTAGGTTCATGAAAACTTCTTTGGCAGTACGTGCCCTATTTATTTTATAGCATTTTTTTGTCCTTAGGAAATATGCCATAGGCCACGTCATAGAAACATTTTTTTAATGTGTATTATACAAGCAAAGAGGTTTGGTTCGCTTTTAGAACCGTTAATATTTCCGACAGAGCCGAATCATTTCCCAAGCTGTTCGTTCGATTGCTCGAGGATAATGTTTTATATTCGTCTGAGTTCTAATTTAATTTCCTGAAGCGACCTTTGTAAATTTTTCATGTCTCTCTCAGTTTGTTTTGTATGTCTTTTCCTGTTTTTCAATGAACTGACTGACTTAATCAAATAATATGTTCTCTCTCTCTCTCTCTCTCTCTCTCTCTCTCTCTCTCTCAGCATGACTTCGACTACTGTTCTGAAACATTTGTATGACTAACAGGTCAGAGTCAGTATAAAGATTCCGTTCTCGGGCCTTTCCGACTATCACCAGAAATACATTTCGGAAAGTTTACAGAAGCCGCCATGGCATGCATTGAATTATTTATTTAATTGGGGGCAGAGAACGTCAAGTATCTCGTCCAAGCGTTCATGAAGTCCACTCATGGATTGGCGAGAATTTTCCTTGAACAAAAATGTTTCTGAATTCTCTATCAAGTTTTAGATTATAATTGGTCATCCTTTCAAGATTTTACCTTTAAGATCTAATGCTTGTACTACGCTACCATTTTACTGAGTTTTCCGTCAACAATGTTGTTTCACTCCATTTTTCGGAGGGGGAGATATACTTGACTGAAAGATTTGTGGCACCATTTTTCGAACTGTATTTATTTGAGGCATTGAATTGGAAAACAAAACTATCATAAATCTTCAGTGATTTTATTGGACCTGGAAAAACTAAAACATCTCGCCACATTATGATCGGAGGCTTTTTAAGGGTAAAAACTTAGCAATTACAAACAATGTTAGGTCTAATGGAATACACATACAGACATGTATAATAATAATAATAATAATAATAATAATAATAATAATTTAACCGGTGAAAAAGAAATTCTGTTTTGGTTGGTAGCATTTAGTATTAGAATGATAATTACCACATAACTTTTTAATGACAACTTTATTATGGATCAACCAACTGACCAGACTGAGACTTTTCTGTACGACATCAATGGATTAACATATGAGGTTATGTCTAGACTGAATAAAAAATATATTATCTTGAGTAATTTATATTTTAGGTTCATAGTTGCAAAATGAAACAGTTATTACAAGTCTCCTCAGTATTATACACTGTGAAAAATTAACTGTAGGTGAAGATCGTTACGACACATGATAACATAATGACCAGATAACAGAACTAAAATTATTGTTCAAAAGTGAACATTGAACCATGCCAAATGAAATACTACTGAAGAGCTACTATAATCCAAATTTAATGATGTTTTAATGGATTAAAGTCTAACATTTATTTCCATGACGCTAAGTTGTAATTGAGTATTGTTATAATGACAGAACGTATAACACGAAACCTATACATGCTTGTTCTGCATGCCTATATCCTAGTACAGAACGTATAACACGAAACCTATACATGCTTGTTCTGCATGCCTATATCCTAGTACAGAACGTATAACACGAAACCTATACACGCTTGTTCTGCATGCCTATATCCTAGTACAGAACGTATAACACGAAACCTATACATGCTTGTTCTGCATGCCTATATCCTAGTACAGAACGTATAACACGAAACCTATACATGCTTGTTCTGCATGCCTATATCCTAGTACAGAACGTATAATACGAGACCTATACGTGTTAGTTCTGCATGACTATATCCCAGTACATTATTGATTAAATGACTGTTAATGTTTTATCTTCTAATAGATCACGCAGTAATCAACGCATCAAAAATCATTTAATATTTTATAACTGAAGCAAACTTAAACTATGAACAATTGAATGGAGTGAAGTTTCCATTAAAATTTGAAGACATGTATCAAATTACTGAGCTGTTCTACATCGCATGTTCAGGTAATAATGAATGCAGTGCAATTCTCTCATCTAAATCCAACATTGAGGTTTTAGGTATAATGGTAGGTTATATACTTATAAACTGGGGCAGTTTGACATCATATAACATTATATCCTTAATAGATTTCTAATACAAATTACAGATAATGACGAAGAACCTCTGCACAAAAAGAGGGAATATTATTTTTGAAAGATGGAAATATTTTTAAATAAGAGCAAAATAAGAAGCAAATATTCATAATTAGACACATTCAGTTTATACTGATAGGATTAGTATATAACCTATGGATGATAACAAGACATGGAGAGTTGTCTTATCATACATCCTTCCATTTATATACATGCATTTATGCATTCATACAGTGAAGTTATCTAACCTAAATTAACATTTAGGTAATAAGGACAGTCCATGTATTCTAACATTTGCCCACATGATGTCGCTTTTGTTATTAGAAGGAAACCTATTCTACGTTTTTAAATGAAAGGTTAATAGTAGGTGTCCACTTTCATTTGAAAGGAACGTAAGGCATCTCGAAGCTATACTATTTTATGCTTGATGTCTTTTTAGAAAATAAAACATGCTTTGAATTATTACTAATTAGCTTTTAATACAGGATAAATTTGATGTGCGTTGACATTTTAGTTTTTTTTAGAGTGAAAACAGATGAAAGCAGTTTTATTACAAACCCATGATAACATGGTTGATCTGGTGTTCACTACGGGTAATCAATCTAAAATGGGATCGCACACCCAGACTAGAAGCAACTGAGGTGATTTTCACGGACTTCATCGCGTCCATATTATTTAATGTACCGGATCGAATTAGTCTAATCTCCTGTTTTTATATATATAATTACGTACCAGCTGAATACTGGAAATATGTCAATCTATCTGGAAACCGTCGATACTGGTATGTAATCATTATAAATCATAATTAGTGTTTTCCTCCAAGTCAGGAGATAGAACTCGTTTGATATCGTATATGAATGTGTGACCATTTATGTTTAAATCGGTGCCAGAAAAGCGTAAAATCTGAGCTAAGGATCACCATCATAACGAGAAAGAAGAAACAAACACTCATCACGTTTATATTGACTAAATTCGTGGGTACTGACTCAGATATAGTCATTGTGATCTGAATCGTATTGGGGTTGTGTGTGTCTTTGTGTGTGTGTCGGGATAAAACAGATTTTACCTGTGATAATATGAATGTCTGAAATAGTGCTGTAAAGTTTACATGAAAATGATCCATTCATATGACAGTTACAGGTACTTTTAGGACACCACTGTTTAAGAAAAACAAAAATCAAAATGGCCGACTGTCGAGAATTCAAAGTGGTTAATGTATAATTATGAATATTCATTTTTACTTAACATGTCACATAACTAATGAACTTGTACAAGTAATACAATTCTAGAAATATAAAGAAATTTAAACTAACCTGACTGTAATGTATGGATGTGGATTACCGCAATAATTATATGCATGTATTTTCTAATCTTCCTTGATGCGTTATTGTAAATTGCTGCTTGCTAGTGCTACATTCATAATTCTGTCAAGGTATATAATATTCTTTATTGATGAAGATTGCGCATGGCAGTCTGCAAGTGCTACTTTTCTTCTGCATTATTGTCAATGACTGCTTACAAGTGCTACATTCATAATTCATGTGATGAATTTTCTATTCTTCATTGATGCAACCTGTAAATGGCTGCTGCAAAGTGCTTAGATCTACTTTCCTTCTGCGTCATTGTATCTTGCAATTTGCCAACTATTAAACTGATTCTGTAGTTTGTCGTATGGCAAATGCTATGTCAGTTAATACAAGTCTTAACATTCTATTTATAAACTTGCTATATCACAAGTTACACAATTTGCACCTTCCAAAATCATGACTATAATGTAGCATCAAGCACGTTGCAAGTTAGACTAAAGGAAATTAGCATAAAATAATGCTTCATTATGACAACAGATGGCGCTGTGACACGCCTATTTCTTACAATACGACTTATCCCCTGACCCTAGCAACAAGTGGTTATACCACTTTACGGCATGTTTGGGTCTCTTATTTAAAATATTATTCGAATTAAATTACAGCAGCTAATTTCTCAGAGAATTAAAATTCGGAAGAGAGATGGCCTGCAAGTAGCACAAAACAAATTAAATGTATCAAATTGTATACAATTAGATGTATTACACAACGTTATATTTCCGCTGACCCTCCCCAACCCATTTTATTTGAACATTTTGTCTGTTTAATTTACCGCTGCCAATGTAACTATATTTTACTATTAATCTGCAGTGTACAGTGTCAGTTTAATTATATATATATATATATATATATATATATATATATATATATATATATATATATATATATATATATAAAATAATAATAATAATAATAATAATAACAATACTAATAATCAGGACTTTGTATAGCGCCTAATCATTAGAAGCTCTAAGCGCTTTACAACAATAGACAACACCTATAAGATGTTAAAAAAATCCCATATATAATGATATGATTACAAAAACAAACACCATGAAATTAGAAAACATAAAAAACATGCTGAGAATATTTAAGGTAGGAAACATTATTAGGTCTTTAAGTTTGTTCTTGCAGTCGAAATAAGTGAGTTTTGAGAGCACTCTAGAATGGGATCACCGTGTCTTTGTGTCTAAGTTCAGTGGACAATTTATTCCACGTTGCTGGGCCCTGGTATGCAAAAGAACGCTGTCCATATGACTTTGTTTTCATGGTGGGAATAATGAGTATACGATTGTCAGAAGAGGAGCGTAAGTATCTTGCTGGTGTGTTCACATGGGTGAGGTTGGGTAGGTATGTTGGGCTGGAGTCCGTCAGGAAAACGTAGCACAGAGAACAAATGTTGTGTTTGATTCTACATCGAATGGACAGCCAGTACTGGGTACAGAGCAGCGGGGATGTGTGCTCTGATCGTGTTCCTCTAAGTGTGATCCGAGCAGCTGTGTTTTGAACTTTTTGAAGTTTCTGGAGTAGATATTGAGATGAACAAGACATAATTGAGTTACAATAGTCTAGTCTTGAAAGTACTAATGAACACACAAGTGTTTTAGTTGCATCAACTGAAAGATATTTGCGAATGGAGCTGATGCGTCTCAGCTCAAGATCTGCAGCCTTGCATATGTTCATGACATGTTGGTGCAATGTGAGAGTACTGTCCAGAGAAACACCTAGGTTTTGATTGTGTGAATTTGATGTTAGTGTTGCTGATATTTATTGTTTGAGGTAAAGGATGTGAATGAGAAAGTCTTTGTGCTGTGATCAGAATGGCCTAAGTTTTATCATCATTCATCTGCATATAATAAGTAATGTAAATAGTCAAATTATACAGAATCCTTATATATGTATGGCATGGATGATAATGCAATAGCAAGCATTTTCACTAGTTGTCTGTGACAAGTATGTTATGTTTCCAATTTCATTTTAAATTTCCAATTCCAATACAATAGCAAGAGGCAAATGACTTGAAACAAGGACATCACATACAAAATATATATGCTACAATAAATAAATATGAAATGATTTCATTATATAAGAAAAACAAATTCTAAGAGTATGAAATATATTTTCTATATGTAAACATGAAGAACACTTCCATAAAATTATTAGATGCCTTATTTTGACAGATATCAAACTGGAAACTACATTTGTTTTATATTTAAAATCGTAGTCATTCATATATGTAGCGATATTTATAGTATAGATTAGATGATTGATTGTAAGGTACTTTCTCTGATAAAACATCAGACTCCTTTGGTAACAAGCATAAAACTATAATATATTGAATATAAATAACATTGTTACCGCCACCTGTAACTTGTTCAATTTAATGATATTATTACTGCTACAATACAGTATCAAAAGTGCTTGAAAAATTTGGATATGAAATTAATGTAGTAGTTAAAAAAGATTAATACAAATTTTTACACGTATCTTCTACGGATGTGATTGTTTTCTGTTAGAAGAGTAAGAAACCCCCCGCACATAATTTTCTAAAAGACTAGTTTTTAAGGCAAGTCACAGCTCAGGCCATTGTAGCATCCATCACCCCTACCACCCCACATAAACATCTTCATTTGTCTGTGATTGTATCATTATATTTTCATGTTTAAAATATATGTTAATATTGTCTTGACACAATAAATATCAGCACAATACAACTATACAATAAAGCAAAATAAATAATAACAACATACAGCCCTATGTTTAACTTTTCATAGGAAATATAAAAGAAAAAAGTTTAATTTAAACCAGCATTCATAAAAACAATATTGTTCTATGAATTAGTCTGAAACAAAAATTATCATACAGGTAGGCAGTTATAAGGAACAAATACCTGGATTGTCTTGTGACATTGTACTGATAGATTTATTTGCCAATCCCTTTTGTTTTTCACTTTCACATGAATAAAACATGAATGAAGACAAGCTTTTCACACAATCTGGCTTTTGGATTGAACAGACACTCATCATTGCAAATTCTGAGGAATTAAAACTGTAAATTCTGCATTGGTCAAGACACATTTCTGTTTGTGTACCACATACATTTGTACATTATGACTCAAGAACAGTCAGGTTATATTCCCTAGTGTCTGTTTCAAGAATTAATCCCCGAAAACATTTCATTACTGGGTCTGTATACAATATGTACATTGTATAAAAATGCTCACTTTTGGAGCATTTATTCTGCGGGCAATAAAAAACGTTGTTTGCACTTGCTATGAGCGAAAAACCATGAAAAGGATTATATTTTATTTGCTAATTTGTTATTGATGCCTTGACCTTCACAAAAGTATTATATGTATGAACCTGAGATGAAATTTTAAATCTGGCCTCTTATCCCTAATATATGTGCCTTGGAATAATGGATAAAGTAACTTCCATACTTTAAATGTCTTAATCACTGAGCAGAGAGAGAGAGAGAGAGAGAGAGAGAGAGAGAGAGAGAGAGAGAGAGAGAGAGATATTCATAAGTAAGTTAGTTTCTTCACAGAATAATAGAAACCATAGACAATTTCTGACTGCAGTTGTAAGATATATGAGCACGAAGTAACAGCTACTTTATAAGCATGCAAGTCATTTTAATGTGCGTTATAGGCCCCCAAGTGATATTCCTCAGAGAACACAAGCGACTGGGTTTTAGAAATTACAGCCACACAAGTACCAGTTTGTTACTTTGTGAAAAATTGGGTCATTATGAGAAAATGTGGACACCCGATGTGGTCAGTGAGCAATCAAATTGTTGTTCATAAATCATATAGACAGGACATGCATAGTTTAGTTCATAAAACTCCTTAAGCTAGTCATTTTGGTGTCAATAAGACTTATCACAAGAGCCTGAATCATTTTTATCTGCCGCAAATTAAAAGTGATGTTTATACGTACCATAGATCTTGTCACACTTGTCAAATGGTAGGAAATCCCAATCAGAAGATATCTAAGGCACATCTGCAACCTATTCCTGCATTTGACCATTTGACAAGCACCTTAACATAAAAATGGTAGACTGTCTGTTCTTTACCTAATACAAGTCAAGCAACCAATACTTCTTGACCATAATGTGTGCGTCCTCAGGATTTCCATAGTCTATTCCTTTGAAGAAATTAAAGCAAAAACTGTTCTAAAGGTTTAGGCAATGTTTTTAACACTTGTTTGCCATCCCCCAACCTGTCCAGTAAATTTTGTTTGATTATTTCCAACTTATGCATGAATTAGATATCCAACAGTTTAATTTTTCTATCTGTCACCCTGAAAGTAATGGGGCTAGCTCAAGATTGTCCGAAAACACCCTTACCTACCCAAGATACGTGTATACTTTTATATTGAATCAAACCTTAAAAAAGACAGTGATCAGTAAAATCATGCAATGTATAATTATCATATTCATTTGCACAAATTCTTTAAAGCTTTTATTTCAAATCTTTAATGTGACAAAGAGCAGCTGAATACTTAGAACCTAAGGCTGCTATATTTATAATTCTAAAATTCTTGAACCAAATTATTAATTATAATTGGTTTCATAATGGTAAGAATTACAATAAATAAAACTAAAGTCTCATGTAACATCTTTTGTCTCTGATTATTTACACTTTTAGAGACAAAAGTTTAGTTTTGAAGGACGCAAACCAGTTTCAAAGGAGGTTTTATATATATATATATATATATATATATATATATATATATATATATATATATATATACACGTTCAAAGGTTGAGGTTCTGAACATTGTCAATTCAAATTAAGTATTGGAAAACAATACTTCTAATCGCAAGTAACATTTTTATCATGATTTTCCACAGTTTGACTATTTCGGTATTTGCGGCTAAATATGTTCCAAAATGAAGATCGTGATTTTTAAATGTCATTTTACCTATACACATTTTATGTGCTATTGATGTTGCTCTGAAATATTTTATTTTCGCAGGAGCTTATGTACAAGAGTATCAAAGACAAAGATGGGTGACGTACAATACAATCCTTACAACCAGAGTTTGTCTGATGAACGCTCGTTAGGAAGAGTACGAAGGAATATATCATTGTCATTTCTGATCCTTACTTTACTAAAATATACAATGTTTCCAAAGTAATGAGAGATATCAATAAGAAGTAGATTTCTTACACGATGAAGGTAAATAATTAAGTGCGTCATAACTGGGGTTGAAAAAGATGGGCCACCCTGCTGTAGTGTATGCATTTTTGTTTTCGTAAGATGCTATAAATCAATTAGATCTTCGAGAGAGCATATCGTTTTAGATAACGATTAAAACTGCGTTGCTAACGTACACCTTAAAAAAGGGACTGAAAGAGTTATTGACACAAAATGAATACCGTAAAGCTCCGTGGGAAGCATTAATTAGTTATGGTAAAGGAAAAAATAAAACTTTCGAAATTTAGAGCGCCGTCTGTTTTCACAATGCCATGCTAATCTATAGTATGCCATTATGAAAACAGATGGCTACACGAGTTGGACAACGAAGACCATAATGATAAACCTAGTAATTACATTGTTGCAGGGCCAAATCTGTATGAAAACAGCAGTTGAAATGATGTAATTGTAAAGTATATAAACAGAATATACAAAACTTGTAATAACTGACATAGAGTTTGTCATACGACAAACTACAGAATCAATTTAGTAGTTGGCAATTGCACAATACAATGACGCAGAAGGAAAGTAGATCGAAAAACTTGAAAGCAACCATTTCCAGCTGGGATCAATGAACAATAGAAAATTCATGACTAGAATTATGAATGTAGCACTTGCAGGCAGTCATTTACAATAATGCAGAAGGAAAGTAGCACTTGCGAACTGCCACATACAATTTGCATCAATGAAAATACAATATACATTGATAGAACTATGAAAGTAGCACTTGCAAGCAGCCATTGACAATAATGCATCAAGGAAGATTAGGAAATACATGCATATAATAATGGCGGTATTCCCCCTCCATAGTAATGTGTATAGAATATCTTTATTTCGTTTTACTCCGTGACCTAAATATGTTAAGATCATAATGTTGCGCATGATCTATAAATAGATGTTTACGTATGAGTTGACAATTATTCATAGTGATCGTAATAATAAAACTTCAATGGCGCCTTTTGCTTAATTTCTAGTGGCTGATTGTGTTTCTACGTTTCTATAATAATTCTGTAACTTCCCATTGGATGGACTAAATCACATGAATAGGTCGAAGTAACGTAATGTATCCTGTTATTGGGGTATATTGTGAAATACATTTGCAATGTACGGTGTATATAAAGAAGGAATTCAGTAGTCAGCTTCATTCCAATTTTGGAGTCATTCGCACTCATTGTGTTTATGTTGTAAGTCTGCAGACGTGTTTAATGTTGTACTTAGAGAGGAAAAAAAAACGCTTGTTTGGACGGTTCAGTTAAAATAGAAAAAGTTCAATACTTGGACTATAATATTAATTTGGAACTATTATAAATTATTAGGAGGAGTTATGGACAACGCCATATTGACAACGTCCCGGTTCTTGGATGACCAGTTCATTTCCGGTGTTAAGATTTATAAGGAACGTTTAATTTACTTAGGACTATCATATACATTTATATGGACTAGTTTGGAGTAAGTTGTTAATAAGACTGTACAAAACTTATTAGTTTGCTTTCTTCTGTTACTCACTTTGTGACCACAGAGTCCTAACTATATAAAGCCTGAGCGCTTTCGACTCATTAATGAGTATTTTTCAAAGCCAAATACAAAACACAGACAAGACAAACAAACAAAACAGAAAAATCGGTTATGTTTGCGAAACTTTACATGGCTGTTTCCACAGGAATTCAACCTTCCAACTCTATTATGTGTCAGCTTGTTTATTTCAGCTTGTTGCTGATACTGGAAAATATTCGTATTGACCTAGAAATTGATGAGCCATAACGACATGTGTTATTGTATGTAAATTAATGTAAGCGCAGATTATATCCCGGATACTTTATTGTTATAGTAGTCATAGGCTATTAGATAAATTTAGAGAAATATTTAAAAGAAAATGTGTTGGCAGCAAAAGATGATTTTTATTTGTGCATTCTTTTCGTTTTCTAGTCTTCTTGGTTTAAACCGCTTGGTTTCAATGTTCTCCTGGATACGCTGCCTTAGAACATTGAAACCAAGCTAATTCTGTAACATTTTCCACTGATGTCTCAACCATTTAAATATATAAGCAAATGCACTTTTTCTTTTTGCCAACTTTAAAATTATTTCCTTCTGACTGCTTAACAATTATATGGAAAAAAGTGAAAAAGTAATCAATGCGAATTAGCGTAAACGTGATGTATTTATATAAATATTTGCTGATTATACATTGAGTTTGGGTGCAAAATTGGTCGTTAACGTATGACCTTGACCTTTGAGAGAAAGAATGACAGGAATGTTTTCAGTTTTCTCGGCTTTAAAATTATATACGTTGTCAACTTTTATAAGAAACTTCCTGTAGGAGTATAGTTGACATCAAAGATACAACATGGTTGTCACAATACAATACCGATTCATAATTTCTCTCCATGAAATCGATATTGCACAGATACAATGTCTAGATTAACTTGGTAATAGCTGCTTAAGAAGGAAAGAAATTTGATGCTTTCAGTGTATGAGGAAACTTTGCCCGTAATACTAAATGTGTATAACAGTTTGGGAAGTGTCTAAATGTAATGTCTAATTGTTACAAAAGCATAAACACTAATTTTAATACTTTAAAATATAGCCACGATTACAACATCATGTGTACCTGATTCGTCTGGTTATTGGGGAATGCAAGCAGAAGAGACAGAGAGTCAATAGTTGTGACAACACAGAGATCACGGTAGGTTCGTATACTATGTAGCTATTTGCGCTGATTTCTCTTCTCTGGATAAGGCATGAATGACAGTATCAATCCTGTAAAAGTAATTGTCCGTATAATTACAAGGTATGAACCATTCCTTTACTCCGTGCTGATAATTCTATATTTGATTCACACCCCTGGTGGAAACGCTTCCAATCAACATGCAGATTTAATTTTTACTGGGCTTATGTTTTTCAACATTTATAGAAAATAACTTGAAATTCGGAATAAAGGGTTACAGTCTTGTCACGTTACATCATGTTGTTTATAACGCCTGCACACAATTTAACATAAATTGCAAAGATAGGAGCAACTATAAATGCATGGTCTTAATGTTCATGGAATACTGAGGTCGTTTATATAATGCGCAACATTATGACGACAAAGAAACTTTGTATACTCTGATGTATTTATACGTTCGTGTATCCAAACACAGCCAAATTATGCAGTGTAAACAAATGTAAAGGTAAAATACAATTTTAAGGAATTGGAATGAGTACAAGCTTTTGTTCTGTACAAATTGCTTTGAAAACACATCTCTATGCACGTTGTAAATATAGAATACATGCATACAAATTTACAAGATACTTTCAAGAGCCATAAATAAGAAATAATCTACCCCGTTTATAATACGTCATTTACTATTGAATGTTTCACTCTCGTAAAGATGTTTTCAGAGAGTGCCAATTGTTGAATAGAAAGTATCAGCATTATACGCCAGTTTGAAAAATGGAAAGAGATTAGTAAGATACATAGCAAAATCATGCTAAAACAGTCTTGTACATGGAAACTCGCATGTCCAAATGACAACAAGTAGAATATACAAATATAAATAAATGTAAAAGCCTGTGCAGTAACATGGGAATTTCTACATTATTGATGTATACAGAACACAAATTGTCAGAAGTAATCTCAGACAATTTAAGCTAGTGAATGTTGGTGATACAGTGTATGTTTTTTTCGTGCTTGGATAATTAGATGGCGTTTTAGTGTTCTTGCTGTTTACCACATATAATATACTAAAGACATTAGTGGTAGAAATCCACCAAGAAACGGATTACGTTTGGAAATACGCCGCTCTAATGGGGATGGCAGAAACGAGGACAATAGTCCTTGGGAGCGTATATTGAATCCTTTTTCAACAGCTCTCCCGGGCATTCTAGATTGTCGAACTCAGCAGAAAAGAGACTCGTAAGTGTGATAGAGTAATATCGCTTTCTATCTATAAAGCAAGCCAGTGTGAGGTGTTTACGTACACTCAAGCTGTACATAGTTAAACAAAACCAACTGATTCAACGCTCTGCTTAAAGCCATTATGCTAGTTTCACATCTAAGGCATACATATGGAATTATTGATAATCCATCATGTCCTTGTTGCCATTCGATGTTCAAGCAGAATGAATGTAACATCCAGGCCTCAGTTCCATGCTGAGTTTTTCCCTCCTACTGCTTGAATCCCAGTAGGCTTGGGAGTTCCACTGATCACTTTTACGCTTTTGAGATAAACCGTATCAGATTTGCCAATCTTAATATCTGGATTAAATTCCTTGCATTTGTTATTATCTTTATTGATGCATCGAAGACAATCGTTTCCTCTCTTTCTATGTTTCACTTGAACGGACTGATAATGATAAAATTTCAAGTAATTATTCACAAATATTGGAATACTTGAAGATAAAATGAGCAGTCCACAAACAGCACACAATGATCCAATAAACCTTCCAGAATGAGACTTTGGGACATAGTCACCATATCTAACGGTTGTCATAGTAACTACGGCCCACCACCAGACAGTAAATAATGCAGTGATGTTATCGCGCGTCTCGGCAAAATACAGAAAACTGGAAAAGATGCACCTGTCAAAGAAAATATAAAAGAAAACCAAGCTTAGAGATATCAAATTTTTCATTGCAGTGTAGATCATGACTTCGCAATCAGTGATATTCATAGCAATTATAGCAAGACGCAAAACTCTGAGCATCTGTAAGAATTCCAAAAGGTCTATGTCATTGATTTGATAGTGTTCATCTCTTTTGACGTTCTCAACAATTATATGAACATAGGATGTGACAATAAATAAAAGTCTATGACATTCACTACGGACCTGAAGTTAATCGTAAGACTTGGAAAACAGATTAATCTTATTATAAGTTCTATACTGAACTAGACCAAGGTTGCCATCTATGATTTCCATTGTTGCTTACATTTGTCGGAAGATTTTTCGACATTTTAACTCCTGCAGCAGTAAATCCATTTGTTGAGAATTGATTACTTTCAGCAACAGCAACACTATACTATTCATAAATTTCATCAATGTTCCCTTTGTAATCTGTGATACTGGATTGATCCATGTACCTAGCAGTTCACATTTGCCAAGTTTCCCTTGGAAGGATGGGTCTGTTTCCGGTGCCATTATGATGACGGTAAGAAGAACCATAAAGGTCGCCAGGTAGAAGAGCAACTGAAATTAAAAGGATCATAACTACTTAAATAAAGTAAACCTCAAAATATCCAGATCGGCAGCACATTTCAACAAAATATTACGTAAAATATTCTATGAAACTAATTCAATCAAACACAGTCTTTTTATATCTGCATCAACTCTGAACTCTGTAACCGAAAGAACTTTAAATTGCCGTAATAATAACTAACACATGCATGTCTATATTAACAAAGTATGCTGTGTTAAAGAAAAGAATAAAACGAAGAAACGGTAAGATCCCAAGGACCGCCTTGTCAAATTCCTAAGGAAATAAAAAAATTAAAATGGACACGGGGAGTTATTTAGCTTCTTTATATTATTGTCATAATAATTAAGCTGCAAATACAAAATATGTCAAATGGACCACTTGACAAGAAATAATCACGAAACACACACCTGTTTGGTAGTCGTATATGAACTTACTTTTGCGATGATTGAGGGAGATTGGTAATCTAGTATTTCCCAAAATCACCCAAGCTGTCTTGCTCCTCGAAAAACCTCTGACACCTGGAACAAAAAGATTAAACTGAGGTGGCAAATCTACATATTTGCGTCTCTGGAGGATCGCTTTATGACGAATACGGTAATTGATTATATATCAAAATCAGCAATTTCATTTCTATATGTTCTTTCTTTACATAAGCTATAATCATGTCGTGACAATTATTTGTTATAAACGCAATAATTGTAAGTAGCAGACACCCGTTGCTTAAGAATATTTTTTTCAGACCGGGCTGTGTTGCCGGCAGTCAGGTTGAATTGATATATTGTGTTATACCTTTAATCTTTTAAAAGTTGATTAAACTTGTATCTTTTATCGTCTTGATCATTTATCAACAATTGGTTATTTTGTGTGTAGACACATGGTTTTTTCCAGTTATTTCTTCATTATTATCTTCCATATCTTTTGTACTTTGTCACGCTTAAATAATACACAAAAAAATAAATTCTAAAATCAAAGACACATTACACAAGAACTGAACTCTGAAGCATTGGATATTTTGTCCAAATAAGGAAGCCATATATATATCACTAATTAGTGTATATTTATTGTTTTATTGCTGAAAATGGTACAACTAAACTTGAAAATCGTCAACTTTGAATTTTGCAACTGCAGTTCGCATAAATTCAAGATTTAGATATGCTTAGGAATAATAAATTCATTCTACTGTTTCTGTGGGATAATATCAATAACTCTTCATGACTATGTTCAATATCGGTGGTCAAATAACGTTCTTAGAAAATCTTTCAGCGAACAAAGCATTTGTTTGAAGGCTAAGATTATATACAGTTGAAAAGAGAGAGCAAGCCGATTGATGAATCAAAGCATAGGTAAATTATTTTGCATTTCTTGTCAAAGAGTTGTGTTCTTAGACCACACAAAAGAATTTGCATATAATTAATGATAATTCCACAGGGATACATTTCATTTTGTATATCGAAAACAATGTCATACTTTGTGATGGATTATACATGCGCGACATTCTGTTTCTTCTATTATGAACAGCCAATATAAAAACAGGATAGTGCGACCAAAAAAGAACGCATAAAACTAAGACGAGCTCTCAGACAGGTTGTACAATATAAATATTATTGCTTCTTCATATTCAGATAGAGTTGCAAAAAAGTATTACACAGAAAAATATTTTCATTTCTGAGCTTGGTGGACGAAATCAGAAGATTTTCTGATACAGCGCGCAACAGTAGATGAATAAAAACTGCACGTAAGCAAAAGCATTTATCTTTTTCTTGTTCGTCATAACTGTGTGTGCATGAATGTGAGTTACGACCAGCAGCTGAAAGTGATTGATCATTCTGCAGAAGCATATGCCTATCTGAAGTGGTATACCAAGTGAAATATTTTGAACGAAGAGATATGGAACTGGATGAAATGACAGATTCCTTTCGTCGCAATGGATAGTTCCGATCTCTTAATCAAATTTGGCAAAATGACCAATCAGAAGTAGGCATTGACTTCATATTTGCTCACAAACACGAATCCGCGCTTGATTCTTTCAGAAGCATCTAAGAATTACACAGAAAACACTGAAAATGTATCAGAAAAATTGTTCATCGTTATGCTTGGGGCACATGCTATACAGATTGTCGTTATTAGGAAAGGATTTAAGAGGGGTTTAAATTTTTCTTTCTTAAATCAAGTACCAACATGGATAAATATCCGCGTTTTAAGTGATGCATTATTTATCCTCATATTTCATATATAAATGCATAAAACTGTTTTTAAATAATTGTAGCATTTGTTGTGCATTGGAAAATGTTGAATACATTTTTCTGCTAATTGTGTGATTATATTAAAATTGTATATCCTATTGGAGGCATAATATAACAATTGAAAGAGAAACGTTGTGTATACGTGTTGTTTAATTTATTACTTTTATTACCTTAGTTTGTTTTTCTCTTTGAAAATTAAATTGGAAAATAGGAATCCTGCATCATACTTGATTTTTGACTATTTTATAAAAAGTTTCACAATTGAGCATGTCTAATTACAAAGATGGATTTTGACATCAATTAATTCAAAAAATTAACCTTAATTATTTGAATACAGCTTTTAGTATAGGAGGTCTTCAAAAATATTTAAAATTTATCAATAAGTAAAACTGTAATACAATATTTATTATGCCTTTATTAAGCGCTTGGGCTATAACTTATCTATGTCCTGCCATATATATATATATATATATATATATATATATATATATATATATATATATATATATATATATATATATATATATATATATATATATATATATATATATAAATGAAACAAGTCTCATAGAAATTACCGATTTCAAACACCCTCATAATGTTATAATATCAATATAGTAAACTGAAACGAGTCACACTTATTAGCTAACAAAGGTCAATGCGGATGCAATTATATCTCATCAACGTGCATGTTCCTGCTTATTTCCATATTTCCTTCTTTTTTAAGAGATTATGTTAAATGATTGCTTTTCATGGATCTAAGAAAACTTAAATTTCTGGTTTATCAATGATAACCTTATGAAATGTTTTATCCGTCGAACTGAGGAGAGATGTTGACAGGGTTAAAAACGTAAAACTTTTTCCTTCAGTCAATCAGACAACTTGGCGTAAAGTTTTTGTTATATGTATTTATTTTTAATATCTTTTATTCCTAAGCATAATGAAACTATGAATTGTAGCAATACAAATATTTTTTTTAAAATTCTGATATGAAAATGAATCATGTACGATATAACTCTCACGGTTGCAAATGTTTTAACGCTTAGTGAAGTCTTTCTAGAAATTCTGATAATGTACAAGTATGCCTAACTTTGCAAGAGCAAAGTGAGTTTGTTACTTTGTCCTTTTTTAGGTAAATGTTATCTTCTATTTTGTCAGAATGTTCATTCGCCAGCAATATTTTGTAATTTTGACCTGATTATCGCCATCGAAAATTATAATTTCATAAATATATCCTTATTTGTTGTAGTTCGACGGACGATCTGAAAGAATCTTGCAGTAAGGATATCAGAGTTTCATAAATATTGTCGAGAATATTTTCCAGTGCGTATGTCGCTAATCATACTAGATCGGATCAGTATCTCTTATTTCTGGAAATACGTCTGATGTCATGTGCTTGATAAAAGCCCGTACAAATAACTCAAGAAGTATTCCACTGCATATGATGGGATACAGTGCAATCTATAACAGATAAAATTAAACGCATTCCTTAATCCACATGGCAAGGCGGTATATGTGATCGACCAGCCAGCAACTATTACCAGGCCATTCATAGTGACAGCTTCCTCGAATAACCTATTGTGAAGTTACCAATCGAAAAGCACATAAGACAAATCAATATTTTGATTTTATATTTGTTGTATCAGTTTAGCTTGAGAATAAAATTTGTAAGAGCTTTGTAAATTATAAATATTTTTAAATAGTTATTAGTCGTACTTGATATGCACGTAGTTCTTCTGTAGTTCATACCTGCATATTAAAAAATAAATTGCACAATTAAATTCAGTACTCACAAAATCGAGACTTCTTTTAGCTTTCACTAGGGTTGCCACTTTAATTAATATTGACACATATGTTTTAACAGTATTATGTTAAATGTTCAGATACAAACACAAAACAAAACAAGATAATGAACAATTGATAATAATCTATTCTAAATTTCATTCCATTTCAGATATGTATTTTGACTGCTGGCTACATAGACTGGCCTGAACAATTTTCTTTAATAGCTGGGGTCAGCTACCCAGCCTGCAGATTTAAGTAAACTCCAATAATTGTGTGTCCTTCTGTTTATGCCTAGATATTACGAAACTTGAAAATTTAAACTTAAACTGTATATTTTGTTCCAAGCAATCCCAAAAGATTTTGTTTCTAAACGTCAATTTCGATCAGATTAAATTTGAGCCTTTGGTTTCTTATGAATTAGTCACAGATGAGTTTTGGTACGCCATAATTGATTGGTAAGAAGGTAATCAAATAACTCTTTATCTAAAGTCTACTTATTGATAAGGGACCTTTCCGAATAATTAATGGGTAACACAATAAGTATTTTGTCCCACTCACTTTAAATGGTAACAGTCTGACAGTTCTTCTAACCGATTTTCCGAAATTCCAATTCCTTCTTAAAAGCCCCTGGACATATTCCACTGAGCATGTGCAATTCACCAGTCGGGTAGTAAGCCAGGATGGCAGCAAATCTTTGTGCCGGCCTGTCAACAATAATTTTGTCCTTGGAGTCGGATGAGGAAGATCAATCACAGACAGCATTCAGATATCCATTAGGATATCTTTCCAACAAAGACACCACCGACTCACATAATCACTCTTGCCATTTCTGTGCCATTCTATCATTATATTATGTGAATGTATTGATTTATTTTTCGTTTTTGTTTTGTTTACTTGCTTAGAAATTCGGTTTAAGCATGTACTACAATATTAATTGATACGTATATATATCACTAACATCAGATTACATGTATATGTAATCATGGAATATAGTACACAACTCGTTGATTATATATATATATATATATATATATATATATATATATATATATATATATATATATATATATATATATATATATATATATATATATATATATATTTGTTCCCGACAATGTTCTGTAGTGCTTATCGATATTTTTGCTTTTAACGATTACATTAGTATATTATGACTAACTGAGCAAACACGCAAACACATTGTTAATTGTGTCATTAAAAACAATTACCATATATACGACCAGTACATATATAACAATTTAGAAAACATTCTTTTGAAAACTTTGAATGGAATTTTGAGAAAAATTGATTTAATCGTGGAAGCGCTATTATCATTTCGAATTTGGATTGACTTTCAAGAACTATAAGTTAGGTTTCTTATAATGCATTGTTTCATTTCTGACGAAGAATGTAGATGTGGAGAAATACTGGAAATTCTCCTCATTTGAACATAATAACATTTCCATCAGTGAATTAATCAATAATGCATTTGTATTGTTGTTGTAAAATAGTATTGGCTATATCATACCGAGGAAATACCTTTCCCAAGGGAACGACAATACAGACTACAGCCTACTCTTGTACTACCAGTCTAATGCTCTCCCAATTGAGCTACCAGTCTAATGCTCTCCCAATTGAGCTACCAGTCTAATGCTCTCCCAATCGAGCTACCGTCAATACTTCATCTGTAATGATTTACATACCACCAAACACTAACCTATTACTAAACGAATTAGACATTCTTCCCGTGCCATTTGTTTTACTCGGGGATTTTAATGCCCATAATATTTTATGGGGATGAAATCATATAAGTGACAGAGGTCACAAAGTTGAAGACTTTATTTCTAGACACCATGTGTCTGTATAAAACCAAAACACCGACATATTTACACCCAGGCACGGGTACATACACGTGCATCGATTTGACAATTTGTTCTCCTTCGTTGCTTTTGGACTATGAATGAAAGGTCGCTGATGACCTTCACAGCAGTGATCACTTGCCACTCTCCCTTGAAAATATCAACTCTACTATTGATGACGCAATTCCAGAAGGGAATATAAAGAAGGCCGACGACTGGGGTAAGTTTGAAACACTGTAAAACTAGGCTAAATGAGGATAAAGTCTTCAACGTTAATAGCCCTATTCAGCATTTTAATTATATTTTAATGAGATTGCAGAAGAATCCATTCCCAAGTCCTCACCGAACTGTAAAAGAACCCCAAAACCTTGGGTCACTAAGGAATGTAAGGAAGACATTAGTCAACGCCGAGAAGCATTGGAAAAAAAATAACAATCATCCGACGCCCAAAAAGTTAAGTAAATACGGTATACTCCGGGCCAAAGCTCGCCGCGCAATCAAAGAAAGTAAACGAGCATCATGGAAGAAATATGTTTCTTCTTTAAACTCTGGATTCTATAGTAAGAAAGTTTGGGACACTATCCGCAAAATAAACAGAAAGAGAAAACAAATTTCTCTCCGACATCTGAATTGAATAATAACAATTTTAGTTCAAAACTTGACATAGCAAATATTGTTGCTGGCAGTTTCTCTGAAATTTGTTCTCACTAATCGAGCTTGTGGAGGCTTTAGACAAGGCCCATGATACATCCGCTGGGCCTGACGAAATACATTACCAGTTTTTTAAACACCTTCCAGAATAATCATCTTTAACATATCTTTTGAAAACCTTCAATGATTTATGGATAACTGGTAATGTACCTAAGATTGGGAAAGAAGCAACAGTAATACCTGTTCCCAAACCAGGTAAATATAGCACAGATCCTACTACCTATCAACCCATTGCAATGACAAGCTGTGTGTGCAAAACAGTGGAACGAATGATAGATTCTCGACTTGTATGATACTAACAATTTAATATCTCCTTTACAAAGTGGCTTTCGATATGGCCTTAGCACCAGTGACCATCTTGCTACACAGGAAACATTTATTCGCGACACATTTATCAAGAAGGAACATTTAGTAGCGGTTTTCTTTGATTTAGAAAAGGTCTATGAAACGACCTGGAAGTACGGGATACTAAATGACCTGCACGATCTAGGTCTAAAAGGCCGTCTACTCTCTTTCATATCAAACTTTCTCTCTTCATATCAAACTTTCTCTCAGACAGAGAATTCAAGGTACGAGTGGGTTCTACCCTTTCAGATCTGCACGAGCAAGAGATGGGTGTGCCTCATGGCAGTATTTTATATGTGACTCTTTTCCACATCAACATTAATAGCATCAGCAAGTGTTTGGCTCCTGGTGTGGATTGATCGCTATACGTTGATGACTTTCTAATATGGTATCGATCAAAACACATGCATACAATTGAAAGAAAACTACAGCAAAATATAAACAAGATTCAAAATTGGGCCAGTGCTAACGGTTTCAAAATTCTCGAAATCAAAAGACGGTATGTATGCATTTCTCTCAGTTACAGAGACATCACGCTGGACGGAACACCTATTCCAGTTGTTGAGGAAACAAAGTTTTTAGATATTATCTTCGACAGAAAACTGACTTTTATTCCACACCTAAAGAACTTGAAAGCTAAATGCTTAAAATCTCTAGATCTACTTAAAGTAGTAGCGCACACTGACTGAGGTGCTGATAGAAAAGTCATCTTCAATGTATATAAAACGTTTATTCGCTCCAAACCAGACTATGGTGCAATGTTTTTGGTTCAGCCAGAAAGTCAGATTTGAAAAATGCTTGATCCAATTCATTATCAAGGAATACGAATCGCTCTGGTAGCGTTTAAGACATCCCCGTGTGAAAGCCTTCTTGCTGAAGCAAACGAACCACTATTATCACATAGTACCAAAAATGCTTTCCGCGCAGTATGCTCTCAAATTAAAATTAAACCCCCTGAACCCTGCTTTATCTGATGTTTTTCAACCAAATACAAAATCTTATACGAAAATAATAAAAAAACGCCATACCTTCCTTTGGCATTAGAATATCATCCTGCCTTGACAATACAAAAAATGATCTTTCTAAAAATTCTGAAAACAGGCGGTTCCCAAACACCACCCTGGCTACTTAAACAACCAAAAGTACTTTTTACGCTACACGATGGAAAAAATCCGAAACAAGCCCATCCATCTTCCACAACTCTTATCATGAACTCCTCACCGAATTTAAAAACTACACAAGAGTATATACCGACGGATCAAAGGATGAGGAAAAGGCTGCTGCACCCTTCGTTTGTGTAAATCACACAACACAAGTTCTCTTATCAAATGGCACATCAATTTTGTTCAGCCGAAATAAGAGCAATAGACCTTGCTCTACAATATATCGAAAACAAACGTATTTTAAATAGCACCATCTTCTCCGACTCCCTATCAGTACTTCAGTCACTACACAATAGAAAACTGGAGAACCCGTTGTTGACCAATGTTCTCGTCAAAAATACAAAACTGAGTACCTTCCACAATATCGTATACTGCTGGCTACCTAGCCTTGTTGGTATTAAAGGTAAAGAAAAGGTAGATCGCGCTGCTAAAATGGCCCTATCTCAAGAACCAACTGATTTCAAAATACTGCATAATGATTGTAAACATAGAATCAAAGAGACTTTACGTCAGAAGTGGTAGGTATCATGGATAGATGTAGCGAAAAATAAACTTCACGCCGTCAAGCCAACCCTAGGAGAATGTACTCCTTCCTACAGAACCATGCGTAGGGAGGAGGTAGTCAGTGCAAGAATCCGAATTGGTCATACTTTTATAACCCACTCCCACGTACTGAAAGGTGAAGACCCACCAGAGTGCGTTTCTTGCAATGAACCATTCACTGTTAAGCACTTTGTGATAGAGTGTTTCGACCTACAACCTACACGCGATCAGTAGTACAATGTGCATGACATAAAGGAACTTTTTGATACAATAAACATCACTTGTATTATAGAATTCCTTAGAGCAGTGAACATTTACTCTAAACTCTTCACTTTTATGCCATCACGTAGAACGGTTTTATGTAATATATATACCGTCCCTTTTTTTAAATACCTTTTCACCTGTCATCATTAGCATACACCATTTACATCCCCCGTTGATCGGGAAGCTTTATTTTTCACCGTTACCATCTTATCGTTTTAATTTCAACGATTTGGTTTTGATATTAATGGTCGATATGTGACTTTTTATAAGTTTAAACGATTATACATATAACATTTAGTATAGCACTAAATAGCTTAACAGTGCTGGTGCGCCGTTAAAATGCAATCAATCAATCAATCAATCAATAAATCATCTGTAATGTAGTTATTAATAATGGAACCTACCCGAAGATAATACCTATAATGTGCTGGTGAACAATATTTTTGAATAATGTTAAAACGAAATAATGTCACCAGTCTATCAACACCCTCTCACAGCACAGAAATAAGAAAATTGCCAGTAAAATTACGCCAGCCTCAACTTTAAAAAATATTAAGCTTTATTCGGAAATGTATTAATTCACTTTTGCTGGCATTATTGATATGGAAAAACGAATACTGAGATTTAATATTAAGAATTATGACTTTGGGACAATGTTCAAACAAATTATTTTTGTGAACACAAATAAAAGCATTTTTTTCAAAAGAGGCAATATAACGGAGCAATAATCGTGTTAAATAGAAAAACCAAACGTAACAAGAAATACGTTTTGATACTCTTTGTTAGAGTTATTGGATATAAGCCTGATGTATCAATGACAAGTGTTTCATTGGCTCTAATATATAAACATTGACCCGTAACCACTGAATACAAAGAGCTAAAACAAACTCATTCTCAAGTGTAACAATTCTGATTTTGTATCACTTTTCTTCGTATGAAGTTAAACTTATGCAGTCCAGGCAATATCTTATCGTTTTAATTTCTGGAAAAGTGGCGAATTTTTCAGTGATATATATTGGTTCTATTTTGGAGTTTTCAATCTGAGTATAAATAATTGGGTTCAGGCCACTTCGTGATTATGGGTCCAGCCTTTCAGATTAAAAATTATGTGCATAGTATGCATTAAAGAGTGACATAATTCGCAGAGCAGAAAACGTAGCAACTAGTCTAATAATTGGTAGAGCATAAGACTCAGTAACGAGTCCTACTCTTGACTCTTTTACGATTAATACAAATGATAAAGCAAACGATTCAGTAACGAGTCATATAATTAGTAGAGCACAGGGCATTGCAATGAGCTATATAATTATTAGACATATGAATCATCAATGATTCATATAGTTGGTAAACCATAGAATAAGTAACGTGTCATACAAGTGTATGTCTTTGTTGCATAATGTGTTGGCTTTTCTTAATGGTTATACACTATGTACATTTGTATCTTATACCTGATTTTGTCAAATGGAAGATTCGACATTTGTGAAATAGCATCCATACAGGATGAACCCTCTCAAACAGGAATGTTGGGGAAAATAATTCATTAGTTGCTGGAGAGTTATTTCATAGAACACAATAAAAGCGACTGGAGTTCACCTTGCTTTATGTTGCTGAAACCAGATTCTTTCCGCATGTGTACTATATAATATTGACTAAAATAGATTCGTTTCCATTGGCAAGAATAGATGGTTGCATTGACAAAATTGGAAACGAAAATATGTTGTCAAGTTTGATTTTCTGAAAGGATTATGGCAAATTCCAGTTACAGAAAGTGCGAAAGAATTTGCGGCATGTGTAACCCCACATGGACTTTATTAATATAAAGTGTTGACGTTTGGTATAAACAAGGAGGGTTGTTCTTTCCAATGTTTAATCAAAATGATTACGCCTGGCTTAGATACATATGACACGTCCATTGATGATGTCATCACCTACAATGACACCTGGAAATATATCTTGGAAAAGATCCGGAAATTCTTTCATAGACAAAGTGATGCAATTTGACAATTAATTTAAGTAAGAGTGAGGTCTGCAGTGCTTTTATTGCATTACTAGGATATATTGTGGGACAAGTAAAGTTAAACCTATAAAAGTTCAAGCTAAAGCTAACTCAGAGTTTCCTGTGCATTTTTTGGGTATGGCTAGATATTTTAGGAACTTTTGGTTGAATTTGTCGATAATCAGGCACATCAAAGAAAAACACAATCTGATTGCAGATGCTCTTTCACGTGTGGAGAAGCATTATATTGCTTCATTAATAGTATGTGTCAATTACAATAAATCATTTTATGTATTTTTCAATCAGATGCATATTTTACTAATATTTAAAAGAAAAATTTATTGCATAAATCTTTCTTTTTCTTTTCGAATGGAGGTGGAATGTAAATTTAAATCTTATTATTTGTTGCCTTTTCTTCATAATTATAGTGAGATTATTCAATTGATTTGGATATTCATACTTTCACATTCCTTTGGAAGGTCATTATTTACACGCATCGACAAAACAAGCGTTAAAAGTAAATGATAAAGTACGTGGTCATGCTGAAAGTGTGCCCCAGTACAAACCAGCTTGAATGTCTAGCGCTGTAATGTCACACTGAAAGCAACGCATGTTGCAAAATACATTCGTACAACTCTGTACTCTAACTAATAGAACCAACATGATCTTTTTTTACCCATTTTAGTAAGTTGTCGCCATTGTAAAAGTCCATATAGACCAATATTCTTCGTCTGGTTGTTCCTTGTTGACAGTTAAGGTGCCGAGCATTCAATAATCAGGACTGAATAGAATATACCTTGGTTAAACTATGAATATAAAACTTTTTGATGACAATTAATAATTATTGCACCATCACAGCCACATTGGCATGCACCTTAAATTGAGTTTATTTGAAATCATATCCGTAAGAACCATCCTGGGTCTTAATTAACACTCTTGATACAAAAATTTTATTTCACTGTAGGGTACCCACAGTGTAATGTCTACAAAATATCAATTTATCAGGTCTATTTTGAATAAATGTATTAAAAACAAACATTGTTTTGCGATTTGCTCTATCAGTTTTATAGAATTTGCTGGCCCTAGAGATGTCCCATAGTCCACGTCGTTGAGAAGCATTGTATACTGCGTCTTAAATACTCTATAGAGTTTCGGTTCGTGCTCAGAACCGTTAATGTTTCTGATAGAGACAAAATATTTTAGAAAGCAGTTCGTTAGATTTCTTGTGGATCATTTATGTTGTTCTGGTTTTCTTTCATTTTCCGAAGCCACATTTGGGCATTTTTCTTATCTCTCCAGCTTTTGCTTCGATATTTTTAAAAATCTTTTTATGAACTCACTGACATAACCGAATCTAGGTTGTAATTTGCATAGAGACCAGCATATCGGGATCGGAGGATTGCATTGTATGTTTCCCTCGAGGCCTTGCCGAGCCAGGATAGAAATAATGTAACCCCTAAACTAGGACTTTTTCTTTTTCAAGGCACGTAGTATTTAATCTAGCACTATTACTTCCTCACCTTGCTCTATTCAACATTCGGTTTTTAAACGTTTTATGATAGTCTAAATAATTATACCATTTGATTCATACTTCCTCTCCTGCTTCTATAAAAGATATTAACAATTTAACAGTTATATCAACGGGTTATCTTAATTGCAATAAGAACGTGTTACGTGGTGCTCTTTGATAAACACCATGTAATGAATATGTTAATGAAGACATTTGCTTGACCCGTTGACCCAAGGGACAAAAGTACAAAAGCATCAAACGAAAAATGTAGCAACAAGAAACATTTGATGGAGGAGTCGTGATCTTATCACATTAAACATTATAATTATTTACAAGAAAATAACCACAAAAATAATGAATTATTTGTGTAATAGGATAACGTTGAAATTTCTGAAAAGCAATTTTATGGGCACATTTTTAGCTGGCATGTGGGCAGGATGTCAATGGTAACCCAGCTGAGACAACGGGCCGAGATAAGAAAAGTAAGTTTATCAATCAGCCAGATTTACCTGCCGCATGGGTGAGACATAGGTGTCTTCAGGAGCATCATTTTCGAGGCTTGATTTGTAAAAATGTTTGTTCTTTAAGATATTAATAAAACCAGTCTATTTCAATATATTCAGTTGTTTAATTTGATAGCCATGCAGTCCAGTTATCTGCTTTATCAATCAGCTGTTTCACATCGTGTGTATTTGACGTGACCGCCATTTTAAAATACCTTCGAAAACTGAATTAAATAGCAACAAAGTTATTGAGACTTGACAGCACCAAATAAGTAGTGTATCTGTAAATTTCAATAGGCATGACGTCCTTTTGATGTATATTTATTATATGCCACATACAATAATAAAACGAAAGATTAGTGGCATCGAATAATAAGGTTTATTTCGTTGAGAGGTATGAAACGTTAAAACAGCTAGGCTCGCTTTGAGAGCAAGTGACTATTGTATTCGAAGCCACCAATTTTGCATTATATTTATCGTGCAACCCCATAACAAAGCAGAAAGTAATGAAATATGATTCTGGATAGCTCAATTCCGGTTATAACTTAGCATAGTCTGCAACCCGTCCTTTTAGTTGCTCAGGCTGATATTTCAAAGAAAAGAAGGACAAAGGACTGGACAAATCTCAGCGTGGCCTCATCACCACGTAGGAATCGTAACCTCATTGTGTTGTCCTCCAATTTATTTCATCAACAAATACAGTTCGTAACATGGTACTACACATTTGTAAAGAAACACAAAAATACTTCGATGGAGTGATATAACGAAATTGCCGGACAATATCTGAGATCTCATTTAAATGATGACGTTTGCAAAGTAAAATGGAATGAGGCAAAATTATTATGTCTTTAACGAAATAATATTTCGCGCTAAGTTAAAGGAAGTCTAATCGTACGTTTAAAGTTGAAAGAGATTTCAAATATGTTTTGGTCCAACAGAAAACCACGCGAATCCACGAGTGACCTTCATAAACACGTTGATGAAACAAATGACTTTACGCGACTCATTTAAGTACCAAATGCAATGCAGGCAATGGCAGCTTCTATAAATCTTTCCGAGATGTATTTCTGAAGACAGCCGGAAAGGCCTGAAAATGTTCGACTCTGAGTTGGTAGTCACACATCTGTTTCAGCACAAAACTTGAATCCCAGCTCAGAGAAAATGAAAGAGAGACTGTTTTCTTGTACACACATTATTAATTATTCTTAAGCCCTGCACGCCCTAGCACATTAACACTGCTAGTTTATATGCCCTGCACGCCCTAGCACATTAACATTGCAAGTCTATATGCTTTGCACATCCTATCATAATTAACACTGTTAGTCGATATGCCCTGCACACCCTAGCACATCAACGCCGCTGGTTTATATGCCCTGCACACCCTAGCACATAAACACTGCTAGTCTATATGCCCTGCACACCCTAGCACATCAACGCTGCTAGTCTATATGCCCTGCACACCCTAGCATATCAACGCAGCTAGTCTATATGCCCTGCACACCCTAGCACATCAACGCTGCTAGTCTATATGCCCTGCACACCCTAGCACATTAACGCTGCTAGTTTATATGCCCTGCACACCCTAGCACATTAACATCGCTAGTCTATATGCCCTGCACACCATAGCACATTAACACTGCTAGTCTATATGCCCTGCACACCCTATCACATCAACGCTGCTAGTCTATATGCCTTGCACACCTTAGCACATCAACGCAGCTAATCTATATGCCCTGCACACCCTAGCACATCAACGCTGCTAGTCTCTATGCCTTGCACACCCCTGCACTTCAACGCAGCTAGTCCATATGCCCTGCACATCCTAGCACGCAACGCTGCTAGTCTATATGCCCTGCAAACCCTAGCACATCAACGCTACTAGCCTATATGACCTGCACACCCTAGCACATTAATACTGGTAGTCTATATGCCCTTCAAACCCTAGCACATCAACGCTGCAAGTCTGTATGCCCTGCACACCCTAGCACATCAACACTGCTAGTTTGTATGATATGCAAGCCCTATCACATCATCACTGCTAGTCTTTATGTCCTGCACACCCTAGCACATTAACACTGCTTGTCTGTACGCCCAGCACACCTTAGCACATTAATATTGATAGTCTATATGCCACGAACACCCTAGCACATCAACACTGCTAGATTGTATGCTCTGAAGATCCTAGCACATCAACACTGCTAGTGTATACGCCCAGCACACCCTAGCACATCAGCACTGCTAGTCGTTATGCCCTGCACACCCTAGCACATTAAGACTTCTAGTCTGTACGCTCTGCACACCCTAACACATCAGCACTGCTAGTCTTTATGTCCTGCACACCCTAGCACATCAACCCTGCTAATCTATATGCCCTGCACACCCTAGCACATTAACACTGCTAGTCTATACGCCCTGCACACCCGAGCACAAACGCACAGCTAGTCTTTATGCCCTGCACACCCTAGCACATTAACACTGCTAGTCTATATGCCCTACACACCCTATCACATTAACACTGGTAGTCTATATGCCCTGGACACCCTAGCACATCAACACTGTTAGTCTGTATACCCTGCACACCCTAGCACATCAACACCGCTAGTCTGTCTGCGCTGCACACACTAACACATCGACATTGCTTTTCCATGTGCATTGGCATATTCAAACTGGTTTAAGGAATGGAACTATAACAGTTAAACATAGGGACTTTTGCATCTGATATTTTTCCACACAACAATTCAGCGCCATTTCTATCAGCCTCATGTATCAGTCAATTTCCTAAGGTCATTTGATGACCAATGAAGAATTCTTAGAACTGTAAGTTAACAAAATTTGAAGTTACTTTCTATTCGTTTGTCAAATAAAGAAAGGTTATCGTCTTTGCCGAGAACTGTAAAGAATTCTGGATTAGAAGTTTTAAACCTTTGTTAACTATCATTATTTTTTTTTCATTTGCTATTTGTTACCGTTGTAGTTGACCTGTTTCAATGATTAGTTAATATAATCAGACATAGTTTCAAAGTGGGGCAGAAGATATGATCAATTGTATATGTGTTACTGATAACGTCAGATTAATCAATAACGTTCGTTCCCTATATAATTGAATACATTGTGTGAGAAACGTTTACCGGTGGTTTATATGCTTCTTTTCTGTTTGTTTCATTCAGATCGTAATTAGTTTGTTGAAGAAATCTTTGGCCACATTTCCGAACGATAACCAGCAGTTGAGGGTGATTATTAAATATTATTTCATAAACTAAAGATAATTTATTTATTTCAACAGTCATAATGCTTTTCGGCTTGGTCTACATCGACACCGGTATAGGGTGAAAGCTGATCATAGTGGAAGTCTGCTTAAATTTAACGCCTACTCATAAGGAACGTGTTCATTATGAAGATTAATGACACAATAATAGAACCAGGATGTAGGTCTGTTTCCTTTATAAAACATTCAAAGTTGTCCAAACTCTAAGCAAAGCCAACCACCACCACCCAAACCTAAAAATACAAAACCAAAAATAAATGATGTTCGAGACTTGGAATCGGATTAAAATGTTTACTTCCAATAATGATGATCGGAATATTAAATTTATTATCATAGAAAAATATTAGCTATCTATTATGTTGTTGACAAAATAAACGTCACTAGTAAAGTAGATCATTGATTTGATTTTTGATAAACGTTAATTATATAATAGAAAGCTGCATATCACATAATCAAAAAGTATTCACATAATCCCCAAAATATTAAATAACTAAAATCATACTGTGGGAGCCCATGTCACAAGTGGCTCGTCCCTTTCGTGTTGACTTTTTCCCTCCCTTATAAATTGATGCATGTATGCAGACACCCGTGCCTATATCGATTCTTTTTCGTTTCATGACCTTCACAGCTTTTTCTATCAGTTAGAATAATTGTTTTATGGACATTTGACACGGCACATCAGTATGTAAAATACTATTTTGTGTAAGCGGACATCACGAGTACGGATTTCATTTGTATGTTGTTGGCTTGACGTCGCTTGCGAAGATTAGGAAGGGGTATGTCCATGTCTATTGCACGCGCTCTGGCGGCTGACGAGCCCTATACGTGACAGGAACGTCCTTCCTCGGAGGCTGCAGGGGAATGTCTGGGTTGTGGTGGGCACTGTCGATGGTTCGCGTTTTTTTTTTCGCCATCGTTTTTCCTCAAAGATGGCCCGTCTGTTTTATTCAAAAGTGTCAGCGGCCTGGTGAACTGTACGTCGCCAGCTTTCACAGTCAGCAGCATGTGATTGCCCATTGGCGGTGATCGATGCCAAAGATGGTGAGGGTATTTTTCAAGGTGTCTTTATATCTCTTTCGTGGTGCCCCTCTATCACGGTGGCCATGTGACAGCTCACCATACAGTGCGATCTTCGGCAGGCGATGATCCTCCATCCTGGACACGTGCTCTTGCCCAGCGAAGCTGTATCTTCATGAGCGTGGCCTCAACAATGGTGATCCCTGCTTGTTTGAGGACTTCAGTGTTGGTGACGAAGTCACTTCAGTGGATGTTGAGGATGGTGCAGAGGCAGTGCTGATGGAAGCGTTCAAGGAGGCGGAGGTGGCGGCTGTAGGTGACCTAGGATTCGGCGCCATATAGGAGGGTGGTCAGTACGACAGCTCTGTAGACGCTTATCTTCGTATCTCGCTTGAGACTGGCGTTGTGCCAGACTCGTTTATAGTCATTCGACAAGGCACATCAGTATGTAAAAGACTATTTTGAGTAAGTGGACACCCGGAGTACGGATTTCATTGGTATGTACAAGTATTTGAATGTATCAAATCATGTTTAACACTTTATGGTGAAGTTTTTTTTTTTGTGAGCGAAAAGCTTTCTCGTGCCCTTTAGTGGCTATTTGTAATTATACTGAAGCCGTTTTAGCTATATATCTTTGATGAAGCGCTTGAAAGAGTTTGACGATAAAATAACACAATTATGGAAGTGAATATATCATGTTCTGCTAATCAAATTTAAAATGTATACGTTTGCTTATCTTGATGGGGATGGCGACGGTCGTCATTTGGCATGAACCATCATGTAACAAGTAATGCCAGATTAAATAATCCTTTAGCCCACATTTTATCTTGCTTTATTACTTTAAAGTTTATCACTTATGTCCAAAATGTGAATTAGTATGAAATATTTGTTTTTCTTTATTCCCTAGAACGATTTAATGACAGAAAATATATTACGAGATCTTTACGTTCTTCGTGTCAATACCCTAATTTATTATTGATCTGTAAATTGGTGTGATTCAATGACGGTTAATGTTGTTTTCTAATGGATAGTGGGACAAGCGGAATTCAAGCTGAAATACACGTATAAAAACCATGTAAATATTTCATAATGGCTGCAAAAATTATAAACAATCGAATAAAATGAAGCTTCATTTACAATTTTAAAACATGTATCGATTTCCTGAGTTGATCGTTAGTTCAGGTAATAATGCATGTCATGCAATTCCCTCGTGTTACGTCAACACAGGATTTATTTGTAGTCATAATGATAATAGTAGAATATATACTCTCTAAACTTTAGCCTGATTTGTCATCACACGAAATTGTTCTGCATCATTAATTTATAATAGACATTTCAGATGATGATGTGGAATTTTTTCATAAAGAGGGTACTTATTTGTATTGAAACATCATTTTTCGGATGCGAAAGTAGCCATTATTTCTGAATACTTAGGAGAAAACACAATGTAAACATATTCTTTATTCAACACATACATTCTACGCAAATGCGAGTAGTATATAGCCTATGTGAAAAGACGTAAAAATAGCCCTACGTTCAAGCCTTATTGACATACAAACAGTTGTCAGATTAAACTGTAATGCATCTGAAAAGAATACATTTCAATATAAATTGTGTGTGAAAATTCGGTAACAACATTTTCAGAAGGTAGCAGGGTCGTAAATGTATGTTTATTCCGTACCCATTCACTGGGTACATATTTCAGAAAATGGCGTCCGCTCCGGTGACCTTGTCGTTATAGCATCCGCCTCGGACGCGGGTGGTCGCGGGTTCGATCCCCGGCCGAGTCAAACCAAAGACTTACAAAAATGGTTCTGACAGCTGCCTTGCATTAAGAGGTTAATGTTAGGACGTGTCGGCCTGGTGTCAGGACAATGCGACTGGGTTGGACGTCATGTTACACGTCTGCGGCATTATTCACCAGTGCTAGACATCAGTATAAACTGCCACACTGCAGACATCATAACGATATGACTGAATTTTTTTAAAAGTTACGTTAAAAATCCAAATCTCACTCACTCACTCACTCACACACACACACACACACACACACACACAGACAGACAGAGCAAATGACAGAAGGACATTGCTGAATAATGAGTTTGTTACTTTTAATAAGAGGGAGGGAATACGCGGATGATAAAGAGACTTAGAGATTTGTCTTATTATAAATAATTCCATGTTATACATTTAGTTATGCATTATTTCAGTGAAGGTATGAACCATCTGTTAACATTTACGTAGAAGTGACAGTCACAATCTTCAAACATGGGCCCATATGATGTTGAATCTGTCATTAAAAGGACACTTCTGTCACTTCTTTTCTAAAATATTTCAATATATTGGAAAGTAAGCCATCAAGAAGCATATATGTTTATTTCTTCATCTGTCGAAATTATTACTAATTAATTATTAACACGTAACAAACATGATGAACGTTCGACTTTTCTTGAGTAAAGAATGGTGGGAACAGTTCTATTACATACCTATTTATCACTTCATGATTGATCTGGTGTTTGTTTCGGTAATCAGTTAACCACTCCGGTGGCCTAGTGGTTAGAGCGTCCGCCTCTGATGCGGGAGGTTGTGGATCGAAGCCGGCCGAGTCATACCATAGACTTCTACAAAATGATACTAACAGCTGCATCGCCAGGCGGTCAGAATGTCGGCCAGGTGTCAGAATAATGTAACTGGGTGGTACATCATGCTACATGCCTGCGGCATGATGTCCCAGTGCTAGACATCATTTTAAACTTCCACACTGCAGACATCGTAGTGATATGACTGTAAGTCATTCTGTTTGGAAATGGTCAATACAGGCACGTTATAGTTATAAAACATCATTATTGCTTTGATCCAAGTCAAGGGATAAAACTCATTTGATTTTCGCGTATGAATATATATCCATTTCTTTTAAAATCAGTACCAGAAGTCCTACGATGAAAGCTACGGATCACCACACTAAAGAGAATGGAAAATTAATTTACAACTATGTCAAGAACTCATGCGTGGGTATTATTGGGGCGGTGTATGCGTGTGTGTGTGTGTGTGTGTGTGTGTGTGTGTCAAGTTTCATCGGGATAGGAACAACCTTTATCGGCCATGAAACGAATGAATCAGAAATTCTGCAGCAAAGTTTCAATGAATAGAATCCATTCATATTCTACTTATAAGCATTTATTTGACAACCATTGTTAAATAAACAAAAAGACGATCAAAATGGTTATGTTAAAAATTCATAGAAGTTAGAGTGTAATTATTAATTATTTTTATTCCAATATTTACATAAATAATTCACTTGTACATGCAATGCATTTCTAGAAATTAAAAGAAATTAAATGTACCTATTAAATTCGTTAATGAGAGACAATTTTAAGATGCGATACACTTATTTCAGATTAAGCCTATTAATTTAAATTAAATTTTGATTAAAATTAAAACATATGAAGCTCGACAAAGTATGTGTCTTTACAAAGTAGTCCTATCTATTTATCCAATTATCGATGTTTTTTCTTTCTGAGGTGTGAACTAACTAAACTAACTAAATAAGGTCTTGTAATTAATAAATAGCACCTGACAGCGGGAGAGTTTAAATATGACATTCGGATTTACTAGCTAAGTTACTGAATTAATTTTAACCTATGAATGTGAGAAACTATCAAAAGATATGGCTCCAGTACGTGAGAGTTGCTCGAGCTCTTTGATATCAAAGTTAACACATCTATTTCTACCGAGGTGTACAAGAGAGATATTCATTTTTCTTTATAGTCATGCCGTTATATTCATTGAAATTATAACTAGCTACATTAGAAGAAGAAAAAAACACGCTATACAGTTTTCAAAGTTGTTTAGACAAAGGAAATATTTCACGTAATAGAGGGGTCATAATGATAACTGTCAACCAAGCTCCATTGCTGCATTTGCGCTATTGGTCAGATGAATGGAGGCAGAGAAGTTCATTGTCATGGCGGTAACGAAGCAGAGAGTCATCTGCGGCAATGGACTGTACTCAGTATGGACATCAAAATGTTCCAGCTTCTCTTCCAGAGGTAATAATCACGGTATTCCTCTTTCTACTATTCATTCTCTTCATTCTAATTAGGGCAGCGCAAGGCAATCACTCAATATCGAACAGGAACAAAATCCCGAGATCTCCTGTTTGTTTTAGAGAGATACGAGTTTCAATTTGTTATTTTGAGAACAATGGGATCTTTATGAGAAATTGGAGACTACTTGAGATACCCGCTGCTGCCAGTGAACAGTGAGATATCAAACATTTGTTCCTAAGTCATATCGGCCTCAAAGTCTTTGTCTAGCTGTTGAAACCCCTTTGGCTGGTCATTTAAGTGCCAATACCACACATAACAAGATATTGGATAATTTGTATTGGCTGATAATTAAAAGTGATATTTGTAAATACTATAAATCTTGTCACATTTGTCAAATGGTAGAAAAACAATGTACCGAAGGCTCATCTACAACCTTCGAGCCATTTCACAGATTAATGGTAGACTGTGTCGGTTCCTTACCTACGACCAAGTAAGGCGCCTAATACTCGTTGATCATTACGGGTGCGTCCACAAGATGTACGGGGGCAATTACTTTCAGGAATATTAAAACAGAAACTACAGTCAAGGCTTTGATATTTCTATTTTACATATTTTGAACTTCTCTGATATGTGCAGTTTGCTGGAGGATCGAATTTTATGTCAGGAATTTTCAAATAAGTTATTTATGTATTATGCATTTAACAGTTAAAATGCTTCATACCAACCTGAGGGTGTTTAGAATAATTAGGTCCCACTTTGAAGAAGATGATTCGTCATCTTGGTTTGATACATAAAACGACTGGGATGAAGGTGTTCAGTTGCTGTTTGCTGCTAGAAAATCAGCTCAAGAATCATTTTATTTTAATCTTTGTGATACAGATTTTGTAAGACACACTGTTTGTGGACCAATACATTTATTAAAAGAGAAACTTATTTCAAACGAAGATTCCAAGATTAATCTTCTTGATCGTATATCTGAATTTTAGAAATACAAAAAAAAATGAATTTTAAGCCTGATGATTGAGTTCTGGCTCTCTTGCCGTTACCTCAAAACCCTCTTTAGGTAATTATTATGGTCCTGATATAATTAAAAAGAAAGTAAGTAACTTAAATTATATTAGTTAATCTCCTGATAGGAGGAAACAGAAACAACTTTGCCGTATGAATACTTTTAAGGAAAATGCTGTTAGAGATATCCCTGTTAGTCATTAAATAAATTTGACTGTGCATGTGCCACACGATGGCATGCAATCTAACTGTAGTGACTTTGGTTTAATCAGTCTTTGGAATTCAGAAATTAATAACAATCTGGTACCTGAAATTTTCACATCTGCAGCAACAAGAAAAGAGTGAACTAAAGCAGTTTATTTGTTAATATGTGTACATATTTCCAGATGTTCCAAATAAAATTGTCAATGAGAATGATTGTATATTCACCTCCTGTGGGAAAAAAAACCAGCGTCCTTAAATGATGTTGCTTCTCAAACAGGAGGTTTGGAGAAAAAATAAAGTTTTTTCCGACGATTGATTTCATCGAACAAAGTACGAATGACTGGAGTTCACCACGTATTTTTGTGTTGAAACCAGATAATACTTACAGTATTTGCACCGAGTACAGAAGAGTGAGCACTGTCACTAAAACAGACTCTTTTCCAATGCCATTAATTGACGACTGCATTGACAAAATTATTGATGGCAAATATATGTCACCAAGTTTGAATTTTTTGAAAGTATTCTAGCAAATTCCACTCACGGAAAAATAACTTTCGGCAATTGCAACTATGGATGGACTTCACTTCTATAACGTTATGCCGTTTGGAATGAAACTTTCTCCGTCAATATTCTAGCGTATAAAGAACACGAATATATCCGGTCTAGATAACTGCAATGCGTACATATATGACGTCATCATCTACTACGATACCTGGAAAGATTACTTGGAAACTATTCAAAAGTTCTATGGTTGACTCAGTGGCAATTAATTTGGGTAAAAGTGAATGTTGCCGCGCTTGTGTTACATATTTAGAACATACTGCAAGACACGTTAAAGTTGAAGCTGTAGAGGCTTTTAATAAATTAAAGGCCATACTTAAAGGCAAATATGTTCTTTTATCCATAGTCTTCAGTCAATCATTTTAAATTGGCTGTTGATGCAAGTGATTTGGGGGTTGCTTGAGACAAAAATGGGGTGGATCATCCAATGTGCAATTTTTCTAAAATACTAAGCAAAAATATTAAGCAAGCAACAGAGAAATTATTCATCGATTGAGAAAGACTTTTTGACTTTGATATTTTCTGTGCAACACTTTTAAGCATGCATTGGTCCAGCTCCTCCGGTTATTCAGTAATCACAACCACCTCTTTTTATCAACAAAAGAAAACAAATATCTTAGTCTATTAAGGTGGAGTTTCATGTTGCATGAATACAATATTGACATTATAAATACATCAAGATAAAAGATAACCTGATAACAGATGGACTTTCACGAGTTTAAAAGTTCTCTACTTTATTTTTTTATTATTCCGAAACATCGTCATATATAGTGTCAATTAATATATATATATATATATATATATATATATATATATATATATATATATATATATATATATATATATATATATATATATATATATATTATTGATATGTCGAAGACAGTTTTCTTATCTAAATCATTATTTTTCTTTATGATGGAAAATGTTATGTATTTATATTGTGCTTTTAACTTTAGCCTATGACTGTACATTATAAGGATGACTGGTAAGCAACATATTACATAGCTAATTTTTGTCCATGATTGTGGGTTGCACCTTAAGATAATATTTGTAGACATATTTACTTAGATTATAGTTCAGAGCATTGGTTTTCTCCTTGGAAATTCTATGGTCGACCTGATTTTGTCCGGTTGCTAGGTAATATTTAAATATACAGACCTGACCTTGCTTACGAATTTGATGGGAATTTCCAGGTCACTTTGCTTTTTTTGTTCAGGTGAGAGTCTGTATATAATGGAGAAGAAGTAAAGAATTACTCATTCCTATATTTAATATGTGAATATGAAGTATTTATATAACTTGGAATTACAAAGTGCTCATTGACATTTATGGACTCCATTTGGGTTACTACATTAATTAATATGGGCACGCATTTGCTTTAACGGTGTTATGTTAAACGTTCATATATAAACTCAAACTAAAATAAAATAATGAAAAGATGATGACAATACTGTTCTAAATTTTACTGAATTCTGGTTATACATTTTGTCGCCTGGCCAACGTACCTTGACTGGAAAATTCACTAAAATAGCTTGCACCAGCTACCAAGCCTATCTATTTATAATTGTTTCGTGTTATGTTCAGGCCTGGATATCGCACAATTTCAGAGTTTAAAACTGTATGTTGTGCCCTCTAGTCAACAATAAGTATCTTTGTGGAGTCGGATGATGAAGATCCCTGGAAGAGGGCATTCAGGTACTCATCAGGGTATTGTTTCAACTGACCTTGACAGATTTAATCCATGTAATGCCTCTAGCTGATAATGACAGATAGATCCATGCAAAAGCTCTACCTGGCTTTGACAGATTTGATCCATGTAATACTTCTACCTGCCAATGACAGATTGATCCATGCAATAACTTTACCTGGCCTTGACAGATTTTATCCATGTAATACCTCTAGCTGGCAATGACATATTGATCCACGCAATAGCTCTACCTGGCCTTGACAGATTTAATCCATGTAATACATCTAGCTGGTAATGACATATTTGATCCATGTAATACATCCAGCTAGCAATGACAGATTGATCCATGCAATAGTTTAACCTGGCCATGACACAGTCGATCCATGCAATAGCTCTACCTGGCCTTGACAGATTTGATCCATGTAATACATCTAGCTGGTAAGGACAGATTTGATCCATGTGATACATCTAGCTAGCAATTACATATTGATCCATGCAATAGTTTAGCCTGGCCATGACACAGTTGATCCATGCAATAGCTCTACCTGGCCTTGACAGATTTGACCCATGTAACACCTCTAGCTGGCAATGACATATTTGATTGGTGTAATACCTCTAGCTGGTAATGACAGATTTGATCCATGCAATAGCTCCAACTGGCTAGGACACGTTTGATCCAGCTAAAATATCTTAAATCTGAAGCAATTTAATTGTACCAGGAACAACTGTATTATTTCACCAAATCATGACTCCAGGTATATTACGGGTAAACTCTTAGCAATTACAAACAATGTTAGGTCTACTGGAAAACACATAAAGATTGATCTAATTTAACAACAATAACAACAACAGCACAACAACAACAACAATAATAATGATAATAATAATAACAACAATAATACTACTGTTGCTAATAATAATAACAATAATAATGATGTTAATAATAATAATAATAATAATAATAATGATAATAATGATAATAATAATAATAATAATAATGATGTTAATAATAATAATAATAATAATAATAATAATAATGATGTTAATAATAATAATAATAATAATAATAATAATAGCAATAATAATAATAATAATAGCAATAATAATAATAGCAATAATAATAATAATAATAATAATAATAATAATAATAGCAATAATAATATAATAGTTTAATCGGGGAAAAGGATATTCGCTCTTTTGGTTTGTGTCATTGGAAGGTTATTTACCACAGAACTGTTTTAAAGACAACTTTATTACAGATCAAGTTTTTGACGGTACAGCGATTTTTCTGTAAGACAACAACGAATTAACGAATGATGCTATAACAAGACTGAATACAAATATACTGTCTTATGTAATCTCTATCTTACGTTCCCAGGAACAAAACAAAACCAGCTGTTATACAATCTTCTCAACATTATATTCTGTTGGAAACTAGCTCTTAGTGAAGAATGTTACGACACATGAAAACAAAAATGACCACACTATAGATCTATACGACTTGTTCAAAAGTGAAGGTTTGAATATGATGGTGGTGGTGGTAGTGACTTTGTGTTACCCAGTGACATGGCCAGGAAAATGTTCAGTAGTCTTGGATACAGCAGCAGTTTCAAGGAATCCAGAGACTCATTCAAATTTGTGTTAAAACCTCCCATCAACACCGAGATAAGAAAGGAACGGCATTTCAAGACTGATATGTATTAATGGAATGATAACGATGGTGCGTATCCTAATGTGACATTTACAAGCGTTATGACACGCATATGTCCAGATGTCATACGGTGACGATTGACTATTGACATAGTCCTGTTTAATAACGTCAGATAATATTACTGACAATTAAAAAAGCAAATAATCGTATTTAAAAATTACTTACTAGGTGAATCGATGAGAATTGTAATTTTTTATCGAGACTAAATAACGTATAATAATTTTGTCAATGGTAAAAAGTAAACAGTAAAAAGTCAACAACAAAATAATTAAATCGGTTGTGGGCAACATAACATTTTAGTAACAAGTGTAGTGTCTCGTATTTTATTTTGAAAATGGACCTGGGCAAGTAATTTATTTCCTGTACAAATATTTCCAACCTCGAATCATCTGCGAATATCACTTTTAGACATTTTCAGGATCGATGCAGCGACATTAATGCCTGGAAAGTTACAGCTTAACTTTAGATGGAACAAGAATTACGTACAGAAGATCACTTCTGGTGTAACACATTGATTCGCTACCATGCGCACCACTTTTTTTTTCTCCAATGACAAGTGTTCCGTTTTGCTACGAACCCGAAAACTATTAAACTAGCATATCTCCTTGGCCCCACTGTCAGCATCACTTTGCAGACTCGTTCCTTTCATTTTAACTTTGTCCCCTCCACTTCTGAAAAAATTCATGCGGGCGCTCATGGCTGTATTGGTTCTTAATATTAGTTGTCCTGAAATATCACAGTTCCGTTATTGAATTATGCTCTACAGCTTTAACTTTAAGTTTAATTGATTGGTTAATGGGCATTTTTAGTCCATATCATCACATAAAAGACTGTATTACTGAAGTGGGCATCCGTAACATGGTTTTCATTGGCATGTACAAATATATACACATATTAAGTTATGTTATAAACTTCATGGTGAAAATTTATTTATGCTAGTTCATTAATAATCAATACAACATTTTTCCTAGAAGATAACGAGAGAGCAAATTCAGACTGAAATCTAAACAATAAAAGCGTTTAAATATTTTAATAATGATGCAAACAAACCCATACATACTCGAATGATATGAAGTGTCCATAAAACCATGACGGCATTTATTATTTTCCTGCAGCTATTGTTTAATATTGAATGCAATGCAATTTTCTCATATAAAGGTTTAGTTTTAGAGTAATAATAATAGCAGTAGACTATATATAATCTAAATTGGAAACCAATTTGTCATCGTATGAAATTGGTCCTTTTTCATATATTTCAAACAGACATTTCAGATAATGATGGAGAAACTTTGCATAAAAATGGGGACTAATTTGTATTGAATGATGCCAACACAATACAATTTGGTAAACTATGTGCAAAATCTGGAACAACTTATTCATTAACTACTAGTATCATAACTGTATGTATATTCCGTACCCTTTTGCTGGGAAAACATTTCAAAAACTGGTAAAAGGGCAGCGCTGAAGAACCAGCTTGTGCACATGTAATTCAAGGGAGGTAATAAGCGGATGATAAAGACACTTCAAAAGTTGTCTTATCTTACATTCTTCTAGGTGTATCTGTGTATATATTTACATTCGTCCAGCGAAGCTATAAAATATGAGTTAACATTTAGGAAGAGAGGACGGTCACAGCCTTCAACCAATGGCCCAGGTGATGTTGATTCGGTCATTAGAAGGACATTTGTTTCACTTGTTTAATGTAGGATTACAAACACATGTCCAGTTTCAAAGTAAGCCAGCAAGACGCTAACATTTTTGTCGTTACATTTGTGTGGAAAGGAAACAGTGTCGACACTATTACTAATTAGCTTTAAATACGGAATTTTGGTGTGCGTTAATGTTAGACCCTTTTAATGAAAAGAAGTGAACTTGTATTGCATACTCATTTATGTTTACATGCCCGTCTAGTGATCGGCTCTAGTAATATGTTGTATAAGTATGTCTAGTGATCGGCTCTAGTAATATGTTGTATGAGTATGTATAGTGATCGGCTCTAGTAATATGTTGCATGAGTATGTCTAGTGATCGGCTCTAGTAATATGTTGTATGAGTATGTATAGTGATCGGCTCTAGTAATATGTTGAATAAGTATGTCTAGTGATTGGCACTAGTAATATGTTGTATGAGTACGTATAGTGATCGGCACTAATACTATATTGTATGAGTATGTTATCATTTCTTTTAAAAGCTTTAAATCTGAGCTAAAGATCACCACCAAATAGAGAAAGGAAAAATAAAATGCTCTTGAGATATACGGAGATTACTTTGGTGGGTACTGACCCGGCATTAATCATTTTGTGTGTGTGTGTGTGTGTGTGTGTGTGTGTGTAAACTGTCATCACAATAGAACCATCTTCTGTATGTGATGAAATAATATGTCTGCGACAACACAGCTGCAAAGCTACTAGTGGCACTGGACTGGAGTCAATAGAACTATTAAAATGTTGAAAGATCTCATGCATCAATGATGGAATTAAGACAAGAGTTGTGTTTGAGATGAATTCTAAATTGTATGGAAGCAAAAAATTCAGTGTAAGACTTTTAAGAGATAAAAACCAATAGACTTAGGCCAAATCTTGTTCCATGCTTACTGGACAAATATCAGCGGGAAACACTATGGCAAGATAGCTAATTGCAGCTGAAGACTTTTCAGAACATCTGGGCAAAGAGCTTCCACCACTGGAGGTTAAGCTAATGTGGAGCTAGATGAAAGAGATGCGGCAAACAATCTGACACTAATACGACAAATGGACGGAATGCGTGATTTATGTGACGCTGAACAAACGATATATGTCACTATCCCATTCAATTTGGACATGAACAGAAAGTTGTTCAAAGCTCGTCTCATTTTGTTGTAATTGCCCATTAAGCTGTTATAGTGTTACGTGTTTAGGCTCGAATAAACAGTAACACAAGAAAGAGTGAAAACAACAAGCTTTGAAAAATATAATAAATATTTCCCTGGAAAAAGTCTGTAAAACTGAACAATTATGAACTTACGGGTTTTAAGAATAAAATAAAAAAATAATCCAAGAATAATTCACGAACACAATTTTAGTAGTCCTAATAATAAAATGTTCTAATAATTTCAAGTTCGAGTCCAGTCGAAGAATCCAAGATGGAAGACGATGACGTATGCTGTAATATATAGTGTTGAGGTCTACAGTTCCTTGTAGAAACAGGAAATATCACTCCGGTTTTGGAAATCTGAATGAATGTTTTTATAAGAGATGTCTTTGTTCAAGAATTTTACGTGAGCACACGTATTTTCAAGGGAAAAAGAATTTTTTTTTTTTTTAATTCAAGTAATTTGAAATAATTCCAAACAGCACAACATACAACTTCCAGTGTAACAGCCCAACTACTGCTGAGAATATCTATCCAAGACAGTAGGGGCCCCGAGTGGCCGAGTGGTCTAAAGCGCTCTCCGTTACGGATCACTGTCATCTCACCTCTGTCTGCGTGGGTTCGATTCTAGGATTCGGCTAACGTGGGTATGTGAGAAAGCTTGCCAGTAGCTTCTCTTGGGTCGATGCTTCTTCCCGGGGGTTTCCCGGGTTCTTCCTCCACCATTAATACTGGCCGCCATACATAGCCTATCGTGTGCTGAAATATGGCGTTAAGCCCAACAACAACAGCTATCCAAGAAAAAAGTTATGTCGTATTCTAAAACGCAAAAAGGGGGTCACATGATCATGTTCCAGAACCGCGTCGAAAGTAATTACTAGTTAATGATGACGTACACCCAGTGTGGTACTGACGAAAACCAACCATTTTATTCTAAGAAATACAATTTTAAAAAAATTGTTTACATAATAAACATGGAGTCCCATCATGACCTCGACAACAACCAATCATTCAAAAATAAAAATAGAAATTATTTACGTCGTTGCTACTAATTTTGGATCAAGAGCAGGATCTAGATCAAAACCTGGTATTTACAAAATGAACGGTCAAGGTCAAACTATTTTCTGAAAAAGGTATCATCTCTAGTGAATAAATTTACATTACAACAGCATGCAAAACAATTCTTTCTTTTTTATAAAACTGACAAACAAACAATTAAATTGAAATAAATATATAGTAGATCAGATATAATTAAATCAAATATACATACCAATAGGGAAAGCTGTTATTGGGGTTCTTGTAGAAACAAATTATGCTGGACTGGAACATGGTTAAACAGTTATGGTTTCCATTAGAAATGAGACCATGTTGACTGCAGACAAAATCTGTCGCCAGTTCACTACATTTAGAGCAGATCACAACACAAGCAATTGTAAGTACGTCTGTGTTGCAATAGACAATAGGTGGAGATGCTAAAGTTGATTCTGTTCTTAGTGATGCTTAAAACAGTTTTAAACCAACGTGGGAAATTGAATGATCTGATCCCACACATTGGGAAGTTCCATGTTCAAACGATGAAGCTTTTTCATCTTTCAGTACATATATGTTTACTGAAATAAGCAAAAGGAGAAAAAAAACTGAAATAGAAGATTCTCGATTAAGATGTTATCAAACCCCGCTGCAGATTTATTTCCAAAAAGGATGGAGGACACAGATGGTGATGTTAGATTATCAAATCTCAACTTTCCCATGTACTAGATGCCACTCTGTGTTTGTATTGAGGGGATTGTATCAGGTATCGGCATTATCAAAATTGTCTCTGGGGGAGAGGAAATATAAAAACAGTTGGTAGATACCATTATCATTCATGGGCGCTAATAAAAAAGACTCGTCTAAACATGACGGAGACTTTTAAGAATATTCTGCTGAAAATTGAATGTTCTTGTACTGCAATACAAAGAAATCGACTTAATACGGACACGCAGAATAACAAGACTTCAAACAGATCCATTAGTGTACATTTCCTATATATATTAACTGGGCAAAAAACCTTAGACGCAAGGATGCTTGGAGCAATGAACAAACTTATAATAACAGACGTCGATCAACATTGAAACAAAAAGTAAAACAAGTTAGAGGTACACTTTCACTAAAGACTCTGAGATCAATGAAACAAATGTATACAGATGGTATTAAATTTAGTTCACATCATCCAGAAACCATGAAATTTACACTGGAAGACGAGAATATACGGTATCATGATACAGGCTCGTGAGAACTGCATAACCATTTGGTGTCGGCATGTGGGAGCCGCTAACTAGCCAGCGGACTCCCTGTGCCGACACCAAATGGCGAATTCCAACTTTTGATACGGAATTGACTCTGACCATACACCCCAAGGTAAATGTCCAAATATCAAAATTGGGGTGGAAAGGGTCAGAGGAAACTCAGACTAACCAATGATCAGCGAGCGAACCGGGTTTGGAAACAAGGCATTGGTCTCACTAGAGCCATGCTTGGATAGCAGAGCTTTATGTTGAATATCAATCGTTTTATAACTTATGATCATGCCTTGACGCTTTGAGCGAAGATGCGTGAAAACACGTTCCACAAAGACAACTCGAATTCTAACGCATAATTGTCGAACAGAGAAATTTACATTCCTGGAACTCTGATTCAATGGGAAAAGCTGTGAACGTGTAGGAGTGGCCCGTCGACATTTTTACGATCTCAGTATCAAGCGACAATCTTGGGCAACCATCGTGCATTTAACACCAACGTTGATTATGCCGCTACCGCGAGTGGTGAAGCTACCAAGTATGACATTTGTGCGAGAGGTATTACAAGTCGTTCACGGGAATAATACAATTATCCATCATTATATATTGTCGAGAATGTCCAAGGTAGTTAATCGCGTGGTGCCCGTAGGGATAAGTAGTGATTCCATCAACGTAAACCTATATCTTGGTACCGAATGGGGACAAACGTGTGACGACACACAACAGTGTGATGTTTCTTCAACCGAATAAGATTTGTCGCGTGTGCGAATTCACGTCGTTGCCTACAACACTTGGCATACATGTTGTGTTTCGGATCTTTTCCTATCACGTCAGGCGAACTATGTTGGCATTCTAGATGTTTTTACTATTTAAGCATTTAAAGTCCGCGTAAATACCACATATAACTTCCATCTTGATTTACGATGGGGTAACATTCAGAATAGTCTTGCCAGGTTCCGTTATTGTTGTACGTTACGGTTTCTCGTTGACTCCACGTTGTAAACATCATAGTCGTTAAGCAGTTGTTGGATGCTGAATACAAGGCCTGCAGCGACGACAAGGAAACGTATTCGTGTAGCATTAACTGTGTTGGAAAACAATTCGGGAAAGAATTTTTCCACATGTAATGGTATCTCGCCACTGGAACATATATGTTGCTCAACAAATTTGATCAAAGGTGTACCGCACACGCGTCCCAGTGGATAGCCGAATGGGCTGAATACCACTGTTCCACATTATAATTGATATCAAAATTATCAGAAATCTGTACTAGAAATTAGTTGTTACCAAGCTTAATTTTACCCATATACTGTTGTATTTTCGAGGCAGTTCTGCATCATCATCGTGGATAAGATCGCTCATTCGAAACACAGATTGTCGTCATTGTTCACATTTATTAGAGGTGTAATAGATGCTGGTGTTATAAGGTTTGCACGAGGAAATATGAAGATGAACTTCTGTGCATCTGGAAGGAATTCATCCTTAATCCACTTGTATACTTTTTTCCAACTTCTTGATGATCTTTGAGCAAGGTTTGTCATTTTCATAGTTGATGGCTTCCTTGTCTTCACGGTTCGTGATTGTAAAGGCATCACCCCAAAACCACTCGCTTTATTAGTGAAATTATGCCTTCCGTGAGATTAAGCGATTAATTATAAAGTCCGAAACAAATCAAGGTTCACCTTTAACCCGGAGATGTCAGCGTGCTGCAATATTGATATAATTTCCGGACGTATGTTTCAAAGAAGCTTCGTTTGGTTTTACATGGTTCGCATTTGATTGGGATAAATGATCTATAATGTAAATTCCTAAAGTGCCTGTATACTGTAAACTATGAAACTCGGATTCGTCGAGCTTTCACGGCAGCCCCAGCGACAACAGTACTTGTGAGAAAGCGGCGGTTGTGTTCCTCGTCTGTAGGATATGTGTCATTTCGACCCGCCAGGCCCAGAGAGGAATCTTAATATGTGTGTTTGATACTTTTGGTCTCAAAAGAAAGTCGCGGCCCCTCAGAAGGAAGTCCTAATATTGCAAGTAAACTTGCCTTTGTTGTACTTCTCTGTATACTTATTCCACGTTCCTCTGATTGCTTGTTTTGATATTATAATTGGTGTGTGTGTGTGTGTGTGTGTGTGTGTGTGTGTGTGTGTGTGTGAGAGAGAGAGAGAGAGAGAGAGAGAGAGGGGGGGGGGGAGGGGAAAGCATGACAACGTGAAATCCGTGCAGTCGAAATTACTGAATATCATTGGGATTCTTTTGGACTAGGTAGGAATTAAAATGGTTATATACTGAAACTTGTTTGTCGACGACATTTGGCGGATTATTGCAGCATCGAAAGATATTAGTAGAACGATAAGTTGCAAATACAAACAAAATTCCACGGATAATGGAGGTGTATGGAGGAGCTGTGTTACAATAGATGACAATTCCCGGTCAGACCAATTTTAGGCATTACATTGCGTATCTTCAATTTATATTTCACCTTACAAGAAAACAAAAAAATCCCGACAAGTTGTGACTATAACGATATAATTGCAAGCAATGGTGCCAGTGCATGTCTTTAAACCAGACCGTTACCATGCTAAATGTGAAGCATTGTGCTACACAATGTGATTCCCCTCAACCTTGACACCCAACAGCATTGAGTGACAAATGTGATTGTAGACATATATGTACTAAAGTAAGCACAGTTCAAGAATTTAATTGAAAAAATGTGACATAATAAGTTTTTTTTTTAAAAAATCTTTTGAAAGTTTTCTTAAACTTTTTATTATTTCGTATGAAGAAAATAAAGGAGACATAATCAAATCAGGCGTTTATGCTATTATCATGCTTGGTCTACCCACAACAAGTGTCCAACGAATGTGGAGTACTTGTCGCCGTACACGTTTTTGATGCCATGCTGATCATGGACTGTTCTCACCCAAACTCTCTGGCCCTCGGCACAGTGCATGATCACGGCGTTTCCAGCCTGACCATACTTTAACCCCCCTGAGTTAGAGTGCACTCCCGCCGTGTAATAGTCGTCCAAAACGATGTATGTGTCAATAAAATCCTCATCCTTCGACAAGATTGTCGTCTGGAAATAGTATGTTCCCGAAATAGGGCACGTAAATAATCCTATTAACGGGTCGAAACCTCTGCCCTCGTTGTGAATGACGGTGTCGAAGTGGATGATATGGTTGGCGCCAAGGTTTGCGATGTCGTTCTTAACATAGGCCGAGAACGCGACTCGATCAGTATATAATGTTGCTCTGCGATCTGAGGCTGAAAATTAAACAGAGAAAAAAAATTATTATTGTTTAGTCAGAGGATAATTTATAGTGATTGCATTACTTGACATCTTTCAAAAACGGCAGTAACGGAATCTAACAGAAATCAGAACCATATTGTAATCAAACACCTCGAGGTCTTTTCGGAAACATTCCATTACGGTAATACTTCTAGGGCGTAATGCAACGTAACAACAGCGCACATTGTCAGAGAATAGCGCAGAATTCAGTAATAAACTAAACTATTATTCCACTCCACGAGTATTCTGATATCATTTTTCAATATTTTCGCTCAGTAACAGAAAGTTTTGATGTACATGCTTGGGAAAAAATGGTCATTTTTCAGACGAAAATTAACATTTTCACTGGAGCTGACCGTCATGAATTATATGATTGGTTGATGATGTATGGTGTTATTTGGTTATCAAAGGTGTATGCACACGCATAGTAGCTCACGTAGTATTTCCGAGGTGATATCCAGACAACGCCAAAGGAAAGGCCTGAGCGTTCCCCGCAGAGGTCCTTATCATCTCTTGATAGCATGTCTGTTTTGAAAGTACTCATATTCCAGAATATGTACCCAATTAACTTTTTTCTTTGTTAACAAGAGAAGTGAAAATGCTATAAGCTAAGAAATATGCTTAAAATCATGATTTATCGAGGTTTAATACGACATTTCGTATGCTTAAAACCAGTATATATCCTGGCTTGATATGAGTTTTATATGCATCAAACCATTTTATATCCAAGTTTGATACGAGAATTGATTTGTTTAATACCAGATTATAGCCAGGTTTGGTACGGCTTTTAATTTGCTTTTCGACTAATACTTATGCCGTCACACGCAAAAGTGTTAGTTTAGGATTCAATATTCCATGTCTTCTATTTATTTAATGTATATAAACTTTATATGTGATTCCTCGGTGAAAATTACTTTGTATTTCTAGAAAATCTCTGCAGAACTACGTGAAGAAAATTTTGAATATTATGCATTGCTATGTAGCAAATTGGCTTATTAAAAACCAACTTAATTATTTTATGAAGCTTCGATAAAGAAACCGTGTAATACATTATTTCCTTGCTGTAAGAGGTATAACGATAATTTCTTTCACCCTCCAGAAACTCGTGACAGCACATGAAGATAGATATTAAAATATTATTTTATTAATCACGCTTCATCTTTAAGAAATCACAATTTCGAAGCAAGTCGTGTGTGTGTGTGTGTGTGTGTGTAAAATGGTCGTCATTTCCCATCCTCCTTTTTTATACCCATAATACTCATATTTAATTTTTAAAGAAATCATGAGCGAAAGTGCACCGGATGTTCAAGTACTAAAGTTTAAATGGACGGATAATCCACTTATTGATAATACTGAATGCTAAAACTTATTCTTAAAGTCTGCCTCTGAAACGTAGAGCTGCGTTCTAAGATCGGTTTTAATCATCTTATCCTAGTGAGAGTTACGCTACGCAAGCTAATGTTGACAACGAACAAAGATCAGGCGACATCACCTCACCATATTATAACACAGGATGCTTCTAAATGAACGTATTTGAAATCTTATCAAGATACTAATCAATGAAGTTCCGACGATTATTTGTTTGATTCTATGGACCTTACCATCTACAGCCCTTTGATACGAATGTATTCTGTTAGTTGTATTGGCAACAACATTAACATATGGTGTGTCGTTTACATCCCCCTGATTTGTAGCAGTTGACTGTTTTGGAATGCCGTTTAAAGTTTCCTTTTTATCTGCTTCAACCTTGTTTATTTTTAATTTCATTTCAAGGTCACGAATCCTTGCATTTGCCTCCTGCAGCTGAGACTCTAAATCACCCAGTTCCAAAAGACGACTTTCAGCTTGGTTCAGACGAACTTGTAACTCCCTCATCAATGGCAGATACTGCATGCTGGCCCTTTGTCCTTCCTCAAGTTCCTTAATTCGAACAAGAAAATGAGCAAAATCATGCTCGTCACTTGCATTACACATAGTAACCAGGAAAACAGCGTGCAGTATTATCCACAAAGCAGCCATGTTAAAGTCCGGCAGTGAAGTAAAGATCAAGTAGATTTGTAGAACAGGTCATGCTATCTGAACCTGAAGATAAATTTAAATCTTGTTTCATGTAGTACACTGTCCGTGAGAGCTGTGTCACATGTACCTTTTAAAGACACAATAACACTTCGCTAGCTTTTTTAAATAAAAAAATGCCTAATAACGATTTATTTTTAAATTAACGGCATTCAATGATTTTCAGCAACATAGTAAGCAAACACTCAGTTAAATGATTCTCTGCATTTGAAACAAAATCATATGCAGTACTTTAAGTGAACCATTACACATTACCAGTCAGATTCAAACTTTGTTGCGTATTAGATAGTGGTAATGATGGAGGCTACAAGATAAATCGATTATTAGAATGCGCCTTTAAGCTAGCATTCATATTAATTTAATGACAAAAACCAAAACGTTGTAATAATGATTTTTTCTTGTATTTAACATAAACTATGCTGATTCCATATTACACCCACTTCGTGAACGTTTTGTTAGGAGAGGACGTCAAGAGATAAGAAAGCGTTTGTCAACTTCACCAACCTTACTCACTCAAATGCGTAAATTTACTTTTTAATGAATGGCTGCAAATATTGTACAATTCATTACCAATGTTTCCGCTGTCTATTTCACTCCTCTTCTAATGACCTCTGGATCTTCTGATATCTGTGAATTTCTTCTGGAAACCATTTCAAGCTGCAGAAAAGAGAGTTTGTCTTCATTAGGTATGTTTGAGGTACCACCAAAAAAGGCTTGACTTTTAATTAGGAATAATGATACCATAATGATAATAAGGTGAACAGGAGTGTATTAATTCATCCCTTTCACCTATAATTGACATATATGCCTTCACTGGAATGTCGTAGCAAAGGATGAAGTCATTCTGTTGGAGTTACTGTTTTAATGTACTAAAGTCCTTTATTTAAACGATATATACGATTTATACGATTCTTTGAAAATCGTATAATATCACAAACCAAAGTTTATTATAGGTAATGAAGTTTCAATCATTGCAGAATATATTTTGTTTCACTAAACGGTACTTGTAGATATACTTTGAAACCTAAGAAAAAGCAAGAAACATATAAAAACAAACGAAAAACACCCCGCAAAACCAACAACAACAGCAACAAAAGCTTTAACAAAACAAAATGAAACTTAAAACAGACTATTCAGTGGATTTCCTTTTAGGACAGACTATTTCAATTTTCGACTTTACATAATAGTCATCTGATATGAGCGTCTTTTCCAGACTGTTTCTATACTTTACAGTAAGTCAAATTCGGGCAATATGGTTGATATCTCCTTATCTTCTTGACCTAACACACTCAGTGCCTTGGTATATTGTCGTAACTGTTAATAGATACACTTATTGCAGACATTTCATGTCTTTAATAGTAATATGACATACACGTAGTGAACTTTGTCCATTTTCCTACAAAAATATTTTTCATCGTTTTATTTCTGAAAAGACATATAGCGTGTATTTAGTTTTATAGTGGAGGTCATATCTTAAACTTTGGCACCATAGTTGTTTTCCTTATAACTTGACGAAACACGCTTCTTGGATTTGGGCCAGCAAGGATCGTCCAATACAATGGTATGTTGCTTTACTTGTTATTAAGACAATTTATTGCATATATAGTTTTGCCAAAAAATACAATCAGTGTTATTTCATATTATTCGAGGTATGCCAATACAGACACTTAGAAAACAATGGCTGCTGGACTAATTGATCTAAACATATATCTGATTAGGAAGCATTGATATTTCTAGCAAGCAAATAAGGCCTCTTTGAAGCATGCATCATCGTAAGCCATGCAGACTCTATAAAGGTTGTCTGAGATCTAATAACATCTTTCAAACAAAGGAAACCTTTTCAATGTTGTGAAGGATGAACCTAATTTTATTGACAAGACAATTAAACTGACAAATTTTAAGAGCAAAGTAGGGAAATGTAAATTTACTTTAAGGCGTATTTTTTGAAATAGGAAACGGAAAGTTGTCAATATCTGAGTTGTGCTTACTACTACCTTTCCACATAAGAAATGAATGCGTAAAAGATGACTTTAAAAGAATGATCACATTTGAGCATTATATAAGCTCTAAACATGTTTCTTTTGAAAAGGAGATAATATATTTGGAGTTTTATCCGTTGCAAACATGGCTGCATCACCCTTGGAATTTCTATCTATACCTTTTTCAGAAGATAATAAATTGACTTTGTAGAAAGCATATTTAATGCATTTAAGCAGGATTTATTTTTGCAGCAGCTTAAATGTATTCACGGAGACATCGAGAATCTCCAATTTTCTCTCCGTATATATATATATATATATATATATATATATATATATATATATATATATATATATGAAGGAATGTTCTTTTGCATTTTCAAGTACACGTTCGTGGTTCTGTCTATGCTGTGCACGCTGCTATCATGCGCCTGCGCAGACCAAACCGTACAAATGAAATTGCTGCAGCACTGGGATAACAACTTTGAAGGCCAGTTTAGTTTCCCGCTCCAGACAAACATAGTGGGGTGGGAACTTAAGATGAACTTTTCCGTGTCTGTCAGCAATATACAGGTCTGTATTTTTTATATCAACTGTTAACTCCATTTACAATTATTTTCTACGTATATAAAACGTCTGCATGCGTTAACGCTAAAAGTACATAAATGTATTCAAAGAACCTTATTGTAAACAATTATATGCGAAATCGTCTTGTTTCCTTTTCACTATTTTCTTCAATAATGTTCTTTTGAGAGGTTACTCAAATATTTTATTTTCAAGAGGTGTTGGAATATATTTCTCCTGATTACTAAAGAAACTTCGTGTGTGTGTGTGTGTGTGTGTGTGTGTGTGTGTGACTTAGATTTGTAGCGTACCTTTATAAAAAAAATTCACTCATATCGCTACGATGTCTGCATTGTCAAAGTTCATACTGATGTCCAGCACTGGGACATATATCATCATGTACCACCTGAAACCAGGCCAACCAGTCCTAAAAGTAACCTCTTAATACTGAACGCACAGTCAGGCAGCTGCAAGTAACATTTTTATTAGTCTTTGGCATGACTCGGACGGGGTTCAAACCCGAGATTTTTCGATACCGAGGCGGACGGTTTAGGCCGAGTGGTTTTAGCGTCCGCCTCGGATGCGGGAGGTCGTAGGTTCGATCCCCGGCCGAGTAATATCAAAGACTTATAAAAATGGTACTAACAGTTGCCTCGCTTGGCGCTCAGTATTGCAAAGTTTGTGTTAGGACTGGTCGACCTGTTGTCAGGATAATGTGACTGGGTGGGACATCATGCTTCATGTCTGGAGCATGATGCCCCAGTGCTAGACATTACTATAAACTGCCACACTGCAGACATCGTAGCAATATGACTGAAAACTTGTTTAAGCTACGTTAAAATCCAAATCACACACACATACGTACGTGCGTAGATACATACATACATACATACATACATACATACATTCATGCATGCAGGCAGGCAGACAGTTAGACAGACAGAGACTTAGGACTTTTCGCTTAATGTAGCTTCTTCATACAGTATTTAGGGCATATTGTGTTTTATATCTGTTTTGCACTAATTATAATTTATGATAATATGTGCGAACAGGAATGATGGAATATGGATCATTTAAAAAAATAGATTTGGCGCACCTTGCATATTTAGATAGAAAAAGTATTGCGTGTGTGTACCTGTGTGTGTGTACCTGTGTGTGTGTGTGTGTGTGTGTGTGTGTGTGAGAGAGAGAGAGAGAGAGAGAGAGAGAGAGAGAGAACATTTTATACATAATATATCATTATATTTAAACGTGAGGAACATTCAAGTTTTCCAAGACCAAAGTTTCACTTTGATTGCTGTTCTTATTTTGTACTATGTAAAAGACCTTTTTTTGTGATGAATCAACTTTTCAGTAGCAATGGGATGGGGATTGGTTGTACCAGAGTCCTGATGGCCGGTACTATATTCTGTTGAACAAGGACACAAAGGGGTTGCACGCCGCTGGAACAACTCTAACGGTCAGAATGATGGGAATGTTTTCTGGGAATACGGCTCCTTCTGCAACTGGGACTCTGGTTGACCTCAGTGGGGACAGTCAAACGGTTCCTCCTGTACATGTCCCAAATAGTAAATATTTTCTTCCCTCTTAAAAAGGACTTAAATGAAAGAAAGAAAAAATACATTTTTTTAATGTTAGATATCATTTCAGTAATTTATGCTCGAAAACAAATCAACTGTATTTGGTTGATTTTATGGGGTTTATGTTATCTTGCAATTTTATCACGAAATAATTAGTGAAAAATTATCGCATGATAAATCTAATAGGGGCTAGTTCTAATATAGAAGGAAGCTACCACCAAACAACAATAGTCATGATGCAGGCAACACCTTCCTCAATTAAATGATCTCTTAAATATTTGATGATTTATTTTCACTCTTGTGTTCTGTTCATATAATTGGTGGAATCTTTTTCACATTTTCAGTAACATCCGTTGGAAAACGGAAATAAAGAAAAATGATTCGTACATCATCAATGAAAATGTCAACACATATGGAAGTTGAGACCAACGGGATACAATTTAAAAGTTGCGGTTTATTTTGTAAGGTATTGTTTACAAAACAAAAAATAAAAACAGAAACTTTATTTTCACAGACATGCAACACACAAAGTATAACTACGCGGAGGTGTTGGAGAAGTCTATTCTCTTTTTCGAGGCCCAAAGATCAGGCAAACTTCCTGCGAATAATCGCATTCCTTGGCGAGGCGACTCAGCGCTGCATGATCACGGAGACAACGGGGTAGACCTCACAGGCGGATGGTATGACGGTACGGATTCGTCGTTTTTCTTCTTCTTTTCCTTTAAAGAATAATGTAATAAATTCCTTTCCGATGAAAATAAGAACACAAACGTTTTATAAAACCGACGTGTTTGTTTTTCAGCGATACATTAATACTTGAGGGTGACATTGTGCAGAATCAAGTAAAGTGATTGCGCAAGGATACACCACGGCAACCAATCCATGCTTCCCCTGGGTCAGAATTACAAAATGTTCCCTTCTGGTTGCGAGTGTGGCAGCTTAGCCACTGAGTAAAAGTACTCATGGAGAAATACTCCCCCGTTGATGATTGGTCATCGGTTTATATATATATATATATATATATATATATATATATATATATATATATATATATATATATATATATGCGTGTGTGTGTGTGTGTGTGTGTGTGTGTGTGTGTGTGTGGCTAATCCAATTCATTTAGGCCTTAAAACAGCAGCCCAGCAAATCATGTTCTTACACTGTATTTAGTATTCATAAATATGTGTATAAAGGCTGCTTAATTTATTTTAATAAATAATATGTCTTAAACAAATATCATAATCATCCTATGGCGTTTGTTCCGCCATATTGTTTCTCAGACAAAGGATCCAGGAATGCGTATATACTTGTACATTTTTCTCATGCCAATTACTTCTGCATACATGATTCATTATATCTTTTCTCCCACTGCTTGATGTAGTCTTAGACGCAGGCAAGAGTAATAAAACAAAGAAGAAGAAGAAGAAGACAAAGAAGAAAAACAAGAAGAAAATGAAGAATAGTAATAGCAAAAATAATACAAAACAGATTTCAACATCTATAATAACTTGTATTACTTACGTACCTATGAATAATTATGACAAGAATGCCGGGAATCTTTGCAATAATGAAAAACAAATGTATCGAGATCTTGCATGTTTTTAAGTATTAGTACACTTAACGATTAGTCACCTTTCTCAAATTCCATTACAACCGAATAAAAATTTGTTAAATAATTTTACATCCTACATGTAACCTATTGCCCTATCATCCTAAACTTCCTTACAAAAGAAATTAGTATGGTCTTGATCAAATAATTCTAATCAATCATCATTTTTATTTGCTTTGAACTGTGAGTGTTAAAAAGCAATACAACTATTAGCTAAATGAAAACAACACATTCCAATATGTAACTCCGCATACTTACATTGATTGCAGACTTAAAAGGTTTAAGGAACAGTTGGCTGATATAATAATGTAACTCCGCATACTAATGTTGATTGCAGAATTAAAATGTTTAAGGAACAGTTGGCTGATATAATAATGTAACTCCGCATACTTACATTGATTACAGAATTAAAAGGTTTAAGGAACAGTTGGCTGATATAATATTTAACCCATAATCAATTCGGTCACACAAAAACAAAAACGAAATGCACGTTGTGTGATATGCAAAAAAGATATTACTTAATGGGTAATGCAACAAATCATATCTTTCTCTCTAATTTAACACATTTATCGTGCGTATTGTGTCAACTTAATGATACTAATTTGTTGGTTTTATCTTTTAAGAAATGCAAGGCAGCATTTATGTAACATATAACTTCTGTCCTGCATCTAATCATTTTCGAGAATTATTTACCCAGCCGGGCACCTCGAAATAGCAATGTACAAGACAGTCGGATCCTTAAAAATGGCTATATACTTGACACTCGTGTATTTCATAATGGTGTATACCATACAGTCGGGTATTTTATAATGGCTGTATACCATACAGTCGGGTACTTCATAGTGGCTGTATACCATACAGTCAGGTACGTTAAAGTGGGTATATGCTAGAAACTTGTGTCTATTGTCTCGGCCAAATATGCCTCTATTTTTGATCTAGGAGAGGCCTCAGCATTCTAGCCATCGCTGTAAGTGGATAATATAATGTTCATCTGTAATGTGATGAATATAGCGCCTTTGCATTGTTTTTAGTAAGAATAATAACATAGAAAATGTCTCTGTATGCCATTGTATTGGTGCTCCTTGTTCGAAATCGAATTACTGGCTATTTTTAGCCACTGCGTGTGACGTATCATTGAAATAAAAAAGTACAAGCGGGATATAACATTAATCATAGACGTCCCAATTGTTGCTTTCATTATTGCTGTTTTCATTGTTATTGTTTACTGCCATTTTGTCGCATGATAAAAGTCATAGCAGTAATCAGCATTCATTAGTATCATTATTGTCATTATTGTCATCATTTGCATCATCATCTATGAAAGGCTGATAAAGAAACTTCATTTTCATATATACCATTGGCGATTACCAATTCTTTCTAACGTACTCCTAATTTTATAACTGCAGCTGGTGACCATGTAAAGTTCGGCTTGCCGATGGCATACTCTGTGACAATGCTTGCCTGGGGTCTTTTGGAATGGAAACAGGCGTACCAGCAGTCGGGGCAAATGCAATATATGTTGGACTCCATCAAGTGGCCCCTGGACTACCTCTTGAAGTGTCATACGGCTGAACACGAGCTCTATGTACAGGTAGGATAATATTTGCTTCCACTTTGTGTTTTTGTTATATTGTTTTTTTATGGTATAAACATGGACACATTTATTTTTTCTATATTGAAATCTAAGTTATTCTTCGCCCTCGAACAACTTTATAGAATAAAACGACATGCATCAAAGGCGACAGCAAAATGCAGCTTTAAAATGCTTTAAAAGTATAAACATTATCACTAAGTAAGACAAAAGTTGGTTGACGAAAAGACCACCAATCTTGCCTGTACACTGGTGTATATCTGGGGTCAAGTGGGGTATAAAATGATGCAAGGAACATCCTAACCAAATTGTATGCAAATGATATGAAAACGAACGAAGATTTCCCATGGGAACAAAACGTTGACACTGGATATTAACCGGCAAACAAACTATAAATAAGTATTGTCCAAAAAGAGGCCACCGTGACCAACGATTGCCTTGGGCTGTTTCACTATGCTGGAATTAACACTGAGAAAACGTTTCATGAAGATAGTTCTAAAGCTGTCGGCAGCGGCTCGCACATACAATTTTACAATGAGATAAATTTAATTTGACTCGGGACTGTTGGTGAGCTGTGATATTATTGCGCGATGAATCTTTAATTTTATATTGAATGTTGCATTTTTTCATGTTCACTTTGAAACATTGAAATGCCTCCTCACCCTCCCCCCTCCTCTTAAACTATTTTAATCTAACACAGGTGGGAGACGGTGGTCCCGATCACGGATACTGGGGTAGGCCGGAAAATATGACAATGGCCAGACCAAGTTTCAAGATCACGGAGTCAAAACCGGGAAGTGACGTTGCTGGAGAAACAGCTGCAGCTCTAGCCGCTGGATATTTGGTTTTCAAGTCTGTCAGTAAGTTATAAAACTGAGTTATTCATAATTCTAGCAAAAGTTTAATTTTTAATTGATCACACACACACTCACGCACACACGTATGACACACTTATACATGAATTAAAAAAATTCTGGAACTCAGAAATAAATATATACTAGTCTGCAGAAATACAAAAATTAACTTTGTATCAGAGTTCCTTGTCACAAGTTAGAAAATTAATGTAATGAGACATATCACTTTGGGGGATTTTGTTAATTCGATATTTAAAACTATCTCACTTTAAAAAGCTAAAATAATATCAGCTTTACAATGGTTGAAATCTAAATGCGAAGTAGACCAAAATGTTGTAATATTTATTGGAAATGTTATGAAAATTCACGACAATACTATCAGTGATATATGCAATAATGTTGACGCAAATCAGATTCACATCTTTTCCAATAATACATACCACAAATCAATTAAACATCCCATTATATCATAATACAAAATATAAAGAACTCACAAAAATGTTGGAAAATATGAACTTTACTGTTAACGTCTCAAATATTAAAAAGTACACATTCTTTAAAGAAGTTTGCGAACGCAGATGATTCTTACCTGTAAGGAAAAGACTGAGCTGTTCTGACTCGAGCAGCGAACTAATTCTTCGTAAGCCTGATTCGCTATTTATACATTTTATTTCGTTCGCCCAGTCTTGAGAACATGCCGCTTGAAATTTCCCATGGCGATAGTGGGAACAATCTGCGTAACGCATCCATTATTGATATAATAATTTGTCTGTTCAGCAGCTTTCCCCTGAAATCTAAACTGATGACATTTAGATACGAGCGAAATGTATTTTATGCTGACAATAGTTGATATTTAATTACGAGCAAAATGTATTTTGTGCTGACAGTAGTTGACATTTAGTTACAAGCGAAATGTATTGTATGGGTTTCTGTGCCTGCTCGTAAAGTGCGATCTTTATAAAATAGCATACAGTTCTATTACACAAATATATAAATTTTATCTTCATATATTTTAGTGGAAAATTATTTTCATTATAAATTAATGAAAAATTACTTTTAATACAATTTAGAATACATTTCTTTCTTAATACTTTTACTTAAAAGTTCTTTCCTAATATATGCAATGATGTTGACACGAATCAGATTCACAGTTCAAAAATATACGAGAATGAAGTATTGAAAACATTAAATTTGCTTGAAAGTAACAAATCACTTGGCCTAGATGGGTTTCCATGAAAATGTTTTAAACATATATCATGATAAGTTATTTAACACATCTCTTTAATCCTATGTTTTACTGTGGTATCTTTCTTGACAGATGGAGAATGTTTAATTATACCAGTTTTTAAGAAAGGCAATCACTTTGACATGAACAATTATAGCGAAATACCTTTACTATATACGACACATTATTTACTTCAAATTAAAATAAATCCCGTAATACCGCTGACGCCTACTGGTTATTCGACAGTAGATATATTCTCGTATTGCATTCTGTAATACAGAAATATAAAATTTACGCGCGCGCGCGCGCACACACACACACACACACACACACACACTTCTTTCGAATTCACCAATTGGGGAAAGATTCCTCTCACTTTTTGATGATATTTGTTCATTTAGGTTAGATATATATAAACTTTGATATCGTGATTCGTATAAATTAAAGAATGCGTATTTGCTTTGGAAGTTATGGTAAAAAAAGCAGTCGAAATGGGAAGTTTCACAGTTATTAACCTACTTTTTACTGGAGTCAACAATTCGGATTGCTAATATGTCTTCTAGAGTTAACAATTCGGAATCCTAATATATCTACTACAGTTGATGAAATTTAAGGTTCTATTATAGGAATATCTTTATATATTTTTCTCAGAAACACCTGAAGTGCATGTTTTCTAAAAAGTATTCGTTTACAAGAATAAATTGTTGTTCCCGTAATTTGTTTTACAGATCAAACTTACGCTAACACTCTTTTGTCGCACGCCAGACAGCTCTACGACTTTGCTGTAAACTGCAAGGGTAAATACAGCGACAGTGTGAATGCCGCCGCTGGATACTATAGGTATATTTTCCTTTCGTTTTAGGGTTTTATATGTATGAAATTTGTGTTTCGACTATAAATAATGTAATGCATCCAAAAGCAAATTAAGTCACGTAAATAAAAGCTGATTTGGGGGCTATGCATAACAGTATCTCGTTATCGCAATGGACATTTAGGAAAGAGACATTTGCTAGGCGATATCAAGTTTGAGTCTGAAAAATAATACAAACTATCGACAAAATCAAATGTACTTCACTGGCAGATATCCCTTTCGTAGCGGTTAAAATTAGTCAAAGTTGTTTATGATATATATCATCTTGTATGTGTATACCTAAATATATGCATACTCAGGTTTCACATTAATACGCATCGATTAAATCAGATAAATGTTGTTTTGCAATGTTATGCAATATTTTGTATCAAACCTACATGACAGGAATTATAAGATTTTTTCCCCTGAGCGTCAGAACAGAACAAAACCGTTTATTCTTCCTAAATTTAAATATTAATTTACTACAAGTGGAGCCAAATTTTGTTTGAACCAAGAATGTGTGTATGTTGTATTTATAAAATAAACTTAAGAGAAACATTCTTATCGATATAAGCTTTACATCCTTTAAATCAGAGTGTATATGAGAATACCATAAAATATCAAACTCATACTGCTGAACAATTACATATTATATAATCTGGAATTGTGTTTCTTTGCTGACATAAAAACAAATGTCAACTTATATTTTACGGTATGTTTTGTCTCGAGCGACATCCATCACAACCACTGTCGTCTTCATCGAAAACATTATCGTCTCATTGTCATCGTCTTCGTCATCACCAATTATTTGAGTACTCAGCTTCGACAAATCATTAGGATAAGAAACACTGCAACTTTGATGCACGCACGTGAAGCATTTTTTGATTTCAAAGTTTAACCTGGAGACAACAAAAAATAGTAGTCGTCATATAGACACAGAATATAAGCGGGTGGTGGGTGGGGTGCACAGGACAACACTGGGTCGTCCACGCTGTTATTTATACGTATGTAATTATATAATTCTTTGAAAAATGAATAAATATATACAAGCATACGTACATGCATGCGTGTGAGCATATACATACAGACACACAAATGCACGTATAAAAGCAATGCTGTGCACTGAACGAGTATACTTATGTACATAGAGAGTCTAATTCATGTGTAGGTACTTGCATATAAAAAATCTAATCTTTAAGTTTGTTAGGAAGATTAATCCATATATGGTATGTATAGAAATAACGTGTTTCTCAGCTCAGTAGACATCGATATTACTGTAAAATCAATTGTAAAAATATTATTCATTATAAGCTTTAAATTTTTAATAACATTTTACAGGTGTAGAAATATTCCCTGTTGAAGGCAGTTTTAGCGAATTTCAGAAGATTTGGTCTAACACATACCAGTGTAAGCAATACATGTATGAGCTTTAGCAGATATAGTTACAAACATCTTTGAGGGTAATGGCTGATTTCAGTTTTTGAACCCAAACGCCAATTTAATAAAATGTATCAGCTTGAATACCGTTCTCGAGAAAGGTTTTGAAGTTCGTGATAGGAATCTGATATCTTACTGATCTGGAAACAATAAATGAATGCTAAATCTTGATTCCATATGTGTAACAACACGTCACATCTACACTGATAGCCTAGGTGATAGAGTATTTGAGTATATACTCAAAACTGAAATACTATATGCAAGTGGACCATAAAGTTGCCGAACAAACATATGCCTTGAATTATGTCACCTCAGTAGTGGTTGGAAATACTTCTTTCGTCACCACGTGAACCCCCAAATGCCCTGCAAACTCTGTAGCTGAGAAATCAAAGCTCGTGTAAATATCGTGCAACGAACCATCGCTATAAAATAAACATAAATCTGTAAATTATTAAATATTTCCATTGAACAGGTCTAATGACTACGTGGACGAACTTTGTTGGGCGGGAGCATGGCTGTACCAGGCCACAAAGGAAGCCAAGTATCTGAGTGACGCAGAGTCCCACCATCAACCAGGATCAGCATGGGGGCTATCCTGGGACGACAAGCAGGCCGGATGTTTTGTATGCATGATACACCAAGGGTTTTTAAAAATAAATCATTGGTTAAGACAAGATTAAGAAACAAACTCACTTGTACGTTGATGGTGTAGATGACGCGTTCTTTTTTCTTTTCATCATTTGGTTTACTGTTTGAAAATTTCGGTTAATTGTGCTGATCAAGACCCGTCTTGGTAATCCCATCGAACAGACACGCCATCTAGGAACAGACAAATGAAGTAAGAAGTGAAATTCTTTTGCACGTTTGTTCAGGATAACACCTGTGTATGATAATGTGAGGTATAAATAATAGTGGTTTAGAAGTCGTAATGTAAAAGTAAATATATTTTATTATGTTTGGTGTTTTTATTTTAAATTAATAATTAGTATAACTTCGATCTGGCCGTAAACCGATATAAATATCCCCGTAGACAAAAGACACATAGTAATTACCGCCAGAATCGATCCTCTCTATACGATATTAAAGGGTTCGTAACAAATATATGCATACTCCACAAGAATTTCGATCTAGAGATCTACTTATAGCGTGATTATTATGATTCGTTAAATAAAGATATAATTTGTCACCACAGACTTGATGGTGAACTTCTTGTCTCCTTATAGGCTCTTCTGTATAAATTCACCCATAATGCCACCTATAAAGACGACATTGTGCAAACCTTCCACGACTGGATGCCCGGAGGAACAATCCCTTACTCCCCAGGGGGACTCGCCTTCAGACTTCAGTGGGGAGCACTGAGATATGCAGGTTATTTAAACTGGTGAATCGGAACACTTGAAATTTCTAATTAGAGGAATAATGCTTGACGTTTTTTATATTTAGTTTCGGTGAGCTCATTAAATGCAGAATGCTGTTTAATTTCATATGATTGAACGTTTAGGTACTGACGTGGGGTATAGCTCAACTATTGTTCTTTATGTAAAGGAAAATATAGCCATTCACATAATCAACAAACAGAGATACAATGGTCAGGGACTTTTACAAGGAAACGCAATGGGTACATTTTGAGAACAGAATATATCCAGTAAAATATTGTAAATGCTCTCCCAGACTTGTACTAATAGGTATGCCAATATTATTATTTTCTTAAAAAGACATCTCAAGCAGTTATCTCAATTATATTTAACTGTTCCATCTACAATCAAAAGACTGCTACTGTGTCCTTTACAGTGAATATGGGTCTGATAGCATTGATGGCAGCAGATTTAGGCATAAACCCTCACCAGTACCGTTGCTGGGCCATTAGTCAGTTCCACTACGCCCTCGGGAACAATCCGCAGAATCGCAGCTACGTCGTTGGATTCGGCAATAACCCCCCACAGAGGCCACATCATCGGTCGAGGTAAACTAAGATGAACCAATATACTGTGCAGTATTATGGAAAATGTATATGCTACACAATTACAAATATTAATTTACTAAAAGGCGATTGAATTCACGATGATAATAAGGGTCGTGCTTCGGAAGTTATTGATAATTCGATGCTTAGATGACTGTAAATGTAAGAAAGAAAATCTTTCGTCAATTAATTAAATACTTCCAGTCGTGTTCCCATCAAAAGCTAATAATATTATATTCTAACGCAATTTGTGGTACCGAGCACCACGAAATTTTGGCATTCCTCTAGTCAAATGCTTGTAAAATTACAAAGATCCGAAAAGACATTCGCAAGCAATAATCATTACAAGACAGTTGAAAAATTGTGAAATGCTAGGAAACTCTTGGAGATAGTAAAGGTAATTCAAGTTATCGGTCCATTTGTGATTTTCTTCCTTCAGTTCATGTCCTATGATACCCGCTCCCTGTGGCTGGGACGAGCAAACGAACACTGGACCAAATCCTCACGTGCTTTATGGCGCGCTCGTTGGAGGCCCAGATCAAAGTGATGCTTATGTCGACGACAGAAAAGATTACGTTAAAAACGAAGTGGCCTGCGATTACAACGCTGCCTTCCAGTCTGGCATAGCTGGTTAGAAGACGCTTTATATTTCCACCTCTAAACGAATTCTTTAAATAATTGTTTTTTCAACAAGCCCCTGATCTCTCGATCTCTCTCTCTCTCTCTCTCTCTCTATATATATATATATATATATATAGTTCTGCGTTCGTCCATATATATATCCTCTCTATGTGTATATCTATATGCAACTGCGTACAGATGCGCTCCTTCAAGTTCGTCCTAATGCACATGTATATGTATGTGTGCATGTATGTATGTATGTATGTATGTATGTATGTATGTATGCATGCATGCATGCATGCATGGTGTCTAAAGCGTTGGGCCGATGATGTGGCCTCTGGGTGTGTGTGTGTGTGTGTGGGGGGGGGGGGGTTATTGCGAATCCAACGACGTAGCTGCGATTCTGCGGATTGTTCCCGAGGACGTAGTGGAACTGACTCATGGCCCAGTAACACATGCACTCCTTTAAGTTCGTCCTAAAGCACATATATGTATGTATGCATGTATGCATGTATGTGTGTATGCATGCATGGTGTCTAAAGGGTTGGGCAGTTTGGTTGATAGATAGACGAATTCGTTTGTGCAGCTGTTTCATTACCATTCCCTTTGGCGAATCGACCTACAAACAAAATTTGATCTGGTGTATGTATTAAAGTCATAAGTAATTCGGTATATTTTCCCCATGATGGACGAAATCTTCTTTGATTACTGAATGTCTTCATTGGGTTTTGATTTTTATTTTCTAAATATTCAACTTTTTATTATTGTTATCGTTATTGTGAATATTATTATTATTAATTGTATTATTATTATTGTTATTATTACTATTATTATTATTATTACTACAGGTCTACTAGAGCTAGCCATAAAGAACCAGCTACCGGACTGTCAACATTGAGGGAACAGTACCGGATCCCCAACATAATGATTTTTGATCTGATTTGGGAAATTAAATAAATTGCCGAATGTTTCCTTTTCTTTAGTTTAGTTATTTCCTTTGTAGAATTCAATAAATTAAACCATTGTCAAGATAGGATGGTTGGGAGGGGGTGGGTGGGGTGGGCTAGTGAAGGGATATATTGGAAAACATTGCAGATATATAACTATTTTGAGCGGTGATACTGAAATTTACCTAAAATGTATCTGTGTTTGTGTTTTGTTTTTTAATTTTCAATATAGCTTTAACAATTTTAGTTATATCGCTACGAGGTCTGCAGTGTGGCAGTTTATAGTGAAGTCTAGCACTGGGACATATTGCCATATAAAATCCTGGCACTAAGCCGACCAGCGCTGAGCACCAGGCGAGGCGGCTGCTACTACCATTTTTTAGTGAATTTTTGGTGAAACTCGGCCTACGTCAGAGGCGGACCCTTTAACCAGTTAGACCACCGGAGAGCCTGCCTAAAATGCACTGTACGAAAGCAAATACATGTTCCTCTGCTCTTACAAGATGAACCTAAATATTTATTGAAGCATTTTATTCGAATAATTTTAATAAAAAAATGCCTTTTGCATAGAGTTGAGGACTAACATATAAGTAACCTAAACTGTGTGTATTAAGTTGAATTCTGACAAAAAATCAAGTTATCGGATATCACTCTGGGTCCAAGACGATGAGGGGTCCCAACTCAGTTAAATTGTTATTAATTTTTCTATAAATTTTGATTAAGAATTAAATCTTGTTAAGGACTTTTCACATATTTGGCGTTGGCTGACTTGAACGGATTCTAACGGATGTACATGCAATAAAATGAATAGACTATTAAGGATGGATGGGCTTAAACAGTGCCAGGTACTTCTCATGCCTTGGCATGGTGAGGACATATAAACAGAAAACAAGTGGTTTTCAAGACATTTTTTTTGTATTACATCAGTCGTAACGAAATTAATTTAAGTCAAAAACGGAAGAAAAGAGCGTTAAAATGGAACAAGTAGTTACTTTTTCTAAAAATGTGTCAACTTGTCCAAACAATTGCATGTTAGTATATGAAAAGTATGAGAAACTGGGAGAACGTTTCCGAGTTCTACGATCACTTCTGTTTGTGTGGACTTCTCCGTACATCTAGGTATGTGTTAACTACCTTGCGAATGTGGTTACTCCCCTCTCAGTCCGAAAGTTAATGGTTTTTATATCTGTATGTTAATCATCCCCGTCTGTATTGTGCGTTTATTTCAGAAGTAATGCTGAACATATTTTTGAATGGAACTTTTAGGTTGGGACTTACTCATTTAGATTCCCGTCACATCCTCTCCGTTTCTCCAGGCGTGAAATATATTTGGCCACATAACACAATTAAGTTTACTATATGTTCTCTACATTTGTTTCTCAGTACTGATCTTTCCACTGTGTGACAATCACTACAAATCATATGTTAATTTAAAATACATTTAAAGATGACTTCACGGTGAAGTTCTTGTCAAAGGTTGACCTGCTCTTTTTTGAGATGCTGGACTGTCAACAGAGCAGCATGTAAACATAACACAGATTTCACTTCCGGATTATCACCAAGGCCTTATTACTCACTGTGCACTGTCGCCGAAATACACACGGACAACCACACCCTGAGCTCATATTCTCAAAAATAAACAATTACCTTTAAATCCCTACCAAACATGCATAAATAAAGCTCTTCTATTACCACCAAAATGAGAGAGGAAAAAGTGTTCTAAAAACAGACTAGAACTAAATTCGTGGGTACTGAACTGGAAGTACTAATTGTGACCCGATCCATTTAGAAACAGACCCCCCCCCCAAGCATTACGCCGTTTGGCCTCTTTTTCCAACCATTTTGGAAATTTTTAAATTTCTTATTGATCCATTCCAATGATTGGTTAGTGTTCGTAATTTTTTTGGTTGCTTGTTTAATGTTGTAATTTTAGCGTGCATTTATTCCATATGTTTCATTGTATCAAATTTACTACGAGTTTTTTGTTACAAATAGAAACAACCCACATTATATATATATATGTTTTGGTACTGTCTTCTTCGTCTCGCAACTCTTAACAGTTGGCATATGAATATATCCCACCCCACCCCACCCCCACCCCCACCCCACCCGGTTTTCTCGTTGTCCTATACATTATTAATTTTTTTATCAGTTTTTCTAACGACAAGAGTTGTACCAGAGAGTTGCTATTTATATTGCTGGGATCTATAACAGTTTCTTCCACCATTGTAAAACAATTCTCGGAGATAAAAAGTCTTGCCTGTCTTGTTTAATTTTGTTTCTTTTTCTTCAGGTGAATTTCTTGGTACCAATATTTCTCTCTCGCCAAATATCTACTAAATTATATTCTGTCGATATATTAACCACCATCTAAGTGTTTTTTTTTTGTTCCTCTTCCCCATACCTGGTAGACAGCATTTAACTGTTAAAATACATGTGCTATTATTATTATTATTTGCATTCTTATACATTAACTTCACTGTTATTTCATTTTCATTGTTCCTGGTGAATGGGTAATTAGTCCCATTATTATCCTTATATAATTATAATCTCTCTTCAACACCTCTCCTCAACATCCCGCACTTGTATACAAAATCCAAAAGTACAAGGATGGGGGGTTTCTGCGATATATTTCTGTTTCCCTTGCCTACATACATTTTTTTTTTAATTACAGATTGGTCAGATAACATTACACTGCATTTGCCTAACCTATTTATATGTATTATTTAGTTAAGTACATTATTGTGCGTATTGATCTTGTCGATTCCAATTACATAAAGTATGAGGCTCGTATTTCCAAATTGAGTATTTATCGTGTATTATAGGTATTTCTTCTTAACAGTTGTGTTTTAATACATCGCATAATGACATGCCACTTTGAATAGAGCTCCTTACCACAAAATTGGCAGGGCGGGACGAGACCGTTCCTAAATGTCTTATATATGTGAATAGTTCTGCAAGTATGGAATTATTACAGATTGTTTATATGTGTGTATTTATTCTTTACGACATTTCTCATGTTGTTGTTTCTAATTTACACAGGAACAACGCTGTCAAAAATTACAATGTACCATGACGGTAAATAAATAAATAAATAAATAGATAAATAAATAAATAAATAAATAAATAAATAAATAAATGTTGCAACTAATACAACTACTACATACGTTTTTTTAATGGAGTGAGTGAATTGGCTCTTATTCATGATTTTTTAAAATCTATCTTCATTTTCAAAGCAACTGACATAATGTTAATAACCGTGGTTCTATATTTTCTATATATTTATAAATGCACAATTTCATATCGTACTTGCCAAGGAGTTATATATTATTCCTTCAATGTCACAATGAGGCTGATATGCTTATGTACTATATAAAATGGTTGGTATTGAGAAGAGCGAGAGCATTCACTTTAAGTAGTTGTGATAATGTGGCTTTGAGATTGACTGACCAATTTAATGGGGTTTGAAAGCCATTTTTAAAATCACATAAAACAAGGCGACCATTTGCTAAGATTAAGATGCCACTTTTTTCTTTTACTTCGATGGTTAATATTCCTTTAATTAGGGTCTATGAAGTTATTACTCGAGGTGGTGACGGGCACCTGGGCAGCCTTTTCATCCACGTATTGTTTCGTCTTAGTACAGTACTGGTAACACCGATGTATTATTTGATAAATGTAATGAACACACCAGAGTCTCTGATTATCTGGTTCTTAGTGATTTCAGCCAGGGTTTTCGCCATGGCGACTCGCGGCTTTAAAACAATATTGTCGATCCCCACGTTTGACGTTTGCAGATTTCCATTCCGATCTTGAAAAATACAGGCTTGTTTGTGTGGATTACAACAAGGGGAACACGTATCTCAATCAAATAGGCGTTACTTGCTTGCAAACCTGGTTAAATCCAATATGCGCCTTGTCTGAACGCTGCCCTCTACAAGTTCGTTGGTCTTGGATTATTAAACCATAAGAAGACATGTGCAGCTGAAACTTTGGAACTTAAACTCGTCTACCACGCGCACAAGGTCACGACAATAGTACATGTTGCTTCTCACAAAACTGATAAAGTTTGGTCCGCCTTTCTCTTGATGTTTCTTTCACCTGGCTATATCCATACTAGCAGGAATCATTGCACGCACATGGTCATAGAGCCAACGATAACGGCCGTCTGTCAGGGCTGGATTACAAAGTGACGAAATATATGCTCTAAATTTGTAAGTGTCCAACAAAGATTACAGTTTGGGTCATCAGTTAGTTGCCAAGGCTTCAGGTTTTTTGTGTGGGGAGGGCATCATACACTGAGCGTGAGTTAAAGCTGATTTTCTGGCTATCAACTCTCCAGATGTTACTAGAAGATAGTTTCCTGGACATCTCACCATCCCAGCGGAGCCAGTCCCACTGCTTCACCAAGCCCACTGCTTTGACCAGCATGCATTCCTCTTCGACAAAACACACTTCTTTCTGTACCATTGCACGCTTCTTTTTTATTCTTGCTTCTTGCCATTTAGGTCTTTAGGCTTCCAAACTACAACCTTTATGCTGCTACTGTGCCTATCATGTCACCGTGTCTCAGTCTGGTGTCTTCTTTAACAACTGCCGCTGCTGTCAACCACGTCCTACCTGTTTGTACCTCCACTGCTGCTTCTCTCACCTTATCGTGTGCACTGTATTTCAACATCATCATCTGCCTGGCCTTAGTCACCTGGAACTCCTTGGACATTGATGATAGTGGTAGCTGAAGCTTGCTGCCGATTCTTTAAGCTCTTTGGCACTCCCATCCATCGCCGCATATATCTGTTGAACATGTCCTCGATTGCTTCTACATCCGTCAGTGGGACTTGGTATTCTAGAAATGATCAAAGAATTCTTGCTAGAATATCATGCTGATAACACCAGGCATTTTTTACTTCACAGGTAGCCCACTGTTTGCTACGGCTTCCATCCAGTCTTAGATTTGTCACTTCATGGCTGCCATACTCTCACTGTCATTCATGAAGTTCTTAAACCACTTGCAGAGACTCTGAATTTGTTGCTCACTGTGTTCATATCACGTCCTCTCCTTTTTTGAATCTGTATCTATTTTGCGTCGTCTCTTTCTTCATGACCACATATCTTGACTTAGATTGCTTGAATTTTATCCTGGCCCAGCTAATCAGATCTCCAAGATCTTTTAAGATCCATATACCTTCTTCTACTGACGTGGATTTTATTGTCATATTATCCATGAAGGACCTGGTAAGAGCCGGCCGAACTCCATATAACAAAGTGGTCCTCGACTTACCTCTCTGCTGATTTGACGCTGAAAAAGAAACACTGAAATGGTACAGCCAGATACGATGCCAACTTCGAAACTCTGCCATGCTGTTGTACAGTCCGACACGGTGAAGCGCATTTTGAAGTCATCGAGGTAGTGTCGAAGCATGTCCCGGAACTTCTCTGGTACATGTTATTACTCAAGAGTCACGTTCTCCAGCTTTTGTGGAATGCAAACAGAGAAAATAAAGAAGGAGAATAATGTATAGAATATTCACTAAGTTCTGCAAATCTCAAGAACCTAAAGATTGTAATATATGTTTAATTCATTTACCTTAGTATCAACACGTTCAGGTTATACAACAAAATTCTGTTATTGTAACACACTTATTGAAACTCTGTCTTATCAGTTTCATTGGAGGAAGAGACATGGATTTCAAACGTATTGCTATAAATAATCCTCGATTTGTCCCCAGAATATATACCTGACAGCACGCGTATGTCCTATATAGAAGGTTGGATTTGATAGCCTTGCAAGCACCATCTGCGGAGTAGGTAGTTCTATTTATATGTTGGGATTGTTTGGTACATGGTATTGTCTAACCCATCCCTGACCGATTGACAGGTAATGTACAATCTGAGTTGCAGTAGTAATGATAATGTAAATCGATACAAATTTATGCTATAAAACTTTGCATACTTAAGGCTATCAGAACGGTGGAAAAAGCTATAGTGTATACTTTATCTAATACGATATGATTTTTTTCCCCCAACATTTGTATTTTTGGTTATTAGTCAGTACTGTATGAATGTATTTGTTCTAAAAGCTCATGTGATACTATTGGACTGAATCTGATTCATCAAAAGGGAAACTAGCGTTGTTGTTCATTGGCACCCTACTGACATCCAATTAAATAAATTTCAGCGGTCGAAGTTCCTCACGAAATTTCTCTTTTGGGAATGTTTGTGGAACAATTGAAAGTTTGATGTGCAGGAGAAAATAATTCAAGATTTTACTTCATGACGCTACAGATTGGGCGAGTTTACAATTTTAACTGTTCCATTTTACATCGATAAACAGATAAGACGCAGAACACTACATGTTCACACATACATTACACACATATAGATACACACACATACATACGCACGTACGTACGTATTTACATACATACATACATACATACATCTTTCAAGTTGTTCGATCTTATCGACGGTGGACGTGAATGCATATATATATATATATATATATATATATATATATATATATATATATATATATATATAAATTCATAGGTAAACTCACTAGAATGCATATGTATGTAGTGTGTGTGTGTGTGTGTGTGATTTTGATTTTTAACGGAGCTTTACCAATTTTTCAGTCATATCGCTACGACGTCTCTAGTGTTGCAGTTTATAGTAATGCCTAACACTGGGGCATCATGTCACAGACATGTCGCATGATGTCCCACCCAGTCACATTATCCTGACACCAGGCCGACCAGCCCTAACACTAACCTCTTAATGCTGAGCGCCAGCATATTTATGTAAAGTTATCAGTAATATAGGTACAAAGCATATTCATATAGAGTCATCAGTAATATCGGTACAAAGCATATTTATGTAGAGTCATCAGTAATCTCGGTACAAAGCATATTTATGTAGAGTCATCAGTAATCTCGGTACAAAGCATATTTATGTAGAGTTATCAGTAATCTCGGTACAAAGCATATTTATGTAGAGACATCAGTAATCTCGGTACAAAGCATATTTATGTAGAGTTATCAGTAATCTCGGTACAAAGCATATTTATGTAGAGTCATCAGTAATCTCGGTACAAAACATATTTATATAGAGTCATCACTAATCTCAGCAGAATGCATATTTATGTAGTCATCAGTAATCGCAGTAGAATGCATATTTATGTAGAGTTATCAATAATCACAGTATAATGTATATTTATGTAGGTATCAGTAATCTCATTAGAATACATATTTTGTACAGTCATTTGTAATCTCAGTGCAATGCATATTTATGTAGGCAATATTAATCTTAGCAAAATGCATGTTTATTTGTGTATTTTTAATCTCAGTAGAATGCATATTTTTGTAGAGTAATCAAGTCGCATCAAGATGCATAAATGAAGAATCATCAGTAATCCTAATTTTCTTGTTTATTTATTAATCCGCCGTTTGTTTCAGACAGTTATGTTGCCATTGTTGTTATTGTGGTTGATATGTGGCCAATGTCATTGTCTAACCTCCATGACCGGTTTGTTCGACTGGGGTGGCAGATTTCAAGGCAGTTTTAACATTCCGGTAACGACATTAGTAAATGGCTGGGAAGTGATTATTACTTTTTCTGAGCCAGTCTCCATTCGAGAGGTACCTCGCCTGATAATTAATTTTTCTTAAGGAAAGTGCTGTGAAACCGTCTATGTGAATATTTTCAGAACGAATGCATCTGCCAATTAAAAATGTTTATGCAACCTTTCATTAACTCCAGTCATCTGTTTAGCTTTCTATATAGAAATCACGTAGGCACCTTGCATTGTACAACTGTTAATATACATCTAAAGATTGTATTGCATCACTAAGTTCGTTTGTTTTCAGTGTACAAAAACGTCTAAGACATGTTCGACTTTAGAATTATTGCTTGGAGCAAAGCAAACCCAACGAAGCAAACTCACACGGAGTCAATCTTGCAACTTATTCTCTAACGTTAATCCAATATACTGTTGAGGGTGTTCCTGCTAGATTTTGTACTTAAACATGCTTATCCATGAACGAAAACAAAGAATTGCATTATATTTGGGTGAATTAGAACGTCTGACTTAGTAAATAGTGAAAGTTCTTGTCTGTACTCTATGCCTATCAACAAAGACTCGTGTTTCGTTGACCGCAAACAAATTCGAAAACACAGACATAAACAATTAGTGGGGCATAACTATGCTATTATAAAAAAGAAAAGATGATAGGTCAAAATGTGACAGATATACCCCTGATAATTACTAACAAGAAGAATTGATTTCTGATCATAAATAATGACGCATGGGTGATATCTAATAATGGCTCGTCGTTCAAGGTAATAGTAACATAAATATATCAACCTTGGTTTGACTGATGTTTTCACTATTTTTGATCGATATTAGATATAGTACATCTGGACATACAAGTAGTGATAGAGTACTGCTATTTTTGCGTTTTTACATTCTGAATAATATACAAGTCCCCTCCCCTTAAGTTTAAAAATTATTAGACCTGCCAGACATAGAGATTCTTTGAAAATAAAATTAAAAATCCCTAGAATACTTACGCATTTCTATTCCACCATTTTGTATGAGGAGACAAATTCACTAAATTTAATTAAAAAAATCCGCACAAGAAAGACTTGAGGAAAATGTCTCAGGAACTAAAATCAATAGACCAGTTAGAATATTAAAGCAATCCGTGTTCACTAATTTGAAATGTTTCTACAGGACATAAATAATGACATAAAAGTACATCGTAGCGAATCCAATATTTTAAAAAGAAAATAGAGGTGAAAGAAATATGAATGTCGGTATGCAAAAGCATTTCCAATTTCTTTACATGTTTGAATGAGATTAACGTTTGGCCCAAGCTAGTGTTGTTTCAAATTGATATATAATTTTTTTATCTTAAACGCGGGTTTTTATTCCAATACGAGATGAAAACGTCAAAACAAATGAGTTATCTACGAATCTTTACATGTATAATACTGATAATAATAGTTTTAATAAATACATATAAAATACAGTAAGTATTCATTACATGCAAGTAGACTGTTTATAGGGTTTTCTTTTACTAACAAGCATATATTATTTTGGGATTTTAATACTTGCAGGGCATCTACCTCGATTTCAAACTATTTATTTTAAACTGATTAAAGTAATTTCATTTACTAAAATCTAATCAGTTAGTCAGTAAATCACTATATATATATATATATATATATATATATATATATATATATATATATATATATATATATATATATATATATATATATATATATATGTGTGTGTGTGTGTGTGTGTCTCATTATATATTTATCTTTTGTCTATACATCACAGTATTTATTGTTTATAGTTCTGTACCCGACCGTCTGCATCTGTGTGTGGAAGAAGTAGCAAATCAGAATGTATATATTTACATTATCTAGACAACAATGCAAATTGCTGTTAACGACATAACGTTATTGATTAGCACAGTATTGATGTTTACTGGCAGCATGAATCCAAATGTCACACTTGTGCAAACTGCACATAATCGTCTATACATTGTATGCCACTCAACAGGGTACTGGGAAAGGCACAGTTCTGAGCCATTCTGCAGACAGTAGGGTTCATACGCTCGTCAACACAGAAAACAGTCTTATTCTGAATCCTGGACAGACATTAGATCTAAAGGTTGAGGGAACATATACAGGCAGCTCTGCTCCTACAGCAACGGCCCAACTAATTAATCTGGGGCATGACCCCTACACTCTACCACCAGCTTTACCCAACCGTAGGTACCTTTGCGCCACCATTTCTGCATCTTTACCTCCGATGATATTCCATTTCTGTTTAGATACAGTCATAACGTGTCTCGAAAATTCCAAGGCTGTCCAGTAAAGTTTCTATTATAATGACCAGAAACCTATTTGGCTTATGTTTGTCTCCAATTGTTCTTTGCAAAATATAGCGAGCCAACATTTTATGTAATCAAAGCAAAGCCATATATAATGTGTGTGGTATTAGTTTTATCTAAATATTTACATGAAGCCTAATTTCGCTTCTGTGATAATGAACAGCCATGCGGAAAATAGAAGAAAATTTGGGAGATAATAATATAAAAAAGAATCGGAAGAGAAAAAAAGAAAAGTGCGTTACAAGGCGCATTTTATTCTCCCAGCTATTTTTTTTTTCTCCCTCAGCTCTAAATAGTTTACATACATCTAAAATATACTTATGTTGCAAACGTTAATTATAGAAACAGAGCGATATATTATGTTTACATTTATTGTTTCTTTTGTTTTGCATATAACTTATTAAGCATGTCGTCCATGTAACCCCTAACATATTTACTTACAAGGTAAAATATAAAATCCGTTGTCACCGTGTGTAAAATACATAAATATAAATGAGAAGTAGATTAACCTACACATAACTTAAGTCTTGTCCAACACAAACGTTTGATTATTTTCACTTCGATTGCTTGTTTGTTTTCAATAACCATTCACGCGCTCTTTCAGATGATGGAGCAAAGTATAATTACGACGAAGTCCTGATGAAGTCGATCCTATTCTATGAAGCACAGAGATCGGGTAAACTGCCCCCTGACAACAGGATTCCATGGCGTGGGGACTCCGCACTTAACGACACGGGAGACAACGGAGAGGATCTGACTGGAGGATGGTATGATGGTGAGGAATACTAATAGGCACGGACCATAATTCCGAGATGAAGTGTAAATGTGTTTCGGTCGAATATATCAAAATATGTATGTTAGAAAGTTACTACTCATCATCAAGGAATAATTTCATGTTTGAAAGTTTCCATCTGGAACTTATATTTAAATAGAATGAAGTAAATAAATATATGTTTGACCGTTGCAGCAAAAAAATTGATGATCTGATTATGAAAAGGTAAATCTCTACTCTATATTTTTATTATATTAATTCGTAAGTACGCCATAATCTTGACGTTATCTTAATGGCCGCAAAAAGTCTCTGATAATGTGTTTATTCTATTTGTCGTGCTAAGTGCTGATTATATAACTTTTTTTATTCTAATTTCACTCTTAAAATAACTTAAAAAACAAAATACGCACAAAAACATGTTAAAATAGATATTGAACAATTGTATTTTTTAAACTTCTGACCACGATAAATTAAATTACCTTGGAAGCCAAACAGTTCAACTATCCTATCATTCAACTTATGTTTTCATCATCATAATTTGGGGCAAAGCAACATATTGACATCACCAGTTTTTGATTGGGTCCACATGACAATACTGTAGATGAACATGTACAATGACTTAAACATTGTCGCTGTAAACTAGATAAACTAGACTATATATAAAGCATAATTTTTGACCGAAGGTAAATAGAACGTGGACGATAAGGAAAGAAAATTCTGTTCTGAATACTAGGTTAGATAAGACAGAAAAGGAAGTTGACCTATTCTAGTTGTCCTTATCCGAAGTTATATGCTGATCTAGTCGAACAGTCTGCGTTTCGTGGCATTCCTCTTTTCTCTATTGTCTCTTGCTTCAAGGCAAGAATGGACTGTCCGTAATATTTGTCTGTAGGCAAGTCAGATTGTTGTACTTTCTACATTCGGTCATTTAAGCGATTTTAGCTGAGTAAAGAACCGAGATTAAAATATTTAAAGAGATTTACATTAGTTCTCCCTTATATGAGGCTTTAAGTATTACCTGGCAAAATAAGTCGATATCTAGTTCACTAAGTCACCTATTAATTAAGTGGTAAATATGTGATTACTTTTGAATATCAGTGGACAACAACTGCATAACTTGTACGATATTATGCTTGGATATTTAGATATCGATGCAAAATGTTGGTCTACTGCATCATGACAATTAAAACTATTAAGATATCACGTGACAGCTCAGTGAAATGGGATTGGCAGAAACTGCGTCTTTAGTCAAAGTTACATGAGGCTTATACGACAGTTGCACTAGCTAGTCTGTATTGGTAGGTGCGGTCACTTCATGCACTTTGAAATATAACATAAATAATATAATCAAAAGTATATACAAGTGAAGCATCGTCTAGCCATAGTCAAGTTTAGATCATACTAAAGACCTTTGTAACCAGAGCAATACCTTCAGATCTGTTCCCCAGTTTGTATTTACAAAGATTCGTTTCAATTCCTAGTCTTTTTGACTTTGTCCCTGAACAATTAACATGTGAAAAGAAAGCTAGTTTACAGTAAACAATAAACCCCACAAATCTGCATTTTCCACATTCTTCACAACAGGGATAACAGAACCGTCAAGGTAATGTGTTTAGTCAGCATCACTTTGATGTAATGAAAAACGTTGGAGCCCGTTTTATTCTGCCCATTTGCGAGACCTGTTTTACCATACATTTAGATAACTTTCAACAATACGCACGGTCTTTCATAAATAACTTATCCGAATGTCGTTGAAGCAGTCAGTTCCTTCGTTAAAGCATCTCATAATTCCATTAATTTTAGTTTTAAGTTAAATGACGCACATAGTATCGCAAGGAGAGCTTACAGAAAAGGTGGTATCTTCATTAAATCTGGATCTTTCATCTTTCAAAAACTAAAGTTAGGTATGTTGACCCTTAGACTAAGTTGAATAGGTCATTCTTTATGCCATACATTTCTTGTGGTGCCATAAGTTTTGTCCAAATCAAACACTATGACAACCATATGTTCTTTCTTTATGTTGTTGTTGTTGTTGTTGTTGTAGAGTTTGACGCCATTTTTCAGTACAAGATAGGCTATACATGGCGGCCAGTATTTCTGGCGGAGGAAGAACCCTGGGAAACCCCGTGAAGAACCACCGACCCATGATAAGCTACTGGCAAGCTTTCGCAAGTACCCACGTTAGGCGAGCTAGAGACTCGAACCCACGCAGACATAGGTGAGATGGCAGTGACCCAGAACGGTAAGCGCTTTAGACCACTCGGCCACTCGGGGCTCCACTCTCTGTATGAAAACGGCTTTAATACAATCTTCCGTCGTTTTCATTGAAGCGATGTTGTTGGTTATGATATACTTTAAGATAAACTGTATAAACACTTTTCCGAAAAGGTTTCCTAAAAGCATTACATTGGCAATGAAACTAGTAAAGGTAATGCACCAATTTAGTCTTTGAAAACTTTATCAAAGACTTTATAATTAAGAATTAAGTAGCATACTTATATCTTAAAACAATAATAAAAACCATACAAAGTAGGAGTTCATCCATCAATTTATTTTTCAAAAGGAAAGTTTTATTCAATCTGGACAGTAGGTTTTTCATACGAACTGACATATCCTGGTCTGAGGAAGTTAAAAGAATTTATAGGACGTTCAAAATTGAAAATGAAAGCTTTCTGGCGAACGACTGTTTTCCAAATATCGAAGCATTATTAGAAAGGGAAAACTCTCGGACTGCACAGCGATGACATTAAACTTCAAATTCACACTGGGTGTAATTGAGACTTCATTCCTAAATAGTTTCTATTTGTTGCCAAGTAAATGTAAAGTTACGGGAATAGTCTTTCTTCACAGCTGGTGACCATGTTAAGTTCAACTTACCAATGGCGGCCTCTACCACGGTGCTGACCTGGGGCCTGATTGCTTACATGGAAGCTTACCGGGACAGTGGCCAGCTAGATCACATGTACAGCTGTATCAAGTGGCCACTTGACTACCTACTTAAGTGCCATGTCTCCAAATTTGAGTTTTATGTTCAGGTACTCGACTGGGATGCTTCTTACGCATGAGATAATATATAAAACCATTTAGGAATGATTACATGAGTGCCTTCTTATATCAAATGTTGGACATTTTATTTAGATTCTCCATTAATACAAGTTCAAATTTCCAAGAATGTGTTAACTTTGGTTGGCATATGCTCCGTCTTATTTTGCTACATTTGTTATGTTTGTTTTATCACTTCGTCATATTACTACCGTTATTGCCTGTGAATAACACAAATTCGAGTGCCACAAAAGCAGATTGTAAATAAACTATTCTCATCGTTAAATGCTGATATATATATATATATATATATATATATATATATATATATATATATATATATATATATATATATATATATATATATATCTGTGTGTGTTATTCATATGCAGTAAAGGTAGTAATAAGACGAAGTGATACAACAAACATATAACAAACGGAGTAAAAAGAGACGGAGCATATGGCAATTAAAGTTAACATATTCTTATAAATTTGAACTTGTATCAATATATATGCTTGGTTATACGTGTGACACTTTATAGTCTAGAAGAGTGTGTGAAACCTAGTTTCTTTTTATCGTCTTCGTGATAGAGTATTTTGCTGTTCAATACTTTTTGTGATTAAAATGAGTAAATTTCGCACTCGATAATATCATCACATTGTATTTACAAAGTAGTTTTTTCTTCTACTCATGTATTGAAAATAATTTAATAAAATCAAGTCTTTATTTCACAGCAGTTATCAGTCTGAAACTATAACCTTTCTACTGTCTTTTTATTTCAATCAAATTTTATCTTATTATAGGTGGGTAAGGCTGAACTGGACCATAATTACCGGGGAAGACCGGAAAACATGACGATGCCTAGGCCTGCATACAAGATCACAGCTCAGAAACCCGGAAGTGACATTGCAGCGGAGACCGCAGCAGCATTTGCTGCTGGTTACCTTGCATACCACACTACAAGTATGTAATGGCAACAATATGGGTTAGAGTGAGATAGTTATATATGACAAAGTAAGATAATAACTTACACGTTTACCCCTTGATTGTTCAATCTAAGGCACACCTAATTATACGAAAAGACTAAAAGAGTCACCAATCTAGATAATGTATTTAATCATTCCTCTCATTTCTTCTTTTACGATTCGCGTAAGTATCTAATTCAGTTGTTCAAACAAAATGATTTTATGATTGTGTTTTAAGTGAAACTTTGCTTCAAGTAACATTTTGACATATTCTTGTTCAGACAAGACCTACGCAAACGTTCTTCTGATGCATGCTAGAGACCTGTATGAGTTTGCCATTACTTACAAAGGAAAGTACAGTGACAGCGTTCCAGAAGCTAAGGGATTTTATCAGTAAGAAGTTTTCAATATCCGGTCTTGTTATGTAAAGTGTATGTTTAATGTAAATCTCATATACTAAACGGTGTTTGAGATGTTTGATGTATATCTCACATACTGAACGGCGTTTGAGGTGTTTAAAAAATATTTCAGATAATGAACGGCGTTAGACATGTATTTGTAAGTTTCGATGGATGACATAGGTTCCAACAATGTCTGCTATTAGTTTCATCGCCCTGTGTTCAAGAACAACGAAGAAATTCTGCTGATTTTATTTTTATTATCTGAACATTTATTAGTCTTCTAAACTTTGTAATTACTTAACTGTTCAGTTACATGCACATTATGAGTTTCTTTTGCACATTTGTCTCATTTCAATCGAACATTTTAGTCATAGGCGCAAAATATTTTGTTCCTTTGAAATATTAAAGTCGTACAGTGCACACTCTAAACATTTTGATGTTTGCTTTTTATATGTTAATAAAATTGGAGTTGTATGCTTAGTCACCCCTCTGTTATTTCTCTACTCAGGTCATATGACGCCCAGGACGAGTTATGCTGGGGCGGAGCCTGGATGTATCTGGCCACCAGGGAACAGAAGTATTTAACTGAGGCAGAGAAACATTACGAAGCTGGTGCAGCATGGGGTCAGTCCTGGGATGAGAAAAACACTGGGTGTATGGTAAGTGCTTTGTAACCTTGGTAATGTGACTGATGCACGAAAGGTGATCTGGAATAGATGAAAACTGTGACTCCATTTAATTTTTTGTACGCCTTGTTTGTTTCATATTATTATCAGTTGTTCTTTCTTTCTTACCGTCTATGTTTCTGTACGTCTGTCTTTATTTATTATTTGCCATAACTGCTCCATTAGAACAAAAGCAAATATCAGACTCTCTCTCATACATGCACATCCGCACACAAAAATCAAATGCTGGTAAATGTGTAATTATGCATTATGTTCTGATGAATCAATTGCTGAAGAATACTGCAGGCGTATTTTGGTAACGAACATGGATAGGTATTTTCTGTTGTATGACAAATGGTGTTTTTCTTCACATCGACTCTTTACAGATCAAGAATTATTGTCATCACACCTGTAACCATGTTGTTCTTGTGCAAGTGGATAGGTGAAAATTAACTTGATATTTTAATGTGTCAGGTACTAAACTAGCATTTTCTTCTTCTTATGCAACAGGTTCTTTTGTACAAAGTGACCCGTAAGGATATCTATAAAACTGATATAGAAGCCACATTCAAGTCTTGGATGCCAGGGGGAACCATTCCCTATACTCCCAGAGGACTCGCTTACCGCCTCAACTGGGGATCTCTCAGATATGCATGTATGCCATCAACGTCTCTCTCTCTCTCTCGATGATGATGATTTTCAAGCAATTTTAGTGATCTTTTTGAGTTTCATAAGAAATTAGATATGTTAGGGACAATGATCCATGACCGTCAAGAATAGATGCTAACAGAAGCTGCTTCTGAAAAGAACTGGAACAGACTTTGAAGGACGACATATTCTACTGTCTTACTTGCATTTCCTGATCTTTTATCGATCCAAAACTGCAATACATGCGCAAAGGAATCGATTATGATTTAATTTCTAACCTTCACAATTTAGTAAACATATTACGTAATCACTTGATGTAGCTCTGGCATGGTTAGAAGGTTGATAATTCTGTTCTATTAACTTGTCATTCATTCCAATAAACTTCCTGACTTTTTAAATTAAATTTGATTGCTTCAGTTTTGCTTTCACAAAGCCTTGTTCTATAACTACTTTTGTTAGAAACGGAAACGTTACATTTATAGCATCGTGATTGCTGCTTTATTTGACAGAATGTATCATTTTGAGATGTGAATTTATAAAATGGCATAATAACAAAGTTACAGCTGAATCAAAGAAGTTTGCCATTACAAATATTTCAGTAATCTTTTGCTAATTTTATAATCAGTGTTCTTCTAACTATTAATAGAAAAAATTGCATTTATTGGGGTATAACTAATTACATTGAAGTGAAGATTGTTAAGTAATTTTTCAGTCCGAACATAAAATTATTTTTATACATGATAACTTTATGGAAACGTTTATTGTTTAAAGAATTGAAACATCAACAATGGTTTTGAAATCTCCAGCATTTTTTATTTTCTATATTTTATGAAACATATAATTACTAATATGAAATCAATCGCAGAAAAGTGTATATGTTAATATGCAAAACAACATAAAGATAATAATTGGAGCAAATGTGTGAAAATGAAAGCTAGTTTCTTTACAAAAAATGTATCCCGCGGCCATAGAAAAAAACAAGACAAAATAGGCAGAAATTAAACAAACTTTTGGTGGATATTGCCTCGCTAGGCAGCAAATATAGATACACACATATTCACACAATCAAATATCATCCCCCTTTTTAAAACCCCCACACCCAAACCATCCAAACTTGTAAAGAGAAAAAAGTGAACATGGGTATTAGGAGATTTGTTTATTTTGCTTTCCCTGCATACTTCTCTCAAAGGAATTTTATTCATCGTGACTTTTTAGAAATTATTACATGAAAATAAAAGACTTCTTAAATGTTTTATTTCAGCCAACATGGCAATGCTAGCACTGATGGCGGCGGATGAAGGCATCCATCCCACAGAGTACCGACACTGGGCTCAGTCACAGGTACATTACGCTCTCGGTGACACCGGTCACAGTTATGTTGTAGGCTTTGGTGTGAACTCCCCTACCCAGCCTCATCATAGATCCAGGTACGACTATATTGTTTGTGACGCCATTTCTGTTGGTCGTTTCATTTTTATACGATTGGCATATATTATGCATTGAGACAAATGGATTGCAAAAGTCATTTGAGCCTCTGCTGTCCGTCTTCTACTGCAAATATCCCCCTCAATGTGTTCTCTACTTGAGGTATTTAATTCAATTATTAATTTAGTTGCACATTGAGAAATTGAAAGCGTGAATAGCTGAGATAAGTATCCATAAATATTTGTATGTAATTCAAGATAGGGTACATTTATTACACGGCTACACGGTATAAAACGGTTCGTTATTACAGCAGATTTTATTTCTTTCTATCTGTTTACGTGGACTTGAATATGACTGGCGATTCTGTTGATATCCGTATGAAAATTTGTCACCTTCAATATATGAGGCTAACACAACTTCAGAATAACCTCTAAGATTTTTCTCTCGCAGTGACGACAACTCTAACAAGCACCGCCAGCTTTACAATGTAGGAATCACACATGTCGATCATTAGTCTGTGGATATACTGAATCTATTAAGCAGGTTATTGGGAGATTTCGTATCACAATGGTTGATATTTTCACTGTAAATAATTATCATGTAATTTTACCAGATATTGAGCGATTCAGTTTTTTAACAGTCTCCTTACACTGCATTTATGTTCGATTCTTAAAGATTAAAACGTTTTAAGGTGAGTGGAGATTACGCGAAGTGTGTTCTCCCCATCTGAAAAACGGTATAAAAATGGCTTTTTAAAACATGGGACTGAATAAACACAATTTTATTCAAGTTATCACCATATCATCAATGAAATAATATACATACATATTTGCATGTAAAATATTACCTACTTAACACCAAAACTAAAGTTCCAAATCTTGCCGATAACACAGTCACTTTTAAGTGAATAAGTGTAGACAAGCATGCTAAAGATTCACAGTCAAAGAGGGGATGCTACTCTATGTAACTATGTTCAGCATGGTACTCTAGAATTTTTGGGATAATGTGCGACAACATTGTATTCTTTGTTTTATGTACAGGGATCTGCTTAATTGGTAATCCGAAAATGGAACATGTCGATCATGATGAGATTATTTACTTTTTTGTATTCCCTTTTAGTGTCCTTTTAGCCCTTCCACAGATAAACTTATACCTTACCCTTTTGAAATATTAATGGAATCGCTATTTTCCCAGTTCTTGCCCCCTAGTACCAGCGCCATGTTCAAATCGAGAGCTTCAGCAACCAGGCCCCAACACTCACATCCTGTACGGAGCTCTTGTAGGCGGCCCCGACCAGTCGGACCATTATGAGGACAGAAGAGATGATTACGTAAAGAATGAGGTAGCCTGTGACTACAATTCCGGTTTTCAGTCCGCGGTAGCAGGTAAAATAATGTAATCCTCAGAAGAAAAAAAACTAATTTCGCTGTCTTTTTCATTCTTTGTCTTTATTTAAATTTTGATTGTTTTTCAAAAACATGGTGAGATGGTGAGAGATATTAGTTAATATTAATTAATTTTCTCTCTAATATTTCATTTAATCCCACCGTCTCAATTTCTTGCTTTCAACCTGTATTTTTCATGAACTGATATATAATATCGACATAGCCTCTTTTTCATATTTTCATCTATGATTAGCATTTGCTATAATTAACGTGTACTCTTCTCTGTGTCTCGTTTTTCTGTGGTAATTTTAAGAAAGGTCTGATGAAAAACTATATTACATTTGGAGGAAGCTACCAACAGTAATTATTTTATATCTTTTTATCTCAAACTGTCTTTTTTTGAATTATGAAGGGATAATTAATTATTTTCATTTCCTTGTACTATAGTCTTCCTGAATATATTGTGGCTTAGCAACTATGTTTGGCATTAATAAGATTATGTCAAATATTTTATTAATTTATAAGTAGTCTGTAACTTTCTGCTTCTATTAATGCAAATTTGGTCCATGACTAGATGATGAGATATAGGTTTTCTTTTTGTCTTTTACATTATATCTATATATTTGTCCTAATTGGAAACAAAAACCAGAAACCCAGAAACGCTATGCTAAGATAAATTTACAGTTGGACTGAAATATCCAAGAATGAGAGTTAGTTAAGCAATGACACAGACAAACATGTACGACTGAATACTATTAGTCACAAGGCTTGTTTGTCTAATTGGTTAGAGGTCAATTTGAATCACTGATAAGCTGTACTTGACTGACAGCTGTCAAACCGTCAATTGTAACACCTAAGGAAGACATAATTGTGAATTATATTATTTGATTGATCTACAATTGAAACAAAACGTTGGTACTAAATAATCTAATTCATGCGCTTCGCTTTGTCAGGTCTGAAGGCGGCACACATGCGGGGACAGATGTAATGTGGACTTTTCTTGTGGTTTGTTATTCTTGTGATAAAGTATTAAATATTTAAACATATAGCTTTTCTGTATGTATGATATATTCATATTCATCTGATACTAATATTAAATTCTCTCTCTCTCTCTCTCTCTCTCTCTCTCTCTCTCTCTCTCTATATATATATATATATATATATATATATATCTTTTCTTTTCTTCCTGAGATTATTCCAACTAAATATATGACCTACACCAAGATTTTCTCAACTCTTGATAAGAATGGATCTGAGTAGTGAAAGGGGTCACCCTAGCGTCAATGGGAATTAGCATTACAGAGACCCCTGGGTCACTCTAGCGTCAATGGAAAATTAACATGGAGAAAAATCATGGGTCACTCTAGCGTCAAGGGGAATTTAACATGGGAATAAATTGTGGGTCACTTTACGTAAAAGGGAATTGAATATGGGATTTCTTTTTTTAAAAAAATTTTTAAAATTAAATTCAAATTTAAATTTAAAAAAGGGGTAGGCAATTGAAAGTCATTCTCTTTTCGAGAAATATGGCTGGCCCTGAAAAGGGCCTTTGGGTTTATGTTAATGTATTCATCAACATAAATGGCACCGCATCTATATAGATTCGCTAGTGCTTGTGTACAGTCAATCTATGCGACAGTGATTCAACATGACGGAAACTCAGAAAACGATCAATTGGGGTGCACCAGCAGGGGAGACTGACCAAGGGAACCCGGACTTACTTTCAGAAGAGGTGAATTGGGATTTTGTGGATTTTCTTACCTCGCAAGAATTTGTTCCGGAACCTTCGTTACCTTCTTCATTACCGCAAGTGGAGAATTTTAGACAGAGACAGAAAGAAGAATTGGAGAAATTTATACAACGACAAAAGGAAGCGGAACAAGCTTTTCTCCTACAGCAGCAAGAAGAAGAAGAAGAGGTAAGAAAAAAACAACAGCAACAACAGCAAGAAGAAGTAGCAGCGAAGAAACAAGAGGGTGAAAATCAAACGGTCACGCTACTGTTGGACATTTTAGCGGAGTTAAGAAGTCTGAAACAAATGTATCAGACTTCTTTATTACGACCGAAGAGAATACGACCTTCCCGAGCTAAACACGTCAACCCTGTGACTAAGCCTACCGTACCACCCTTAATGATTTCAACCAAATCATCATCATCAACAGTACGCAGTCCAGAAGTAGGCCTTGGCCGTGGCAAAGGCTTAAGACAGTTAAAGTTGATTGCTTAAACTCACCCCTACACCATAAAGAAAAAAGGCCCTTTTCAGGGCCACCCACATTTCTCGAAAAGAGAAAGCCTTTCAATTTGCCAATAACTCAAAAAAAACCCACCCATTTTACCCTTATAGTACGTGTCTGTGTATGAGTGCGTGAGTGTAGCTTCTTATTTTAAAATCAAAACTCAAAGACACTTACCTTATATCATTAATTTATTCTTTTATCCATTGTTACAATCCAATTCACAATTCACAACATAACACTTTAATTAAAAGTTCATTGACTTCTTCTGTCTCTTTGTTTAGTCTCTCTGTTGTTTGAATTTTTTCACCGTCACACTCTTTTCCTCTTCTTCTTCCTCCTCCTCCTCCTCGCTTTCTTCCCTTCTTCTTTTTTTTCTCCTGTTTCTTTTTCTTCACCTGTCTTCTTTCTTCCTCTGAAGAATCCCTCTCTTCTTCTGAAGAATTCCTCTTTTCTTCTGATTCCTCTTGTTTCTTTTTTGGGCAATCTGGAGACCAATGTCCTTTTCCTTTACAATAATAACAGGTATCTTGACTTTTGTCTTTTTTAGTCCCTGTTTTTTTTTCTTTTTTGACGGTCTGGACACTCTGAAGACCAATGCCCTTTCTTCTGACAGATATAGCAAGTATCTTGACTTTTATCTCGACAGGAAGGAGAGTAGTCCGTGGGCTGGTCTGAAGAGAATTTTCTAATGACCCCTCGCAAAGCTCTGACGAAACGTTCGATTTGGTTAGTCTCTTCCATCGTTGTGCTCGGCTTGAGAGTGAAATGAATAGTGAAAGGACAAGACACACACCCTTTTATATACGCTGGTCTGCCATGACTATAAATTAGTCTATGGTGTTTAAACTTGAGTCATTTGACGTTTTACACTCAAGATGAAACGATCCTATTCATTCGAGAAGAAAGAAGAAGAAAGTAAGAGGCAGAAACGTGATCTATCGCCTCGAACCAAGGCTGAAATCTTGGCACAAATTCATGCCAGTGATTTTGAAGAGGACATGAGTGAACCAGAATCAGAACCCTCTAAACAAGTTCACCACCCTTAGTCAACCCTGAAAAATACTATTCCATTCTAGAGACGGAAAAGCGCTCCTCTAGAAAATTTAGAACCACGGCTTACAAATACACGGTGAAGTTTAAAGATTTCAAGGCTGAAGTACCGTTAGAGAAAGCAGAAGTGTTTATCACTGGGGTGTGGGATTCTTTGCTCACTGCACTCAAGCGACAATGTCAACCCAAAGAAGACGATCGCTTGAGACTTTCCATACAACACGACGGTTTGAAATCCCCTGTTTGGATCGAGTTTAGCACCCCTGCAGAATTGACCGCTTCTAAAGTCATGGACAAGATTCAACACGTACAACAATCTAATGACCAGTTTGACATCACCGATGGAAAAGCCACACTGGACATGACCCACGTCTCTCCTCCTCAAGGGACTGGACGCAAAAAGATGTTATTCGTGGACGAGCTTCGCAGCACCAAAACAAGTCTCGTCCGAATTCACAACCCTCATGACCAGATGTGTTTAGCCCGTGCCATCGTGGTGGGACGAACCTATGCCAACAAGAACGACACGGTAGAATGGAAAAGAACCTGGAAAACTATTCAACAATCCGACCGAGCCAAACAACGAAATGAAGCAGAACTCCTGTTACAACAAGCCGGACTGTCCAAAGACACACCCTGTGGCATTCCTAAAATGCAAAAATTGCAAGATGCCCTAGCTCCACGATACACCTTGAAAGTGCACCCTCAAGAAATGCGCGGGTCTTTGTTGTTTCGAGGCCAAGATTTTAAGGACGGAAAATACATTCACCTTTATCATCACGATGAACATTTCGATACCATTACCAGTATCACTGCATTCCTGGGATATGTTTATTATTGTGAGAAATGTGACTATGGTTATAATAATCGAGAGCAACACAAACATTGTGGATGGAAATGCTCAGGATGTTTGGCCTCTACACCCTGTCTGAGCGAAGGACCAGTGCCTTGTTCAACTTGTCTGCGCACGTTTGTCAGCCCTACCTGTTACCAACAACATCTGAAAACACAAGGTTCACAGAAGAAATGTGCTTGTCAGCTGCTGAGATTGTGCCCTACCTGTGGACAAGGCCTACGTGCCAATAATACCAAGGCACATGTATGTTCAGGAAAGAAAAAATGTCACATTTGTCACCACATCGTGGACTTGGAACACGAATGTTACGTGCAAAAATACCAACCCCCACGACAGAAAGAGGACGGTCACAAGAATAAAGGCAATTTCATCTTTTTCGATTTCGAATGCATGCAAGAGACTGGCATTCACATTCCTAATTTCTGCGTGGCTCATCGAGCGTGCGAGAAGTGCATTCAAGAACCTATCTTCAGTCATTGTCCTCACTGCAGCAAAATTCCTGGAGGGCGTGAAAAAATCTTTCGGGGACCGAACACGCTAGCCGATTTCGCTCGATGGGTCTTAGATCCCGTCGACAAGACGTGGAGCCAAGAGGACATCGAACGTTACGGAGATTGTCATCGTCATGCCACGGTGATGGCTCACAATTTCTCCGGATACGATGGACAGTTTCTTTTGAGATACTATACGGAACAAGGCACTGAACGACCTAAAGTGACTTTGAACGGAGCCAAAATCATTTTCATGCAAGTGGGACAAGTACAGTTTAAAGATTCCATGAGTTACTTGGCCATGCCTTTGAGCCGAATGCCTAAAACATTTGGAATGACAGAAATGGCTAAAGGGTACTTTCCACACTTTTTCAATACGGAAGCCAATCCACACGCCGTTCTACCCCATTTACCTGAGGCTCACTATTACGACCCCGACAACATGCGTACCGAACAACGAGAAGCTTTCTACGCTTGGTACCAGGCTCACGCCTCGGACCCTTTCGACTTTCAGGAAGAAATGCTAAAGTATTGTCGTTCCGACGTGGACATTTTACGGCGTTGCTGTGGAAAATTTCGAGAACTGTTCATGGAACACGGAGGGGTCGATCCTTTGAAAGAAGCTTGCACCATTGCCAAAGCGTGTTCCTTAGTGTATCGACAACGATTCATGCCTGAAAACACCGTGGCTGTCATCAGCCCTCAAACGACCCACTTTGTCAAACGTCAATACTCGGTCAAAGCCCTACGTTGGTTACATTACTTGTGCGACAAGGAAGACAAGTGGATTCAGCATGCCCGCAACGGAGGGGGCGAAAAGACCATCGGAACGTATTCGGTCGATGGCTGGGACTTAGAAAACCCCAAGATCGTGTACGAGTTTAACGGTTGCTTATTTCACGGATGTCCCGTCTGTTACCCTGACCGTGGCACTAAAAATCAGTTTTTACAACGAACCATGGAAGACTTGTACCAGGACACTTGTCAGCGGCGCCTAAAGTTAGAACAGGAAGGATACCAAGTGGTGGAAATGTGGGAACACGAGTACGATCACCGTATGAAAACCGATCACGAGTTTAAACGCCTCGTGGAAAGTTACCAGTTCATGGACCCGCTGAACCCGAGGGATAGTTTGTACGGAGGAAGGACCAATGCCACCTGTTTGCTGTACCAAGCCGACGAAGAGAAAGGAGAAGAAATCAAATACTTGGACGTGTGTTCGCTGTATCCCTACGTGTGCAAATATTGTCGCTTTCCTGTAGGGCACCCGCAATTGCTGACGGAACACATCGACCTGAAAAACATTCGACAATACGAAGGCTTGATCAAGTGCAAAGTTTTGCCTCCCACGAACCTATACCATCCCGTCTTACCTCACCATTGTCAAGGCAAACTGATGTTTCCCTTGTGCCGTACTTGTGCCGAAACGTGCAACCAAGAGCAGCCTTGTCAGCACACCCAGGAAGAACGGGCCTTGACGGGAACCTGGGTCAGCGTAGAATTGTTCAAAGCTCTGGACATGGGATACCAACTGTTAGAAGTGTACGAAATTTGCCACTTTCCCAAGACACAACAATACCACAAGGGTGATCCCAGTCAGAAAGGCATTTTCGCAGACTACGTGGATGCCTTTTTGAAACTGAAACAAGAAGCCAGCGGCTATCCGTCCTGGTGTCACACTCCCGAAGACCAAATAAAATTCAAAGAGAAATACTACGAACAAGAAGGCATCTCTTTAGACCACATCGAAAAAAACGAAGGCAGGCGATCGTTTGCCAAAGTGATGTTAAATTGCTTGTGGGGTAAAATGGCACAACGACCGTGTTTTACCCAAGACGGAATATTTGACAGAACCTTCCCGCTACTTCCAGATGATTCACGACAAAACCAAATACATGAAACACGTGGACGTCGTTCGAGAGAATTTGATCTTGGTCAATTACGAAGAAGATCTGGACTTTGTACAAGACGACCCTTTTGGAAATGTCATCATTGCGGCTTACGTGACAGCCCATGCTCGCTTAAAATTGTACGAAGCTTTAGAACTGTTAGGGGAACGCGTCCTGTACTTTGACACGGACAGTTGCATTTACATCCATCACCCGATTCAACATCACCCTGACATCGAAGGAGACCGTTTAGGAGCCTGGACAGACGAGCATCCCGACGACAAGATTCTAAGTTTCGTCAGTGGCGGTCCCAAAAATTACGGCTACGAATACCGGGACAAACAAGGAGAAGTGCACACGACGTGCAAAGTGAAAGGACTGACTCTGAATTATCGTACAAGTCAAGTGGTGAACTTTGGGGTAGTGAAAGAAGCCTTGCAATCGGGAGAGGATGCAAACTTTAAAGTGACCACTTACCAACCCAAAAAGATTGTACGTTTACCCACTCACCACATCGTCAGTCGACCCTTGGAAAAAGTCTATCAAATTGTGTACCAGAAGCGAGTGAGACTTCCCAATCACTTTACGTTGGCGTACGGTCACGTCAGTATTGGTCTGTATATAAAAAAGGAACCCTAGGCAAGATCGATAGTTCATTGGGACTACCAAGACCGAACGAACAAGATGAATACTTTCAGAGAAATGCAAAAGAAGTTGTTTAGAAAGGCACAATTCAAGTGTGGGGCGTCGGAAGTGGAATGCGATTGTGAGCCTTGCGATGGGTACGATGCTGTACCTTGTGACCTTAGCGATGCCGTAAAGCATCATGGGAACGTTAGTGTCACTACCCCTATCATGGAAAGTGATGCTGTGCGTGTCAAACCTGAGGGATGCGAAAGGGATGCCGGTCGTCCTCTTGGACATTTTACTGGGTTTCGTTTTAAAGGGGAATGTTCACCTTCACGTCTACCCCCTTACGGATGTCATCCAGCCCTGAGCAAACTCCTGTTCCTGTCACCCAACCCTCATCGAAACGAACCTGTGAAATATTCGTTCCCTGTGCGTTTGTCGGAATACTGCGACTTTGAAAATCGTCTTCAATCGTTCAAAGGAAAATGACCTAAGTATCTGGGAGGACCGACCCCCGAAGAATTAGCCAGAGCCGGATTTTTCTACTTGGGCGAAGGAGATAAAGTCAAATCCTTCAGTTGCGGTGTGTCACTTCACCACTGGGAACCGCAAGATTCAGCCTACGTAGAACATGCTCGATGGTCACCGAATTGTCATTACTTACCCTTAGTGGGACCGAGACATTGAAGTAACTTTACCATAATAATCTGTTCATGAATACTTTACAAGAGAACATTCGTGCTTTGCCTGTGGAGTTGAGAGAACGCATTTACCGAGAGCTGGTCAAAATACAAGTGAAACGTAAAGAACAATTGCATCCGTTACGTCACCGGTGTTTGAACCACTGGTACCTGAAGGCTGTACAAGGACTGATTCAATTGAAAGTGTTCCATCGGACAGACATTGATGAACGATCCTCTAGTTTTAAAAAGGATTGGTTTGTTATGGACGATTCTACCTACATCATTGTAAACTTACTGCAACGAATTCCAGAGGAAGAGTTAACGAATTACCAACATCTTGAACACAATGTCAACTTAGTGAAAGAGGAAACTTCTGAACGAATTGTAATGTGCAAATTAGTGACTAAACGATTTAAATTCGACACTGAAGTAAAACCATGTTTGTGCAAACAGTACATTTCTTGTGTCAGACCAAAGAGGATTTAGTATGACCTATTCATGGATACTTTGCTAGAGAACATTCGTACCTTGCCTGTGGAGTTGAGAGAAAGGATTTACCGAGAGCTGGTGAAAATACAAGTGAAACGTAAAGAACAATTGCATCCGTTACGTCACCAGATTTTTAACCACTGGTACCTGAATGGTATAAAAGAATTGATTCGTCAGAAATTGTTTCAGTGGTCAGACCTTGTTCAATACTTCCAGGCCCCCGATGATCCACGTGTTGATCATTTTGGTTACTTCCAGATTCATCTAGTACAACACATTGAGGAAGACAAGGTAAAGGATTACAGACATATTTTACGTGGAATCTACTTAGCGGAAGAGGAAACTTCTAAACGAAGTCTGACGTTTCGGTTAGAGTATGCAACATTTAAATTCCCTACTGGAGAACGTAGATGTCTGGCTAGAAAGTATTGTTTCCGAAACAAAGAGACTATAAAAACAGGCTGCCATGCCACGACTTTTATCGCATGTAATCCAACAGATTCCGTGGAAGGAACTCAATGACCATATTCAAACCGTGGATCATTACCATCGATTATTACAAGAACTTTATCCATTCAATATGGGACGACAAGTGGTGTGTGTCTTAGTGACTTGTTTTCTGGGATTTCGTTTACCAGCCGATTCCTTGTGGACTCTTTACGATCAGTACTTACCACCTCAATGGCCTTAAATGGTCACGAAAAACTCCTTTTGCTCAAAGCCTTGCGTTTTCATCTGGATACTTCTCGACCTCAACGGGAAAAAAAGATTCGTCAACTTTTAGCGACCCAAGATGTGTATGACGATGTGTGTAGCTTGTGACTTACATCCCCATTGGACAGATGTCCGTGCCTGGAAAGAATGGGGTTTTGAGGCTTGGACCCAAGAAGTGGCCCAGTATGCACGAGAGTTGTTCAAGGAAAAAAGTTACTTTTCAACCCGTGTTAGTGACGGTGCCAGAAGAACCCGTCACCCAGGACGGGACTGTCGTGGACAGACCTGAAAGACCCTTTCGGGAGGACACTTGTGTGACCTTACACCCTACTATAGAACTGGTTAGAACATTACCCAAAACATGTTGTACAGACACTTGTTTTTATTCCACGTTCATGGTTATTATGTGTCTTTTATGCTTGTACTTAAGCCTTTGGCTTTTATGTATTTGTGTCTTTCGTATTCATGTTTGAAAAAAAACATTCAATAAACGTGTTCTGAAAAAAGTATATAAACTCTTGTCTTGTTTGTTTTGGTGTCACAAGTGACATTTCTGACACAATGGCTACCTCTGCTGTCTCTGCTCCCTCTTCCTTTACTGTCAAAGTCATCGACGAACACTTAGATCGTGCCAGTTGGGAGGCTTTGTATCTTCGCCATCCCTTTAACATGCTCATTGCTGGACCTAGCGGTTCAGGCAAAACCGAATTCGTCAAACGTTTGATCGAACATAAACATCATTTGATCGATCGACCACCTCAACGGATCGTGTGGTGTTACAAAGAGTGGCAATCGGCGTACAACCTCTTGCGAGAAAGTCAAGGCGATTCCATCGTGTTTGTGGAAGGCATTCCTAAAGAAGACGACGGCATCGTCTCTGACTCCCGTCAAACCCATTTGGCCATTTTCGACGACATGTTAGGAGAAGACGAAGAAGAAATTAAACTGTGGTTTACGCGTAAAGGGCATCACCGTAATGTCAGTGTCGTTTACATCACCCAAAATTTGTTTCAGCAAAGTAAAGCCCATCGCACCATCAGTCTCAATGCGCATTACGTGGTCTTGTTTAAAAGCCCTCGATATAAATCGCAAGTGCAAGTCTTAGCCAAACAATTAGGAACGCCTTTGCTGACTCAGGCGTACGACGATGCCACTCAAACGCCACACGCCTATTTACTCGTCGATTTGAAACCTACCACTTCCGAGGATTTGCGATTTCGTACCCTCTTGTTTCACCACTGGTGCCAAGACGGAGGGCCTGTCCTGTACACGTCTCCGTCCTCGACTTCATTTCACTCCCCATAAAAAATCTATAAAAACCTCAGGCCCTTTTCGTCTGTCTCACACACAGTGTGAACATGACGTCCCTTCAGTCGCATCTTCCCGTCAAATTGATTCGTGCCTTGTATGGCATCAGTCGAGAAAAAAATCCACAAACACGAGCTCGTGTCTTAGAAGCTAGTCTCAAAGAAGTCTTACGATGGTTCACGGTGACGGCACGTCAATTACTCCAAGGAATCATTCAGATTCCTCATCAAACCAAACGCTTTTTCGATCGAAACAAAGTCGCTTTGGTCCAACTGGCCGATCCCCGCATCGACACTCAAACCAAAAAACAAATCATTTTGAAACCTGGAGGGAGCGGTACTCTAGGAGGCGTCATCATTCGCTCACTCTTAAGATGGGATCCTAATGCCCCCAAAGTTATCCCCAAGAAAAAAGTCCAACGAAGCCCCAAGAAGAAAAAGACCAAGTCCCCAAGGAGAACGTCTCCAGTGGCGGGACCCTCCTCTTACCAGACACCACCCCGGAAAAAGAAAAGAAGCCCCCAGAAAAAGAAACAGAGAAAAAGTCCTCAGAAAAAGAAAAATCCACGGAAGAAAACTAGTCGCAAGAGAGGCACTTCTGCCAGGACGCAACCTTACACTCGCAAACCACGACCTGCCATGTCGGTGACTGTGTCTCCGGCAGCCTCACGTTTATCCACTTCTCCGTTGATGACACCAAGAACTGAAGAGTACTTGGAGACGTTGATCACACCGAGAACTTCTCCGTTGATGACCCCAAAAAGAACTTCCCCAGTGGCAGGACCCTCCAATTTAGTGGCAGTGGCTGCTGCTCACAAAGTACCTTCTCCAAAAATCAAAGTCCAAGAAAGATCGGGCATGTTACAAAGTTTACTGGATTTGTCCAAGCAAGAACTGGCTCGATTTAGTCCGTTGCGTACCCCTGCACGACGTGTCATGCCTGTCATGAAGTTGATACGACGTAAAGACAATCAGTGGCGACGCGTTCCAGTATAAAAAAGGCCTGTGACCAAGTCGGGGGTATCAGTGTGTTTTTGGTGCTCCCTAAGACTCAAAGATGTCACCCTCCAGAAAACCCCAAGGAAAGAAAAGGAAAGGACTGCCTCCTCGTTTAGTCAAACATGGGGACATGTTATCTGTCCTGTCCAAAGCTTCTTCACCTCTACGAAAAAAAAACTCATTCAATCAGCCTCCAAAGAGGTCATCGATACCGTGTGCGAATGTAGTTTGAATGTTTTGAAAGGCACGATCCCTTTGTCCAAACACCAGAAACAATGCTTAAGCAAACATCGTCACGTTCTTCGCCAAATGATTCGAGAGAAAATTCCCATTCGTCAAAAGAAGAAGATGTTAGTGCAACGTGGAGGCATTTTGCCTCTCTTGTTAGGCCCCATACTGAAGGGAGTCTTGGGAACCATGTTGGGAGGTCTGGTAGGAACAAGATAAAAAGGCCCTCGGAAGTCCCAAGATCTCAGAATCGACCCCTGACAACCCCATGGAAGGACGAAAACTAGCTTTAGTGCCTTACAAACGATGGATGGAATACCATCGGTGGCAAGAACAACGCACCCCGCATTTACCTCCCAATCCCAATTTGAGCGAGATGTCCCAGTTACAACACGAATTACAGTCTTTGATGGATCGCCAAGATTTGTCCGAAACAGAAAAATCGCAAAAGTACGGTCAACTCTTGCAACGACTGCAACTCTTTCACCAGAAAGCTTTAGACGAAACAGCTCTACCCACTTTGAAAGATTTTAAGACCTTGATGAAAAGTCCAGCACCATCACCAGTACCAGTACCAGTCCTACCAGTACCAGTGACCAAGACAGAAAAAGGAAAAGAAGAAGAAGAAGGGTTTCAAACTCCACCAGAAAAAGTACGCAAGTTAACAACACCACCTACCTCCAGAATTGGATGGATTAAAAAGATGATGGCCACCCCTTCTTCATCACAAGAGAAAAAGAAAGTGAAGACAGAAGTGAAACAAGAACCGATATCCCCCGCTCAGACATCCTCCTTCTCCTCCTCTTCAATACCTATTGCCGGTCGCACACGCAAAGCATTGCAATCCAAGAAAGTACCCCAAGAGAAAAAGAGTAGCCTCTTCCAAGAGTGGGTGCCTTATTAACACACCAATCAACACAAAAAATGGAAAAAGTCTTAGCCAGCATTTACTACGATCCCTCGCATCCTGCAGGTTACGCAGGAGTTCAAAAATTGTATCGTGCTGCCAAAACGCGACTAAAAAGTCTCCGTTTACCTCAAGTGCAACGATGGTTACAAGAACAAGCTACCTACACTTTACACAAACCCATTCGACGCAAGTTTGCCAGAAGTCGCACCCGAGTGGAAGGCGTTGATCATCAATGGCAAGCCGATTTAGCCGATGTCTCTCATTTGGCCAGCTACAATCGTGGCTACAAATATTTGTTTTGTGTCATCGACGTCTTTTCCAAATTTGCCTGGGTCGTGCCCTTGACTTCCAAATCCAGCAGCGAGTTAGTGCGAGCCCTGCAACGGATGTTGAAACAAAGCGGTCGTCACCCTCTACGATGGCAAACGGACAAAGGCACCGAATTTCTGAACCAAGCTTTCCAAAAAGAATTAAAGAAACGTGACATTCATTTTTTTACCACCGAGAATCCCGAAACCAAAGCCAGCATCGTGGAACGTTTTCAACGCACTTTGAAAGAACGCATGTGGAAATATGTTACGCATCACCACACTCTGAAGTACATCGACATCTTACCGCACCTGGTGCAAGCGTACAACCAATCTTACCATCGAAGCATCGGACGTGCCCCGCAAGACGTGACTCCCGACAACGAAGTGTTGGTGTTTGAACGCCTGTTTGGTACGTCCCCGACGAGGGCTGTCCCCAAGAAAAGTGGAGAGTTGGCCGTAGGAGATTGGGTGCGCATTGGCAAAACCAAACGCACTTTTGACAAAGGTTACTTACCTAACTGGACGACCGAATTGTTTCGCGTCACTGGACGAGTGCATGGCCGTCATCCTACCGTCTATAAATTGGAAGACATGAAAGGAAAGGAACGTTTTATTTGCCCGAGTTACAACGTGTCATCAAAAAAGAAGACGACGTGTACGACATCGAAAGCATTCTCGAACGCAGAACCCTTAAAGTGGGCAAACGACGTGTCAAAGAAGTCAAAGTACGTTGGAAAGGATATCCACCCAGTTTTGATTCTTGGATAGACGCTTCGCAAGTCATCGACTATAAAAAGAAGAAGTGACCATCATGCCCTTTCACACAGCAGACGCAGCTACGTCGACCACTCCTCCTTCACCTAGTTCTTCTGTGCAAGATTTACAAAAACAACCCTTGTGGGTGTGGTGTGGAGAACGTGTGCCTAAAACGCAAATCGTCTTTTTCTGCCAAATCTTCGTGGTGTATTGTGTCATCGGGGCAGCCATTGCCAATTTGAGTTTGCAACAAGGAGACAAACAATTGTGGACCATTTTATTGAGCAGTTGCATCGGTTACCTGCTTCCCAATCCCTCCCTGAAATTCTCCTCGAACGGGAACCACAGGAACCTTGTGTCCAGTGCCAGTGCCAGTCACCACTCCAACCACAATCAGAACCTCATTTTAGACGGAGACACGCCTCTGACGTCCAGTAATAACCCTCGGACAGCCACAGAACTCTGGAATTATGAGTCACCAAAACCAATTTTACTTAACCTTACCCAGTGACAGTTCCATGGAGGTGTTTCCCCACAACACGTTGTGCTGTTACACGGCCAAATTACCTCAGGCCATCCCCTTAGATCACGAAGCCCATTGGGAAGTGGCTTTAGTAGAAATCATTCACCCGACCCAAGTCCTCAATGTCCTTCCCAATCAAAATGTTTTTGATGTGGAAGTTCATGACGAGCAAATGCAACAGTACTTGGATACCCATGGCAAATATAACATAAAAACCCCTGGCACACAAAATCAAAAGTACACCACCTATCACTTGTTCGTTCCTCCAGGCTATTATTTTAGTGGTCAACATTTGGTCAGCACCATAGCCTCCAGGTTTAATGTCGTGTTTCTGAAAGCTTTGGAAAGTGTCAGAAAAAGTGTCACCCTGGAGTACCACAAAGCAGCTCGTCGCTTCATGATGAAATTTGACGGGAGTAAAATCCTGTCCATTTTATTTTGTCCTGAATTGTTTGACATGTTGGGCGGAGACATGGACTTGAGAATGGCCATGCTCAAGAAAAACGAATTACCCATCGTTTACGATAACGAGTCTTTTAGCAAGTTATTTCGTGCCCCGGTAGAACTGAACCAAGGACTGAATTTGATGTTCGTGTATTCCGATGTGGTGGAGTACAACGTGGTGGGACACACCTCCGTACCGTTACTGCGTGTCATTCCTTTCAAAGTGGATTCTGCCGCGAACGCTGACGAAGAAGGTGGAAACACTTACCACATCCACCGCGAATTTGTCCATCCTCACTATTTGCCTGTCAGCAAGTCGTATTTGGACACGGTCAACATTACTATGAAAGGAGATTTGGGACAAAATATTCCATTCACCAAAGGAAAAGTCACGGTGAAACTCCATTTTCGAAAACGGTTTTCTCACGACTCGTAAGTCATGTGTCCAGTGTATCAAGGGGTTGCTCGACAACGAGGACACGGTTTAGGAGACATGTTAAAATCGGCCTTTCGTTCGGTGGCCCCGGTGTTGAAACCGATGGTGACACGCGGATTGCACGCCTTGAAAGATGCGGCACTGACGCAAGGCAAAGAATTTCTCCAAAATGTCATCATCGACAAACAAAACCCTAAAGAAGCTTTCATGAGGGCAGGCTAAAAAGTCTTGCTGCAAACGGGCAAAGACATTTTGGGTCGCCGAGAAACACCTATAAATGCCCTACACGTTACCGAGTCAGGCATTCAGCAAGGACAAGGCAGAAAGAGACGACGAAGAAAACACCCTTTCACCAGACTTCAAGCGAGAAAGGCCAAGAAAAGAAGAACCGTTCGAGACTTAGACGTTTTCGATTATTGAGAAAGAACAGAAAAAAATGATGCACCGAGAGTCTTGCGCTTTTTCCAAGACGGAACTGGATCTGTTTGCCATGCCCCCCACGATGATGACGATGCAAGAATCCCAGTGGGTGGAATTTCACCCCGTCTCCTCACTGACCGATTCCGCTCCCATCGAGTTTGAAATCAAGGGACAACCGGAAGATTACATCGATCTGAATAGCAGTTACTTGTACTTGAAAGTCAAAGTTCTAGATAAGGATAATGATGCAGTAGAAGACACTGAGAATATAGCTCCCATCAACAATTTCATGCATTCCTTGTTCAGCTCAGTGGACTTGTACTTGAATAACAAACTGGTCAGCAGCAGCATGGATACATACCCTTACCGTGCCTACCTGGAAAATCTTTTGACGTACGGAATAGATGCCAAGGATACTCATCTCAATGCTTGTGTGCTGTGGGAACCTGACGAAGCGACCAATTTTGACCTACTAGATAAAGACAATGACGGCTTTGAGGAAAGACGAAACAAAATCACAGGTGGAAAGAGTTTAGAACTGATGGAGAAGAGAAATATTTGCTGAACGGCGTCAATGTCCGCTTGAGACTGAATCTCAGCAGTACCGCTTTCCATTTGTTGGCTGATACTGATGCTACTAAGACTGGCACTCCTAAAAGCAAAATCGAGGAGGCCAAACTCTACGTACGACGCGTGGAAGTGCTACCCAAAGTGGGAAACGACATCAGTCAGACGTTAAGCAGAACGACCGCCAAGTATCCGATACGTCGCGTGGAAGTGAAAACCTTCACCATTCCCAAGGGACAGCGATCCATGATCGAAGATCATCTGTTTCAAGGACAGTTACCCAAACGTTTAATCCTTGGTGTGGTCTTGAATACAGCCTTCAACGGAGCCTTCGCTGAAAATCCTTTCCACTTTCAACACTTTGACGTGTCCAAGATCGAAGTCAGTCGCGATGGCAAAACCTTGTGTACCAGACCTTTCGAACCTGACTTTACCAAGAAGAATTACTTGAGATCGTACATGTCCCTGTACGAAGCCACGGGACAGTTAGGAACCAACACCAGTCACGGCATTACGTACGATGATTATGCAGGAGGTTATGCTTTGTGGGCTTTCGATTTCACTCCAGACCAAGGCAGCGACGGGGGACATTTCCACCCTATAAAATCAGGTCAGGTTCGTGTGGAACTTCAGTTTGCAAAGCCACTGGACGAGACAGTGAACGTCCTCCTGTATGCCGAATTCGATAACACCATAGAAATCAACAGTTTGAGAGAAGTCATTCTAGATTACTAGAAGCCATGGAAGACTGTTATCCCTCTTTACCTAGTGGAGAAACTTTGGACATGAAATGTGAGAAGACTGTGGAAGAAGAAGAAGTGATCATGATGAAGTCGAGATGGCCAGAACAAGAAGCTCATTTAGTCTCCTGTTTTGCCAAACACTTGGTCGAAAAAATGACGGAATTGATCAAGAAAAATTGCTATGGATGTCAAAACGATCATCCTAGTCAAATTCAACACGATAAATGCCTGATGTTAAGTCAAGAAGAAAAATTGGACGAATATCTGGACGAAGCTTGGAGTCTCATCTCGGACGAAGACGTGTTGCACCAGTGGTATAAAGACTTGCGTGAACATTCTTGTCCACCATTAACCACTCAAGAGATCCATCGTATCGAAGCTCTCCTGAATCAGAATGAGGAGACGAAACGAAGAAACGGTTATTTGTCAGACATTTTCAAGCAAAAGGTCAGAATCGAATTGACGACTTATTATTACCTGTGAAGAAGAAAAAAACACAAAACAATGGATACCTGGGAACTTTATTACCTTTTGAACCACAGTTCGTATACGGCTTCTTGGAATCCTGTCGTCTGTGCTAAAGATGAACTCCCTCATCGCAAACCTCAAGACCATCAAGCTTACGTGATCAACACGGACGACAGTCATCTCCCAGGAACCCACTGGGTAGCCGTTTACTTTCCTCAAGAAGGATGTGTGGAATATTTCGATTCCTATGGATTGCCCCCTTTGGAAGACGATATCATTGACTTTATGAGAAGAAATGCTCAAACCACCCGATTCAATAATGTGAAATTACAAGGCACAGATTCCTTGGTGTGTGGACAGTACTGTGTGTATTTTCTGCATCATCGCAGCCTGGGCTATTCCTTAGAACATTTAGTAACTCATTTTGATCCTCGTTCTTCTAATAGAAACGATGTGAAAGTAGATAAATGGTTCTGTGACCATTATGCTTATCTTTTGTCTCAAGCTAGGAAACGTAGTGTCCATCAATGGCCTAATGATTTCCAAAAGTGGAAATCACAATTTCATTCACAACGTTGTCAGCCCTGTTTAAAGTAGACTGTATTTGAAGAAAAAATGTTTGATGTTATCATGTTGGATTATTGTTAAAAAATGTTACAGTTGTTGTTGGTTAGTGTTAAGTGATTTTTGAATAAAAAATGTTGTGTTTTGCAAAAAAATGCCTTTGTGGTTTTTTAGCTATAAGAATGTTGGATTGATGCTCTTTCATTTCTCACTATCCCTCTCATAACACTCATTGAACGTTGCGACTCGAAAACCGTGTGGGGATGTTTTCCTTCACGTCCGCGCTTTGACTTTAAGAACCGGGTTGTTTCCAGTCTAACCATCCATTGTCGACTCATCCTCCTACGAAGATGTGCTCCAAACTAGCTAAGCTCAACGAAGCCTACGTGAATTTGCATAGGGTCAGACACAGTCTGATACTGAAGCCAGAAGAAATAGAGTACGTGAGAATGCTAAAAGTCACTGAAGACCTGATAGAAGAGCTCTTCAGAGAAGAAGTGAACAGGGAGAAAGAAGAATGGACAGAGAAATACAGACTTCAGAAACAGCAGCAACAGCAACAACAACAACAGCAGCAGCAGCAGCAGCAGCATCAACCTGAACCTGACAGAGGCTTTGTCGATTGCCGTATCGACACCAAAGAGTTCTTCTTCTCTTTCCGAAGAAGCAGACCTATTGCCAGAAAGTCTATAATCAGAGGACATCGCATTCTTAGAAACTAAAAAAGAATGCCATAGCAAACAAAAAAAAAAACAGCCCTTTTCAGGGCTACCCAATACTCTAGAAAAGAAATAACTATCTATTTGCCAAAGTGTGTAGGTAGAGTAGTGTGAATATAAACACTAACTCTTTATTGATAGTGAGAGTGTATGTGTTTGTGTGTTTGTGTTTGTAACAGTTTACGTAAGTTTGTGTGAATAGTAGATTAAAATAATGTCTTTTTTTGGTGTTTGAGGTGTATATTTGGGGTTAGATTGGATTGCTTTGCGTATGTAAATAGTCTATTGAAGTGATTTATAAAAAATTTTTAGAATAGGAATGGGTAGCATAAAAAGTGAGTGAGTGTTTCTTTTAGGTCCGCGCGTTGTTTTTTTTCTTTTGGTCATGATCTAGGTAAGATGAATTTTAAGTTTTTAGGGGGATGTTTTCCTTCACGTCCGCGCTTTCACTATAAATTGAAACTCATTCGTCAGTCTAGCTACCCTTGTTGATTGATCAACACCACCAGCAGAAGAATGAACACCAGAATTGTGAAACTGTTAGAACTTCAGATGCACCTGGAATATGCCAGGCGCATAGTAAATGAACTATCAGCGGAGGCTATCGTAAAAGAAGCAAGAATAAAGAAGGAAGAGGAGGAGAGAAGAGAGAGGGAAGAAGAGGAAAAGAAAATAGAAGAGAGGATGTCGTACAATATTCCCGAGACAGAGGACTGGGGTGCTGAAGCGAATCATCCCGCCTCTGCACTCTCAAGACAAAAAGTAAAAAGAGACTGGAGTCAAAGATGTATGTGTGGCGCCAGGCCTGGAAGGTGCAACCATTAGATAGGTGCATCTGGAGTTGAAAAAAAACAGCCCATTTTAATGGCTACCCAATACTCTAGAAAAGAAATAACTATTAATTTCCCAATGTGTGTAGGTAGAGTAGTGTGAATATAAACACTAACTCTTTTTACAAAAATGTGAGGGTATGTGTTTGTGTGTTTGTGTGTTTGTGTTTGTAAGAGCTCAGGTATGTTTGTGTGAATAGTAGATTATGGGTTTCTTAGCGTATGTGAAGAGTATAGTTAGGGTTCTATTATATGAAATGAGAAAGTAGGGGGATGTTTTCCTTCATGTCCGCGCGTTGTTGGGTCATGATCTAGGTAAGATCAATTTTATGTTTTAGGGGGATGTTTTCCTTCACGTCCGCGCTTTCAGTATAAGAACCCACCACGTTCGTCGTTGGAACCATTCTACGGAATAACTGAGACAAAATGACTCAAGTATCAGTTCTATTTAATCTATTGAGAGACATCTATTTCTGGATAATGGATGTAGAATATGTTTTAGGAAGAATAGAAGAGGAATGGAGGCATGGAGATATGAAAGACTTTGTAACGCGTCAAGTTCAAGACCTAAAGACAGCAATAGATATCATAGCAGGGATGATTGAAGAAGAAGTCAGTAAGTCAAGAGGCTTCATTAACCCACCTTACTTCAGAGTGGGAAGTTTGAAGGAAGCACTGGATCATGTCATCCAAGTCCGGTGCTTCCTAGAAAAGATATTATACTGGACAGAGTGGAGGAATGTAAAATGGGGGTTGGACAAGGTGAAGAAAGGGGAAGATCTGATGAGAAAAGTAATGGAGGAAGAAGTAGAGAAGATTAAAGAGAAATGGAGGGAAGAAAGAAAAGATGTGGAAAACAAAAAGAAAAAGGAAGAGTTTGAGCGACTTAACAACAATTGGATGAAATCCAAAACAAGTTCCGAGCCATGGGTCACCCGGACTGGATGCCGGAAACAGAAAAGAAGAAGAAGAAAGGAATGATGGATAAAATAAGAGGATGGTGGAAAAAGTTAAGAAGTTAAAAGACCCAAAGGCCCTTTTCAGGGCCAGCCATATTTCTCGAAAAGAGAATGACTTTCAATTGCCTACCCCTTTTTTAAATTTAAATTTAAATTTAAATTTAAAAAAATTTAAAAAACAAAAAACCCCTTTTTCAATTCCCTTTTACGTAAAGTGACCCACAATTTATTCCCATGTTAAATTCCCCTTGACGCTAGATTGACCCACGATTTATTCCCATGTTAAATTCCCCTTGACGCTAGAGTGACCCACGATTTTTCTCCATGTTAATTTTCCATTGACGCTAGAGTGACCCAGGGGTCTCTGTAATGCTAATTCCCATTGACGCTAGGGTGACCCCTTTCACTACTGATCTGGCTTGAGCTGGATTAGCATTTTCTCATTCGTTTAACTACATTCTGAAAATTATGACAAATATTTTTTTAAAAATACGTTGGTTTTCTAAACTAATGTCGTCATAATGAAAAGATCGAGAGAAGTTCAATAAACTCAAATCTTGATGAAGAACTGTAAATGGTCTTCCGACACTTTATTTTGCTTATGAAATGACAATTTACATCGATGAAACAAGAGAATGCCCAAATATATCCTGCAAGAGATATTAGTCATGTGATTTCGTGTATGTTACATCATATTTTATTTATCATACAACTGCGGATTTTGTTGTTTGAGAAAAACACAAAACATTCATTGTAAAATGGTACACAGTTTTGAAAAATAACATTTGTGGTATATGAAAGTGATCGTGACCTGCATATAAAATGACTGACCTGTTCGTTGCAAAATATTCTCTTTGTACATTTGGAAGTCTGTTATATACAACGTAAGGAGCTCCAATTCCGGAAACCATTATGACCGTCCCAAAGAAGCAGGGCTCGTTTCATAGTAAAGAATCGTATGACAGTTGCCATACGGTAATCGCTGTAGGCTTTATTTTTTTCTGAAAGAAATGCAGATTATCGAGTGTGGATAAAAATAACTTGGATTACCTAGAATATATAGGTCCCTTGCTATATTCTTCAGTTGTCTAGTCCCTTTTGGTCCCTTGCTCTGTTCCTGATTTATCTAGGTTCTATAGATCCCTTGGTAAGTTCTAGGGTTATCTAGGCTCAATAAGGTCTAGGTTCTATGTTAAGGTCTTGAGTTGTCTAGGCATTAACTGCCCCGTTATTTTCACATTTTATGTAGGCCCTGTAGGCCTCATACTATGTTCGTCAGTTATTTGGACCTTATAGGTCTCTTGCTGTGTTCTTGAGTTATCTAGGCCTTATTGGTCTCTTGGTGTTTTCTTGTGTTATCTGGGTATTATAGGTCTCTTGCTATATTCGTGGTTTATCTAGGCTTATAGTTCTCTTAATTTGTTCTTTGGTTATCTAGGTCTGTAAGTCCCTTGGTATGTGTTTGGGTTATCTTCCCCTTATAGGTATCTTGTTATTTTCTTGTGTTATCTAGGCTGTATAGGTAGCTTGCTATATTTTGGGGTTATATATTCCTGCAGGTCCTTTGCTATGATCGTGAGTTATCTACGTCATATTAGTCCATGACTATTTCGTTGGTTTATCTAAACCCTATAAGGACTCTTGCTATGTTCTAGATATATCTAGGCGATTTTGATCCCATGATGTGTTCTTGGGTTATCTAAGTCATATAGGGCGCTAATTATGTTCTTGGGTTTTCTATTCGTTTTTGGTCTTTCACTATCTTCTTGGGTTACCTAGGACCTGTTGGTCGCTTGATATGTTTTTCGGTTATCTAGGCTCTATAGGTCCATTGCTATTGGATATCTACGTCCTATATGGCTATTACTATGATCTGTTTATCTTGGCCCTAAGGTATATTGATATTTTCTTGGGTTATCTACGCCATTGTTTCTTGGTTTACCTAGACCTTTTAATGTCAATTAAAATCGTCTTGTTGTATTTAGGCATGCTAGGTCTTTTGGTATGTTCTTTGGCATACTATACCTTATATGCCCCTTGCTATGTTCTTGTATTATCTAGGACCTATAGGTCAAATGCTATGTTCTTGCGTTATCAAGGCACTATAGGTCACTTGCTATGTTACTGAGTTATCTAGGCCTCATAGGTCCCTTGCTGTGTTCTTGGGTTATCTAAGCCTGAATGTCCCTTGCTGTGTTCTTGGGTATTCTAGGTCTTATAGGTTGCTTGCTATGTTCCTGGGTATTCTAGGTCCTATAAATCCATTTCTGTGTTTTTAGGACTTTGGAATTTGAGTCAAATGAACACGTTAAGCAGAGTTGTTAGGTTTGATTGAACCGTAACAGATTACTTGGGTGTTAGTATTTGAATTCATTCGAAGAAAATACATCTATTTTAAACTGAATTATTTCGTTAGTTTCATATTGAAAACATTCAGTTTTACGAAAACAGCTAAATATTTCGCTGCCACGTATATCTGACACGTTGTTTCAAATCTATGGAATTGTATTTCAAACTTTTCCTGTTTTCAGCAGCATGCGTTCATTACAAATGTTTGGTTAAAAAGACCGGGTCACCTATGTTCTTGATAGCCAGATTAAGCTGAGCTTTGCTTTTGATAAAAGTAAATGTTCAGTTTTGATACGTTGAAGCAGAATTGGCCATTAAATCGAGGAGTAAGTGTTTGTTACGAAACGCTCATGTTCCTTTTAATGTGAGTTTATGTTATTGTGCATACTGAATAAAGTTATGTCATGACTCTGAAGACTGCCATTATATAATATTTATAATACACTGTACAGCCTAAGTTGTTGTTAATAAATAGATTTTATTCAACTGATGTGTGTATTAATTTGTTGTAAAATACTCTCGAAATGCTTTCTAACCAGAGGGTGTAGAGGCTAAAGGGAAGCAACATCGTAATGGTCCTGATATCAGAGATTATCGTTTACATAACAAGTACAACAAAAACAACAACAATAATAATAATAATAATAATAATAATAATAATAATAATAATAATAATAAATTTAATTGGCAAGAAAATGAACACTCGTTATTTTTTTAAAAAAAGAAGACACACACACGTGTGTGTATATGATCTAATTCGATTATTAGAAATATGGTCAGCAATAAATTTTAATTAAATTTATCAGAGTATAGACATATTCATTGCTATTGGAAATTAACTCGTAAAAAGCACTTTAGTACATTGCACAATCAAAACGAATAATTTTCAACTGAGGAAAGGAATTATTTTATATGCGATATATTTAAAACAAAAATGATTGACTAGATCAAGAAACAGTCTTTGGAGAAATAAATTAGCAAATAACAGGATGAAATTGCAATACAAAACATAACACTTCGAAACAACTTGGCAATGATGATATTTTTAATGAATATTTTAGAAACTTAGTGGAGATGCTTAGATGCTATATATGTAAAATATTTAATGCAATATTCGACAGTGGTCATTTGCCTAAGCAATGGAGTAATTTACACATATTGGAGTCCGTTGACATTTGTAATACAGGAAATTATAGAAATGTTACTTACTAAGTTGTTTGTCCAAATTATTTACCAGTATTCTTAGTGAAAAACTGTTGAACTAGACGAAGGACTATGGCACATTATCGGGCGCAGAATTTGGTTTCACGAAAGGAGTGGGAAATACTGACTGTATTCTATTTTCTTTTTTTTTGCGTTATTTGATTAATAAGTATTTAAGTCAAGGTAAATTGGTTTTAAAATTGTATTTGATAGAGTTTAAGAAGTAGTTGGTGGTTGAAGTTTACGGTGCAAATGGCAAGATGTTAAATGTCCCTCGTTCTCTTTACGGTGTAGTTAAATCGTGTTTCAGAATGAGTTATTCGTAATGCCTTTGTTGAATATGGAGTAGGTTTGATAGAAATCGAAGTGTTGTTAATTAATGAACATCTAGAAACATCATTACAATCTACCGGATATATCTGTATAGAGTTAGACTAGTTTTCTTTATTTTTGACACTGCTCGCTGACGACTTGGTTTTACTTTCCGGAATCATTTAGAGTCTTCAAAAGCGCATGGATAGCATGCACGACTACTGTAATAAATGGAATCTAAATATTAATCGTGATAGAACGTAATTTATTGTCATTAGAAAATGTGTTCAATTAAGGCAGAACGAGGTATACAATATAGCTAGGGTGATTAATGATGCGATGGAAAATTTTAATTACCTTGGTCCTATTTTCTTTATCAATGGAAATTTCTCAAAAGCTCAACAAAGCTTGACTGATAAACTACTAAAGAAAATGAATTTGAGTATTGTTAGCTTTTAAAAATAAAGTTATTTAAATTATTATAAATGCTTAAAACGTTTTGATATTTATTTTGTTCCAGTTTTGAATTACGCATCACGAGTATGGGGTTTTCAACAGGCTGACGCCATGGAACGTATACTATAAAGGTGTAAAAATTATATTTTGTGTCAAACCATGAGTGTCTTCCCATAAGCTAAGAAATGAATTTGGGAGATATGGAAGCAATAGAAGCGATATAATTGAAAGATATTGCACGCTGAAGATGAATATAACTTTCTTTTAGCATGTCCTGTGTATACTGGCTTGCGTGTAAACCTAATTCAAACGTTCTTCTGGAGTAGGCCATCCATGCACAACTACTTTGAGTTGTTCACTTCTACTAATAAGAAAATACTATGTCCACCAGTAAAAATTTATTTTATGAAGCATTTAAAACAAGAGACAGATTATTATTTCTAGAGCAATTTGTTACAAAGATTGTGTTCATTAGTTCATAATCTCCTTTTTAGCTCTTGACGATTAACGTTTTTGAGTTTCTGTTAAAAGTTATACCTATTGCATTTAATAACCATGCAATATTTGTAATATACGTTCCACAAGCCTGTAAATGATTATGATATTAAATCATTGAGAAAGAGATAGAGAAGAGGGAAAGGGGGATGGCATCGACAATCATTCAAGAGATACAAATATAATTACTAATTATCCAAGTAAAATAATATTTTATTCCTTAACTTTCGTTCGCTAAAATTTCTAAGCAGACACACAAACACGTACATACTTAAATATTCTGAATGAAGCAACCTGAATTAGAGTAAATCTGACATTTTACAAATCTGACATCTGAATAAATCTGACATTTTAGCATATCAATGATTGCAAATCACTAAGTCTTTACTTACGGGACACCAGCTTCCAGATTGAGGTAGAATCTCCTAAAACATTTGATGAAGATCTCATTTGGGATATTAGTTTGCTTACAACCTGACCACAGCATGGTAAATCGTCTTCATAAATAATGCAAAAGAATTTCAACAAATCAGAAAATTAAAAATGGCCAGCATCTTAGCTTGAAAAATGGAGATCACGTTTTCAGAATATTGTAAATATTATACTATTAGTTTATTACAGCTCATGCGAGCTTATCGTAAACAGATAGCCGGCTGCTATTTATTACATCTTGAAGTAAGACAAGATGGCCGCTATCGCTTAACCGGCTTGAAGCAGCTGTTCCGTTTTTTATTGCCGTTTTCATGATATTTGTGCTTGTTGCCTGTTTTCATTTACGTTATTGTGTTCATTATGTATTGGCTGTTAAATTCGAATGTGTTTCTTCATCGACTTGTTTTGGAAATGAGAACAATTAGACTTTTTCTCAGCTGTCTTGCTCCACTGTTTGGAACAAACCGCCATCACGTGGTATTCACCTTTCAACCCGTTTATGCTACGATGGACCCTCATTAATGGCTTTAAATGATCACTCCTTCGCTCTCCACACTACATTGTGCTCTAGACTAAACGAACTGGGACTACATTCATCATTGCCGAAATGTAAACAGAAGCGAAAAAAGAAACGTTGTTTCAAAGCTGGCCGGCGTAGAACAGGAAAAAGAATTCCAGTTATCTCCCTTATTTCGGCTCAACAATTTAAAACAAATTCGACCGTTAATTTAGATAACCTAATTCAAATCCCTATTAATTCGTCAACCTTTGTGTCAACTATCCAGGAGATACCTCTGCGTATTGCATTATTCAATGCCCAGTCAGTAGGACCACCGGAAAAGCGCACAGAAATAGTTAATTTTATCAACGACCAGAATATTGACGTCTTTTTCCTGACAGAAACATGGCTAAAAACATCAGGCGATGAGCCCAAGTGTGCGGATCTAACACCCACTGGTTACTCCATCAAGTCGTTCCCCCGTAATTCTAGCGGAGGTGGAATTGCTGTCATCACAAAGAACTCCATGATAAAACGTCTTAAACACACCACAAATTCAATTTCGACCAAACATCGTTTGAACTAGTCCAAACCACACTCACACTGGAGCAAAGGTCAGTCCATTTTTTCTGCCTATACCGCACTCCTCCTAGTAGAAAACACAAGCTGGCTGACTCTCTCTTTTTGGAGGAGTTTCCGAATCTCCTGGACTATGGAAATCCGATAGGTGGCAACCTGATTATTCTTGGAGATTTCAACTTTTACTTTGACTGTCCCGGAAACCCAAATACATCAAAACGCATACATTCCATTAATTTTTTCAACCTCAAACAGTCAGTTAATCAACCCACCAATAAGCATGGTCACATTTTAGACTGGATTCTTCATACACCTGATGATAACATTCTACGGTCCTCCCTGGTATCCCATGACCTTGCATCAGATCACCCCTGCATTATATGCCATCTTGACGTATCAATCCCTAACCTTCCACCTTTATCTGCTACTAAGCGAAACCTCCGTATGATAAATAGAACCAAACTAATACACGACATCCAAACTAACCTAACAACTTGCTTACCTCCTACCGCAGAACAACTCGATAACTGCCTGCGTTCATTGCTTGACAAACATGCACCAGCCACCAAGTGCAGAGTGTCAATTCAAAAGTGTTCTCCATGGTATAGCAGTGTTAGGGACCAGATTTGCACTACTAAAAGAGACCGCCGTAAAGCTGAGAGGCTTTGGCTTTCAACCAGACTCACTATTCATAAGCAAATCTATGAAGTCGCTAAGAAGAATGTCACAAATATAGTCCATGCAGCGAAATCAGCCCACTACACTACTAAGATCATGAAAAGATCCAGCTACAAAGAGCTCTTCGAGATTACTAACAAACTAGTGTCAAGGAACAAATCTACACCACTTCCAACTACCTTCTATCCAGTCGACCTTCCGGACATGTTTGCAAATTACTTCCGTGACAAAGTACAAACCATTAGAGATAAGCTTGACACCACAGTTTCAATTGACTCGTCGTCACCATACAGTTGGGATACAGAATTTGAGCGGCAACCATTTTTTGCAGCATTTGAACCTGTCTCTAAGGATTTCGTACGTACTATCGTGATGAAGAGTGCACCAAAGTCATGTGAACTTGATCCAATTCCAACATCACTGCTGCTTGAGTGCTTAGATCCAGTATTGCCTTCATTAACTGATGTTATTAATACCTCTCTCGCATCCGGGGAATTCCCATCATTATTCAAAACTGCCATTGTAAAGCCTCTGCTGAAGAAACCAACACTAGACCATAACGATTTAAAGAACTACCGCCCAGTTTCTAATCTCCCATTCATATCAAAAATCGTAGAAAAGGTTGATCTATCCCAGCTTGTATCTCATCTAAATTCAAACAGTCTTTTTAGCAATGTACAATCTGCATATCACCCTTGCCACAGTACTGAAACTACTCTTCTAAAAGTAGTTAATGACATTCTCTCTGCGTTGGATAGCGGAAAGATTACAGTCCTCACTCTCCTTGATTTATCTGCAGCAGTTGACACAATAGACCATGATATGTTACTTCACCGTCTCCAGCATGTATTTGACATTCATGATACAGCCTTACTGTGGTTCAAGTCCTACTTGGTAAACAGGACACAAATTGTATCTGCAAATGGAATACACTCCAGCCCAGTTGATGTATGTTGTGGTGTTCCACAGGGGTCTGTTCTTGGACCTGTTCTCTTCATTCTGTACACTCAGTCGCTCTCAAGTGTCCTAGATCATCATCCAGTGTCTCACCAATTGTACGCTGATGACACCCAAATATACAAATCTAGCCACCCAACTGAAGTTGATGATACCATCCAAGGTGTAGAGAGGTGCATTTCTGATGTGAAATCATGGATGACATGTAACAAGCTGCAGATGAATGATGATAAAACTGAGGTCATTCTGATCACAACACAAAGACTTTCTCATTCACATCCTTTACCTCAAACAATAAATATCAGCGACACCAACATTAAATTCACACAATCAGTACGAAACGTAGGTGTTACTCTGGACAGTACTCTCACATTGCACCAACATGTCATGAACATAATCAAGGCTGCATATCTTGAGCTGAGACGCATCAGCTCAATTCGCAAATATCTTTCAGTTGATGCCACTAAAACACTTGTGTGTTCATTAGTACTTTCAAGACTGGACTATTGTAACTCAATTCTGTCTGGTTCATCTCAATATCTGCTCCAGAAACTTCAAAAAGTTCAAAACACAGCCGCTCCGATCATACTTAGAGTACCACGATCAGAGTACACCTCCCCGCTGCTCTGTACCCTACAATGGCTATCCATTCGATCCAGAATCAAACATAAAAATTGTTCTCTGTGCTACGTTTCACTGTCGGACTCTAGTCCAACATACCTATCCGACCTCACCCACGTGTACACACCAGCAAGATACTTACGCTCCTCTTCTGACAACACTGGACAACAAATTTTTACAAAAGTCATGTTACTGAAATAAAATTAGTCAATTCTTATCAATTTTTATGTGCTGAACACGAATATGACAGTCAAATTGCAAAATTGGCTCTAGTTTTTTTGTAATCTGCAAGAAATTAATGTTTACATAACGAAATGCATTCCAATAGTAAAAGGTCAACTGTAATAGCCTACCTATAAAAAATCAAGTCATTGACTACATCTTAGATTTCTTCGCCTGTCTCTTGTACAGCTGTTCGGGAGCATCTCTGAGGAGTGTCCAGCAGTAGTCAGCCAGCATTGTAGTGGACCATTTTCCCTGGTATCTTTGTTCCATTGTTGCGATATCTTGATGAAAATGTTCGCCGTGTTCATCACTAACAATACCACAGTTGCTAGGAAAGAAATCCAAATTGGAATGAAGGAAGTGAATCTTTAGAGACATATTGCAGCCAAGTTTCTTATACTTCATCAACATGTCTTCTACTAGTTCCTTATAGTTTTCTGCCCTAACATTTCCGAGGATGTTTGTAGAAACTAGGCGAAAAGCATTCCATGCTTGTTTCGCGTCACCTTCCAGCAAGTTGTTGAACCGGTCATCTTTGAAAAGCTCTCAAATCTGAGGACCCACAAAAACTCCCTCTTTAATCTTTGCTTCGCTGAGTCGAGGGAATTTTTCATGCAGGTATCGGAATGCTGGCAAAGTCCGGTCAATGGCTTTCACGAAGTTCTTCATCAAACCTAGTTTGATGTGAAGGGGTGGTAGCAAGATTTTCTGAGCCTCAACCAGAGCTGGGTGTTGGATATTCTTCTCTCCAATGGCTACATTCTGCCTGTGAGTCCATTCCTTCCTCATGTAGTGCATTTCCCTTGCTCGGCTATCCCACTCGCATAAGAAACACATGTATTTTGTATATCCTTGCTGCAGTCCCATTAAAAGGGCAACTACCTTCAAATCACCACAGAGGTGCCAGCTGTACTTGTTATACTCAATGGAATTCAGTAGCTGCCTTAAGTTATCGTATGTCTCTTTCATGTGGACAGCATACGCTACTGGAATAGATGGAAGAATGTTTCCATTGTGCAAAAGCACAGCCTTGAGACTCAGTTTCGAAGAGTCCACAAATAGTCTCCATTCTTGTGGGTCATGAGTGATTTTTAAAGCATTCATGAGGCCCTCAATATCGGAACAGAATATCAGATTACTTTCCTTTCTGAAGAAAGGCTCCAATTGCTGGTGGCGCTTTCGATATGCAGTAATTGTGACATCTTCTTCTAGAAGATTCCATTGTTGGAGTCTTGATCCTAGCAATTCTGCCTTGTTCTTTGATAAGTCCAAATCACGAATCAGGTCATTTAGTTCTTCCTGTGTTATTCTGTGTGGGGTTGATGATGCACCACAGTGAAAATCTGGATCACTGCATGCTGATGGACCAGGAGAAGAACAGGTCGACTCACCTTTGTCTTCGTCAGATGAATCAAGAGAATATTCTGCTGGAGGTTCTGGAATAGGAAGTGGAACTGGTCTCAATGCAGACGGAATGTTTGGGTAGACTATTCTCGACTTCTTTCGCTTCGTTATTCCGCCGGAAAGAGGAGGAACCAAGCAGAAGTAACAGTCATTTAGGTGGTTGCTTGGCTCTCTCCACACCATTGGGACTGCAAACGGCATTGATGACCTTTTGCAATTCAACCACTGTGAAAGCTGTGTTGTACATGTAGCACAGCATATATGCGGAGCCCAAGGCTTGTCTTGGTCACCAACCTTGCATCCGAAGTAAAGATGATATGCCTTCTTCACTTGAGAATTGATACTTTTCTTCTGGTTGGCAAATGTCACTTCCCCACAAATATAGCAAAAATTGTCCGTGGTATTAACACACTTTCGAGGCATTACTGTTCTTTATTGTACGTAAATGGATAAAATAATAAGTTTTATGTAACAGTAGCTTGAACTGTCTCGCACAACGTCTAAAATATTTTAAATGCTGAACCTATCTGATTGGGCTTTATATAGTACACTGCTTACGTCAGCTTCAGCAGCCGCCTGGCATTAGTATAATAGGCCTACACATGTATAGTACACTGCTGACGTCAACTTACTTCAGCAGCCGCATGGCATTAGTATTGCATTGCATCAGAAAATGATGCAATCAACTGTGGATGATGTGAGCATGATGGTATTATGCAATGTTACATCATTATTCCGGATGTTGCTGCAGTCCTACTGGAGAAATTTACACAGTGAAACATAGAAAATGAGGTATATGAATATCTTCAAAACGAGAGCCAATACAAATTTTTCACGGTTATATTCGTGTTCGGCACACCAAAATACTACAGATTAGGGCCTTTTCAAGTCAGTAATGATTTCACTGTTGACCAGTGCAATCGTATACTCAGTATTCCCACTATGAAAACAAAGTCATACGGACAGCGTTCTTTTGCATATCAGGGCCCAGCAACGTGAAATGAATTGCCCATTGAACTTAGACACAAAGACACAGTGATCACATTCAAGAGGGTTCTCAAAACTCACTTATTTCGACTGCAAGAACAAACTTGAAGACCTAATAATGTTTCCTACCTTAAATATTCTCAGCATGTTTTTTAATGTTTTCTAATTTCATGCTGTTTGTTTTTGTAATCATATCATTATATGTTGTTTTTTTTTTATCTTATAGGTGTTGTCTAATGTTGTAAAGCGCTTACAGCTTCTAAAGATTAGGCGCTATACAAAGTCCTCATTATTATTATTATTATTAGTAACGTACTTTTGCTGTTACAACCGTGATGATATAAAGCTGAATAAATACTAATTTCCTGTATGAGTATAGCACGAGGTAAACAACAATTTATTTTGTGAATGCATGTAGAAAAGTGTTTCGTGAGAGGCTTTTATGTATACTTAATCTTATTTAGTGCGGCAGGTCCATAAATATATAAATCTAAAATAAAACTACAAAACGAAAATAAAACAAACAAACAAAAAATAAAAAAAATAAGAAAAACCACAGCAGACAACACTCTCCATGTAAAAATGAATTTATAAAATCAATAAAACAATAAAAAATGTACGCATACTCACGCGCTCGCGAAAAAAAAAACAACATAAAAAACAGTATATTAAAAAAAATTAGAAAGAGATATCAAAATTGTATCAATTTTAGTATATACTCGTAATTAGTTTTCAGAATGAACATTAAATCTGGCCTGTGTTTCAATAAGCAAAATATAAAATTAATATAATAATGGTTCATACGCAGTCGGAAATTGTGCTTTTGAGTACATCAGTCAACACTCTTATCAGTCTCTAAATAGGACGCCTTTGTCCTAGCACATCTGATAAGTGATAGAACCTACTAAAGTCATTAAAAGTCCACCTTCGTACCACAGTAATCCCAGACTTCCCATCGCAGTAAGTATCACTACATTATTAGTCACACTTTTCGTAAATAACAGCTTCAATCTAGTAGATGACATTCGATTCAAAGTAAACAGACCCTGTTAAAAGTTATTTATTTGCCATACCACCATTCTTTTTACAACGTAATGTTGAAGAAATTTGTTTTCGTTTCGTTATCCTGAGTTACCTCCGGAGAAAATAACCACCAGGTTGCCTATTCAATTTTATCTATCTATCTGTCTATCTATCTATCAGTCTGTCTGTCTGTCTGCCTGTTCGTCCGTCCGTCTCTCTCTCTCTCTCTCTCTATATATATATGAGATTACAAATATTGCAAAAATTCAATCAAACCTGAAACTAATAAATCCTTATCCTTTGTTATTACCCCTTAGCCCTTCCGTACGCCGGGAGGACCTAAAAGAATATTGTCTTTTATCTGAAAATATTAATTCGATAAGTTCGTTACAATAATGTTGCCTTTTCTGTTTCTAAATGTGACATGGACGATGTCTTTGCTCATTTGTCTCATGTTCAAATATCAGTGCATTTTGCGAGGATCAAATTCGTATAGTCCGCTCCATCACTCTACATGCCATGCTCGTGGTGGTTATTCTCTGGATTGAGTAGCAAGATGATTTTGTTTATATCCTTCGTGTTTATTATTTTTTGTGCCCTTTAAATCTGGCTGTTTCCTTTTTCCTTTATGCGTGATTAATTGTCGTTGTCTCGAGTGCTATTATGATTACTCGCTAAATCCCCGAAGATGACAGTCATTGTGTCTCCTGTTCCAGCATTGACCCAATTGTAATGTTCTCCGGCCCATTTCTGTCAATCAGTTTTGCTCGGTAATGTTTCAGTCAAGGCACAATATACTGTAGAAACACCTAACGCATGTTAGGACTGAACAGTGAAATCACTCCTGTTATACCCCAAGGAGTGAAGTTTGTCTCAAACAAAATTGCCGATCTGTCCGTACGTCTTTCTTTCTGTCAGATTTTGTGTTTGTCTGTCTTAATGTCTGATTTTTTTCACAAGAACGTAACTATATTTTCTCCACCACTAAGTAGGTGATGTTACTGCTGCTCGTGATCATTCCGCTGGTGGCGGGAAGGTTGACTGTCCCGATGACGGGTGTTAATGACTGGGGAGGACGGTTCCAGGGTCAGTTTAATGTCCATGTTAATGAGGCTGTAGACGGATGGGAAGCCATTATCCGGTTTTCTAGCCCTGTCACTAACCTGGATGTAAGTTAGTCGCTTGGAAACGTCGGCAAACCATATGTAACTGCCACTTTTTGGAAAAATCTGGTGAAACTCAAATTGATAACCAATTAGTATTGTTTGGTTTGAAAATGCAAAATATGTTATAAAGCTAACGTGTGGCCCTTTATATATATATATATATATATATATATATATATATATATATATATATATATATATATATATATATATATATATATATATATATATATATATATATATATATGTATGTATATATATATATATATATATATATATATATATATATATATATATATATATATATATATATATATATATATTACCAAACGCCAAACGGTAGCAGTCTTTTCAAACTAAATAATAATGCCAAATAAAAAGTACACACTTAACAGTTTCATCTTTCTTTCACCGTTTAACTGATTTTGTCTAGTTAAAATAAATTTTACTCGCATCATTACCGTATAAATAACTTAGAATATAAATTTTATGTGTGTGCGTGTGTGATTAGGATTTTTAACGTAGCTTTTAACAATTTTTCAGTCATATCGCTACGATGTCTGCAGTGTGGAAGTTTATAGTGATGTCTAGCACTGGGGCATCATAACACAGACACGTAGAACGATGTCCCACCCAGTCACATTTTCCTGACACCAGGCCGACCAGTCCTAACACTAACCTCTTAACGATGATCGTTTGGTATATATATATATATATATATATATATATATATATATATATATATATATATATATGAACAGGAATAATTATGGAGACTATTTCATATTCCCATTGTACATTGCATTAAATACTAATAGAATGCGTACCACTTAGAAGTTTCTTCTTCTTCTCTTTATAAAGGAATGGATGGGGGATATAATTTCTCATTCCACGAACAACACGGAATTCATAATAGTGAACAAACCCCATACATCCGTGCAGAAAGTTGGGGACACCCTACAGATCACTGTACAAGGGGCGTACGCAGGCTCAAAGGCCCCTACAGCGACTATGGAGTTCATCAATATGGGCCACGACCCTTTTACAGCCCCACCGCCACATGAAAACAGTGAGCATCTTGAAAACTTTCCTACAACATGCTCATGAAGGGATGCATATATGGTCATCTAAATATCACCAACATAAATATTTGAACATTCGGACTTGTAACATTTCTTCGGTGAAATATCAGTGTGATATATTTATTTATTTATTTTTTTATATCCGTACTAAGATGTGCGAATTGCGAAAATGTCCTACCATGACGATTTCCTCCACTGGACATGACATTATCATGAACATTTCTTTTTTTTAGCAGATTTTGATGTCAGATTTCCTTTAACAGAGATCTTTTTATGGTTAGGTTTTGGAGGAGCATAATCATCGCTATATTGCTTTTAACAAAGCTGGTCTGACATAGGATTAGTTTGCATAGTGTAACGAATTTTAATCCTAGCGGAAAATACGAAATCGCATTTCCTGTTACACGATTTGCCGTGATTTGAATACCTCTTATTAGTAGCTGACGTTGTGGCGATGTGTCGACAACGCTTGGAAAGATAGGTGTGTTAGGGTGGTTGGTGTTTGGTAGGTGGGATAAATGTATCATTGATGTAAATATAAAAGTCAGGGAGAAAGATAGTGACATTCGATGTCGAAACAAAACTATTACTATTACTTTAAAGCTTGTCTGTTTGAATCTATACATTTATTGCGTGAAACATTTGACTGGATTTTTCCTTCCTTCTCTCTTATCCAAAGAAAAACAAAAAGCAAACACAAAAAGAAGAACTTAACAATCGCATAGTGGTCTTCATTCAGACGACAAGTTCTCTCAGATTTCTGAGCATAGTTAGACACGTTCCAGTCTGTAGACAGTTCGAAAGATATTTGTAATCATTTACTACACCAAAGTCATGATCAACAGCTGCTTAATCAGAAAGCTAAACTTTGATGGACTCTATATATATCTGCCTAATCTGATTACTTTGTAAAAGTAATACACCTATCAATTTATACAACTAGGATAACGGTGTTATTCCGTTGTGTTCTTAAATTTATTCAAACTGCAGTTTTCACTGACTTTAAATTTCCTACTGGGTTTCATTTGATTTATATAAGCTATGTTTATGCAAATTTAGTTCATTTGCTTTAGTCCTATTTACTTTATTCAGTCCGGTTCAGTTCTGAATAGTTTACTTTAGATTCTGTTGTTGTTTTAATTTTAGTTTCGGACTAAATTTGCCTTCATATAGGCTCGCAGAATATTATAAATGCTTGTATTTCCGATAAATATGCTATCCAATGTATATTGTTTTAATAAGAACCGATCATACTTAATTTACTTTGAAACCGTGGAAACATTCTTCTGTGCATCTGATCAGCCGATGGAACCAAATACAATTACGACGAGGTACTGATGAAGTCCATTATGTTCTACGAGGCCCAAAGGTCGGGAAAGCTGTCCTCTAATAACAGGATTCAGTGGCGCTCAGACTCAGCACTCAACGACAGGGGGAACAACGGAGAGGATCTCACAGGTGGATGGTATGATGGTAAGATGATCAATCGTCTGTCCGAGAATGTTAAAAACGTTATTATAGTTAAATGTTTCCAAGATAATAATAGATGTTGGTCATATTGTGAAAATATATCGGCTTCCACGGACAAAACCGCATCAGCAATGTAATCGCTGAATATTTTATGCTTCCATCGCAGTAACCATTAGTGAAACTACTCCCACTTACTAATTTTTTATTATAATTTTTTTTTGTTTTCAACATAGATTCTCTAGTACTGATGGATCCTTTTTTTCTTAGCTTAGTCAAGCTGCCAGTTCTATTCAGGTAAGTTAATACGCTTTTCTGTGAATTCATGTTGAAATTATAAAGCAAATTATATTTCTTATTTTCTTCGGAAAATGTTGCTATCAGGATACACCGAAAAAACTGAATATGTCTTGGCGGATTTATTATCGTTCGCTGTACTTTAGCCGCACAGGAGCTTAAAGTAGTCCAGATAAATTAAGACAAGGACGGACAGTCGCCATCTTTGATCCTTAATGTTAGAGCTATACCTGCATGTTATTTTCCCATACATATCTTTTTTCACATTTGTCTTGGATAGATCAAAGGACAACAGTTTAATATCTCATGTAATATATTGACAATTTCATCAACATTTATTGCAAATTGCCACCATGAAAACGATGTGCTTTCTAAAACAAAATTAAAAGGGACTGAAGGTGTGCTGTATGCAAGTGCCTTGGCAACACCGCAAGTGATTGTCCTTCATTTATTGATCTATCAATAAATCTAACATTACTGAATACTTTCCACCCATTCGAGCAGGGCTCCAACCATAGGAAATAAGAGATGGATACTGTATGTCCTCGTCTTTATTTAAATACGTGGTGTTGTTCCGGAATGAAAATAAAAGTAGAGACTCTACATTATTTAATGTTAATCTCATGTGTTTAGCTGGTGACCATGTCAAGTTCAACTTCCCCATGGCGGCTTCGACCACACTGCTTACGTGGAGTCTATTGGAGTTCAAGGATGCATACAACGCTAGCGGGGAGCTGGACCGTATGTACGACTGCATCAAGTGGCCCTTGGACTATCTTCTGAAGTGCCATATATCCAAATACGAATATTATGTACAGGTAAGGGACCAGTTTCCAATCTCCCCATCATGGGTGTTTCCATCCTCATTCAGGTTAAGTCTATAGAGATAATCCAGGAATGTCTGGTAGGAAGGCATTTATTATTGCACCATTAGTCAGGAAATTGTTTTGATTATCATAGAACTCATTTTCCCATCGTCTACCGATATATTTACTCGAAAATACGGTAACCTCACTAGTAAGCTGTCCTCAAAAGTAAGTAGAACAATAATTACTAATGAATAATATTAGCATTAGCTTATTTAAGATTTTTTGGGAATTTAAATTTTGTTTCCTTTTGGTGCTAGTTAGACAACGATTTGAACATAGTGCATTGCAGGCTTTGATAAACTCTCTTAGAGAATACTTTTATCAAAATTCCCAGTCTAGGTCATGGGTTATTATCTCCTGATTGTCTGGTTTGTGTTACCGTATCCGACCAATCTATGGCTGCGTCACCTTTTTTGTTAACCGATACAGGTTTTATGCCCAATTATTTCTCAAACAGTAATAGCCAAATGAAAAATGACCCGTAGCGCATGCTGGCTATATCTTGTTTATATGGGTTTTGCCGGAATTCAAAATATGAATGAAGCTGATCCTTCTCAACCATGCGATAAATCATTGCTTTTGATAGGCAAACCTTTTAAAATACGCTTTGTTAGCAATCAAATACCACAATGGATATCTTCCGTTGTTTATCAGCCCTCTTGAAAATTAATCGTTCATAAAAAATAAAGTTTGGAAAATATAGGTTGGGGATGGTGGCCAAGATCATTCCTACTGGGGAAGACCGGAAAACATGACTATGCCAAGACCCGCCTTTAAGATCACACAGTCGAGTCCAGGAAGTGACATAGCTGGGGAAACCGCTGCCACTTTTGCCGCCGGATACTTGGCATTTCACAACAAGAGTAAGTCCTCTTTGACATAGGTGTCTTAATCTTTCTTGTAAATGTAATTCCCATCACATTGCACGTAGTTTAATGGATGCAAACCTTCTTGTGAATGCAATTGCATGCACATCAAACATAGTTTAATGAAAGCAAACGTTCTTGTAAATGTAATTCCCTACACATCAAACCTGCTTTGATGGACGCAAGCGTTCATGTAAATGTAATTCCCTACACATCAAACATGGTTTGATAGACGCAAGCTTTCTTGTAAATATAATTCCCTACACATCAAACCTGGTTTGATGGACGCAAGCGTTCTTGTAAATGTAATTCCCTACACATCAAACCTGGTTTGATGGACGCAAGCGTTTATGTAAATGTAATTCCCTACACATCAAACATGGTTTGATAGACGCAAGCTTTCTTGTAAATATAATTCCCTACACATCAAACCTGGTTTGATGGACGCAAGCGTTCTTGTAAATATAATTCCTTACACATCAAACATGGTTTGATGGACGCAAGCGTTTATGTAAATGTAATTCCCTACACATCAAACATGGTTTGATGGACGCAAGCGTTCATGTAAATGTAATTCCCTACACAACGCACAAGGTTTAATGGACAAAAACTTTGAGTCATTTCGATTGTATATTATTAAAGATATAGAAATGAAATAAGTTTAGTACAAGTCAATTTCATTTTATCAATTATTTTCGGTACAGGTAAGAGAACCATACTGATAACACCTCGACAAGACAAAATTAGTTGAATTATCTTTTACAGCATTAGAGTGAAGATAATAAAGCATATTACAAGAATCCAAAATATTAAAGAGTGATTCTACACTTTATACATAGTAAACTTCAAGAGATTGTTTTGTTGAGGTTGTCTTCTGAAGTCACCGCCAAATATTCGTTAGCAAAGTCTTTTCAATATTACTTTGTTCTATTGTTTGCAACTCTAAAGAAACACGCTAGATGAGAGAGGATGCGAATTAATGATACGTTTTCTCTGATTCATAAACGTCCTTGTTTTACATAGGTACACACCTCCGGCAGTTTGTACACTTCTACCGATTTTAAACACGAAAAGCATTGATGATATATAAAATGCACAGAATCTATCCATTTCATTAATTGGTTTATGATTTCTAACTCGATTACCACCAAGAAGATTCTAGCTTTGCAATCAGCATTGCCTTTCAAACCTGACGGAGCTCTAACACTAACACGGTGTTCATATTTGCATGGCCGAATTTTGTGTTTTTCACACGACAGGAGTTATGTAGTTCAGTGTTTCGTAAGCTCCGTATATTTTTCCTACTTTTTTTTCTCGATAGTCTTAGAAATATTAGAGTTAGACATTGAATACATTGGATGCAGACGGTTCGGTGTTTATCTTCTATGTATGTGTATGCCTTGCACCTACCCCGGTCACTGAAATTGGACTTTTCCAACAACCGGAAAATGACAGTGAGCAGGCAACCTGCTTACACTGAAAATTCCCTTTGGTTTAAAGCGTATAAGAGATGACTGTGTTTTGGACCGTTTGGTGACAATCGAAATAGAAATTAAATACGAATGAATGAAATGAAGAGGCTTTGTGTACTTTATGTCTTGATGCTTTTAATTTTTAAAACTGGAAGTTGGGTACAAGTTCCAGAAGGTCGGTGGTAGTAGGTGGAAACTGTACACCGAAGGAAAGATACAATGCGAATAAATCTGATGACCATGTTTTCCAGGATTAATAAAATGCATTTCCTTATTATATAACATATAGGCATAGATCTGAAGTTCTGCATAATAAACTTGATCCATTTACAAACAAGCCATGCCAATTGATAATTGGTAACGAAATCACCATTGACTAACTACGGGCACCTTTGACACTTAAAAAGGAATATACGTTATTATCGGCAGATTTGACATATGCCAACATCCTGTTGAACCATGCCAAAGACATGTACGACTTCGCTATTAGCTACAAGGCAAAGTACAGCGACTCGGTGAGCCAAGCCGCCGGTTATTACAGGTAAGTTATGAATTAGTTTACTAGTATTTGTTGGGAATAGTTTTAAGGGCACCTTTACTGTAGAAACATTTGAAATAACTCCAAACATTTAACCTTTAATGATACTTTTAGTGAATAGTGCACATTTTTCTACCAATGTTCTTATTTTTCTTATTTCTTTTCTTTCTTAACGGAGTATTATTGTACTTTAACACCATACATTTATTTCTTTATGAGACAGAAAATCAGAATTAGTTCCCGTCCTTTCAGCCAAAAATTAAATCCCGTGCATCATGATAATAATACAAATATAAGAAACTTTGGTAACAGCACGTACATTTGGTGTTAAGTGTTTGGTTGTTTTTTGTTGTTTTTTTGTTGTTTTTTGTTGTTTTTTTGTTGTTTTTTTTGTTGTTTTTTGTCGTTTTTTTTTGTTCTTTTTTGTTGTTTTTTTCTCTTTCGAAGCTGTACTTGTTCTTAAACAGATATTCAAAACACACAAAGACCAGTTTTTAAATCTGCCTGAATAGTCGTACCAACTGCACATTAAAATTCACATAATTGTTTTTTTTATGGTCAGGATGATGTAACAACATAGAGCGACTCTTATTGTGTCTCGTTCTGTGTTTTTAAGGTCAAGCGATTATGAGGACGAGTTATGCTGGGGAGGCGTGTGGTTATTCCTGGCAACAAGAAACCATTCATATTTAACGGAAGCGGAAAAACATTACGAGTCAGGGGCCGCCTGGGGACAGTCCTGGGACGAGAAAAATACAGGCTGTATGGTAAATATGATTTTCTTACAGCTTTCTTTTCCTACCGTTTTACTGCCTTTTTCTCTCTGTTAGCTCATCTAGCTGTAAGACGTATAGTAATAATCCCTCGTCTATTGTATGTAGTGTATCCATCAACAATTGCTAGTTTATCGTTTTTTATAAAAAAAAGAATCACTAGAGTTACTAGACTGTTTGTCACCAGAATTTTGAGAGATCACTGTAACATACAGAGCTTTCAAATGTGGCGGCCATTATTAACTATATAAAACTTTTAAAAGATTTGTTTCTAAAAGAAAACTGCTGAACAGAAATTGATCCGATCTAACAGGAATCGTTCTGTCATAATTGCCTTTCAAGTTTCTGCTATGCTGCCTATCACCTTCAAATATGATCGTCATTACTATAAACAGTATAAAACGTCCATCATGAATCAACGATTCTTATTTTTTTTAGTCTTCTCAAAACCTATCTGAAAACCTACCAAAACAATTTCAACCATTCTTGGCACACATCACAATGACATAGACTAGCTTGAAGCTTGTACGGGTGTTGCAAATACGGCATTTTAAGCAACTTCTTTAAACCCGATGAACGGACTTTGAGTGTTTATGGCACTGGTATAAAGTCATATTAAATTGTGACAAATAATTATGATCCTCCATCAGATATCGTTACCGTTGATAGAAATAGATAATAGACCTTTTATCAAAAACCGCTCAACAGAATTCAACTGAACCTGACTGAAAGTATCCTGGTATAGGAATTTTCAAACTATACAAGTAATGACGATCCGCATTCTATCGACATTTTTGTCTGGTACTCGTCTGTCTCTACATTTTTATATGCTTAAAAAGTTCTATTAAACAAAGATAGGATGCATTGTTTGACAGCGGATTATTAAATTGTTTCTTCATTTACACGAAGATTTTGCTGTACAAGGCGACGCACAAGGACCAGTACAAACAAGATATCGAGGCAACCTTCCGTAGCTGGATGCCCGGGGGTAGTATTCCTTACACGCCAGCTGGGCTAGCATGGCGCTCACAGTGGGGAGCCAACAGATATGCTGGTCAGTTTTAAAAGATCTATTGTGCACAGATGGATCCACTGACGCATATATTTATGTATGTACAGGAGTATGCATGTATGAGTGGATGCATGACAGTGTTTTTCCAAAATATATAACTATATATTGATCGATCTAACAATAATTACTATTGGTCAATATAGCTATATATAATCATCTTTTGATCACTATAGCTATGTATAACTATCTATTGATCACTATAGCTATATATAACTATCTATTGATCACTATAGCTATATATAACTATCTTTGGATCAATGCAGCTATATATAGAAATCTATTGATCCACCTAACAATATATAATTATTGATTTATGCAGCTATATATAAACCATCTAATGATAATTTAGCTGTATATAACTATCTATTGATCACTATAGCTACATATGACTATCTATTGATCACTATAGCTATATATAACATTACATCGATTACTTCAGATATATAGCTATGTATTTATCGATCTAGCTTTAGTTTTATCCATTTTTGCATTCAGTGCGAAAAGATGAGGCCTACATATAAAAATGGTTAATCGTCAAATGTATAGCTTTGCTAAATATGGAATTATATCCATCTTCCAAGCGATATCTCTTCCAATTTTCTATCATGTCAAGTTATTTTGACATTCATTCATTCCATGCTTTTCTGTTTTAATGTTTGAATTGTTTGAATCCTATAAGCTCTAGAGACAACGCTGGCTTTGGTTACACGCTTGATATCTTGGAATACTGTTTTCATTTTAATTTCTTTTAACAGGCATTTAGTACAACCTTTTAAGTCTCCAACGACTTTTAAATTGTTATTCGTGTCAACGCTACTAAAACTTAACTTTAATAGTATCTTAAGAAAGATTTCAACAAATTTAATCTGACAATTTTGAAAATATTCCTCATTAGTAAATAATAGTTTTGTTTTTTTGTACTCAGAAACAAATAAGTAAATAAATAATTAAGTATAAAAAGAGACATTTACTTTCAGCAAACATGGCGATGATGGCGCTAATGGCGGCAGAGCAGGGTTTAAATGCTACAGAGTACCGGAAGTGGGCGGAGTCGCAGATAAACTACATACTGGGAGACAATGGAAGGAGCTTTGTTGTTGGATTTGGACAAAATCCTCCCGAACGACCTCACCATAGGGGCAGGTAATGGGCTACTTAGTACATACTTCTTATTTTAATAAAGTATAGAATATCAGTATTGACCACTGAGCGCTAATAATTATTGAACATTCCTAGATATAAAAAAAAACAATGGAAATTAATTTTGTGTAATTTCTTGTAAAGAGCAAAGCCACATCTCTCTCTCTCTCTCTCTCTCTCTATATATATATATATATAATCTGTCTGTCTCTCTGTCTGTCTGTGTGTCTATCTATCTATATATCGAACTATCTATCCTTCTATCCATATATATTTGTCTGTCTGTCTCTCTGTCTGTCTATCTATCTATCTAGTATCTGTCTGTCTCTCTGTCTGTCTGTCTATCTATCGATCTATCCATCTATCTATCTATCGATCTATCCATCTATCTATCTGTCTATCTATCTGTCTGTCTGTCTATATATCTACTATCTGTCTGTCTGTCTATATATCTATCTGTCTGTCCATATATCTATATATCTATTATCTGTCTGTCTCTCTGTCTGTCTGTGTGTCTATCTATCTATATATCGAACTATCTATCTATCTATAGATGTCTGTCTCTCTGTCTGTCTCTCTGTCTGTCTATATATCTATCTATCTATTATCTCTGTCTCTGTCTGTCTGTCTGTCTATCTATCTATCTATCTGTCTGTCTGTCTGTCTGTCTATCTATTATCTATATGTCTGTCTGTCTATCTATATATCTATCTGTCTATCTATATATGTCTGTCTGTCTCTCTGTCTGTCTATCCATCTATCTATCTATTATCTGTCTGTCTCTCTGTCTGTCTGTCTATCTATCTATCTGTCTGTCTATATATCTATTATCCATATGTCTGTCTGTCTGTCTATCTATCTATCTATCTATCTGTCTGTCTGTCTGTCTATTTATCTATCTATCTATCTCTATCTATGTATCTATCTATCTATCTATCCATCATACTACTGTAATTCATACATTGAAAAACAAAGGTTGGCTATTTTAATCTTATTTATTCCTTTATTTTATCAAGCTCTTGTCCGTTGATCCCAGCCCCTTGTTCCTACTTCGAGTTTCAGCAACCTGGCCCTAATCCGCACGTGCTGTATGGGGCCCTAGTAGGGGGTCCCGACCAGAATGACGGTTATGCAGACAAAAGAGACGATTACGTCAAGAACGAGGTCGCCTGCGACTACAATGCTGGTTTCCAGTCGGCCGTCGCCGGTATATGATATAATGAATTATTCCGTCAGTGACTGAATCAATTAATGAATTAATTATGACATATTCGCTTAGTACTTCTGGAGAATCGAGATTCTTGATAGCGGCATTCTAATCCACTTGTAGAAATGATTTCCCGTCACCCATTACGTGAGTGTGGATAAGCATAGAATAAAATAGTAGTTTTAAAAAATTCCATGCCATAAGAATTTATGCAAATGTAAAAGCTATCATGATCATACTATTCTGCCAATGAACAACGTATTGTCTCATAATTATTATATACTGAAGTAACCTTTGATTTTCATTCGTGTTGAAAGTAGCATCGGCCAGCTTCATCAAACAAATACAGTAAACCCTCTCACCATAGATACAATGGATAGCACCTTTAGGAGTGAATGAGATATTGAAAGTTTGCGACCCATCACATCTAAATATGTATGCTGAAATAAGCTTGAAGATTCTCTATGGAGTTTTATTATCTGTTGCTGCTAAGCAACCACGACGTGGGTAACACACTGTCTGGTTGATAATTGTGATTTGGACAAAACTGAGTGGGAACACTGCCCAGATGACGAATCCAGATGCTGTTTTGATTGCTAGTTTCTGATATAGGCAATGCCTTTTGAGCAAACTGCCACTGTTGAAGGAAGAGGATGGTTTCCTCTGTCCAGCAGAGACCGACGATACGATGAATCAAAGTCAGAATATATTGAAACAATCAAAGGGGTTTCTTAACCGGGAGATGTCAAATCCAGCTAGGAGTCATACGTTTCCCGAAATTCCAAAGACTTCGATACAACTAATGTCGTAAACTGGAAAGTCCAACGTATCTATTCAACAAATCATTTTACTCTAATTAATACAAAACCACAAATCTCACAACTTCCCATTTGTATGTCAACTGTACAACTGCATGGTTTCTCTTCATTATCTTTCCGTAACGTACCGCCAGCATTTCACGCCGTGAAACTATATCGCTCAACCACCTAATACAGGGAACTATTTTACTACGCCACCTTAGGCCAGTCAAACCATGATTTTAAGCCACAATTCATCTGTAACTTCCCATGATAATAATAACCACCATAGCAACAATAAACGGTGCCTGCCGACGTCGGAACAGTCCCTCCTCGTTTATTCCATTGCATAATTTACCCGTCTCCGACCATAAATACCGCACATGGAGTCACACGATCAATTTACACAATGTTATTCTAACAGAGACTACTGAACCACAGTGACACTCATGCGGCTCTGACATGAGGTAGCTAAAAGTAAAGCTTGGCATCATGGAACCTCACTAACACTTCACTCTGTGATGTTTGTTCTTAGTAATTGGCTAATTATATAGACTATATTCTCAGCACCGACTTCCCATAATCAAACAAGTAATCAGAAAATATAAGAAATCCTTAAAATGGAGAGTTATAAACAAATGCGCATACTCCAAATGTATTATAATATCTTCTTCTCCTCAAAATAAAAACACATCTTTATACTGTACAAGACCATTTCAAAAGAGGTGATTTGTGATGTGATTTAGATTTTTAATGTAACCATTTCAAAAGAGACCCAGCCCGTACCAGAACATATAATTTAGATATGAAATGTATATTTATTTGTGTATATTTGTTTTTATGCCTATCCTTGATTAAGCGATGCATTTGTTTCGTTTCAGGTCTAAAATCTGCACATTTACGAAGAATTATGTAAGCGAGAGGGCATGCCATTTCTGTTCTGTATAAAGTGCAATAAAAATATTTACTGATTTACTGACTGTGATTTTGTTGTTTACAGTTGCGATACAAGTAATAATATGCGAGAAATCCAGCGTGTGTATTGATTGTACACAAACCAACTCGTGTACGGATAAACAGGAAACTAAAAGTTCCATATAGGAGTTCTAGCAAGCATAGTTCGTTTACACCAAGTCACTCGTGTTGGTTTACACAACACTAACAAAATCAAGATTAGCCTTTGCAGCAGCTCTGCCTTGAGCGAAAGCGCAAACTAATCGAAACGGCGAAAGCGGCGTTGTCCCTTTGGGACAAAACATGTTGGTCGGCGATAATGGTGGGACTAACTTGGATTTGAACTTGGTATTACATGTCATAAATAATGGCACTGTATTGAATTCAACTTAGAAGCAATAATGTTGGTATCTAAAGATAACGTATATTTGTTTATAAATGTTTCACGGTATGAAAATGTGTTCAAAGCTAGTTGTGTTGATGAACCACATTCAAGAGAATAAAAGCATTAGTCACATGGTTTCAAACATCAAAATTATATATTCCAACATTTCAGAAAAGATGAAGATTTACAGTGTAACAGGAAGAAGCCAGGTCGGGATTGTATTTAGCGACAACGTTGAAAGTAATATCGTGAATGAGATGCTGATTGATAATATAATTGAATAATGAACGATTCTGACACCATATTCGTGCCCATAAAATCCAACAATCGACTTAGCAGAATGATGCTCACTGAATTCAGCATTTGAAGTAAGGAAATGATAGCGTTCCCAATCAGAACGTATAACTTCGACGTGGAATCAAACGAGGCTCAATGTATGGAACTTATAAACCAAACTGATTGATAGATGGATCTATCATATTGGATGTTAATTGTATAGAATTTGTACACAAATATGAATAAGGTATGTTTCTTTAACTAATGATAATCACAGTTTGGGATTTATACACAAATATGAACCATGTATGATATTATTATCAATGGTGATCAAAGTATAGGATTCGTACAAAAATATGACTTATATGTGTCTCAATGTATTATTGATTTTCACACATCTAGCGATATTGAATTTTTATTTGCACCATTATAGTGATATTGAATATTATCGACTCATACAATTGAAAAAAAAAAGTATTTCGTGGCATCAAGTTGACGAACACGATGTCTTTCCGGTTACATAGCTCTCGTTGAATAATCAAAGATCCGACGCGCGCGGTCCGTCATTCCCACTTTGCCGAAACATCCTTTGAGAGCCTCCTTATTCTTTACAGACCCGTTGGTCCCGAAGCTTTAGTCTCTCTCTGTGAGCAAACGAAACCGTCCTCTGAGCCTATACAATCGATCCCAGCATCCGCGGTAAACGCAACTCAACAGTTCCAAGACTCTATCAAAGCAGCTAATATAAAGACTGAGCCGAGTAGCGTATGAGACACGGTTAAGTTCGAATATAACAAAATACGTTACCTGTGCGTGTACACCAATTAATTCCTTATACATGTGTTGGATTTATGCAATAAAGCTTTTTTTCATATATTAGTCAAATATACATAAAATCTTATGAATGACACAAAATATACATGAAACAATATAATAATTATATACACCACGTACACCTGTTATGAAATTGTTTCAGACCAATACAATTTAGTTTTCTTGGTCAACAAATTGGTCAGAGGTTCAACAATTACGGAACAAATGAAGCAAAATTTCCTCTAATATCAGCCACACTCAAAATCTCATCAGTTACTTTTTACTGATGGGTACATGGAATTCAGAGATAGACATGACTTATCATATATAGGTTTACCGTATCCATATCCCAGGATATGTCCTAGAAATGTAATGGATAAATTATTTGTCAACTTTGCATCACTAATTCTATCAAAAGATTTCCGAATCGTCCCCAAGTGATCTTTACAAGAGTCATTGTAGATGATGACATCATCGATATAAATATCATAGTTATCTAGACCAGATATGATCACGCTCATTAAACTTTGAAAAGTACAAGTCAAACCTTTCAACACAAACGGCATCACTTTATATCGATAAAGTCCATCTGGAGTTACGAATGCCGACATTTCCTTTGACCCTTGATCCTACTGGACAAATGTGGGTAGGCCAAATTGATTTAAAATGTCTTTATCAAAGAGCATTCACTGTTGTTTTAGTTTAGATATTACACAAAGGAATTGCCTGTAGGAATCTTGTTAATGCACACATTATGGTCAACACATATTTGGTTGCCTAACTTGGTCTTAGGTAATGAACCGACACAGTACCATTATTCTACTGAATGGTTCGTCAGATGCATGAATGGATTGCAGATTAGCCCTAGCTATGTTCTGATTGGGTTTTTATACCATCCGACACAGATGACAAGATCTACAGTATTTAAAACAAACATCACTTTTAATTTTTGGTCAATAAAAATGGTTCAAGATTGTGTGATAAGTCTTAATGATCCCTAAATGACCATCCAAAGGAGTTTAATGGACAAGACTAAGAATGTCCTGTCTATACGACTTAGAAACGACGATATGACAGCTCCCTGACCACTCGTCACCAGCGGGTACAACAGGTGGTCTCCAGTTTATCATAAGGACTCCACTTTTACCACACACACACACACAAAAAACCCAGGTACACACTAACAGCCCTCTGAAACACACAGGAGATCTCATGATCATTTTCCTGTTCGACGACAAATGATTGTCGTTTGTCACCCTGATTGGAATAAAGAGAATGGGTAGTTAAAAGATGAACACTGTGATTAATACCCTTTGATTGATCCAATCAAAGAGGAAAAGTGACCTCAACAAAAGGTTGACCAATACATGTGTCAGCTAAAGGAATAATTTCCTGCTCAAAATCATTCTCAATAGCTGTCTTAAAATTTTAATAGGGATAGGATTGGCCGAGTCACCCATGAGTGATATAGAACCCGGCGACATGAATGGTTAATAACTCTCCATAATAATATCAGACTTACTTTTGCTCGACCAGACAAATATATTGCTTTCAGCTTCTTACACATAGGACCATTTGGAATAGGTCTGTCTTGTCTCTGTTGTTTATTTTTGAATTCGTAGCAATCAGAAATAACACACCCTTTCTTCTTGCAATAGACACACAAACGACGAGATAAGTATTTCTAATCCGTCATATCAGAAACGTGATTTCTAAAAGTTGTGTCAGTTTGAAATCTAGAAGAGGTGCTCGTATTAGACTGAAATATTTTTCAAACCAGAGAACTGCCGAGTGGAAGAGTTAAGGACAAAAGAATCTTTATGAACTAAGGAATACGTGTAAGCTGTACGAACATCATTTTCTAAAGTTTCGACCTCATGTTCATCAGTTTATGTCTGAACGTCACTATGGACACAATTATTAAACTCTTATACTAATAGTAGTTGTCTGAAATTTTTGTAATCTTGACCAACGTTTTTGGCTAAATACCACCTATCAAATAATTGCTCTTTTTCTCTTGCAAATTCGACATGAGTTGCTTTAGTTTCTTTTTTATAGTTCCTAACCTTTTGTTGATAACCCTCATATACCGATTCATACAACTTCAAGATGCATTCCTTAACCAGATCATAATCAGCACTTTATTGTACTGGCACACAAATGTAGATGTCGCGAGCTTTGTCAGAAAGTGAGCTTTGCAATAACAGAGTCAAATGCTCCTTTTGGCATTTAAAATTTCAGCAATTATTTTCAAAATCAGGGAAATATTTATCTACTTTTTCTTTAAAAGGGGTACTAACCTAATAATTTTAGTAACATCAAAATTTGAATGTGTATATAAAGTGCTCTTATTCTTTTAATCTAAATTGAAAGTCCCTTTCCTCTATTTATCATTTTCCCTGTACCTGTATTTCAATCTCTTCTTTTTCTTTTTGCATTTGAATTTGATTTAGCCTATCTTCTCTTTCATTTGCTCTCTACCTCTTTCCTCTTTCTGCGATTACAATGTTCTTTCTCCTTTCTGTAATTGCATTTGTCTTTCTCTTTTATCTTCTCCATTAAATTTGTCTTTTTCCTCTTTCACTAATTGTCTTTCTTGAAGCTGAAGCTTTCTTAACTCAATTTCATTTTTGTATTTAATTTAAATTCCATAACTTAGAGCCAAAAAGAGACTGACTAATCAAAACCAAAGCACTTTTATCCAAAATTTTCTTTTCTATCCAATACACGACCGAACTATTTTTTATTTCTTGTTTTGTTGATGAAGCCTTTGACTCAAAAAGATCTTATTTTCTGAAGTAATTCACCCTTTTCAGGGATTCTAGCTGTCCTTGTGTAGGACTTGAAATAAAGTTCTCAATCAAAGATGACATTGTAAAAGCTTGTTGGTTTCACCAAAAATATTTTCAAAATGCAAAATAATACCTGGGACATAGAAAATACCCCAAAAAGATATATAAATTTTAAAAACAAAGTTTTTTTTCTGAAATGTTTTAGAGAAAGACGTATTCCGGAGAACCCCCAATGTTATGTTACGAGTATATGCTCTTTTAATAAGTAACATAAATAGAGGGAAAAGCAGCAAGCGTTGTACAAATCAACAGATAATTTATTTCTCTAAAATGCAAAGTGAAAAATACGTACGTATTGCGAATTAAATATCAAAATAATCCTAGAATTACAGACACAAGTTCTAGTAATTTAATGTTCTGAATAAACTTTAGTAGAAATCTAGATGAAGTCTAACGAGGAAGTGCTGATGCGTCTAAGATGACTTGTATAATGCTGATGTGCCAACCGTCTTTTGTTGAAACTGAGCAATATAATTCCAGGTCTGAATTCACGTTAAATTTCAGTGCTTGTCTCTGAACAAGAATGTTATTTGTATGAGCACACTTTATTTTCAGAGCAAACAATCACTTGATGTAATACATTCTTTATGTCTCGTCTCCATCTCTAATATTGTCAATAATCTAAGCATAAATCTAAAAGCGATGTGAACAGGCACTTAACTAATATATTTCTTCAGCTTACCTTGAAATATTTTAATAATGTAAGATGCGATTTGATTGATAACCATTTGAAACATCTGGTTATTACCTCTTGCAATTTGTTTGTTTTCTTGAGTTAAGTTACCTTCCAAATCTATATTCGCTTCCTCTGATACATTACGACATCTTCCTTTCTTCTGTGTTCTCTGTCTTTTGTTCCGAGATATTTTGTTTTTGTTTTTCTAGGTTTAATTCTTGAAGTTTCTCGTCCCTATGTAAATCACTTTTCCTCAGACTCTTCCTTTCTTTTTAACCCTTGATATCACGCTCTACTCACCATTCTTTCAGTTTTCATGGAATGATAATTTATATTCATATTTATCTCTGATATTTATTCATCGATATAATTAACTGATTTTATACTTGATTTCTTTGAACAACGATTCATATTTTTCGTGTAAAAACATTGTACCTATATTTAGCAAAATATGATGACATATTTTTTTTTCTCATTGTAGATCAAGTTCATTTCATCGTTGAACAAAATACTATTTCAATACGTAGAAGAATAAAGTTCGTAAGACATCACCATGTCATGTACTTCCAGAGGCGTAGCTGGGGGGTGGGGTCAGGGGGGTACATATGTCCCCGGGCGCCAAGGTACAGGGGCGCCAAAATGAGGCTTACAACGTTACATTATAATAAGTAAACAAGGGTAATATTCAAAAATGTGATTAAACGGGGAGGGGGCTGGGGCGCCAATTTTATAGTTCGTCCCCGGGCGCAAAATATCATAGCTACGCCTCTGTGTACTTCTCAGTTTTAATGAAAACTCATTTACCAATGTTTCATAAATATTTGGCCTAATGTCCATTATAACGTTGTACCTTTAGGCGCCTTAGTTTGCTTAAGCCAGTTAGAGGCATTATTTAACTCTATGTCGTTATACACTTATTTCAATTTAACTTTCAACTCTGCGTGTCTTCAAGGGTAAATGGTATACAAAAAGCGACAGCCCCCCCCCCCCCCCGAAAAGCCATCGATTGCCTCGCCTGTGGGAAGGCTCCTGGAAACGACGGCATTCTGCCTGAAGTCCTCAAGAGCGGGAAATCAGCACTCCTGCAGCTCCTGCACGTACTCCTCTGCCTCTGTGGCGAATAGGGACACGTCCCCCAGGACATGCGTGACGCCAACATCGGCACTTTGTACAAGAACAAAGGAGACCGTAGCGAGACCGTAGCAACTGCAACAACTACCTGGGCATCTTCCTTCTCAGCATCATATTACTGAGAGAGAGAGAGAGAGAGAGAGAGAGAGAGAGAGAGGAATAAACTACCAAGGTCATCATTACTGTCTTTTCATGCAAAATTAATAATAAACCTAGACATCTTACAGTTTTAAAGTTTTGTTTGGGTTTCTTTTCCTATATAATGTCCATAATGACTCTTTGTTCAATTTGAAATTTTGTTTTACAATACAAGTTCATGGTTTGTGTTCTAAATTTATAGTGGCATGTACAACATGACCGGTTTACAAGCAATCTGATAAGACTCTTAAAATGACGATATGGGCCGCAATGAAATCAATCGTTGGCGCGAGACGTATTGCAGGAATAAGGTAAACTCTTTCTTATTTGGTGTTATCTCGAAAGGATAGCTATAACCATTATGATATTAACAACATAAACTATTTTGTATAGAGAGGGACTCTAACATTTACATAAAGTATATAGTATACATTCTGTTCGTAAATCGTACATATTAAAAAAAATATGTTTCTTTGAATAATTGATATCATTTCAGTGATTTTCTTTGGGAAATAAGCAAAACTTAATGATTTCAAATTTATAACAGCAAAGAATACACTTTTTGAAAGGATACCTGATCACAAAATATACAGAAAACCTGTAACGTGTACTTATGGGATTCAATAGATCGATGAAAAATGTAAAATTTCGAAGTCAACACATAGAGTGTTTGATGTCTCGATAATTTCATTGTTTATCGTTTCATGCGTTCTGTTGCTTTTCTAACTTCAACAGAGAGAGAGAGAGAGAGAGAGAGACAGAGACAGAGAGAGAGAGAGCGAGGGAGAGAGAGAGAGAGGGGGGGGGGAGGGGAGAGTCTTAAATTCTTTGTTTTCCCACCTGTATTGCCATCCAATTTTCCATGCTTCTCCATGTCTCTCTTATGAATAAATTCCCTTATGAAAATAAAACGTGGGTCAGTATTCTAAACAAACTGAACTTCTAATACAATTGTGTAACGTGTTTCGGATCACATAGAGATCTTGTTTATTTCGCAGCATGTGGTTTGCAGTTCTTACAACAGTGATTGCCTCTGTGGCAGCTTTCGACGTTACCGTGACCAATCAATGGAATGGTGGCTTCCAGGGGAAATTCACTATCACTCCCGATCACGCGTTGCACGGATGGCGCACACACATCGTCTGCGATCGATCTCTTGACTCACTGGAGGTACAGTATTATTAATCTTGATGCAGTCTTCAAGCACGGAACGGTAATGAAAGAATATTTATTTCAGTAACTAACTTGAAAAAAATAAAAGTATTTTTGTGTGTCTCTTTTGTGATGCAAATGGTTGTTTTAAATTTATCGACTGCATTCGATGACGCTATATTATCTTGAGGGTATATTCAAACATTGTTAAACTAAATTTTGAGACCAGACTTGGGCATAATTGGAACCTTTGAAACCGGGTTTGAACCTTATATCAGTGGATGGACGACAACTTCACGATGCAACATCTCTACGATCAACAAAATCTCTGATGTGATACTTTGACGTGATACTGTGATACTTTGACCAACGATCACATAATTAAATACCACCTTGTCTATTAAGCCATTAAGAAGGACGAATCGCCGAAAAAGAAAACACGTAGAAAGCTTTTCGAGAAGAGTTGAAACTCACTTTATAAAGTACGTACAATTTACTTAACGAAATAGGTTTCCGGAGATTGCACGGATCGCACGTGAGAAACAGCATTCTGTGGAATCCTTTTACTTTCTTTTTCGCATGTTTTCGCCCAAAAGTCACCCTTTCTCGTCAAGTTTCGTCGGCGATTTTAGCAAGATGTTGCATTACTGAGTTTGTCTTTACAGCGAGATGTTATTTTGTCGATTCGGCGAGTTTTTCATTAGCGTCTTTTCAATCATAAATCTCTCAGTTTTGTAATATTAGTTTTGCTTGGCTGAGAACAATATCAAGCTCAAATTTTGGTAACTTCAAGTCCAAAGCCACATGGCGTTATTCTCACAACAGTTTCTCAGTCCATCTCAGCTGTCATCGACGCACAGTGCACTAATGCACATAAAGAAACTACCATCAAGAGCAACAAGTGTGCTTGAGAACTTTCAGCTTCATTTTGGCATGCTTGTCTTTGCCGTAGCAATGGTCCATAAATTAGGATAGAACGTAATGCGTGCGAGGATTAGTAAATATTGCTATCGGTTACATATGTAGAAAGGTAGCTATAAAAGTTGCACTTGGATTTTGTATGAAAATGTACAGACATAATTCCTTTGATGATAAGCATACAGAACGGATGTCTAACACTCTACCAGTTACATAGAGGTTTGCGCCAATAATTAATTTCGTGATGAAAGCTTAAATTCCCGGGTCGAAAGGTTCAACCCCTGGGTCACATTAGCCGACGAAAAAGACAAAGGTAACGATCGCAAATATATCAATATGTATATTGCATTACAGATATGGAAAGCAACTGTAGTGGAAACAAAAGATGGTGGCAAGGAGTTCATCGCGGAGAATATGCCCTGGGACGCTGACATAGCTAATAACGACAATCTTGAAATCGAGTTCGTTGGTCGAATGTCTGGAGACAGCGTACCTAGTTGTACGGCAACCGTAGAGAGCGTCAACGGTGGTGGGTCCCAATCTACAAGCACTGAACACACGCCGGCACCGACACATCCCATCCATCTGTTGGTGGTACGCCCATCCAGCCCGTGACTTCAAATATCGGGGGTATGTTTTGTAGCTGATGGTGAAAATTCTTTCATTTAATAATCAGCACCTTATATCAAAGGTTTTAGAATTATATATATATATATATATATATATATATATATATATATATATATATATATATATATATATATATATATATATATATATATATATATATATATATATTTCATATATATATATATATATATATATATATATATATATATATATATATATATATATATATATATATATATATGTGTGTGTGTGTGTGTGTGTGTGTGTGTGTGTGTGCGTGTGTGTATAATGCTATGGATATAAATCCGTTAATGTCTGCTTTGGATCAAACATATATGTTACCTTCAAGAACAGGGATGAGTACACAAATGATGTCCTAAAATTAAAAAACTCGGACCAAACTGGAAAGTAGAGTCCCTTTAGTCACATGGTAAAACGTCCCAAAGGCATTTTCTGATTCTTTACGAGCGCCAAGATGTGTAAACGTTCACACCTATGTATGTAACAGGAGATAAAACAAAGTCTAACTTTCACGGCTGGGAATCGAAACTGTTTTGCTGTCAAGTGGAAACAAAACTGCACTGATTATTGCGGACCAGCTAGATTGGTTAGTTAGTGGTCTGACACATTTCGACCACCAACTCCTTTTCCCTTACACTGATATTTCTCCACTATTACCACCCAGATTCGCCTTTCGGAAAAGTCCGAAAATGTAATGGGAGAGGAAGTAAAGTCAGACTGTCGAGGGCGGGAATTGGACCCAGTTCGACTGTATTGTAGTCATAAGTCCAAAGGACTAGACTGTGCACGTCAGGACTAGCTAGACCAGTTAGTAAATGACTTTATAAACTTATATGCAGCGGTCTAAGTAAATCAGGACATCCATCCATCCATCCATCCATCCATACATACATACATACATACATACATACACACACACATACATACATACATACATACATACATACATACATACATACATACATACATACATACATACATACATGAGAAAACCTTTAAATTAATGTATACATTTTCATTGACTTTATTGGTGTTCAAATATCCAGTATATAAGCTTCAATTTCGGCACATATCAGTTGACTTATTACGGTTTTCTTCTCGTCAAATATTTAAAGTAGCAATGCTTTATTAAATGTTACCTATAATCTGATCTAAACGCAGTTACATGCCCTCTGGAAATACAAACAATTAGGGTGGGGCATTTCTTTCTTCTAAATATATTTTATTGAAATAAGAAAAATTTCTTAAGGTCCTTTACTGTTTTTTTAAAAAGAAACCCCCAACATAAATTGAAAGATTTAATTGGTCTCAAGGTAGAATCACTGTTCAGCATCGTATGTGCAACATTTGTTTTTCGTCGCTTTCTATAATACAGATATGTCCAAACAAAACAATTAGTTTTTGTATTTACTATTATATTATTTCAACTTGAACACATACCCTAGGCTGAAATGACAAATATAGTGAATAATTGCTTCCTCTTATTTCCAATAAGGTAGATATTTTAAAAAATGCAGAATGATTACATTGAACAAGGTCAAAACGATTTTTATACATTTCCGTGACATTCACAACGAAATGTCTCCTAAAATCGCCTGGATTTTGTTCTATGAAAAAGAAAAAATATTTTTCTTATTTTACTATTGCTCACTTCTATTCTTAACTCATCTCACGAGGTAACACCTAATTTTATTGAATAAATAGTGGTGTGGCGTATCAGTGACAGATAGTAATACTCTTGTAGAGTATGCGTGGATAATATGCGTGATTGTAATTACTGTTGGCTTTTATATTGGGTGATATTAATTACTGTTGTGGAGTATCTGTGGATGATAGTAATTACTGTTGTGTAGTATCTGTGGATGATAGTAATTACTGTTTTGTAGTATCTGTGGATGATAGTAATTACTGTTGTGGAGTATCTGTGGATGATAGTAATTACTGTTGTGTAGTATCTGTGGATGATAGTAATTACTGTTGTGTAGTATCTGTGGATTATAATAATTACTGTTGTGGAGTATCTGTGGATGATAGTAATTACTGTTGTGTAGTATCTGTGGATTATAATAATTACTGTTGTGTAGTATCTGTGGATGATAGTAATTACTTTTGTGTAGTATCTGTGGATTATAATAATTACTGTTGTGTAGTATCTGTGGATGATAGTAATTACTGTTGTGGAGTATCTGTGGATGATAGTAATCACTGTTGTGTAGTATCTGTGGATGGTAGTAATTACTGTTGTGTAGTATCTGTGGATGATAGTAATTACTGTTGTGTAGTATCTATGGATGATAGTAATTACTGTTGTGTAGTATCTGTGGATGATAGTAATTACTGTTGTGGAGTATCTGTGGATGATAGTAATTACTGTTGTGGAGTATCTGTGGATGATAGTAATTACTTTTGTGGAGTATCTATATATGTCTAGGTGAGTGAAGTTGTGATGTTCCTTTTTCAGAAAAGCAGGGTTACAGCTAAATAATGTGTTTCCTTGTTATGCGCAGGGTCTGTCACGAAGTATGACTACGCAAAGGCACTAGAACTTTCCATTCTATTCTATGACGCCCAAAGATCGGGAACACTTCCAGCAAATAATTCCATACCGTGGAGAGGTGACTCTGCCGTCAATGACGGCGATGGTGGTCATGACCTCAGCGGTGGGTGGTACGACGGTACGTCACTTTATTATGTTCCTGGTTACACTAAATATTCACAGCTAATTATTTTCTAAAAACCGGACATGGACATCTGTAAGTTCTATGTTCAAAATCCAATAAACTTAATTACTTAATTGCATCATATTAACGTGTCGCAGTCCTCGAGAATTTAACATTTCTTGTGGCATTCAAATACATGTGTTTTACCGAATAAATATTCATAGCTTCAAACTTCAGACATCACCAGAAGCTCAACATTCTTACCGGTGTTACGAATCTAGGTCTTAAAATACGTAACAAAAGGAAACGAAACCAAGAATTTGAGCAAAATCAACAATTTATATATAAACTGCACCAATTTGCAACGCAATATTATATCTCCTACTCACACAAAATTAGACCGAGACTTAAGGGTTCTACTTTTATATGAAATATGGCAATTTCCGTGTACAGTTGGTTAGATAGTGTGTCAATTCTTTGCCTTCGGGGATAATTTTGACATGGGTAGTTGTGGATAACTGAGAAAAAACTAATTTGATGATGAAAAGTGTTAATACTGAAGTTCTCAAGACCAGCTGTCATATTATAGAACCAATTCTTCGTCCAAAATCACTCATCAATGTATTACTTTTCCTTTCTACAGCTGGTGACCACGTGAAGTTCAACCTACCTATGGCTATGTCCACGCATATACTTCTCTGGGGCTTCATCAAGTTCCAAGACGCTTACAAGCAGGCTGGACAGACATTGATGATGTGCGACATGATCAAATGGCCTCTGGACTACTTCCTCAAGTGTTGGATCCCTGATGCGCAAACCTATTACGTCCAGGTATGTTGAGGGGTCAGTTGGCATGCGTATGCTGAGGGGTCAGTTGGCATGCTCGGAAGTATTCCTGATTTCGTGAGATTGGTATTGTTATTGTTTCCATTAAAGTTATCAAATATATGTTGGGACAGAAATTTAATTAAGAGAACAATATGTATCATATTTGTTCATTTATCTGATGTTTTAGTGTTCCCTTTATTCCGTTCTTTACAATAACACTTTGATTGTCTTAGGTGTTGATGTCAGGACTTTCTCTCCTTGCCATTGAATTTTCCTCCTTTAACACCTACTCGCTCCTAGAGCCTGTCTCAAGCCGCATAATTGACATAATCGTCTGGTTTATTTGTTGTCTCCCTCCTTGGATTTCTAGCCATTAATTTTAGTGCTTCACTGACTGGAAAAACTTACAAAGGAACATTTTGTTCTGACCACAATGCAGTGAACAATCTTCATTTGATACGTTTTGTGCTGAATACAAATTTCAATAATGAAATGTTTCAATGACTGTCTTTAGGTTGGAGATGCTAGTGCGGACCACAGTTACTGGGGAAGACCGGAAAACATGAATATGAACAGGCCAGCGCTCAAGGTCACATCCTTTAATCCCGGAAGTGACGTCGCCGGTGACACTGCGTCAGCATTTGCTTCGGGATACATCGTATTCAAGACGATATGTGGAGGTGAGACGCTAACTGCTATATATATATGCCCAAGGAAATGTCTCGGTACAAAGTCTCTTTAAGAGAACATTTTCTGAAGTTTTTCAAATGTGTAATTGTTCATCTTGCAAACAGCTTGGTTTGGGTAGTGCAATAATAGAGAAACCAATGAAGAAACGAAACCCATTATTTTCCCATGTATGAGCTCTTAGTCTAATAACATCATGGTTGTACAATGAAAGCGCATGCGCTTAAAACAGGGCTTAGACAAGACAATATATATTACACGTTACAAGTTTATAGCTGATGTCTGATATATGAAGAAAGGAACTACATCGTCGAGGATTTTAAAGAACACAAAACTTGTACTTACAGTCAATCTTAGAAATAGGAATCAATGGAACATTCAGAAATATTTCGTTGGTCTAGAATGTCATTATATTCATTTTACATGAGACCACGGACTCAGCTTTAGTACTAATTTATGTACGCCAGACAAATAGCAAGATGAATAATTGTATCAGAAATGTGATGAAACTATACACAATTTCATGAGGGAATTACATGCTTGTCAAGGTTAGATTGTGCACAGATTTCATTTTTCGGCTGAACTTAATATCTGAGTTTAAGCCACGTCTATTATTTCAGCTTTGTTGTTTTATTGAACTAAAATACCCTTTTGTACGGCATTTAAATTTTGACGTGCTGAGTCACTTATTAAGAATTTTACAAGCAAGTGATCTCGCACCGTGAGAATCAAATACTTGCGTGAACGTGACTTGATAGTCCATGTTTTCCCGTATTTTAAGTATCTCAAGACAATAGTCACTGTCAACTGAAAATTCTTAAACGCGATAATACTACAGTGATTTTTCTCTAATCAACTAATGACCACGGATCACGAAACTCTAACTTCACACTTGCATGTTTCTTTCTTGTTTTTGAATTGTATGCCATATTAGTAATCATTTTCGAGCCAAACATTATGGCTACGCGCCATGCAATATAAAACACGACCCAAACACCTAGTACAAAGAACTATTCCTTTTCTAAAGTTTCAATCACATATATAAAAATGTCCAGAAAAATTCTTTTGGTAAGAAATTAGTGAAGGTTCCTTTTGCGAAACTAATCCATGCAGTCATGAAGTCTTGTGAATGCTGTACATTATAACCTCTGCTCCTAGAACTTGTTTAATTACTCGGGTTAAGAAATATCTTCTCAACACCGAATCCCCATAATCAAAAGATCCCCATAACAAATAAGCACTAACATCTAACAAAGATATAAATTGGGACGTAAATACAAATAGTACATACCCTAGGTTTATTACAATACTTTCCTCTTCCGCGTTGTCGACGGAATGCAGTGTGCTTTGCTAAGAGATATGCGAGCTCAAAATTAATGAGGACACTACTATAACAAATTAAACATTTAAAAAAAGATATTAAGACACAATAATTAGCACAAACTATTATTCATGCATGGTCTGGATAGATACCAGCAGCACACTGAAATGCGAACAGGAAACATATGAGACTCTCCGTGGAGGAGTTTCACCATATAAGATAATCAAGGTAGAGTGGGCTATAACATTATTTCTCTCATTGCAACTGAGGCTTAAAGCGTTTGTCTTTTATATGTTAATTTAAGACTATTGAAGAATATAATAATCCAACAGAGTGCGTAGCTCTGTTACCAAACATAAATTGTCCTAAATTCAAGACAACTTATGCAATTTAGTGAAAAGTAAAGGTAATCAAAAGGCTAGAGGAAAATACATTATATTAGCATTCGACTATTATCACATGCAAGACCCAAACAAGCGCATACGCCAGTAAGATTTTAGGAACGAAACAGTCAACTGTCCATACTGAGCTGTACATGACAATAACTACATTAGATAGCAACATACAATTATTTCCACAATGCAACTTTCATGATCTGTTTAACTTATTATTGGTGGAAATTATTCCACGATAAACTCTGAAAATACAGGGAATAGGGTCCGATCATAGACTTGGTGACTAACAATATTTTATATGTACGCTGATGTGTCACACTTCCCCGTGATTTAAAGTCGTACATAGCAATAATATCCATAATAAGGGAGTAGAATTATACGATGTATATAAACTAATTACGAATCTTCAATTTAAATAAAATATACAACAACAACAATAAAAAAAACAAAAAAAAAAAACAAAAAAAAAAAACAATGACTTGGGGAAAAAGAATGCAAAAGGCTTACGATATATAAAACGTTTGTCGACAAAAACAAGACAAAAAATATTTGACCCAGTGAACTTAATATACGATAATTTCAACTTTAGTGCATTCAGATATATTAGAGTAGCCCATAACGTGTGAATCCTCCTTGCATCACACTGTCCTCAATACCTTTACAGCATGACTGTTCTCGATCAGCTCCCAGAACCCGAGTCAACTCTTACACTAGACTGTAAACAGCGATTACGCAAATGTAGCTACGTAGGCAAACCAAGGTGTCTCTCTGAAATTATAATTATTGATTGGATGATTGGATTATATAAACCATAATAAATAATTATTTGTTTATTAGTATTGATGTTAAGTTGTTAATTAAATATGTACAGTGTATTGTAAACAAAGTGCAACTTTGAATAACCAATTTGTTTTACTAACGGTGTTCGTGCTCTCTCTCTCATAATTTCACATTATATATATATATATATATATATATATATATATATATATATATATATATATATATATATATATATATATATTATCCTGACACTGTAGATGATGCATATGCCAATAAACTTCTGGAGGCCTCCAAAAGTATATATGATTTCGCGAAAAATCACCAAGGGATCTACAGCCAGAGCGTCCCCCAGGCAGCCGCATTCTACGGGTGAGTTTGTTTACTTTATTGCCTGTCTTGCATAGCATATTCATCACCTATATTATCACTAACATCGTAAAGGTAATTAAGAAAAGTAATGGTGCTTCATTTGGGTCAGATTGATTATTGAGGGTCACATTTCAGACATTTGTATGTGAACTTATTGAACATTGCACTGTGTAGTTCTGCAAATTAGCGCTGAGTTGCATAGTATGCCGTATGTGAAACAAGAAATAATTTAAAGCAATGTTAAGAGAGTAAAATAAGTTGTTGTTGTTTTGGGATTAACACATTTTCAGCATGTAATGCACGGTGGCCAGTATAGTTTATGTGGGAAGAATCCAGGAACCATGGACGCGCTTGAGACTAGAATTCACACTGAGATGGCGGTGATCGGTAAAGGCGAGCACTTTAAACCGGAGCACCATAGTAGAGGACGTAAAAAAGCAACTGAAGTAGTTTTATTTACGAACTATACAGTACAACCTGGCTATTATATTAATCATGATCATTACAAACTATTGAAAAAATAACGTGTATGGAGGGTTTAGTCCAAACTTTCTGGGAAAGCACTGAATAAAATTATATTTGATTTCAAGCTGGTCAATTGTCACTTGCAGTTCAACTGGGTTCAAAGACGAATTGTCGCTGGCGGCGGCGTGGTTGTATAAGGCGACAAATGAGGACAAGTATCTTAGCGATGCTAAACAGTTCCACGAAGTTGGGGTACCCTGGTCCCTGTCTTGGGATGACAAGAAAATAGCTGCTACTGTAAGACAGTCGACTGCTATCCCCCCCCTCTCTCTCTCTCTAAATGTATCTGCGTATTTGGTTATGGTGTTTTATAAATCTGAAAATGAAACATCAAGCGACTTTGTTCTGAATAGTCCAAACTCTCAATCCTCATACAGGAGGTTGCGATCAATATTGATAAATACGGTCAAAATCTATATCGTGATCGATACGGATACAATTCGTGCCATACTTCAATTGATGTCATCTTTATTATGGGTGTTAATCAGTGAGACCTGCAGAATGTTATACGTTATATATATATATATATATATATATATATATATATATATATATATATATATATATATATATATTAAACTCCTAAATATTATCAGGAAAAACTAGGCTATACCTATCTGGCATGGTGCCTGACAGACAATGTAGGTTTTTAATGTTATGATTATTAAACGTGGTACGTTATCCAGCATTTTGCCATAGATGGAACTCATGGGCGTTATCCTGCCTATTGAAATAGACATGACTCATGGGCGTTATCCTTTTTATTGCTATTGAAAGGACTCATGGACGTTATCCTGCATTTGACCATAGACGGAACTCATGCAAGTTACCTTGAATATTGTTATAGACAGGACTCATGGACGTTATCCTGTGTATTTCTATAGACAAGACTTATGGACGTTATCCTGCATTTAACCATAGACAGAACTCATGTTACCTTGCATATTGCTAGAGACACGACTCACTGATATTATCCTGTATTTTGCTATCGACAGAACTCGTGGGCGTTTTCCCGCATATTGCAATAGAAATACTCGTGGGCGCAAAGGCGGACAGAAAATATATATGTAGAAATTGGTTGTCTCGTTCTTTGTGAAGCATGCTTAATATTCAAACGACGCCCATTCATAATATTATTTTATGCTTGTCAGGAATATATATATATATATATATATATATATATATATATATATATATATATATATATATATATATATATATATATATATATATATATATATATATATATATATATATATATATATATATTCTTTGTCTTTACTTATCGCATTATCGCAACTAATTTTGTTTCAGTTGCTGCTATATGAAATCACGCAAGATGATTCCTATAAAAATGACGTGGTGGCTTTCATCACAAGTTATAAGCCTGGAGGTGGGGTAAACTACACTCCCTGCGGACTGGCCTTTAGGGACCAGTGGGGAACAAATCGTTACGCAGGTAGAAAAGTGTTGTCTAAATAATCAGAGAAGACACAGTAAAATGTTTACTGACTAGACGCAGATCAATCGGAACTTTCTGCCACTCAGTCTTGCACTGTGATATGCATAAATTCCGTATTTGGTGCAGTTCTAACTTTCCCAAATGAAATCCATAATTTTCAAGAATTATAGATAGTTGTCAGTTTACTATGTTATCTTTCTTATCTCTGAGGACAATTTGGGTAAATCGTAAAAAAGCATATATATTGCTAAGACCATTACAAGTTTATATGTAGGATTTAAAATATAAACTATAATAACAGCCGAAAGACAATAGTTACTTTGGCGGTACTTCTATGACCGAAGATACACTGTAAATATATGAATGAACAACAAAATCTACAGGTGCATACAGCTTCGGATGATATTTACACGATGCGATTTGCCTCGCATGTTCCATAAAGATTGCCTCATACAAAGATGGCCTATTTGTGAAACGTCATTAGCATTTGCAACAATACGTTAACTTTTTAAATATACAGTATTGTCATAATAAAACGATTGGGGCTGGGTTACGAGTACTACAAATTAGATTCTTGGATTCTACTGGAACGCATCTCCTTTGAGAAATTCCTATACAAATATCTTTATCAAATATATGGTAACAGTTTATCTTAGTAATGAATTTAAATTTACCACGGTTCTATCTATTTTGTGGCATAAATAACAAGAACCCTCTAATACTTGCACAAACTATTTCTTTCAGCCAATGTTGCATTTATTTCCGTTATGGCAGCAGCAGATGGAATTGAGCCAAGCGATTATATCACATGGGCCATGACTCAAATGAACTACATTCTCGGAGACAACAAGTACCATATCAGCTATGAGATCGGCTTCGGATCAAAATATCCTGAACATCCACATCACAGGGGAAGGTGAGATATTGTAATTCTTGATTCACATGTTGTGCTATTTAATAGTGAACTGGAATGTATATCAAATGTGAAACCACAACTTGGGCGGTGGTGGTTAAATTGGTGGCAAAGTACAAAGATAGATAAACAATATAACTTGAAGGGAAAAATTAGTATTTGCCTATACATGTTGAATGCCATTTATTCCGTTATGTATTTTTAATTGGTATTATTTGTTGGCTTTTCTAAAGGATTATGTTATCTGTATTTTGTACTTGACCTTTACCACAATCAAGTTCATGGTGTACCTAACCAATAACATTTATTTTGCAAACATCATAATACATTACTAATATTTCTCTTTGAGTGTCGATTAAATATCCAGATCATTAATAATGGAGATAAACATGCTGATTTTAATGTGCCACTAGGACATGGTTATTGTACTTGGAAATTCCTTAACTTTTTGTCAACGTTGAGTGTTTTCAATTCGAGACTGACCTACATCCCTGCTCTATTATAGTGTCTTTGTTTTTTTAATATTTTTATATATTGTTATTTACTTGAAAAATTACTTATTCTTGCTTAACGTCTGAAACAGAATCAATGTTATTGATTTGTTAAGTTTTCAATTGGGTGGTTTTATTTAATCAAATTAATTTTCATCGGAATTACAAATAACTCAGTAATATTTGAGGACTGAAACATTAACTTGGAATTATAGTGAATTCAAAAGGCGACATGCTAGAGTTATAATATTGTGATACATCAAAAGACTGTTAGCATACTATCACAATCCATGCCACTGGTCGAAGAACACATTCGATACCACAGGCACATCGACACATTCGATATTAGAATTTATTTGGAATACCGCTGGAATTTAATCGGAACTTCTAACATTTGAACTTGTATAGAACGTTTATGGCTAATTTGGATTTAATTTAATATACTGTGCATTCTTTGTAACATTTTCTCCCTGTATTCCAGGGAAATAAATTATTTCTTGAATTTAACAAACCCTTTTTGCTTTTCGCTCTTTACCGTTACTTAGTTTAAGACCATAAAGTATTAACACTGTACGCATAACCACTGCAAATATTCTTTAAACTCAATATTGCCTTGAGTCAACAGTCAAGAGAGCTTCTAAACTAATGTCTGTGCTTTGGTTTTCAAATGTTTTAATATTGATTGTACATCTTCAGATAGCTAAAAAATGTCTTGTTGTAAAACATCATAGTAATTCATCGATTAGCATCTTCTATCAGTATATGATATGTCACATCCTTAATTTACTACCAAACAAGCGTGTCTGATATCGATAACCTATTACATCAGAGAAGAAAGCAGCTTGCAATCTTTAATGTGGAATTTACATAAAATATATTATCGATCTGTACACATTCATATTAATTTAACAGAAAGAATAAACTTTTCATTTGATCTAAATTGTATAACACATGTCATCTATTTGAATTCTGCATAATGTTTTGTTGATACAGCCACTTTTGGCTTAAATGTATAAAAGGAATGAGGTAATAAATTTACTCTAGGTAGGTGGACGGAACTACAGATTCGCTAACTGATTCTGTAAACATGACTGCAACCAATGTCGGCTTATTCCACATTCTTCAAGGCCCATGCTGTCCGACTAGGTGTCAAAGTTATGATTTTTTCCCGTCAAACTATACATATGACCTAAGGCCTACCAGTATCTTAGCTTCTTTTGTTGCAAAAGCGCCCCAATGTTCACATTGTAGCAATAATGATAAATAGTATTTTGTTACATTTTCTTCGCCAGCTCTTGTCCCACTACAACTACACAGTGTAATGCTTACGATCCTGGTCCCAATCCTAATATTTTGAAGGGGGCACTGGTAGGAGGTCCTGATAATCAAGACAACTATGACGACAGAAGAGGAGATTATGTCAAAAATGAAGTGGCATGCGACTACAATGCTGGCTTCCAGGGGGCTCTAGCAGGTGAGTTTAAAAGAACTAGTATTTATTCATCTATTTAAAGCGCTCGTATAAAAGATACGAACAACAAGTATAAGATGCAATGAAAATATTAAAATATTGGCTGGAGAAATATATTTATTCAGAGAGTGATGAGCCGACACAGCTCCTTTAAGAGAGTCACTTTAATCAAATGCCCTCAAGATGAGACATACTCTAAAGTATGTGTCACGTTCCCTCCAAATTATAAAGATGATTTGTTACAATTGTACATTCCACGCTTCTTTAAATCTTCATTATTTACAGTTGAGCGTACGTAATGTTATGTATTGCTGCTTACAATGAGATAAAACTAAATTTATTTTGAGCATAGTTTTTCAAGTGCTCGACATCATAGTCTTAGTTCGAACTTACTGCTGGAGAAGTGTTACGGCAATTGGTCCGGTTGTGTGGATGCCATTTGTGACGTGCATAATACGAATCGTCCACATATTTGTGTACAAACGTATTTAAATTAAACAATTTGTTGTGTAAATTTCTATACAATCCCCTGCACGTTTTGCCAAAATTGGGCGGAAAATAAAATTGTTGCCAGTTGAATATGGACACGTTATGTTCATAATTATAACGTAACGAGTAATACAGGCAGGCGTTAACATTTGGTTTACTCTGGTATTATCCTTCAAATTGCATTCAGATTTCCATATGCCGTTGCAACAGAATTTCTCCAAACTGATTATGGAAAATGTGTAGAATACATTTAAACACGTTGTTATGAATACGTATCTAATTCGTAAACAAATGGAAAGCTAGAAAGATTTTGTTCACCATCAGACTCCAATTCGCAAAAGCGTAGAAACCTAGTCAGTCACCGGTTCTAATGAGTCAGAGAGTGGAGTTTGATATAATTGTCCATGTGTCAAGTCAGTCAGCGAGACTCCGCCAAACAAGCATTACAGGGTTAACTGGATAACATTGACCATTAGTTTAATGTCTACTGGGGCCGTCGATATGTAATTGCGGAGTGACAGTTGCGAAGAGATCAGCTGTACGCTCCCTTTCGATAGCGTTACTACATCAGGCGTTGCTAATGTCTTTCTCATTCCGATTCCTAGATTATACATATCAATAGGTGTGTGAACTGCTTAAGTCTTGTACATTGGAGCGTGACATTCCATCCTATACATATATTTTGACTGAGGTATTACTAACCAATTAGGCCAATCAGCTTTTTGGCATATTTTTTAAGTCTCATAGAAAATCATTAGGCCAAACAGCTGTTATGGCGTCCTATTTTAATCTCTGAGAAAACCATTCAGATTGGTTCTCTAATTGTTTTTATAGATATCCGGTAACCAGTCTAGAATGTTATTTAGATATTCGATGATGGAAGCATTAGAGTCTAAGCAGAAAACAAAATGTCTATAGCATTTGACCAATTGACTTGTCTGTAAGATGACAAGGTGAACAGGTATGATTAGACCGGTTTCCACCAAAATAAGTAGCCATTCTGTTAAAATGTAACTGGTTCTTGAAAATGCGTCATAACCTAAATTAATTGTTTATACGTTGTGACTAATTGAATGCCAAAATATAAATGAGATAATCATTGTGCATCTGAGCTAAAAATAATGTTCGGTTTATTTCCAAATGTGGAAAACATAAAGGAAATATTTAAGGAACTAGAGCTGTATAGTAATAATTTAAATGGCATAAAGGGGAAATTTCATGGTGATAGTTAAGAATCATAGATTAATCAATATCTAATTAGTGTATACATCAAGTGTATAGTACATATTTGAAAAATATGCAATGCTGAATTGCAGTATGCGTTTCCTTCTAAAAGTATGAAGCATCAAATTTAGATAATATGTCTTTCTTACAATTGCAGTTGTTGTACACATAATTTTGTTTATGGCAGGATAAATGTGAAATAATTTTCTACTTTGTTTCAATGTAAATAAAAATATTACGTAATCGTAATGTGTTTTCTTCGCCCTTACTAAGACTTTCTGACTTTTTCGGTTTTTAAGAGCATTGTGATATTTTCAGGAACGTGAAAATAGTTTACTTTCTTCATTCGAGATAACACATACATAGCTGAAATGACGGTTACTGCTCTGGTTAATTGTGAAGAATATACAACACTTTTGGATCTTAACGTGTCGAGGTTTAAAGTGAACTTCCTAAACAGTGTAAATAACTTCTGAAAAATTGAAATCAAAATATTGCTGATTCTTTGACACGTCGTTTGGTTCTGTATTGCGAAGATAAAGTCACTAATATCTGTACAGTTTATATTTAACATTAATTTGCACACATTGGTTAGAGTTTTATTTTAGATCTATTTATTGAAAGATTGGCAGTGCCATTCTAAACTGTCCGAATGAATCTTACTTCCAAAGCGGTCATATCTTTTAAGACATTAACAAATGATCGGATTTTCAAACCCGTTTATAATTTTGATTATTTAAAAAGGGCTAAATAAAAGAAAAAAGTTTCAAATGACAACAATCATTTATTTTTAAAACTATCTAAACTAGCTCAAAATTTTAAAGACGCCTCATTCTTTGACGAGTATGCATCTCACTTATAGCATGCTTATTTCCTCAACTTAGACCTTCTCATAAGATACTTTGAACTCTGGATCAAATGCAACTGAATTAGACGCTTAGACGTTACTGTTTCCTATAAAGAAAACACATTTGTTCAACTTCTGTCATCTCATCTGAGTAGCAATACACTGATTGTACCAAGCAAGTGTTATTATATTTTTTTTTGTAGTCTCTAAGAAAAAGTCACTTTTGTTCTCTGATTTTGTCCTGGAGATTATCTGACCAGTGTATAATTTAACCTGCATTCAGTAGAACATAGTAGGCTCTAGACTATAGACAGAAGATAACATGTTAATTCCTTTAGCCTCTCTGAATGTTTCTGGAATGATAGAGTCTGCAGGTGGGAATCAGTGAGTTTTTGTAAGATCACTTGGACACAAATATCTAGTTATTTCATTAAAACGTACCAATTGTTAAAGACAAAGGTGAATTATAATCTGTGCTGAATGTTTGGTGTCCAGTTTAGTACCTAATATAAGTAAGAATCTCATAGTATATTTTATCGTTTAACTTATACACTGGATTACATTACAAACATAGGAAAAGAAGGGAATTATGTATTTTATAATGAGGTATTTAATGAGATATACGAAAGTATCAGTGGGACGAACATTATATCGCCACAGTGGTGGATAATAGCACTTTGATTGCACAGTGGCGAGAACACACTTGGAACTACTATGAGTAAAATGACATTTTGTAACAAAGACCTTGATGATAGAAAGACGTTTGTGTCAAACGAAACTATATGAGTCACGGAACAGTCATTAGCTGTGATGCATTTTTCAAAACTCATTTTAGAAATAGTTTTGTCGTTTGTATATTATTCAGACCTCAATTTCGACATTCAGGGCTGTTTCATTCTTCCTTCTTTTTTTCTTTCACTCACTCTATCCCTTCCCATCAGGACGAATAAATATGTCAAGACTGTCGACCCTCTATTATACAAGTATGTAGTCAATGTGAAGGTGCCAGCAATAATTTATCAAAAGGTAGGCTTCAGGTATAGATTTTTATAACTAGAATGTCATATATATAATGTCAATTGTCAGTTACTGAACTTACAAAACCTGTTGCTAATTCGATATTCCGTGTCACCCATGCAGTATCGTATGTCTCTAACGCTGAACAACAAGAGGTACGAATGTTTAGAAAAGCCCTTGATTACGTAAAGTAATTCATTTTGTTAAGTATCAGTTTTAACTGTCATCACAATCATAACAAAGTCGGAAAACAATTTAGAAATCATACATGGATTAATGTTTATTGCAAATAGAATTTAAGTGACAATGGAAATTTGCGTGAAGAGTCTGTTACCGGAGTAGACTGGAAGCTTGCCAACGTACACAAAATTCACGTATCATTGATTAAATAATCACAAAAACTATATCATAAATAAATGCGCAATCATTAAAATCTGCTGTTTTAATATGTTACACTCTGAAGTATGTTGGGCTATTCTGTCATGTTTATATGGTACCCAAAACACGGCAAAGTTACTGTACCAATCCGCGCAAGCAATGTATTAAAAAATATAATCCCCTTCATTGTTGCTTGAAAACAATCATTCCTCTGACGGAATATACAATTTGAGGCACTATCGGTTCCAATTAAATTTTTAACAAGTCGTTGTGCTGAAAGATTTGTGCAGTTTCTGAACTTGTTTCTATCGATGCAACCGTTAATCATTTTGACATATAACGAGGAAACAAATCTATGCAAATCAATGGGTTTTGCCTTAAAAATGTTTTTTTTTTTTTTTTTTTAAATTATATATAAAACAAAATTAGAAGCAAGAAAATAATTTACTCGTTCATTTGAACTATTTTGTATTATTGCTACTGATAAGAACATGTTTCCACTTCACGCGTGTAATATTTCCTCACACCTGATCAAACGACGTATTTATTTCTATATATCAGGAATTCTTTAGTATTGCGTCACCGGAAACAAAACAACTAGGCCTCTTTTGAGCAACAATTGATCTAAGTAAATAATTTCTATAATTGGAAAGACTGGCGTGTGATTGTTTCTTCTATGAGCAAAGTCATTTTGTAAATTACTCTTTGATGATAGTTTTAATGGAATTTTGAAGTCAAATGCCAATGTAGTTCGCTCTCAACACAAAGGTCTTTATAAACTTAAAGAACGGATATGTGATTTATACTTTAAAATTTTATTTATAACTGTAAACTTATGACAGTTCCTAAATATATATTAGGACTTATCGTTTCTAAGCATACATACAGATACAAAAGAGCGAACAAACGAACTCGCATTTACATTAAAAGCGCCAATACTTAAGGTTCTCAACTTTCTTACAAGCAAGGGTATACTAAGGGACTCCGTACTTTAGCAATTATGTCAATACGAGAAAAGCATTTATAGTTTCATATATAACATATACAAACTAGTGTTTGGTTTTAAAATATCTACACTTTCATGAACGCAACGTGCAAACACTAAAATAAAGTTTCATATAGACTTTATATTTGTATCTTTCCACAGGTTTGGTTCATTTTGCGATCACACATGATCTCCCTGCTGCACCAGCTCCTAAATGTGGCTGAACATCAATTTAACTTGGATGAAAATGAAACCAACATGAAAACAAAGTTTTATATTATATTTTCTCTCTGAATAATATCAGGATGAATATATTATTTGACAAAAGCTAAGCTGAATTGACATTGAGCGAGATCCAGACAATATTCAGCATGCTTACTTCGGTTTAACGTTTGGAAAAAAATCCATACATAAAATGTTTACATTATTCAAAACAATGTAATGCTTGAAGTTTTCATAATTCAGGTATGCATTATGTTAGGATTGAACATTAATTGCACAAAGAACGTGAAAATGGGATGCTTTCTCATGTGTCGTATTTTTCTTCATTCTAAGATTGGTTGACAATATTTAGAGATTCTATTTATGTTTATCTATTTTCGAGACACCTTAAACTCCTCGATGCTTACACAAGAATTTACATGCATCCTAAAACGATTATTTGCATACATCATTCAACTTTTTTCCGTAACCAGCTAAACTCTAAGATCTGAAATTCAATTTGCCTTTTAATGTTACATCACGGAAAATTTGTTAAACAAGGATAACTATAGGATATTCTGAATGTATTGAATACATATAATTGCTTAGGGAAGTAATTGGTTTAAATTAAATGCTTGAGCATTGCCATAATTTAGATACGTGTTCCAAATCAGACTGACTGGTAAATATCAACATAAAGCAGCTATTAAACCAAGCATAATACCTGCAGAACATGAGAAGAGTTATTACGTTTGCGTATATCAGCACAAGGCTAATATAACACAAGACTAGGTATTTCACTTGGGCTTGATCAACAAAAAGCTAATTAAAACACAGGAAAAGTAATTTCCCTTGATTTAATCGAAAAAAGGCTAAATGAAAAAGACAAACATGATCTATCTTGAAATAATGAAACATAAAAATGTAGAAATATAACCATGTGTAAATATAAACCCCATCTAGCCATCAAGATACTTACAGACGATTGTACAATTAGAAAGAAATTAAACTTAAGATGATCAGTTCTACATAAAATATCAAAAATGATCTTAGAATTACCACAGCTTCCATTTAATATTTGGTTTAGCACTAAGGTAACCTCACCGAATCATGTCATTCATATACACAAACTACTTATAGCTAACACCGAGTAGATTGTAGACATGCAATATGATGAAAGCCTGTCAATAAAATGCATTGCGATCATGATGTCAGATTTGGTTGAAATTGATTCGATAACACTATATTTTGTGGCTTCATGATATTCGTATATTCGTTTAATTGGTAGAACAAGAACTGTCCAAAACCGCAAAACATTACATTGTAAGGAAAACACGAATAGTATTGTGCTATCATTGGAAATAGTCAGTTATGCTTTAAAACAAACTGAAAAAATACAAGCATTGTAAATTTAGAATACCAGATTTATGCAGGAAAAAAAAAGAATTTGCATAGCGTAATAATAGCTTATGTTCTAAATCATCATTTGTAATAAGTAATTGGAGAGTTATAACTGATCTACACTAAATGATAAATATCAGATGAAAACCAAAACGGCGAGATATGTTGTTAGTTTTTTTGTAATAAACCTCACTCGCACACACTCTCTGTCTCCAAAACAGTAAACATAAAAAATATACTTACTAGCAACAAATTAGACACACAAACTTTGCTTACCAGCAACACATTAAACACACAAAATGCACTTACCGAGATAAAACAGGCATGTGTAAAATTATTGAGTAACCTGCAACATGTGTAGAAGTTAGAACTCTTGGAGTGGAATACATAATCACTCTTCTCACGAATAATTGTACTTTCTAATTGAAAACCATCACATGTGAAAAGGACATTAATGATGTTAAGTTATATATATATATATATATATATATATATATATATATATATATATATATATATATATACACACAAACAGACATACGATCACTAACTGAACATGCATCATATGCATGGACAACAACAAAATAACAACAATGTTCTGATGGTGTAGGTGGTGACTAGTGAGTGAAGATAGTTGTAGTTTACGTAGAAGTACAGTACATAACATAACCATAATATAGTGCATCTAATATTATTTGCAAAAAGCAGACCACATTAGAAACATTAGTTACATTCTACCCCCTTTTGCACAAAATGACTACCAAGATTTCCACCAACTGTGTGTGTGTGATTTGGATTTGTAACGTAGCTTTAACGATGTTCAGTCATATCGCTACGACATTTGCAGTGTGGCAGTTTATAGTGATGTCTAGCACAGGGATATCATGCCGCAGACATATAGCATTACGTCCCACCAGTCACATTATCCTCACACCAGGTCAACCAGTCCTAACACTAACCTCCTAATGCTGAGCGCCAAGCGAGGCAGCTGTTAGTACCATTTTTATGAGTCTTTGGTATGACTCTGCCGGGGATTGAACCTACGACCTCCCACATCCGAGGCGGATACTCTAATCACTAGGCCACCGGAGCAGTCAACCAGCAATTAACAAGTACAGAGAAACAAGGCAACACATAAAGTAGTGTTTAATAAGATAAAAAAAATGAAAGTATCATAAATATTAAGTCATGTTAGATAAATACATGTGTTAAAATTGAATGCTCACAATTAGAACAGCTAAATTCTCACGATTTACAAGTAAACAGCTGTAAATCCAATACTGGGTATGATACGTTTGATTTTTTAAATTAAAGTTTGAATAGCATAATATGCAGGTATCACTGTATAGTCGTGAACATTGCATATTGATATATTATTCATGTAACTCATTTCTAAATTTATATAAGCACTCGTTTCAAACGGCTGGTGATTTAAAGACAACATGTTGCTGTACCATGCTTATCCTATTTGTCACATTACAATATCATTTTATACTTGTTGGCTCTTTGAATGGAGAATAATTACAAATATTTAGTATTAAATATCTAAGAAAGAAAATGGGGTTAGGTTCCCCTGAAATCCGGGATTCCTGTTCCTTTTCGCTAGAAAGAAACAGTACTCTAGGAGAAACCTCTCGGTTGTTTTACGTTTATTTTTATGATCCATATCCGTCAGCCTCTGGTGTGTAGGAAGCACAGTGACATCAGAATGAGTCTCGGGTTCTTCACACACACACACACACACACACACACACACACACACACACACACACACACCACCCCATCCCCACACACAAATCATCTCCATACCTTTACGAATATCGTCTCGAACCCCAGACATGTTTGAAGATTATGGAACCAGTAAGCTCGACTTGGAGATTAGACTGTGGAAAGAAAATCACATAAACAAGAACGAGGAACTTCAAAGATCACTTTTTGTTTAAGTTTAATTTATCTTGCAGAGGAGGTGTAAGAGATTTTGTGCAACTTGTAGTAATGATGCGTGTGCGATCCAATTAACGTTAGTAATATATCATGCTATGTTATGTCGATAAAACAGCCAGGAGACCTTTCAGGAAATGCAGAAGAAAGATCCGAAAAGGGTGAATTATAAAATAAATATCTTGCATCATTCTTTTTACATAACGAGTTTTAAAATTGTTAGGAATGTGATCCGATGTCATTAGTGTTGTGTCTTATCACTTTAATATAGTCGTGTATGAACTATGTCTATTTTTAAAATAATAAACATTTAGGAGTCATAATATGCAAGTGCAAAAATTGCACGAATATTCATTATATACACAAAAGTACACACTTGACTTGTTCTGTGTCGGCTGGAAGAATTAGTTAGATATGGCGTAAGGATACGCAAAGGCGCCGTCGGACGTTTGTTACATATCTCCCTTTTACGGTTTATAAATAGACTCAGTTTTGCGGTATGGAAGAAATTTATAAACGAATTTGAATTTATAAAACTTCATTTCAGTGTTAACAAATATCGACTCGCTGACTCCGGAGTAGACATCAATGTATTTCCAGTCTGGGTGTGTAATAAGGAAGTAAGGATTGAACACCTATGATTAAACATATGTGATTGAAATTCTGTATCAACATCCAGATCAACCCATTATAATGTGTCACTTGGAGATAAGTGGGACTTACAGCAGCGCTAAATTTATATATTCATTATTTTCAAAATATTCTGCAGTTTTAAAATTCAATATATTGATATATAAATGTTTCCATTGAACAAGTCAGTGTAAGATATGTATTCATAGCATTGCATCATCATAAAAGAGTTGCTGTTGTAGGCAATTGAGAATGTTTACGTTAATAAGTTTTTGTTTCTCAACAAACATTGTATTGCCCAAGATAGAAAGAGATAGGAAGCATTTGGCTCATCATTTTACAATTATAGGTCGAAAATGAATTAGGTTTATGTTTGATTCTTGTACAGCGAGAACGTACAACTAACAAATATGGACAAATATCGCATGATAGAAAATAATGTTCAAATATTAGACAAATTGAGCCAAATTTCAATATAACAAATGTTAATGTTCTCATCGTATAAACTCACATTCTTGTCTATAAGTGGTAAGTGGATGCAGATTAGAGACGCTATTGTCTAACTGGTTTTCGTTGGATGAATTTGCTTCTATTTTACTACATGCAAAATGTTCAAGCGTTGTGTAGTGGATCATTTCTGCGTATATATATATATATATATATATATATATATATATATATATATATAAAGCACAGGGTCCGTAAATCCTTACCTTTTATGTACGTGGTATCTACTTGCGATCTGTTATGATATCGCTTGGCAAACGCGGAACCTATAAGACTTTGATCTAACATGCATGTTGAATGCGTAGTCCATACTGCCATTTAGAGAAAAATGACGTCAGTCTAAAAATACAATCATTCTAAAATACTTATGTGGTATTTTGAATGTTTCATTTGATTAAAATCAGCTTGACACAAGAAAGCGACATTATTCCAGTTGAATGAGCGCAATAAAAATGATGACGAGGTATTCGGATGAACACAATGCATGGAAACATATTCATAAGTACAAGAAGTACAATTTCCAGGCAAAAGAAGTTAGCTGTGATTTGCGTCATGTCATGCGCTTTTGTTTCTTTTACCTCATTTGTCTCATACATGCAGATGCGCCTTCTTGGTCAGTATACTGTCAGTGTCCTGTATTGCAAATGGTATTCACTTTCTCAATAATGTTTTAAACACAATTTTGCATTGGTCAAAAACAACCTTCTCAATATTGTTTGACATATATTTTACATTTATGTTGTTGTTGTTGTTGGGTTTAACGCCATTTTGCAGCACATGATAGGCTATACATGGCGGCCAGTATTAATGGTGGAGGAAGAACCAGAGAAAACCCCGGAAAGAACCACCGACCCACGAGAAGCTACTGGCAAGTTTTCTCACATACCCACATTGGCTGAATCTTAGACTCGAACCGCCGCAGACAGAGGTGAGATGGCAGTGATCCGTAACGAAGAGCGCTTTAGACCACTCGGCCACTCGGGGCCCCTACATTTATATTCTCTGGTGAAGTATTTATATGCAGTACATCATACAAATCCGAATATAGTACCAAAGACCAAGGTAATACAACTTGACAGAAGAATAGGCTTTACCTACGGACCAGCGAAGACGACAACAATGATGATGATGATGACGATGATGATGATGATGATGATGATGATGATGATGACAACTATAGCATGATAATGTTATGCGCAATGTGTGTTTAGTGACTAACATATGCTATCAAATTTCTTTTAGTTACCAAGGTGCTCTTTCTCCTTTGTTATTTAATCTAAACATATTCGATTTAAATCTTAAGTTTTTAAAATAATACGTAGGCCTGTATTTGACAGTAGACGATTTTTTCTTAAGAATGCTTGTTTTGCAGGTGATATTGTATTGCTATTTCTTCCTACTAATATTATTACTAATAGGTACAAGTGTGAATATTAAGTCACTGTTTTTCAATTCTCTACTCAGACATCATTTGTTATATTGTAAAGCTAGTGAGTATTGTTACAGTGCTTGAGTGTTTATCATGGTCATATACATATGCTGTTAGTATTGTTACCGTGACTGAGGGTTTCTCAAGGTCATGTACATATGCTGTCAGTATTGTTACAGTGATTGAATGTTTCTCATGGTCATGTACATATGATGTTAGTATTGTTACAGTGACTGTGTGTTTCTCAAGGTCATGTACATATGCTGTCAGTATTGTTACAGTGATTGAATGTTTCTCAAGGTCATGTACATATGCTGTCAGTATTGTTACAGTGATTGAATGTTTCTCATGGTCATGTACATATGCTGTTAGTATTGTTACAGTGACTGTGTGTTTCTCAAGGTCATGTACATATGATGTTAGCATTGTTACGGTGATTGAGTGTTTCTCGTGGTCATTTACTTATGCTGTTAGTATTGTTACAGTGATTGAGTGTTTCTCAAGGTCATGTACGTATGTTGTTAGTATTGTTACAGTGATTGAGTGTTTCTCCAGGTCATGTACATATGCTGTTAGCAATGTTCCAGTGATTTAGTGCCTCCTTTGGCCATGTACATATGCTGTTAGTATTGGCATAGTCACTGAGTGCTTCTTTTGGTCATCTACATATGCTGTTAGTATTGTCATAGTGACTGAGTGCTTCTCGTGGTCATGTACATATGCTGTTAGTATTGTCATAGTGATTGAGTACTTCTCGTGGTCATGTACATGTGCTGTTAGTAATGTTACAGTGACTGAGTGTTTCTCGTGGTCATGTACATATGCTGTTAGTATTGTCATAGTGATTGAGTGTTTCTCGTGGTCATGTACATATGCTGTTAGTATTGTCATAGTGACTGAGTGCTTCTCGTGGTCATCTACATATGCTGCTAGTATTGTCATAGTGATTGAGTGTTTCTCGTGGCTCTTCATATTATTATTTCAATAATATGCTGGGTTTCTCTGGAACATTCTGGCACATGATGTGAACCAGGTCCATATGGACCAAGTACACCTAAAACAGGTTAAAAACACCCCTGGTTTGGAGCTAAGCGATCCCCATGAAAAACCCTACTCTGAAAGTATCGATGAAATTGGTCTTGACTAGGCTGGTTGGTAGGGAGTTCAACAGGCGAATTCCTGATGGGAAGAAGGAGTCTTTGTATTTGTTGAATCTGGTGAAGGGGACAAGAAATCTGCACGAATATTTTCTAGTATAATATCGTGTCTGGTGGAAGCATGGTACTGATGTGATGCAAACTAATTGTTGTACAATCCGGTACATAAAAACAACTTTTGTTTGTAGTCGTCGGACTAGAAGCTCTTTCCATCCCAAATGTCGGAGCATGGTGGAGACACTGCTGGTTCCTCTATAATCGCCAATACGAATCTGTGTCACCCTTCGTTGTACCGCTGTAGATATGGTAATGCTTGATTTAGCTGATGGGTCCCAAATAGTCGACGCATACTCCAGATGTCGACGTACCAAGGATGTATAGCATGTATATTTTACTTGTTCGGGGCTTGTGAAGAGGTTCCTATGAAAGAGCACTACGATGTTGTTAGCCGTCTTTGTAACAGAGTCAATGTGGATGTTCCATGATCAGGAGCTATCGACGATGCCTCGTACATATTTGCCCTTGGATGTCATCATCAGTTTTTAACCATGGATGGTATATATAGCTGGGACGACCAGTCTTTTGTTGGTGATTCGAATAACCTCGCATTTGTCAGGATTGAACTCATTTACGTTATTTTATTTAATTTTTTTGTCCGTCTGGATCTGCTTGTAACGCTTCTGCATCCCGGACTGAGTCAATTTCTCTGTACAGCACTATGTCATTGGCAAAAAGGCTAACGTGGGAATCGAATCTCAACGGCAAATCATTTAAAAAGATCAAGAATAGGAGAGGATCCATGTCCGTTCCACGGGGAACGCCTCAAGTGACGGGGACTGGACGTAAACCCATATGAATTTACTTAAATATTAACCAGTTATCCAGTTTTCTATGTCTATAACTAAGCATTAGTAATATAGAATCTGAATATCAAAAATTTATATATATATATATATATATATATATATATATATATATATATATATATATATATATATATATATATATATATACGATTTATGTCAAATTCTATCATAATAAACTGTTACTTAAATTATGTATGTTTGTCCAAATACACACTACTACTGTGATATCAAATCAGTAAGTTAATATTCACATTTTGATGCTCCTGATATTAGAGTTTTGAATTTCAAAGCGATATTATTTTGTGACTATTAATAAATCAGATGAAACTTAAAGCGAGTCTGCGTTTCATCCTGATTTCCCATTTTTATATTGTAAGGATTTCCCACTTGACAAGAGCATCACAGAGACCTCTTGGAGTTAAGGTCTAAGTTTAACTGGGCGTTTAATCTAAGGAGTGTTTATCGGCCACAAAGCACACAATGAATTACTGCATGGCTACCAAGTTAATGACCAGCGCTCTTCTGTAGCAGTATTGACATTTGATCATAGGCCTGTTGATCATAGGACGATTGATCACAGAATCGTTAGATCACCGGATATTTGATTCTAGTTCTCATATATTATTCAGTTACGAACGATTAAAGATAAACAAAAAATAATAACTAATTAATATAAATATAATTAATATGCCAAATTTAATAAATGAAAAACACATTTTAGGTCAACATTTTGTTAATTTATACATCTTGCCAAATTGTAAAAAGACACATAATTGTGACTTCAAAGCCTAATAACAATTATACGAACACTTGTAACTGTTGAATTAAAAATGAAAACTCGCTCATTTTGTTTAGAAAGCCATTCAATATACATACCTTGTAAGCTTGTAATCCAAAAATATTAAAATTTCACTAGGTGATTATGCCAGTCCCATACTGATGCAAGTAGCTGCGTGGTATACTTTTATACAATAATTTATTATTGGTTTAACTCCAACATTTCTGAGTAAAACATAATAAGTAACATAAGCGTTCAGTTTGCTTAAAATTAATCTGTGGGTAATTTTCTTCAATTTTGTAAGAATTTCAGTTTCTATATTTTTCAAACTTAAATATGTTTTACTCAATGGGAAACGATTATACATCCAGTGATTTAAACTCTTGTGATCAACGAGTCATGATTAATCGTCCGATGACCAACAGTCCTATGATTAATCGTCCAATGACCAACAGTCTTATGATCAATCGTCCGATGACCAACAGTCCTATGATTACTCGTCCTATGACCAACAGTCTTATGATCAATCGTCCGATGACCAACAGTCTTATGATCAATCGTCCGATGACCAACAGTCCTATGATTAATCGTCCAATTACGAACAGTCATATGATCAAACGTCCGGACACAGTTTCTTTACCTCTGAAATTATTACTTAGTGCAATGTATGACTATACACATCGTTTTCAAATGAAAAGGAATAATTCTAGTATTTTGCTTTCTTTAAACTGAATTGCATTTTAGGTTTAATTTCTATAACAATTGAAGTTAAATGCATATCTCTGTGTGTGTATGTGTGTATGTGCCGGAGCTAACAAGATTAGTAATATTGACGTTTCATGCTGTGTATAGCACACCTAGATGCTTTACAGACTTGAAGTTTTCGTTTTGGTTTGTTTTTCAAGATACTGTCGAAATTTGCTGTCAGGCGATTTTTAATTTTGCCTTACAGTATAAAGTTCGTGGTTGTAAACTTATATTGACCTGTGTAACCTAAACTGTCTAAGTGCATTTTGATAAGACTCATTTAGCAGAGAGATATACGGTCAATGGTTAAATCTGCCGTGGGCGAGGGTCTTCACAAAGCATTAAGGTAAACCTGATCTTATTTTGCTTTATTAGAGAAGAAGACATATAACTATTTTGATATTAACGATTAAACACTAGTCAAATAGAGAGACTCTAGCATTTAAATCAAGCAGCAGGTAAAAATATCCTGGTCGCAAATCGTACATCTTCCAACAATCTTTTTCTTTGAAAAACGTTTATCATTTCTGATATTGTCTTCGGGACATGAAGACAACATAATGATGTAAATTTGCAAACATACGAATATATTTAATGCAAAGATACCTGATGTGAGCATGTGCAGAAGAAGCCGCAACATATATTCATGAGATTAAATATTAGTAGATTACGATATACTGATGCATGTGGTATTATATCTTGATTATTTCAATAGGTATCGCTTCAGCTGTAATGCAAAATCATTTTATGTCTCTCGTAGGTATCGATTCTTATATGAAAAATCGGGGTCAGTATCGAAAACGATATGAATTTAAAACGCAGTTTTCTATCTTAAAGTTTGACTTTTCACGGAATCAAATTAACGCCAATTTTAGCACCCATTTCTGTGTATCCTTTGTTTGTCCATCTTCAATTTGTATGTATACATTCACACATACCTTGATATGAGTAAGCATTTTCTTCTTATATGCATATTTTGTGTTGGACATATGTTGCTTAGATCACTCATTGTAACATTTCATCGAAGACTAACTGCCTAACCATTCACAATACAATCAGTCATGCAATTCTTCCACGGGAACCTGATCCATTGTTCCGTTTGACGCAAGTGATTCTGAAAATCATTTCTAATTTACATGCCAAATATGCATATATTTCAAGCTTGAAATAGAATTTATTTTTGTCACTTTTATTAGGGTTAATTTACACTCACTTTATAGTTATGTCTAAGTGCAATAAGAAGTTAGATGTCAACTAGAATGAGGTGTGGGATATGACGCCCATTCAAGTTGCTAAACAAAATTGCAGCTTATGTGTTTATTATGACATAATAATCTCCCGGACATATAAAATGCATATATAATATTCAGATCTCTAAGCATACTAATCTGGAGAATCGAATCATGGATTACCATCACGTTGAGAATAGAAGGCTCCAATATATAATTATAATTGGCGATATGTTTCACCTTGTAGCTTAATCCGTCTCAGAACAGTTGTAGTCGACAGTTTTTAAATTTTTTTGGACGTTTTGTTGTGGACGTATGCCTGAATTTAACTTAAATTCATTATTTCATCAAATTTCTATTTTAATTTACGTAAAACTCTCACTGCAAGAACTTTTGAGAGGTAAATCAGATAAGCAAGCAGCGTTTGCAAAAGTTTTGAACATTTCATTGATGTTTGCTCACGGCATTGTCTATATTTTAAACATTTTATTGTGTATTTTGTATTTTATAAAAAGAAAAAAGAAAAAAAAAAGTTGTATTGCCTTTTCCTAACAACATTGTTTAATTCTTTTTTAAATATGGATATTACGTCATTATCTTTTGCGACCCCTAAAATGAATTCGGAAAACAAATCATCTTCTTTCTTTAAAAACATTAACGTTTTCTAAATGCATTAACTTATCACTTTTCCAAACAAAATAATAACCCAACTAAAAATATAATACTATAATGTTAAAATGCACCTGGCTTTAGTATTCATTGTTACATACGTTTTATGAATCTGTGTAGATAACATTGCTCAGTTCATATGGTTCTGGGTCGGATCATAGAGAAATCTTGTTGATTTCGCAGCATGTGGCTTGCAGTTCTTGTGGCGGCCATTGCCTCAGCGGCAGCTTTCGATGTTACCGTGACCAATCATTGGAATGGTGGCTTCCAGGCGAAATTCACTATCACGCCCAATCACGCACTACATGGATGGCGCGCACACCTACTCTGCGATCGATCTATTGACTCAATCGAGGTACTGTGTAATTCTGTAAATTCTTGTTTAATTTAGAGTTTTGTCGTTCGACAATATGTCGATTCGTCGCGTTTTCAATGGCCAAGTTAGCCGTAGAGCCAATAATAGAATGTTCCGATGACACATTTGTCAGTTTTGTCATGTTACTTTTGGCTGGCTGAAAATACTCTCAAGGGCAAAAGTTTGATAACCTCATAGCCGAACCCATATGGTGCCATTCACGCACTAGTTTCTCACCCAATCTCAATCTGGAGCAGGCATAGGAAACGTCCTCTAGGGCACAGGCCAGATAAGTGATTACACTGGTCAACAGTGAAATCATTACTGACTTGAAAAGGCCCTAATCTGTAGTATTTTGGTGTGCCGAACACGAATATAACCGTGAAAAATTTGTATTGGCTCTCGTTTTGAAGATATTCATATACCTCATTTTCTATGTTTCACTGTGTAAATTTCTCCAGTAGGACTGCAGCAACATCCGGAATAAGGATGTAACATTGCATAATACCATCATGCTCACATCATCCACAGTTGATTGCATCATTTTCTGATGCAATGCAATACTAATGCCATGCGGCTGCTGAAGTAAGTTGACGTCAGCAGTGTACTATACATGTGTAGGCCTATTATACTAATGCCAGGCGGCTGCTGAAGCTGACGTAAGCAGTGTACTATATAAAGCCCAATCAGATAGGTTCAGCATTTAAAATATTTTAGATGTTGTGCGAGACAGTTCAAGCTACTGTTACATAAAACTTATTATTTTATCCATTTACGTACAATAAAGAACAGTAATGCCTCGAAAGTGTGTTAATACCGCGGACAATTTTTGCTATATTTGTGGGGAAGTGACATTTGCCAACCAGAAGAAAAGTATCAATTCTCAAGTGAAGAAGGCATATCATCTTTACTTCGGATGCAAGGTTGGTGACCAAGACAAGCCTTGGGCTCCGCATATATGCTGTGCTACATGTACAACACAGCTTTCACAGTGGTTGAATTGCAAAAGGTCATCAATGCCGTTTGCAGTCCCAATGGTGTGGAGAGAGCCAAGCAACCACCTAAATGACTGTTACTTCTGCTTGGTTCCTCCTCTTTCCGGCGGAATAACGAAGCGAAAGAAGTCGAGAATAGTCTACCCAAACATTCCGTCTGCATTGAGACCAGTTCCACATGGTGAGGGACTTCCTATTCCAGAACCTCCAGCAGAATATTCTCTTGATTCATCTGACGAAGACAAAGGTGAGTCGACCTGTTCTTCTCCTGGTCCATCAGCATGCAGTGATCCAGATTTTCACTGTGGTGCATCATCAACCCCACACAGAATAACACAGGAAGAACTAAATGACCTGATTCGTGATTTGGACTTATCAAAGAACAAGGCAGAATTGCTAGGATCAAGACTCCAACAATGGAATCTTCTAGAAGAAGATGTCACAATTACTGCATATCGAAAGCGCCACCAGCAATTGGAGCCTTTCTTCAGAAAGGAAAGTAATCTGATATTCTGTTCCGATATTGAGGGCCTCATGAATGCTTTAAAAATCACTCATGACCCACAAGAATGGAGACTATTTGTGGACTCTTCGAAACTGAGTCTCAAGGCTGTGCTTTTGCACAATGGAAACATTCTTCCATCTATTCCAGTAGCGTATGCTGTCCACATGAAAGAGACATACGATAACTTAAGGCAGCTACTGAATTCCATTGAGTATAACAAGTACAGCTGGCACCTCTGTGATGATTTGAAGGTAGTTGCCCTTTTAATGGGACTGCAGCAAGGATATACAAAATACATGTGTTTCTTATGCGAGTGGGATAGCCGAGCAAGGGAAATGCACTACATGAGGAAGGAATGGACTCACAGGCAGAATGTAGCCATTGGAGAGAAGAATATCCAACACCCAGCTCTGGTTGAGGCTCAGAAAATCTTGCTACCACCCCTTCACATCAAACTAGGTTTGATGAAGAACTTCGTGAAAGCCATTGACCGGACTTTGCCAGCATTCCGATACCTGCATGAAAAATTCCCTCGACTCAGCGAAGCAAAGATTAAAGAGGGAGTTTTTGTGGGTCCTCAGATTCGAGAGCTTTTCAAAGATGACCGGTTCAACAACTTGCTGGAAGGTGACGCGAAACAAGCATGGAATGCTTTTCGCCTAGTTTCTACAAACTTCCTCGGAAATGTTAGGACAGAAAACTATAAGGAACTAGTAGAAGACATGTTGATGAAGTATAAGAAACTTGGCTGCAATATGTCTCTAAAGATTCACTTCCTTCATTCCCATTTGGATTTCTTTCCTAGCAACTGTGGTATTGTTAGTGATGAACACGGCGAACGTTTTCATCAAGATATCGCAACAATGGAACAAAGATACCAGGGAAAATGGTCCACTACAATGCTGGCTGACTACTGCTGGACACTCCTCAGAGATGCTCCCGAACAGCTGTACAAGAGACAGGCGAAGAAATCTAAGATGTAGTCAATGACTTGATTTTTTATAGGTAGGCTATTACAGTTGACCTTTTACTATTGGAATGCATTTCGTTATGTAAACATTAATTTCTTGCAGATTACAAAAAAACTAGAGCCAATTTTGCAATTTGACTGTCATATTCGTGTTCAGCACATAAAAATTGATAAGAATTGACTAATTTTATTTCAGTAACATGACTTTTGTAAAAATTTGTTGTCCAGTGTTATTAAAGCCACACCCTATGATATAAATTAACGGATATAACTAGGTCACGGGCCATCACGGACCATATTTTCCCCACCCCTGATATAGAGCAACAAGAGTGCTGACTTGGACATTTGTGCTCTTTACTTTTGCAAGATTCCATATGTGACATCAGTCTAATATATGATGCCTATTGTCTCTTGCAAAGCAGCACTCACAGACGAGACGATAGCTCATCCGCATGTATCAACCATTATAGTTTGCTGTCGCGCTGATTGTAGCTGTAATGGTGATTGGTAATGTAGTTGTTAAGTGGGATTTTTGTAAAGCCTAAAATAAGCCAATGATAAACTATGCGCCTGCCCTTTCCCTACCCCACATATGTATTCTCGCTCGACCCCGATATTTTAATTTTACATTTAAGGATAGATATAAGTGGAACTATTAAATCATATTTTATCTTAATTAAGAACTATTTTAAAATCACACTCGTAGCAACTGATAAATTATATCAAGGTTAATTGACAATAAATCACGGGATATCATATTTTAAAACTGGACTTTTATTGAATCATTGTTCGCTAAAAAAGAAGAAAGGATGCAAATATGTAACAGTGATATAACGTATACCAACGTTTTTTGTGTACAATGGACTTGGGGAGGGAGTAACCTGAGGACCGAATCCGTGCAACTAAGTAAACCCGACTTTTTTCTCAATGCCTCTTGAAGGGCAGTGAACGAGCCGCAAGACTAAATCGCTGCGAACATTGCTAATATCCAGTTACATACAATATATATATATATATATATATATATATATATATATATATATATATATATATATATATATATATATATATATATATATATATATATATATATATATATATATATATATATATATATATTACATTATAGATATGGAGAGCAAATGTTGTAGAAAAAAAAGATGGTGGCAAGGAGTTTGTCTTGGTGAACACGCCGTTCGATCCCGATGTTTCTAACGGCGGCAATCTTGAAATAGAATTCGCTGGTCGAATGTCTGGTGATAGCTCGCCTAGTTGCATTGTAACTGTAGATGGCGTCAACAGTAGTGTGCCACATACTACTCAACGCACGCCGGCACCGACGCATGGTACTGGGACATCAAATGGCGTGGGTATGTTTTGTATCTGATGTTGAAGTTTCTTTCATTCAATAATCTTAACATTTTAAGATGTTTTTGAAAATAAAAAATGTGAATACTCTATAACATGTCAGACAGGATATAAGTGGATGAATATGTCAGTATGTAACGTCACACAGCCACTGCAAGTTTTCATAGCATATATTTGAAGATGCTTTCGTAGAACGTACAGATGTTTTCAAATGCAAATTCTCCAAAAACGATATAGTATTTTTCATATAGAAGTACAATGTATAGGAAAAACGAACAGATTTGCTTGTTCTCTTTAAACGTGCAGGCATTTTAGTGAACTTTGTTGCATGGAAGACCATTGTGATGTGGTTGTTAAAGGCAGTTCCTTGCGATTAATAGTATATATAAATTTTAGTCTACATAAATCGGCTAATATTTTGCTTTGGATCAAATATTTATTTCCCTTCTGAAACGTACGGGTCAACGAAAAGTTCTAACAACCTGCTCAAAATGGCAAAAGGCATGGATAAATTAAACGATAATGATGTACCGTTCTAAAAATTAAGAACTTGGATCAAACTGGGTGATAAATCTTCTACTGGGATTGGTTCCGCGTCCAACGTCCAGAGTCGTCTAAAAACCACACCTAATGAAGTTATATAGCTGGCTAGTAAAATGTCTCGTACGCTAAGACTTCTAAAACTGCTTGCCCCGTCAACTCTGCAAGCAGTCGAAAGGCTTGTGCAAGTCCCAAAACATAAGGGGAGATGAGACAAAGTCAAACCGTCACGGTCGGGAAACGGACACAGTCTGCATATCTCCTAATGAGATACAGATAGAACTAGACTTAATGGTCCCGGCCAGCTACCCCCGCTTAGCAAATGACTTAATCCGTCACGTATATATGAAGTGATAAGAGACGACCAATGAAGTAATTTGCATTTACTTTATTTCGGCGTTCAAGTGTCCGGTATGCATGTTTCAATACGTTTGTCACAAATCATTCGACTTGTTCGGTGTTCTTCGTCAAAGATGTATTTAAGGCATTATACTTTTATTAAATGTTGCATCATTTTAATGACGTTTAATAGCAACATTCAACACCTGACCTAAACTCAGTTACATGCCCTTATTACATAAAAACAAGGAGAATGGGACGAATATTTTCCTCCATACAAATTTTATCGAAGCAATACAAATGCAATACAAAATATAAAGATACCAGATATTTCTTTACCGCTCTTTTCGTGTAAAAGAAAACACATTAGAAACACAGTAAAAGTATATATTTTAATTGGTATGATAATGTAGTAACTTTGAGGTCATATTAATTTAATAAATTTACTGGTATGTAAATGTAATAACTTTACTGGTATATTAATGCAATGGCTTTGTTGTCGCATTAATTTAATTTCTTGCTCTCATATTAATGCACTATTTTTGCAGACATGTTAGTATAATATTTTTGCTATCATATTAATGTAATGACTTTGCTGTCATATTAATTTAATTTATTTGCTATCATATTAATTTAATTTCTTTGCTGTCATATTAATGTACTATTTTGCTGGTATATTAATGTAATAACTTTACTCTCATAATAATGTAATGACTTTGCTATCATATTAATTTAATCTCTTTGCTGTCATATTAGTATTAATACTGTCATGCAGTATTTTTTGCTGGCATATTAATGCCATAGCTTTGTTATCTTATTAATGAAATCGATTTGTTGTCATATTTATTTAACAGCTTTTCTGTTATTGGTGTAAATTTTTGCTGTCATATTATTTAAATAAATTTGATGTCATATTGATATAATATATTTACTGTCATAATCATGTAATATTTCTGCTGTCATATTCATGTAATTGTTTTACAGTCATACAAATCTAATACTTTTTCTGGCATTATAAGCACGGTGTATTCAACATTTGTTTTCTTTTTCTGCAGTTCATATGTGATATTAAAAAAATTGTTATTTATGGTACTGGAATATTATATTAGTTCAATTTTGAAGGATGGCTAGGCCGAAACTAAGAATGTGGTGAATTGTTCCTTTTTTCCTATGTAAAGCAATGTAAACATTGCAAAATGTAGAATTTGGCTAAACAATGTTTCATTTCTTTGCACAGTGTCTCCCATGAAGTATGACTACGCTAAGGCACTAGAACTTTCCATTCTATTCTATGATGCCCAAAGATCGGGAAGACTTCCGGCAAATAACCCCATACCGTGGAGAGGTGACTCTGCCGTCAATGACGGAGATAACGGTCATGATCTCAGTGGTGGGTGGTACGACGGTACGTTATTTTATTATATACCTAACTATTCCAAATATTCCCCGGTAAACGTTTAATGATAATCGGATATGGACATCCAGACGTTCTACAGTCAGTTTTATAGAATAAACCAATATATCACATATACGCGTCACAGTTCTGGACTAATTGACATTTGTTATTGTGTCTGAACAAATGTAGTTTTCCAATAAATATGCACAGCTTCAAATTTATCACACAAAGAAGAATCCAAAGAGCCTACCGGCACCTTCAGACATCACATCGAGGTCACTTAACATCGTCTGTATCCAGTTTTAACGGTAATATTTCTTATGTTGCATTGCACAACACCGTTTATTTTTTATATAGGATCTGTATAGAGAATTCCAAATACTTCGACGTCAAGGGAGTAAATCCATTGTACAAAAACAAACGTATAACTGAAAGATCACTATATACGTGCATACTAAACGGCTAGTCCATATAATCTAGTATTACCCTTTGTACGCCATACAATTTATTTTCCGTATTCGAGTTAATTTTATATCATTCCAGAGTATTTTCCTACTCAGATAAATGTGGACAGAGGCTTATTATTCTTTGTCATGCGAAATATGGTTATTTCTTTGAGCAGCTGGTTTAGATAGTTCATAACACCTTTGCTTTGTGAGATAGTAGTTTTCGTATAAGAAGAAATGACAGTTGTACATAAATGACAGGAAACTACTCAGCTGCTAACTCTAATTAATAATTAATAATAAAATCATGACTATGAAAAGATTTAATAATGGCATCTTCAAACCGCCAAGACGAAAGGTTAGATAAAATAACTAAGGCTTTGCAGAAAAGCGCCCATCTATGTTTCACTTTTCCTTTCCACAGCTGGTGACCATGTGAAGTTCAACCTACCTATGGCTATGTCCACCCACATACTTTTGTGGGGCTTCATTAAGTTCCAAGACGCGTATAAGCATGCCGGACAGACCTCCATGATGTGCGATATGATCAAATGGCCTCTGGACTACTTCCTCAAGTGTTGGATCCCTGAATCAGAAACATATTACGTCCAGGTATGTTACCTTGACATTGACATGTCCTGACTTACATCAGACTGGATTTGGTATTATTTCTATCAGTGATATGAAATTGACTTTTCGGTTTACGTTTGCCTCCAGCATACACTGTGTATCTGATATATTCAACTCTTTTAATTTGTATTGTTACTTGGTTTCAGTTTGTTACTGTAGCGCTTAGATTCTATTTGTTGTGTATTTTCTCTACCTTGCTTTTGACTCTTCCTTCTTTAACACTAACTCGTGCCTGGTGCCGGTTGTGAGCCCTAATATGGGAAGATTCATATGGGTTATTGTGACATGTCTTATGTTTGATTTCTACACAATTTGGTTTAGTGCTTTTGTTTCAGTACAAAACTCACACTGAAAACTTTTGTTTTGGCCATGGCGCATTGTGCAACCTTTATCACATAAGTCTTATAATCACTATGAAGTTAAAAGTCTGATATGTTTCAATTTCTGTCTTCAGGTTGGAGATGGTGGTCCGGATCATGGTTATTGGGGAAGACCAGAAAACATGAATATGTGGAGACCAGCATTCAAGGTCACAGCCTCAAATGGCGGAAGTGATGTAGCCGGTGATACTGCCTCAGCATTTGCTGCGGGATACATCGTATTCAATACGATATGCGGAGGTCAGGAGCTCAACACATGATAAATACAATTTGTTCTGTATGTTTAATTTGTATTCTGTGACTGACCTATTTCGATAACTGCGGGTAGGAGTTTTGGCTTGACTAATGTTTCTTTTATAAACAGCATATTATATAGCTAATATTTGTCTTTGACTTTAGATCATATTTTATGATCATTAGTATTGTAGGTAATCATGTTTAGTTGAATCTGAGTTCAGAACACTGTTATTCTCCTTGTGAAAATCTGGCAAACCTGATATTTGCCATGTACGTATTAATATTTTGGTAATAGACCTTATCTCGTTGACAGCATATAAGTTTCTAAAAAAATTGACTTTTGGCCCTAATTTTGGTTATGTTATTGTGTCTTGATGTTTTAATATAAAAGTTGCTTATAATAGACTTACTCATTTCATATCTTAACATCAGTCGTAATGGAATTAATGTTAGTTGTGTTTAGGTAATATTTGAGGTGATTTATTTGTTTAAATTATTAATTGGAATTACAAACTGCTGAAACAATACTTTAGAAATAAACCACTATTTCGTAATTATTTTTTAATTTATTGAAGGATATTTTGTATTATATCATAGTGATACATCAAGACTTAGTACAACTTAGTTCAAGAACACTATTTCAGGCTATTTATACATCAGCACATTCAAGATTGGAATTCATTCGGAACTCCCACTGGAATTCATGTGGTTTACTCTGTTATTATACCTGTGATACACCATTTAGGACAAGCTGGGATTTAATTCACAATACTGTACGTTCATTTGAAATATTCAGGTTGCATTCTAGGGAAATAAATTACTTTGTTAAAAGTTACTTATTTTGATAGTCTTAGCTATTTTTGTTTGCTTAGTTTAAGACCAGAGCGCAGTAACAAATTCCTATCCACGTACTGAATGAAATCTCGCGTTAGATAATATCTTGCTATCAATTTGTCAAATAGTCGTTTAGTTTCATATGGAGGGTGTGCAGTTTAATGTATTCGATATTAACATATTAAAATTTCACTGGGCCAACTAAGCGCACGGAATTCTTACGCGGTATTCTCTCTGCTGATTCGCCAAGACTGTATGAATTTCAACCCAACCCACCCAGTGCAACTCTTTATATTTTTACTCTCTTTGTAATCATTTTGGCGACTACATTTGGAATCGAGTGATCAAGGGGCAATGGTCAAAAAGACCACGTCTGTCGGAATATGCCACTTTACCAAAACAGAAACACGTTACAATTAAAAGTAAGAGTATCGGTCAATTTATGGAGGGCTGTAGGGATCTGTACCGTGGAACCCACCGTATGATAAGATCGGTTTAATGGTTAACCTGTTGGAGTAAGAGCACTCATCGCTGTTTAAAAAGAATTCGCACAACTACCGGTGTCCCAAGGTACCTAATGTTATCCAAACTCACCGATTATGATGCGGTAAAAAAATCCAACTAGCTAATATTTCTTATGTGACGCAATTCTGACTCTAAATTGTAAAAAAATATGATATGTCAATTGAAATGTTGCATATAAAAAAAATATCAGATTATAAATACATAATAGTAAATCTGGACTTTCTGCATCCAGTATACGTCCTGTCAAATGAATGCTTAACAACTGGATTGTCTCATACCGGAAATGACACGCATACGGTTGAAACATTGTAAACAGTCTCATAGATATAGATGAATATGGCTTAACTAGCCAAAACCGAGTCAACTAACTATGTGAAATTACAGGAATTTTCACGGTGTCTGATGATGTTGTTTTTGTTACATTTTATATTGATTTGTTAGTACAGTTGATATCAGAATTATGATTTGTAAACAAAATATCTACTTGTGTGCGTGTGTGGTAAATACTATACTAACAAAATACGGGAGATATATCAGCTTAGTGGGAAGATAATTAGTGATTAGGCAAGTCTTAGTTGTAATTATGTACTTACAGACCGCACTGAAGATCATCTTGTTTAATTTAACCAATTTCAAGAGTTAAACATTAGCGAAAATATTATAGATGTAATATGTAATATGGGTCAATTGTTCATTTTCATGAAGGTAACATATTTTGCGAGATGACAAATGGCTTTTGAAAAGATCGTCATTTAATAAAGTATAACCAATCTGAACTTATTGTGTGCTTAATGTATGCTGGTCTTCTCTTTCATGGTAATAAATTGGGATTGTTCAATATTCCTACTTATATGTAAGATATTTTCGAATTTTAACAGATGAAAGATTCTGTCCTGCGAAATACTTTGATGAAAATTAATTTTGGATTTATCATGGAGAAGGACGTTTGAGAGTTTCTTCAATATTCTATTACTTTAATGCTGGACCCTTGGGGAAACAAAGCCCGCATGTATCACGGAATCCTATAATGACGTATTGAAAAGTTATGTCAATGTTTGTAGTGCCTAGTTGAACGTCTTTCATATTGTGTCTCCTCCAAATTTATATTTTATGATGCAGAGTTTGTTGAATGTGAATAAAGACGTTCTAATAAATTTCTGTCAATTTTAAATTTCAAATATCGAATCATTTCTAACATTGTCCAAGCATTTAAGTATTTTCTGTAATTTATATACCGCGAGAAGGATTCGGCTACAATTACGCTTAAGTGCTTATGAATAGTGACAATACTTTATAAATGTGTTATTCAATATCAGTTGTGGATGGATTTAAATCAACATATAATTGCTTATACCACAAATTATTTTACTACGTCTTCGGTCAGAAATCTAGAAGCCAGGGTTTGACGTTCAACAATAGCTGACAATGATTTAATCAGCAAACAACGTATTACATGTAAATCAGAAAAGTGGTCCATGCATAGATCCATGCCGCACACCAGTCTTGAAATTTTGTTGGTCTAAAGAACAAACTTTTAAAACACATTGTTGCGTCCTGTTTTTAGAGCTAATTTTTGAACCATTCCAAAAGTCCATGAACAGTTAACGTATTTCTTAGTTTATGAAATAAACTTTGTATGCCAGACATTGTCGATTTATTTACTATTTTTAAAATATGACTCGAATTTTGTTTTTGTCGTCTCCCTTGCAAAAATGCATGTACGTATCACATACTTGTAAAGGAGTCGATTTTTTTTGCATTACTAATTGCTTTTCAATGAAATATACTAACCCAAATTAAATTGGGATTATATTATAACCCATTAAATTTACACTGCAAAGAACCCATTAAATTTACACTGCAAAGTGATCCTGCACTGATAAAAAATGTGTATTTCTTAGTATTTGCCCTAATGCCTACATAGCCTTGACTGATCCAGCGGCACATTAAAATGTGAACAGGAAAGGTATGTGACTCACAGTGGATGATATTCACAATCGTAATTGCTCAAGGGAAAGCGGGTTATGGGATCATCTCGCTTAAGACGTCGCTTTTTTGTATATGCTTACTAAAGACAGTGCTCAAATTTAGTGGTGTTTCTCTACAACCACTAAGTACTTGCATACAATAGAAATAAGACGAAACAGAAGGAAATAAAACACCAACAAGTTTAGTAAAATTTAACAAATTCTTTATTTATCTAGAATACAATCGAAAATGTAAAGGGAATTTACAGCATCATGAAATAGTTACTAAATAGTCCTAAATGTAAAATCACATGTGTAAAGGTATGGAGTATTCCAAATATATTTAAGTGGTGTTCCGAATGAATTATAATCCTAATGGTCCTGAATTACTAGTAGCATTGAATGTGATAATGCGCTTGAATCCAGATCGTCTTTGAATGAATTGGACGCAATATAAAAATAGCGATTTAATTATAAAGTCAATGAGCGCTTTGCAATTCCAATGAATAATTAAAAAAAACAAATCCTCTTACAATTATAATTAAACATAACACGAAGACTAATCTACGAGACCAATGTTAAAATATTAATGAATAATACTAAGATAAATTTGCTTTGTGTAAAGATTTATGACACAATAAGAGAACCGATATGTGGGTAATTTGTCTATTAAATACGCGAACAAGTTTGCTTCTAACACATAAATATCTATAAAAAATGACCAACCATTATTAACCAACTTATTTATGATTTACAAACGAAAACGAAAGCTGGTACACCTTATATAACCTTCTGAAGTTAAAAGACCATGTCAATTATCTTAAAGTAGAATCTTCTTTGCCATCATATATGAAAGGTAGTGATGAAATATGTTGTTTTCAAAATTATCCTTACGGTCTAAAATCATGGACAAAACACAAAAGATATAGCTATACATATAAGATGGATGTTCATTTCAACTTTAATACATTACATTATAATAGAGTTATGCATGATACAAGACTTTCTTCTTTACGACATTCTTAACTTTCTCAATACGCTCTCTGAAATGGAGACAACTCTTACACTAGAATTTAAAAAGCGATTATATCAGCTTGCATATGGTAGCAAACTAGCGTGTCTTTCTCAAATAGTAATTTGTAATTGGCTGGTTAAAAGAACCTGGTCATATTTTTGTTCGTTATTCTTGCCGTATACTTGTTTCTTTAAATCAGTTCAGTATTTTCCGAAACTACACATAACCTTGAGACAGTATTTTCTACCAGAGGTGCTCTTTCTCATTTTGTTTTTAAATTGCAAAGGGAGAATTATATCATAATGAAGAAGCAAATATTTATAATTATATACCTAATTAAAAAGCGTTTCATATTTATGCCACCGTAGATACTGCTTATGCCAACAGACTTCTCCAAGCCTCTAAAAGTATTTATGAATTTGCGAAAAATCACCAAAAGATCTACAGTCAGAGTGTTCCCCAGGCAGCCGGCTTCTACGGGTAAGTTTCGGAGTTTCTTTTTCTGTCAATATGTAGCATTTTCATCAACAATATTTGCAGCTACAACCTAAATAAAAGTAATGATGATTCACTTGAAGTGGATACAGATTTGAACACACATGTATGCATTAATGTCCCTGTGTCCTATTACAAAGCAACACATATTTATGCTTAAAGATTCAAACTATATTGACGTTTACAATGATCAACACGGCTTTATTTGGCACCTTGTAATAATTGGCTGAATAATTATGTAGAGAACAAAATAATATAATAAGGCAGAGATATAGACTACAAAAAGTGGCTATTAAATCAACAACGACAAGTAATAATAATAATAATAATGATAATAATATTGTTTTTTATACTACTACTACTACAACTACTACTACTACTACTACTAATAATAATAATAATAATAATAATAATTATTATTATTATTATTAAAATAAATCAGCAACAACTAAGTGTATTAAGCGTTTGTGCCAAACTATTAGTGATAGCACTGATATAAAATTGAAACTGATTTCATGTTGGTCATATGCAATTTGTAGCTCAAGAGGATTTAAAGAAATGTCACCATCAGCTGTATATTTTTATAATGCACAAACATGACAGGAATCTTAGCGAATCCAAACAGTTCCACAATGCCAGTGTAATACATTTATGACACATTTCAATTTACTGCATCATCATCATGACACATCATCAGGGAGGCATGACTATCTATAATTAACCATATCTAAATATATGAGGAAGCACTGACATCAAATTCCAAGCGTGTCAGTTGTCACTTACAGCTCAAGTGGATTCAGAGACGAATTATCGCTGGCGGCTGCGTGGTTGTATAAGGCAACAAATGATGGCAGATATCTCAATGAAGCCAGGCAGTTCCACGATGGTGGTGTACCCTGGTCCCTCTCTTGGGATGATAAGAGAATAGCTGGCACTGTAAGACAATCGACTCTTATTTCTCTCTGTCTCTCTCGGTGTATGTGGAAGTGGTTGTGGTGGTCTATGAACGTTAAAATACGACACGAATTCGGAATGATTTTGCTGTGAACATTACTTGCGCACTTCTCTTAAAATGATGATGCAATTAAGTATTCATGAATACTTATAAAATGCATATCCTGATGAATATGGGCGAAAGTCATGACACGTTTCAATTATTTGACATAATCTGGGGATCAAGACTATCTTCAATTAACCATACCTAAATATATGGGTAATGTATCACGATATACATACATGTATTGGTTTTCGAACTCCTATTTATCATCGGAAAAACTAGGTTACATCGATCAGGCATGATGCATGACAAACATGTCGTTTCCTAATTCTATGATCAATGAAAAGAGAAACGTCATCCTGCATATTGTTATAGATTGAACTTGTGTACAGTATCCCGCATACTGATTTAGATAGAACATGTAAACATCATTATGCATATTGATGTAGATAGAACATGTGAACATCATTATGCATATTGAAATATATAAAACCTGTGAACGGCATAGTATATTAGTATAGATGTAATCTGTGGACGTCTTCCTGCATATTGGGATAGTTGAAACTTGTGAACGTGATTCTGAATGTTGGTATAAATAGGATGTATGAGCGTCATCGTGCATTTTGGTATAGATGGAACACAGTACAGCGTCCTACATATTCGTATCGATTAAATTTCTGAACGTCGTCCTGCATGGTAGCATTCATAATTGATAGAACCTGTGAACATCATCATACATATTTGTAAAATGGAACTTGTGAGCGTCATCCTATATATTGGTAAAAATGGAACTTGTGAACGTTATCCTGCATATTGGAATATATGAAACCTGTGAACGTCTTCATGTATGTTATTATAGATGGAGCATGCGAACGTAATCCCCCATATCGATATAGATGCAACTTGTGAATGTTATCCTGCATATTGTATACTGTATTTTTATGGGGAAATATGAACGAGTTTTTCCAATGGGATTAGTGCACGACCTTGGGTGTGAAGTATATTCATCCTACAAAACGAATTCCTATTTTCCCATACAAATGCAGTAACCTTTTTATTATATGCTAATTTTTTCATTCTACCTAATGCATAATTATATTTTAAAAATACACTACACGAAACAAAGTAACTGAATGTATGCTGCTTTCCAAACTAAATACACAAGCGCATATTCATCATTACACAACAACTACATTATTTTTGCGCACATAACTCCGCCCAGATTAATTTGAACTTAGTCGCGCGCTCGACATAACGTTCGAATGAAAATAGCGTGTCTAGTTAAACTTGAAATTTTGAGTCATATTGTGAATGAATGCGAATTGCAACAGCTTTTCCATTTGATCTGGAATGAATAGATTTTGGTATGTCTTTAGATTCTACGAAATTTCGTGACTATGGACTGGATTTGTATGTGTCAGTTCCACATGAAATACATGCGATTGAAGAAGTTATGGAGAAGCGTGTTGACATATGCAAATGTGTTTCTGTTTCTGTCACTGAATGTTTGAAGTCATAATGCGGGAAAAATATGAAGTCTTTCAATTGCAATTATCATCGATTAATGGAATGTAATGTTTATTTCATTCTGAGTGCAGTAAGGAGGATGTAATTGCACTTATCGTCAACATTACAGTACAATTTCGAAATGTGTAATCAAGATTGAGAACCAATGAATTGGCTCAAGTAATTCTGATTTGCAGAACTAAGAAAGTACATTGTGAGGAAACTCAGGATGTAAAGCTGTAATTGTTTGGCCATTCTTATCACCATTCTTATCACCAGCTAAAGAAGACAGCATATGACTTGTCACTCGTAGGTTATTTGTAAGGACCTTTTCTTGCGCCTGTTGTATAGCTAGCCTAAATCCGAAACATTGTATCAACGCGGAATGTGCCAAAACAGCTGATATGTGGCAGTCCACAAAGCATCTGTTTTAGTTCATTCAGAAACAAATTTATACAACCACAACGTAAAGCGCCTCTTACGTGATTGTACATGATTCGTGTACAAATCAAAAGTGCTGGCGTCTGAGTCCATTGTTGTTTACCATAGAAAGTAGTTATGCAGGTGAATGCTATGTGTGTTTGGCGCACGGGTTCAGTATCGAGTAATATTGCACGATTCTGACAATGTAAAGTTAACGGGGAAATAAATGAGTATATCATAATAGATGAAACATATGAACGTCATTCTGCATGTTGGTGTTGTGTCGACACGTGATCATTATATTGCATACTCGAGGAACCAAAGAAAAACAAATTTATGTGGAGACGTTTTGTTTCTTTCCTTGAGAAGTATGCATACCTTTCAAACGACATTCTTTCATTGTGTAGATTAGTACGTATATCTAATGTTCAAACGACACACTTTCATTTAAAGTTTAGCATGTATATCTAATATTCAAATGACACTTTCATCTGTAGTTTAGCATGTAATATAATATTCAAACGACACCATTTCATTATATAGTCGAGCATGTATATCCAATATTCAATAAACACCTTTTCATTATTTAGTCGCGCATGCATATCTAATATTCAGTATATATATTATTCAAGCGACTTCCTTTCTTCATAATATTTTGCACGTATACTTTATAATCAAACGACATCCTTTCATTTTGTAGTTTAGTATGCATACTTAACATTTAAACGACACCGTTTGATAATATAGTTACCATCTATATAAACATTCAAAAGTGTTCCTTTTGTTATCTATTTTAGCATTCATACTTAACATTCAAACGACACCCTTTCATTAAATCATTTTAGCACGCATACATAACAGTCAAACTATATTTATAGGTTACTGTATTTTGTATAGGAAAATATGAACGAGTTTTTGGGATGGAATACTGCACGACCTTCAAATTTTCCCATACAAATGCAGTAATCTTTAATTATATGCTGATTTTTTTTAATTCTACCTAAGGTTTAATTATATAAACAAAAATACACTAAAAGAAACAATGTAAATTAATGACTGCCGCATTCCAAACTAAATACACAATCACATATTCATCATTACACAAATCAACATGATTACTGCGCACATAACTCCGCCCAGATAAATTTGAACTTAGTTGCGCGCTCAACATAACTATGAAAGAAAATGGCGTGTCTAGTTAAAATTGAAATTTGGAGACATATTGTGAATGAATGTGCATTGCAACAACTTTCCCTTTGATCTGGAATGAACATATTTTGGTATTTTTCTCGATTCTAGTAAATTTCGTGATTATGTACTGGATTTGTTTGTGACGATTCCGCATTGAAGAAGCTAGGGAGAAGCGTGGTGACATCTGCAATGTGTTTCTGTTTCTGTCATTGAATGTGTGAAATCATAATGTGGGGAAAATATAAAGTCTTTCAATTGTAATTATCACAAAGACGCTATGGAATTTAATGCTTATTTAATTTTGAGTGCAGTAAGGAGGATGCAATGGCAATTATCATCAAAATTACAGGACAATGTCTAAATGTGTAATCCAGATTGAAAACATATGACATGGCTCATGTAATTCGGATTTGAAGAATTAAGAAAATACATTTGAAGAAATTCAGGATGTAAAACTGTAAGTATATTTTATTTTGCCATTCTTACCACCAGCTAAAGAAGAGAGTATATGACTTGTCACTTGTATGTTATTTGCAAGGACCTTATCTTGCGTCTGTTATATACTGCAGCTAGCCTAAATCCGTAACATTGTAGCAACGCGGAATGTGCCAAAGCAGCTGGTATGTTGCAGTCCACGAAAGATCTGTTTTTGTGCATTCAGAAACAAATTTAAACAACCATAACGTAAAGAGCTATTACGCGAGTGTACATGATCTGTGTACAAATAAAAAGTGCTGGCGTCTGCCTCAATTGTTTGTTTACAATAGAAAGTATTTTATTTTATGCACGTGAATGCTATATGTGTATTGTCGCGCAGATTCAATATCGGGTAATACTGCACGATTCTGACAAAGTAAAGTTACTGGGGAAAAAATGAGCATATTACATTTCATTATCTAGCACAGATACCAACATGCACACACGCAAAGACGCACACGGCGTATTTTTTCTTCCTTTCACTTGTCGCGGCTATTTTTATTTCAGTTGCTTCTATATGAAATCACACAAGATGGCTCGTATAAAAACGACGTGATGGGTTTCGTCCGAAGTTATAAGCCAGGAAGTGGGATAACCTACACACCCTGTGGATTGGCCTACAGGGACCAATGGGGAGCCAATCGTTACGCAGGTGCAAAATATTGTATAGATGATCAGAGAAAACAGTCGAACGTTTATTAGTTAGACGTCGTTCATTCAGAATGATCATTGACTCTATATTGTATTGCGCTATATGTTTATTCAGGTTTCTGATGCTGTTATAATCTGTTCGAATGAAATCGATAAATTCCAGAAATTGCAGACAATCGTTAATTGTCTTTGAGGATGATGGGTAAATCGTAGAAAAAGAACATAGGTATTGATGAAAACGTTTGACAGAATATATGCAAGCTTTCAAATATAACTGTAATAATAGCCAAAGACCTTGGCAGCATCTCGGACATTTTTGTAATCGTAAATACACCATAAATGTATAAGCTGAACTATGCAATCGTTTTTGAAGAAATCTTAGCATTATAAAAGGTTCCCATTTAACGTCTGAAGCACGTATAATAACTAATTAATTGTTTTAACTTAGCATATTGTACTAGAGAAAACACTTTGGGTTAGGCAATAAACTCTACAACTATAATACAGCTCTTTTTGTATATGCCTAGTGGCAAACAGTGAAGCGTCTTCCATCGAACAAAATGTGTAAACATTTTACATATCCCTACATCGAACACTTACGAATGTATTCTCGAGATTATAGAACTTAAATAGTCAAGTAGCTACGACTGAGCTGTGAAAGGTACAATACAAATTGCGACGTGAAAATGATTTCCGATATTACGTGAATATGTGAATATATTGATAGTATGCCAAGATTATGTACTTATCTCGAGAGTTTGTTATATAATGTACAACATTACGAACGCAGCGAAAATGAGAATTTAAACTATGAAATCAAAGAAGAGGAGATATCACTTTTATATATACTTGGGCTGTATAACAGTCATTTTAAAAGATTTATATTCTACTGGACAGCATACTTTTAGGTTCATGGCTACACGTCCCTATCATATATTTGGTAGCAGTTTTTCTACGCAATGAGTTCATATTTACCATTTTCTCAACTTCGAATTCGTCATATACATAACTAGAGGCCTCACTAATACTTACACAAACATTTTCTTTCAGCTAATGCTGCGTTCATTGCCGTTATGGCAGCTGCAGATGGAATTGAGACAAATGATTTTCTCACATGGGCAATGTCTCAAATAAACTATATTCTCGGAGACAACAAGTACCATATCAGTTATGAGATTGGCTTCGGATCAAAGTACCCAGAGCATCCACATCACAGAGGAAGGTGAGACAATGTAATGCTGGGCTGTGATGGTACATGTTTTAACGGTGAACTGACATTTGTATACAGTTTTAATCAGGTTGGAGGGTGTCGTGACTGAATCGGTGAAAATCGGACAAGATATAAAGGTTTGACCTTAACGATAGAAGATGCAAACAAACATCGGTATTTGCATATAGAAATGAAATGATTCTTCTTCCTTAATAAAGCACTGTCGTGGCACTAGGTGGCCAACAGGTTTAAAGCGACCGCCTTAAGCTATCACTACAATTATACCCATGTCTTCGTGGGTTTGCATTTCGATCTCGACCAATGTGGGTATGTGAGAAAGCTTGGATCGGTAGTTCTTCCTGGGATTTTCAGGGCTCTTCCTTTATCAGTTTTGCTGACCACCATGTATGACCTATATTGTGCTGACAAATGGCGTTAAACCCAAAACAACAACAAAAACAATGAATCAATACCAATGATCTTTAAACCATCTTTGAATTTCATAACGATAAATTCACTGCAACTTCAAAACTTGTTCCCGATTTGTAACGTTCTAATGGTTTACGGTAGATAGTACTTCTTCAAACAGCTTTCATAAATTTCCTCTTTATGAAACAATACGAGTTCATTTACTAACATCTTCCGTCAGTATGCTCTATTCCACATCTTTTAATACTACAATAGCTGGTTGGTGCTTGTTAGATATCAATATTTCTCTTTTAACTCATCCATCGCAACAGAAAATAAAGTAGCTGTCATTAATACGTGTTTTCAGTTTAGATAAAAATATTTTAGTAACCTGTATACATGGACAGTAATTTAATAGCTGAAATAAACTTTGAATATGATTCAAAATGTATCAAAGTTATAATTATTTTCCTCAGTATACATATATGATCTAAGACTTATCATTGCCAGAGCCACTTGCTGAAAAATAATCAAGTGTTTCACAGTATAACGATAACGATAAATAACGTTTTGATACTTTTTCTTTGTCAGCTCTTGTCCCACTTCAACTAACTGGTGTAATGCTGGTGATCCTGGTCCCAATCCTAATCTCTTGAAGGGGGCACTTGTAGGTGGCCCTGATAACCAGGACAACTATGACGACAGAAGAGGAGATTATGTCAAGAATGAAGTGGCATGCGATTATAATGCTGCCTTTCAGGGGGCTTTAGCAGGTGAATATCAAAGAACTAGTACTTGTTTATTTATTGCAATCATTAATAGAAATGATACTAACAACAACTATACTATACAGTCATAATATGTAGATATTGTCCGACATAATTCATTTCAGGCAGTCACCTTTTATTTGAGATTTCTTGAAAATCATACAAGCAGATGATTTGTCATGATTATACATTTTACTTCTTTAAATTTATTGACAGTTAAGCGTACGTAAATTTGTCTGTATTGTTACTTCCTATGAGATAATCGCAAAACTCAACTTATTCTGAACAATGTTTTTCAAGTAATCTAATTTCATGGTAGAGACGTTGACCACTGGACCTGTTGAATGACTGCCACTTGGCCAATTATCTACGACCAGCCCAATCTTTTGCACATAAATTTGTTTAAATTAAAAATTGTGTTATAAAAATTGGTAAACAGACACCTGCAAATTTGTTGAAATTCGGCGAAAAATATTTATAGCAAGATGATTTGATCAATTGTATAATCATAATTTCAACATACGGGTATTACATGTATGTGAAAGTATTTGGTTTACCCTGGTCGCCATCATTCAGATTCGAAGAACTCTTGATAATACATTTTAACATGGTATTATGAGTAAATATTTAGTTCTTCAATAACTATAGCAAGATAGTAAGGTTTTGTCCACAATCAGTTTCAACGCCCCAAAGTTACAACAAACAACTCAGTCACTTACTCGAATCAGCCAGAGAACAGATTTTGAATGCCAGCGGTAATATCATAGTAAAATTACTGATAGGTGTAATTGTATACATTTTAGTTCAGTCAGTGTGGCAGAGAGGTAATTGGGTAGCACCTGTCAGTTAGTCTTCATTTTAATTGGTCAACTATCCACTGGGACAACTGACACGCAAACAATGAATGTCAGTTTTTGAAAGAACAGTTTTCTGTCTCCCTTTGGATATTGATACGACCGGTAGCGGCGGAAGGAGTTTGGACTTCGGAGAGAGCATTTCATTCCAAGGGCCAGGATAAAGGGGAGCCTCGATAGGTTATTGTTTCGTTTGTTTTTGCGACTAAGCAACAACTATTTCCACGGTATTTTGCACTTTCAAGATCATTTGTGTAAACACTGGATGGAAAGTGACATATCTCATTCATATTTCTATACGGAAAAGGACATACCTGTTTCATATCTTTACGAAAAATATACTTCCTTGATATTTCTGTACGGAAAGCGTCAACTTCATTCATATTTCTATATACAAATGTGGTACTCCATTCATATGGCTATACGTAAAGTGCCATACCTCATTCACATGTCTTTACGGAAAGTGTCGTCTTCCAATCATATTTCTATACGTAAAGCGCCATAGCTCATTCATATGTCCGTACGGAAATGGTCATGCTTGATTCGTATTTCAATATAGCAAATGTCAAGTCTCATATAAATTTAAATTTTTCCACAGGTTTGCTTCATTTCGCTGTCAACAACGCTCTCCCTGGTGCACCAGGTTCTAGATGTTAATGTGGTTGAAAAGCGGATGGACTTGTATAAATGTTGCGATGAAAATCACATTAAAATGAAAACAAAGTTTATGTTATATTTTATCTTTAAATGTTACCAGGATAAGTGTATTCTTAGACCATAACGTTGCATTGACAATAAAAAATAATCCATTCATTAGTGATCATTCTAGTGTTGCTTTCAATTATTTGAAAGAAAATTATCACCACATACAATTCTTGCATAGTTCCAAACGAAGGGAATGTGGAGGGGGGGGGGGAGATCACCCAGTTGAAAACGGATACATATTGTGCCGATCTCCTACATTGATACGATAAATACAGAACTGAATGCGGCTAGTTTTGAATTTGGTATAATTCAAAGTTGTATCAGGTTAAGACTGAATAAGCAATTCTAACAGGAACACCAAGATATGACTTTGACGGCCTTTAAACGATAAAACAAATCAATCCGCGAAAGCAACCCAAGATACGCGTTAGAAAGTCTGCAGCTTGCAATTAGTCATCCAAGTTTCACCATCAAATGATTTGCAAGATTATTGTACCTAACTCTAGACCTGTCCCTTAGATAATAAAAGCAGTTAGTCCGATAACTCAGCCCCAAATATTTACAAAAATCGTCCCGAGCCCCGGACCTGTTCCAGCGATTGCATAACCAGTAAACTCGACTTGAACTTTAGACTGTATGTCAACAAATCATAAGAAGACTTCACTTTGAGACTTAGACTGTGTGCAATAAATCATAAGTCAATTTATATTTGGAAAACCGCTAAAACTTAATCTAAACCTCGAAGTCCGATATCCATTATCTTTATGTCTTTTCTTGCTAAAATGGAAGAATGGAGCCAATTAAATTTCTAAACTCTTATCAGAAAAAGTACTTATTTATAGGATGGTACCTGCAACCATTTTGCTCTTTTCAGTCTACAAAACTAACTCCCAGCCCTTCAACAAAATGGTAGAAAGAACTGGGTGAATCGGGTTGATTTTGCTGGAAAGACAACCACTTTAGTGAAGAATGGTGAACGACAGAAGTTCACATTTTTCATTGAAGTATAAAATGACGTGCGAGAGAAAATGCTTAGCTTAGGTTCTAGAGTTTCACTAAATGCAGCCACGGCGAGTTTATCAAAGTCACCAACTGTATTATATTAACAATGCCATGCTATGTTGATTAATAGGCCATGAGGCCTTGAGCTAAATGGAGATTTGGGATCACAAATGTGGGCAAGAGTTGATTTATTAAATGAAATCTGGCCTCAGTACTTTTATATATCAAGTTTGTAAATTTGCACTGATGTCATTGTATGAGTCCATCGGTATAGTGTATTAATATTTTACCACAAACGTATAATAACTGATTCAATTTTCTCAATAAACAATCATCTAGGAGTTCTAATATTCATATGGAAAATGTACAGGCATGTTCAATATATACACAGTGCTACATACTTGTTTTGTTCTGAATCTGCTGAAAGAACGAGCCTGGTACTGCATAAGGACACGCCAAGGCCGTCAGCCGTTTGTTACTTGTTCCAGTAATAACGCTTTGTAATATTCTCAACTTTGCGATATGAGAGAACCTATAATTATAAAGATCGATTCAATGCGTTTTACATTATCAAAACTCTAATGTTATAGCAGACATCTAGGTAATTCTAGTCTGGGTGAATTATACAGAAATGCTGATTAAATGTTTTCACCAACCGCCATATAAACCATGATAGACAATGGGTCAGGCGCTTGGTTTATTTTCATATAAGATTTTGTATTTAGGTTGAAAAACGGTCGAAAAGCAGGGACTGGAAGGTTTAACCTTAATTCGAGAGCATGCTGTACGGAAAGAATTCTCTACGATGTGATAAAGGTGGTTAGTTTGCTTCAGGGAGAAGGCTTTCACATGGGGAAGTCTTAACTGCTCTCAGAGTGAGTCGTATTCCTTGATGATGAATTGGATCAATTATCTTCAAGTACGACTTTCTGGCTGAACCATAAACAACGCAAGCACAGTCCATTTTGGAGTGAATAAACGTTCTATATAAATTGAGGCTGACATTTTTATCAGCACTCCAGTCAGTATGCGGTTCTACTTTAAGTAGATCTAGAGATTTCAAGTATTTAGCTTTCAAGTTCTTGATGTGTGGAATAAAAGTCAGTTTTCTGTCAAAGATAATTCTTAAAATCTTTGTTTCCTCAAGAAATGGAATAGGTGTTCCGTTCAGCGTGAGTTTCGGTTCATCATGATGTCTTCGTAAGTGACAGAAATGCATAGATACCGTTTATGATTTCAAGAATTTGAAATCGTTAACATTGGCCAACTTTTTCATCTTGTTTATATTTTGTTGTAGTTGTCTTTCAATTGTATGCATGTGCTTTGACATATGATATATTAGAAAATCATCAACGTATAAGGAGCAATCTACAACAGGAGCCAAGAACTTAGTAATTATATTAATGTTGATATTGAGAAGCGTCACAGATAACATGCTGCCCTGTGGCACACCCATTTCTTGCTCGTACCTTTATTTCATTTTCTCATTGCTTCTTCGCGTTGTCTAATGGCTTCATTACATTCTTTGGTGAACCAAGCTTTTTGAGTTCTTTTACAGTTTTGGTGGGGACATGGAAATGGATACTTCTGCAATCTCCATTAAAACAGAATTAAAATATTGAATAGGGTAATTGTTCTTTTAAAACGGTATCCCTGTTAAGCCTAGTTGTACAAAGTGTTTCAACCCTGGCCCAGTCGGCCTTCTTTAAATTCCATTATGGAATGACTTCATCGATTGTAAAGTTGGCATTCTTAAAAGAGATTGGAAATTGGTTACTCTATGAGGGTCATCAGCGACCTTCCAATTATAATCTAAAAGCAGCGAAGGAGAAAAAAATTGTCAGATCGATACTCGTGTGTATACCCGTTCCTGGGTGTAAATGTATCGGTGATTTGGTGTTATATAGACACAAATACTCTATAGAAATGAAATCTTCTACCTTTTTGCCCCTGTCGCTTATGTAGCCTGATTCCCATAGCATGCTATGGGACAAATGTGGCGGGCAGTTGTTAAAAAAATTGTCTAAGTAATTTGCTAGTAGATTGGTGTTTGGTGGTATATAAATAGAACAAAAAGGAAATCACTCGATGTAATGTAACTCTTATAGAAATGGCTTATAAATTTGTGTTTAATGAAATGGCTCTATGAGGAACCCTATTGTTTATAACAACGGAAACTCCTCCTGCGGCCCTGTAATCATTTTTGGTGTATGTGTTAAAAACGGATAGTTTCAAGTGTCATGGTGTCGTATCTTTTAAAAATGGTTCCTACAGGCATAGTGCTGCAGGATCATGTTTGTATAAAAGCAGAAGAATGTCATTGTAGTTGGGTTTAAATCCTCGGCAATTCTATTGTATGATGATGTTCATCATTTTGGGTGCTTAAAACGGAGTTGATATAGTTAGATTAGACATTTCGCGGCGAAATATATATGCTTATTTCTCAGGAGGAAGAGACGGGATTAAATATTTTGTTGTAGGTCTGAAACCACCTTGTGTAAAGGGAACAGTGTCTTCTGCATCAATATATTCAAAGTCTCGAAACCTGTTGTGCATCTTTATTCTGTCATGAGAAACGTTTGCTGCCGATTGTTTTGCGACCTTTCTTTGCTGTTTGCTGATTTGGTGGTGAAATGTTGTTGAAGGTTCTTTGAGTCAATGTTGAGGTTTTAGGAGGTTTATAACGCGGGATGTTTGAGCTGGATGGTGATTCCGGTGAGCTTGTTTGGGGTTGGACCTCTTTCGTTGCTTTTTATAATAGTGTTTCGCTACAGTTGAGAAGGCCGGGCCGGGGAGGGAAGTTCTAGCTTGTACAAACTTTCTGGCCTCTGGACATGGGATGGAGGAGGTGTACTGAACCCTCTTTATTTCCTTATCCTGTTTCGAGATGTCAGAATCCTTTAAACTGGCGTGGTGCTACTTTCCACAGTTGACGCAAAGTAGAGTGGTTCTACACTGAGATTCCCGATGAGATGGGTCTCCGCATCGGCCAAATACTTGGCCTGCTGAACACAGAGTTCATGATGGCCGTCTGTTTAACATTTGAAACGTCGAAGTGGATATGGTATCTATATTTCAACCTTGACTTATAAAACTCTAACTTTGACCACTATTGTTTCTTTAAGGTGAGTACAATGGTCTTGGTGTGCTTCAGATTGTTGTTACTTTTGATACGAATTATACCGACTGCAGTGACACCTTCATTTTTCATCCCTTCATTAGTTTCAGTGTCCCTGACTCCAGCCACGTTGGAGCAACGAATGACGCCTTTAGATATGTTTAGTGATTTGCGTACGAAACAGTTTACTAGAATATCGTGAAAGGTCTGAATTGTTTTGGATATTCTCAGTATGTGTTTTACATTCGCACCTAATTTAAGTTTTTTAATACTTTTGGGTTTGATGACTGATTCAAATATAATCGTTTCTACTACAAATGTCGATAGTGCGGCAAGTGGTTAGCCTCATCTTTGCTGTGGATAACCATGAAGCTAGGAAAACATTCCTCGTCACATGGCTCATCCTCCAAGTCTGAAATGGTTTTGTTCTCTTTAGTTGATTTGTTTGTTTCGATTTTCCACTTATGTTTTTTTCTCAGTTGTTTCGACACCCGTGCTAGCCCACCCGCCACGGAGTCCAACAAGGGGACACTTTTAAATGCCAGGGGTATACTTAGTAGGTAAGATTACCTCCCGATTGACCCGTTATGCCACCGACGTCTAAGAAGTCTTCTGAGAGTAGGAGAAAGGAAAAATAAAGGTGTAGACAGTAGGGGCAACGGTGGTATCTAGAGAGATGCATGGAGAACTTAGAAAAAGTGAGAGAGTAAATTAAGATCGTCTAGGGCTTGGCGTGACCAGCCTATGTGTCGAGACCGGACCTTACCGACCACCTGTCTAGAAGAAGTAGAGGCCAAAGTAGTATACGGCATTGGAAAGCCTGTGTTCAGAGACCAGGATCCTTTCCTTCACCGACATGGGACACAACCCATGGCAAACAGGTGGCCAATATTTATTGTTACAGGTCAAGGATGTCAATGAGAAAGTCTTCGCGTGGTGATCAAGATGGTTTAAATTTTACCACTACAAACTTTTTGCATGTCATACATGAATTTATGCTAGAAATGCACCTCTCTGTGTCCTGGATGGTAGCCTCAACTTCATCTAGGCATTTAGATTTGTGTATTTGTGTATCATCCGTGTACAACTGGTGAGACGCTGGATGTCGATCTATGACACACGAGAGCGACTGAGTCTACATGATGAAACAAACGGGGCCTAGAACAGAGCCTTAAGGGCTGTAAGGTTTTCTATTTTAACTAAGTAGGACTTGAATCATAGTAAGACTATATCGTAAATACCAAATTCTTTCTGGAGACAGTGAAGTAATATATCTTAGTCTTATTTTGTCAAATGTGGCCGACAATTCAAGGAGTGTAGAACTGTATTCTTTCTACTATCCAAAGCAGAGAGGTCGTTCACAGCTATCAGAAGGGTATTTTTAGTACAATGGCTAGGGCTCTATGCCGACTGTACATTACTAAAAAGAGTATTTGAATTTAGTAGAGATACAAGTAAAGATATAAAAGCCTTTCTAAGGCTTTCTTTTACATGAATGGTGATGTTAGAAACAGGACGGTATATCGTTTTGGTCAACAGAGGCTTTACAATGGCAGTTTTGAAATATGATGGGAAATTCCCGGATGAGGGAGAAGTATTGACAACATCGTTAGTGAAGACAATATTAAATCGAAGCACTCAGGCAGCTGTGATCTCCGAATTGGATTAAATTCGCATGACCCTGGGACGCTCTTCATTACAACCGTATGTATCAAACTAAGAGAGATACGTTCAGTGATGCTAAACGTTGCCGTTGATATTTTGTATCACATTTTTACGGTGTCAATGAGTCAGTTAAATTTTGTTGTTAAGTTTATCTCGAATGGATTGTACATTCTCAAGGAAGAAATTCGCAAACAGGTCCAGAACGTCATTCGGAAGAAGGTCATTGGAAGTTGTGTAGATTTATTACTTGACAAAATCCTTCCAGCTTTACGGCATTCTATCATTGCGAAGCTAGTCCCTAACATTACTATACCATGGATAATAATTTTGAATTGATACTCTGCACTTTGTTGCTGGGGCATGTTTCGTAAGCAATAAACTCAAGCACTTATGTTATACTGATGTTGGAGGTAACAAAGTTGTTAGGTCTGTTTGGATATCATATATTAATTTGGTTATATCTATCGTACGGGGGTTATCTTAGTAGCAAACGGAGATGGAGCGTTAAGGATTGGTGCGTGGAGATAGTATACGACACAGAGGCGATCTTATTTAAGGTCGTGGGACACCAATTAAGACTAGAATATTATTATCCGGTTTATGATGCATCTAGTTTAACATGTTACCATTTAATAGGTGGTTTGGCTACACGACTATTTGATGTTCACAATGTGAATAAAATCAATTAGTTCTGATGTGTATGAGTTTCCAGTATAGGTAAAGTGAAAAATGAAATCTCAAACAGTAATCAGGTTACCGCCTATCAAATTTCCATGCATCATGAGGTTAGACATCTGCTCCAAAAATAGACATTCAGACAACTTGTTCGACTATGAAGAGGGTAGTAGAGGCTGAAAAATGGACCGACCTTTGTTTCATTGTGAGCGAGGTCTTTACTTCTCATTTTTCATTAACTGTTAATTATCTGCAATTACAAACATCCACATATTTAAAAATATCTTTAAATAATGTTCCGATTACAGAGGACAATGAACTGAATAGACTGACAACAACATATTCTGGTGCCACACTAAAACAGAGGGGTGGTGGAGAATCGTACTACAAAGGCCATATAAAAGGAATTATCAGCTGAACGCCAGTAATAAAAAATCCATAATATTCACCATGTACTTTATAAAATCTGTATTATATTTTTCAAAATGAGATACTGACAGGAAAAGCAAGGTAAAGTAATATAAGGCAAAGAAATCAACATTCCCATGGTGGACCTTAATCATTTTCGCAATGTGTTCGTACGTCGTGGCTAGTGGAAGACGTATTAAGTTTTATTGCTCCAGTTAGACGTCACAGCAACATTATTATATAATAGTGGACATCCACTACAGTGCATAGACTTACCCGTTGGCTCAGCTGCAGTATATAGTGTAGGTTACTCTTTTTAAGTTGTACAAAATTCCGTTTAATATTCAAAGAGTCGTCCACTAAGACGAATCATACAGTGTATTGCGGGAGATTAAATATTTCTGAGCAATTAATACTGAGACAATTTAGGTGTTTCACAAAATATACCAAGTTTAATTATAGTAATTTTAATTTGAGACATATTCTGCCTAGAAACAAAACAGGCTACAAAAAGGAATCATACGTAAATATTAGCGGGCTTCATTCCGCCAGTCACTTTTAAATGTTTGCCTAACATGTCCACATACAATGAAATATACATAGTGCTCTCCAATATGTTCCTACTGGATAGACCAGCCGGTTTCACACGTGCGACCCAAATATACATGTCCATGCAACAAATTTTCTCAGGAACTAGACACGTGTCTACCTTTACCATTTACCTACTTTTTACGCAGGATTTATGAAACACGTGATGTAGCAATCTATAACGCAAAGCTAAATATATATACTTAGAAATACTACTTAGGCCATCTGATTAGGTTATATGTACTATTACAAAATAGACAGGTGAAAGTGGTGAAAAAGTGAAATTACTAAAATACATTTATTAGAAGATAACCTTGTATTAATTATTTTCAGTTAATCTTAATGAAAATGTTGGTACATAACATTATTTCAATCCATATTACAACTACTGCAGTAGCTGTTAGTTTCTCCATGGCATTCATGCACATCATATTATCTATTGCAATTTAGTGCAAATGCCTACTATTATTGAAACTTGGTCTTTGTGATATAGGTATGAACGGTAGATAAGATTGTTTACAGTGCAACAAATATCCTCCAGTTTTGCACGTTTTTTAAAAGCTTTATCTAATTGGAATTTCTTCCTGTTCCCATTTGCTCTCATGACAAGCTTGTAAGCTGAACACATATATATAAATAATGCGTTCTTAATGTCTAAACCACATGCTTGCCAAAGCTATAAAATCTACCTCTAATTCCATTGATTGTTCTTGATGTGACTTATTTTTCACTGCTCTAAACAGGTATCCTTTGTAAAACTTTGATCACACCATGCTGGAAGGGGAAGAGGTTTTGGATTCAAAGATTGTAACTCCCTATTATAGCTTATTTATCTTGAACCGCTCGTATTTAGTCTAAGGTCATCCAGAATAATTCAGTAATACTCACTCATTCGACGGTCCGTCTATTAAATTTCTGAAGCGTTAATTTTGTACATATTAAGTATGACCCGATTCGACAATAGATAATCACAAAATAGGAAAAGGGCACCAATGCGCACAAAAATCACAACTGAACCACATTGCGTGCCACATAAACACACGTTTTGACTAGTACAACTAAAATTAATAATAAACGAAGGTGAAAAGGGTTGGGCCAGGTTTTTCTTGTGGTAATGGGAAAAAGAGCTTTAACCCAATGTTGCAGTTGCACAGTACTTCTCAATATGTCAATCCTATCATCATCTTCTGCAACTAGTGATGAACTCAGTATCTGACGTACACTTAAAAATATCCACAAATTTTGTTCGTTGGTTTGGTTAATCTAAGTGGAATTTAGTTTTCTCCTTCATACTTCTACCCCTCAACTCTGTTGTTTAACTTGTACGGTGTTAGGCATAATCTGAATACATTATATGCATCAATATTGCGTTGTAGATCGCCCAGAAATGTCAAAGGCACATATTGCTCAAGGTACTAAAATGTCGTTTTTATTTCTTTACGGCTTTAAAACGATATCCCTGGCAGATATTCTTTAACTACATGTACTCCGAACTAGAGCTGGAAGATGTTTTGACTTCAAAGGTTGTACATTTCTATCATTTCCTGTTTCTGTTGAAAAAGTTCATATGTATTCTAAGGTAGTCGTGAATGCTGTCACTGTATTAATTTTCATTACTGTAGTTACGATCATTAATTTATCTTTCAGCCAATTACATTAATGTAGTTACGATCATTCATTTATCTTTCAGCCTATTACATTAGTGTAGTTACGATCATTTATCTTTCAGCCTATTACATTACTGTAGTTACGATCATTCATTTATCTTTCAACCTATTACATTATTGTAGTTACGATCATTCATTTATCTTTCAGCCTATTACATTAGTGTAGTTACGATCATTCATTTATCTTTCAGTCTCTTTCATTAGTGTAGTTACGATCATTCGTTTATGTTTCAGTCTCTTTCATTAGTGTCGTTACCATCATTCCTTTATCTTTCAGTCTATTACATTAGTGCAGTTACGATCATTCATTTATCTTTCAGCCTATTACATTAGTGTAGTTACGATTCTTCCTTTATCTTTCAGTCTCTTTCATTAGTGTAGTTACGATCATTCATTTACCTTTCAGTCTATTACATTTCTAGCACTGGGGCATCATACCGGAGACATGTAGCATGATGTCCCACCCAGTAACTATACCCTAACACCAGGCCGACCAGTCCTAACATGAGGCAGCTGTTAGTACCATTTGTAAACCACAGAGTGGCTTTCAGTGGGATATTAAACACATATTCAGATATATCAACTGTTGCCAAGAGGAGGGAAGGGAATCAGTATGTAGATTTGACTATGTTGGGTGGAGTGTTTTGCACATTGGTTTATATCTAAGTGATGCATATATAAAATTTTGACAATTTGCCATTTATAGAGTAATTACAGTAAGAAATATGATATTTCCTAGTTGTGTTTCGAAACATGATGCTTCAGATATGATAACTTAGGTCTCTTCCACCATGCTTAATGGTGATAACCTCTCATGACTTTGCACCCCACTAATTTCTTTCAGTGAATGTTTTGAAAGTTTATATTTAGCATTGTAATGGACTTATGTCTATCTGACTTTAGTTTTAAATTATATGTCTACTGAGAGTAATTTTAGGCAATTTTTGTAATTTGTATATCTTTTCTGTAATAATACATATATATGATCACCTTGACCTTTTACTCATTAATTACATAATATGACAAGGCTGGTAATATATTTCAGTATTAAATTGAAGAGCGATAAATGTTGGTATTAAAAAAAGGTGATTCTTATTAGACAGCTTTATTTTAATTTGTTCTGTTTTTCGTAAATAAAGCTCAAATATTTAAATGTTGCCTATATGTACCATTGGTATTTATGTGAAGATGAACTTGCAATATTCACTAACGTAATCTTTGACAAGCAGAATTATGCACATTGCTTACTCATGTATTGAACTACTTTTCCTAGAGCTGTCAAGAAAATTAAGGGTGAATATAGGACACACGGTACTAATGATATGGAAAACTGGGAGCCAGCCTGGAAAAGGGTGAACATAAAATGGAGTGTATGTGGGTTTGGCTGACCAGGATTGGTTAATAATGTATGTTAAACACATGCAGGTCCAGAAAATGCCTCGGCTTATATACTCTCCTCTACACAGACGCTGACATCCAGGTTTTGTCGATACCGATAAAGAAAGGTTTGATCATGAGCACTCAAATATTTTAAGTTATTAAATGTGTAATATCATGGTGTTTGCATAAGTGTGCTATGAGAACTGAATTAGTACCGTGAGTCCTTATGTTTACTAGATGTAGGAAGCTACAGTAACAGGTATAGCTGACTTCGAAGTAAGACACTTCTTAAGTCAGCGCCTGGCGATGCATGTAGATTTCATGTAAAGAGCAGGGACAGACATAGCTTTGTATTCTTGATATAAATAACTTTGTTACGAACTGAATGGAAACAGCCAATACAGTGGGCACAATTCCTTTAAAATAAGATGCTGTACTCTCTCATAATTAATGTTATTATCAAATTGTAAGGGTTGTTGTTGTTGTTGTAGTAGGGTTTAACGCCATTTTTCAGCACACGATAGGCCATATATGGCGGCCAGTATCAATGGTGGAGGAAGAACCCGGGAAAATCCCGGAAAGAACCACCGACCCTCGAGAAGCTACTGGCAAGCTTTCTCACATACCCACATTGGCTGAATCCGAGACTCGAACCCACGCAGACAGAGGTGAGATGGCAGTGGTCCGTAACGGAGAGCGCTTTAGACCACTCGGCCACTCGGGGCCCCCCCAAATTGTAAGGGTAAAAATGCAGAAAATACATTTCGTAACTTAACTCTTATATCTCTTAGTTCAAAATACGATGCCATGTTATTATTATAGAATAAACTTTAGAAAGAATTATGACATGCATGTCATAATGTTCCAGTGTTCTTGATCGTACATGTCCGATATAAATAAGTAAGGCGTTCGTTTGTATTCTTTTATCAAATTTGATAACAAAAATAATTGCATTCATTAATTTCTTGAAAGTGATTATTGGAAATATTATGGAAATAAAGGGGAAAATATGACAAATTAATAACTAGCACACAAAACGCTTTTATTAAATATATTTTATTGAGAATGAACATCGAAGTTAACAATTGGTTTAGAACAGTATCTAAATTTAATCTGTAACTAGGTAATTGCTTGTGATGTACGCTACATAATAGACAGGGTTGAAAGATAGCGAAGAAATTTTTCACCTAATTTTCCTACGTTAGTCTTTATGTATCCCTAGCTAGGACAGGGATCAACATAAAAATAAATGTTACCGGTGTAAAGTTTGTACAGGTGAAGGTATGACACTAACGTATGCCAAGGTCGGGTTTAAGCTGTCGGGGTTTCTCCCATTTGTTTGTTTAGTGTGTCGACTCCCGGGGTGAATACGATAGAGTCAGCGAGGGTGGGTATTTATAAAACCTAGTGCAAATACAATAAGATCAGTAACAGACTTCTGCCAGTTTGAGTGGATGTTCAATTGAATGAAAAAACGAATGCTTGAAAAAATGCACTTGACAGAGTGGACTTCCATTACTCATTGTGGGCACCTTATCGCCTGCCAATCGCTCCACGTCCACTGGATTAAGTGTGCGGGCCGTGAAACGCGATTTGGATTTGGATTTTTTTAACGTAGCTTTAAAATTTTTTTAGTCATATCGCTACGATGTCTGCAGTGTGCCAGTTTATAGCGATATCTAGCACTGGGGCATCATGCTGCAGACATTTCCCATTCAGTTACATTATCCTGACACTAGGCCAATCAGTCCTAATACTAACCTCTTAAAGCTGAGCACCAAGCGAGGCAGCTGTTAGTGTGTGTGTGTGTGTGTGTGTGTGTGTGATCTGTATTGTTGACGTTGCTTTAACATTGTTTCAGTCATATCTCTACGATGTCTGCAGTGTGACAGTTTATAGTGATGTCTAGCACTGGGGCATCATGCTGCAGACATGTAGCATGATGTCCCATCCAGTCACATTATCCTGGCCGACCAGTCCTAACACTAACCTCTTAATGCTGATCGCCAGACGAGGTAGATGTTAGTACCATTTTTGTAAGTCTTTGGTATCACTCGACCGGGGATCGAACCCACGACCTACCGCATCTGAGGAAGACGCTCTAACCATTAGGCCACCGGATCGGTGACACGCGATGTGTGTATTGTAAGATAACATAACTGGTTGGGCGTAGTAGGGTAGGGACGGGTGGAGTAGGATGAGGTAAGGTGGATGGTAGGGTTGGGTCTGTTGTGGTGAATTGAGGTGAGACGAAGTGAGGCGAGGCGAGGCAAGACAAGGTTAAATAAGATACAATTTTTTTACTTAAGACTCGGTGATATATACGTCCAAATTAAAGCTTTAAGTATATTTTAAACATAAAATTGCACACGTGTGTTCGGTATACATAGAAACCCATATACAACTAATAAATATGTATATAATTGTAAAACAATATTATAACTGAATATAAAGAGTAACTAGTTCATTTATCAATTATCCAAGGATTAACACGATTTGTTTAAATAAACATAAGTGCTTCACCGTACTTGCAATTGTGCATTCACATGCACCAGGGCATATCATACCATCTTAGCCTTCTAAGTATCATATTATATAATAATATCTTTAATTTTCATACAAGTTTTCACCAGAAAACAATTTCACTGTGTGTCATTACGCAAATTCAGCCGAAACACTCTCACCTGTATGCGTCAAGCTGATTTGAATCTACCAAAAGTGTTCTATGATCTACAAAAGTATATAACAATGACTGCATTACTAGACTGCAGCAATTTGCTTCTTAATGGCCATCTAATTTACATATTAGAAGCATATTTTAAGTACCAGAAACGCTCAAAAAATTCCTTGCCTGCCAAATTTATACGCTGATACAGGATACAATTTACAGTGCACATAAAACTGAAGGAATCACGGGCCTCGGGCCTAAAACGCACATTTACACAGAGAAACTGAACGCATTATTTCCCGTTTGACAATATTGTCATGCAGCTAAAATGAAATTGAATGACTCCAAAACCACTTTGACAATTGCCTATATATTTGGCAATCCCCTACAGATAAGAATATCAATTTAGATAATTATCCGACATTAGGACATTAACAATTCTTAATATTGTAATTCAGTTGATATTATTCTTCAAATATTGGAATTAAAATATTATTTAACATTTGACAAGGCATATACTGAAACAATACTGACTATCTGTCAGCTTGTATTTTTATAAAGTGCATTTGCACATATCATTAATGTTGGAGATAATTTATAATCTCCATTTATTGTTTACATTCCCTTCATGCTGGAAAGTCGTACCTGTTTCCATTGCAAATAATAGTAACTGTAGTAACAGTTTTTGATATATGGCGCTTGCACAAAGGAAAAGTAATTTGATACAATATGTAAATCATATAACAACGATTTGTTTAAATATTTATCATCTGGGTAAAGATTTTTGAAGCCCGGTGTGTACATGACAGGATTGTAACCTTACCTTCTATTTTGCGAGAGAAATAGGCAATTGCATCCATTTTCCTCCAGGATTAAGGTAAGACTCGTGTATGTTTATAATTTTTCGTCAACAGTGTGATGAAACCGTTCATCATCAATGTTGAATCTTTATATAATTTACTGTGAAATAATTTCTATCTTTGTCGTTTGAAATCGGGCGCCATTTTTACTACTGTGTGTATTGGGCTCTAGGCTTTCCACTAGGAGCCGCTCAGGTTAATCTTTCCGAATTCTTCCATATTTAGTCATATTCGTGAAAACTTTGTCATGAATTTCCCGAGTGTGTCCCCAAAACCTATAAATACGGGTGCGATCCGCCGTTTTGGCAGTTGTGGTTCTACTGGATTCCAGTAAAGGTCTCAAGACCAAGCAAAAAGTCTCAACTGATAATTTCAAGCCTTAATAGCAAGGTAGACTACTTACTACCGACATATTAAATTTAGAACTCATAATGACTACTATAAAGTTTCTCTGAAATTGTTTCAACGTTTATTTCCTCGTTATATCAGATAAAAACTCCCATATAGGGATTTAGCTGACGACACTGTCACTGTGTCGTCATCAACACAGCTGTCTGCTATCAATTGGAAATTTAATATTCCGATTGGCATTACCGAATTTCCTACTTAATTTCATGTAACATTTTGAAATCACAAATTTCCATCCATTTTGTTGTGGTTGTGTCATTTAGTTGTCGAAATAATATACCCGACACAACGACACACTTTGTTGCTACAAAACGACACACATTGTCGCATTCAACTCAAGCGACACACTATCGACATCCGGTTTCAAACTGTGTCGCTCAAAACAACACACTGTGTCTCAGCCAACAAACGCGACACACTATTAACATCCGGTTCCAGACTGTGCCTCTATCATATTTACCATTAGACTCTAAAGCACAACCCGGGTCTGGTTCCGAACCTTGATTGGGTGCACAAAATCATTACCACTTCGGTACGTTATATGATCAAATTTTGAGATAATTAGCTTCTTTTTCTGTATAAGATTAGTTTGGGAATTTGGATTATCTGAGTTAGAGATCATGTGAATTAGGACAAATGGAACATTTATGCTAATTTTCACATGCAATTTAACACTGAAATTATTGTTGTCATTTCAACATGTTTTATGAAACATCTGTTCTGAAAATTGGCAAATATTATAATTCACTATTCTGAGCACTAGATTTTGTGAGAAAACACATTCAACCCTGGAATACATATAATAAACTGTGTTGACTATTTATGTTTGTTTTGTTTTGTGCTTTTATGATCTATATAAGAACTTTTGTAGAGAACACACATTTCTTGACACTACAATACACTGGAGAGGTCTAGTAACTGAAAAAGGCGTGATCTGTCCATCTAATCCATTTTATTTGACCTTGACCCTTGGCACGTTTCAATACTAGTCCACTATGGTTCGGCGTACACCCCTGATGTGCAAATATATCGCATACTAGGTTAATGGCCAAAATCCTGCGCTACTTGGACGGGAATACTTATTCTGTTTCAACTAGTATATAGTGCCACAGATTACGTGCTTATAAAATAATCTGACAAAGAATTAGCAACTGTAGATTTCAGTCACTTCTCAACGACAATTAGTGTTGAAAGGAAAAGGAATTTTTCTTTCTTCAGTTTTTCTTGTCACCCCAATGATCAGTTGAAAAATAATTAAATTATTGTACCCAATATTATTCCACGTTTTTAAATTTTATGTGTGTTTTATCAAGATCTTTCGGGCACTACCTCGTATATATTTTAACTAGGGTTTATTACATGCAAGCCTTTAGTTGTAGTTGTTGTAGGGTTTAACGCATTCCTCAGCACAGGATAGGCTATACATGGCGGCCAATATTAATGGTAGAGGAAGTACCCGGAAAAACCCCGGAAGGAACCACCGATCCACGAGAAGCTACTGGCAAGCTTTCTCACATAACCACATTAGCCGAATCCGAGACTCGAACCGACGTAGACAGAGGTGAGATGGCAGTGATCCGTAACGGAGAGCGCTCTAGACCACTCGGCCACTCGGGGCCCCCTACAAGCCTTTAAAAGAGAGCGACATATAATGTATAACTGACTATGATACAAATTATTCCCATATCTCGTCATGGTTCAGATTGGTTTGGATGGTGCGACTGATTTAAGGAAACGAACAAGTTTGAATTAATATCTTTTTTTTTCTTTTCTTTTTTTTGTTTCTTTACTAGTATTACGTGTATAGTCTTGGCAAAGCAAATTGCTATTGCAACAGGTCTGTAGTACAAAAGAGATATTTCATAATAATATTGGGGTTAAGGAATGCTAGCAACGAGGCTCCACTGATTGGTGGTCTCTGTATTTTAACGAGGTTCCACTGATTGGTGGTCTCTGTATTTTAACGAGGCTCCACTGATTGGTGGTCTCTGTATTTTAACGAGGCTCCACTGATTGGTGGTCTCTGTATTTTAACGAGGCTCCACTGATTGGTGGTCTCTGTATTTTAACGATTATTGCTATTCCAGGTTGTGATCCTAGGAGTGTTCAACATGATGTGGCCTAAATACGCGTGTGTTAACGGATAAGATTTACACAAATGTATAAATAGAGCTCACAATTGAATCATAATCATTGCGACGTATTACAGCCGTTAAGGTAAGTTTAATATCGCATCAATACCGACTCCAATGTACAATGCAACTGTAAGGATGTAGAACTATGGACTGAATTGTATAACGGATTCATACAATTTGTATGCAATCTTATTTAATATACATTTCATAATTAAGTATTAAAACGCATCAGTGTAGAGAAAAACTGATATTGCGATAGTGGTGAGATCTGGGACACTAGTAAATTTATCTTTTTTATGTATTGTGTATTCTCAAAATTAGGACAAGTTATTTTCATCGATGTAAAAGTATTGACTTTTTACTATTTGCACTGAGACGCTGCAAGTAAACAGGTTAAAGTATACTGGTAGAACGAAGTTAGTGGGGCAAATTTTCTCTTTCTTGACTATTAGTTGTGTAATCGAACATGCATAGGATCCTTCCTTCAACGAACATATGCAGAAAGTAATACCGTAGCATATAAGGTGTTTGCCATAGCACGTTAAGAGCACATCACACCATAATAGCGTTCAATATATGCGGACTTATCGACTGAAATGTGTTACGTTTGGCCGCATTATACCCAAGGCATATTTATTCAGGGTAGGGGGTGGTGGTGGTGGTGTGTAGGAGCTTATTTACTTTTGCTTAATTTGTTGAAATAGTTACACATGATAAAATGTTTTGACTTGGTCTGTATTGCGTATCTGACTTTAGTGTGTGACTCACTTACGAACCATTATCAGGCAATTTCCTCACTTAATACGCTGCATCATTCCATCCAAGTAGTTCCAATACTGCTTCTCACTGACATAAGTAAACAACACCACTGGCTGTACATACGGTTCGACCTCGTGTAAGTATTGTTATAAGTGGTCATTACAATAATTTGTGTTGAGTGTTTGAAATCAACGATGAAAAGTTTAACAAAACTGTGATGAAGTTGCTGGATTAAGACTTGACATTTATGTGCCGTACTTACTGCTACTTTCTGAGAATCCCGATAAAACAATAGGTAAAAAGAGCAGGTATTTGCGCAATAAATTGGATGATCTGAACTTGGGGCGACAGTGGTGTTTCAAGAAGTGTGATAGCGCACAAAGTGAACGGTGTGAGTATTTTCGAGATAAAGTTTTCTCGAAAGACCACGAGTTGTTTCGATTCCTATCCTAACGTCGTCCTATTAGTATGAGGGGTGGTTAATTGGATTTGGCTGGCGTTATCTAGAAGATGATCTCTCTCGATGTTACATCCCGGTGGGAGTTGAAAGATAGAATATCAACAGAGAACTGAGCAAGACTACTGGGAAGAAATAATGCAATACGAACCCCCTTAGACAAGAAAACTTAAATTTAATCAATAACAATTAATAGAAGCAACTCCAATTCAATTTAAGTTATGTCAGTGGAACTTAAGAGCAGTGTATAACTTTGATTTATTTCATCATAACAAAGATTGGTGAAAAGAGTGCAATGTCCACGACCGATTGCATCACCTTCCTCCCTTGACAATGTATCCACGTATTCCTTTTACCTCGAGCCTTCCTATTCTCTATACTCCGTCCCTTCCTGGACTTCCTAGTCCTTTGTTCTGAACTCGTCACACCTTTTTTCGGACTTCCGTCTTCGGACTGTCCCGTCTCTCCCCAGAAAGTTGTTCATTAAAGGACATTATTACCCCTAAATCTCTATACGTACCACTTTCTACGCGTACATAAATTCTCTAATTTACGTTACTTAGAAGTATACTAGCTAATCCACACTGCATAACTTCTGAACGCTACCGATAGAACATCAACCTTGCTTCACAGCGACATACCATAATTAACATGTAAGAGGTATATCTAAAGTTACCGCATCTGTTTACCTACGCTACCACATGCTCGATTAATATTGCATACAATTCACAAAATTCTAGTTCACAGCAATCTCTAACTTACAAGATTATTTAAACATTACAAAGTCAGATATAAATATGTGATTATCATTAATCAGAATCGTCTGAAGAGACAAGAAAATATTTCATATAACCCTATGAAATCCTACGCATATAAAATTTGGATAGCATGCTATCGTCAGTACTCTCAATGAACTAGCAAATGTAAAATTAAAGAGATAAAGTGCATAACACCTCTAGCATCAACACATTTCCATGAAACTTAATAAACGATAAATGATATGGATCTTAGTCATATCAAACACATTTGCATAAAACATATAACCATAAATAGAAAACTACATGGAAATTACGATTGCGTACCTCAATGCTGTTCTTTTTCAGAAAGTGTGCATGCTAGCACTAAAACCTGTATTTTCTTCAAGACAGCCACCTGGTCTCCTGTTCTTGTTAAACGCGGAAATCACTATTCATTTTGGCTTCCTCGGTACCACTCTTCTTTTCTCTCAGGATGTTCGACTAAAGAAGTTTCGACCAAGGACCTCACTTTAAATTCACACTACTTTCAAAGCGTACGCCTTAAGTTACTCTGCCCAATCGTAAGCAGAGGTCCCTACATTTTCCCGAGATAATCATTTATTTCGTCAGATCTTAAACAGCTTACGGTGCGTATCATTTTACCTTTGAAAATAATTATTTGAGATGGGTTTCTATCAAGCGGTTATGGTTGGTAGCTCAAATGTTTCCTTTCTCAGCACAGAAGAGCAATGCCCTGATCGGATCGCACTGGGTCATATATGCTAGCCTTTCAAGTTTTAACTCTGACACGGTGGAGAAAAGAAAGATCAAAGTGACCCTTCACAAAGACTTTTCTGGCTTAAATGTATAGAAATTTAATGCTCAATGCATGCAACTTTAAAGTTCAATACAATTCAAAATTCGACACTTTACACTTATTATCTGTCCTATAAAGTTTTTCCCTGTTATCCTATAAAGTTATTGCCTTCCTTCTTAATTAATTTTAAAAGTTAGATGTTATAACATAGTCAGTATGTAACACAATCGAGGCTATAATATTCTGTTTCATCTTCGTGATATACCTTCCCTCTGTCCATTACGAAGTTCTTATGCCCGACATTTCCCAAAAGTTTTAATCAGAAGATGATACATTACATTTCGATGTCTATTTGTTATGTCGATTATCTCTACTTCCATTTTCAACCTTATAACTATTATATTTTATTCTGAATATTATTCAATATAATATAATGGAAAAGTAGGCTTCCATCACGTGCTAATACAGTAGATGCACCTATTGTATTTTTGGTTTATGAATTCCAGGTTGATGAAAGCAAGGGTAGTTGGTTGATACATGTCACCATACACTCTATATCACATGTGTCAAACTCAAGGCCCGCGGGCCACATCAGGCCCGGCGTACAATTATATCCGGCCCGAGAGAGAATTTTAGGCAAAAATATTTTTTAACGGCCCTGCGATATAAAGTGCAAATCAAATTCCCTAATTAGCAGCCTTGCCAAACATCCAGCTCTGACAAATTGGCATGAGAGCGAAAATGGGTATGCCAATGATTTTTTATTATTAAAACTTTTTTCTGTTTTAATTTATATTAATGTTTAAAAAAAGGTTTAATTTTCCGATTATTGAATGTTTATCCTGTTCGGCCCGCAACCTTACGTGTGATTTGAGTTTTGGCCCGCTGAGCGATTGAGTTTGACACCCCTGCTCTATATGATATGTAAGCAAAGTGAAATTTATTCTTCGCTCATTGTCTTTAATGTCTGACTGTCGCAATATCTTTTCACTTGTGAAGCAAATACCACTGAGTCTGAATGGTACAGTGTTAATTTTTACTTTGTTGCATCTTCATAGTCTACACTTTCTGGCTATAATACAGTTAGAATGGGACTAATATTGATGGATGATCAACAGAGATTAAAATAAATCTCCAAAGTACAGTTAGATTGTATTGAGCTTTAATAATGTTTAGTCACATTTAGATATAGTTTTGTGACATGGCATGATGCTCTCAAGTTACATTTAAATTAATCTATCACTCAGAATGTGGGTTGCAGTCTTCCTAACAGCAATTACCTCTGTGACTGCTTTTAATGTTACCGTCACCAATCACTGGAACGGTGGTTTCCAGGGTAAATTCGCCATCAACACCGATCATGCTATCCACGGATGGAGAGCTCACATCGTCTGCAATAATCCCTTGGACAAATTGGAGGTAGTGTATATCATATGTATCATGATTTTGATTGCTCTGTCTGTACAAGGTTGACTGGTTCAGCTGCATCAAAACCTGCTGAAGATATGGATGCCTAAATACTAGTAAACACCTTCAGAAATTGCAGTGTGCCCTCTTTTAATAACACGATTTCGGAGTATTTGCCTTGTATGCAAATCTATGACAGTTTTGATTCCGTAATTCAACTGTTTTAATCTTGTTCCATATTTCACACTTGTTTTGCAAAATTTTTCTCTTCAGACGTCTTTATTTCAGCCATAATCATTTTGTACTTGACAAAGATGACAAGATGATTACTCGTGTAATTAGAGCTCAACAGGGCAGGATATCATGCAAAATTATGATACAACAAGATTCACGTTTTTGTTTACAACTGAGAAAAGGTGCACAAAATACCAACGAAATTTTGTTTGGACCGTGGTGGTTGAAAGTATTGCTAAAGCCGACCCGTCGTTTAGAAAGTATTAATAACGCCGTCAAATTAACATGGAAATATACTGTGCTACCAATCCGCATTATACTTGACGAAATTGCATGTAAATTGTAGATTTTATCTTTTGGTTATTGTGTCACCTCTGGCAAAGTCTGTTGCACTAGAATATAATTTCATTCTTATATACGGTCATTCTTAACCATGAAACAGCCTCTTTACCCCCCGATCGAGACTGATGTTTTTGTTGTATCTTGCGGAACGGCACTTTGTCCCAGCATTTTTATTTGTCTAGCTGATAGAATAGACCAGCATTATGTCAACACTGACCTGCTGGTCATATAAGGCAAGTGAGAATACAGACGTAGCCACATATATTTCTTTTAACTGAGTTGCAGTTATTAAATGTGTAACTATATGAAAGGTGCATTTTTGATCGAGTGTTCCTGTTATAAAAAGTCAAATATGCTTTTAGTGTTTCATCTTTGAAATCTACATTCCAAATCAGTATGTTTCACAAAAAATTAAAACAACTGACTTTCATCTGATTTCATATTTACTTTAGGATCTATTTCTTTAGTAGAGGTGCTCGTTAATACTACTACTACTACTACTACTAAAATGAATAATAATAATAATAATAATAATAATAATAATAATAATAATAATAATAACAATAATTATTATTATTATTATTATTATTATTATTATTATTATTATTATTATAACGTGTGTGATATGGATTTTAATGTAGCTGTTACAATTTTTATGTCATGTCGCTACCATGTCTATAGGTGAGGCTTTTGTTAGTTTGGCGGGGAATTGATTGATCACGCACACGCTCATTCACTCATGACAAAAACGCATATTGGTGCACGACACAAGTCCTGGGTCACAATAATAATAATAATAATAATAATAATAACAATAATAATTGATTGATTGAATGACTGATTTATTGTTTGATTACATTTTTACGGTGCATCAGCACCTTTAGGCTATTTAGCGTCATACAAAATGTTATATCTAGGATTTATAAAAACGGAGAAAAGGTTTGTTATTGACCAGGGATAATAAAATCAAACAGTTAAAAGCAAAACGATAAGATGGTAAGGGCTATACAAAAGCTTCCCGGTCAACGGGGATGGGGGTGGGCGTGTAAATGGTGTGTTTTAATGAAGATTAGATGTAAGGGCATTGAGTATGAAGGACAGTACATTTACAACAATACTTAATGTGATCGCATTAAAGTTATATCTTAGAATAATTGTTTGCTTCATTTAGGAATATTAAAATACAAGAGACATTAATTGTAACAAAACGTTTGTTCATGTCTTGCACATTATAGTACTGAGAGCGAGTGGGTTGCAGATCGAAACACTATCATAAAGTGATTTTAACTAAATGATTCCTTACAAGAAAAGCATTATAGTGGATCTTCGCCTTTTAGCATGTGGGAGTGGATTATATAAGTATGACCAATTCTAATTTCTGCGGGAAGGAATCCATTTTCCTAGTGTTGGCTTGATTGGATGAAGTTTGTTATTTACTGTATCATTCCTTGATGCCCGTCACTTCTGACGTAAAGACTATTTGATACTAAGTTTAAAGCCAGTGTACGGTATTTTAGAATCAGATGGTTCTAGGGATAGGGCCATTTTAGCAGCGCGATCTGCTTTTTTCATTATCTTTAATAAGTCAGGCGTTTCGGAACTGGTTTTTTTTCTGAATTTTAGAAGGATAAAGCTTGTTGTACCGTCAAGGTCCCATGATATTCTAATGTCAAAGGAAGGTACGTCATTTTGTTTCTTTGAGAAAGTTTTAGATTCGGGTTGAAATATAGCCCAAAAAACCAGGACTCCGAATGTTTTATCTTAGTGTGAGATCGTACTGAGCAGGAAGCATTATACGATATGATAAAGATGTTCCGTTTGCTTAAGCGAGAAGGCTTTCACATGGGGATGTCTTAAATGCATCCAGAGTGAGTCTTATTCTTTGATTATGAGTTGGGTCAGGCATCTTCACATATTACTTTCTGGCTGAACCATAAACAACGCAACCATAGTCCAGTTGGAAGCGAATAAAGGTTCCATATAATTTGACAATGACTGTTCTATCAGCACCCTAGTCAGAGTGTGCTACTACTTTAAATATCTCTAGAGATTTCAAGCATTTAGCTTTCTTCTAGTTCTTTATGTGTGGAACAAACGTCCGTTGTTTGTCGAAGATAATACCTATACATTTCTTCAACAACTGGTATAGGTTTTTCATCCAGTGTGAGTTTAGGTTCCTCATGGTGTCTTCATAACTGACAGAAATGTATGCATACTGCTTTTGACTTTAAAAATTTGAAACCGTTGGTGTTAGCCCAATTTTGAATCTTGTTTATATTTTGTTGTAGTTGCCTTTCAATTGTATGCTTGTGCTTTGATCGGTAACAAATTAAAGAATCATCAACGTACAAAGAACAATTCACACCAGGAGCCAAACTCTTGGTTATGCTAATAATTATGATGTTGAACAGCGTTAGATATAAACTGCTGCCCTGGGACACACCCAACACTTGCTCGTACTTCTCAGAGAGACTAGAACCCGCTCTTACCTTGAATTCCCTGTTTGATAGAAAGTTTTATATATAAGAGGGGAGACGGCCCTTAAGACCTAGAATGTACAGGTCATTTACTATTCCTTACTTCCAGGTCATGCCATAGGCCTTTTCTAAATTAAATAAAACATCTACTAAATATTCGTTCTTGATTAAAGTGTCGCAAATAAATGTTTCCAGTCTAACCAGATAGTCATTGGTGCTAAGGCCATATCGAAAACTACTTTGAAAAGTAGAAATTAAATTATGAATCTCCAAGACCCATAGAAGCCGAGTATTGATCATTAGTCCATTGGTCTGCACACACAACTTGTCAGTGCAATGGGTCGATAGTTGGTGGGATTTGTGCTATCTTTAACTGGTTTGAGAACTGGTATTATCGTTGCTTCTTTTCATACATTGCCAGTAATCAAGCAATCACTGAAGATTTTGAACAGTGATATTAATGATTGATCTGGAAGGTGTTTCAAAAATTGGTAATGTCTTACGTCAGGAATAATAGTAAAATTAATAAAATTAATAAAAACAATAATAACAATAATAATATCTACTCTGCACTCATTGCACCTAAACCTCTTTGACTAAGACAATTTTACAATTTAACCTTATGGTTTGGTATCACATAACATATATTTTTAAACATGCCATGTGTACGTCATTAATACCATAAATAATCTAACCTTAACCTTTCTTGGAGACTGATACTTGATCAGCAAACGTGGAGTCAGTACATAATCTTAATTGGAATGAAATTCAAGACATTCAGTAGAGGCTATTTGATTGGCATTACATTAGATGAAATGCAGGACCTGCTACTAGCCTGAATTAAACTGAATTCAAATCAGGTTATACTATTCGATTAATATTAAATTAAATTAAATTGAAGACATGCTATTTATCTCTGAAGAAAATGTGTGTCTGTGTGTGTGTGTGCGTGTGTGAGAGAGAGAGAGAGAGAGAGAGAGAGAGAGAGAGAGAGAGAGAGAGAGAGAGAGAGGGTGGGGGTGGGGGTGGAGAGCCAGAGAGAAAGAGAGAGAGAGAGGCAGAGAGACGGAGACATATATATATATATATATATATATATATAGAGAGAGAGAGAGAGAGAGAGAGAGAGAGAGAGAGGCACAGACAGACAGACAGACAGACAGACAGACATAAATAGAGAGAGAGACAGAGACAGAGATGTATGTAACCTTTGGCACATTTATCAAGATAGATAACATGTACACAAATGTTGGAAACCTCTTACCATATCAACATGTCTTCGATAATGTATCACAGACAGGAGTCTTCAGGACATGTTTGCAAATTTCTTCCGCGACAAAGTACAAACCATTAGAGATAAGCTTGACACCACAATTTCAATTAACTCTTCGTCACCATACAGTTGGGATACAGGATTTGAGCGGCAACCATTTGCAGCATTTGAACCTGTCTCTATGGATTTCGTACGTACTATCGTGATGAAGAGTGCACCAAAGTCATGTGAACTTGATCCAATTCCAACATCACTGCTGCTTGAGTGCTTAGATCAAGTATTGTCTTCACTAACTGATGTTATTAATACCTCTCTCTCATCTGGGGAATTCCCATCATTTTTCTAAACTGCCATTGTAAAGCCTCTGCTGAAGAAACCAACACTAGACCATAACGATTTAAAGAACTACCGCCCAGTTTCTAATCTCCCATTCATTTAAAAAATCTTAGAAAAGGTTGTTCTATCCCAGCTTGTATCTCATCTAAATTCAAATAGTCGTTTTAGCAATGTACAATCTGCATATCGCCCTTGCCACAGTAATGAAACTACTCTTCAAAACGTAGTTAATGACATTCTCTCTGCGTTGGATAGCGGAAAGATTACAGTCCTCACCCTCCTTGATTTGTCTGCAACATTTGACACAATATACCATGATATATTACTTCACCGTCTCCAGCATGTATTTGGCATTCATGATCCAGTCTTACTGTGGTTCAAGTCCTACTTGGTCAACAGGACATAAATTGTATCTGCAAATGGAATACACTCCAGCCCAGTCGATCTATGTTGTGGTGTCCCACAGGGGTCTGTTCTTGGACCAGTTCTCTTCATTCTGTACAATCAGTAGCTCTCAAGTGTTATAGATCATCATCCAGTGTCTCACCAATTGTACGCTGATGACACCCAAATATATACAAATCTAGCCACCCAACATAAGTTGATACTACCATCTAAGGTGTAGAGAGGTGCATTTCTGATGTGAAATCATGGATGACTTCTAACAAGCTGCAGATGAATGACGATAAAACTGAGGCCATTCTGATCACAACACAAAGACTTTCTCATTCATAACCTTTACCTCAAACAATAAATATCAGCAACGCCAACATTAAATTCACACAATCAGTACGAAACCTAGGTGTTACTCTGGACAGTACTGTCACATTGCACCAACATGTCATGAACATATGCAAGGCTGCATATCTTGAGCTGAGACGCATCAGCTCAATTCGCAAATATCTTTCAGTTGATGCCACTAAAACACGTGTGTGTTCATTAGTACTTTCAAGACTGGACTATTGTAACTCAATTATTTCTGGTTCATCACAATATCTACTCCAGAAACTTCAAAAAGTTCAAAACACAGCTGCTCGGATCATACTTAGAGTACCACGATCAGATCACACCTCCCCGCTGCTCTGTACCCTACCCTGGCTATCCATTCGATCCAGATTCAAACACGAAATGTGTTCTCTGTGCTACATTTCACTGTTGGACTCCAGTCCAACATACCTATCTGACCTCGCCCATGTGTACACACTAGCAAGATACTTATGCTCCTCTTCTGACAATCGTATACTCATTATTCCCACTATGAAAACAAAGTCATATGAACAGCGTTCATTTGCATACCAGGGGCCAGCAACGTGGAATGAATTGCCCACTGAACGTAGACACAAAGACATAGTGATCATATTCAAGAGGGCTCTCCAAAGCTCACTTATTTCGACTGCATGAACATACTTAAAGACCTAATAATGTTTCCTACCTGAAATATTTTCAGTATGTTTTTTATTTTTTAATGTTGTTCTAGTTTAATGTTGTTTGTTTTTGTAATAATATTAGTATGTTTCTTATCTTATAGGTGTTGTCTAATGTTGTAAAGCGCTTAGAGCTTTTAAAGATTAGGTGCTCTACCAAGTCCTCATTATTATTATTATTATTAGTATAGCTTCAATAGAGTGATAGAAACCGGTGCTAAAAATGTGTATCAGTTCAGCAATTAATTCAAAAGCGTTTTGAAGATAATTTTAACAAAAAATTACCTCTTAGATCCTGGATGAATGCTTCAATGTAATACTGAATCTACTGAATTCTCAAACAGGTGATTTTATATTTCACTGAATATAACCTTCGACAAATGTAAAGATAGTAGAGAACCTGATATGAATGGTCTAAGGCTAATGGGAGGGAAGGTCGCTCATCTCAATAAGCAATGTAGGGTTTAAGGCTTTAGCAATCATAATCTAGGGGTTATTCGGGCCCTGGTTAAATGGCTGCACTAAATCTAAATCTTTTGGTCTTTAGTAGGTAGTCATTATGTTGCTGTTATGTATACCCATTCTGAATATTAACACAAAGGAGGTAGTCATTATGTTGCTGTTATGTAGACCCATTCTGAATACTGACATAAAGGAGATAGTCATTATGTTGCTGTTATGTAGACCCAGTCTGAATATTAGCACAAAGGAGGTAGTGATGATGTGGCCGTTATGTAGACCGACCCAGTCTGAATATTGACATAAAGGAGGTAGTCATTATGTTGATGTTATGTAGACCCAGTCTTAATATTGACATAAAGGAGGTAGTCATTATGTTGCTGTTATGTAATAATGGAGGTAGTCATTATGTTGATGTTCTGTAGACCCAGTCTGAATATTAGCACAAAGGAGGTAGTGATGATGTGGCCGTTATGTAGACCGACCCAGTCTGGATATTGACATAAAGGAGGTAGTCATTATGTTGATGTTATGTAGACCCAGTCTTAATATTGACATAAAGGAGGTAGTCATTATGTTGATGTTCTGTAGACCCAGTCTGAATATTAACACAAAGGAGGTAGTGATGATGTGGATGTTGTGTATACCCAGTCTGAATATTGACATAAAGGAGGTAGTCATTATGTTGCTGCTATGTAGACCCAGTCTGAATATTAACATAAAGGAGAGGTTGCTATGCCTAATTTAATAACATAATGAAATATTCTCTGCATAAGATCTGCTGGTTCGGAGGTGTTCAATAATTCTGCATATATATTTCAAATACAGTGAGAAGTGGCTCAAATCTAGCAACACGTCGAGGTAGATACTTAGCCTTAGAATGAGTATTCGCGATAAAGGTCAGTTTATACCTTGTTAAAAGAATTCATGAGAGTTAAATACACCATAACCAGAGGCTATGCTAACTGTAAGAGTCGCCTACAAGTTTTAGTTCGTTATCCAAATAATTCTTTGTTGTACGTTTTCCTTCATCTTAATGAAGAGACAGAACATTAAGGCTAATCAATTTTTCAGAAACAACACGAATCGTTTGTGCACACTTTTGCTGTAATTAAGAATGTGAACACTTCCTAAAAAACGTACTATGGTAGCGAACGGTGACGTGTACATTATCTTAGATCTTCATGCAAAAGTGTGTCAAAAATATTTATTCTGTACTATATTCTTTGTCCACACCTGTATAATATGTTACATTATACAGTATTGCTTTAATATAAATGTAAATTAAGCTCAGATCAGACATCGTCCCATTCTAAGCTATACAGAAGTGTGCGAGCCTGTGAGGAGAGAGATTTAGACTGTTGCTTGTAGAATGAAGGGTAAAGGTGACTGATCAATTGTTAGAATCTTTCCTTGCGTTCTGAGGATGGTCTATAAGTGATATTAGTATAGGTTATACATTACATTATTGATTATTACAAAAATAAATCATCACCTTCTGACTTCACATATATTGTCATACTTCAGATTTACAAGGCAACCCTGACTGAAACAAGAAATGGTAACAGAGAATTTGTCTTGGAAAGTAAACCATTTGATGATGGTGGCAGTCTAGAGATAGATTTTATTTGTCATTTTACGGGAACTATAGTACCGAACTGTGCAGTGACTGTGAATAGCGGACGGTCACCCTCCCAATATTCAGGCCACCTCACAGCGCTACCAATTCCATCAGAACAGAGAGGATCCCATGGTAATGGAACTAGGCCATCACGTGCAGGTATTATGTTTTAATATGAAGAGAACAAAATAAAATAAACAGTTGAATATAATGAATGCCCTTTGTACATTACAAGAAGATGAACTTAGGCCACGGTAGTGTGATGTTGTGAATATCGAAACTAGACTGACGTTTTTCCACCTATTATTTGTTCTACATTCACGTCTTTTAGGTTCTTCGTTGTGTGTTTTTTTCTTCACATAAGACTGCATACGTTTTTCCATTAGACTAATATTCTGTCACTACCGGTGGCTGCAAAGGATCCTAAGGCAGCGGTAATAAAGGAACTTGAGAGGAGGGGCAATGTGAGCAAACAATCTGTAGATAGAACTAAGAAGAACAAAAAACATACGAAGCTATGTGTTGTTTGTAGATTAAAAATCTAGGTGTACAAAAGCTAACAATTTATTTGCAAGAACATGAATTATGTAAATTTGAAAAAGAAAAGGTAAAACGAATATTCATCAGTGAATCAGAGAATGCGTTTGCTCTTAGCAAAAATGTAATAAAATGTATATGAAAACATGTCTGTCCATAAAGTAGACACTCATAGTAGATAGTAGTATTAAAGAGCATGAAAACGTTAAAACTGGATCGACAACGAGTTTCTACAATGTGGCATAGTATAGAAAACCTAAGGCATTTGAGCATGAAGGTCTCTTACACACTCGTAAAAACTGAGTTCCAATTGATTACAAATAGCAGCGTAAAGCAAGAGGGCACATACAAATAAAAAATGAAATATAATAAAATCATTGCCAGTAAAAAAACAAAAAACAAATGGGATACACCATAAAGCGTGAGTCTATGCAGTGTCCTTCTGATTTAATTAGTAATATCATTGAAGAAATTAAACGAAATGATATTTAGAGAAAGGAAGCTTATTCCAATTATATCGCAACAAGGGTGGAAACAAATAAAACATAAGGCTATTCTTCAATGTCGAACAAAATACGGGTGAATTACAATCGCATAAATGTTAATGAAGTCATGGGATTTTCAATCTTACATCTAAGTTTATTAAAGACGTAGCAATCACACAATATGTAATGCAAACTTTCTTAGTCAACCTATTTTAACACACACAATTTTAATGTAATTTTAGGGGAAAAAACTCAATTTATGATCAGTTACCAGAAACTCAATGATAGTCAACATGTTTGTGTCATCTGGATTCATTTCAATCCTATATACATTGAAACTGTGTAAATATACGTATTCTGAAAATCTTATTTTTTATTTTATACAGAACTTGAATTTTGTCATTAGTCTCATGTGATAAAGAACTTCACAAATAAATGGAACAATGTTGCTGATGTCAGAGTGCACCGGTGTTGCAATTAGTCATATTTTTATATGCTCATTTTTGTTTGCGTTAACTTTACATTGTCAGAATCGTGCAATATTTTACGATATTCCACACCTTCATATTGCACTCACGTGTACGACACGTGTGCGCAATAATGTATTAGGAACTATTTATAAACAAACTGTGTACACTCATGTAGTAAACGCTGTAATGTCTGGGTGATTAAATTTATTTCTGAATGAACAAAAGCAGATGTTTCGTGGACTAATACATACCAGATGATTTGAAATATTCTGCTGAGAGATAGAAGCCGTGATGCTTTTGTAGATCCTAGCGGAGGACTGTAACCATAAGCAATATACGTCTTGTGATGGGCTTCGATGATACTAATACTATCTATCTATCTGTCTATCGATCTATATATATATATATATATATATATATATATATATATATATATATATATATATATATATATATATATATATATATATATATATATATATATAGTGGTCTAAGGTTGACATTGCCCGGGGTGGGAGTGGGAGACAAGCGCCCCAATCCTCCAAAAATGACCCATACGGCTTGTGTCTCTGACTGCCTCTGTCAAATAAAATCCAGCTCCTGGCCTTCGCGAGTGGCTTAGATTTGAAGCCCGGCAGACCATGTTTTCTACTAACAGGAGAAGGGGTGAAGGCGGCCCACTGGCGCCTTAAAACCAGTTGCTTCGGGTAGATGGTACTCGTAAACCGAGAAGGAAAACTCCGATTCCAAACCTCTGCTGCCTTGTGGCTATACCCACTCATGGGAAAGGCTAAGGGAGTAAACCCCGACAGAAAATCCGGAGATGGAGTCCCTAAGGCGGCCTGACATTGACTTTAACGTCAATCCGGCAACTCCTGCGACGCCGTTGGTGCCAAGCTGTATCGGCATTCGTCGTTCCCTTGGGCACACCAGCTGCGTGGAGACGGGGGGGGGGGGGTCTGCTGCATGGACAACAGCTGATTTTCCATACCACCATGCCCAGGCTTCATAGCTCCAATGGAGAGGACACTCCAGCGTCGTCGTACGGCGTCGGCACAACACGAGAAGTAGCAGTTTACCGGTTCTAAGTCAAAGCTCGATTGGCGTAGAGCTTGGCGCCAGGGGTTACTTCTGACGGTGGGAGAGATCACCAGGTCTCACTGGACAGCTACCGCCCGCCTAAAGCTGGGCAGCCTCCAGTCAGTAAGGTGCTGCCCGCCATGGCCTGCCTCCTTCACTGGGTGCGTGGAGCTTAGAGAACCATCTCGACAAGTGGGCCACAAGACTCCGCACCAGGAAAGACAAAAGAAGAAATAAGAAGACTCCAACTCTTCGTTTTGCAACCTGGAACATCAGGACCATGTGTCCTGAATTGACCGCTGACCTACAGCAGATCGACGATGCACGGAAGACTGCCGTCATTGACAGAGAACTCTCCCGACTGAACATCGACATTGCCTGCCTCCAGGAGACCCGACTGGCTGACAGCGGCGCCATCAGGGAAGCCAATTACACGTTCTTTTGGCAGGGGAAGCCCTCGGATGAACCTAGGCAGCATGGTGTAGGCTTTGCCATCAAGAATACGCTAATCGCCTTCATTGAACCTCCATCATCAGGTACCGAGAGAATCCTTGCCCTCCGGCTGTCAACATCCTTAGGTCCGGTCAACATCTTCGGCGTGTACGCCCCAACCCTCTGCTCCACCTACGAGGAGAAAGACAAGTTTTATGAGGCTCTGGATCAGGCATTATCCAGTATCCCCAACAATGAAAGCCTTTACTTACTAGGAGACTTCAATGCTAGAATGGGAGCTGACCATGAGGCCTGGTCCACCTGTCTCGGCTTTTACGGAAGAGGCACGATCAACGAGAATGGTCAGCGACTGCTTGAGATGTGGTGCTCCCACAGCCTATGTGTGACCAACACTTTCTTCAAATGCAAGGAGATCCACCAGGTGTCGTGGAGACACCCACGTTCACGCCACTGTCACCAACTAGACCTCGTCATCACCAGGCGTGCAGAAATGGCCAGTGTCCTCCTCACCCGCAGCTACCACGGTGCCGACTGTGACACGGACCATTCCCTCGTGGCCAGCAAGTTGTGAATATTACCCAAGAAGCTGCACCACGCCAAGAAGAAGGGTCACCCACGCATCAACGCCTGCTGTGCAAGCAACCCAGAGAAAACACAGCAGTTCATCAGCAAACTGAAGGAAGCCCTCACCAAAGTGACACCTGATGACACCATTGACTCCATGTGGTCCCATATCCGTGACTCTGTGTACAATTCAGCCATCACAGCTTACGGGAAGAGGGAGCGAAAGAATGTCGACTGGTATGAGGCAAACTGGGAGGAGATGGAGCCCGTGACTGAGGCAAAGAGGAAAGCCCTCCTGGCATACAAGGCTGCACCTAGCCCCAGAACACTACAAGCCCTCAGGATTGCAAGGAACAATGCCCAGAAGACCGCCCGCCGCTGTGCCAACACCTACTGGTTGAACCTTTGCAACAGTATACAGACAGCTGCTGACACCGGGAATACAAGAGGAATGTATGAGGGTATCAAAAAGGCGACAGGCCCCCCAGTTACAAGACCGACCCCCTCAAGTCCAAGACGGGCGAAGTCATCACAGCCCAAGGGAAACAACTGCAGCGATGGGTTGAGCACTATCTCGAGCTATATGCAACCCAAAACAATGTCACTGGAACTGCCCTGGACGCCATTCCAGACCTGCCTGTCATGGAGGAGCTAGACACACAGACCACCCTGGAAGAGCTCGGAAAAGCCATCGATTGCCTTGCCTGTGGGAAGGCTCCTGGAAGCGACGGCATTCCGCCTGAAGTCCTCAAGAGCGGAAAACAAGCGCTGCTCCAGCCCCTACACACACTCCTCTGCCTTTGCTGCGAACAGGGGTACATCCCACAGGACATGCGTGACGCCAACATCGTCACTTTGTACAAAAACAAAGGAGACCGTAGCGACTGCAACAACTATCGGGGCATCTCCCTCCTCAGCATCGTCGGAAAGGCTTTCGCCCGTGTTGCCTTGGCGCGCTTGCAGATCCTAGCCTCCCACGTCTACCCAGAGTCCCAGTGTGGATTTCGAGCCGGCAGGTCAACTGTAGACATGATCTTCTCACTACGTCAGCTGCAGGAGAAGTGTCGCGAGCAGCAGATGCCCCTCTACATTGCCTTCATAGACCTGGCAAAGGCGTTTGACCTGGTTAGTCGGAGTGGACTCTTCAGACTCCTGCAGAAGATCGGCTGCCCCCCACGTCTGCTTCCTGTCATTATGTCGTTCCATGAGAACATGCACACCACAGTGTGCTTCAATGGTGCTTCAGTGGTTTAACATCTGAAGCATTCTCAGTCATTAGCGGAGTCAAACAAGGCTGTGTCCTTGCGCCGACGCTCTTTGCCATCTTCTTCTCCATGCTTCTCCAGTACGCATTCAAGGACTGCAACGAGGGAGTGTACATCCATACCAGGGCTGACGGCAAGCTGTTCAACATCGCCCGTCTCCGTGCTAAGACTAAAGTCGCAGAGGTACTCATCCGTGAATTGCTCTTCGCCAACGATGCAGCCTTGACATCACACACGGAAGATGGACTGCAGCAGCTGGTATGCCGCCTCTCCCATGCTTGTAAGGAATTTGGACTGACCATCAGTTTGAAGAAAACGAACGTCATGGTGCTGGACGCAGACTCCCCTCCCTCTGTCACCATCGGTGGGTACAACTTGGAAGTTGTCGAGAACTTCACATACCTCGGGTCTAACATCTCCAGCTCACTCTCCATTGATTCTGAGGTGAACGGCAGGATTGCCAAGGCAGCAGCAGTGATGGCCAGACTTAACCAGAGAGTCTGGAACAACCCCAACCTCACTGAGAAGACCATACTGCGTGTCTACCAAGCCTGCGTACTCAGCTCACTTCTCTACATCAGCGAAACATGGACAACCTATGCAAGACACGAGAGGAAACTCAACAGCTTCCACCTGAGATGTCTGCGGCGCATTCTGCACATCCAGTGGCAGGACAAAGTACAGAACAGAGGTTCTAGAACGCGCCAACATGAACAGCATGTTCTCCATTCTCAGCGAGAGGCGCTTTCGCTGGCTTGGCCATGTCAAGAGAATGGACCCAGGTCGCCTTCCCAAGGACCTGTTATATGGGGAGTTAGCAGAAGGTGCACGACCAACTGGACGACCACATCTGCGCTACAAAGATGTTTGCAAGAAGGATATGAAGACGGCAAACATCAATGTCAACGACTGGGAGAGCTGTGCAAACAACCGTTCCAGCTGGCGTCTTGCTGTCAGGCAGGGAGTTCAAAACGCAGAGGAAGAGAGAAGAATAAAACAGGCTGAAAGAGCGCTGGAAAGAAGGATAAACAAAACTTACTTTGGAGCTACGCCATCGTCTCCCGTAGACGGACGGATGCCAAGATATATATATACATAGCAGGTATAGGTTTCCTATAGTATGTGCAGTTTCATATTTTTGATACTACCAGATGTTAAAATATCACTTTATGTGATTCTGATAGGTCCAAATAAGCCCATGAAATTATTGTGCAGTATCCTCTTTTCTGATTTACTGGGATCCTGGGAATGTATGGTTTTGAATGAACATTTTTGCCAACCATTTTTGAACTCGACTCGCGAAAGAAAATTAAGGAACTATTGTCTCGGCTGTCTGAATATGGATATGATACCCCTATAGGGGTTTGTTATGTCATGTATTACAATATCATAATGAGAAAAATGGCTTAAAACTACAAGACAAGAACAACAATAAGAAGTAAATCGGAGGGTATTGCTTATTTGATGGTCGGGTTGGGTAAAGGAGCGGTATATCCGTAACATAGATATAAAATCCACCTTATATACAAGCGTGGTTTAAATGTTAACTTAAAGTAAATAAACTCACCTCTGTTCACAGAAGAATGTAGACATAAATGGGTCTCCTAACTGAGAGAACTTGATCCAACCACGTCATCTTTTCGCAGTATATATGGGATGCCAATCCGACTCAAAAAGAAATTTGTGTACGTCTTTTGTACAGTCTATTGTTCCAGTGAAATACTGTAAATATCCGGTCTCATGCATTGCAGTAACTGTGGAAATTTCTGCATCCAGTAATCATATTTCCACAAAACAAATTGCAACAATGTAACGTTGAGTTCTGCAAGTGACATTTTAGGGTAAACGTACTCTAGGCGTATTGTTTACCGTATCAATGTGGCATGACATAGCATTATTCATTCTGTTTTGAAAAACGATTTTGTCGTTATAAAATGTTCTGTTTATTTGGATGGAAGCTTGTACTTTGATTTATAGTGTGTAAAAATGTATAATCTACTTTTACTAGTTGAACTTTGTTTTTGGACTTTATATTATGCATAACAAATGAAAGGTACACCGTCTGTAAGAATGAACGGAATCATTCGTTCTTCTTTCTATCTAAATAATTTCCACTGTTATAAAAAGACTCTCAGATGGGCAATGATTTAAAGTTACATTTATGAAACTCGTTGAATAATGCCCAGCTTTCGCTTGCCAAGGGTCGCAAAAGATCACATTACACTGGTCAACAGTGAAATCATTACTGACTTGAAAAGGCCCTAATCTGTAGTATTTTGGTGTGCCGAACACGAATATAACCGTGAAAAATTTGTATTGGCTCTCGTTTTGAAGATATTCATATACCTCATTTTCTATGTTTCACTGTGTAAATTTCTCCAGTAGGACTGCAGCAACATCCGGAATAAGGATGTAACATTGCATAATACCATCATGCTCACATCATCCACAGTTGATTGCATCATTTTCTGATGCAATGCAATACTAATGCCATGCGGCTGCTGAAGTAAGTTGACGTCAGCAGTGTACTATACATGTGTAGGCCTATTATACTAATGCCAGGCGGCTGCTGAAGCTGACGTAAGCAGTGTACTATATAAAGCCCAATCAGATAGGTTCAGCATTTAAAATATTTTAGATGTTGTGCGAGACAGTTCAAGCTACTGTTACATAAAACTTATTATTTTATCCATTTACGTACAATAAAGAACAGTAATGCCTCGAAAGTGTGTTAATACCGCGGACAATTTTTGCTATATTTGTGGGGAAGTGACATTTGCCAACCAGAAGAAAAGTATCAATTCTCAAGTGAAGAAGGCATATCATCTTTACTTCGGATGCAAGGTTGGTGACCAAGACAAGCCTTGGGCTCCGCATATATGCTGTGCTACATGTACAACACAGCTTTCACAGTGGTTGAATTGCAAAAGGTCATCAATGCCGTTTGCAGTCCCAATGGTGTGGAGAGAGCCAAGCAACCACCTAAATGACTGTTACTTCTGCTTGGTTCCTCCTCTTTCCGGCGGAATAACGAAGCGAAAGAAGTCGAGAATAGTCTACCCAAACATTCCGTCTGCATTGAGACCAGTTCCACATGGTGAGGGACTTCCTATTCCAGAACCTCCAGCAGAATATTCTCTTGATTCATCTGACGAAGACAAAGGTGAGTCGACCTGTTCTTCTCCTGGTCCATCAGCATGCAGTGATCCAGATTTTCACTGTGGTGCATCATCAACCCCACACAGAATAACACAGGAAGAACTAAATGACCTGATTCGTGATTTGGACTTATCAAAGAACAAGGCAGAATTGCTAGGATCAAGACTCCAACAATGGAATCTTCTAGAAGAAGATGTCACAATTACTGCATATCGAAAGCGCCACCAGCAATTGGAGCCTTTCTTCAGAAAGGAAAGTAATCTGATATTCTGTTCCGATATTGAGGGCCTCATGAATGCTTTAAAAATCACTCATGACCCACAAGAATGGAGACTATTTGTGGACTCTTCGAAACTGAGTCTCAAGGCTGTGCTTTTGCACAATGGAAACATTCTTCCATCTATTCCAGTAGCGTATGCTGTCCACATGAAAGAGACATACGATAACTTAAGGCAGCTACTGAATTCCATTGAGTATAACAAGTACAGCTGGCACCTCTGTGATGATTTGAAGGTAGTTGCCCTTTTAATGGGACTGCAGCAAGGATATACAAAATACATGTGTTTCTTATGCGAGTGGGATAGCCGAGCAAGGGAAATGCACTACATGAGGAAGGAATGGACTCACAGGCAGAATGTAGCCATTGGAGAGAAGAATATCCAACACCCAGCTCTGGTTGAGGCTCAGAAAATCTTGCTACCACCCCTTCACATCAAACTAGGTTTGATGAAGAACTTCGTGAAAGCCATTGACCGGACTTTGCCAGCATTCCGATACCTGCATGAAAAATTCCCTCGACTCAGCGAAGCAAAGATTAAAGAGGGAGTTTTTGTGGGTCCTCAGATTCGAGAGCTTTTCAAAGATGACCGGTTCAACAACTTGCTGGAAGGTGACGCGAAACAAGCATGGAATGCTTTTCGCCTAGTTTCTACAAACTTCCTCGGAAATGTTAGGACAGAAAACTATAAGGAACTAGTAGAAGACATGTTGATGAAGTATAAGAAACTTGGCTGCAATATGTCTCTAAAGATTCACTTCCTTCATTCCCATTTGGATTTCTTTCCTAGCAACTGTGGTATTGTTAGTGATGAACACGGCGAACGTTTTCATCAAGATATCGCAACAATGGAACAAAGATACCAGGGAAAATGGTCCACTACAATGCTGGCTGACTACTGCTGGACACTCCTCAGAGATGCTCCCGAACAGCTGTACAAGAGACAGGCGAAGAAATCTAAGATGTAGTCAATGACTTGATTTTTTATAGGTAGGCTATTACAGTTGACCTTTTACTATTGGAATGCATTTCGTTATGTAAACATTAATTTCTTGCAGATTACAAAAAAACTAGAGCCAATTTTGCAATTTGACTGTCATATTCGTGTTCAGCACATAAAAATTGATAAGAATTGACTAATTTTATTTCAGTAACATGACTTTTGTAAAAATTTGTTGTCCAGTGTTATTCAACTCGTGTCATAAATTCAATATTAAATCGTTACCCATTTGAGATCCTCTATATACTGTTATTCTTCTTAAAACCAAATTGTGCATCAGTAATAATATTATGTTTAATTGCCCAAGTGGACAGTCTTTGATTAAATATGCAAGCAACAACTTTCCATTTACAACTCTGAAATCTTATCCCTCTGTAATTATTTGAGTTGGATGGAGCGTCTTTTATAAATATTGGCATAATAAGACCCTTGCATTAATTTGAAGGATAGATGTCGCTGCCAAATGTTATATTAAAAAGTTTGTTTAAAGATTTTTTTTACCTCAGACGAGTTTCTAACAATGCACCTAAATTATGTCTAGATCAAGAGGCCATAGTACTAAACATTAAGAATAAATAAATAAAGATCTTGTATATGCACCTCGTACGAAGTTGTTTATCAGACGCGTATTACTTGTTTTTCCTTTCATAAGGCGAACAGTTTTGTCAAATATGTTTCATTATTACCTGCGTTCATTATTGTTTCCTGTTTGAGGCGGAAACATGTGTGATATAATTTATCTATATTTACAATACTGTTTGCGGTGAATGCATTTTAAATTATCCCTCTTTTTAATTTCCCTTTTGACTTATACACCGATCTTACGTTCAGACAACATTATGTATACTTTAGCACAATGTTAATGGAATATATTTGCCAATTAGATATGTTTCATTTCTTTACCCAGTTTCTGCCATGAAATATGACTATTCCAAAGCATTAGCACTCTCCATTCTGTTCTATGACGCCCAGAGATCGGGAAAGCTACCACCACACAACCACGTCCCGTGGAGGGGCGATTCCGCCCTCCATGATGGTGATAATGGACATGACCTTAGCGGCGGCTGGTATGACGGTACGTTAGTACAATCATCTTTTTGCAAGACTGATGCTAATTTCCCCCAAAATTTCCATCACCAGAAAGGATATTCCTAGTGACTAAACTTGTTCAAAATTTCGGTCCAACTGCAGATTGTCATTTTATTTGGAATTTCGTAAGGATGTCTATTTCCAACTCTTTGCTATATTGCCCAATATATTGGAGCCTTTGTACCACGCATCAATGCCTTCAAACTTGTAATTGGAAGTCTTTTTTTTCTCCGTAACTCGTAAAGTAACGAGCATGAGATCAAAGTTAAAAAATTTGATTTGCATTTGATAGAATACATGCGTGCCTTTTCGAGAGTTGATCTTCCTGCTAAGTGTAGTGGCAAAGGTAGTAGGATAGATATGAATAATATAGGAAGTTAGGATGTCGAAAAAATTGAACAAGAATCATTTTAGAGGAATACAACTTACAATAATTGCTTATGTCTCTTTTTGTTTTCATTCTACAGCTGGTGATCACGTGAAGTTCAATTTCCCTATGGCTATGTCCACGCACACTTTACTTTTGGGTTTCATAAAATTCCAAGACGCATACAAGCATTTTCATCAGAAGGACATGATGTGCGACATGATCAAATGGCCCCTGGACTACTTCCTGAAATGCTGGATCCCTAGTCAACAAACTTATTACTTCCAGGTACGGCGTGTTTTCTCTCGCAGGAAACTCAACAGTTCCTCACTAACAAAAGTATAAAAAATTGAAAACCATTGCTTCCGTGATCCGTGGATGTACAGAACATCAGGAAATGACAAGTACCTAGATAAAAAAACACATCGTCATAAAGAAAAACTCAGTGGAATACAAATCCCTCAAGCTTCATATAGTTTGTATGATCTTTCCGGCAGAAGGGACGTTTACGTACAAAACTTCATCTGTCATTATCAGAAGCACAAAGCAAAATTGGCCATTTAAGACAATTGCAATGCAGGATATTGTGGTCAATCAAAAACAGGGTAATTAAATTGTTTTCAAAATGGTACACCAGTCTGGAAAGAAAAAGAAACGGCGAAACGTGCGGAGAGTGACAGATGAGATCTTAAAGTAACCCATAATAGTCGGGTAAACAGGCATGTTGCACTGTTGCTGTTCATGTCATTTAGAAAATGAAAATGAAAGGACAAATGAAACAAACATGAAAAGCTGACTTTATTTGAATTACAGGGTTTTACGCGGGAATTTTAAGTTTGTTATTAGCAAACAATTCAAGTTACAAAAATAAAAAATGGTTTCGTTTATTATTACTATTTTATACGTATTTAACACAACTTTTTATCCATAAAGAAAGAGCACTGATTAACCGTCTCTAACGATAGTAACAATGTAGTTTGTCGAGTTCTTCGGTGCAATATTCGTCCAGCACTAAAATATAATGCACTTCATGCAGATTTAAGGTGTCAGCCAATCACATGTTGTTCTTGTGTTATATTGTACACTTTAAATTATGGGAACAAATAAAGAAACAAAATAAATAATATGCTTCATTATGTGAATATGTCTGAGAATAATTTTAATAATGAATTATTTCATGACTGCACGATGTTCACTTTAATTGAGCCGACGAAAAGCTAATGAAACTATGGAGCACATGGCCTCGCCCACCTGGTGTCACTACCAAGCTGCTTGATTACCCATTGCATGATCTCGGACTTAAAATGACCTCATCACCCCACCTCCACCCCAATAAATGGCAGAACCAAATATATGAGTATATTGCCTGTTTACAATGACCTGAATATGAATTTAAAGTGGGTCTCGTTTTCAAACGTACGAAGATACTGACTATTATATATGCCTTGTTTCACCTGTAACATCATGACTTCCCAACAACTCAGCTGGCTAAACTGTTTTTTTCCCTCGTGAGAGGTACTTTTTACTTTGATACTAAACAAATTTTTGCATTATCGGCTTAAATTGATTTTAGGGGCAAGTCATGACAGAAAAATGTAATATAATTTCTTGCAATGTGGTCCGCGTTAACATCACTTCTTGTTATTATTATTGCTCAATGTTCAGTAAGCTAATTCCATTAGGTAAAGAAGATAGCGCAAAATTATGGGAAGAAAACCACCTTGTTTGCAAAAAAGTAGTGTTTCTTGTAAGAAGCATTCCCGCGAGAAAGTGTATGATAGTCATGTGGCACATATGGAAAAGTGAAGAAGTAGTATTTATAGTTAATTAACGAATGCTACCATTACTGGAGCAACCTCTTACCAATAAGAACAGCGACTTTTAGAGTCGAACCCAAGTCAGTACGAATGAATAGGAAACATGTATATATCACCAAAACAAATCCATGCCAATTGCATTAATGTTTTCAGGTTGGTGATCCTAGTAAGGACCACAGTTTCTGGGGAAGGCCGGAAAACATGCATATGGACAGACCTGCACTTAAGATTACTCCAGCACATCCTGGAAGTGACGTCGCTGGTGATACAGCGTCAGCATTTGCTGCGGGACACATCGCATTCAAGACAATCTGCGGAAGTAAGACGTTTAGCTTTGGATAAAATTAGGCACTTTGCACGTCATCACTATGTTAACAGTATATATTTACATTCTTTAAATGGGGCCCCGAGTGGCCGAGTGGTCTAAAGCGCTCACCATTATGGATCACTGCCATCTCACCTCTGTCTGCGTGAGTTCGAGAAAGCTTGGTAGTTGCTTCTTGTGGGTCGGTAGTTCTTTCCGGGGTTTTCCCTGGTTCTTCCTCCACCATTACTTCTGACCGCCATATACAGCCATTATTGTGCTAAAAATTGTCGTTAAAAGCGTACAACAACATTCTTTAATGAAAATTTAAGAAAAACATAATTTGACATCTAAGGGTACAGCAAAATACAACACAAACGGAATAAAAGTACTACAAGGTAAATAGTCTAAAGCGGAAACAGATCTTCTACAATTGGATTTGACTTTTTTTATTTATTTCAAACTTATCGTGTGAAGTTTTAATTTTGATGTACTATTTTGCATATATTTTCCCCTGTAGATGCCGCCTACGCGGACACACTCCTTAACGCTGCTAAAAGTATATATGACTTCGCCAAAAACCATCAAGGAATCTATAGTAAGAGTGTTCCCCAAGCGGGTTACGGGTACGTGATCTCTCGTTTGTTTCATTGTCGTCCTCTCATTCTGTTTTAGCAATGATTTAAATCTATTTTTCATTAGAAGCATTAAATCTGAATGTGTATTTTTAGAACCATTTGCATCAGTGATTGAAGAAACGTCACACAAAGTTGAAAAAAGTACCTTCTATAGATTGATCTTCCGTCCGATTGTTGATACCACAAAAAGACGCATTATTAGTCATAAGCATTATCTAGATGTTTTTATCTATTTAAATTAGGGACGTCATGGACGGCTTCCCCGCACCAAAGATACACTAAGTAGAGAAATAGAAAGAAACAGTGTTATAATCACCTTTACTGCTTTCCTGGGAATCCACATGGGACGGTTCATTAAACAGTCTGCTTATATATTACACATGCAAGCGAGAAAGAGATCGCCTCGTTTATGCATGCCACATTGATGACGGCGACAAGGAGGCTTTGTTGAATTGTAATCATATGAAAAGTACAGTAATAGATACAAATCCATTTTGGCAACGATATATTACTTTTCCACATATGCAAAGCTGAAACACTGGGAACGAAAAAGGGAAATCGTTTAATTGTGCATTCGAAAAAATATTTGCATATATAAAAATGTTTATTCTGGTGACGTAAAGGAATTGAAGAGAAACATTCAATTGTTTTCCCTTGCCTAGACCAAAACAAACCTCATCAGCGGTGAAAAGGTTAAACTAAATATGAAATACTGTAATGTGGAAGCGTTTTTCCAAAATTAAAATAAACTGGTTGACAATTCCCTACAGCTACTAGAAGATACATCCATTACAGTTCAGTAGAATGGCTGCAGGTGAAGCAAACAATAAAACTGTTCCAACGTCCGGATCAATTTATAGCGCTATCTGGCAACTAATATACTTGGTATTAAAAAGAAAAGAAATTATAAAAATTCTCAATATTCCTAATTAACAATTCCCTGTAATGTCCAGTATTTATTAAAACAAAACTCCTTTCGTTTTATTTTTTTGGTTAAATCAAATGATGCAGCATTACCTTAGAATTATGTAGAATATATATCTAGTGAAATAAATCTTTGCGTTGTCATTCTTGTCACTTATGAATGAAATTCGAAGACATCCAAAACACATCCTTTTAGATGTCACGGTACTTACTTGCGCATCAGTTTGAGTAGTCTAGTAATTTTAACAGTTATGATCTGGAGAAAAAGAAAGAAATGAGTAAGGGAAAGAAAATATAAACAAAACGTGCATGTCCAGCAATGTTTTGATTTTGAATTTAACAATTGCCGTATTCTTATGTGGTATATTTTAAACGCAAGAGAATTATTGGCCAAGGTCTCGTCTGTTGTGAAGAAAATATGCTACGTTCTTGCTCGTCTGTTGATTCATATTTTGATTTTCAAAGTCCTTGTGTCCCTACTCGGAACATGAATTCGCAAAAGAAAAGAAAAGACAAAAATATGTTAGGTCTTTCAATGTATATAGACCGGTATGTCCTATTACTACTTTGCTTTTTATAAAACATATTAAGAAGGAAATCCATTAACATTATGGAAGAAATACTCACTTGAACAAAAACAAAATTCGTAATTGCAAAAAATTAAACATGTTAAAAATGCAGGGAAAATAGCAAAAATAGCTGCTCTATCGGTTTATTGTGCACGACATAGGTAGTTCTCAGACATGCCCAAGCGCCGCGGTAATAGACAAGACACCGTAATATGTCGTCGTAGTTTGCTACGAAAGTTTGTATCTAATTAGGCAAGGTTGGGACATTGTTGTTTGTATTATGTCAAGGGAAGGAAAGTAGTGTTGCTTTGTTTTTGAGAAAGAAGGAAAGTAATCTTCAAAGGAAATTATTATTTCTTACCATTAATTCAGCTGAATGGAATCAATATTGCCTCTATTCGATCAAGCATTAATACCTATATTATGTTGGGATGGGAAGCAATATTGTAGCTATTTTCCGAGTAATACTACTTCTATTTTGCCTGAAGGGAAAGTAATGTTACCTCTATTTAGTCAAGTCAGAAACAATTAGTGTCTCTATGCATATACAGCTGTAAATTAAATCTACAACAGGTGTTTTCAGATTAGATCAATCTTTTACACCATAGAACAAAACAATTTCGTCAAAGGAATACAATAATAAATGATGATCTCAATAAGATCTAAAATTATTTTCTCTTTTGTTTTAAGGTCAAATGGATTCAAAGATGAATTAGCAGTAGCGGCGGCATGGTTGTACCAAGCGACACACGATGCCAAGTATCTTAATGATGCCAAACAATTCCATGAAACCGGTGTACCCTGGAATCTTTCATGGAATGACAAGAAAATTACCTCTCAAGTAAGTAATACGTGTGTGTGTGCGTATGTGCGTGTGTGTGTGTGTGTGTGTGTGTGTGTGTGTGTGTGACCTAGATTGGGGACGACTGCATTATTTCACAATATTCACCCTGTATTGTGACACCGTAATTGATAAAGTTTATAGCATTTCGCCCACCATCCCGCTTATTCCTAAGCCCGACCAAGTTTAAACAGATAGCGCTTCAAGGATATAAAAGGTGCACAAAAGCTACTAACAATTTGTATTCATTTTTAAGTTCTATCCTGATTGTCGCCAGGGTGCCCCAAACACTGTCAATGTGTTGGTGTTTGGAATCAAATGGGAGTTGTATTAGTAATACAGTCGCCATGTTTGAATGACGAGTCTATGTTTTCAAGCACCATATCTGACGTAGTTCACAACCTTTGATAATTTCCGTAAATTGTAGAGTTATAATTCTTTGAGCACATGTATGTAAGAGTTCATACTTTTTCTTCATTCAATTTGTTTTTCGAAATATTAAAACTGGACATTGCAAATATTGGACGCGGACGACACAGCTTTTACTGAAACTGACTATTCAAGAAACTAGAGAAAGACAGTGATCAGACTGCATGCTTGCTTACTTTGGGAGCTTCCGTTTGCTTTGAAACACCAATAAGTTGACAGTGATAGGGACACCTTGCCGACAGTCATATTGTAATTTAAAATGAATGAATTAAATGACTAAGTTCTGTGCATTTTTTATATGTTTGGTGCTTTTCATTTTTAAAACAGGCTGGTGAGTATAAACCAACCAAAAGGTGTGCCAATACATTAGGCCATGGTAATATATCTCAGTGCTAGAGATATGTTGTGGATTTTTTAATTTAAGACCATTTTAAGACATAATATGCTATTCATGGCGGTTAGTGTATTTGGCGCAAGATGAACCAGGGAAAAGCCCGGAAAGAACCACCGACCCACGTAAAGCTAGCTACAAATAGGTTTGTGGTGGGGAAACTATTTTGATGACTCAGACGTTTTTCAGCAACCATAAAAAGACTCATCTAGAAATATACTTAATGACGACGAGAGGTGTTTTGTGAAGATATACGCTCTTGAACATCAAAGTCTTTGAACTTATTACCAAAACGTTTCTTTAGTTAATACAAAAAGTTCTGATCTAATTTCGCCCGACATCGAGAGACTGGGCGTAGTATTTGATATAAATCCACCCATCAAGTCAAGCAAATTATTATTTTGATAAAACTTCAGACTGGATTTGGCAAAATATTTTTTTAATTCAATGGTAGAGTCTTCGACAAACCATCAGAATTCATCAACTCTCAATTACGATATTGTTAGTGTGGAATTTGACACGAAAATTTAATGCAATTAACGAAAACAAAACTGTGAATTGTAAATTATTCATAAGACAGTATGATATTCAAAATCGATCGAAAAAAGAATATGAAAGTAATGTCCTGGCCAGCTTAACAACCTAATTTGATAGCTTGTATCGATTATACTTCATAGAAAAAAATGATCGATATTTTATTATTCATTGTTTGCTTTCAATGACGTACCGAAAGCCGCTGTTCAATCTTTATGATTTTCTGTGCGGATTATGCTAAACATTCAACATGTTTTTCATTGACATCAATGAGCTTTTAAAATCTCACCAATCCTTATCAGTAAAGTTTACACAAGAAGATGGAACATTGTCGCTGGTATAAACCTCCGTGTTTAGCAAACACAATCGCATGACGACCCTCCATAAAGTCCCACCTAATACAAGGTGACACCGGATTCCCATGACAGAAATCAATATAAATAGGTAAAAATATACGCAAAACAGAACGGAAAGTCAGACAGTTAAAACAAACTGTAATAATTAAAAATATCATGTCTTTTAAAGTGTTGGCATAAGAAGCAAACCAATACTGGTGTTATGTCTAATTATTATCCACACTTGACACACGAATGCGCATGTATATACATGGTTTCAACTGTATGCTAATGCTTCGATGCTCTCTACATCAATGCCAAATTTACATGTATTAATCGTTAGCGAGATAAGAATATACAACTCCCTGTTGTATGTATGAATTAAACCCTGGTACACAATTTAATCGAAATCCGTTCTGCTTTCATAGATTTTTGCAGCCTACGGACGAAAATCCGTGAATAAATAAACATAGCGGATTTTCGTCAGTGTCATGCGATGATGTCTGTGCACTTTGAATGATGATACAATTTACAGACAAACTGACCAACCAAAAGGGGATAGAGGAAGACGGAGGATAGAATAAGTATTATCATCAGTATCATAATCATGACTCGGAACAAATGTAAATAAATTCAAATATTTCAAATGTTTAATTACCTACTGTTGTTTCATCATTTCGTTTAATCTTATTGCGAAGAAACGTTGATTAAACTCAAGTTATATAGCTTGATGAAAATAGGTATTGTGTTGAAGCATTAAGAACAGTAAAATATATTAGCTGGAATCCGTCTGGTCCATTTACACTTCTTGGAATTAAATGTGACTGGAGCAAAAGCAATACTACGGTAGTAAATTTTGCAGAGACAATTGGATAAACTACACATTTACTTAAAAGCAACGGTCGATTCAATGTCTATCATAATGATGGGTTGAAGATGCCACATATACACTCGTTTTGTCATGCACTTAAGATCACGTAGATAATACAGTTAATTGATCCACGACCATTCCCCATGGGAAGTTCTTCTTATTGACACACAGGAAGATTTTAGAGGGGTAATAACTTCTTTTCAAAAAAGAAAGTATCCACATAGTTTCACAGACGTTTAAGAGTTTTTGTAAAAGTGTGTCTTTTGCATTGTCTGAATCGGGTGAGTACCTTACAATATCCTCTGAGCAAATTTTATCAATTGCCACTCTGGTATAATTAATATTTCAAGATACGTGATAGTAGAAATAGGATGAAATTAGAATAACCGCTACACGAAAATATAAATCTTCTAAGGAAGCAGGACAAAATTGCAAAATGAGGAAAAACAAAAACTTTCAGTTCAAATGAAAACTAATTGGGACTTTTAAATCAGAATTACTCGCATAAGATTATGGATCTATATGTTTCCTTCTCAACTACTGAGGATGGAGGACTTAAGAGTTTACAATGCAAAGATCTAGACAGAATTTGTATTACTAATAGTGCCTTGTTTACGATGAAAATCTCTGAATAATCATTCTGTAATTTTACATAAAGAAACAGAAGAAATTATGCTTCCTTTATTTTTGGGATGTCATTTTGTATTGACAAAGTTGCGGTCATTTCTTAGAGACACATGACATATTGCGTTCGATTCAACGGGAGATACCATATTATTTGTACTTTGAAATTCACCAGAAATGGCAATCATTTACGTGCGTGCTTAATTCTGATCATAAAGTTGATATGCAATTGTAGAATTAAAAACTGCATTCCAAGATTTGTGGCCTGATAAAACAAATCAAACGTATAAACATCTGGAATTATATTCTACATAGTTGTATTCCTCGACAAGGGCAGAAGAAATAAGATGACGAGGAGTAAAGATTGAACCAGTGTCGACAGCTATTCCTTAATTAGTTAATATGTAACAAACACATATGTATATGCATGTAATTAAGTGGGTATTTGTTTATATATATATATATATATATATATATATATATATATATGTGTGTGTGTGTGTGTGTGTGTGTGTCTGTGTGCACAACTTGATAAATAAATAAATAAATAAATAAATAATGAATAAATAAATATAAATAAATAAATGTTAGAAAAGAACACAATTTGCTTAGTCTACATTCTCCACTCTTTTCAACATACTCGCCGGTGACGGAATGTCTGCGTATTCAGTGTTCAAGAAGCTAACAATGATGTGTTTGTCTTACTCTAACTTCTTTACTTAAATCGTGTTTCATTTTGAAATCTGAAGTGTCTTTTTATTCATTTACTAAATATGAAAGAAAATAGAAACTCAAAAAGAAGAATCAAATTAAGAATTTACAAATAGAATTGTAAACAGCTGCAATAGCTACATAAATACATTTTATAGCGTACACTCTGGGCAGGATGTGAAGAGTTTAGAGTTTAGTGGCTCCATCAATATACAGTTTCCTGTTGTTAATTGTAACTCCGTTGGAAATGCAAGAATGCGTATATGGATGTGATTATATATATATATATATATATATATATATATATATATATATATATATATATATATATACGCTGTTTCCTTGATATATCACTAGCTGCATAAATTTTCGTAATATATCAATGATGCTATATGGATCTTATGCAATTTGGTCCATTTAGTCACATGCTAAAGACTTTGTAGCAGCAATTTTAAAAATATGTCCAATATTTATCTCTGCCTTTGTAGATTTTCTTCTACCAATTCTGGCGCAGTCATTTTAAGCTTATCATCTTTGCATGCATTAATTGGTAGCAACATAATCTTGACACAAATGCGATATTCCTTGAAGTAGCTAGGAGAAATTAGACTCATCATTGTGCAGTTTTCAAAAATAAATGTTATTCGAAAACCCTCTGTGCCGTCCCTCGCAAGCTCATTGCTTTGTTATCTCCGTACCCCGTTTTCTTTTAACACTAACCCAACGCGCTTTCATCAATAGAGCAGCAATCTCCCAATTTCTCCATTCACTGATATGACTGACTGAGACAGAATGTAATAGAGAGATAATTGCGTGGATGTGGTTACCTCGAAATTCGTCATCTTGCGGGTAAATAAAAAACAACATGGTGGAATTCCGGTTCAAAATTTTGTTCCAAAAAGCGACAAAGCTTTTTATTTCTTCTTCTTAAACATCGTTAAGTCTAGAATATGCGTTGACCAATTGAATATTGGTGTTGCAGTTCTTGCAAATTTTGATCTTTAGCCATATCAAAGTCTACATAGGCCGAGTAAAGTTTTCCATATATATATATATATATATATATATATATATATATATATATATATATATATATATATATATATATATATATATATATATATAATGTCACTAGTAACATGGTGCATCCGCCTTTCATATCCCCAATATATGAAAACATAATTACTGGATTTGGAGGGGTTGGCCGGAGTTGTGATTGTCGCCATTTAAATATCTGGATGTCGTCTCTGACCGTCAGCATTTACTTTCCCACCGCAAATATTTTAATTTACTGAATGACAACCACGTCACACTTTTAGACATAACACTATATAAACTATAAAACAGTCTTCTATCTTTATTATATTGATATGTATACATCCCTGGAAGCGGTAGAAAGACATTTTCATATTACAAGGGGTACTCTATCAATGTTACCAGTCACATTTCATATGTCGTATATTGTGGGAACTCTTTCAGCGGTATTAACATTATTGCTTTAGAGCAGCTAGTAATATATATTTTTCTGCTTCGAAGATTATGAAATTGAGAATGAAAACAAATTAAATTTATTCTCTATCCAGTGAGATGTATTTCAAAATATTTAGTAAGCTATTTTTATTAGTTGTCTGATACCTGAATGGACGAGCAGTTACCATTTGTGTGTTCTCATGCCCATATGACATGGGACAATAAAACACACGCTTTGTTTAACGCTCACATATACACACATTAAAAAACACTCATGCGCACAAACGCTCTTTTTTATATGTTGTTATTTATTCCAGTATCTCCTGTATGAAATCACCAAAGATGTTTCGTATAAGAACGAAATCATAAATTACGTAAAAGATAACAAACCTGGGGGTTCGGCTACCTACACCCCCTGTGGCATGCTCTATAGGGACCAGTGGGGATCCAATAGATATTCAGGTAATTAGAAGGAATTTGATGGTACTTCTTGGAAGGTTAAGTTAAAAAGTCGTTTAGCCACAGCTTAATACTTTAACTGTAGTGTCCGATTCAAGTGCTTGAGTAAACATTTCATTAGTGTGGCTATATCGTAGTTACATAGAGTGTTTTCTTATGTCCGTAAACGAAGGTAAAATGTGGGCTAGTGGATTGATCCCATGGCATAGGTGTCGTATATTTTGAATATGTTGCCCTCTGACATAATATAGTTCGCTGTAAAATTTCAGTTTTCCTCAGAGTGGGTAACAGAAAACTTTGAAACTAATTAATGAATTATTAAAATTGAACGAAATAAAGATGTCTCATCACAGAAGATCAATCCTACTAAATAAGTGTACAATTTGCTGTTTCATTAACCTGTATAACATGAATTATCAAATGATTCTTTGGTGCAATTGATTTATTATTTACATCGCAGCCAATGGTGCCTTTATTGCATTACTGGCAGCTGCAGATGGGATTGAGACACACGATTATGTCACCTGGGCCATGTCTCAGATAAACTATTTACTAGGAGACAACAATTATGGCATTAGCTATGAGATCGGCTTCGGATCGAAGTACCCACAGCATCCGCATCACAGGGGAAGGTGAGCAAATTTTCGTGTCTGCTAGAACTTGTTCAGTATCTTTGAAATCAGGTGGATGCATATTTGCCTAGACGTATTACCCCCCAAACAGTACAATGAACGGGTCCAAATTGTCAGGATTGTCACGAGAACGGTCATGAATAACAATAAACCAGTATCCTTATCAGTGAGGATTGCTATGTACAACATATTTGCACTCCATAAGGTTCTACATCAAAGCCGTGTAGATATGTGATAACATATTCAACATCAGATATTATCATGGATATTAAGAAACATGACGTAGAATTCTTGATACTATTGAACGTTCGCATCAAAGATATTCTTAACATTGCTTGCATTAAAACCTAACGAACGGATTAGTTTCTTTATAGCTTGCTTTTAGGTTGTTGTTGTTTTTGTGATTTATAGCTCTCTAAAACCTGTACGGTATTTTTCTTTCTCTTTTTCTATCATCGCATATCACCAAATTGTTATTTCGTAAAGGTTTGTCTGTATCAAATGTGTGAGACTGATTTATAATTTATATGCATTTTACAAGGAAGCCGCCGTTGTGATGGATTAGGTTGCACACAAAACTACAAGCATTCATGTTATATGTCAAACAGCAGCACAGTCACAGTTCTTACAATCCAAGCATCAAAATAAACAAAGTGAGTTGCAGCAACCATATTCTTGTTCAGTGAGGATGACTTTATTGTGAAGGAGTAGCTTAATAATAAAGATAGACACGATGATTATTTGTGTTATCAGTGCATGTCGTACAACAACAACGCAGTGCAGTTTTGCTGAACCTGGTCCAAATCCAAACGTTCTAAATGGAGCGCTGGTAGGCGGCCCAGATGCCCATGATCACTATGAAGATAGACGAGATGACTATGTCAAGAATGAAGTGGCATGCGATTACAACGCCGGCTTCCAGGGAGCGTTAGCGGGTAAGTTTAAAAACTAAGTAACGTTATTTAATACTTATCTAGCAGTTGTTAACAAGGAAATGTCAATTGTTCGTAATATGAAGTGCGATATTGCATCTACACTTCAAAGGAACGCAGAGTAAACAAAATGTATCTACTGATGTTGGAATAGTATATGCACCACAGCAATTTACATTTAAGGGAACAAATGAAAGACCAACCCTTCTTATCAAAAATGAATTTGGGAATCTTTTTGCAAATTAATTTATGGGAATAAACTTTGTAACTTTTCTTATTATTGAATTCCTGGCATGCTGGTAAAAAGTAAACTCTTTCTTTAATCCAACGTTTAATCAAAGTCTTGAAATTTCATCAGTGCTTGAGAATAGTTAGGTGTTGATATGAACTAGAGCTTTTATTATAATCTATATCTGGTGATAAAGGTTACGTAGTAAGTAATATGTCCGATATATATATATATATATATATATATATATATATATATATATATATATATATATATATATGCTAAACTATAACAGTTCCTTCTTTCTTTATGCAGGTCTGCTTCATTTTGCAATACATAACAATTTACCACCAGCACCCACTCCGAAATGTAGTCACCACTGAAAATCAGTCAATGTGTTCCTCCATATATGTTTATGACAATAAAGATGAGATTGAAGAGATCTTGACACTGTTTGGACTTGTGTTTAAGGGATAAAAATACATTTATCAAAATCAATTTTAAAATACGGATCAGGAGCGACCATGCGTAGGTTAATATTCATTATATGGAAATGTGTGTGTTTCAGTAGTAAGATGGAATAAGATTTATCAGCCGCTACTTCATTCTGCAATTTTGTAACCACATTATAATATAAAAGTACGTCAGTAGGAATTCACTTTAGATTGCTGTCTATTTCAGCTAGAACGGTTTTTAAGAAAGTACTTCGTAAGCATACATTTTGACAATTCTTAAAGGAGGACAATATAAGGGATGGACAAATTGACACATTGTATCCATGATTATCAGCGCGCATAACATGAATTAGAAATGATTGATGAAAATAATTTAAATACAAGTGTGATAGAGTGATCAATATATATATATATATATATATATATATATATATATATATATATATATATATATATATATATATATATATATATTCTTTGAAATATTGCCAAACATAAGTACAACAAAGTAAGTGGAAGAGACCTTAGTGAACACAGGCACGGTACTCGATAATCAAGCGAATGATTATACACAACGCACGTTTGTAGAAATCAGACGAAGAATCACGCAAACTATTAAAACTGGAAACAAATCAAGAGAGAATGGTTACTATAGTTTATGATATAGTGAAATAAAAGTTGGTGACAATTCATTAATGGACTTCAGGTTTTACAATAGCAAGCAGTATACCTTTTCATTGTCCTACATTGCAATTTAATGCGCCAGTTAACTTACACAATATAAATAATTAAAACCGGTGAAAACTATTACACAGAAATTACTGTTTTGCAAAAAATTAATTTTCTTTAAATTTCATGCGACATCCTAAACCTAATGAAATTGGCTTTATGAGCAATAACAATAACACAAAGTTAGGTTAACGCGGACCACATTGCAAGAAACTACATATCTCCCTGCTAAATTCAATTTTAAGATGGTAATGCAAAAATGTGGCTATTATCTCTCGACATGGCAAAACTAATGTTTCACCAGTACAGATGGTCCTATTCCACCAGCTGCGTTTCTCTGAGGTCGTGGTGTTGCTCAACAAACATGGTGTTTATATTAGTCAGTACTGTTGTTATGAAATGATTTTTCTCATATTAAACCTTCTTCTCATTTCTTGCTATGAAAAGGAATTACTCTTCAGCTAAGAAATGTCTTTGCCCATGGTGAGAGAGAGAGAGAGATAGAGAGAAGAAAAGAGTTCAGGATCTCTTAAAAGAGGTGTCACTCATAATGATGTAGATACGACTATATCTTCGGGATTATGGCCATGCGGAGGTACGGAATGCTGTAAGAAAAGACAGAGTCCCTCTGGTTCATCGACGAACGAACTTTACTCAAAAAATTGATATATACAATACTACATTCTAGAGATACGTCTAGAATCATTTATATTTAAAGTACACGAAATCAATATAAGATTACACTTTCCGTTCGTAATTACCAACTTTATACATTTGTATAATGTCTTCATTTTAGCAATATAATCCAGATAGTTAAATCTCGATTAACTTCATGATAGCCAAAGAGTAGAAAATTCCATAGTTGCGATTAATGCAACAATCATTTTGAAGAAATGTATTTTACTAAATTTAAAATAGAATACTAATTTGGAATAATTTACTAATCATTATTCTTTATTATTTAAAAATATCTTATTTACACATTAAATATGAACATGAAGTTGGTAGCATATTCGTCTTTTCCTAAAATAATTACCATGCATATAAATAGAAAGAACTCAGAAAAATGTTGCAAAAATGTTGACTTTACCGTTAAAATCTCAAAGATTAAACAGTGCATATCCTTTAAAGAAGTTACTAACACAGGCGATTCTTATCTGTCAGAAACTAATGTTTCTTTTGTTCGTTCGTTTCGAATCAGAATGAGGCTCCAGTCTCTCTTCACAGAAACTGTGTTGCAGACTTCACAAGACAGACAATTATGTCGCATCGACTTAGTTTACTTGTAGCTTACTTAATCAAGAGAATTTTAGGAATCTGCCAGCTCGGCAACCCACCGAGCGTAGGTTTTAGCTGACCCTAGGATACAAGAGAAATGTATAGCACAAGAGATTTTTGCACCTGTTCTTAATTGCTCTAGCTTTATGAAATACAGTTGTAGTGCAGAAGCAGATCTCGATATATTTTAGTAGAAAATTACTTTCAATATAATTTAATGACAATTACCTTTAATACAATTTTGAGAAAATATCAATTTAATTACATTTGCTTAAAACTTCTGTCCTAATACTGTTAATTTATTTAAAACAAGGCCCAAATTAAATTCATATTTTGCTTAAATATTGTAACAACGCAATATTTTCATAGTTTTGTTACCGTCTTGATTGTGGCATTGAGGAAAGTTTAGGTCCGTTTTCGAGCAATGGGCAATGACGAAATGACGCAATTTGTCTAGCAGAGACACAGGCTAGGAGAGGGAAATATTTTACTTTGATTTTCTTCTGCTCACCTAACATGCGCATATTTGAAAGCCAGATTATTGAAAAATCATACAATATGGTCGTAATATTAATCAGTCTTCAAAATTGTGAATATCCAGAAGGTCATGAGAGTCATGAAATGATTACATATATATATATATATATATATATATATATATATATATATATATATATATATATATATATATATATATGTGTGTGTGTGTGTGTGTGTGTGTGTGTGTGTGTGTGTCAAACCCACTTCGATGCTATAAGTGTCAGAAAAATGGTCATCAAGGCTACAGATGCTAAACAACCAAGCATGTGCCCGATGCGGAGATCTTCTCATCGCATTGCGTCAACTGTGGCAAGAGCACCACGCCAATTCCAAGGATTGTAAAATCTGGAAACAAGAAAAGGAAATACAAACGGCAAATTACACTTCTAACATTCCTTATCAAGAGGTCAGAAAGCTTGTTTAGACTAACACGTCACTTCCTGGTACAGATTTCTCCACTTTAGTGAAGGACAAACCCGAAATAACGAAGGACGCTAAATCTCATACGAACTCACCTGATTCGTTATCAAGTTTGAACACGCGACATTTCAAAGCAAAATCACGGTATCTACTCAAACAACATTCAAATATACACCACCTAGGAAACCACCAAACAGTAAAAGAAGATCTCAATAAAATAGGCAGCCGAAGGAATCAGATGACCAAATTAAACTATATAATATGTTTGGAGACATCGAGGCCATGGATGAAGAAGAAACTGCACCATGTGCGCAAGGTGTCTCCAGACCTACTACTAAAACGTTCAACCCAACACTTCCTCCATAAAATTAACTTCATAGATTACCCACGAGAAAGGTCTAAGTAATCTCTATAATCTCCACATTAAACCTATAATCAAGAACACCATACAATGACACTGTCGAGGACTTAAAACCAACTACAAGATATTCTTCTACTTTTAAATAAACATGATCCTGCTGTACTATGTTCGCTAGAAATATTCTTGAAAGATATGGACAACATCACGCTTAAAATTTACTCCCTGCTTAACTTTAAAAAGGTTGATAGAGCCTCATGAGAAGTTTCTGTTGTTGTAAAGAATAGGACCTCTCATAGCGTCATTCCATTAAACACAAATGTGCTAGCAATTGCTGTAAGCGTCACTCTATATCGAGTGATTACCTTTTGTTCTATTTGCATACCACCAAACAACAACCGACAATCAAACGAATCTGACAACCTTGTTCAACGACTGTCTCCGCCAATTCTTGTACTCGGGGATTATAATGCCCATACTATTTTATGAGGATCAAATCATAGAAGTAACAGAAGCCAAAGAGTAGAAGATTTCATTTCTAGATACGATTTGTGTCTATATGACAATAAATCTCTGACGTATTTCCAGCCAGGAACGGGTATGTACACGTTTATCGATTTGACAATTTGTTCTCCTTCGCTGCTTTTGGACTATGATTGGAATGTTGATGTTGACCTTCACATCAGTGACCACTTTCCGATCACCCATAAAAATATTGATCCTACAATTAATGATGCAATACCAAAATGGAATTTAAAGAAAGCCGAAAGGGTAATGAATCGAACACTTTGGTAATGTAAAAGCAGGCTAAAAGGGAAACCGTTTGTAAAGTTAATGACGCTATTTAGCCTTTTATTTCTGTTTTAATCGAGATTGCAGACGAATCCGTTCCCAAGTCATCAGCGAACTGTAAAAGAACCCCAAAACTCTGGTTTATTAAATAATGAAAAGAGGTCATTAGACAACGCCGAGAAGCACTGTAAATAGTCCGACGCCAGACAATTTGAGCAAGTACTGTATTCACCGGGCCAAAAGCTCCCCGCACGATCAAAGAAAGCAAAAAATCATCAGGAAAGAAATATGTTTCTTCTTTAAATTCTCGTTCCTCAATAGAGCAAGTTTGGGACACGATAAGTAACATAAATGGAAAGAGAAAACACAATTCATTCTTAAATCTTAAATTAAAGAATTATACGTGCTGACTGTTTCTCAAAACGTTCCTCACCATCTAATTATTCCGAAGATTAAAATATCAAAACGAAAAGTCACGTTTAAAATTCACATCCAAATAACCAACTATTCTCAATATTGTAGCTTATAAAGGCTTCAAACAAGGCCCATGACACAACCGCTGGTCCTGACGAAATACATTACCAGTTTTCCAAACACCTTCCAGAACCATCGTTAGTATCTCTTTTAAAAATCTTTAATGATGTGTGGATTACTGGTAATGTACTTATGGTTTGGAAAGAAGCAACAACTAGGTAAAGACTGAAAAGATCCTACCAACTATAGCCCATTAAACTGACGAATTGTGTGCGTATAACAATGGAACGAATGATCAATTCTAGGCTTGTATGGTACTTGGAGACTAATAATCTACCGGGTAATATCTCCTATTCAAAGTGGCATTTGATATGGCCGCAGCACCAATGGCAATCTTGTTAGATTGGAAACATTTATCCATTTAGCTTGTATCAAGAAGGAACATTTAGTAGCGGTTTTCTTTGATTTATAAAAGGCCTATTGGACGCCATGGATTTACGAGATACTAAATGACCGCTCGATATGGGTCTAAAAGGGCCATCTGCCGTCTTTTATATCCAGCATTATCTCAAACATGGAATTATATGTACGAGTGGGTTCTACCCACGCTGATATGTACGAGAGATTGGTATGCCTTAGGGCATTATTGTATCTATAAAACTTTTCAACATCACCAATAATAGCATCACCAAATGTTTGGCTCCTGGTGTGGATTGTTTTCTATAAGCTTATGATTTCTTAATGTGTTACCGATCAAAGCGTATGCATACAACTGAAAGGCAGCTACAATAAAATATAAACAATACTAAAATTGGGCCAGAGACAACGGTTTCAAATTTTTTCAGTAACAATTAGCATCTATGCATTTACGAAGACACCGCGACAAACCTAAGCTCACGCTAGATGGTACACCAATATCAGTTGGTGAAGAAATTTCTAGGTATTATTGTCGACAAAATCTAACCCTCATTCCACGCATACAGAACTTGAAAGCTAAATGCTTGCAATTTCTAGATTTACTTGAAGTTGTTGCTCACACTTACTGGGGTGCTAACAGAAGAGTCATCCTCAATTTATATATAACGTTTATTCGGTTCAACCTGAACTATGGCTGCGTTGTTTATGGTTCAGATAGTCATCTGTGAAGACGCTTGACCCAATTATCATCAAGGAATACGAGTTGATAAGTGAGCATTTAAGTCATCCCTATCTGAATGCCAACTCACTGAAGCAAACGAGCCTTCTTTATCACATGGTAAAAATTGCTTTCCGCACAGTATACCCTCAAATTAGGATCAAATCCTCTCAACCCTGCTTTCTCAGCTGTATTTCAGCGAAAATAAAAAACATAATACGAAATTAAACAAAATGTATTACCTTGCTTTGGCATTAAAATATCATCCAGCCTTGACAGTACAAAAAATTGATCTTTCTAAAATTCAGAAAACTGGCAGTTCCAAAACACTACCTGGCTGCTTGAGCACCCAAAAGTATGTGTTACTCTGCATGATGAAAACACAATCTGAAACAAACCCTTCCATCTTCCACAACTCTTATCATGAACTCCTCACAGAATTTAAAAATTTCATAAGAATTTATACTGACGGATCAAAGGATGATGATACGGCTGATTCAGCTTTCGTTAGGGGAAAACAGACAACAAACGTTCGCTTACCAAAAGGGTACATCGATTTTTTTCAGCCGAAATCAGAGTAATAGACCTCTCTCTGCAATATACAAATGCAAACTTATTTTAAGCAGCATAGTTTTCTCCGACTCACTACCGGTACTTCAGTTACTACGCAATAGAAAACTGGAAAACTCAGTACTAGCCAATATTCTCATCAACAATACTAAGCAGAGAACGTCCCACAATATAGTATACTGCACGTTACCTAGCCATATTGGTATTACATGTAAGGTAAAAGCAGATCGGGCTGCTAAAATGGCCCTATCCCAAGAACCGTCTGAATTTAAAATACCGTATATCGGTTTTCAACGTAGTATCAAAGAATCGTTATGTCAGAAGTGGCAAGCATTATGGAATAATGATGTGAATAACAAAATTGCATGCAATCAATCCAACCCTAGGACAATGGACTCCTTCCTACAGAACAATTCGTAGGGAGGAGGAAGTCTTTGCAAGAATTGGACTTGATCATACTTATATAACCAACTCCCACATGCGTAATGTATATACCGTCCTTTATATTCAATGACTTTTCATCTCAATATTTATTAACACACATTTTACATTCCCAGTTGATCGGGAAACTTTATATATTACCCTTAATATCTTGTCGTTTTGCTATTAACTATCTGATTTCATTATCGCTGATTGAGAAGGAACCTTTTATCTCTTTAAATTGTCCTACATAAAACCTTTTGTATGGCGCTAAAAAGCATAACAGCGCTGATGTGCTGTAAAAATACGATCCAACTATCATTCTTAAGTTTTATTGTTTCAGGATATATCAATATTTTAATTTTATCATTGCGTCCATTAAGTCAAGTAAGTAAATCTTCCCTTGTTTATTATAGCGTTGTGTCGATCAAGCCCAAATAAATAATTTTTTTATTAGCTTCATGTACATCAAGCCCACGAAAATAACTCTTCCCATGCTCTACAGAGGCTGTGTTCGGCTTAATTGCTGCCTAATTTTGATATATATCTGTCATGAGCACAATAATTAGTTTAAACTTTACTTCTTTAGAATTGTTCTTTTGGTTCTGATTTGTAACATTATTTAAGCTATGACAATGACTGAGACTTTAAGTTAAGTTAATAATTGGTCATTTATATTTTTGAATGGATACATATTATCCCTTTAATAGTGTATACGAACCCTTAAAACTCAATAAGGCATTATTTGGTTTTCAGTCAGCATGAGCGCATTCTTGCGATACATGTCCTTTTGCTGATAAAATAGTTCAGTGATAAAACTTTCATAAAACACATAGGTTTCAGAGCTTAATAGTTTGTATGGTTCGAGAATAATGTTCAAAGATGAATGTAAATAATAGTTTTAGACCTTTATTAAACACGTTTTAGGTCATTGAGGTGCCAACAGTGTCTCGAACATGAATTAAAATAAAAGAAATTTCAGGCCATTAGCCGCGAGTGTTAAAATGTAGAAAAGGTTGGCGTGTGAGAGAACATCCAATTTTTGTATTCCTTTTATAACTCAGTGTCTAGTCTTAAGACGATGTATATCTAAACTATGCCAACCTTAAAAGAAACTGCATTTAGTTCCATAATTATCTTATTATTGTAGATATACACAATAAATATATTTTGAAGTTTGTATGGTGTCTGATACATTCGCTTGTTTTAATTAGGCACACCATTTGTTATGGTGCTTTTCTTAAAACAGTGAATGCTGGAGATTATATGGATCATGCTCATTGTCAATTCCACTTGGCAGTCAGTGAATTACTAAATCCTGAAATTATTTCAAGATAAAGCACAGCATATTAATCTGTAAAGCATTGCTGATCGTAAAATGAACCAAACCTGTGGAAAGATAGAAACATGAATCAGGCATAACATGTTCTATGTGGCGTACGCACGCTGCCAAAACCAAATACGAATTATTTATATACCAAATATGAGAGACTCATTTCCGCTTCATTTTAGATTAATAGCTGAACGATCAATAGCAAACTCTAAATATTAACATTTTTTCTCATATTGATAAAATAAGCAAGGAGACACAGATGGTACAACCTTACTTGTAAGCAAGTTACTGACCTTATATATTAGTGTTTTGAACATAATTGCGGGATTGTTTGTTCGCTCATTGGTTTATTGGTATGTATGCTTAGAATGGTAAGTCCTGCAATATACCTGGTAACTTCGATAAAATAATGTTTATAAATCAAACTTGTACGTAAAACTCATTAATCCCTTCTTATCACTCTATAAAGACTTTCCTGTTTAAACGGAACTGCCTTTGCATTTGAATAAAATACGAACTACCGTTGCATTGACTAAAATAGCATACATTCAAAAAGCATCATCAAAGAGTAATATATATATATATATATATATATATATATATATATATATATATATATATATATATATATATATATATATATATATATATATATATATATATATATATATATAACGTGTTTCTTTCTAATTAATCAAATCAAACGCTTCGCAAGATAATATCAGAAAGTTTGCCATGGTAGTATCAATCTCGCAATAAATGGATCCGAAAAATGTGTATCAGCTGTGTGCAACTTGAGGTTAGATATAAGAGATTTTCAATCCGAATATATAACACGGTACAGATATTAATGACCGTAACATTTTTTTTGTCTCACACACACTGTAACATAAAAGAAATGTCATATAATCTTGATTTCCAATTTTCAGAAATTATTTACACTGTTGAGACAGGTCATTGTCGAGCGCGACACCTTTAAATCCACTCGTTTAGTATATTCTTTGCAGTTAACTAAAACCGCAGACTTGATGTTTGCCGCATCTGTGTCATCTCGAATGAAGAAATCCAACTATTTGTCAGTGTCACTAAATGAGAACAACCGAACCACACGGATGTGTGCTAAGCAAAGTGTTGCTGTACCCCCAGGGTAATGAAAACAGCACAATTACGCAATGAAGTGTTCTTTGTATCCAATGAAGTTTCCAACTAAACTAGTGCTATGTTGCCGTAAACGAATTAATGTGTGAAATAAGTACATTTGTAAGAAAGCAATCTTATCGAAATTTGATGTTTTAAACTTTTGTGAGGAAACAGATATTGCTTGTCTTCATTGCATTTCTCCATATATGTACTAGATAGTTGATCTATTTAACTATCTCATTCACATACACACTACTTAGATTAAAATACATTTACGATGCTTAACATCAAATGCCTTATTGAAAATGAAATGTCTTCGTTATTTTAAAGCTCAGACGTACCATGAGTGTCTTAGTCTTAAGTATGTTATTCATTAAATTATTGGCATCACATTCACAGATAGCATTGGTTATGTTGCATTTAGAATAAATAATTACATTCACAGATAGCATTGGTTATGTTGCATTTAGAATAAATAATTACATTCACATATAGCATTGGTTTGTTGCATTTAGAATAAATAATTACATTCACAGATAGCATTGGTTATGTTGCATTTAGAATAAATAATTACATTCACAGATAGCATTGGTTATGTTGCATTTAGAATAAATAATTACATTCACATATAGCATTGGTTTTGTTGCATTTAGAATAAATAATTACATTCACAGATAGCATTGGTTGTGTTGCATTTAGAATAAATAATTACATTCACAGATAGCATTGGTTATGTTGCATTTAGAATAAATAATTACATTCACAGATAGCATTGGTTATGTTGCATTTAGAATAAATAATTACATTCACAGATAGCATTGGTTGTGTTGCATTTAAAATAAATAATTACATTCACAGATAGCATTGGTTATGTTGCATTTAGAATAAATAATTACATTCACAGATAGCATTGGTTATGTTGCATTTAGAATAAATAATTACATTCACAGATAGCATTGGTTATGTTGCATTTAGAATAAATAATTACATTCACAGATAGCATTGGTTGTGTTGCATTTAGAATAAATAATTACATTCACAGATAGCATTGGTTATGTTGCATTTAGAATAAATAATTACATTCACAGATAGCATTGGTTATGTTGCATTTAGAATAAATAATTACATTCACAGATAGCATTGGTTGTGTTGCATTTAAAATAAATAATTACATTCACAGATAGCATTGGTTATGTTGCATTTAGAATAAATAATTACATTCACAGATAGCATTGGTTATGTTGCATTTAGAATAAATAATTACATTCACAGATAGCATTGGTTATGTTGCATTTAGAATAAATAATTACATTCACAGATAGCATTGGTTGTGTTGCATTTAGAATAAATAATTACATTCACAGATAGCATTGGTTATGTTGCATTTAGAATAAATAATTACATTCACAGATAGCATTGGTTATGTTGCATTTAGAATAAATAATTACATTCACAGATAGCATTGGTTGTGTTGCATTTAAAATAAATAATTACATTCACAGATAGCATTGGTTATGTTGCATTTAGAATAAATAATTACATTCACAGATAGCATTGGTTATGTTGCATTTAGAATAAATAATTACATTCACAGATAGCATTGGTTATGTTGCATTTAGAATAAATGATTACATTTTACACAACTGAGTACCCATTTTGGTACAAGTAAAGTTTTATAAACCGAATGAATAATGACTGTTGGCTTTGTCATCCAACACAAACTTTTATTTGTTGAACTCAATAAACATTTTATTTTCTGCTGAGACTATTGCTTCTTTATATTGCACCCGTGTAACATTCAAGACTGGTTAGCGTATTTCGAGAGATAGGTAGAGAATAAATCTTAATGATTGTCTTAGGGACAACAAACGGTCGTCCTAACAGTAATTAGGCATATTGATTTTCTGCGATTAATTTTGAGAAATTCCGTACTAACTTACTTTGAGAATTTTAAGGTAATCTGAAGAAAACAACGTGTGTAAACCAAATGTTTTTACCTACATGTGTTATCCGTATGTTAAAATTATAAATATAATGTGTCAAAACCACCTAGCTACAACTTCATTGTTCGCATAAATTTAGAAAATGTGCAGGGAATAAAATATATATATTCACACTACAATGTTGAATTTCAAATAGTTCGTATGCAAATGAATAGCTGGTGCGTATTCTGTACGTCATGTTGCATCCATTCAACAGGCATCGATATTATAAAACTATTCCAACATGAAGTCTGGGCTTATGATCAAATGTTAAGCATTTAAAACACTTTGGCCATATTAAATGTACGTATGTGATTTATCTCGTAGTACGCAACACATACGCTCGACTGTCAATAATGTAGATTTAAAGAAGCAAACTTTACATTCAAAAAATATAATCTCTTTCAATTTCGAAGCTATTTGAAACATAACTTTTTATCTTATCTGCATTCGATTTAAGTGACTTTCCTGAAAGAACTATGTCGGACTCTCAAAGTTTTAATAAATACATGTTTCCTCCCAATTCCTAAATATCCTTATTGCATCAAAAAGTGAATTTTGGTATCATTTCTTCCAACGCTTTAAATAAATGAATAATTACTAGTTCTCTGAACTCACCGCTAAATCCCCCTAGAAGGCGAAACTGTAATTGCATTCTACCTCATTTTTGACAAAATCCCCTCTTCTCTCGTTATAATTTCCTTGGTTATCGGGGCCTCCTACGAATGCCCCCTTCAAGAGATTAGGATTGGGACTAGGATCACCAGCATTGCACTGTGTAGTTGTAGTGGGACAAGAGCTTGTGAACAAAATACAACAAAATATTGGTCTTTATTATCGCTATATTGTGAATAATTTTGACACATTTACACCCAAATGCTAAGACACTGGTAGGTCTTAGAGCATATGTTTAGATCATATCGTTGACTCCTCGACAGAGAACACTGCCTGGAGGCGCTTAAAATATGCCAAAATTAAATGGAGTCATTCTTATAGACAAATTTTTATCCAACCTTCTGGACCTTTCTACGGCCAAGAGTACATATATCAAAAAAATTTAGTTAAAAGTTCGCTACCACTGTTGTTGCTTTTGATAAAAATAGCTCGTGTGCATTATTGTACTGTACATCGATGACAGCTGGGATGGACTGAGAAACTGTTGCGAGAAAGCGTCATGTAACTTTGGCTTTGAGGTTGACCCAATGTTGAATTTGAGGTTGTTCTCAGCCAGTCAAAATTAACATTAAAACATTTAGACATTTTCAGATTGAAAGGGCGTTAATATCAGGTCTACATCAACTAGGCGAATGAAAAATTCGCCAAATCGACAGCTGAATGACGAACTAAGATCTCTCCGTATGACAAACTCAGTGATGCTACATCTTGCTAAAATAGCAGAGGAAACTCGACGAAAGGCGAAGAGGTTCGGTGAAAATACGTGGAAAACGTGTCGAGACCGCGAACAATATGAAACTAGAATTCTACAGAATGCAGTTTCTCACGTTCGACCTGTGCAGTCATCGAACCGTATCTAAAGTGCAAAAACTTAAATACGGAACTGTCGTCACCATCGCCATCGAAAACGTGATACGTATGACTCACCAACTGCATGCACGAAATAAGCCTTATTTAATATTACACTAAAGACTGTGTTGAAAAGCCACCTCTTGAAACCTAATTTGATACGTGAATTCTTTATAGTTTCTAAAGTGAGCTTAAAACTCTTTTCGACGATATATTATACTTAATTTGAACAATGCGCAACGTCATATTTCTCGAGTTTGTCGTTCGGCAAAGTATCACATCGGAGTATCTGTCGATCTGCAAAATATCGCATCATCGAGTTGTTGTCCATCCGCTAATGTCATGTCCATTCCCAGTCTCAAAAGCTGCAATGATCTCCACGTCTGGCCTTGCAATTTATTTTAACAATGTTTAAATATACCACGGAGTCACAATAGTTTTTTTGAATACTGTTGACAAATGTAAAACAACAGCTTTTACCACATAAGTCGACAAAGACATTTTCTTTTCAAGATTTAGAAACAGAAATAAATGTCCTTTCAAGATCTTTCCATACATTAAGATTGCATGCAGATTCATTATACTGTACCTACAGTGAGTCAAGAGATCGATCGCAGACGATGTGTGCGCGTCATCCGTGCAAGGCGTTATAGGGAGTGATAGTGAATTTGGCCTGGAAGCCACCGTTCCAATGATTGGTCATGGTGACGTCGAAAGCTGCCACAGAAGAATTCACTGTCACAAGAACTGCTAACCACATGCTGCGAAATTAACAATATCTCTATATGATCCGAAACAAATCCATATAACAGGAGTAATGCTTTCCTAATAGATTCATATAAAGTAGTTTAACACGTAACAAAGTACATTTAAAGCGCGTGCATGTACCATTTAGTGGGCATTTGGCTGCAAATGTCACCTCCACTAAATAATATACTGAATTGCATCAATCTGTTATTGATGAAAAGTAATGAACTAATGCATTTTTAAAAATATAATGTTTTTAAATAAACTAGCGGATGGAAAAATTCTGTACTGTTTTGTTTTTCGCAAAACGTTTGGCACATATTACACAAAGTGCTTTAAATTAATAAGACAATATCGTTATTAAACGGCAATAAAATGTTCAAACGTTAGACAATATCGTTAATAGACGGCAATGAAACGCTACAAAATAGACAATATAGTTAGCAAAAGGCAATACAATGTTCGAAAATTAGACAATATATTTGTAAACTGCAACAAAACATTCAAAAATTAGTCAATGTCGTTTTGTTAACAGCAACTGAATGTTAAAAAATTAAATAATATCGATAATATACGGTAAGTGAATGATCAAACATTATACACTTTCGTTAATAAACATCAGTATAGGGTTTACAAATTAGACAATATCGTTCGCAAACGGCAATAAAAATATTTAAAAACATTAGACAATATCGTTAACATGGGGCAATTAAACTTTCAAAATTCAGACAATATCGTTAGTAAATGGTATAGCTATAAAACGTTCAAGTTGTTTTGCAATTGCCACTAACACATGTATTAAGATCGAAATTTGGTGAAACCCGGAATATAAGTTTAAATCTGACAGGCTATAAGGAAAATTAGTACCCTTCCACACCCCGTCAATTATCCCACCACCGCAACCAGCGAGCGGTAAATTTTCACTGGTAAATTAGTCAATAGCCCATATTAATATTACCACACAGTCAATAACCCTTTCTGGTTAATTAATAGGAATAACTCTAATATAAATATGACTAAAACTAGAGGAGACCAATGGTTAAAAACTTGGTTGCTCTCAGTGTTTCAAAATTGAAGCAAACAAACTATTGTGAACATTAAATTAGATTACTGGAGAATTTTTTTCATTATTATTTGTTATCAATAACACATACTACACATATAAACTGCAACAACATTTTAGCGACTTGACTATGCCCCCTGTGAATATGCCACTGAAAGGTCAAACCTACAGATCATTCTAGTTGATATAGAACCTCATTTTCCTGACTGAATCGATCGCGGCCCTATATATTTACGTTAAGCGAGTCTTATCAGAATGCACTTAGACGGTTCATTTTACACAGGTCACCGTCAGTTTAGAACATGCACTCGTGAGTTTTTATTGTAAGACAAAATTAAAAATCACAGTCATTTTCGACATTATTCGGGAAAACAAACCGAAATAAAACTTTAAGCCCGAAGGATGTCAATGTTTTCTATATTTAGCATGAAATGGCAGCAGTAATGATCCTGATAGTCTATCTCTGTATCTCTGTCTGTCTGTCTGTCTCTGTGTGTGTGTGTGTGTGTGTTTGTGTTTGTGTCAGTAATATCATAACATATTTTTGTTACAGTTCGAGTTTAAAGCATTCTGACCCATGGTTGCGACCTCACCCCACTCAATCCCATGCGAGAACGTTAACATCAGGCGCCTATGCCAGACTATAATCTTGGGTTGGAGTTGTTAAAGGCTCTAATCTATTCTTGATCAGGAAGTAAACAAAACCGCTGTTATCATACTACTTGTAATGTTAACTAGTGCAACGTGACAAGTACATGCACAAGTGGATACATGAAGACGTAAGTAAATATATACGTGAATACATGTGCGAAGACATAAGTGAAGATATACATGAAGACAAACGTGAACACGAAGACATACATGAAGATATACGCGAAGACATAAGTGAAGCTACACACAAATATACATTATTTGTATAACGCCCGCATAATCAAGCAACCGGAGAACAACATAATCGGTTAACCGACCAGACGCACCATCCGGTTTGTGAGTTTCCTCATCCAGTCAGTTCTTCCTCGACCTTTTTCATTGCGTCACCAAGCAATTCTTCTGTCAACCGTTTTTCGTTCCCTTTTTTCCATTGTTGCTTCACAAAATGCTCTATGAAGTTTGCATTAAAGCGCCCGGCTACTGCTCTAAATAGTACAAGTCTTAAGATCTTTTGTAATGGTATCACAATATTTTCATCATTGTTGGTATTTTATTATCCAGCGTTGTCTTCCATGACATTCATTTCATTCATTATTTGTGGAGATTATCAAGTATGAGCTGATATTTCTTACCCATATAAAATGTTTTCATTGACATAATACAATCAATTATGGGATGTATATATTATTTGTCTATACCAAATATATATATATATGGATAGAATAATATCACTTATAGACTGTTAGATCTCTCTGGCTGATGCCACATCTATAGCTGGCCAGTATTTGAGAGCATTCCATATCTGATATAATGTACTTGTGCTGATTCATAACGTTACATCGAGTATGGCTTGGCAATTGTTCTGCGACCGTTTTGTGTCGCCTTGAGAACTTCTGAGTAGACATGTATTCGGGAATGCAGCCGTAGCTAAATTATTTTACCAGCGCTTCCAGTCACATTTTTTAATACTGATATGGCTCCAATAACGATTCCGAGTGTGTGCCTATAATAGTTGCAGTAGTTACGATTTGCCACACCCGGAGAGACACAAATTGTATTCATAACCACACAAACGAGTTTGTATTTTACAAGTAGCCCGGTTTTCTTGGTGTTTTCATCTTTCAGTGGTTGTTCCGCTTCGATTATTTTCTCGCGTCTGTAACACTGAAGGTATATCCTACTTCTTCAATTAATAGTATGATCGCGAAGCAAAGTTACTAGACAATCTTGCCTTTTCAGGTATAACACGCACGCGCTCTTCTAACCAATGACTCATATTACAGGTATAGCCGTCATAAAAATATTGAAAATCTTTTCCTGAGGAATATTTAATTTTCAGGCGACTGTGCGTTCTGCGTTCCTAGCACCTGGTTCAAATAGAACCAAACCGACATTACATATTGGTGTAAATTGTATAATGACTCAAACAATTTTTCTAGTCTTTGCTTCAAAACTGTTACACTGACAAATGGGTACGTGCAGAGTAACATTCAATATATTTCTCTTCTTGGTTCAGTCAATGTTGCTGCAATATAATTGTCGGTGGAAGAAACTTCGTTGAATCTGACAATAAATTCAACTTCATCCGCGTACAAACAATCCTGGAGTGTTGTCATACATGGCAGTACTGTCAGCGACCAGATAGTTTCAGGTGTTAATGATATAACGCCAAGTAGATTCCGCAACCTCATCAGCATGGTCCAAATCCGTCATTTATATTTCATGACAAATTTGATCTTGAACACAAACAACAAAACCAGTTAACTACCCGTATGGATAGATGTGTAATGCTTGCAGCTGAATTACATTTTTGGCGACTAATGATACTGACATTGTATATGTGAAAGGTTCTGCAATTTCTTCGGGATTGTTACCTATCATTCGTGGACCAGGCTGATTGTCTGCAAAAAATAAATGTTATTGAAGTCACCCATTACAATAACCGGGTTGAATGAATAAATAAGATCTAAATTCGCGTACTGTGAAATTATGGTTAATCAAAATCATATACATTAATAAAAACGAGTTGAAAAGTCGTTATTACATTATCAGCTTTATTATTCTCCTTCATTGGGCAACTGTTTTAGGTATGGTCTAAATTCAGTTACTGCGCATGATTGTGAGGGTGCCTCTGCGATCTTTACAGTCAGAATATGCGTTCAAGCTTTTTCTTCCCAAAATAGTAGATTCAACCACCGTCACATATTTTGATCTTTTTCGAGAGTTTTGATCCCTGAATTTATTAGAACCTAAAAATTGGCCTTGACATTTAATGTTTTGAATTTAATGAAGCTATCTGTAAAGCTGTTTCTTAAAATGGTTGAAAATAACTTAGGTGATTAGCCTATTGTTATCGGTATACATAAATGATGTATATCGGGCTTACTTTTAAAATACACCGGCAGTACATATTTCAAAATAATCCTATTTACTATGAAAATTCATTTATATGATGTCCGATGAAGTCATCGTTTGATCATGAGCACTCCAATATTTAATGTTATTGGATTTTTAATAGTATGGTGTTTGAATAGGTTTACATTGGAAGCTAAATTAGTACCATTAACAATATGGAGAACATCAAACCTACAGTGGTTCCATATAGGCATGTAAAATTAACTTTACTGTAAACAAGTAACAGTCTAGAGTAATGGTGCACAACAAAATTATTACACGAACAAATGAAATTAATGAACGATGGCACAATAAGTAAACTTAAAACTAGATATGTAAAAAGTTCAAAACAAACAAAGATTGAAAAATGAAATTAGCAAAACATATTTCAGAAGAATGTACAAATGTAGAAATCAATATTTCAAGTCAACAGTACTATTAAATTACAAACTAGGTATTGGCAAAAACAAATACAAATTTAAACCAAACGTGAATAAAATACAAGTTAGCAATGAGGCAGATATTCCGCTCGTGTACTGACACTTTCAATAGGAATGCTTTTGGGGTTAGGTCTTAAATGAAATGTGGAGGAAAATGTTCATAAATAAATATTTCAGCGGAAGACCTACTTTCTTAACTTTATAATTTATGAATGGTATGGCGGATTTTAAGAATTACGCGGAAAAGATGAAAGGTTCATGCATGTGATTTTCTCTCAACTTATTGTGTAAATCAAGGATAGTGATAAACAGCTATATCCTTGATAATTTTTCGTCGTAAGCTGGAAATGAACACGAATATATGTATCAGTTTTAATAAACACAGAAACTCCAAAGTAAGTATATTTCTTAGTGAAATAATGTCATGGATCACAGTGGAAATGTTATCTTTCCATGCGGTGAACGCGTGTCATTGTCAAAGACATATCATCGACCTTAATCTATTTATAATTTACTTACTTTCTGGTTTTGCTCAACATAATGGTGGGGACCACGTAACCTAAGCCAAAAGGTACCATACGATAAGACGAATTTGATCAATATTACATATTTATCGGTGGAACCTGTAGCGATTGGTAATATGAATCTGTATAGCAGTTTGTTGACAGTTAAGATAAGCTAAATCAAAGAAAATATAGGTTCGACAAAGAACTTAAAATAGTTTATTTAAAGTCTTAATTACAAATACAACTTCAAAACCAATATCATATAAGCAATGTTTATATACTTAAAACAAAAATCAGTACAGAAAAATGGACTATAAACGTACATTGAAACACGGTATTACTCGTAAATATATGCAGTAAGATTGTTTAAAAGAAACTGTTTCTGTCTAAAGTGGACACATAAAAACACATAGGTTCAGAAAAAAGCTGCTTATCTAAAAATTAGCTATTCCACATCAACAAAATATATTGTCCTAACAGGAGAGAGTGAGTGCAAATTCGGAATGCTTCTGTAAGTGTAAATACATACATACATACATACATACATACATACATACATACATACAGGTTAATCATTCTGGCACGTGATGTTGACAACTTCTAAGGTTTCCTGAGTGCCAATTCGAGATATCGAGCCTTTAAACCTTTCCACGAATCTTCTCCTGGTATCCCATTTTTAAATTGTTTATTAGCTACCATCCTTTTGATAATGTGGCGGTCTTTATCAACAGCTGCTTCATGGTATTCCCAAATCCTGTTGACGATGCTTTCACTGATTGTGCAATAATCCCTTCTTCAAACTTTGCCGTTATAACCTGAGGTCGTCCTGGTTTTGACCCCGACAGGTAACGATCAGTTACAACAAGTTCAACTAATGTCGTTTTAGGGATTTCATATTTCAAGCTGGCTTTCCTATAGCTCAAACCAGCTCTTACTGCTCATAGAGCGGCTTCTAAATCTTTACATGCATACAGTATATTCTTTTTCTTCATCTGAATTCTCTTTGGCATCCTGCAAGAGTTTAAGCTAATAAACAGATAGACAAAATCAGACCCATACATACATGTATACACACACACACATACATACATACTACATACATACATGCATACATACATACATACATATATACATACATACATGTAGACATACAGACAGACATGTCGTTCGTCCGTCGAGTCGACGAGGAGAACTCTAGTCATCCAAGGGTTGGAGAGGTTGGTACTGTTTTGTGCGTGCGCATGTGGCTGATGAGGCCAATCCTTGCACGGAATGTTCGTTTGCATAAGGGAAAAGGGATGAGTGGGACATCTCTAGGAGGGTTGACGGCACGCGCTTTTCTGCTTGCCTCTTCAGCTCTGCAGCTACTGTCCTGTTAGATTCGCACATCTTGGAGCCTTTGTGCAAGGAGGAACGTCAAGTGACTGCATCGCTTGCTCCCAGGAATCAGGGTTTATGTTGAACGCTTTCAATGCAGCATTCAAATTGTCTTTGCAGAGTTTGATCTGACCTCCGTGAGATCGCTGTCATTGCTGTAGCTCGCCACAGAAGTGACTTTTAGGCAGCCGGTGGTCATGCATGACTACAACATATCCCGCCCTGCATAGCTGGGACTGCATCAAGATGGTGTGAATGCTGGGGAGACCTGCTTATGCGAGTACCTCATTGTGTGGAACCTTGTCTTGCCACCTAATGTTGAGAATTTTCCTGGGACGTGTGGTTTGAACGTGGTCCAGCTTCATGGCGTGGCGTTGGTAGACCACGATTCGCAAGCGTAAAGTACTATGGGGAGCACAACTGACCAGTAGACCTTTAGTTTGGTCTGGATTCTGATGCCTCTTTTATTCCAGACGTTGGCATACAGTCTGCCGAACGTTGCGCTAGCTCTGGAAATACGGAGCTTCACCTCGTGGTCAATAGTGACGCTTTGTGACAGTGTGCTGCCAAGCTAGGTGAAATGGTTCACTACGTTGAGTTTTTGACCGTTGACGATGATTTTGGGCTCAACACAGGGCTTTCCAAGGGCCGTCTGATGCAGGACTTCAGTCATCAGCGAATACGAATTCCCTGATGGTGTTTGACATAACTTTGGTTTTCTCTTGAATCCTCCTGAGGTTGAACAGTTTTCCAACTGTACGGTACCTGATACCGACTCCAACATCTTTGTCTCTGAAAGCATTAGTCAGCATGGCGGAGAACAATGGACTGAACAGTGTCGATGCCATCCTGCTTGACACCACTGGTTACTGTGCATGGTTCAGATGTCTCTCCATTGTCCTGGACTCGTGCCTGCATGCCGTCGTGGAATTGCTGCACCAGGGATATAAATTCTCTTGGTCATCCGTACTTGGCCATTACTTTCCACAAGCCTTCTCTGCTGACAGTATCAAAGGCCTCTGTCAAGTCTACGTAGATTGAGAAAAGGTCGGCGTTTGCTCTTTATGTTTCTCTTGTAGCTGCCTCAAAGCAAACACCATTTCTCTCAGAGCTGTGCCCCCTTTCTTGTAGACTTCACCTAGGATGTATTCTGAACCAGGGGCTTTGCCACTGGAGAGCAGACGTATCGCTTTCTGTGTCTTGAGCAAGGTCGGGGGGTCATCCGGTGCTTCGTTGATGGTTAATTGGGGGATACGACTGATGGCTTCATCATTGATGGATAAAGGGCGATTCAGGGCGCTATCAAAGAATCTTATCTGTGTCAGTGATTAGTGTTCCCGTCTGCGCTGAGAAGTGGGGGGGGGGGAAGGCATGATCCAGAGGATGTATGTCCATATACTTCTTTCAGGGCTTTGTAGAAATTCGTCAAGTCATGCCTGTCTGCGTAGCACTGGTATCATCATCTTTGTTGGTCAGCCATGTTTCTCGCATCTGGCGAAGTTTCTGCTGCACCGTTCGGCGTATATGTTTGGACGCATCATTCCTGGAGGTGGACTAGGAGTTTTTGAGATAGGTTTGATGGATGTGGTGTTTCTCATCCGGCAACTGCTTGATCTCGTCGCAGTTCTCATAAACCCGTAGACCAGCTGTCTGAATGCCGTCCAGGCGGTTTCCACATTTTGATTGTCCAGAGGGGTAAATTTCAGATGTTCTAGGGCATCCACGAGAGACTGCTTGGTACTGGTACGTTTCAGCATGGGGATGTTTAGTCGTTTAGGAGCATTCTGTCCCTTCAGGCGTCTTTTAGGCTAAATGCGAATGTTGAGCTTGGTGATGATGAGGCGGTGGTCTGTGCAGCAGTCGGTTCCACACAAGGACTTGGTTACACGCACATCCTGTCTGTCCCTCTTCCTGACAATAACGTAGTAGATGAGATGCCAATGATTAAAGAGAGGGTGCATGGTTGACGTCCAGTTACAGGTAGGAAAGCGGAAGTCTGTTTTGGTAATCAACAGTTTATGCTCGGAACAAGTCTGGAGCAAAAGGAGACCATTGATGTTATAGGAACCCACTTCGTGCTTTCCTAGCACTTCATACCAGGCAACGTGATTACAGCCTGCTCTTGCACTGAAGTCGCCAAGAATGACGAACTTATCCGGCACTGGAACGTCAGTACTGACAGAGTGAATATCCCCATAGAACCTGAACTTTACCTTAGCCAGGTTGGTCATGGCTGGAGCTAATCAACTGGTGATGTTACGATGCTTAATTCCAGACAAGATAGGAGTTTTATGGTCTCGATTCTGTCGTTTAGTCCCTTGGGAGGTCCAGAAAATTTGCCAATCAGTGCTGTCTTCACTGCAAAGCCGACATCAGCCAAACTGCGCGATTGACTTCTTCGGCCGCCCCATGAGAAAGTGTATTCGGACCCCATTTCACAGAGTTCGCCATCTCATGCAAGCCAGGTCTCGCTCAAAGCATCAATGTCTACGTTGTATCTGGAGAGTTCCTTTCCAATTAGGGAGGTTCTACTCTGGGGTCTTACCATGTCATCCCTGTCCAGTAAGGTACGTAAGTGCCATACACCAAGTGTGAGAAGAACAATCCTCATCGTCTTCTTTGTATTTCTACCGCTGGAGTATGGTACCTGCCTAGCGAGATCAGCTGGCAATTAAAGTTTAGAGCAGGCAATGATTAGGGCACATTTTCTATCTCCTTCCGCATGCCATCCCCCCCCCCCGCCCGCTGCGGATCCACGGTTGTAGAATTGGCCCGACTGTCCTCACTACGAGCCGCAAGAGGCAACTAAGTAGAGCCAACCTGTTTGCCGTGGGTTGCATCCCGTGTAGGGGGAGGAAAGCATCCTGGTAGTTGAGCAAAGGTCATCCGATGCAGTGCACTGCTTTGGCCTCTACGTCTTCTAGACGGGAGGTCGATATCGGTCCGGTTATGACAAACAGGCTGCTAACGCCATAACCTAGGAAGTCTTTATTTACCAGCTCACCTTCCTTCTCTTTCCCCTTGTATCTCTCTTTATACCACCGTGTCACGGAATGGTGTAAATGTTGTTAATTAAATACATGTACTCGGGTTTTCGTTTCTTTTTCTCTGTACAACGATACCCGAGGGTGATTATAATATGGTCTATGTATTTCGAAATCGTGAGTACGATTCGTCCTGTGCCACACGTGCAAGGTGCCTTTGATAAAGAATAACGAAAATTCTAAAGGTATAAATACGTTACTACATGTAAAGGACCTTTACAATACTAATGCAGGGTTAGGTTTACTATTGAAACTCTGTTTTGTAATTGCCATTATAATATAATCTTTTTAACTTACCATGTATAACGTCCTTACGTTATGTCTGTACCAAGTTTAGTACACTGTATCGGGTATATTTTCAGCTGAGTTTTGATGGTAGGAATATCCGGGGTGTCCGGTGTTGTCAGAGTGTAGAAACGTCCGTGTGTCCGGAGCGTTTAAGGTGCCGGAGCGTCTAATGTCTAGCGTCCGGAATGTCAAGAGTGACTAAGGTGACCCAGCTGTAGAGCCGTCAAAGGACCAGGGGGACCGGAGGGTCTAATATTTCAAGTGTCCGGAGGGTCTAATGTTTCAAGTGATCATAGTATTCCGAGGGTCCGGAGTCTATATTGGTTGTGAAATTGATTCGGAGGAGCTGTGGAGCGGATATGGTGCACGGGTGACGGAGTGCATCTCCACACATGTATTTTTAGCTGTATGCTAATTTTGGGTTAGTAAGACCCAGTGTATTATTCAGGACTGGAAGGATAGATTGTGTATCCGTTCTTGTTTAGTGACATAATTTCGCTACCTGAGCGAATACATTTTTTTTACTATGTGTAAAACGCTTACATTGTTTACTATTTGAGTGAACTATATTCATCTTTCCATTATTGAATCATTTGTAAAATCATTTATCCTGTGTTTTAGGGTTACTGACCTAAATTTATTTGTACATTTTTTTTCATCTTTGAAACTGTGCGTTTTTTTTGTTAAATAGATCCAATATTTGGATTATAAATACGCACATATCTTCATCATCCACTGCTCATATAAATCGCCACATTAAACCATATATCTGTGTCGTCAAAAAGTGTTCTGTTGTTAATCCGAAATATCCCACCCGGTTATCTTGTTACACACCGTTGGTAAATTTAAACCATTGATTATAGCATCTATGTATCCCTGACACTTGAAAAGTCTCCCCTTGTTGGGCTCCATATAATAATAATAATAATAATAATAATAATAATAATGAGGACTTTGTATAGCGCCTAATCTTTAGAAGCTCTAAGCGCTTTACAACATTAGACAACACCTATAAGATAAAAAACATAATAATATTATTACAAAAACGAACAAAATGAAATTAGAAAAACATTACAAAATGAAAAACATGCTGAGAATATTTCAGGTAGAAAACATTATTAGGTCTTTAAGTTTGTTCTTGCAGTCGAAATAAGTGAGTTTTGAGAGCCCTCCTGAATGTGGCCACTGTGTCTTTGTGTCTAAGTTCAGTGGGCAATTCATTCCACGTTGCTGGGCCCTGGTATGCAAAAGAACGCTGTCCATATGACTTTTTTTCATAGTGGGAATAATGAGTATACGATTGTCAGAAGAAGAGCGTAAGTATCTTGCTGGTGTGTACACAAGGGTGAGGTCAGATAGGTATGTTAGAGTAGAGTCCGACAGTGAAATGTAGCACAGAGAACAAATTTTGTGTCTGATTCTGGATCGAATGGATAGCCAGTGTATGTACAGAGCAGTGGGGAGGTATGCTCTGATCGTGGTACTCTAAGTATGATCGGAGCGGCTGTGTTTTGAACTTTTTGAAGTTTCTGGAGTAGATATTGAGATGAACCAGACATAATTGAGTTACAATAGTCCAGTCTTGACAGTACTAATGAACACACAAGTGTTTTAGTGGCATCAACTGAAAGATATTTGCGAATTGAGCTGATGCGTCTCAGCTCAAGATGTGCAGTCTTGCATATGTTCATGACATGTTGGTGTAATGTGACAGTACTGTCCAGAGTAACACCTAGGTTTCGTACTGATTGTGTGAATTTAATGTTGGCGTTGCTGATATTTATTGTTTGAGGTAAAGGATGTGAATGAGAAAGTCTTTGTGTTGTGATCAGAATGGCCTCAGTTTTATCATCATTCATCTGCAGCTTATTAGAAGTCATCCATGATTTCACATCAGAAATACACCTCTCTACACCTTGGATGGTAGCATCAACTTCAGTTGGGTGGCTAGATTTGTATATTTGGGTGTCATCAGCGTACAGTGGGTGAGACACTGGATGATGATCTATGACAATTGAGAGCGACTGAGTGTACAGAATGAAGAGAACAGGTCCAAGAACAGTCTCCTGTGGAACACCACAACATAGATCAACTGGGCTGGAGTGTATTCCATTTGCAGATACAATTTATGTCCTGTTGACCAAGTAGGACTTGAACCACAGTAAGGCTGTATCATGAATGCCAAATACATGCTGGAGACGGTGAAGTAATATATCATGGTTATCGTGTCAAATGCTGCAGACAAATCAAGGAGGGTGAGGACTGTAATCTTTCCGCTATCCAACGCAAAGAGAATGTCATTAACTACTTTCAGGAGAGTACTTTCAGTACTGTGGCAAGGGCGATATCCAATTGTACATTGCTAAAACGACTTTTTGAATTTAGATGAGATACAAGCTGGGATAGAACAACCTTTTCTAAAATCTTTTAAACGAATGGGAGACTAGAAACAGGGAGGTAGATCTTTAAATCGTTATGGTCTAGTGTTGGTTTCTTCAGCAAAGGCTTTACAATGGCAGTTTTGAAAAATGATGGGAATTCCCCTGTTAAGAGAGAGGTATTAATAACATCAGTTAGTGAAGGCAATACTGGATCTAAGCATTCAAGCAGCAGTGATGTTGGAATCGGGTCAAGTTCACGTGACTTTGGTACACTTTTCATCACGATTGTACGTACGAAATCCATAGAGACAGGTTCAAATGTTGCTAATTGTTGCCGCTCGAATTCTGTATCCCAACTGTATGGTGACGACGAGTCAATTGCAATTGTGGTGTCAAGATTATCTCTAATGGTTTGTACTTTGTCACGGAAGAAATTTGCAAACATGTCCGGAAGGTCGACTGGAGAGAAGGTAATTGGAAGTGGTTTTGATTTGTTTTTTGACATTAGCTTGTTAGTAATCTCGAAGAGCTTTTTGCAGCTGGAACTTTCAATGATCTTAGTAGTGTAGTGGGCTGATTTCGCTGCATGGACTATATTTGTGACATTCTTCTTAGCGACTTCATAGATTTGTGCTTATGAATAGTGAGTCTGGTGGAAAGCCAGAGCCTGTCAGCTTTACGGCGGTCTCTTTTAGCAGTGCGAAGTTGGTCCCTAACACTGCTATACCATGGAGAACACTTTTGAATTGATACTCTGCACTTAGTAACTTGAGCATGTTTGTCAAGTAATGAACGCAGACAGTTATCGAGTTGTTCTGCGGTAGAAGGTAAGCAAGTTGTTAGGTTAGCTTGGATGTCGTGCATTAATTTGGTTATATTTATCATACGGAGGTTTCTCTTAGTAGCAGATAAAGGTGGAGGGTTAGGGACTGATACGTCAAGATGGCATATAATGCAGAGGTGATCTGATGCAAGGTCATGGGATACCAGGGAGGACCGTAGAATGTTATCATCAGGTCTATGAAGAATCCAGTCTAAAATGTGACCATGTTTATGGGTGGGTTGGTTAACTGACTGTTTGAGGTTGAAAACATTAATGGAATCTATGAGTTTTTATGTATTTGAGTTTCCGGGACAGTCAAAGTGAAAGTTGAAATCTCCAAGAATAATCAGGTTGCCACCTATCGAATTTCCATAGTCCAGGAGATTCGGAAACTGCTCCAAAAAGAGAGAGTCAGCCAGCTTGTTTTTTCTACTAGGAGGAGGGCGGCATAGGCAGAAAAAATGGACTAACCTTTGCTCCAATGTGAGTGTGGTTTGGACTAGTTCAAACGACGTGTGGTCGAAATTGGACAGGGAGCACGGGTGCTGAATCCAAAAGAAACGAAGATACTTTTTTGTAATCTAAATAAAACACAAAACATCTGAATCAGAGTCAGATGACGAACAATGTGGTGTGGAGTCTTTTCCACGTTTCATGGTCATGCCTCAAAACCGCTTTCCGCACTCTCTCCCTTTGTTATTGAAAAGACAATTACGAGCACGATCGTAACACCAAAATGTTTTAACAAAATGGAAATCGGATTTCCTTCTTGTTGAGTGTGAGAGACGAGGTCAAAGAGAACATATCAAGCAAATGAAAACTGTCTTCTATATTTCAGTTACCTCGTTCGCTCACAAAACACTCAATACGCCCAAAGGCGTGATTCGCTGTCGTGACTTGGCTGGAGAGAGCGATACAGATATCATAGAAAGGATGAAAAAGGAAGGTGTCATTACAGTCCGTAGAATATGTATTCAACATAATAACAATATGCAGGACACTAACACCATTGTACTCACCTTCAACAACCCAACATTACCCAGTGTGGTCAAAGGTGGCTTTTTGCAAGTGAAGGTCGAGATGTACATAACGAACACCCTTCGATGCTACAAGTGTCAGAAATATGGCAATCACGAAGACCGTTGATCAAAAACCCAAACATGTGCCCAATGCGAAATTCATTCTCATCAGGAATCAGGAATGAGTGTAGAGCAACTCCGAATTGTGTCAACTGTGGAAAGGAGCACCATTCCAATTCCAATGTTTGGGATACCTGGAAACAGGAGAAGGAAATGCAGAGGGTAAAGCAAACATTTAACATTCCCTATCCAGATGCCAGAGAACTTGTACAGGCCAAAATAGCCCATCCTAGCCCATCCACTGTAGGGAAGAACAATCCCAAAACAACGAAGGACGCTCAAAACAGACGGATCCAACATATTCAACATCAAGATTTAACACACTCCATTACCAAGCACAAAAAATACGGCATCTACTCAAACAACTTTCAGTAATACCCCCACCACCAACATCACCAAGGAATAAAAATAAATCTCAAGGAAATAGGCAGCAAAAGTGGACAGATGACCATATCAAACACTATAACAGGTTTGGAGACATTGAGATCATGAATGCAGAAGAAACTGATCCACATGCTCAAGATAGCTCCAGACCTACCAACCAAAAATTCACCCCCGTACTTCCTCCAGAGAAATAACCACACAGAATGCCTCTGAGAAAGGTCTAACTTAGCTCCACAATCTTCAATTTAAACTTATGATGAAGAACACCATCATACAATGGTACTGTCGAGGACTTAAAGCCAACTACAATGATATTCTCCTGCTTTTAAAACGAACATGATCCTGCAGTACTATGCCTTCAGGAAACATTCTTGAAAGATACGGATAACATCACGCTTAAAAACTACTCCCTGCTTAGCACCTACATTCAAAATGTTGACAGGGCCTCAAGAGGATTTTCTGTTGTTGAGAACAATAGAGCCCCTCATAGCTCATCCCCTTAAACACAAATTTTCAAGCCTTTGCTGTAAGCATCACTCTACGTCGAGTGGTTACCTTTTCTTCTATTTACATACTACCAAACACCAACCTAGTACCAACAGAATTAAACAATCTTGTTCAACAACTTTCTGCGCCCTTTGTTTTACTCGGGGAATTTAATACCCATAACATTTTATGGGGATCAGATCACATAAGTGACAGTGGCCACAAAGTAGAAGCCTTCATTTCCATACACGATTTTTGTCTATATAACACCAAGTCACCGACATATTTACACCCGGTAACCGGTACATACACGTGTATTGATTTGACGATTTGTTCTCCTTCGCTGCTTTGGAATTATAAATGGAAGGTTGCTGGTGACCTTCACAGCAGCGATCACTTTCCAAACTACCTTGAAAACATTAACTCTACTATTAATGAAGCAATTCCCCAATGGAATATAAAGAAGGCTGAATGAGGGTTCAAAACCTTGAGTCACTAAGGAATGTAAGGAAGGCATTAGACAATGCCAAAAGTATTGAAAAAGTTAACAATTGTCCGACGCCCGAAAAAAATTAAAGTAAATACCGTATTCCCCGGGCAAAAGATAGACGCATAATCAAAGAAAATAAATATTCATCATGGAAGAAAATGTTTCTTCTTTAAAGTCTCGTTCCTCTATTAAGATAGTTTGGGTAACTATCCGCAAAATAAATGTAAAGAGAAAACACAATTCTCTCCATCTAACACTGAACGATAACAATTTCAGTTCAAAATGTGACATATCAAATATTCTTGCTGACAGTTTCTGTAAACATTCCTCAGCATCTAATCATTCAGAAGCCTTCCGAAGATTAAAAAATCAAAAAGTAAAGTCACGTTTAAAATTCACATCCAACAATTATTCGAAAAGTTATAACCAACTGTTCTCACAATCAGAGCATATGGAGGCTTTAGACAAGGCCCATGATACAGCAGCTGGGCTAGATGAAATACATTACCAGTTTTCGAAACACCTTCCAGAATCATCTTAAACATGTCTTTTGAAAATCTTCAATGATTTATGGATTACTGGTAATGTACCTAAGATTTGGAAACAAGCAACAGTAATACCAGTTCCTAAACCAGGCAAAGATAGCGCAGATCCTACCAACGACAGATCCATTGTACTGACAAGCTGTGTGTGCAAAACAATGGAACGAATGATCAAGTCTCGGCTCCTGTGTTACTTAGAAATACCTCCTTTCCAAAGTGGCTTTCGTTATGGTGGTAGCACCAGTGACCATCTGGTTAGACTGGAAACATTTTCTAGCGACGCATTTATCACGAAGGAATATTTAGTAGTGGTTTCCTTTGATGTAGAAAAGACCTATGACGACATGGAAGTACTGGATACTAGATGACCAGCACGATCTGGGTCCAAAAGGCCGTCTGCCCTCTTTCATATCAAACTTTCTCTCAGACAGAGAATTCAAGGAACGAGTGTGCTCTACCCTCTCCGATATACACGAGCAAGAGATGGGTGTGCCCCATTGCAGTATTCAATCTGTGACGATTTTCAACATCAAAATCAATAGTATCACAAAGTGCTTGGCTCCTGGTGTGGATTGCTCATTATATGCTGATGATTTTCTAATCTATCAAAACACATACATACAATTGAAAGACAACTACAACAAAATATCAACAAGATTCAAAATTGGGCCAGTATTAATGGTTTCAAATTCTCCAACTCCAAAACGGTACGTATGCATTTCTGTCAGTTACGAAGACATCGTGGTGAACTTAAACTCTAGCTGTACGGAACACTTATTCCAGTTATTGAGGAACAAAGTATTTAGGTATTATCTTCGACAGAAAATTGACTTTTATTCCACTCCTAATGAACTTGAAACCTAAATGCTTGAATGCTCTAGATCTAACCAAAGTAGTAGCGCACATTGACCGGGCACTGATAGAAAAGTGATCCTCACTTTTTATAGAACGTTTATTCTCTCCAAACTGGCCTATGGTTGCGTTGTTTATGGTTCAGCTAGGAAGTCATATTTGAATATGCTTGACCCAATCCATCATCAGGGAATAAGACTCGCTCTGGGAGCATTTAAGGTATACCCATATGAAAGCGTTCTCGATGTAGCGATTGAACCACCTTTATCGTAGAAAAATGTTTTCGGCATAGCATCCTATCAAATTAAAATCAAACCCTCTGAACCCTGCTTTTCTGGCTGTTTTTCAACCGAAACACTTCACTAACTACTTAAACAGACAAAAGTACTTTTTACGCTTCACGATGGAAAACAAATCTGAGACAAATCCTTCCATCTTCCACACCTTCTATCAAGAATAAATGGATTGATACCGACGGAATAAATGATTAGGGAAAGGATGCCACTGCCTTCATTAGTGGAAAACACACAACACAAGTTCGCTTACCAAATGGTACATCAATATTTTCAGACGAAATCAGAGTAATATATCGTAGAAAACGTATTTTAAACAGCAGCATCTGCTCTGACTCAATATCAGTACTTCAGTCACTACACAATAGAAAACTGGTGAACCCATTATTAACTAATATTCTCGTGAAAAATTCTGAACTGAGTAACTCCCACAAAATAATATAATCTTGGTCACCTAGCCTTATTGGTATAAAAGGTAACGAAAAAGCAGATCGCGCTGCTAAAATGGCCCTATACCAAGAACCATCTGATTTTAAAATACCGTATGCTGATTTTAAACCTAGTATCAAAGAGTCTTAATGTCAGAAGTGACAGGCATCGTGGAATTATGTAATTCATAATAAACTTCACGCCATCGTGCCAACTAGGAGAATGGACTCCTTCCTACAGAACGATCCCTAGGGAGGAGGAAGTCATTGCAAGAATTCCAATTGGTCATACATATACAACCCACTTCCATATACTAATAGGCGAAGACCCACCAGCGTGCGTTTCTTGCGATGAAACCATTCACTGTTAAGCACTTTATGATAGAGTGTTTCGACCTGCAACCTACGTGCGATCAGTATTACAATGTGCATGACACGAATGAACCTTTTTATACCGTGGAAGTGACTTGTACTATGGAAATTCCGAATAAAGTAAGCATTTACTCTAAACTAGAACGTTTATGCCATCACCTTGAACATTTTTATGTAATGTATATACCGTCTATTATTTTCAGCAACTTTCTATCTGTCTTTATTAATGCGTACCATTTACATTCCTCGTTGATCGGGAAGCTTTATATATGATCCTTAACATCTTATTGTTTTACTTTCACCTGTTTGGTTCTGATCTCGCTTGTCGATATAAAACCTTTCATAATTTTTAAATGATCATACATATAACCTTTTGTTTGGCGCTAAATAGCCTAACATTGCTGGTGCGTCGTTAAAATAACAATCAATCACATTTGTTTGATTGTAGGTAATAGTTAACGTGGAGCAAAGTGACTCCACTAGCTCTGTTATACGAGTCTACTTTGACCTATAGCGTAAATAGCAAGTACATTTAAATTTGAGCTAAAATGAAAACTTGCCATATGTAAGGGCAGATCTATTTACTAAATGGGTAAAGAAAGTAGTTCCAGCTATCAACATTGTTGCAGTATCAGTTTTTCTTATACTGATAAGTCTTTATGCGTAAATTACAAGGCTATTTATTGTATTAAACTATTGTTTTGTATTTGTAAAATTTAGTTTCACACTAATAGATACATTTCCCGCTAAATTTCTTTGACTGGTTAAAGTGAGTTATTGTAATAAATTTGTGGTTTGTCTTTGCAAAGTTGAGTTTCATACTACAATTATCGCTAAATATATGTGCATGGTTAAAGTGAGTTATTGTAATAAATGTGTGGTTTGTCTTTGCAAAGTTGAGTTTCATACTACAGTTATCGCTAAATATATGTGCATGGTTAATACCATTGCAAATTTGTTCTATAATGACCACAATTTTAACTTTTGATGAATACTTGTTTGTCTGATAAATAACCAAATCGTTGTGTAGTGGTCCAACATAAATTGGCGCTTTTAGCGCAGTTCTGATCAATGACTTATATACTGTATGTCGATGACTTAATTAGGTGTTGATATTTCAATGGTGGCACATAGTTTTGGCTCGTCTAACTTCATGCTACTTTCATTCTTTTCCTGTTATAGATGTAATTCTAAGCTGAAGTTCATCATTTATGTGTTCGATTTGATATCATCCTGTCGGCATGCTGACAGCTTCCCAGAAGGGGACGTTACAGCGATGTGGTTTTGCGAGAATACCAGCGAATTATTAGCTTCGAATCCACCAAACAATTTTTCTCTTATATCTGCCCAACTATAATAAAGTCACAATTATGCCAGTGCGATTTCAATAACGAATCCACCAATAAGCGGTCCAGAAGAACGTACTATTCTGCCAAATATTGAAAGACAACATTGCCTAATGCCAGTCGTGCCAGACAGCAACTATAGTCTATAGTAGTCGCGTTCCTGCCTTGTCAGGAACAAAATATCTTATGCATGCTGAAAAAATAAGCATGGATTAATATTTCTACAGGCCAACTTGGACCGCTCATTTGGCCTAGTGGTTAGAGCGTCCACCTTTGATGCGAAGTTGTAGGTTCGATCCCCGGGCGAGTCATACCAAAGACATAAAAATGCTACTAACAACTGCCTCGCTTGGCGCTCAGCATTTAGAGGTTAGTGTCAGGACAAGTCAGCCTGGTGTCAGGACATGTCTGCAGCATGATGCCCCAGTGCTAGACATAACTAAAAACTGTAACACTGCAGACATCGTAGCAATATGACTGAAATGTTTTTAAAGCTACATTAAAATTCCAATCACACATACACATACAGACACACACACACACTCAATTGCCAACTCCGTTGTATTTGACATTCAGAAGTTTGACCTTGCAAGAAAAGAAGTTACCAAAGATGAACGTTCGCCTAGGTGTTTTGAAGGGTGCAGAATCAAGTGATATTATTCTGGAAAACAATAGCAATGAGACAGACGAAACCTTCATTGATAAAGAGGTACCTTATCATCAACATGTGCACTGCTTTAGGCTTCATTGATGTCGACAGTACATAAAGACTTCGATATTTCTCCAGGTCTGTTGACTTAAAACTACATGAGGAATGGTCTTATAGAAGTTCAAGTGTCCAATGTTACTGCAAGAACAATCAGAGCTATTTTGTGTGGTTTGCAACCAGTGTATATGACTGGAAGGGATCTTTTAGAAGACATTCTCAGTCAGATGGACATCAGTTCGAATAACCTATCGAAAGATGATCTACCGAAAGGAATAGAGCATATCAAGAAAGTATCTTTTCCAGAAGTGAAACAGATATGGGATATACGGTTTATGCAGAGTATCACATCATCTGATCGAAGGTATACCTCTTAAAGATACTGTTGGATACCCACTTCCATGTATAGTGGGGTACAAGATCACTTTCACCAGCTAATTGCTAGCAGAGGGATCTATAAAACACGTAGTCTTTGCATCAGCAATGTTGGTTAAGTAAGGAAGGGTGGAAAACTTTGAATGTATCTTATGTTCGGCAGTTGAAAAAGATAACAACCAAGGATTCATATGCCTTGCCCAGGACTGAGTATATCTTAGACTGTTTTTGGCTAGATCTAAATATGTTACGGTGCTGGATATACAGCCTTTACATTGGATCCACTATGTTTAAGACTTTCAGAGACTATCCATGGAACTGTACAATGCTCCAGCTACATAATAGAGATTGATGGAAGAGTTCCTCAGAGATATGCATCTGACCATCATGTGATATATCTAAATGATAACATTTTTGGTATAACCTATGAAGATTTCAAAATGTGGAAAGTTCCTAACAATGCCTAGGGAGTGTGGTTTGAAGTTATCCCCAAAGAAGTGCAAAGTTTTCAAGGGAAAGGTCATTTATGTTGGCCTTTTTGTATTAGAGGCAGGTGTTGCGGCACACCCCGTCAAGACTGACAAGATCATGAATTGGCCAGCTCCAAACAATCCTGATGAAGTGAGGCAATGCGTTGGATGTTCTGTTTGAATCGCATGTTTGTGAAGAACTTCTCAAATATAGCCAGACCATTATCAGAATTAATGCCATGCTCTCAGAATAAAAAAGGTAAGTGTCAACAAAAATAATTTATTACAGACCATGGAAACGAGGAACAGAACAGGACGATGCCTTTCAACAGTTAAGAATGCAATCTCTTCATCACCTGTTCGAGGCTACAGTGACACTGGGCAACCTTTCAAGATATGCACAGATGCCAGTCAAGACAGTCTTGGTGCACTTCTTTTTCAGACTCAAGATGGCATCGAGTGAATAATTAGCTTTGCCAGCAGAGGGTTAACTGACCATCGATAGTTAACTCGTCCAGCTGCTTACACCTTTAACATCACTGACAGGCCCAGATCCAGGAATTTGGATGCGGACAGTCTCTCTTGGTTCCCCTTTGTAGAGAGTAGGATCAATAGCAAGGATATGAAAACTATTACCAACGTGACCTTACACGCTCTGTCATTTAGCTAGTGCCCAACAATTTGTAGGAAAAAAAAGATAAAATATGTGATATTTAAAGGTAAGAGTGTTATGTTATTTTAACTTGTTTTTTAAACCTTTTTTTCACCGAAAATAATATCATGAGAATCATGTTTATATAAAAAAAATATAGATGTAAATAACACATGTAGATAAATATGTAGATGAGAAAGAATTAGAATGCAGATAAAGTTGGAAGTGCAAACAAAGCCATGTCCATGTATGCTGATAGAGATATGGATTAGTAGAAAAGGGTTTTAGATAGATTTATGAGAGAGAGAGAGAGAGAGAGAGAGAGAGAGAGAGAGAGAGAGATGTATGGAGAGACCATGAATTGGCATATTAAACAAGCAATAACAGAACTGTTTTAATTTAATTTTAGTCACTGTAATGCAGAACATTTTTTAATGAACATTTCCACTTGGATCAAATAGTCATATAGCTTGAGTAAACATTAACTCCTTATTTGTTCAAACTTCCTTTACAAGCATCACACAGTGTTCCACGTAAAATATCAGTTCTAGCAACTTCTAGCACTCTGTTTAATCTCATTACAATCTTCGCCAATTTGCCCCAAAATACTTATCCAGATTTGCAAACAGCATTTTGTCTAACTCAGCATGCCATGATTTCGAGGTCACGTACACTGCTTATTCAGCTACACTTGGAAATGAACACAATAATGAAAGTTAAAGCTGTTTACTTGACGTACTCTTACACAAAAGTAAACCACTGAGTCTTTCAGCCTCTGAATTCAGTCACTGTAAATATCAGTACATTTTCCCACCACTCCGCAGCTAGTCAAGTCTTTGAACTTGCCACCAAGCTATTGGGTCATGTTCTTCAGATGTACTCTTACAATGACAACATGTACATCTAGGGGTCTTTCAGCCACTGAATTTTCTCACTGTAAATATCAGCACAGCTAAAATGATCATTTGATCAAAACATTTTCCCACTCAGCAGATGGTTGAAGCAGGACTGGCAAGCTCTTGAATTTGCCATCCGGCAAACGTGTGCGTACGAAGAACTCCTGTATAAGTGATTTTCTGCGTTCCATATAAAACAATTGTGTCCAAATGTGCATGATTAAGCATTTCCGAGACCTCTGTAAAAGAAGAATGCAGTGCATATAAACACTGAACAAAGGTGATGATCTGTATACACTGTTGGGAGTGCAGGGTATAAAGGTGTATAAGATAAAGCCTCACAAACTGAACAGGAATCCGTACAAGTAAAAGAGACTGCACTGTGCACAGAGCTTGTTACGACTATATGCTCTTAAAATAAGTAAGAGAAAAGAGTGAAGACAACAAGCTTTGTAAAATTTCACAAATAATTTATTTTCCTATAAACCAAAGTGAAAAATGAACAAAAGCTACTTAGTTTTACGAATTAATTCCAAATTGTAATCCATGAATTAAACAACAGAAGTCCTCTCAACGAAAAGTTCTAAGTGAGTCTCAGTTCAAATCCCAATGAAGTTCAAGATGGAAGGCGATGACATCTGTTGTAGTCAGCATTGTACTTATGTGTCAAAGTCTCTTGCTGAATCACAGAAAATATTATTCCAGCTTTGAATTCCGTTTAATATCTTTGTCCAAGAATTAAAAGCACTTTTGTATCTCCAGGGGAAAGAATCACTTGAATTCAAATAAAATTTGAAGAAAATAAAATTTTGAGAATCAGTTGGTAGCACGTAGTATACCCAAACCAAAATCGCAAGCTTATTTTTAAGGTTTCGGCAAGCTTGCTATGTATGCTTGCGGCAAGCTTAGATTTGAAACCGCGATAAGCTTGCCCAGTTGCAAGCTTGTGCAAGCTTATTTTTAAGGTTGCGGCAAGCTTGTTGCGTAAACTTATTTTTAAGGTTGCGGCAAGCTTGTTGTGTAAGCTTGCCGCAAGCTTAGATATGAAACTATGGCAAGCTTGCATGGCCTGTACTGCCGCCATATTTATTGCCCTTGATGTGTGAAAAGTACCAGTAATATCAAATATTAAAAGTAAAATGTTTATATATGCTAGAAAGTAATTAGGACAAAATCAATGTCACAATAAATGAGTAGCCATCAAATCATTTATTAATATTCAATTAAAAAAATATAAAAGCATGTGAAGGAAGTGTTGTTACAAAAAACAACAATATTAGTTATAATAATCTAAATCCAGAATCAGAAATTTCTTCTGATAAGGTTGGATTGGGTAGAAAAGAATCACATTTACTTGTCATGCATAAGGCATTGAACAGACCTGTTCCAATTTGTCATGCATAAGGCATTGATCAGACCTATTCCAATTTGTCATGCATAAGGCACTGATCAGACCTATTCCAATTTGTCATGCATAAGACATTGAACAGACCTATTCCAATTTGTCATGCATAAGACATTGGTCAGACCTATTCCAATTTGTCATGCATAAGGCATTGAACAGACCTATTCCAATTTGTCATGCATAAGGCATTGAACAGACCTATTCCAATTTGTCATGCATAAGACATTGAACAGACCTATTCCAATTTGTCATGCATAAGACATTGGTCAGACCTATTCCAATTTGTCATGCATAAGACATTGGTCAGACCTATTCCAATTTGTCATGCATAAGGCATTGAACAGACCTATTCCAATTTGTCATGCATAAGGCATTGAACAGACCTATTCCAATTTGTCATGCATAAGACATTGAACAGACCTATTCCAATTTGTCATGCATAAGACATTGGTCAGACCTATTCCAATTTGTCATGCATAAGGCATTGAACAGACCTATTCCAATTTGTCATGCATAAGACATTGGTCAGACCTATTCCAATTTGTCATGCATAAGGCATTGAACAGACCTATTCCAATTTGTCATGCATAAGGCATTGAACAGACCTATTCCAATTTGTCATGCATAAGACATTGAACAGACCTATTCCAATTTGTCATGCATAAGGCATTGAACAGACCTATTCCAATTTGTCATGCATAAGACATTGAACAGACCTATTCCAATTTGTCATGCATAAGACATTGGTCAGACCTATTCCAATTTGTCATGCATAAGGCACTGATCAGACCTATTCCAATTTGTCATGCATAAGACACTGATCAGACCTATTCCAATACATTAAAGGGGGCTCTTCAGTAGCAAAGAAAATAAATGAACAGAAAATTTCAAACAGTTTAAAACGAGTCTGTTTGTGCAATGTTATGAATAATGCTACATTTAGTAATGCCCCTGGCACAAGTTTAAATTAGTCAATAATTTGAGAAAGTTGCACCTTATCAAGACCAAAATCCAAAATGAACTTGTCCCAAAACGTTGTGTGCATTGGCTACTTGAAACTTTTAATTAACATGAATAAACAAATTCCCGTAATGTTTTCCTCCCATGTGTATTTCTTGGGTGCAATGTCTGCTGCAGCTCCAACTGGCTTATCTACAGTAGGAATTTCCTGAGCTTCAGAAGCAGAATGGCTTGCCATTGAATGAAATGAAGGCGATTCAAACTGCAGCCTAGTTGCCTTTGGTTTAACAATACTTGCAGAATTCTGCTGCCATGATCTCTAAAAAATAAATAACTAGATTTGAAAACTTAGTTTTAGCAATGCAGACTAGTATTATTTTCTTAATATTTGTTATTTGAATTATCAGGTTATTGAAATACAATTTACTAGATGCAATACATCATGAAAATGTTCCTGCAGTTGCTCAAGATATAAAAATCTACAACTTTTAGTTTGAAATCCTGACAAAGCTAAGTTTGTTGTACATATATATGATCATTCCATGATTTTATTATATATTTCTTCCTGCTAAAAAAAAACTCTAAGTACCAATATCAGAAAATTAACATAGAAGTGTTTTCTCATGCCTACAACCATCATTATAGTCACAGATGCATGAAATAAATGACTTTTCAATTATGTTCATAACATCTGAAATTTCCTTGTTATTTCTATCTTTACTTCATCTCTTACTTGTACGCCAACAAGAATGAAAAATTAGCCAAACTGTCATATCCTAGCTTTTGAAAAATCATTTGCATTACTTAGAACTTGCTGCCTTCATTCATCTTCTTAGTCAACTCCTGCTTCGGTTCTATTAGCAAGACACATGAAAGCATAATCATACTGTAATATCATCCAAAAAGACTCCATAATTGAAATGGAGATAATCTGTACTAGATTGATGTCACTATATATTTACTTTATTTTCTTCTAGTTAAGGATATTGGTCTAAAATTTCAAACTTCAACAATGTTTAACTAGAAAATAATGTGAACAACATGCAGTAACGTTAAATTTTTACCAAAAAACTAACCATAAATCCCTGGAAGGATCAGCATTTTGTTGTTCAAGCATTTAAAATCTAATAACAGGTTGTCAAAATTTCCGACTTTTGGAGATCAAGTTTTATGACAAATAACAATAGTATGCAATGTTCTGTATAATGGTCGGATTTACCCAAGGTTATTTTTCATGAGGGCAATTCCAACCAAGAACACAAACTTAAAGAAAAGGTAGAATTATAATCAGTTTGTATTGAACTTTGAAGAAAGGAATTAATATGTAATTTTAAAAAAATAAAGGTATAAATCTAAATAAAAATTAGATGTTAATTCCCTCTACGATTATCTCTATCACAACATCCACAATACCCCCGACTGACTGCTTCCCGTATCGTAGTTAGGCACACAGTAGTCGGCTTCAATCATGAAGCTGTCGATCTCATGGCAACCACCTCAGTGGTCGGACTATATGGCCAGATTACCATAACGGATATTAAAAAGTTTAAACGTACACGATTCAACTAGAGTTTAAGGTTTAAACGTATATATATATATATATATATATATATATATATATATATATATATATATATAAAGAAGACGCATGAACTTACCGCCAATTTCCACAATGACTCCATTCCAAAGCCCAAACTGAGGCAACTTTGCCAGAACTTTTTCTCCTTGTATAATATTTAAGGAATTCTCTGAGGTTGTGCAATCATCCCAATCAAACCAGCAATATACGGACGACATTTTTCTTAAAAATGTAATCGGAAGTTTTGCAATGCTTAATGCGCGGATGTCCGACAGTTGTTCCAGCCTCTTCCTGATGACGAAATTCGCGTGCATTTTACGCACGTGGTTTCGTTCGTTTATGTTTATTAAATCTGTATATTTTTAGATTCATTTATTTATTTTCATTACACTTTGAAATTTAATTTCTTTTACCGTAAAATAATTTGGAAATATCGTATATTTTATATTTACATATTGAAAATGACGTCATTAATATTTTATCTTGGGAGATTTCGCGGTATAAAATAAATGACCTACACCATATGCCCACGACAGTGTAGGTAATAATATATTGTCAAATGGCCGATAAAAATCAGAAAAGGGCTTTTAGAACGTACAAACAGTATTTGCAGTGTGAAAATCCGTCGGATAATATGCCAAAAGCAACAAAATAGCGTGTGAATAAACGTCTAAAACAGTCCAGTGATAACACCGTTCCAGCAGCAGGACCCGAAATCCAAGATGCAGATACTGATCATGATCATTCAATTCTAATGCCAATCAATGACACCGGCGCCTATGATGATGAGATAGACGCAGATGATCCGTAAGATTTAACAAGTATTTTCTTTACCCTTCGCTTTTATCTGTATACTGATTAAAACTTTTTTCCCTTAATGTCTATATATAAGGGGACAAATCGCGAATAGACGCTTAGTAATGCATACAGGCAAAAATAAAGTGGTTTTTATTTGCACTTCCCTCACTATGTAATGTTTTGATATATTCAACTATAATATTGAGTGTGTACAGTAATAATTTTGTACACTTTTTTCCATCTCATCCTTTTGTATTGTTTTCAAATCTACGTTGAGCAAAACTCTTGTATGCACACACCATGTCGGCCAATTCTGCGCGTCGGGTAATTCTGCGCAACGATACGTCATTTCTGTACACATTGGATCACGTGTTATTTGGGTCAAAAATGCATTTTGTATCAAGAAAGAACGATCGTACTTTAATTAAGAAAAGTGATATAAATAAAGGAAAATATAAATTAAAAAATGCTTAAATTGTGCATCACTGACCTATTTATTTGGGCAAATACAATAGGAAACACGTTTTGGTTTTACCGAAGTAGATGACATTGTTGACAGCTTTAGTTTCAAATACAACAACTATTTTTTATTTCAGAGCTGCTTGTGTTACAGATCATGCTGATAACACTGGACAACAAATTTTTACAAAAGTCATGTTACTGAAATAAAATTAGTCAATTCTTATCAATTTTTATGTGCTGAACACGAATATGACAGTCAAATTGCAAAATTGGCTCTAGTTTTTTTGTAATCTGCAAGAAATTAATGTTTACATAACGAAATGCATTCCAATAGTAAAAGGTCAACTGTAATAGCCTACCTATAAAAAATCAAGTCATTGACTACATCTTAGATTTCTTCGCCTGTCTCTTGTACAGCTGTTCGGGAGCATCTCTGAGGAGTGTCCAGCAGTAGTCAGCCAGCATTGTAGTGGACCATTTTCCCTGGTATCTTTGTTCCATTGTTGCGATATCTTGATGAAAACGTTCGCCGTGTTCATCACTAACAATACCACAGTTGCTAGGAAAGAAATCCAAATGGGAATGAAGGAAGTGAATCTTTAGAGACATATTGCAGCCAAGTTTCTTATACTTCATCAACATGTCTTCTACTAGTTCCTTATAGTTTTCTGCCCTAACATTTCCGAGGAAGTTTGTAGAAACTAGGCGAAAAGCATTCCTTGCTTGTTTCGCGTCACCTTCCAGCAAGTTGTTGAACCGGTCATCTTTGAAAAGCTCTCGAATCTGAGGACCCACAAAAACTCCCTCTTTAATCTTTGCTTCGCTGAGTCGAGGGAATTTTTCATGCAGGTATCGGAATGCTGGCAAAGTCCGGTCAATGGCTTTCACGAAGTTCTTCATCAAACCTAGTTTGATGTGAAGGGGTGGTAGCAAGATTTTCTGAGCCTCAACCAGAGCTGGGTGTTGGATATTCTTCTCTCCAATGGCTACATTCTGCCTGTGAGTCCATTCCTTCCTCATGTAGTGCATTTCCCTTGCTCGGCTATCCCACTCGCATAAGAAACACATGTATTTTGTATATCCTTGCTGCAGTCCCATTAAAAGGGCAACTACCTTCAAATCACCACAGAGGTGCCAGCTGTACTTGTTATACTCAATGGAATTCAGTAGCTGCCTTAAGTTATCGTATGTCTCTTTCATGTGGACAGCATACGCTACTGGAATAGATGGAAGAATGTTTCCATTGTGCAAAAGCACAGCCTTGAGACTCAGTTTCGAAGAGTCCACAAATAGTCTCCATTCTTGTGGGTCATGAGTGATTTTTAAAGCATTCATGAGGCCCTCAATATCGGAACAGAATATCAGATTACTTTCCTTTCTGAAGAAAGGCTCCAATTGCTGGTGGCGCTTTCGATATGCAGTAATTGTGACATCTTCTTCTAGAAGATTCCATTGTTGGAGTCTTGATCCTAGCAATTCTGCCTTGTTCTTTGATAAGTCCAAATCACGAATCAGGTCATTTAGTTCTTCCTGTGTTATTCTGTGTGGGGTTGATGATGCACCACAGTGAAAATCTGGATCACTGCATGCTGATGGACCAGGAGAAGAACAGGTCGACTCACCTTTGTCTTTGTCAGATGAATCAAGAGAATATTCTGCTGGAGGTTCTGGAATAGGAAGTCCCTCACCATGTGGAACTGGTCTCAATGCAGACGGAATGTTTGGGTAGACTATTCTCGACTTCTTTCGCTTCGTTATTCCGCCGGAAAGAGGAGGAACCAAGCAGAAGTAACAGTCATTTAGGTGGTTGCTTGGCTCTCTCCACACCATTGGGACTGCAAACGGCATTGATGACCTTTTGCAATTCAACCACTGTGAAAGCTGTGTTGTACATGTAGCACAGCATATATGCGGAGCCCAAGGCTTGTCTTGGTCACCAACCTTGCATCCGAAGTAAAGATGATATGCCTTCTTCACTTGAGAATTGATACTTTTCTTCTGGTTGGCAAATGTCACTTCCCCACAAATATAGCAAAAATTGTCCGCGGTATTAACACACTTTCGAGGCATTACTGTTCTTTATTGTACGTAAATGGATAAAATAATAAGTTTTATGTAACAGTAGCTCGAACTGTCTCGCACAACGTCTAAAATATTTTAAATGCTGAACCTATCTGATTGGGCTTTATATAGTACACTGCTTACGTCAGCTTCAGCAGCCGCCTGGCATTAGTATAATAGGCCTACACATGTATAGTACACTGCTGACGTCAACTTACTTCAGCAGCCGCATGGCATTAGTATTGCATTGCATCAGAAAATGATGCAATCAACTGTGGATGATGTGAGCATGATGGTATTATGCAATGTTACATCATTATTCCGGATGTTGCTGCAGTCCTACTGGAGAAATTTACACAGTGAAACATAGAAAATGAGGTATATGAATATCTTCAAAACGAGAGCCAATACAAATTTTTCACGGTTATATTCGTGTTCGGCACACCAAAATACTACAGATTAGGGCCTTTTCAAGTCAGTAATGATTTCACTGTTGACCAGTGTAATTTGTGGTTTTCTACTGGTATGCAGCAAACCTGGTTTCATGTCAATGTAGAATCTGTTTGGTTTGATGCTTTAGAAGATCTTCAATCAAATGACAGTGAACAAAATGAAACTACTTCTGCCAACAGTGATACAAATACTAGTGATGCCAATTTACCAAGGAGCTCCCATAAGTGTTGCACAAAGTGCAATTTTAATACTGACATTTGCACTCAGGCACAATCTTACTGGGGAATGTTTGTCAGATTTATTAACATTAATCTCACTGCACTGCATAACCACAACATTTTTACACAAATCATTGTACAAATTTAGATCTTGAGTGCATTTCAATCACCATTAGTATTTCACAAATTCTGTTCAAAATGTAAGATCCTGACAGAAGAAAATGCACAACAGTGCACAGGTTGTAGCTCAGAGCTAAGTGAGAAAAACAGCACCTCATACTTTGTTGAAATTCCACTGCTGTTTCAAATACAACAGTTTTTTCAGAGATAAGAGTTTCATAAGAAATTGAAGCATAGATTTAACAGAAAGAAAAAGGCTCATAATAATATTGAAGATATTTATGATGGAGAACTCTATAAAAAGTTTTCATGCCAATGCTGATTTCTGGATTGCAGCAATAACTTAAGCCTGATGTGGTATACAGATGGAGTGCCACTATTTAAGTCATCTAAAATAAATATATGGCCACTCTTTTTCTCAGTGAATGAACTTTGAATTCAGGAAAGATTCAAGCAGGAGAACATGTTGTTTGCAGGTATATGGTTTGGCAGATCAAAGCCTTCAATGCATTGCTTTCTCAAGCCTTTTAATGAGAGTTTAACACCATTCAGAGACACAGGATTTGAGATACATTGTTCACATTGTGCATCGATGATTGTTGTTAAAGGTTTATTGCTATGTGGTACTTGTGACTTGCCTGCCAAATGTATGGTAATGAATATGACACAGTTTAATGGCAAACACGGATGTCCAAAATGCAAACAAGAAGGAAATGTTAGGAAAATTGGTAAAGGGCATACAAGAGTATTTTCTTTTGATGCAAATTGTATTGATGGACCAAAGAAAGACCATGAAGAATTCATACAACATGGCGATGAAGCTTTTGCTACCTCTAAGCCTGTTTTTGGAGTGAAAGGACCATCTTGGTGGACAAATTGCTGCCCAGATATCATCAATGGAACTGTCATAGATTACATGCACGCAGTACTGCTTGGTATTGTTCGTCGTCTGCTTCAGCTTTGGTTTGATCCAAAGTTCTCTAGTGAATCCTTTTCAATTTCAAACCAAGTTCACATTGCAGATCGTAGACTGTTAGAAATCAAACCACCTTATCTTATCCATATACACCCTAGAAATATTAAAGAACTGTCCAAATAATGGAAGGCATCAGAGTGCAGAGCTTGGCTTTTGTTTTATTCAGTTCCAGTTCTCTTTGGACTATTCAAAGATCAGTATTTTCAGCATTACTTACTGCTTGTAGAGGCAATATACATCTTAAATTTAGAATCAATTTCTTCTCAGGATTTACTGCATTGTGAAGAAATGTTGATCAAGTTCAGCTGTATTTTTTCAGCCTTATATGGAGATCAGCATATGTCTGCAAATTTGCATCAATTGATACATCTGCATGATACTGTTAAACAACTTGGACCACTTTAGGTATATTCCTGCTTTTCATTTGAAAGTATAAATGGTAGACTTGTGAATCTTTTTCATGGAACACAAAATCTTCTTGTTCAAATTGCCAATGCTGTTTCAACAATGTTAAAGTTACCTGCACTTTCAAATACAAAAATTGTCAATGAAACAGAAGTAGGAATATTCTTTTAAAAACTAAATGCCAGAAGTTACCATCACAAAATTACAGAGACTATATTTGATGATGCATACATTGTTGGTAAGAAGCATTTACAAGTACTTGACATCAAATATCTTGCTGCATTAAGTCAATCTTTAAATAACTTTGCAATTGGTAATTGCTATGTATTTTACCAGATTTTGCTAAATGGAATTCTTTATCACAGTGTAAAATATAACACACATTCAAGAAATTCTTGCTCTGTTCTTTATTCATTGAATGATGTAAACCAATGTGGACAAATTATGTTCTAAGTTAAAGTTTATCCACTGTGCTGCTGCTTGTTGAATGACTGCAGATGCACTCCTTCATTCCTTGCAATTGTAAATAAATTCACAAAAGATGAAAAATGTGCATTTGTAGATGAAACCACATTGGTTCATGCATGTTTGAATCACATTTATACTGGGAAATTGTCTGATCATTTTGTAGCCATACCTCTTGAAAACATTGTTGGTCTGGGTTTATTTATTAATTTTTTAAAAGATAAGAGCTGTATCATACTAAGACCTAATACTGTGGGAAGTGATTGAATTAGTTCTATAGTAAGCATTGTACGGGATGACTTTGATAATATACTGGTTATGTGTATTTGTAAGGACAAGTTTTTGTATAGTTTAAAACTGTTTTACCTGCAGATTGTAATATTTGTATTTTTAGGAATATTAACAGATTAAAGACAATCAATAGTTATTTTATGATTATAATCCATGTCACTCACTGACAAAATAGCCAATTCAGTGTACAGTCACTTTAAAAAAATTTCTTATATGCAAAAAGCTCAATTGTTTATCTAACCTGGCTGATATTTTAAACAAGATATATCATTCAATCGGAAAAAAGACATTGTAGAAATAAATTACATTTTATATTAAACAAGGAAAAGAAATCAGCTTAATTTGAAATATATATTAATAATGTTCCTATTTAAGTTCAGACAGAAATGTTGGAATAATACATTTTATGCATGTAGCAGCTAAGTACAGCTGTTTAAGTAAGTAAGTATTGAAGTAAGTATTGAAAATGTATAAACATATATTTAACTAGAGTGCATTATCAGATGCTATGAATTAAAACAAAATAACATTTAAATTTGACTTGTTTCTTACTGCACATGATCTCATGCAGGAGCTATATAGCTACCTGCCGACTTTAAACTGTCATGACTGAATAAATTATAATTTGCATGAAAGCTTATGTAGAATTTTAGATTTTGCAAGCTTGCCAACTTGTAAAATTTCCTTCTGCAAGCTTTAATTTTTTATTTTGCAAGCTTGCAGACTTAAATTGGAAACATTTCTTTTGCAAGCTTGTGCAAGCTTGAACTTCAGATTTTGCAAGCTTGCAAGCTTGTACACTTGGAAAAATTCCTTTTGCAAGCTTGCACAAGCTTCAACTTAAGATTCTGCAAGCTTAAAAGCTTGCAGACTTTAAAAAAAATTCTTTTGCAAGCTTGTGCAAGCTTGCACAAGCTTCCTTACTAGCTTGCAGCAAGCTTGCTGCAAATTTGTAGTAAGCTTACATTTTGGTTTGGGTATTGCCCATTTAACTGTTTGCCAAGCAGTATGTATCCATTCTCCTGTAATTATTACATAAATAACATATCATCAACACTGCCTGTGGGTACACAATTTTCTGAACATAATAAATTTTTTAAAGAAATAATCATTAGAGACGAGTACCTTTTATTTCCAAACACAGCCTGTCAATGAAACCTTATGCGCTGTATGTTTAGCAATTAACAACTAGATGCCACAAAAAAAATGCAAGTGCACGAAAACAAACTTTGAAAATCAATGAAACCCCCCTCCAGCCTAAGTTGGAATCTGAATGTCATCAAATCTAGGATACATGTAAATATTATGATTACACTGTAAATGATATGTTAAAATATAAACATTTATTCTTTAATTGTCAAAACATGCTATAAATTGTAAATATTCTAATTATCATGCCTTGGGTGGGAAATACAAGACCGAAATAATACATACAATAGATGAAATAAATTGTAGCCAGGTATGCAGAAGAATGTAATGCATATGAATGCTAAATAAAGTTGTTGATATATGTATTTTGGTAGGTTTACAGATTACAAATACAAATCTTGCAGAACATAAAGAAGAAGGAACTAAACATGGCTCATTGTTGGTAAATTAGCTCTCACAGAGTAACTGTATTTTAAGCAGACACTGATGTTCAATAAATTTTCTTGTGTCTTGTATCCCACTCTTAATTTTGTGGACTTACCCCTGGGAGAGTGCCTTGGAAATTTGAGCTTGCCCAAACCGAATTTCAGCTTGACTCAGGAATTGGCCAATTGGATTTGTAAATCCCTGCTTTTAAATATTTTACCCTTACAGCTAATATGAAATCAAATATCTTGGATCTAACTCTCACACAGCTTTAAGACATGTGGAAACTGAAAATGATCTTGTTCCAGGGAATTTATAAATACCTGAACATGTATATTCTGATGTACAATACCTCATAAAACTTAGCAATTAATGATTGCTTCTCCAGTATGATATATCAGTACATTTGGAGGCTTTTACCTTCACCAAACATTTTAGCACAGATTTCATACCATAATTTTTCTCCTGCATTATGTATCTTCATGTGTACATACTGATTTATGCTGCAACTAAACAACATATCACTTACTTAATATTTAAACTGTGTGTCTCCATTATATTTCCTCTTGTGCAATTTTAGATCTCCACAGACTAAACATTTCAGCACATTCTTCATATTTAAATGGTGTTTCTCCAGTATGTTTCCTTACTTGATGATTAAATGATTTCTATCCAGAATGGGGCCTCATGATCCTCACAGACATTCACTCTTATTGTACCCTCCATCACCATCTTTGCTAGCCATAGTATGATGTGTTATGCTATCTGCACCTTGGCAGATCTATCAAATGTTTCAGTGCTACATGTCTGTGAATTTCACTGGATGCAGCACCAAGCCACAGCATCCTTACAAAATCAAGATTTTCAAATTTGTCCTGTGGTTTAGAAAACTGGAGGCCCACAACTGGAATCAACTCATAAATCAATTGTCCACTGACAGATGAGTTTGCAAAATGCGCCTTTTCCCTCCAATACATCAGTAATACTTTCAGTTTCAATGTTAAATTTACATTAAAATCCTTATGTATTTCTTAAGATATCTTTTCCCAATGAAACTACCATCATATTTAAGTGTTTTTTCATTGTGTACTTGTTTTGATTTTCTTTTTGACTAAATCTTCAATCACACACTTCACATTTTAAGCAGATCTTCTTGAGTATGAATTGTCACATGCTGATTTAGAGTTGCACTACCAGTAAACATTTTATCATATACATCACACTTAAATGGGTTTTCTCCAGCATGCATCATTTAATCTTTTTTATACATCCACTGACTAAATATTTCATCACACACCTCATATTTATGTGGGTTTCTCATGCATGTACCATCATGTGAACCTTTCGATATCCACTGTGACTAAACATTTCATCACATATCCTCACAATTAAATGGTATTTCTTGTGTATGAATTCTTATGTGCCTCTTCTGACTCTTACCTCTACTAACCATTTCATCACAGACTTCACACTTAGATATGTTTTCTCCAGTATGGATCCTCATGTGCAGATTCAATTAGTCTCTGCTCCAATTAAACATTTTCCCACAGTTCACACTAAAATGGTTTCACTCTAGTATGGATTCTCAAGTGCCTCTTCAGATGTCCACTCTGACTACATATTTCACACTGAAATGGTTTTTCTCCACTACATGTTCTCATGTGTCCCTTTAGACTTTCACAATGACGAATCATGTTATGACATACCTCACACTTACTTGGTTTCTCTCCAGTACGTGTCCTCATATGCAGTTTCAAATGTCCACTCTCACTAAACATTTTAACACATACTTCACACTATAATGGTTTTTCTCCTGTATGTATTCTTGTGTGCATCTTCAGATAACAAGGTCGACTAAACATCTTATCACATACTTCACAATGAAATGGTTTTTCTCCAGTATGTATTCGCATGTGCCTCTTCAGAATTTCAGTCCGATTGTACATTCCACCACATATTTCACACTGAAATGGTTTTTCTCCAGTATGTATTCTCATGTGTCTAATTAGACTTCCGCGATGATAAAACATTTTGTGACATACCTCACACTTACTACATGGTTTCTCTCCAGTATGTATCCTCATATGCAGTTTTAAATCTTCATTCCGACTAAACATTTTATCACACACTTCACACTTAAATGGTTTTTCTCTAGTATGTATTCTCATGTGCCTTTCTAAAGGTGCAAATTGACTAAACCCTTTATCACATACTTCACACGTAAACGGTTTTTCTCCAGTATGCACCATCATGTGTTGTTTTAGATTTCCACGATGATTAAACAATTTATCACATACTTCACATTTAAATGGTTTTTCTCCAGTATGTATCCGCATGTGTTGTATTATGCCTCCACGTCGACTAAACCGTTTACCACATACTTCACACTTAAATGGCTTTTCTCCAATATGTATCATCATGTGCTGTTCTAAAATTCCAATCTGACTGAACCCTTTATCACATAGTTCACACTTAAACGGTTTATCTCCAGTATGCACCCTCATGTGCCTATTTAAATTTCCACAGTGACTAAACATTTTATCACATACTTTACACTTAAATTTCTTTTTTCCAATATATATCATCATGTTCTGTTCAAAAATTCCAATTTGACTGAACCCTTTATCATACAGTTCACATTTAAATGGCTTTTCTCCAGTATGTATTATCATATGCAGTTTTAAACTTCCAATAAGACTGTACCGTTTAGCACATAGTTCACACTTAAATGGTTTTTCTCCATTATGTATCCTTGTGTGCTTTTATAAACTTCCAAATTGACTAAACCCTTTATCACATACTTCACACTTAAAAGGTTTATCTTCAGTATGTGCCCTCATTAGACCTGCAAGTTGTTCTCCACCTTTTTTTTTTTGTGTTTGACTGGCGGCGGAGACCAACGTTGTTCTGCACCATTCGTGCTGAGACGTCCGCGCTATGTCACCTCGGATAATCGGACCGCGCGCTATTAATTAATAAATTTATTTAGACTAACCTTTGTATCCAGACGGTAAGTATAATCCCTCTTCTAATGATCCACAGCGGTAAATCTTTTAGAACACACACTTTTTTAGTATAAATCCCTGTCAGAACAGAACACCTGTGTATTCATCGGCTGTTGACATATTTGAATTACCTACGCATGCGTGTAAAGCACCATCACCACGAGGCAAGAGTAACGCGTGAAAACCGTCTAGTTGTTGTGGGGTTTAACGCCATTTTTCAGCACACGATAGGCTATATATGGCGGCCAGTATTAATGGTGGAGGAAGAACCTGGGAAAACCCCGGAAAGAACCACCGACCCACTAGAAGCTACTGGCAAGCTTTCTCACATACCCACATTGGCTGAATCTTAGTCACGAACCGACGCAGGCAGAGGTGAGATGGCAGTGATCCGTAACGAAGAGCGCTTTTGACCACTCGGCCTCTCGGGGCATAGATCACTGGGAATTTACTGATGCTTGCGTGGGAACTGTGTCGTTACGGCAGAAATTTAGGAGAGAGAGAGAGAGAGAGAGACGTAATGTCAGAAATGTGAGATAGAGTGAATGATAAATAAATTGTAAAAAGACCACAAACTGTATTCAGATGTGAAAATATGCTACACAATAATAATAATAATAATAATAATAATAATAATGTATTATTAGTACTAGTAGTAGTATCTTCAATCATATTTAATAACATTTACAATGGTATAAATGGATTTTATGACATACATACATATCTACATATTAATACTTTATATTACTTATAAGAAGAACATGATTATTATGATGAATATTATTAATAACATTTGCAATGGTATTTATGAATACATACCTACCTACCTACCTACATACATACATTACTTAACATTACTTATAACATGATTAGCATGATGAACTTTATTAATAACATTTACAATGGTATTTATGAATACAAACATACATGCATACATACATATATACGTCTGTTATAATTTGACACCTTAACTTATAACATATGGATAATGTTATATTTTAATCAAAAACAATAGTTTCTTCTTCCCTTCTGACCACTGAATTGACAAGTGTTGCAACAATTTACACAACAATTACATTTGCCTCAAGAGCATATATTGCAACTTCCCGCGGAACATTCTTTTAAGCCAGCGGGAAGTTTATCCATTTCTGGGATCCACAATGCCTCAAGAATTTTTCTTCTTAAACAGAGTTGACTATTTTTCGCAACTTCTATCATGTTTTCATCTGTTGTTGTCATCATCATGCTTGTCCTGTAAGGTAGGAGACAAGCATAACATTTTCTCCCATCTCTGGCACATCTCCCAATCTCTTGCCAATAGCTCAGAATGCTCTTTGGGCATCCCCAAAGAATAACGATATCTACATCGCTGATTTGGATCCCCATTCCGAATGCTACCGTAGCAACAAGACAGCGAATTATGCTTTCGAGTCTTCGAAATTCCTTGATAATTCCGTCCTGTGTCTCTTTATCCGTGGAAGAATGAAACATTTCAATACTGACTAAAAATCATAGTACAGTGAATCACGGACATATATTAAACACAGCATTTAATTAGTTTCTTAAATTTCACACCATAAATAGGCTATACTATTTGCTGGGACAATGTTGGTCGACAGTTAAAGGCAAGGCATCATTCTAGGAACCGTGGCAACAAGTACATGATTTGGGCCTTAGCATATATAGCAAAGAACAGAGTGAACACCATAATGTACAAGGAGGCCTCTGATGTGAGAAGAGCTGTAGATCTACCAATGTCCACTTACTTTCCTTCTCGAGAGGAGATACAAGCGACCAGGGATAGAATGGAAGCTGTTGTGTCTCGAATCCTGACTGAAAATATCCCATACCTCTATCCACTGGCGGACCTTGTTTGTCATCATATTGATCACAAACATTGGTCCGAATCAAGGCGGAAAAGTGAAGTAGTATGTACTTGCCTGATATTTATACTAAATGCCATTCTACTATCACTTTAATAACAATAATCTCATTCAAACGATGTACTGTTCATTTGTATTGATGTATGTTCAACATTGTTATGCTAGTGCCTACGAGTTGTCCGTGTTTTGGATTAAAAGTTTACATGAAGCAGTTTAAACAAATGTGCTTTTACGATCTGAGGAGATATGTGTGCACTTAGTTTTAGATTTGCAATTGTTTTTCTTTTCTTACTCTGATAGGTTGAAAGTAAGAGAACGTGCGTATTTATTTTGTGGCAAAATTACAACAATAGTAAGTGGAGAAAATTATTTTTGTCTCAAACGCTTTAACTGCATACTCTCTTATAAAGGCTTGGTATAAGTACAGTAATAAAACTGTGTTCCATTTCACAGTTTAATATTGGTGTGATCCCAGAAAATCCTTCAACAACCGCAGCTGTTTTTATGATACTGGAGCGGCTGCATGATTACGTTCCAAGAAGAGATGATAATCATGTGTATCCCATAGTGTGCTGGGGGGATGGCCTGTCTTGTGAAAGACACACAGATGCTCAAAATGCAAGATCCAATGCTGGGAATCCTGTACAAAGATTGGAGGGCTTGGTGCCATCACCAGGAGAAATTCATAAAAGAATGCTACTGCTTCAGGTAAAATAATACACATCTATAGCTTGTTTTGTACAGCTTTATGATGGAGATTCTACTGTTTCAAAATTATCCGTATTCTATTTTTTTGCACAAGTGATAAACATCGGTACCAATGTGCTTCACTTAGTCAAAATCAGTATCAATGTACATCATTGTTAAACTAATAACAGTTTTGGTCTTATCGAATACAAAGATATCTCCTGACAAACTCAAATTATTTCCAGATCTGGGAGAAGATGAACCGATGATACAATGCCTGAATAGATCCTGCCCTATAGGCTCCATCTTCCATCTATGTTGTTTTAGCCTAGAGGAAGACAATCTACCAGATGAGTGGGTGTGCGGTGACACATGCAGGAAAACTGTAGAGGAGAAGATTTATTGTGTGTGCCAGTCGGTCAAAGAAGAACCAATGGTCAAATGTTCCAATCAGCAATGTGACCATCAGTGGTTTCATGTTTCATGCAAAGAGATTAAAGAGCTTCCAGATAGTGGTAATAAAATAATGTATCTCTTCATTAATGTTGATCTCATGGAACTTTATCAATAGAAAGGATATGGCATTACCTAAAATCATACCCCAGCTGTTACTTTATAATAATGGTCATATTGACGTACTTAGAATTTTTTTTCATATTCTCATTTTTATGTAAGATACATGTGTTTTCATTTCCAGACGAAGAATGGTTTTGCTCTGAAAATTGCAAAAAGATATCAAAAAGAAGAGCAAGAAAGACTCTGTAAGTGAAAAGGCTGTTGACCGTAAATTCGAGTATACAAAGACGATTCTCATCAGAGGGATGGAAGATAAAGTAAGAAGAGATGCTGTCAGAGAAAATGATGGTCCATCAATGGTGTCCTTTTGGAAGCAAGACATGATCAAATTCCACAACAGTAACCACAGAAGATACTTTATCCTGGGGCACAATCTAATTACAAGTAAACCATGTTATGTTTGTTTCAGAGCATTAATGTATTTATATGTTAATTAGGGCAAGCTAACTCCATCTAACATCTATGAAGGAACAACCTATATTGAAGCCTTTTATTACTGTAATTATTCTATATTAGTTCATTATCCCAGCGACTATAAAGAACAAAATGGTTATCCATGATAAAACACATACAAGAAAAATCCACTAAATGCTTACTTGTTCATAAAGTAATTTTAAAAATTCCTGCATTATATTTTTTGGGTCCTTTAATGCGGTACTTAGTGTTTGCTTTAGGGTTACTGTACAAAAATATTAAAAAGTCATGTGAAAATAAATTATAAAAGTTATGACAAGTGTTTAAGTGGATGTTACAAAATTCCACTGTAAAGATTCTATCGGTTCATTTATTTAAAAACAAGTCACCTATAATTAATATAATTTTGGAACATCACGGAAGTGACAGCTGAATACCCATTAGGACCAGGGCCGGTGCCAAACCCAACCAGACTATCTGGCGCACTAGGCAAGGTTAGATTCTAGCGCCCCCCCCCCCCATATCAATTTCAACATTTATAAACAATTAAAAAAAAATGCGCCCCCTGAAATCAGCGCCCTAGGCGGCTGCCTAGTTTACCTATATGGTAGCCCCGGCCCTCATTAGGACTATATCAGAATCATCAGATGCATATATCAAATATTCTGAAGAAAATAGTTTTAATTTAGTGTGATCATTCTGCGGCAGTATATAACATCTTTATTTCATTTATGGGTCAGTAACAGTAAATTTGTATAAGAATCAGTTAAACAATGAGAAAACAGTCCTAAGTAACAAAGCAAATTAAATTCTTGCAGACTTATCTGGGTGCGTATCAGAGAGAATGCAGCAAGACTTGATGTGGAACAGAACAGTTAATCTTCGAGGAGGTGCCAGAAACAATGATGAGGTTGACCTAGTCATTGAATTTTTGAACAAGGAGTTCAAAGGTAAATCATTTGATAACGGAATTAGTATTAATCGTTTTAAATTGGAAGAATTTTGCTTTATAAATATATGAAGTCTTAGTATATGCAGTATTTTGTAATTCGTGGAAATACGACTTTAACATGATGTTCTTGGTGTCTAATATATTATGTGTTCATTAATTTGAAAACTGCCACATAATGTTAATTTTGGAGGTTAAAATATTAATGCTGACTTTTTATTATATTTATAGAAAGCTTACGATCGGCCAGTCATCAGCTGAGTGACGCCACTTTGGACAGGCATAGCAAGTTGGCTGGTGGGGTTGGTCATGCTCTAGATAAAATATACTCTACAACAGTCTCCGAATTGAAAAGTTTCCAGACAGGAAAATCAAAGTTTTCACAAAGAAAGGATATTGAGATTTTTGTCAGAGTACTGAAGGACGAGGAACTCTTAAGAAAAATCCCTGGAAGATATCACAGAGCTTATCAGAATTTCCGCTCATTAACAAGAATAAAGAACCCAGACATATACATCTCGCACATAAACAAATTATCACGCAAATTTGACAAAAGAAACAAAATTATCGCTAACTCACATGTCAATTTATAATGTATGTATGTATGTATGTATGTATGTATTTATAAATACCATTGTAAATTTTATTAATAAAGTTCATCATACTAATCATGTTATAAGTAATGTTATTTGTTAACATGTATGTATGTATGTATGTATGTATTCATTAATACCATTACAAATGTTATTAATAATATTCATCATAATAATCATGTTCTTCTTATAAGTAATGTAAAGTATTAATATGTAGATATGTATGTATGTCATAAAATCCATTTATACCATTGTAAATGTTATTAAATATGATTGAAGATACTACTACTAGTACTAATAATACATTATTATTATTATTATTATTATTGTGTAGCATATTTTCACATCTGAATACAGTTTGTGGTCTTTTTACAATTTTTTTTATCATTCACTCTATTTCACATTTCTGACGTGACGTCTCTCTCTCTCTCTCTCTCTCCTACATTTCTGCCGTAACGTCACAGTTCCCACCCAAGCATCAGTAAATTCCCACTGATCTATGCCTCGCAAGGCGGTTTTCACGCGTTACTCTTGCCTTGTAGTGATGCTGCTTTACACGCATGCGTGGGTAATTCAAATCTCGGGTCAACAGCCGATGAATACACAGATGTTCTGTTCTGACAGAGATTTATACTAAAAATGTGTGTGTTTTACCGCTGTGGATCATTAGAAGAAGGATTATACTTACCGTCTGGATACAAAGGTTAGTCTAAATAAATTTATTAATTAATAGCGCGCGGTCCGATCATCCGAGGTGACATAGCGCGGACGTCTCAGCACGAATGGTGCAGAACAACTTTAGTCTCCGCCGCCAGTCAAAAAAAAAAAAAAAAAAAGGTGGAGAACAACTTGCTGGTCTAGCACCCTCATGTGCGTATTTAAATTTCCTCGGTGACTAAATATTTTATCATATACTTTACACTTAAATGGGTTTTCTCCAGTATGGAGCATTTAGTAGGTATATTTTGCACTAGTATATGTCGATATGATTTAAGTCAGCTGTTTACTGTTAAAAAATATTTAACTTCACTACAATCTTTAAACTTTATTCTTTTTCTACAACCAGTACTCTCGCGTAGAAAACAAAATTCACCACATTTGAATGGTTCTCTCTCTCTCTCTCTCTCTCTCAAGCTGCACACTGAAAGACCGCAATACACATGCGTTTGCATGTTCTCGATGTACATATATCAGTGTACACACAGGAATTATGATTTGTTTCTGTTTGGATAATAATATATAGAAATATGAAATAAGATTTATGTGATTCGATAAGATTTTTTACTTTATTCCCTATTTTTAAAAACAAGTCATGTAATTGCGTCTCTCGGCCATTCTTGATTCGACATACATTATAAAATAAAGAGAATCGTAGTGATATATGCACAGATTGAACGTGAAAATGGTTAAAACTAATGCCGACATTATTTTATACATTTACTTTAACTATTGAATAATATGATTAAATCGAATTACAACATCCGTTTTGGAGATTACCCAAGTTCGAGTAGTCTTTATCATACCTTCACCGTTCCGGAATGTAACTATCAGCCATTTATGATGCTTCTCCAATGAAGTACGACGGATTACCGCCTGATATAGGGGGCGCTCACCAGTTATTGTGTACTTTTGAGAGAGTGACATATATTAGGTGAATATTTCTTTGGATATTCTACTTTTGAAATTGTACATGCTCTGAGCACACTGCTAACTAAAATCACTGCTTCCTTTTGCTAAAAAAAAAAAAATCAGTCTGAATTAGCAGGTATTAAAATAGGCAAAATGAATTCTGCCAGACTAGACAATACCAGTTTCTGAAGGTGCAATGAATGAATTACCAAATATATAAAATGTAAAAGAAAGTTATCCTCTCTTTTTTTTTAATACAATTAACCTTTGAAGTTCAGGAAGTGAAAATGACCAAGTGGAGCTAGCACTTTTTTGAAAGGTGCACATCGGAGTAAGGCCAAGCTGTATACTCTATAACCCATATTACACACATTAATCATATACGAAAATAAAAGGAATTAAAGTTTCTTTGAATTATACCTAAGATATACAAGGTCTTTTTTTAAATAGCCAGTAAAACCAGTGCGGAAAGCCAGGAAATGCTGTATCTTTAAAATTCTAACCCTATTTAAAGGATGAAACTGTACAGCGCCACCATAACTAGCCTATGAGAAAAGTAAATAATTCGCATCAAAATCGCTCTAATCATATTTAATTTGCTCTATATTACTATTCAAACAAAAGGAAATCATAATTCCTGTGTTTACACCGATATATACATCGAGAACATGTAAACACATTTGTATTTCGGTGTATTTCGGTTTATCAGTGTATTTCGGTGTTTCTAGTAGCCTCCTTGATTCATTTAGTTAATTCAGATATGTACTTCTCTCATGGCTAAGGAAGAAAGTAAAATATTCCCAAGTCAAGGTGAACTGTTGTCGAAATGTATCCATGTCAAATCGTACCCAAATCAAAATCTGCTTAAATGAAAGCATGTCCTACTCGTTGGTGTTCGATTTTTTTATTATTTTGTGTTGAAATTTTTTTGTTGATTTTTTTTTATGTTGAAAGTTCCGTATACAATTGGAGTATGCGTCGACCGTTTGGGGTACATCTACCAAACATTGCCAGCTTGAAGCAGTACAACGCAAAACGACGGCACGGTTAACTGTGGGGGATTACCAGAAAACTAACAGAGCCAGCACCATGCTGCAAGATATTTGGGTGGAAAGAGCTTCAAGTCCGACGACAACAAACAAACGATGTCATAACAAACCGGACTGAATACACCAGCTGGTTGACATCTCAGCAGCTCCATACGTCCCCGATACAGGAGCCATTGAGGACACTTATGTAGATTTCTCGACCCCTTGAGTTAGAGCATACAAGGACTCCTTCTTCCTCTTAATAATCCGCCTGTGGAACTTCCTAATATCAAACCTAATTAAAGTCAAATCCATCTTATGCTTTCAGACCAAAGGTTGGTGCGGCAATCGCATTGCTTTCGACAAATACGTTTTTAACATGTTTTTTTTCTGTACTTGGACTTCTCACCATATGCACATGGTTCACATAATATGTGAGCATTCTCCAGTGGAACACAGCACATTATTGGAAGTAGAAGTCATTTTTGCAAGGGGGGGGGGGTGTGGCTGGGAAAAAAACGTTGTTTTAGCCACGTTGTGTTGACTCATTAAATTATCTATAGACCAGTCTGAGCCATGTATGACGGGGGAACAGGCAGCCCCCAAAAATGGCGCCGACAGATTTATCAGACCTATAAAATATTTGCAACCAGGTTGAATGATGTTGGATATCTGTTAATTCTTGGGTGATTGTTCTCTTTTTCTTTTTCCATTGCAATTGTTGGAACGCTAAGTGCGAAAGATGGTTTTGGGTTTGTTAATTTGTAATGAAGCACACACACCACTCAAAGTGAACCCAAGATGCTTTAGAAATAACATCTTTATTGAGGTGTGGGAGGGCCCTGGCAAGTTACACCTGGGTTAGTTTTATTCTTATAAGTTGACAATTACCAAATTAACGATATTTCGTCTTTTCTTATTGCATCCCGTACAACCCGGTACCCACTATAATAGCATTTGTCGCAGACGCTGACAATATTCTATCGCGTTTTACGTTTTATGGATTCGAACTAATGAAGTAGTTTTCACTTGTCGATTGCAAGTTTGTCTGTATGCTTGAACCACATTGGTCACTGTCTTAGTTAAGAATATACCATACAATAATTTATATGAGCATACGCACTTATTGAACAAACATACATACATTAAACATGTACACATATTTAGACTATAATTTATTGATCAAATATTTATATTTAATGTAAATATGTATATTTCTCTAAAAAGTGTACAATAATCGATTTTTGGCTGTGTAAATCTCAGCGAGTTATATAGCATAGGTATTTAGCACATTCAACCACATGATCTGATGTAGGTAAACCCTGCGTGTTATTAATAGCGCCTATGTATTTTTTCCTCAAGCGCGTAACTGTGGCAGTGTCTAAATTCTGAGTAAAGTTGAGATCAGGCAATTATATATGGAAAAAAATAAGATAAGCTGCTGGGTATACTGAGATTTTTTTATTAAACAATTTATGTAGCTGAATTAATTACACAATTTGCAACAAGCTGTACTGAATTTGGATGAGTATAAAACTATTTCAGCAGCTGTTATTGATTTAAATTTCATTTTTTCATCTGTATCGAGATGAATCGATTTAATTTGTCTCAAAGTACATTTGTGTTGTCGGATTTTTACGTTTGCTATTCTTTTTTGTGTGGTTGCTTGTAAATTTCCAGTCTATTATCTGCTCTATTTGAGTTGATGACTTCGATAACAAGACAATCATCTATATTCCTTTTGAAACACTCATAAAGAAATCTATGTAAGTAAGACTTTTCTGTTTAAGTTTTTTTTTGAATTCCAATAACAATCATGAGGTAGCACATCTTACCGTTATATCAAAAATTATTTTTTGTTTAGACGACAGTTTCTGGTGATCCCATCTCTGCTCGCTTCGTAATTAACAAATATCGGATGCTTCTTTAATTCACCAAAATCAATATCTTTCTCAATTTTTCCCTTTATAAACAAAAGTGTCTTCTTCTAATATTACATTTTTTCAGCAGAGAAATATTTCTCGAGATAATCTTTGGCGTTTTATATCATCAGAAGAATTTGGTTTTCTCCTAATATATTTTAAGCGCTCTATATTTTTATGTGCCACAATAAACACAGCTGGGTCTTTCCCTTAACCCCCACACCACACTTAAGATATGGCTGTGGTTTAGTGCTGCCACGGAAAAAAACTGGCCATGTGATATCCACAGAACTCTCTACCAGAATTTTTCCACAAGTGTGTGACGGGGCCCCGAGTAGCCGAATGGTCTAAAGCGCTCTCCGTTACGGATCAACGCCATCTCACCTCTGTCTGCGTGGGTTCGAGTCTCAGATTCGGTTAATGTGGGTATGTGAGAAAGCTTGCCAGTAGCTTCTCGTTAGTCGGTTTTTCTTTCCGTTTTTTTCCCGGGTTCTTCCTCCACATTAATACTGGCCGCCATGTATAGCCTATCCTGTGCTGAAAAATGGTGTTAAACTCTACAACAACAACAACAACAACAACTGTGTGACTGATCCAATGATGTGCCATCGACAACTACTGATAGATGACTTATTCTGCTGTTGCAAAACAACTGCAAGAACAGTACTTTAGTCTAACCTGGATAAAACCAGCTTTCCCAAGGTCGATAATTACACCATAAAAATTACGGAATGATATAAAAATCGTTATTAACAGCGAGTAAAATTGAGAGATTAACAAAAATAAAGCCAAAGAAGATCAGAGAAGAAAAAACGCGAACGAAAGAGATTAGCTGTGATAGAACCAGCGTACATCACCAGGTTCGACATTGACGGATTAACCCATCATAAGAAATAGCCATCATTCGAATTATAGTTGTATGATTTGATCAAAATGGCGATGAATGAGTTTATGAAAGATGGTGCTGTTCATGTTTTTTCAAACATTTCAAATAGATAGTGATGGTCTTTTAATTGTTTCCATATTGAATGACAAATGAGCGGCTACTATTGTTAATTAAAAGTATTGTAAAACATATCAGCGATGATGGTCCGCCTTGAATTATTCGTGATAAACTCGACCCTGTCAAGGAATCACGTCAACAAAACAATGTCGTCACGATAAATAAAATTTCTAAAGCAGGTATTTTCACTGCAATAGACAAACCATACTGCAATAACGTGTATCCAGTGTCTGCAGTTGTTTACGCAAATTATCGTTTAAATGAACCGGCTATAGATACTCTTGCTCGGATGAAATTGTGTTGCTCAGCGTATAATGGAACATTTTGTATACTCCAAACGTGGAAAAGGACTTACAGAATCAAGAATTCAAAACAATAAAACGCTGTGGGAAAACTCATATACGGAGCTAAGATAGATGACGTACTTATATTTTTTATATAAAAATAAACCCACTAAAGTTTCCGATATTATAAAAACTATCGCAAATGAGATTTTGAACAATTCTGGTAAATATTGTAGTAAGAGTTCTCCTATAATTTTATATGATTAATTCTAACATGCGTATACCGACTCGGTGACAACATTTTAAAAAGAAAGAATAATATGATTTTGTTAGGTTTATATCTACTAAAAAATCTACAACATAAGTAAGCATGGCAAAATAAGCCATATACTATTATAGAAAATGTTAGTGTAATAATGGTCTCTAAATTCAAATTTTTGTCCACATGGGCATCCATATATAGAGACTGGATTGACTAGGTGGCTTTGGCAGTATTTAATTCCACTTTACTACTCGATAAAATCGCGATGAATTGTGTAGTGTCCGCTTTCTTCGTCTAAAAGTTTATCCTATTCATTTCAAAAATAGGGTCCGTAATTCCTTTATTTTACGTGCGTTGTAGTTTCTTGTCATCTTTTTACAATATGTTTTAGCATGCTTTCTTAGCTTTTCAAGGACTAAAAATACATCTTGAAAGCGTAATCTATGCGGCCATTTAGAGAAACATGGCGTTAATCTGGGAATGCAATAATTTTCAACTACTTATATTGAACTTTGAGTATTTCACTGTATTACAATCAGCTTCACATTCTAGTTGAGTTTGCCTAATGACAACGCTGAAGAGCTTTTCTGGTGAACGAAATGTTTTAAATGTATCCATAATGACATATAATACAAATTGCAGGCAAATAAGCTCGCCGTGATTTACATGACGTGATGTGGCTTTGTTAGCTTGTATCACTTTCATCATATACAGGCAAACTCGCATTATTGGTCTGCATGATGTAAGTGTTTTGTATTAATTTGTTCAATAATGTTTTAAAGACAATTTTGTATTCGTCAAAGAAAGCCTTTTTGTTATCGTTTGATGCATATATTTTACACTGTAGTCTCTAGTGAAGTGTTTATGTGTAATAAATCATAGAAACAAAACTGAAAACAGAACGAAAAACGAAGGTTTTACAACTGGTCTTTTTGGCAGTCGAATACGCTTTGGCTGCTAATAATAATAATGATATATGACATCCATGTTTAGTGACTACCGTGTGCGATCCAGTTCCTTTCATTTACTTTGGAATGGGCAAGGAGGTAGACTTAATATTTTATATATAAATAGTCGATTTAAATCCTAAGTTGTATCTGTTAATTTGCCAATAAATGTTATATTTCTTGAGAATGATTTTCTACAGATGATATTTTATTGATAAGTCCTCCTATCCTGGTTTAAGTAAATTATTAAGGATACGCTAACTTTGCGCATTTGAGAATCATATAATATATATGGCACATTAACCACCATTCGTGTTTTTTCCCCCGTAAACATCCTTCAAATTGCCATCTCTTCCAGCTATACTTCTTAAAGACTATGCTCTTGCTGACATCAACAGTTGTGCTTATTTGAGTGATATCTTAAGTGCAATCAGATGATGAAGATAAGATCAGACATTACTACATTTTAAGGACCCGAACAATCATCCTTTTGCCTCAATTTAGAAACTGTTCTTTGAACATTATAAATATAATATTTAATTCTATCATCATCACAATTTAGTGTACAACGTTACGGACACAATTTAGGAAATGTAAAAAGAAGGAAACCTAGTTAATTAATAAAGACATAGTTTTACCTTTCTACTGAGCCTTTTAAGATGGCACAGTGCCTCTTTTAGGTTTGGAAGTTATTATGTATTTGGTTTTGAAAATGTATTGAGCAAATACGTATTTCCAAAGGAGTCAAGGATTTCCATCCTTAGCATCAGTGTCTCTCTGGCACATTACAACACTTAATAATTAGTCTTTAAAATAGTTAAAAACATTTATTCACGAATTAAATCTTTAATTGCCTGTGGCAGCAAATTTCTCAAGATTATGCGATGCTATGAGTACAGACGGCACAATGACTTGTTCAATGGAAACGGATACTTGTGTTTCCCTTATTGTGTATTGCAATGTAAACATGTAAAGTATGAATAGCTCTTGCTCTGCTATTATACGCTTTTGAAAATTATGACTACATTTACCGGCGCTATATTGAATGGAGTCCCTCCTAAATCATATCGACTCTATCTACATTGTTGATCTCGCGGTTGGTACAGATGTTCAATCACAGGTGTTCAGTCCTTAATTTCGTATTACACACCCAGATTGTAACTACGCAGGTGTCTTCTTTGAAGCCACCACGTCGATATTTTTAGACTTTGTGAATCGAAATTTTGTATAAATCCAGATTTGATTCCAATTTAATTCATACTGTAAAGGCATTATATAGCAAACGTAGGAAAATCTTCGGCGTATACTTATGATATATAAAAAGCATTCTTTCAGCCAACTTAGAACAATCCACGTATATAGTTTTGCGTATATGATACATACGCGTGCAAAAGTTTGCACATGCATGCAGAGACTCCTAAATAAGTATTTCTTACGAAATAGTAGCAGTTCATTCAGGACTATGGTAAGTACAACACCAGTGAACATCGAATCCTACCTTTTTAAAACTCGTTTTTAAAAGTAATGGTGCCAGAATTGTCATTTATAATTCACCTTTTCGCCTTCCTTGGGGATTTTTCTGCATTTCCTGTAAGCCCTCTTTGCGATTTTATCGACATAGCATCGCAAGAGATATCACTAATATTAATTTGATCAAGTTCATCATTAATGAAACTTCGTGACTTAAACTCATGTTTCTCATTCAAACTGCATCTCCTATCCTAGCTAGCTTAGATCGACATAAACAGTGATCGTTCAAGATCCTCATTTTTATTTGAAGTATTTATGTTTCCACCAAAATCAACCCGAATCATTCAGTTCTGTCTGCCTTTTCTTTGCAGGGACTGAGACCAGTTCTGTTGACCTTAAAGAGCAGAACGTTTGTAGGTTACAGATTGTAAATAGACAGTTTTTTATAATAGTTTTTAAGTTTACATGGGCAACTGTATATTCTTGCTCGATATTTATATTTGTTTTCAAACTTTTCCGTGACGTTAAAACACACAAGCTTCAAATTTTTTTATATTTTTATATTTAGTATGGTTGCAAAAGAAGGTACAAAAATGTATGATAACACTGGCCTTAGAATTTGATTATAGTCCTATGGAACATTGAGCACTCTAAGGTGGCCACCAATTTTAGAATGCAGAAAAGGTTTTGTGTTCCTGTTCCAATTAAGTGTTAAGTCTTAACATGATTATACCAAGTTCAAAACCTGACCGCATTCCGTTACATAATGATCGTATTATATTAGGGGAAGTGCAAACTATTTTTGTTTTGTTTTGATGCATATGTGGTCTCTGCTACAGTCCCTTAGTTTGCATTATACGATGATATTATGTAAAGTATTTTTTCTTCAAAATCGAAACCTAAGTGAGCATACGGCATATATCATGGATAGTGCTTATTGTCAATTTATCTTAGCGGTCTAAGAATAAATTCATCATGATAGTATTTCAAGAGAAATTATAAAATTATAATAAATAAAACTTTGTTATCATATCATTTTTATTTTCATCGCAAAATATATACATTTCCACCTGTTGTTCAACCACGTTTAGCATTTAGAAGCTGGTGCAGCAGGGAGAGCGTTGTTGACCGCAAAATGAAGCAAACCTGTGGAAAGATTTAAATTGAAATGAAATATGGCACTTTCCGAATATAAATGTAAATCAGATATGGTCTTTTTCTATGTAGTGTTCACATGGTACATTTAAGGAAGTGTGGATATTTCCAAAACGAAAACACAACTTCTTTGTAACTTAAATGTGATGCATTTAATTCCGCTTCATGGTCGTAAACATAACTATCAATAACAAACTTTTAATTTAACATTTGTTCTTGTTTTGATATAATTTCTAAAGCAGGGAGACTCTGTACACCCTTGATTGTAAGAAATCTGAGCATATTAAGTATAGCGCAATGAACATAATTGCTGGTTCGTTTTTCGCTCGTTTGTTTATTTGTATGTATGCTTAAGAATGATAAGTCCTAACAGATGCACAACAACTGCGATAATATAACTGTTATAGGTAAAAATTTTAAGTACACATCACTTATCCCTTATAATAACTCTATAAACACCTTCGTATGGAGACCAAACTATATTTGCATTAGATAAAAGAAACATGCGTTCAAAAGCAACATCAAAGACTCAAAGTCTCGTTAGATAAATGATGCTGGTGCTTTATTTCAGGTATCACAATAAGTTCCTGATATTTCACTAGAGATATGTACGTTCTTTGACTAGATATGAAGAAATTGTTCTCGAGCGAAGTGGAAACACTGTAATGCTGTCATGAATGATTATTTTCACAAAAAAATGAAAAGACGTTTAATTTTCTTAACACATTCTAGTGCGAATTTACACAGTAATATTAGTGGGTTAGGGATACCATAGAAACATGGCAGAAAGACCCAACGTACAACGGAGGGTAATATCATTAAACAAAGTTAGTTAAGTTAGAATGATTTTGATTTATGTTTCTGTTTATTTCTATATTCATTTGTATTTCATATGCGTTTGCAAGTTTATAATTTACCCCTGTAAAAGACGCTGCTGCCAAGTTTCTTTTGTACTTAATTTCGGTTTGCAATCGACACTAATCAATGTGTGATACGCTTTTAAAAGAAAACAAACACTGCCTTTCAGCATTACTTTATTTCAAATATGTACCAAACTACTGATCTATTTAATTAACTCACTGACATGTACGCTAATTAGATATGGATTCATCTCAGATGCCTAACTATCAAAATAACGTATTCAACATGGAGTATCTCCTTTATGCCATTTAATTTGTTAAAACACGGATCAAGTTCATTAGATTTTCTTCATTTTCAGCTCAGCTGTATAAAGATTATCGTAATTATGTTACTCATCCAACATATAAACAATTAGCATATGTTATGGCGCACTTACAAGAATTAGTTACATTCTTTTCAAATTAATACACAGTTGTTACTTGCGACTTTTCAAGACCTGACTTAATCGAACCTATTGACTTTATCTTCCTATACAAAAGTCTATCGGTTGGATTCAATAACCATTATATGTTCTACTTAGACTCTAATGTTTTCATGTTTTGGTTAATGCTGCTTTTCTGTTGCGTCTAACTAGCATTCAAGAATGGTTAGAGAATCACCATATAAAAGTAGAGAATGAGTCTTAATAATTTTCTTAGTGACTATAATCGGAAACAATAACAGCTGCTTTGCCTGGTGATTTTCTTTAGAGACATAAAATAGGATACAATAACAGTTGGTTCACCTGATGATTTACCTACTGAATACAAATGAATAACAGAAAGTTGTTCGGCCAGATTAGCTTAGTAATACCTCAGCCAACCTCTACTGGATGTAAGGTACAAGACGTACGCATTTCACACATCCACCCCCACATTCTTTGATATGTAATCTAGTCTGAGTCTAAATGAGGAGGACATAAGGAAAACTATGTTACGGAAAAGACAACTGATCTCTCCTCAACTGTCGCTCTGCTATTGCGTATCGACGGTCCCGGTGGACACCAAACTGATGGTCAGCTGACACTTGTTACCAGTTAACTCGGTACTACTTGTTTCACCGAGTCCCGCTGACATAATCGGCTCGCGGAGAGGTTTACTAATCAAACTCTACACTCAGGTCCATCAGTGCAAGCGACTGACCTGGTTGTAGGCCTTTGAATTTGATAGTGAAACAATCTCTAGAGCTTGCCATCTTTATTTACGAACTAGATATGTATTTCAAATGAAATCTCAAATATTTCCACCATTATGTAAACAAAAGTCAGTGCTAACAGAATTTGAGAATCTTAAGGCAATCTGAAGACAAGGACCCGAGTAAACTCAATGTTTACACATACCTATATCACCTGATTTCGATAAATTTCATGGACATGTATACATATTTTCACAACAAAAGGTTCTTAAGCAACTGACCAATGTTTGTCTTCTATATGCCAGGTCCCGTAGTCATACACTTCTCCAGCATAAAGTTTTATCTAAGACTCAAGATTCGAACATTTTAAAAATCATGTTCAAAGTCAATTTACTTTTTTTTAAATTTATCTCACAGTAAGCGACACTATACACAAATTACGCATACCAAGCTGTCAATAATACAGACTTAAAGAAGGGGAATGTATGATCGCAACAAATCATCGTTGTAATTTTTATGGAATATGAAACATAATTTAGATTACGTTTTTTTTTTAACCTCCAATTGATTTAGGTGACTCTCTTAAATGAAGCATGTCGGCCAATCAGTGTGTGAATAAATTCCTGTATTCAGCCAATTTCTAAATGTTTTGTTTGCATCATGTACTTGTTGTTAGCGTCATTTCTTTGAGCGCTTTAAATAAATGAATAATTGCTCTTTAAAACGCACCTGCTAGAGCCCCTTGGAAGCCAGCATTGTAGTCGCATGCCACTTCATTCTTGACATAATCTCCTCTTCTGTCGTCATAATTGTCTTGGTTATCAGGGCCTCCTACCATTGCCCCCTTCAAGAGATTAGGATTGGGACCAGGATCACCAGCATTACACTGTGTAGTTGTAGTGGGACAAGAGCTGGGAAATAAAAAATATTAATCGTTACCATCGTAATATTGTAAACAATTTGGACGATTTTGTACAATGAGGATATGATACTGCAGTCCCTAGATTATATGTATAGTTTGGTGGAAATATTCATAACTTTTAAGCCCAATAGTCTGATTTCTAAGTGTTTGTCTCGACATAAAATTATGCAAAATTCAACTATGTAATATTTCTTAAACAACTTTTTTGATAAAATGTAAAGTGTAATCCCTCGGTTAAATCATTGTGAATGTGTACAGATTAAAAACATATTGTATATGACTTCCAAACTTCTGGATGCACATTGCTTTCTTTGCTGTAATAAATCATCGAAGTATAGATATCTGGCAAGGTTGTCTGGTAGTAAATATAACATGTTACAAAGCACACACTCATGAAAGATGTCAGTCAGTAAACTAGTATTATGCTTTACAACAATAAATGTTTAATATCTCTGCATATGTACTATCTACAGTAAAACATTAGAACGTCAAATCAAAGGCACTAGTTGACAAGCTCTCTGGACGTTTGAGTCATTAAACGCAATATTTTTTTTTAAATCATTGGCAATGCCTTTTTTTACAGAAAGAATGGCAATCAACTTCTAAACTTAAATACTAATTTTGTTTCTCACATGTTATATCGCTTAGGTCATATCTTTATAGTTTGTTTGATTTTACCAATTTAATCACCACCGTCTAAGCTGTGTTTTTTTATTTCGTATACTTTCTAGTTCACTGTTAAACAATGTAACAGGGGCCCGGTTCGAGTCTCGGATTCAGCCAATGTTGGTATGTGAGAAAGCTTGCCAGTAGCTTCTTGTGGGTCGGTGGTTCTTACCGGGGGTCTCCCCCGGTTCTTTCTCCACCATTAATACTGGCCGCCATGTATAGCCTATCGTGTGCTGCAAAATGGCGTTAAACCCAACAGCAACAACAACTACGGTGTAACATAGGAAGCCAAGGTCAAATATCCTTACCTTCCCCTGTGATGTGGATGCTCTGGATATTTTGATCCGAAGCCGATCTCATAGCTGATATGGTACTTGTTGTCTCCGAGAATGTAGTTGATTTGAGTCATGGCCCATGTGAGGTAATCGCTTGCTTCGATTCCATCTGCAGCTGCCAGTACGGCAACAAATGCGGCATTGCCTAAAAGAAAAATTGTGTTGCAAGTATCAGTAAGACTTTCAGTTATTTATACCACAAAATCGACGTAGTTAGGACAGTGGTAAAGTTTAAATCATTGATGGAAAATATTCTTGCTAAATACATGAAAAAGATGTGTGACCATGAATCTCTCAAAGGCGCTACGATCAAGTATAGTAGCATTCCGTTTCAAGTACAGTCATACCTTGCAAGTATATATAAAATGGATACAGCCTCTACGTTGCATTTATAATTAACTATCACTGGTTGTTGGTTTTCAAGTTGTAGTGTTGGCAAATACATACCATGTTCTTGAGATACAAACCTTTTGGCGTACAATCAATATATCAATAGCAACACACAACTTCGTACAACATTTACACATGACGATTTGTATTGCACCTTCCATGGTTCAATCACAGCTACTCGACAGTTTTATTTCCCGCATTTCGAGAGTACCTTCGTATGTATTAAGTGTAGTTATATGTGCAATCCTGCATGTTTTATTGCCGGAACACCTCTTCACTGCTTGTCGTTATGCAACACAACAAGGGAAGAATCCTACTTCAGGTATAAAACTCGTTACCCAATTTTAATGTTTTATTTAGACAGCACAATATATTTGAACATTTAACGAATTATTCCAAAAGCTAATGACGTTTCCGAACGACGGACATCCAATAACCCTACTTATGTTTCGAAAATACTTGCTTTGGTTATTAGTTAGGGACTATTTTCGAAAATACTTGCTTTGGTTATTAGTTAGGGACTATTTTCGAAAACACTTGCATCGTTTATTAGTTAGGGACTATTTTCGAAAACACTTGCATCGTTTATTAGTTAGGGACTATTTTCGAAAACACTTGCATCGTTTATTAGTTAGGGACTATTTTCGAAAATACTTGCTTTGGTTATTAGTTAGGGACTATTTTCGAAAATACTTGCTTTGGTTATTAGTTAGGGACTATTTTCGAAAACACTTGCTTTGGTTATTAGTTAGGGACTATTTTCGAAAATATGAATGCCCAAGAAGTAGTTACTGTTTTCTGTAATTATTATAGTTTATATTTTTAAAGCCTGCGTATAACATTTAATTGTTTTGATGAATACGTGTTAGTACGATTTATCCAATTGTCCTCAAAGACAAGGATGATAACATAGTAAAATGACAATTATATACGTATTATTTCGATTTATGTATTTTGTTCATAGCTTTCTTAACAGCATCAAAAATGGAATGTACCGATATCAAGTGTAATAATTAGCGCCTGAAAATTGTGAATGACCGATGTCTAATTAGTAAACGTTACACCAAGTTCTTTTTTGAATATTTTTGACATTATTTTGTCTACCTGCGTAACGATTGGCTCCCCACTGGTCCCTGTAGGCCAGTCCGCAGGGAGTGTAGGTTATCCCACCTCCGGGCTTATAACTCCTGATGAAACCCATCACGTCGTTTTTATAGGTGGCATCTTGGGTGATTTCATATAGCAGGAGCTAAAATAAAAATAATTGCTATAAGTAAAGGCAAAAATAACATGTTTTTGTGCGTGTAGGCACCCATGCTAACATGATAATAAGAAAGAGTGTCGTTTGAATTCTAAGCAATGCTTGTTAAAGGATGATGCAAGCATTTTCACGCAGGCATTTTTCTCTCTGTCTTTGTAACCATCAGCTTTTTCCATAGCAATATGCAGGATAACATTCAATCATCCTGTCTACAGCAACAGGCGAGGTAACGTTTCCGAGACATATATATATATATATGAAAGATAACTCGCACAGATTCTATATATAGCATTAGGCAAAATAACGTTCACTCTGTGTAAGTATACAGTATAACGTCCATGAGGCCTATCTATAGCAACATACTAGATAACATTTCGGAGTCCTATCTATAGCAATATGCAGGATAACATTTAATCATCCTGTCTATAGCACCAGGCGAGGTAACGTTTCCGAGACATATATATATATATGCAAGATAACTCGCACAGATTCTATATATAGCATTAGGCAAAATAACGTTAACAAGTTCACTCTGTGTAAGTATACAGTATAACGTCCATGAGGCCTATCTATAACAACATACTAGATAACATTTCGGAGTCCTATCTATAACAATATGCAGGATAATTCTCACAAATTCTATACATAGCGATATCCAATATAACGTTAACCAGTTAACGCTACGCCAATGTCCTGTAGAACGTCTATTTGTACTATCTATAGCAAAATGCAAAGTGACTTTCACGCGTCCTATATGTGGTAATATTCAAGATATTGTACCCTTTTCATTGCTCATAAAATTAAGAAATAATACTGTTTGTCGTGCATCATGCCAGATCGATGTAACCTAGTTTTTCCGATCATATTTAGTAACTCGAAATCGACATGTACCACGAAATGCATTCGACGTCATCAAGACTGGCTAATGAAGTCACCTGATGAAGATGCCATCAATTGAAATATTGATCCGGATATAGATTTCATCTATGAATATTTGATTGTAACCTAATTTATAATGATCGAATATTAAGAACAAAATCGTTCGAAATGATTGTTACATTTTAAGGTTCATAAGCCACCACAAGCACACACGCATATACGCTGAGAGAGAAACAGAGGCATAGGTGGAGATACAGAGACAGAGAGGAATGGTGGTCGATTGTCTTACAGTAGCAATTATATTCTTGTTATCCCAAGACAGGGACCAGGGTACCCCAGCTTCGTGGAACTGCCTAGCATCGCTAAGATACTTGTCTTCATTTGTCGCCTTATACAACCACGCCGCCGCCAGCGACAGTTCGTCTTTGAATCCAGTTGAGCTGCAAGTGAGAATGGACCAGTTTTAAATCAAGTATAATTTTATGTCAGAGCTTTCCCAAAAGTTTGGCTTAATCCCTCAATACACGTATGTTTCCTAATAGTTTGTGTGTAATTATCGTGATTGATATAATAGTCTCTTTTGTGTCGTATGGTTCGTTGATAATCACATCTTTAATTGCCTTTTTACTTGTATTACAATGGTGAATGGTGCCCCTGGTGGCCTAGTGGTCTAAAACACGCGCCTTTAACAACTACTGTCATCTCTGTCCTCGTCAATTCTAGTCTCAATCTTGGAAGTAGCTTCCCGTAGCTCGGTGGTTCTTCCCGGGGTTTCCCATGTCTTCCTTCACCAACCATACTGGCCTCCACATATCAATTGCTGACAAATCATTAAGTGCAAAACAGCACTTATTTTAGTTCTTTTTTCTATTCAATCTGTCATTAAAGGGTGTCAATCAAATTGCGTTTTTTTTCCTAAATGTGAAAATATCTACAAAACTTTAAAAATCAAAACTATTTACTGTTTCACATAGGACACAATGTGCAACTCTGTGAATCAAGAGAACGACACCGTGCATTATTCATGAAGTTCACATACTAATTTAAAAAACTTGGTCCTCAATAATCAATACGATTGAAAATGAAGCATAATTACTTTTCTTCATTAACCGGCAAAGAAACTTAGAAACTCACCCGTAGAAGGCGGTCGCCTGAGGGACACTCTGGCTGTAGATCCCTTGGTGAGTCTTTGCGAATTCGTATATACTTTTAGCCGCTTCAAGAAGTTTATTAGCATACGGAACATCTACAGTGTCAAAACATATATATATATATATATATATATATATATATATATATATATATATATATATATATATATATATATATATATATATATATATATATATATATATATATATTACAAAGTGAGACTTGCACTTTGAACAAACTTTGCAACGATAATTGGCGAAGTTTGTTTTCCTTAAGGAAATCGAGCAATCGATAAAGCAAACTATTCTGTTAAATTAAGTGTGTGTGTGTGTGTGTGTGTGTGTGTGTGAGAGAGAGAGAGAGAGAGAGAGAGAGAGAGAGAGAAACGCTGGTTTAAAAAGAGTGTCTTCATAGTTGCATGTGGTTTAAAAAGCTTCGTACTGATTTAATGAATTCCGAAACAACTACGCGGCTATAATAACGAAAATACAATTATGTATCAGGATCCTATTACAAGTCAATAATAAATTGCCATTTGAGCGAGAGACGACGTGGTTCGCTTACTTATGTACGTCTGTATAATCGCTGTTTACAATCAAGTGTAAGATTTGTCTCATCCCCTGGGAGCGTATCGGGAACGATGATAAAGGTGTACAATGTGACGCAAAGGACACACTGACACATTATGGGTTGCTCTAATATATTTGAATTTAATACAGTTGCAATGGTTGGCCATTTAGTTCCCTTGGTCAAATATTACTGCCTTCATTATTTTATGTATGTAGATGTCAACACGCCTTTTCTACATACTTAGAGTATTCCATTTCTTCTCCCCATGTAATTTAATTATGTTTTATTTATTGATCTATTTTTTTTTTTTTTTTACCAGTAATAAGTTAAACAGACCATGAAGCTGCAATGTGGAAATAATTAATGTTACTATCTAATGTAATTAGCGACAATTATAGCTCATTATGGTATATTTGCTGATTCTTTCTTTTAAAAGAAAACTTCCTGGCAGACGCGTTTGTTTGGGTCTTCTATATGACACTTGCTCGAACTGCTGACACGGAATGAGATCAAATGCATCCTATAGGGATATTAAAATGCATTATCCTCATACCCGTTTTGATTATATCTGCTTCTTACTAAGTGTTACAGCTTTTTTAATATTAGACTTTTCATGTTCAATAAAAGAGTTAGGTAATCGGTAATTGTTACATTCAACCATTGTCCTAAGTAAAAATATAAAAAGCGTACGTCTTAAGTATTGTTTTCAATCAGCGAAAAAATGTCGTGGCCCACTCTACCTTGATTATCTTCGATTGTGAAACTCGTCCAGTGAGAGTCTATACCTTTGTTCGCATTTCATTGTGCCTGTCCAAGCCATGTATGAATAATAGACTAAACTACGTCTTACACAGTTTTCCTCATTGTTTGATCCCTTTAAATGATGGTTTCATTTGTTATATTATTGTCATCATTTTTTTTTCGAGGCAGCATATTTGTTTGTAAAGCAAACTGCCATACGTTCGACAGAGAGGAAGATGAAAGTGATGCAGTAAACTTAGGGCATGTACTATTTGCATCTACGTCCCAATTTATATCTTGTAGGAATTTAGTGTTTCTCTGTTGATTATGGGGAATTGGTGTTCGGAAGATATTTCTTAAGTCGAGTAATTACTGAACTTCTAGGAGCAGACGCCATAATGTACGACAGTTCCACGACTTTTTGAAGGCTGAGTTTAATAAAATGGCCCTTCTCTAATTTCTTAAGATATGGAATTATCTGTATACCTTTAGGTATACATGTTTGGTACTTTGAGAGAGAAATAATTCTTTGTATTAGGTGTTTGGGTCGTGCGTTGTATTACATGGTGTTGAATACTAATATTCAGTTCGAAAATACGTACTAATTAGTCATACAAATGTGAAACAATAGTAACACTATTTAAGTGTGACATTAGAGTTTCGCGATGTGAGGTTATTAGGTGATTGGAGACAAATTGTACTGTATTATTTTTGTGTTTAAAAAGCTTTCAGCTGACAACGACTGTTATCTTGAGGTCCTTGAAAAAAAGGGCAAATAGGTCACGCTTATGCAAGCGTTTGATTTGCTCGCTCAGAAACCCTATGCGTGTAACTGTATTAATAAATGACGCAAGATGTCAGATTTGAAATTCCATACACAAAGTGCATTTTTGCAGAATTAGGCATGTTATGTATATTTGTTTTGCATTTTTAGGTGCTTTTATTTATTTATTTTATGATATGCTGTGAGCTATGTAAAGTTGTATTTTGTTGATGACCTTGCCCAAAATCAAGTTTCTTGTGTACGTGACCTGAATCATTGATTTTTTAATTCTATAAACGACTAATACATAGCATAGTGAATACGGGTTAACTATTAGGATTATTATTTTAGCCTGAGACAATGACATTGTATTTACTCGGTTCTCCATAATAATTTTAGTAATAGACTTTGTAATTATAAGATTGTATCTTGTAAATATATGTGTAACCTTCCATGATGAAGTTTTCCATTAGGGAATATTTTTTCATGTTCAGAAAAATGTAATTGTGACCTGAGGTCAAGTAGACGAATATACGATCTTGTGTTTCTAGAGATTATTCATTATTGATTTAAGAATCGGAGCAGAATCAGTTGTATTATTGTTGTGTCCAGTTGTTCATTTGGGCTGGACTTTCATTATTCCCATTATTTAATTCAAGGTCTTCTTCTCTGGAAATAAAAAGTGCTCAGAAATAACATTCTTGGAAATAGAGACTTTGGATTGATAGCGAAATTTCAAAATAGGATATATTCTTGGATCGTATTATCGTGTTTCAAACAAAAGACTGCTGGCACATCTCTTCGACACAGGCCATTACATGCAAATCAACACTTCCAGCATTAGATGTATTTTAGAATACTACTAAAGTTTGTTCAGAACTATAATCATTAGGACTTGTGCTAGTAGTTCTAGATTGTTTTGGAATTTATTTTTCTCAGCAAAGTAAGTTCCTTTTTTTTACTTTTTTACTTTGTGTTCTAGGGAAAGAAACTACTTATTGAATTTCACAAAGGCTGTTGCTTTTCACTCTTTTCCATTACTTACTTTATGACCATAGAGTCGTAGTAGACAACAAAGTTGAGATAACAGAAGTGTTATAGAATCAGATCCTAAGTAAATCTACGAAGAAAAACGGAACAAGTAAATCCTGACGTTAACAAGCTCGAAGTTTTCTAGTGCAGTCGTGTACATTTGAATCACATATCCGATACATCTAGTTATTGTGTGGTGGATATAGATTGGTAGTAAAGCTGATGGATATAGATTGGCAGTAAAGCTGATGGATATAGATTGGCAGTAAAGCTGATGGATATAGATTGGTAGTAAAGCTGATGGATATAGATTGGTAGTAAAGCTGATGGATATAGACTGGTAGTAAAGCTGATGGATATAGACTGGTAGTAAAGCTGGTGGATATAGATTGGTAGTAAAGCTGATGGATATAGATTGGTAGTAAAGCTGATGGATATAGATTGGTAGTAAAGCTGATGGATATAGATTGGTAGTAAAGCTGATGGATATAGACTGGTAGTAAAGCTGGTGGATATAGATTGGTAGTAAAGCTGATGGATATAGATTGGTAGTAAAGCTGATGGATATAGACTGGTAGTAAAGCTGGTGGATATAGATTGGTAGTAAAGCTGATGGATATAGACTGGTAGTAAAGCTGATGGATATAGACTGGTAGTAAAGCTGATGGATATAGACTGGTAGTAAAGCTGAGTCTGGGGCCTAACGTGTCATGCATATAACGACATTAGGAACCAGGGAAATAATCCTGACACTCACATTGGGTCCTATTTTATATATTGACTGTATGTACAAGTTTTGTGTTCTCTCAGATCCGTCTTTCGGTTCTTCATATGTTACAAATCAGGTGTAAAATTGTCGCGTGTAACACAAAGTTTCTTTTTAAGACCTTGTTTCAAGCACATACGCTCTCTTTCTACAAATATGACGTGATCCAGCTAAGAGTTTCTTGATGAATAATAAAGGGTTTCGTTTGTTTGTTTCTTTTATATTATATATTATTACACGACAGAGAGCTAAACGCTTGTAGATGAAATGATTACTAAGGGATTTCTTACAGGGAGATTTCCTTCGGCTTATGGGTAATAATTATATTTATCGTTACTTGAACTGCTCACCTCCACATATAGTCTTGAATACGATGTACCCAGCAGCAAATGATGACGCGGCGTCACCGGCGGCGTCACTTCCTGGATTTGAGGCTGTGATCTTGAATGCTGGTCTGTTCATATTCATGTTTTCCGGTCTTCCCCAGAAACTGTGGTCCGCACCACCATCTCCAACCTAAAGACGGTCATCGAAACATATCAGTATTTTGAATTTATTATTATGACTATATGGTCTTAAACTAAGCAAAAAAAAAGAGCAAAACCCAGCAAGTTTGATACAGTTCAACAATTGACTTATTTCCCAAGAACACGAAATGAAACTTCAAATGAAATTTCAGTATCTTTAATTAAATCACAAATAGTTCGAAAAAATCTATAAAAATTCCAAAGTAGGGAGTGTTCCGAATGAATTTCGGTGGTGTTCCTAACGAATTTTGTATGTACTGGTGTAGCAATAGTCTGGAACAGTGTTGATGTGCTAACAGTCTTGACGTGTCACAGTGATATATAATCCAAAAATGTCTCTAAATGAATTTACAATAATCCGAAAACAGTGATTTAGTCCATACGTATTATTCAGTACTTCCTGATTCCATTGAATAATTTAAATAAGAAAAATCACATCAATTTTTAATTGAATTAAAATTGATTCCTTTAAAGACTGGTCTTAAGATAACAATAAAGAATCTGTGTTTACTTCTACTTTATATCAAAACCTAAGACACAATAAAAGAACCAGGATGCGGTTATTGTCCCATCAAAATCATCTTCAGAACATACTAAGCATTAGACAAGGTCAGGTCTCTTACTAAACAAAATTATTAAAGAAAAACGCGTAGCTCATCAGGACGACTTGCTTTTTTTAAAAGGAAAAGCCGATGTTTTTAACTCAGATTCGACTAAACATTACCTTCCAGTAATAATGATCTTAAAATATAATCTAAAGTCATGGACAAGAATTAGCTTCATAATATGTTGTTTACAAAATATGACATTGGTCAGTTAGGCTAAAATCATATCCTCAATGATGGACGAACGTTAATCACAATGTAAAAAAAATATTCATAGCATAATATTCAACAGAGAACTTACCAAGGTGAAGAGTTCTCATTGCATCATGGCCAGAACACACGCTTCCTAATAAAGCTTTTGTATTATTAAGTCAAACACAAAAAGGAATGGTAAATAAATCCAAGGAGAGGACAACAAAATAATCACGTGATTCTAAGCATTGTGCTACTTTGGACCGACACCAGGAGTGAGCAGTTGCTAAATAAATAAAGAGTCAAAGGCTAATGGAAACAATCACAGGACCATTCTCACGAACTAGTAACAAACTTGGACATTCCAACTGTCACAGTAACATACCTGGACGTAATAGGTTTGTGATTCAGGGATCCAACACTTCAGGAAATAATCCAGAGGCCATTTGATCATGTCGCACATCATGTTTGTCTGTCCGGCCTGCTTATACGCATCTTGAAACTTGATGAAACTCAAGAGAAGTAAGTGCGTGGACGCAGCCATAGGTAGATTGAACTTTACGTGGTCACCAGCTGTGGATTGGAAAGTAAAATATAGATGGGTGATTTTCTACAACGCTTTGCATTTGTTAACTAACATTTCGTCTTGGTAATTTCAAGAGGCAATTGTTAAATCTTTTGGATTGTCATGATTTTTTCAATTATTTAGCAGCTAGAATTATGAACAAAATATGTTTCTCTCACTTATCTACTGCTACCCTTCCGTCCTATATCAAAATGTTATCTGTGCCAAAACATTTTATTTAAAATAACTATATCTGATTTAAACTAAAAGTCTCTTTCTACATTTGTCTGAGTAGGAGGAATATTAAAGCATTGCAAACTGATTCAGCTTTGTACCTTGATACACAAACAGACAAACACAATGATTTTATCTCTCGCTATTATATGTCAGAGGATAATGTGTGAAATTTAAAAGCAGACATTTACTTGCCAATCTGACTAAAATCAGATCTCCACTGTCCTACGCGAAGATCTGACAGCGACCGCTTAGGGGTCAGGTTCTGATGACCTTTAAATTAGCTAATGGAAATGTAGTTTTCAAAACTCTGAAAGTGAGTCAAACTGTTCGGCACATATTGATGTTCTTCAGCCACATTGCCTAGACTTCCAAACGCGAAAATATAAGATTTCATCTGATTGGTTGATAAAATTAGTGATTATTGTAATAACATAGGTCACCTAAACATGACCCGTAAGCAGTCGCTGTCAGATCTTCACGTAAACATTGAAGATCTGAATTTAATCAGATTGATTTACATGATGAATGAAATATAGAATTTACTGCAGAATAGGTCATACACTAGTTTAAGAACTCAAAATGATAAAACTTCTAATGGAAATATATAATGCATATACTAAATTAGATCAAAAGAGCATAATGGTTGGTTCTCCAGTGTACAAAAGATCGTTTTTAAAGAGTGCATTATTACAGTGTGCGATGGATCGGGAATCATGTAATGATATCATCCGCTTTTGTCAGATACCTAGCAATTATGCAGAAATATAATAAATACGGAAAGCCCTTTTTACGGCGTAACAAGGTTAATAACAAGACCGAACCGTATAACATGAACGGACATACTGTCATTTAAGTTATAAGTCTCTTTTGAAATTATTAATAATTATATTTTAATAAATCATTTTCGTACAATACATAATTTCTCAAGAATTACTGTACTGTTAAGACTGGTTAAAGACGATGGTCAGCCGTCTCCGCTTGACAACTGGAGACTACGTTAGCATGTTTCTGAACATTGGCGGTAAGAACGTTAGACTTCTGTTGGGCGTGAAGTTAGAAGCCAATCTTTACGCATTTGAACAACAACATGTGTTTAAATTCCATTAAAACATATTAACTCCTCGAGCATTGGGCGCAACCATGTGATGCGATAAAGTAATTTACTTTATCGGACTGTAACCGCAGAATATACATGTGTGCATGTCCGATTTTCAGAAAATGACTAGGTGGGATTATTTATTATATATAGGTATATAATAAAGAGACGTACCGTCGTACCATCCACCGCTGAGGTCATGACCACCATCTCCGTCATGGACGGCAGAGTCACCTCTCCACGGTATGGGGTTATTTGCAGGAAGTTTTCCCGATCTCTGGGCATCATAAAACAGAATGGAAAGTCCTAGTGCCTTAGCGTAGTCATATTTCATGGCAGACCCTGTGCAAAGAAATGAAACACATTATTTAGCTATAGCTCTGCTTTTCTGAAAAGGGAACATTGGAGTTACTTTCACCTACACTCCAACAGATAATGCACTGCACTCACAGCAACACATACTCCACAACAGTAATTCTTCGATAAAATTAGGTTTCATTTTGTCTGTGAAATGAGTTGTAAAATGGAGAAAGTAAAGGCGAATTAAGAAAAAATTATTTTTCTTTATTCTTAATAGAAATAACTATGATGAGATTTTAAGAGACAGTTTGATTTCTGGATCAAATAATTGTATATAATAGCTTAGATTATGACCTTTATGATCATTCTGGTGTTATGTTCATCAAAATTTTTGTTAATCTTTGTTACATGACTGTACATATATTGTGTGTATTTATTGTTCAAAAGTGTAAATTGTATCGATCATCTATAACCAAGATATTATATAGCTGATTTTGTTCATAGCTGTTCACATGTTAACTTCAGCCTATATACTGAACCTGTTGATAAGTGGAGAATAATTTCTCAACGGCTAGTGAGTTCAGGTAGGTTGTAAGAAGAATCAAGTTATTTTCCATAGGATGGGTCGGTAAGATGGGTTCTTTTACAATATGAAGTATTGTAATATATCACATAGGGAGCAGGAAACAACTGCGTTTTAGGGTTATTTGGGTGCATACAAGGAAGTATTGTTGGAGAAATATTAATTATTAGTTCAAATGTTCTTGTTTTAAAATCACTCTGCAGATGTGTTTAATGATGGGCTTCTGTATAATTTGAGAGCGATAATAGTTTGACTATTCACTGAAATTACAAAGTGCTCATTGGACTGCAATATCATTCTGGGACTATTATGAATTTATTCAATGGAGTTCTGTCAATGCCATTTTGATCCATCAGAACTGTTGCGCAACCAGTCTCTGCAAGGATCTGGAATTCACTTGGAAAATTCGAGTCATTGGACTCGTGTAGAACACTTCATGATTATGTTAGCCTTAATTCACAATACTGTAAATTCCCCTATCGTTTTGCACCAAAAAAAAATGTTGGTTTCGCTTCTATTTGTTATTTAATTTATAACCATAGAGTTTTAAGACTGGTTTTTGTAATATCTACATTCCTTGCATTTTTATCTCTGCCAGAGCCTGTGTTCAGGTTGAAATAATATAATATCAAAAACGAAAACTAACGGCTTTGTTTGGATTATATGTCAATTGTAGAAACAAATTGAAATCCAATGTTGAACATACGATCTTCAATCTGAAAGGAGATCAGTTGAAATATTTAATGTGTTTTAAAAAGGAAAAACAGTATAAACTATTTATTTTAGTAAAATACATCTGCAGGAATATATTCATCCTATCCTTATTGTTTATTTTTTAAAGAAGGTGTCCGTTGAAGTCAGACATCATTTTCTTACCGTGTACTTTATACGTGTGTTTTGCCATTTGGCTGGCCTATTAGACTTTTCCTTGACCCGTCCTGTTCCAGGAAGGAAACACTGATTTTTGATACGAAACAAATAATTTATATGCATGTAAGTACAATCGATTTTAATCGGAAGGAACGACGTTTACAAATTATATAATAATAGTCATCTGTGCAAATTCATGTTATTATTACGTTTGAAGCGAATCTTTTTGATGTTTACTTAAATTGTACACCTTGTCCGAAAATAACTATCTTGTTTATATATTTCTTTTCATGAATAGTGGTAAAAATTTTAAAACAACTGTGTATGTTTTTTTGGTCAAAACTACTTCACTCATAAGAATTTTCGGAGGGGCTGTCCGGCAATACACAAGCACCTACTCACTCACACACAAACTGACATGTTATATTGTCTCCACATTTTCGAAAACCTTTGAAAAAGGTGGTAATTATTACATGAAAGAATTTTTACACTCAGCTGCACAACGTACCACCGACAACTGGTGTCCCGGGCTCAATAGGCCTGCCGCCGCCAGCAGATCCTGTATGTTGTGTCGGTGGGTGAGTGTTTTGAGGGTTGGACCCACCACCACCGACGCCATCAACGGTTACGGTACAGCTAGGTGCGCTGTCTCCAGACATTCGACCAACGAACTCTACTTCGAGATTGTTGCCTTCAGAGATGTCACCGTCCCAGGGCATATTCTCCACAACGAATTCCTTGCCACCATCCTTTGTTTCCACTAGAGTTGCTTTCCATATCTGAAAATAGCAATGTTATAATGTCTCCACATTTCGAAAACCTTTGAAAAAGGTGGTAATTATTACATGAAATATATATATATATATATATATATATATATATATATATATATATATATATATATATATATATATATATATATATATATATATATATATTTGCTTTATTATTTGATGGAATATTCGCGGGCGCTAAGGCCAGTGTCAAAGCATGTTATCACCGATGTAGTCTCTTGGTCTCTTCACTGACCTTAGAATATGTATTGCGAAAAGAAAGACCCGGTTATTTAAGTTCGTGAATTCTATCAGAAAAATAAACGGACTAAATCGGTGTACAATCTTAAATCACCCTTTAATGTTTGCATTGTTTTTATTTACCTTCGCATACGATGTTTCATTTAAAAGGATATATCCTCCACTCCTAGTCTGTTAACCAGGATAAATATAAGATTGAAAGGGTTCTAATAACGGGTCTACGACAACTCGGTCAATGAAATACTCGCCGAATGGACATATCATTGAACGGCAAACATCTCGCCAAATAGACAAACTCAGTGATGGAACCTCTTGCTAAAGTCATGAAGGAACTCGATGAACGGCGGTGAGTCTCAGCGTAAACATGTGGAAAACCCATTTAGACCACAATCAAACTGAAACTATAATTCTGATGAGTACGGTTTCTCCCCTAGAGCGAAATCTTAAGAATTAAACTGCTCCCACCGTATCTATCGAAAAAGGTGATATGTAATATTTCACCACACGCACGCACAGAATAAGCTTGGTTAAATATTTCATGATGAACTCTCTTGCTAAGCCATCTCTCAGCACTTATTTTTTGTTCAGTGAATTCTACGTACTAATTTCCTTTAAAGAGAGCTTCAACTCTTCTCGTATGCTTCTACGAAATGTTTCGGCGATATGTCGTTCTTAATGTGCACAAAGGACAATGCTCCATTTGACGAGTTTGTCGTTAGTCAAAGTATTACATTCGCGAGTTTGTCAATCGGCAAAATGTAGGAGCTTCGAGTTGTCGTCCATCCACTACTCTTACGTTTAAACCCATTCTCAAACGTTTCAGTTATCTCCCGCGAGCCCCGAGTAGCCGAGTGGTCTAAAGCGATCTTCGTTATGGATTACTGCCATCTCACCTCTGTCTGCGGCGGTTCATGTGGGCATGTGAGAAAGCTTGCCAGTAGCTTCTTATGGGTCGGTGGTTCTTTCCGGGGGTTTCCCCGGGTTCTTCCTCTACCATTAATACTGGCTGCCATGTATAGCCTATCGTGTGCTGAAAAATGGCGTTAAACCCCACAACAACAACAACAATTATCTCCCATTCTAGTCCCGAAATTAAGTTTAACAATGCTTTTTATATAATGGATCCAAAAAAGATTCTTCGAATACAGTCGATAAACGTTACATTTTTAGTGGAGTCAAATAGGAAGTTGAGACGAAAACTTCAAAACAAACCCATCGTTTATTATAAGTTTGTGAGAAATGAAAGGGATATTTTGCAACTGAACAAAGAGATGGTTGTAGGGAAAAACACCTGACACAATGTTAAACGACAGCCGGACGTAGTACAAATAAAGAACGGAAAACAAAAATCTGTTGCGGCGCTATTTTAAAATGGCAGAGCATGGGGTGGGGTATTACTGAGGTAAGACAGAGATGTGTTAATCAAGCAAGACAGAGCTGTGCCGCTCGTTGCACAATCTTGTGCATGTTTGTTCCGCACAATTCCAGTGCACTGATTTATTTATTACACCTTTGCTAAATCCTTTCAATCCAATGTCATATTTGTTAATAGTGTATTTTACTCATATAGACGTGTCTCGACACCAGGTAGGAAGCTTATATAATCCTTGAGAAATTGTTTAAACACAAAAATGTCAGGGCCTCCATGTTGAGACCACAATCACTACTGTAATGCCAAATATGTGACCTTGACCCTATTTCCCAAAGGTGGAGTGAGTATGTTGAAGTATTAATTGTTTTATGAACGAAAGCTATCATTTTCTTTAAGAAATAAAAGCAAATAAAAATCTTTAATTAAAACCGTAATACCGAATTTATATTTTTAATTTGTAAACCAAACATCAAATGGTCGAGAGTGAATATCGTAGAACGGCCTTATCTTCATGATGATTGACCCTGTGAATAACGAAAACTCATTCAGTGGTTCAGGAAATGTAAGTAAAGCAAAACAAAACAAAAGTAAAACAACTTATCGCAAATCTAGGATTGTGACCGTGGCCCTAAGGTCAAAGGGCAAGTCAACACAGAATAGTGTATATTATTATCACACATTCCATGTATGACCAAATCCATCAAGGAGTTCAGAAGATATAAGCAAATTGAAACGATTGAAGCAAATCCTTATTTAAAATTTATTACGGCTGTCCCCATGTCTCTAAGGCATAGATGTAAGCAAACGTTGCACTGATGAGAATCTATTCTGGGGTTTAGGAAACATTAGCAAACGAAAAGCCAATCAAAAGTTTGATGCAAATTTTCTGTGAACTTTTGACTCAGGGTAAAAGGGGGCTAGTGAGCATTTATCAAATTCATTCTTTAAGTGCCTTAAATATTTATGCCAAGCAAGATGAGAATCTTCAACAAAAATATATAAAATTGAACATTTTAACAAACATCCTTAACTGTAAACAATGCAGATGCCTCGTCTTCTACAAAAAACAAAAAGAAAATTTCTTTTCAAGATTTAGATATAGAAATAAAGCTGTGTTCTTTCAAGATCTTTAAATGTTTTAAGTTTCCATTCAGATTCGTAATACTGTACCTCTACTGCGTCAAGAGCTCGATCACAGATGATGTGCGCGCGCCAGCCGTGCAACGCATGATCTGGAGTAATAGTGAATTTCCCCTGGAAGCCACCGTTCCAATGATTGGTCACGGTAACGTCGAACGCTGCCACGGAGGCAATCACTGTTACAAGAATTGCAATCCACATGCTGCGAAAAAACAAGATCTCTATATGATATAAAACGATTACAATACCAACAGAGCAATGTTTTCCTAATAGTCATAAAAAGTTATTGAAATGTGACAAAGAATGTTGAAAGAACATGCATGTAACATTAAGAAGTCATTAGGCTGCAAATGTCAACACAACCTAAATACTATTTTCAGTTGGATCAATAAGTTATTATAAAAAGTGATGAATTAATGAACTTTTTAAAGAAAATTAATCTTTTCGAAGAAAGTAGTGAATGAAAACAAATTTTTGTGAGGATCGCAAACAGTAATGCACATAGTTCCCAAGGTCATTTAAAACAAACAAACCAGTGTCTTCGTTAAACAACAATTCTTATGTCACGTGTTTGGGCTCGAATAAACAGTAACACAAGAAAGAGAGAAAACAACAAGCCTTTAAAAAATACAATAATTTATTTCCCAAGGTCAGGATTTAGATCAACACCTGGTGTTTATAAACTAACAGTCATGGTCAAACTATTTTCTGAAAAAGTATTATCTCTAGTGAATATATTTACATTACAATATCATGTAATGAAAAATAAAACTAACAATTAAATTGAAATAAATATATATTAAATCAGATATAATTAAATCAAATATACATAACAATAAAATGTTACGAAAGTAGACACTGTTTTTATTAAACGACAATCAAACATTAAAAGTTAGATGATATCGTTAGCAAACATCAATTAAGCGATCAAAATTTAATTTAGACAAAATCATTAGCAGACGGCATTAAAATGTTTTAAAAGGTATAAAATAGTGTTAGTACACGGCAACGAAAAATTAAAAAATTAGACGATATCCTTTGTAAACGGCAATACAAATTTTAAAAAAATTAGTATCGTTAGTAAACAGAACTAAAAAAGCTCAAAAGTTAGACAATATCGTAAGTTAACGGCAAAAGGATGTTAAAAAACTGAGACTACATTGTTAGTAAACTGCAATAAAATGTTCAAAACAAAACTTGGACAATATCGTTTGCACACAGTAATACAATGTTAAAAAATTTGACAATATCGTTAGCAAATGGCATTAAAACATTAACATTCTGACAATATAGTTCGAAAACAGCGATGAAACGGTCTGTATATTGTAAAGAAAGGTCATTCTGATCGATCTTGAGATTAATTTTTCCTATCAATATGATTACTCTGTGAATGTAACTTAATATTAACATCAATAACACAACACTCAATTGTTGCTTTGTTCCTTTTATTTCAAGGTTGGAATTAAAGTAAATTAACCACGTTCTAAATCTATAAAAAAAAAAAAAATATGCATGTCAGTGACTCCTTAAAGCAGGTGCCCGTGAAAGAAATGAACGATTGACCATACTGAGATAGTTAGGGAGTTTAACTTAAATCATAGGTTACAATGAGTGATGTAAACAACGTATATCTAATTTACAATTGCATATAAACAGAAACGACACACTTTTTCAAGGATATGTGTGAACGTATACATCCAAATCAAAGACAGACAAACAAATGGATATACCGAAATGGGGTACTAAACTTCGCTGATCCTTTAAACGGTTACGTGCTGAAACCAAACTTTAAGTTAAAAACTTGTATTTTGAAATTCTGTTCATTAAGAATACTTGATAAAAATGTTAAAGTCTCTCTATATATTGTTTTATTGTTGACATCAAAGTAGTTGTATGAACCCTCCTATAACAAAACCATATATATATCTTAGTACATGGATGCATATATATAAGATTTACCTTAGTACTGTGTGAAGACTCGCCGACGACTGATTTGATCGTGGCCCTATGTCGTCATTTAAAGCAAGTCTTATCAGAATGCACCTGAAGAGTTCGTTTTGATTGGTCACGATAATTTTAGAAACTAGAACCATGAATTGTTATTGTAAGAAGCAATTAAAAATCTCACCAGAGTCATTTTGGACATTATTGGGGAAAAGAAACCGAAAAAAAACTTTAAATTTGTAAGATTTCTAGCTGTATTATGTCTTCTCCGAAACGGCAAAATTAATGAAGCTGGTATCTCTCTCTCTCTCTCTCTCTCTCTCTCTCTCTCTCTCTCTCTCTCAGTAATATGATAATATCTTTTTTTGGATTTATGTTACTAATTTTGGTTGAATCCTCCTAACCAAATTGGTTTTGTCCTCACATCACAAGCACGCGCACGCACGATTGCCCAAGCGCAAATGTAACAATGACTCGCCCATGCCAGAGGATAGTCATAGGGGAGTGGGAGAAGGCTTTAACCTAGATCAGTAACCAAAGAAAACTGATATCATCATGCTAGTTGCAACATAAACTCTGCTGACGTGATAATTATATGTACAAGTACATATGCGAATACATGCGTAAAGACATAGATGAAGATATACATGGATACATACTTAAATACATACACGAAGGCATACTTGAATATACACACGAACATACATGATCTGTATCAGCACCCGCAAGACAACCTGAAAGGTTACACCAACCGGGCTGTCAATTGTCTTAACCAGTCAGTCCTTCCTCGATTTCTTGTTTGACAACGACAAAACCATACATGAAAAATTTAAACCAAAATATTTAAAACAAAATAAAGCAAAATGTAAATACAGTATACTCCGACGCACGCATAAACAACATATTTCACACAAATAAGACCTTCCGTTTCAACCTGGAAGAAGTAGATAAAAAACGATTGCAGAGTATAACAAGAATTTCGCCTAAGTAAGTCTGTCCTATTTATTAGCAAGGCAGTAGCACATATACGAAACACCAGAAATACTTCAAAAAAGGACAATGCTCATATAGCTAATAGACACTATGGCCAAGGTCATAATACACTTGGAATCTTACAATTAAGAAGGCAAACGTGAGGAAACCTGCCCAACAGGCTTATACCTAAAGACAAATGGAGTACGAGCCTAAAATATCATTTTGAAATAACTAAATAAAACGAGAAATAGAAGAAGATTCTAAAGTAAAGAGAATGCTCAATTCAAAATTCTTTCCGCCAAATTTCGCACCTGCAACACACACACACACACACACACACACACACACACACACACAGAGAGGGAAGGCAAGGGAACTACATATACAATCTATGAGAGGGCATTCCTAAAGTTTCAACCAGCTATATATTGATGTGAATGGCTAAGTGATATCCACAAATAAGTAAGTCGCCTAAATATTCATCTGTAAACCTCCTTTTTCTATCTCCATAAAATTATCTATGCTTTTTGCACCAAAGCGTCCGGCTACTGTCGAAAACATTTCAAGTGTTAGGAGCTTTTGTATTGATATCGTAATATTTTAGTCGTTTGTTGATAATTTCTTATCCAGCTCTAATATTTTGTCTACTATTTTGTCTTTCACAACAATTAATCCATTCAATTTTATTTGGAGATAATCAATTAAGGAACGCTATACCGAAGCCGAAGACATTGACTCCAAGTCTGCTCTTGAGGTCAAGGGTGTGTGTGAAATGAATTGTTGTTGTAGATACGGCATTTACCTTTTAACGTGAGTGTTTTAGGTAACAAAAAGAACCTTAAGAACGTCTCTGCAGAATCCATATATGTGTGAAAGTGGAATCCTACAGGAAAACTCACCATACTTGTTGAGCTGTTTTCATCACGCCGCAAAGCCAAGGTTTAAATTTGGGTTGGCACGAAACAGTATACTGCTGCTAACGTCATGTCTGGGAGGCTTACCAGCAGGTTTAGTCAAGATTGTATAACCTGTATCACCACAATTCTGAAAGATATCAGTGCTCAGATGCACACATGCTCTCAAATTCAGATCATTATGGTAACCTATGTTTTGGCATTAGAATGAGGATAGTTGTTGGTGAAAATAACCTTCTCGTGATGATCGCTGATCCGGTGACCTAGTGGTTAGAGTCTCTACCTCGGATGCGGAAGATCGCAGGTTTGAACTCCGGCCGAGTTATACCAAAGACTTGTAAAAATGGCACTAACAGTTGAATGTTTGTAAGCTCTACTATTCCGCTTTCGCAATAAATATAGTGCCGGAAATCATAGCGCTCCGTCTGTCACTTTCATCGTTGTCTCTGCTTGCATCTTTACAACCTGAAACAATAGGATGAATCAAGCTTGTGAGAATGCGAACATTCCGATGTTATTTAAACAGAAACTGTTACATGCTTGAAAAATATAGGATAGCTGACTGACGTTATATTTTATACACTGACGTTATATTTTATATACTAACGGCCTTCATGTCGTCAGATGGTCCCTCTACGGCTTTGTTACAACATTGTAACATTGTTTCGTCTATTACACACGTACCAGCTTCCACAAATATACTTGATATACAAGCTCCATAGGTATGCGTTGATAAACAATGCCACTGTCCTTACAAACCAAATTTGTATGGGGCCCCCCTCTTGGGGTTAGCTTTTACTTGAAATTTGACACAAATGTTAATACAATATTTCAGTGCATTTATGTTATTTCTGCTTCAAGAGTTATATATTTTGAGAATTGTGTAGAAAGCAATAACAGCGCGTGCACTTGTGTTTTCTGATAAACTCTTGCATAAATTGACTATAATGATCTCATTTACAATGAGATCTTTGGTAATTCTTCATTGTCAACTGGAAATAAACAAGGATTCTGTGTTTATAGATAAAAGCCAGTTTCACAACACAGACAATATGTATACACTGACACAGAAATCCCTAAAAGACATAATTTCATTGATGACCTAGGAAATGTTGTCTTAGCAGGTTAAGAGTGTCATTTACAAAGACGTGCATTCGAGGTTAATCTACTTTTAAATTTCGGCTATTTTCACTTCCTGATTTTGTTCTATCCAATTTTGGATCCGTGGCCTGAGCTAACAGGTACTATCAGATAAGATTTGAATATTGTGTATAAATTTGACAAGCGAAAATATCTTTATCGGTGAAACCTGTGACAGCTGTTAAAGTAAGTTCTGTTTCAAGTGCTTCTTGTCTCAAGACTATTCAGGATTCTTTTAAGTTAAAATCAAGACGGAATTTTATTTAGCGATCTTTGTTAATATGTTTCTAATTACCACTTTGCTGATGTTTTAAAGTCAAATCAAATCAAAGTAAATATGGACTATATAGCATAATGAACAAAGATTATAAAATAATTGCGTAAATGCATAAACAGATACATACATACATACATACATACATACATACATACATACATGTCAAAGGAAAGGATTTTTGAAACTTTTCCAGCAAGAAATTCAGGTCAAGCTCAAAATTCAAACTCAATTCATATATAACAACTTAACGTATACCCATGTCATGTACATTTGACAGTTAGACGATGGATCTAATCTAAAAAAAACCCGAAAGGTTTGTGACTGTAGCTTTATTCTAATTAAAGTTCGACAGTCCAAAATATAGGACTTTGAGCCTGGACTCGTGTTTTGTGCTTGGGACGTTCTGAGAATAAGGTACCAGATCAAATGAAATGTGAAAGTTACCGAGCATTATTCATTGTGGTAAATTTTTATCGGAATGATCGTTAATGATGACTCTGTCATATGTCGGTCTGTTATTCAATGTATGTAACCACACTCTGATATTTGCCATATGTTATTCGAATGGTAATTAAATTATATGTAATCATCAATCATACTGTGATATTTGCCATCGGCTTATAAACGCTGACTAAATTATATGTAATGATAATCAATCTGTGATATTTGCCATCTGTTATTCTAATGGTAATTAAATTATATGTAATCATTATCACACTGTGATATTTGCCATCTGTTTTTATTTGGTGATTAAAATATGCGTAGTTTCAAGATGTGGCTCGCAGTACTTCTAACGGTCAATAAGCATGACCACATGATTTGCCTTTGTCCAGAAATCCTCATAATCCATTGAAATTTATTTATACAGGTATACATTTAATCAGACGGTTAATGTGTACTTTAAATGAGAAATCAAAACGTTCCCAGTAACCGCTCCATGTCCCATTATTTAAGCATGAAAGTAACTTAAAGAAAAATATGAATTCAAACACATGGAATGAAATACAGTTAACGCGGTAAAAGTCTTATATCTGCACGTGTTAAATTAAATGACTAGTGTGCACAATATCGTTACTTATTCCTTGACTTTGGGTAGAATTTTTTTATTTAAATGGCGCAATGAAAAGTTAGAGGGGAAAAGAGCGTCGACAGTCCACAAACGAGCCTGTTCAGTATTAAGAAGTCAAGATCGCTGAGTCAACTGCATCACCATTTTAAAGACGGTGTTGCATTCTATTTTAATATATTTTAGCAAGCAGTGTGTCTGTTTCGCCGATTATTTTTCATCTTTTCAGATTTTTTACCCAACTTTGTGTGCCTTTTTAAGTAACAAAATTTGTTGGTGTATGTTTCAGGATAGTATGTATAGAAAAACAGCTAACACTATCTAAGGCAAGAAAACGTTTTCGGACGACGTATAAGGCAAGAAAACGTTTTCGGACGACGTATAAGGCAAGAAAACGTTTTCGGACGACGTATAAGGCAAGAAAACGTTTTCGGACGACGTATGTATCTTTGAGCGTACGACAACGTTTTATTATGGCACTTTTTATTCTAAGCATAGGTTCTGCAACAATATATAACTAATCCAGTGCATTCTATTATGCCCTATGATGTCCAAAGATCTGGGAAGCTGCCAGCAAACCTAGTGGTTAGAGCGTCTGCCTCTGATGCGGGAGGTCGTGGGTTCGATCCCCGGCTGAGTCATACCAAAGATATAAAATGGTACTAACAGCTGCCTCGCTTGGCGCTCAGCATTAAGAGGTTAGTGTTAGGACTTGTTGGCCTGGTGTCAGGATAAAGTGACTGGATGGGACATCATGCTACATGTCTGTGGCATGATGCCCCAGTGCTAGACATCACTATAAACTGCCACACTGCATATATCGTAGTGATATGACTGAACAATTGTTAAAGCTACGTTAAAAATCCAAATCACACAACCACACGCCAGCAAACTAGCCTATCCAGTGGAGGGGCGATTCTGGTAGCTGGTATGACGGTACGTAACAGCAATGATCTGTTCAACTTGTCGATAATGATGCTTTCTATAACATTTAAAAATATTTTACGAGACTTCAGTGGTCCACATAAAAAGAGCTCTTTTTTGTAATTTTCAAATGAAGATTCCCGCCGTCCCGCTATGCTGTTTTTGTTTTCTTTATGTTTTCTTTTCTTTATTTTTTGTGACCATTCTGGCTAACGCACTCAAATGTTTAAACTATAGTATTTGGTTACATTAATGCATGTTGACTTAAGTGTTCGCAGTGAGATTTGGCTTATGGGATCATTACAAGTTAGGGATGTATATGAATTTCTTGTAATAATAATTAAACAAATGCATTAAACATTCAAAAATTAGTCCATATTGTTAGAAAAAGTAATAAAATGTTCAAAAGTTAGATAATATCGTTAGTTAACGTCAATAGAATGTTAAAAAATGAAACTACATCATTAGTAAACTGCAATAAAACGTTCGGAACATAGACAATACAGTTTGTGAAAGGCAATAAAACGGTGTTAAAAAATAAAATGGCATAAAACGTTAAAAATAGGACAACATTGTTCTAAAACAGCGGTGAACCTTTAAATAAGTTTATAAGTGCTACTTAAATATCTGTTCCGATAGTGAAATATGTATGTATATTAAATTTGGTGAGATAAAGAATTTATGTTGAAATCAGGACAATGACCACCTCACCCCACCCCAGTTCTTAACTTCCGCCAATTACCAACATACCCCACCCATCAATTCCCATTGCTAAATCACCCATATACCCCGGTCATAAATCCCGATGCATCTCACCATACAATAATTAAAGCAAACCTTTCCCCGTTCATTAAAAGTCACAACTCAGTTATGGAGATGACTAAAATCGAGAGGGACCACTGATTCAAAAGCACGATGTCTGTCTGTAGTTCATAATTACAGGAAGCAAGCAATTATTGATTATTTACGTAAAATTGAAAAAGGGCTTCAACTAGCTTACTTAAAAAAAATTATTTGCTATTACTGAGTCAAAGATTTAACATTAAATTAGTCCCTCTCAGTTAAAATTATAGTTTAAATAGATCAAAGAACCATATTGATTTAATGTAGTTAGTAGTTAATATTAATTATTTCCTATTTTTGAAGCGAGGATTAATTATGCTGACAAAAATGTAAATAAATTATGGCATCATTTATTATTATTATTTTTTTCTTTTTTATTCTTCTTTTTATCATTAAAGTAATGAGTCATGGGAATAATTAACAGCGGTAATTTTAGCATGGGAAATGTGGGTGGGGAGAGTAATTGACCGAGGGGATGCTGGACAGGGGATAGTTGTCTAAACTGGCATACATCAACCACAAATTATCGATGTAATTTGGAAAACTGTGGGCTTCAACATTTCTAGAAAGTATCACGGTACAATGTGCAACCTACCGCCAGTGTGAATTAAAATTGATTGGAGCCAATAAGGGCATTGGTGTTGTAGTTTCATGGCAATACTATTCCTCGGTTAAAGCGGTATTTACATGATCTGAATTCATTGGAATAAATAAAGCAGGTACCCGTGGAAGAAATGAGCGATTGACCATACTGAGATAGTGAGGGAGTTTAACTTCAATAAGAGGTTACAAGGAATGATGTAAACAACGTATATCGAATTTAAAATTGCATATAAGCAGAAACGGCACACTTTTTTAAGGATGTGTGTAAACGTAAACATTCAAATCGAAGACTTAAAAGCAAATGGATATACCGAAATGTGACACTAAACTTCGCTGATCCTTTAAACGATTTGCATGCTTAAACCAAACGTTATGTTAAAAACTTGTGTTTTAAAGTTATGCTCGTTTTGAATACTTGTCCGCGCTTTTCATAATAGAATCAATACCTAGGAAGACATCGAAATCTTGCAATGCAGTGTGACTGTCTACGGTTGAAGTTAGAAAAGCAACATGACATACGAAACGATAAATAATGAAATTATTAGGATAAGTGGATGTTGCAGTTTTTCTGCACATGTTGTGATCAGGTATCCTTTCATAAACTGCATTCTTTCCAATTTCACGTTGTTGAGTTTTGATTTTCTTTCTCCAAATAAAATCACACGGAATTGATGTAAATTCTACAAAAAAAACCATAATTTTGAATATGTAAGATTTACGAACAGAACAGGTACGAAATACTTGATAAAAATCTTAAAGTCTCGCTGCATGAAACAGTTTTTATTGCTGACATCAAAATATTTATATCAACCCTTCTGTAATAAAACCAAATAAGAACGACACAATACGACTGGAATCTGACAAATTAAGTGAGTGAGTGACATATGAATTTATAACGTAGCTTTAAAAATATTTCAGTCATATCGCTACGACGTCTGCAGTGTGGCAGTTTATAGTGATATCTAGCACTGGAGCATTATGCCGCAGACATGTAGCATCGTATCCCACGCAGTCACATTATCCGGACACCAGGCTGATCAGTACTAACACTAACCTCCGCTTGGCGAGGCAGCTGTTAGTACCATTTTTTTTATAAGAATGGAAAAGGTGAGAGAACCGGCCTAATAGCCTCATACCTAAATGTAAAGGGAGTACGAACCAAAAATATAATTTTGAAATAGTCAAATAAAACGTGAGACAATATAAAAATCTAAAGTGAAGAGAATGCACAATTCAAATTTCTTTTCTCCAAATTTCGCACCTGCAACACACACACACACAGACAAAGCGAAGACAAGGGAACTACATATAAAACATATGAGCGGGCATTTCTAAAGTTCCAGCCAGCTATATAATGCTTGGAAGGGCTAAGGGATATCCACGAATAAGGACGTCGCCTAATAAATCACGAGGTATAACACGCACAAGCACTTCTAACCAATTACGTTCTTTTCTGATACAACTGTCATACAAGTAAATGTCTGCTGATGAACATGTATGTCTCCTGTGACTGCGTTCTGGAGTCCTTGCACCGCCTTCATTTAGAAACTCCGACTACATCATTGACTTTTTTCTGAAACGATTGTTTTCGTCTTAGCCCAAAAATGTTTAGCACGAACAGGTGCGTCCTTGCTGAAAAATAAATTCAATACTTTTCTCTTCTTGGTTGAGTAAATGTTGGTGCATCATGATGGTCGGTGAATGCATTATTTATGGAGTTTCCTGATAACTCCACTTTAAATGTTTTCGTAAGTGTCAGTGCCGTATAACACCAAGCTGGCCTCTAGTTGGTAATATACATTAGGGTGGTCCCAGCTGCCTATATATGGCTCTTAAAAGATTATATTTTAGTGTCTGTAGGGTTTGTTAATACCACACTAACAAAGATATTTGTCGACAAGTGAAGCAAAGCTCCATCAATGTTAGCATCCACCATCAACCGGTCTAACACCCCATCAGTAAATTCTGCATCCTCAACAGAACGGTCAGAATTCATCACTTATAAATTTAATCTTAAACAGAAACACTAAAACATTTAAGTACCCGTATGGATATAAGTGGAATGCTTCAAACTGAATTTCATCTTTGGCGACCAATAATAATGATATTGTATATGTAAAAGATTCTGCAATTTCTTAGAGATTGTTACCTATAATTCTTGGAGCAGGCTAATTGTTTGTCGAAACTTTTACCTGACGTCATCCGTTACAATAACCGGATATGACAAATAAATCTGATTCGTACTTGCGTACTGCTAAGGTACTAGGTTAAGGTTTATCACAACCATTTATATTATTAAAAACAATTCGAACATTTAAGATATTATCAGTTTCTTTTTGTTGCTCCCCTTCCTGCGTCAACAACTTTTATATGCTGTAAATACAGTTGCCACAACTGGTGGTGAGGTCGCCTCAGCAATCTGTACATTCAGGATTGTTTTTCGGGGTGGGGGGTAGTGTTTTTGTATCATCATCACCATTGAATGAACTGTAGTTGATTTCCGTTTATAATAAGGTAACCCCTCACTTCATCGAGAGACGCGTTAACTTTCCATTTCGTATTTGTGCTGACATAGATTTTGGTAACTGAAACCGACTGACAAGAGACTCTGATTCGCCCGTATTCATTGATTTCGACCAGGGTTTATCGTGACGGAAGATCATCCTGAATGTCTACGTTGGCTGTTTTAATTAGTCCTGTTTGATCTTGGAATATCACAAGCTCGCCTGGATTAACGTAAACAACAACTCACCTGATAAACACAGTCAAATCTGCTATGGTTGAAACCCGAGTCAGTTCCACATCAAGGTCGCGTCTGGTTGCTACGACTTCGCGTCCTTAAATGTAAGCAGGAGTTTGCGGGGTACGTGAAGACTCGTGTGTATGCAGTATTTTAGCAACAAAATGTCTACCTAGGGTCGGACGAACTTTGCAACGACGGTGTTGAATAAAACAGTGGTCGTCTATTTATACAACTATGTAAATTATCAAGCACTCCACGTGGTAGTACGAGTCAAAATATAAAAGACGTTTGGCTGTCACCGCATGTGCGAACCAGTGAGATCCAGACCCTGTTGTGTAATCCAAGTAAACGATTCCAGTTTCACAAGTGCGGGGGATCATATCACCTCGGAAATATTTGATTTGTCACGTGCGTAAATCAAAATTGATTAAAGGATGTAAATCCACGGCCGATGACCTTGAGCCCAAGTCTGCTCTTGAGGTCAAGGGGATGTGCAAATTGTATCGTTTTTGCAGCTGAGGCTTTTATAAGTTAACGTGAGTGTTTGCGGTACCGAAAAGAACCTTGCGAACCTCTCTGATGAATCCATATGTGTGTGAGAGTGGAATTCTACAGGAAAACTCATGCACTTGTTAAGCTGTTTTCGCCGCGCCATAAAGCCAAGGTTTTAATTTGGCTTGGCGCCAGTCAGTGTACTGCTGATAGCATCATGTATGTGAGGCTTACTAGCGGGTTGAGTCAAGTTTCTACACGCGTGGCCGTATCACCGCAAGTCAAAAAGACAACAGCGCGCAGAAGCATATATATTCTCAAATTCAGATCATTAAAGTAACCTATGTTTTGGCATTCGAATGAGGACCACATTATATTTGCGTGTTCATAGTCGTTGGTGAAAATACCTTCCCCAGACAATGATGATAAGTGGAATCACCACAAAATAAATCTGGGACAACCGAATTTCTGCGAAATTGTTCCAATCGCACATATAATCGTAAGGATACATACCTTTCGAGCACGAAGGATAACCTTCCATCTTTGGCACCATCTTATGGAAGAGTTATTAGGAAAACATCATTCGTACGCTTTTACGAGCGTTGTCTTGGTTTAATCACACTCAGCATAGTGATATATAATGGAAACTTCATCGTCTAATTAGGAATTGTTTTAAATATTACTTTTGTTTTACTCGGTTCAGAAACTCTTTTTGCTTCATTCTTGGCTATTATTTCGATGATTCGTTATCATTTCCAATGGTGATGACGTTGACGTCATCTGGTGTTTTTACTGTCATAGATTCGATGAGTCTTCGTCTGTGCTTAATTAATACTCGCTAACTTGCCTTTTAGTCTAGTTTTAAAAATAACTAAAATAATGGTCAACTAAAATATCTTGCCTTATATTTAATAGGATGGCACATTAACATACTATTTTGCATTTTAACATTTTTACAGTTACAACTGTTTAGATTTAGACGTTGATTTTTGATTTCATTGATTGCTTCGACCGAACTCCTGTTCTGTGACGAGAGTTATTTTATCACTGAAGTAGCCTTAGAAAAAGGTCAACTCATTTTCTGGTTTTATTTTGAGTGAAATAATTCTACATCCTTGTTTCTATATGGATGCGCTTTTCGTCTCAGCAAAATAGTATCGAAATATTGATAGTCTGGATTTTATGTTTGATTCTTTTTGTTCGTTATATTGTTTTGTCATTTGTTATCATTACGTCATTACTTGAAACATTGTTTTTATAATGTTGTAACAGCGGATTGAAATGAAAATTCACCAAAGCAGTTAATCTGACGAACTAGATGTAGCCACTTCTATACGACTATTAAATTTAAGCATGCTACAACCATAGCATTGTCACAGTGCAGGCCTCGTGGCCAAGAAATAACAATGGCTCTGCCAACAACTGTTCTACTAACATTGGTTTTACAACTAACTGCATAACTTCACCCAAAAGAAAAGGGGTTATCTAGGCAATCGAGTACGTCTACGTGGAATGTAAAAATGAGAAATATAGACCGTAGAATCTATGGATCATTTGTAAACAACATATTACATAGCTATTTTTTGTTCATAATTGTAGGTTGCACTTTAATTTAAAATTTGAAAACATGGATTTTAGTTCATGACATTTGTTTTTCGCTTGAAAATTATATGGTCAACCTTATTTCTGTCAGTTCGGATGCTAGAATATAAGTAAATAGACCTCTGCTTATTTACAAATTTGATGAAAATTTATGTTTAAAATCACCCACAAGCTAGTCATCATATTGTGTCTCAGTTTTAATATAAGGTTCTTTATATCAACCTTCCCATCATTATATCAGTCTTTGTGGAGTCAGTTTTTGGTGTGGCCAGTCATACTTCAAGCAGACTAGTCTGTTTATATAATTCATTAGAATTGCAATGTGCTCATTGACAATCTGGACTTAGACATTACTTTGGGAATATTGTAAAGTCATTTACAATCATTCTGAATTATATCACATTGGCGCATTTAAAGATTGGTCATCAGCACAATGAAGATAATAATTCATTCGGAACACCATTGCAAATTATTCTGAACACTGTAATTTAGACTTGTGGTAGACTATTGAAGATATTTCTGATATAACCCACAATACCGTAAGGTCTTTTAAACTTTTCACTTTTCATTATACGAAAATAAACTTTTTGCTCAGTTTTACTGAATAATTTGGCTTTTCTATTTATGTTACTTCATTTCAGACCATAAAGTCGGAAACAGAAACTTGAGGGCTTGTCCGGATTCTTTATTTCTTTAAATCATTTCAGAGAACTAACTTAAAAATAGCTTTTAAAATTTAAATTGACTTTGTTTCGGAATTTTCATAAACCATTATTTGGAAAACTTTGTGTGAAACCAACAACTTTTCACAGTGTCTTCTAAAGTTGAGAACTTTGTCTTAAATCATACCCTGGAAGGGTTAGAGTCTTTGAAAGAGAAATAAAAATGCAGAGAGAGGACAAAAGAGGCGGGGGGGGGGGGAAGGGGCAAATGCAGAGAGAGAGAGAGAGAGGATATGCAATTGAAATTTAATAAATTACAACTGTCAGGCCGAGCAGACTCCCCACACTTACATATAAATTCAGGTTATGGTGTTGTCAGAAATATTAGGCCAGTACCTATGAAAGAAATAGAAGGTCAGTACTTTCCTATCCTTGAAGAAATTCCTGTAAACGTGAAACGGCCAAGAGAGTATTGGACTTTCTTATTGCAACGCGTACTACGTGGCTAGGTAATGTATCCTGAAAGTTAATAAGTTGGTACCTGAGGCATATTAACAAACGCTCTGGAAGCACAGAAAAGAAACAGGACAAACCCATGTTGGATTTTCTTGGAGAAAATAACAATTATTCGAAAGGCAAGGCCCAGCCAAGAAGATTCATCAAGTTTACGATAACCGTTTACAGCTCACAGTAATTAAAGAGTTCAAATATTGCATCCATAATGACCCCAAGACCTTACCATGAAGAGCAAAAGGTGGATATGCTGCACGCACAGCTGATGATTCTTCTTTGGCTCACAAAGTTTCATTTATCAATAGGTCTTTCTCTCTAGTAAGAAAATAATATTAGCCTCATACGAATACTTCCAAATGTCAATCTGGCATAACTTTCTTGAATCAAACTTCTGATAAAACTGACCGTAGATAACATAAATCATTATCGCTTCCAACGTGCACCTGTTGTATGAAGAACGGGCACTTTATTTCTGTTTGTAAGGATTGATTGGAAACTTAACCACATAACAGATGCAGATCAATTCCAAAATGTTTTTCTTTCAAAAATGTCAAAGTTACGGTTTGGTATTGAAAGTAAAACATTTGTAGGGTCCAACAAAACCCATTTTGATTCACTTATGGAAAATTATGAACTATTTATGTCGAAAGGTTTTATATCTCTTCCTTTTTGAATTTGCCAAGTCTATCCCAATTGATATTTTAAGGACAAATGAGCTTCTCGTTGACTTTTTTACTTTGTCTTTATCCGATAAGTCATCTTCTAATGAAAGTGTTCTTATTCACGGAGTAGATTGCAACTTTGTTAATGGTCCTTTTTTGCTATATCAATTCAACATCAGACAGTATTAGGGCCCGTGTCTGTAGAAGCAATCCTTCTTTACCCATTGAGGGCATTCCTTTATTACAAGATAATGCCCTAGCTGGAGATAAGATTGTGGTAAATCTATATGTAACCGACAGGCCTTATATTGATCAGAAATTGGATCTTGTTGATATTGAAATTCCTGATTTATACCCTTCTTGTGCAGTTACTAGAGCTAGGGCAAGAGGAGTTCTTGTGAATGACGTACATCTAGGACATTATTAGATTAGCTGACAACTTTATTGGTCAGCCTTTTGATGAGGTTATTTTGCTCCTGGTTTTGATCGATCAAGAAGTATGGAACACAGTGAACCTCTTTTTGCTATTCATTCTCTCTATTCTAATCCTGTGACAAAAGACAATCGCTCTTTGGGAAATTATTTGAATTTTCATACAAAGAAAACGGTGTCATGGTGAGCTTATATACATTGCATTAAATATATTGATTCATGATAATAAAATAATTTTGGTTACTTTATATGGTAATAATAATGATAATCCAGACAACGTTAAGAATCTGAGACAAAATATTGTTCTTTCTCAGAATTCATATATTATCATTCATTAGAAAACGGGGGAGGGAATTGTAGTAATTTGGAAAAGAGAAGATAGTATGAATCTAGTGTAAAGAATTTAAAATATTTACTTAATCTGGAAAAGAGAAATTTTATTAGGTAAATAATGAAGGAATTAATATTAAATAGTGGAAACTATTCACATTCTTAACTAACATACTAAATTAACAAAAAGTTTGCATAAAAATGTTATCAAAAGAAAACTGGTAGCAATGTACAAGCAATCAAACACTTCATGCATGATGGAAACGTTACAATTGATACGTAGACTGACAGTTCTTGAGTGTGATTTATCACTAAGAAACATGAAAAAGGAAACCAATCTTGGTTCTAATACAATTGATAAATTCCTGGGAAAGAGTTTGACGGCTTTTATTTAATTTTAAATGTTATATATGAAATCCAAACATTGTCTGAATTTTAAAAATAGTGAATTTATTACATGTATCCAAACAAAGATAACAATGGCAGATTTTTAACATTAAGGAAGAATGTCATTGCTAAACGCAGGCTATAATAAAACATCCACTTTGATAGCAAAATCTTAGATCTTTTCATGTTTGCGTTTATATTTGTTATTTGTTTAGATTATTTTGGAACAAGTCCAAAGGCAGTGGCATCAACCGTGGTTATTTGTTGAAGTTTATTCTTTGAGAGAAGGCATGTTGCCAGAGAGAAACAACATCAGCATACTTATAAGAACAGAACTCTTCTTATCCCAATTGAACTCATGTAGAACAGAAATAATACGTGTGTTGTTTATCATGACAAAGAATATTAATTGGATCAATATGCTGATGGTGTCGTTTTTACCATTGAATACCTTGCCACCAGATATTAAAATTAGAGGAGACAAAACGAACAATGATTAGTAAATGTTTAGCAATAAATTTTGGCAACTTATTACCCATTTCTTAGTAACACGGAAAATGGAGACTTCGTCATTGAGCAAATTCTGGCTATCATAAATTGTGTTGCTATTAATAGATTTCACTCATATACAGGAAAACGGTCAAATGAACAAATATGTCTCAAACATCTCTTTTTAATAATCTGTGATCGTTATTTAAATTTTAAAGCACTACGTCAAAAGACATTAATAATTTCTTTGAATATTTCTCACTTATTTCACAAATATATGGTCACTGGAATGTGAGCTTACAAACTTTATCGACAAGGGAAACACTCTTTTGAAAGTCATTCAGAAGTAATAGAAAAGAACTTTAAACCTGTATATAATGATTTGATGTAGAATAAAATACATTCTTTGTTGAAAACACTAGACTTGACTCATATAATTAAGGTGTCAGATGGGTGATGAAAATGTTTAACAAACTCTCTATGTTTTGGCTAAGAAACATGCCGAAGATACAAATTTAATTCACTTTCAGTTTAAATTAATGTAGAGCATTCTTATGCAAGAAATCAAAATTTTAACACATATAATGTATTAATGGTGATCCGTGTAGGTTTGGTAAAGATATCATAACAACTGAAAATTATTTCCCGGTTTTTTATGGATTAGAAATTATATACTAAAGATTATGATTTTCACATGTGACTTCTGTCTTGGAAACAACAAGTTTGGTTATCTCATTCCTTCTTGTTTTCATTGCAAAATATCAAAGGCATATGCCAGGCTAATGTTATCATCTGATTAATGTGTCAACATTCATGTACCTGCCGGTGATTAAAACAAGTCTCTTGTATGAGAAATTTATTTTTGTTCAATAATTACTCAGCCTTTTTCTGGCGATCGCTAATTTCGCAAACAATGTCTTCATGGTATAACAAATTTGCATTTTAATTATTGGTGTCACGGGTGTAACGGTGTGGCTATCATTATCCGGGAATCCACCATCACGTTACCAGATCAAAGTAAAGAGAACTGCATAACCAGCATCGCAGGGGCCCCGAGTGGCCGAAAGGCCGAGTGGTCTAAAGCGCTCACCGTTCCGGATCACTGCCATCTCACCTCTGTCTGCATGGGTTCGAGTCCAAGGATCAGCTAGCATGGGTACGTGGGAAAGCCTGCCAGTAGCTTCTCGTCGGTCGGTGGTTCATCCCTGGGTTTTCCAGGGTTATTAATCCACCAGCTATACTGGCCGCCATGTATAGCCTATCTTGTGCCGAAAATGGCGTTAAACCCTAGAACAACAAGAACAACAATCACCAGCATCGCAGTCACTCTCAAATGGCATCTGTTTGCTCAATAAACCCTTCCTTAGCAAAACATTTTGCAACACGATCTGTGAAAACTTTCGGCCGTGCAGGATAAATCATAATGATTGCCGACAGTGTACTTATTTCACGTTAAAGTATTTTGTATACAATTTTATGTTTTGATATCTAATAATTTAGTCAAACGAAATGCATGGCAAGAATCCGTTCTTTTCAGAATGAGGGTCTAAAGTTCATTTCCATAACATTGTGAGTTATAACCAATATCAAGTTTTTAAACTTTTGATAGGAGGCATGTGTCTGTTGGTAGTTAAGGAAAAGAGATGTACAAAAGGAAAAAATTAACTTTTGGCAGGAAGTGTCTGAACATATATAGATGTTCATAATTACATCAGGCTTAACCTTACCGAAAAGAGCGTCCAAACACATAAACTTTACTAATTTATTTAAGACGGAAGACGGGCGGATGGATGCACACATTTACAAGTTTTCAAGTTCACAAGTTACCAAAACAATTGTCATTTTTTTAAGTCTGAATATCGCCCAGGAATTTTGTTTTAATCTTAGTTCAAAGACATGTATTATCAAGAGAGATATGTGTGTCCTACTTCCACTAGTTTCAAACATCTCAGGTAACAGCAAAATAGATAAGAATCAATTCTAGCAAGGTTTTATCCAGGCATTAATTTTAAGAAATCTCAGGTTTTATCAGAAACCAAAGTCTAAATTCTAAGCCAGCTTATATATTATCCTTTCTACACTTACTATTAACTTAAACACAGTCGATGTGGTTGAATGGTTTTAAGCTTTAATATTCCACTTTTATCAATCAAAATAGTGCCGGGAATTATAACACTGCGTCTGTCACTTTCATCTTTGTCCTTGTTTGAGTATTAACAACTTGAAACAACTCAATGAATCAAACGTGTGATAATGCAAACATTCTGACGCCATTTAAAAAGAAACTGTTACATGCTTCAAAAATATAGGATAGCTGACTCACTCTGTAATTTGCATTATGAATCGCCCTTTGATATGGTCCATCTATGGTTTTGTTGTCATATTATTTCGTCTATTACACGCGTATATTATTTGCTCTTCCTCAGATACACTTGATATATAAGCACGATTGCAAAGAACCCGCCTGTGTACAGAATCGATCCATGGGTATGCGTAGAGAAACAAACCAAATGTATATAGGGTCAGCTTCGTTTGGGGTTTGGTTTTACTTAAAATTTGACACAAATGTTGATACCTAAATATTTCAGTACAAGACCTGTTGTTTCAGCTTCACGATTTATATATTTTCTGTAACGTTTATGAGAATTATGTAGAAAACGATATCAATGCATGAACATGTGTTTTCGATCAAATTCTTGAATAAATGAAGAATAATAATCTTCTATATGGAACAGCGATATCTTTTGGTAATTCTTACTTTAAACTGGAAATAAACAAGGAACACAGTAAAGATCCATACAAAAATCCCTAGGTAAATATACTTCGTCACGTGTTCTCATGAATGGCAGTGATAACGTTATCTTTGCAGGTTGAGAGTGTGTCATTTGCAAGGACGTGCCGTCGAAGTTAACATACTTCCAAATTTCGGCCATTTTCACATCCCGGTTTAGTTCTACACAATTTTGGATACGGCTTGACCAGAGTCAACACGTCCATCAGATAAGATTTTAAGATTGCATATAAATTTGCCAGACTGAAATAGCTTTATCTGTGGAACTTGCAACAGCTGTTAAGGTAAGTTCTGTTTCAAGTACTTCTTGTCTCAGGACTATTCAGGAATCACATGCATTAAAGTCGACATGGATTTGTATTTAGCGATTGCTAATATTCATCTATTTACCAGTTTATTGATATCTGAGGTAAAATTAAGCAAACTTAAATATATATTATATAGCTCAATATTCAAAGAACATAAAATAATTGTATTTAATGTCGTAATTACAAATAAAATGCAAAAAAATGCTGAAGCAACAAATCTATAAATTGGACATTTGACATCAGTAATTTGATCCAAAGAATGGGTTGTAATAACAAGAGAGATACTGCTACATATATACATACATACATACATACATACATACATACATACATACATACATACATACATACATCAGTGTCAAAAGACGGGATTATTTAAACTTTTCCAGCAAACAAATCAAGTTCAAACTCGAAATTCAAAGCCAAGTGAGATACGATACCTAGGGCATACCCATGTCATGCAAATGTAGCAGTCTAGAGGATGGATCCAATCTGAGAAAAGTCCGAAAGTTCTGTGATTATAGCTTTATTCTAAATAAAGTTGGACTGTCCATAGGACAAGACTTTGAGCTAGAACTCGTGCTTTGTGCTTCAAACGTTTTGAGAAAAGGTTGTCAAATCAAATAAAATGTTCAGAGCACTATACCATAGTTGTAAATCTTTATCGGAATGACGGTTAATGATCACTCTGTTATATATTCTGTCTGTTATTCAAACGTGATGATTGAGTTATATGTAATAATAATCACATTGATACTTGTCATCTGTTATTCCAATGGGTTATTAAATTACATGTAATCATAATCGCAATCTGATATTTGTCATCTGTTATTCAAACGATGATTAAACTATATTAAAAAATAATCATTCTGTGATATTTGCCATATACTTTTGAATTCTTAATTAAATTATATGTAATTGCAGCATGTGGCCCGCAGTTCTTCTAACGGTCATTGCCTTCGTGGCAGTTTCAGACGTGACTGGCGGCGAAGGATCATATTTCCAACGCATAGCAGCACGTGCCGGTATGGTACTTTATTTTTTTTAAATACTCTGCAAAATATTTGCTTCTTTACATTATACGTCTTAAGTCAAAGTAGATAACACTGTATCTGAGAGTGTCATTCTCTAGACAGTTGAGATCCATTCGCTTCTCGTTTTAATCTTGTTATTAATTTTCATTTATATTCTTTTCACATTGTTATATATATATATATATATATATATATATATATATATATATATATATATATATATATATATCGAACAAATAAGTATTCCTATATCGATGTCCAGAAATTATCTTAATCCATTAAAAGTTATTTAAAAAGGTACACACTTAATGGGACGGTTACTGTGGACTTTAAATGACAAATCAAAACGTTCCCAGTTCCAGTTCCGTGCTTCATTATTTAAGCTTGAAGGTAACTTAAAGAAAAATATAAATGAATACACACGGAATGAATGCAATTAACGTGGTGCTAAGACCTATTTCTGCACGTGTTAAATTAGAGAACCAGTTACCACACGATCGCTACTTATTCCTTGATTTTGGGTACCATTTGTTTTATAAATAGCGCAGAGAAAAGTTAGAGGGGAAATGATCGTCGAAGATGTGCAGCCCACAAAAGGGTCTGCACAGTATTTACAATACGTTACGATCGTTAAGGCGGCTGGATCAGACATTTTAAAGACGGTAGTGCATTCTATTTTACTTTTGCGTCTGTTTCGCTCATTTTGGTCTTTCAGATATTTTTAAACCAAATTTATATTCCCTTTTAAAGTAACTATACACTGTTTTGAATATTTCAGGATAGTATGTATACAAAAACAGCCAGCGATATAAAAGGCAAGAAAACACTTTCATACAAAATGTGTATCTTATCTTATACGAAAAAGTTGTATCATGGCACTATGTTTGATTCTATGCCTAGGTTCTGCAACAAGATATGACTACTCCAAGGCCTTATCACTTTCCATTCTGTTCTATGACGCCCAACGATCTGGGAAGCTGCCACCACACCAACCCATCTCGTGGAGGGGCGATTCCGCCCTCCATGATGGTGATAATGGACATGACCTGACCGGTGGCTGGTATGACGGTACGTAACAACAATTATCTGTTCAACTTGTCGATAATAATGCTTTCCATGACATTGTTCACCACATAGAAGATTCTTAGTTACTAATTTTTACGAGGCTTCAACGGCTCTTTTTTGTAACTTGCAAGTGAAGATGCATTTGGTTTCTTTTTCTTTATATTTTGTGACCATTTCCGGCTAACACACTCAAAATGTTTAAATATAATTGACATTTGGTTGTAGTAATGCATGCTATTTGGAGTTTCCAACGGGTGATATCTTTATGGGATCATTACAAGTTAGGGATGTATATCAATTTCTAAGTAGAACGTGTTTCTTGTAAAGAAAGAATCATACCAATAAACATTATCATTAAATAGTTACTTTTTTAAATCCCATCAATAGTGTTAGCTGTATACTATCATACATATGTTCGTCCGTTCATATGTCCATCTGTTCATCAACACATGGTTACGTTTGATGTTTAGGTCACTCTTCAGGCAACGGTAGGGCATCCGTGTTCTATAAATACATTTCCAGCTTTCTTGATACAGCTGGTGACCACGTGAAGTTCAACTTACCGATGGCTATGTCCACACATACGCTGTTGTGGGGCTTCATCAAGTTCCGGGACGCATACGAGCAAGCTGGACAGAAGAACGCAATGTGTGATATGATCAAATGGCCTTTGGACTACTTCCTTAAGTGCTGGATCCCCAGTCAGCAGACCTTATATGTCCAGGTAAAGAATTGTTTTCCTCAGCATGCAGATAAAACTGACTTTTGCCAGAACAAGCCTTAGATAGGTGGGTTTTCAGATTTGCAATATGCATGTATGACCCTATATTGGATGGCGAGTAAAGAAATGTAATTAACGATCTCTTAACAAGAACTTTTATTTTTCGTTATTTTTGAATCAACTAGATCACTGGTCTGTGTACGCGTAGTGCGAAACTGAAAACTGGTCTTTACTTGAACACATCAAACAATTACTTAGAATCCTACATACTGCTCACCGGTGCCCCGATTGGCCGAGTGGTCTAAAGCGCTCACCGTTCCGGATCACTGCCATCTCACCTCTGTCTGCGTGGGCTCGAGTCCAAGGCTCGGCTAGCGTGGGTATGTGGGATAGCCTGCCAGTAGCTTCTCGTTGGTCGGTGGTTCTTCCCTGGGTTTTCCAAGGTTCTTCCTCCACCAGTTATACTGGCCGCCATGTATAGCATATCCTGTGCTGAAAAATGGCGTTAAACCCTAGAACAACAAAAATACACTGCTCACCTGGTGGCGTTGTTAAAGAACAGAGCTTTTGATCTCATTGTAGTGCTGATTTACATTTTCCTTGTCCTTTTTATTCGGCTTTGACTAAAGGATTCCACCTTGATTATAGCAAGACAATTACCTGAATTAAACGATACATTTTCGATTCTTTTTGTATACATTTTGCCAACAGTTTTTTTTAAATGTATTAGAAATACAATAAGAAGGATATCTACAATATTCTTGCTAAGAAATTTGTGCAGACAATAAAATCGTTACGATTGGAGCTGGAGCGCCATACGTACATCACTTCTTGTAGATCCTCTATCACACATGTATTGGGATGAAACTCAACGTAAACGACGATTTTAAAAAATAATAATGTTCGCTAATTTTAGTGTACACTAAATCGTTATATAATAGACTGCTACTGTATTGTCCCCATGGATACACCAGATAAAATATTGCTTACCCTAGCCATTTGTTGAAACTAAACCCTTGGAATACATGAAGAATCAGCTGTACAAAATTATTTTTATTAAGAAACAAACAAACATCCAGGAAGATGACATTGTTTTCCAGTGCAATTTTGTTTCCTGTTTCGCGAAGGACAGTCGATACTAAATTAAGATAAACGATAATTTTTGTAAATGTGTATATATTTTTAAGAATACGATAAACGAACAGTGCAAGATATGCAAAACGTATTACCTTGCTTGTGTTTAGACGAAGTATGTGCATAACGGCTGTGATTTAATGACCAGAAGGCGCACCTCAGATAGATCTTGAATGAAAATGATTCCATTGTCTGTCAGATTTTTTTTCTGTGCAATAATATTGAAGAAGTTAACCATATTGTAGTCGAATAGGAGTGAATAATTTCTATCGTAATACCTAAACACTTTCAAAACAATTTTGTAATATAGAGACATAACATTTCTGTTTCGATTTAGCTAGTGGCTCCTGTAAGGAACCACTTAAGAGTTTATCGTTCAGCCATCCTAGCCTTACCTAGTTTATAAATTCAGGGTTTTTAAGAATCTAAACCTAAAGATTAAGATTCTCCCTTCGTACGTTAGTCCTTGTTGACGCAAAAATGCCTTGCAGGCGTATTTTAAGTATAGCTTTAGTCATTGTTAGCTTCTAACACACATAGGTCATCGCTGGCTGTATTTTACATATTTAAAATTGTTTTTTTTACATATTTAAAATTGTTTTTTTTTACATATTTAAAATTGTTTTATGACTGTGGACGCGTTGAACACAATAGTTTAGACCAGTTTTAATTTTAGGACTTATCACAATCTTGGACCAGCTAGGAAGACATAGAGGACATGTTAATCAAAGCGTTTGCTTGGGGTTGTGCTAGAAGTTCCGTATTTGGGCTTTGTACTTTGAGTTGCATTTCTGTGCAACTATGAAAGTAATGTTCCACTCTATAAATATTCGTCGTCGACGGCTGCCTCTGTTTCATTATTCCTTTGGAGCTTTATTTACGAACGTACTCAAGCGCCAATAATATGTTCATGCAACACGGGTAATGGCTGCTAATTAATAATGTGGAGGTATTATGTAGCTCTTGGGGAATTTAACATACATGGGCCATATTTGCCCCTATGGATGTTTAATATTATGGGTCACTATGAAACCATCGTCGTAAGTCACGGGCACCAATCCGCTACGTTCTATTATCACACACGGCTGTTTGAGCTGAGATTTCCTCGTTTCTCTTAAAGATGCACAAAATGGTTCAACCATTCCCTGCAAGTGCAAACCAGATTTTCTTGCCATTGTGACCCTACATGATGTCTACGCCTTTTGCCTTCAAACACAACACTTGCTGATAAAAATAGGCATTTTCACTGCAATGTAACATTGTGTTTCTAATGACTTATGTTTCTGAGCACTCATGAAAACAAGGAAATTTCAGTTCAGGCATTAACGGGTCAAAACTCAGCAGTGAGGATAGTAACCCATGGTTTGTGGCGATGCTATGGGTTCCAAAATTTAACATTATCGGATCTTCCGGGCCCTATGTGAAATATATATTTTAAAGGGTCGATTTATTATGGGGATCATTACCAATGCAACATTAAGCCTATCTCTATAGGACCAAATGGTAAGTTAACAGGTTTCACTGTGGTGGTGCATAGACATTTGACATTATAGATGTCATTATGAGGATAAATGGGAATTAGCATCACGGATATTATTATGTGGGTCTATGCATATTTGTATCAAAAACACCGACTGGTCACTATAGCCCACGGAAATTTAAGATTTTTGTCCATGTTGCTACAAAAGCTCATCTTGTTGGGGCAACCATGAAAGGTAAGACGGTTGACTGAGTTGAATTCGACCATATGCGACTGCCTGAAATTGGGCGCACAGCGCACTATTTATTTAATTTTTTATTACAAGAGGAATAAGTTCACAAACGTTGTGTCAAGCAACACCGAGCAATACCGGAATTCGTGAAATAAAAATGTGCTTGTTACACTCTCTCAATCAAATTATCCCAGTTATCTAAGTTGGCCTTGTCCCATTGTGCGAAATATGTTCTAGCAACGTATTTTAATTACAATGCTTATGCTATGTTGTGTTTTACCGATTTCATTAAAATTTAGAAAACAGCATGCAAAATGTACTCAATGTTATCAAAAAGTATAGATAAATAACAAATATAGGTTACCATTCAAATAAAATAGTGAAATTAATTATTGCTTCAAGTTCAGGATGAAATTACAGTATTTTATTTTACGTGGTGGGTTGAAAGAGCAGAATTTGCATTTGGTTAATTTGGCATCAAACGAGGTTTTCGAGCACCTGATTGAACATCCTCACTGAGCATTTTCGGAACAACTGGTTCCTGGGGAATACTTCCCGTGGAGTGATTCGTGGTGGCAGTCTTTTAAACCATCGTTCAACATGATTGTATCATTAGTCTCAAGGCAACTCGTCCACAGTGACTTCTTCGTGGCTGAAATCCAGGCGTCACTTACGTTTGCCACTTGTAGTCGCTGCTTCTAGCTACAGCGCGTTTAACAGCACTCATGGTGGAATAAATAGATCTTTGACTGCGTCAAAAAAGCAAAGAATGTCTTCAATAATAATAATAATAATAACAATAATAATAATTATTATTATTATTATTATTATTATTATTATTATTTAACGAGGATTACACATTTGTTCTAGTGTTAAATGTTTCTCCTCATTTTTATGTAGTTTCGTTTAAAGGCGTATAGAACAATCAAGGTCTTATTACAGATATTTTCGTCATAATTATAGTATTTATTTAGCTACATATAATAAAAGATTAAATGGACACAAAAAGTGAATTCACCGTAAATAAATTTATGTCAGTCATGTCTATGGAAATATTACGCTGCATGCAAACTGTGAAAATCTGTTACTTTTCCATTTCCATATATTACGATGATTTTTAACGTGCTAATTTAACCTGTTTTTTTTAAAAAGAAATGTATAACCATTCGATGAAACAAAGTTTACATGAAAACAAAACTTTGCCGGTAGAGGTTCTAATAAACCTGAGCAACTGCTATTAGAGTAATTGTTTGACATTGTTAACTTCCACGGATAAAAATTGGATAAATATTTAATTTACAAAACTAGACAAATTGAGCAGATGTATTTTAGATTTCTGACTATTGAATCCTAAACTGTTTTAGATGTTATGTAGACTGCGTAACTTTGACATTATTACTGCTGGTAATTTTAATTTGTATAAGTTGTGTTTCAAACGTTCGGCATCAATAATTACTTCGTTGTTGCAATATCCAGTCACTCCCTTCTTCGGTTTTCTTAATGTGTGTATTTCATGATTATAACAGACATTAGGAATTTATAAATTCATTATTTTCTTTCTTTCTTTGATTTTCCTGACTCGGTAGACATGTAGATTTGCACAGTGTCCACAATTTTATATATAAATTTGGCATATTTCCTTGAGATCTCAAAAACAGAAATGTAATTCTCCTTTGCACCAGATCTACTCATTGATCTTTCATGAAAGCTTTGCAAAATATTTTTTATCGAGTACCAAATTTATCTGGCAAATCTCCAAATGCTTTACGGAGCCACTTCTAAATCGACAAAATGAAATTAATAGGTAAACATTATGAGAGTTTTATTTGCCATTGGGGGGAGGGGTGCAATGCTTTTAATGCATTATTCATGTGTTTATGTGTTTGTAAGTAAAATCTGATAGCTAGTTTGAAAGCATCAAACACTGTAAGTTTGATTATAAATCTTGCTTCTGTAGTGTTTACAATTTTGTTAGGTAATAGTCCGTAGTCATTGCTAAACAGATTAAGTGAACAAGAGTAATTAATTTTATAATTTCTCTAAAACCCACATAGGATATATTTACCTGTTAAACATCTTCAGAAACATGCAGTAGGCAATTGTTGTATATATAATTATATTTTTTGCTTATTAGACGATAAAAGATGTACTTTGCGTACTCTTTAAATATTACCAGTAAAATATATTTCTGGGATTGCGTAAGATAAAGTCCAAGCTTCTTCGTTGTAAATAAGAGCCATGGTTTGATCTCATTACTATGTTGTAGCTGATTGTGCATTGTTAACTCTTGTCTGAACAAAATTCATCTTCAGCATCTATAATAACTTGATTTTAAAGAATGCACAGCAAAATAATTTTACTTTGAGACCAAATGGACAAAATGCTTGAAACGACCTAACTTTACTAGGCTACATTATGTAGTAGAACTTCTACAGTAAAAAACAAACCACGTGACAGATGCACTTAAAACCAAATCCTGCACTAAAATAGACATATAAGTCTTGCAGCTTGTATTCGAGAATTAAGAAAGGAAATATACAATAATATAAAGTTTGTGAGGAAGCCAAACTAACGTCTCAGTATGTGTTTGAAACCTTGAATGCAATTAATCATTGATGTAACTTGTGTTTCGCCAGGCACGGTGTATGTAAATCTTCAAGAATTTAGTGCTTTTGTTGGAGGATACAGTCCTATACGTGCTTTGTTTTGATTTTTGAAAGGTTTGTCGAATTCAAATTTAGCTTAAAATTAGCCACTGAAATTACACTTTATAAACTTACTGAAAACACTTAAATCGCACAGAACTGTCCGGAAAAGAAATTCATGGTCAATAAAATTATATATGAATAGGTTTTTATACAAGTTGTGTCAAGTTGCAGATAGAATATGAGTGAGCAAATTAATTTATAAACGATCAAAGATAGATGAGGGGTATTTTACTCTTAGGCTTTATAGGTCGTAAGTTTTATTACCGAATAATAACCGTCATTATTGCTGCAGTAAAGCCAGTATAATCAAATATGAACGCAATATCAAAATATGTACATGTAAATATGATGGTTTGTAAAGCGAAACTTTGTTATGCAAAAAAATTAAAATACGTTTTCAGGTTGGAGATGGTGGCAAGGATCACAGTTATTGGGGAAGACCGGAAAACATGAATATGGAGAGACCGGCGTTTAAAGTCACTGCCTCAAATCCCGGAAGTGACGTTGCAGGCGACACAGTGTCAGCATTTGCTGCGGGATCCATTGTATTCAAGACCATATGTGGAAGTAGGACATCTTTTTGTTCTTTACTCATGCAGTGACTACAGTCATATTACAATTAATAGATCTGAAAATTTACTTTCTAAAGGTATCTTAACTTTGTAACAGAAAAATGACAAAGTAACATTTTAAAAATTAAACGCAGTGTTAAATATAAGTAAAACGACAACAGGATACTTATAAAGAATGTTAAATGTCATTAAATTAAATCGAAACTTAACTTAGTTTTGATCATGATCTTGATTCAAGTAAAATGAAATATATTTCAGTGTTTAATGGTGTTTTTTCCGAGTTTATGATGGAGTAAATTTTAAGTTCCCGAATCACACAGCAAATAACGCACGAAGGGCGTCATGTAAGTTGTCTGAGTCGGCAACTGACAGCTTATACCACGATAAACTCAGAAAAAAACTACACTGACCTCTTATAATTGCAATACTTTATAATTTTATTTCTTTATTTATTTTTATTTTATTTTTAAAAGATATTCCTATCAGTTTTAGGGCTTTATTTAAGCGTATCTATTCTTGTTGAGAGCTTCTGCTTCGTAGCTATTTATAGAACGTGGGATTCTCCATCATTAACGTAACAGCTATGTCAACATCAAACAAATTCTACCAATGATTGGCGATCTAAGGTTTAGAACATTCCACAGCAAGGTTATAATATTTTTATCTAAACTGGCATATGTGATCTGTGTAGAACTTCAATGTTCAAGGCAAAGGAAATGTTGGGGGGTTGTTGTTGTTGTTGTTGTTTTTTTGCTTTTTTTACAAACGAATGGCTCATGGATTTGATGCTTTCGTGAATTCATTGTGGCTTGGCCGAATCGTTATTCTCAGACATACGAGTAACCCATTTTCGCTTCTTTAAATCTATTTTCAACTTCGTTAACAGTTTAGGCTACCTACAGAGAAGAGTACGTACAAATGAAATTAAGAATATCGGTAAATGGTTACACCGATGTGAGTCCAAAAATCAAAACGTTGAAGACATCGACCATGACAGTTACGATAGAGGAGTAGCGGATCTATCCCCACCATTTTCAATTCGTTTTAAGGGCATGCAGTCTGTATGCCTTCCCGTTCAGTGTTTATTTATAGAAGTTAGTATAATATAAAGTAGTTCTCCGTACAGTATATACATAAATAAACGCAACTGGATCTGGTCACATGGTTATAAAAATGGTACTAACAGCCGCCTTGCTAGGCGCTCAGCATTAAAAGGCTGGTTTTAGGACTGGTCGGCCTGGTGTCAGGATAATCTGACTTGGTATGGCATGTTCCTACACGTCTGCGGCACTATGCCCCAGTGATACACATCACTCTAAACTGCCACACTGCAGACATCTTAACAATATGAATGAAAAATTGTTAAAGCTACCCTTAAAAAAGGTCTAAATCACACACACGTTATGTGCAGTAAATTATCTACAAATTTATTTGTGACGTCAACTTCAAACATGTTCAATTTGCCATATCAATTAAAATTTAATGTTGGTCCCATCTCTCTCTCTCTCTCTCTCTCGTCAAGAAAATACATCTTACTATTAAATCTAAATAATATTTATAAAAGTCTAAGTTGTGATAATTGTTGACTTGAATTCGTTTTAATTTTAGATACCGCGTATGCCGACCACCTCCTCCAAGCTGCTAAGACTCTCTATGAATTCGCCAAAAACCACCAAGGGATCTACAGTAAAAGTGTTCCCCAAGCGGCCGGCTTCTATAAGTATGTTACCTTGTAAATAGTTTGTAATTAATAACCAGTAATTCCAACAGCCTGTTACTGTACCAATCATACAACCGGAAATTGCACCCCCTACTTATTTGCATTTTTCTCTACAATTAAAACCCGAGTCGTAAGTTCATTAAGAAACATCAAATTCTAAAGAAATGAATCGTGTACATTTTATATTAAAAATTCTTTGTTTTAAAAGTGTATCTCTTGCCATCTGATTATACGGCAACTCACACCTAAAGACCGATGGAGTAAGTTAAAATATTTGAGTGAAAGATGTCACTCTACTAGTTATATAGTGCATACTGGACAATGACACAAGCCGTTTATATTCTGGATATTATTTCAATCAGGCCGGAATATTGATTCTTTATTCTTTAATAAATGCTGAAAATTATTTCAATTTGAAAAAAATATCACAGATAAGAACAGACAAGGGAAACAACCAACAGCTTTGACCAAAAAAAGGGCTGGGAAGTCTTTTTTTAATACTCGCAGTCACCGCTACTATAACTAATATGATCGGAGCCAAAAAGATGGAAACCAGTCTATGTAAATCACGCAATGTTCTTCAGACATGTCATCCATGTACGTCGGCATATTCCTTTCTGTTGTTGTACCTCCACCGGTTGTTGTTGGCGAATTGGATATTGTGATTGTTTTTCCAAAGATATGGATAAAAACTTACCTCTGTCTGCACTAGATCTTAGGCTATCGGATTTAGAGACTATGACCATAGTAGCACGATTAATACCAGAGAGGCTTAAGCTATTAAATGAAGAAAGAATGTGTACGTATTGGGAACTTAATTGCTGCACATTGTGCATACATGTTGCACACTGACAGAGGTAATAGTTGATGTTCATTGTGCCATACATTTTGTTTACGCTTATCAAGGAAACGGGTGCTGCACGTTATTTGTACATTTATTTATACTAATTGAGGCCACAGGTGTTGTACATTGTACATTTTTAAAGTAATCGAAGCCAGAGGTGTTGCACATTGTTAGTACAATTTTTACACTTATTGAGGCCACAGGTAATGCACATTGTTAGCACATTTATTTGCACTAATCAAGGTCACATATGCTGCACATTATTTGTACATTGCTTTTACTAATTTCGGCTACAGATGTTTCACATTGTCACTGTTTCTTACACTGATCGAGGCCAGAGGTGATGTACATTGTTAATACAATTTTTACACGTGTTGAGGCTACAGGTACTGCACGTTGTTATGTGATTTTTTTACACTAATTGAGGTCACATATGTTGCACATTGTTTTCACTAATCGAGGTGTTGCACATTGTGCAGTTTTTACACTAATCGATGCCAGAGGTGCTGCACATTGTTCAATTTTTACACTTATTGAGGCCACAGGTACTGCACATTGTTAGCACATTTATTTGCACTAATTGAGGTCACAAATAATGCGCGTTATTTGCACATTTTTTACACTAATTGAGGCCACATGTGCTGTACATTGTTTGTATATTTTCACACTAATTGAGGCCAATAGGTGATGCACGGCGTTTATATATTGTTTTGTACGAATTGAGGCCACGGGTGATGCACATTGTTAGTACATGTAGTTACACTAATTGGGGCCACAGGTGTTGCACATTGCTTGTAAATTTATTATACTAACCGAGTCCACAAATGCTGCACATTGCGTATATACATTTTGCACTTATTGTAGCGTCAGTTGTTATGCAGTTTTGCGTACATTTTGTAAACTTATTGAGTTGTCCACGCCTCAACACACACCAAAACAACAAAGCCATACATCTAGAGGATTTTTAAAAAAACATCCATCTTAAACAGTGGCAAAATTTAACTAGATCTTCTTTTGCATGAAACAAATAGATTGTTTTAACAAAGCCAGGTTTTCAAAACTTTAAAATATGCCCACCCCATAATTTCAACCACCCTAGGCAGGTTTCTTGTTTACCTAATAGGAAATTGGCACTGTTAGTAAGTATATCAATTTCCATTTTGGTACGGTAAAGATAGTGCCTGCTAAGTAAGTTCTCATTCTGGCATCATGACACCCATATTTGTCCTGGCAATATGTCAACTATCCTTGTTCTGGCAACATATTAAATACCCTTGTATTGGCAATATGTCAACAATCATTGTCCTGACAAATATCAAATATACTGGTCCTGGCAATATTTCAACTATCCTTGTCAAGGCAATATGTAAACTATCCTTATCCTGGCAATATATCAACTCTCCTTGTCCTGGCAATATGTCAACTATCCTTATCCTGGCAATATGACAACTGTCATTGTCCTGGCAATATGTTACGTATCCTTGTTCTGGCAATATGGCAACTATCCTTGTCATAGCAATATACCAACTATCCTTGTCCTGGAAATCAGACAAAAGGTGACAGCACAATTTCACGAAAATGATATCCGATGCTCTTTCAGATCGGTGGCTGAAACGACGAGCAGTTGTATCCGTGGAAAAGCTCTACAGAAATGTTGTAAAATTAGTTCGTATTTTAAGTAAAGCGTAGAATTTTAAGCAATGATATGAGCATTCTCTAAGCCCATCAAGCACGATCTGACCAACAGTTCTGCCACAAACTATTCTCATCCCTTGGTTTTAGTTGGAAGCAATTACTTTATACTCGCTTACAAGTCGAGTCAAACTGCAGACGTGCCGCCACGTGACGAGTGACAGATCTGGGTCCATGCAGTTTGTTAGCAATAATCAGTAAACCAAACAACATAGACCCAGATCTGCAAGTACATTATACGATGACAGATTAGGGTATATCTGGTTTGCTGCTGGACCCGCCATAGAAGCAAGTATAAGACGGTACTAAAAATGTTCTTATGCTATTTTTTTTTATTTATTAATTAATTAAATAGCTCGCAGGAATTCAAAGACGAGCTGTCAGTGGCAGCGGCGTGGATGTACCAGGCAACCCACGAGAACAAATATCTCAATGATGCCAAACAGTTTCATTTGCCGGGCACACCATGGGCTCTCTCCTGGGATGAAAAGAAAATAACCGCTGACGTGAGTCAAACGTTTTGCCTTTTATGATGAGCTATAAAAAAAAGAATCTACAACAATAACAACAACAACAACATAAATTAAAACCAAATACTGACTTTTATCCCATTTGTGTTAACTGCAGTCCGAAAAAGCAAACAAAAGTAGGAAATTCAATGTTATGTAATATTGATCGAAAAATAAACAACTAGAAACTAAAGAACAAAATAAATGAAAGTTAGATACCTGAACAAACATTGACAGAAATATGTACCAAAATGAACTTATTTTATCAATTTTATAATAATAATAATAATAATTTGCGACGTTAATATCATGTTTCAAATATGTATATGGGGGACATTTGATATATCCATCTAGCACACGCTTATATAATAAACTAAAAACCGAAATCATCACCTTTTAAACAGGTTATTCTGTTGTGTATTCGACAGCAAAGAAAGCATGTAAATAAAATTTAAAGATAGTTATCGTAAACGATTAATGGCATTCGCTGCATGTTATTTATTTTTCAATGTCACTTTAAAGCAGTGTTTACTTTTTTAATCAACAAAATGTAATTAGTCCAATCGTTCTAACATTGTTTAACTCCACCCCACCACACCAACAGGCTCTCTTAATGTACACCGACACAAACATAATAACGCAATATTATCGTGATTTTTATCAAAGCATCTTTCTTCTTCAGTTGCTCCTGTATGAGATCACTAAGGACGCATCGTACAAAAGCGAAGTAATAAATTTCGTCAAAAGTTACAAACCTGGCGGTGGGATTCCATATACACCCTGCGGTCTTGCATTTAGGAACGAGTGGGGACCTAACAGATATGCAGGTAAATGAAAAGGTCATTTACAACTTTTAAAAATACAATAAAACTTCTAGCCCCTACACCCTCTTTTCCCTGCACATAAGCAGAGCATAAACCCTCTGCAAATAGTTATTTTGTTTTGTTGGGATGTTGTGTGGGGTGCAATCTGATTAAAATCAGATCTCCGCTATCATACGTAACAATCAAGCAGCGACCTCTTAGGCGTCATGTTCTGGTGACATTTGAATATGCCAATGGAAACGCTGCTTTCAGAAATTTGACAGTGAATCAAATCGTACATGCACCTCTAGCCAATTGCTTTTCTACTGGTACAGCTGTCATGCAATTATAGAAACCTCTTCGTGTGGAATACTTAAATCTCTGGCGATTGGTGGTTTGACGCGCTTTTCTCCTGAAAACACGCCAATTACACCTCCACCTTTTGCATCTAACGATAGTCTTTGCCCAATAATTGTTATCGGAACACATGCGTCCTTGTTGGATAGCAGTCGAGACCTTTCTCTTCTCAACTGACTCAATGCTGACTTATTCATTCAATGCGTCAATAAACTGGGATGGACACAGTGGTGAGTATCACTGCACCGTTATCGAATTAATTGATAGAGCAGAGTAACATCAATAAATGTTAATATACATTTATATAATATTAAACATATTATAATGTGAAATCAGTACTTGATGTATTGGTGAAGGGTTAAGTGCATGCCATGCTTTAACGACAAGATGATCGCATATGGGTCCAGGAAACCGAATTTGTACTGGTATGATTGAATAAAACAGTGATTGTAATCCAGATCCACCGTGTCTGAGTAAATAATCATCAACTTCAATTGGTGACGCAAGTCTATTAAAGTCAATATACAAATGATGTCAAAGATGTCTATTAAAGTCAATATACAAATGATGTCAAAGATGTCTATTAAAGTCAATATACAAATGATGTCAAAGATGTCTATTAAAGTCAATATACAAACGATGTCAAAGATGTCTATTAAAGTCAATATACAAACGATGTCAAAGATGTCTATTAAAGTCAATATACAAACGATGTCAAAGATGTCTATTAAAGTCAATATACAAACGATGTCAAAGATGTCTATTAAAGTCAATATACAAATGATGTCAAAGATGTCTATTAAAGTCAATATCTATTAAAGTCAATATACAAATGATGTCAAAGATGTCTATTAAAGTCAATATACAAATGATGTCAAAGATGTCTATTAAAGTCAATATACAAACGATGTCAAAGATGTCTATTAAAGTCAATATACAAACGATGTCAAAGATGTCTATTAAAGTCAATATACAAACGATGTCAAAGATGTCTATTAAAGTCAATATACAAATGATGTCAAAGATGTTGAGACGCATGTGATTCAGCGAGTGCCAGTTCTTGTTTTTAAATCCAGGTTGACAATACTGGTTTCACATATGCGTGGCACCATAGATGCAAATTCATTTCGCACAAAGCTCCTTAAAAATGTTTGACTGATTTAGCCATCGCAAGTAAATCAAGATTGGTCAAAGACGTGATCTTCTGCGATCGGGTAATCAAAGACCTATGCCAGATGGTATTCGGCGACTTGTTCCTGGTAATGGAACACCTTTTCCTATTTTTACCACCACAATGCGCTATGCGACCACTAACTGTCATCTTTCAGTGACATCACTAATGCAGTTCAGACAGCTCCTAACGCCGCAGCTTCTGCACCGCTGGAGCCACTGATGAAAATAAAGCTGGAATCTCTGCAATGGATTCCACCGGTCTTTTGCATTTGTATGACGTCTGACTGATTATTTTAATATCCCTGAAGTGTTTTATTGTGTTTCGCTGCATTAAGTTGAGCAAGCATTTTTGGGGAATTACACACGAAAATCGTAATAAGGCTCCAGGAAGTCGTCTTTGGCGCTGAAACAAATCCAAAATTGAAAGTGCCGTTAGGGCCTAAAAGTACAGTGTTTACATCTGCATTAGCGTTGCCAGTAAAGTTTCTATGTCGCCAAATCGTATACTGTTGGAAATCCGCATTTTCAGATGTATCCTTGATAACATTGCAGTTGGACCAGCTGTTCTCATGTAATCATCACTATATCTAGCAAATCCAATAATCATCGTGGCTGCGTCAACCTTTTTATGAACTGATTCGATTGGACTAACTTGTACTGGGGAACAACGCCATGATTCTGTTGTTAACAAATCCAACTGTAGTAATGGCAGGATAATCTGTTCATCCAGCACCATTATATGACATTCCACCAACTTCAAAGAATGCCTCACATGGAAGGAAAAACCTAGACGTGATTGGAGTCCCTATATGGATATCAGTAATATTGAAAGTCTCGTTTACTTCGATCCACTAACACATGCGCACCCACATTAGATGTTAAATCTTTTAACCGGGCCATAATGAAACTATGCATTATTGATTTTATCTAATACCACTTACGCCCACCACCATTGCAAGATTTTTTCAATCACTGAATTTGGCAAACGTTGTTTAACGACTTCATTAAATGATTTTCTCAACCGCATGCGGTATAGTTTATGTTAATGGTAGCGTAAGTGTAACCTTTGTTGGTGCTCGCGTCACTAATCGCCAAAGTCGATCTCGAAGCGAATGGGTCGCATGTAATACCAGTTGTTTTATCTATTTACAGCGACACGTTTAACACTATCAACGACTCGCACTACAACTTGTTTAGCTATTGGTGCAGCGCGCAAGGTCAGAACACCGAGCACTTTTGGTGAACAATCAATGAGCACAAATCACCTAAACCAGTTCCGTAATATGTCGCGTAAACAAGTTTTTTCGCACGGATTTCACATGTCCACGTACACCTGTAATTATTATATTTAAATTTCAGTTCGATCTATAATGTATAGTTGTGCCATTAATATTTTACCACGAAGATCGACAAAGTGCCCGAATTGATCCACAAGGAAAACACGTATATGCGCCAACCGATTATTATAACATGAAAGATATCCAGGTGCTACGAACGTAATTAATATCATATTATCATATTATCTGGTTCCAGGGTTGGTGAAAACCCAAACAATGAATAATCCTGGGAGGCTACGACTGTCGTTTCAGACCTGCTTTCATAACTACCACTGACAGCATCACAAGTTAAATTTACCCGAGTCTTTGAGGTAATTCAAGCTCGATATGATATCCCAACTTAAAACTGATTTTATCGACGACTGTGCCATGTCAACGGCGTACCTTAGAGATTATATTGCTATGACAGAACTGAGTGTGTGCACGTATAGAAATTCTAGAGCTTATGATCGTTATTAATATGATTCTTAATCGAACATTTTCGTTGATCGATTCTATCTCGTACGCGCCAGAATGAAGTTCCATATTATGCTAGACGGCACCAGTGTCTGATGAAAACACACATGTGTTGTTCGAAGGCAGTCCACCGATTGGTTGTGATCGGATAGTATGCCAGCTGTCATAGACTCGCTGAGACACAAGTGCGACCTCACATGTACGCGATTGTTCTCAGCTGTAACAGATGCAGAAAACGTCAGTCTCAATGTTGGTTCCGTTAGTGGGATTGTGATCATCGAGGTAACGCTTTGGGTTGTATCTACAACAACCTGTTGCATTGAGGTTTATATTTCATGCAAGACACTCCGCACCTCAATTGTTTCTGAACTCATTATCAGTTAAGATCTTGGTCGTCGCATACAACATATATATCTTAAAGAAGTTCATGTATTAGCGCGATATGTATATGTCGATGATATGATTGGTGGTCAATCGTTGTAGCTTCACTAACACTTCGGGTACGTTGTTGCCAGCACGAACTGATCCCACAGGTATTTCCAATTAATCAGCAAGGTCGTTAGCGTCACACAGTCCAACTTAACCCCTTCCTTTTATATATTTTTCTTGTATAGGTGTATGTGTACGTTTCGGTAACAGTTTTAGCCACGTTTATTTCTTGTTCTTTAATCCGTTTCTCTTATTTTTTCGGTGTGCTAGATTCTCGCAATGGTTGATATTCCTAATTTTTCATTTGTTTCTATTCTTCCTGTGTTGATGCAGCTGTACTTTTTGGTCGTCACTCTTGTTATTATGGGGCTTTCGCAAGTTTTTTTTTCCCTTAGGAAGCTTATATTTTGGTTTAGGTGCGGCTGCTTGATCCAAATATTCTTCTGCCCCAATTTCTGCCCCTATTTCAGGAGAAAATACAGCTTGCCTCAAATATATTTCTGTCTTAATTTGAATGGCTAGTCGATAAGAATATTCTTCTATTTCAGTTGTACACGGTTCATTTGTAAATCCGCACAAACATGTCACCAACTGTGATCGGCGGCACACCACGTCCAATAAATGTTTCGAAGGTCATGTGCGTTAATGCCATGAAATATCATTAACATGTTACATTTGCCACCGATTACGTTTGGCAAATGTGCCTATCATTGAATTAAATAGATCATGACCGTGGTTGTATGTCGGCCTCGTTGAAAATATTTGCACGGGATTGACTTGGTGTGCAAGCATCACACCGTCGTGTATGACAAGACTGATTTCGTTCACATCCATATTGTGGATAGTAGGACCTTCATCGATGGCGGAAGAAAAATCGATGGATGACAAAGGATGACAAAAGGCATCTTGCCGTTCCTACCATTGGTCAGCGTTTTCTGAAGATCTTTTATATCATCATAACACGTCTGACCATCATCCGATGGCGCAATCGTATACAAACTATTCCACTTCAACCATCTTCAGCAACACGTGTTCAAACATGTAAAGGACGAGCTTTGATGACTGGAACGTTTGTTTGATGTGCGATCAAAGACGTTCACGTTTATTAGAATCTCTGGTGCCGGGCCTTCGATTTCTATTAGGAAAATGGTAAACGCATATGGTTTTCAAATAAGCCGGCGGTGATATCAGGACTTCATTAATAAATTAAATGGGAACACCATAGACTAAATACCGTTGTAAAATATATACCTGGATGCTATTACTATGGACCTGGTACACAGATGGATAGCAACCTCCCAAAACCTTGGGAAGCACCAGTAAATCGCGTTAATGCTGAGTGTAATGGGCATGACCATGCTTATAAGGCATGCGTGTGTGGGTGGGTGAGTGGGTGGGTGTGATTAGGATTTCTAACGTAGGTTTATTAAAAAATCAGTCATATTGCTACGATGTCTGCAATGTGGCAGTTTATAGAGATGTCTAGTATCTTTCCGCAGACATGTAGCATGATGTCCCATCCAGTTGCATTATCCTGTCACCAGGCCTACCAGTCCTAACACTAACCTCTTAATGCTTAGCACCAAGCGAGGCAGATGTTAGTACCATTTTTGTAAGTCTTTGGTATGACTCGGTCGGGGTTCGAACCCAAGACCTCCCGCTTTCGTGGTGGACGCTCTAACTACAATGTCACAGGAGCGGTCTCCGTACAGATAAGTTGATTCGCAGCAGCATTATGGGGAAACGCATAAGTGGTAATACCATCAGAGAGTATCAATCACTTGGTATCAAGGGGGACAAACACCTCATTGCATCGGTGAACACTATTGCGATGCTTTTGGTACCGACTCATATTTGCTAGCGCCAGTGACGTGACAATGGTCACGGACTTTACAATTTCCAGTTTTATCAGTAGAAGTAAAAGAATCTTCGCAGATCTAGCAATGAGTGGTTGCAGAGAATTCACGAACGTTACCACGGATGCATAGAGCTGTTGACGAATCCATATCTCAGTAACTTAATTGATTTAAGAAACATCGGAACCGACTCCTTTCCACGATACAACATTGATGGTGCAGTTTGCCATCCACACCTAACTACTGTATAACAAAACCCACATGGGATTTGTTCAGCGACGTGTTGTTGGACGTGGAGTTGCGTCCGCCACTGAAACGTTGAGCCATTCAAGTCCGCGTAGATTATATAATAAACTTTCATCTTTTGTTGCACTGCAGTGAATTTGAGAATGCTTTTGCCTAGTTCTGGCATTATTGTTGCTAATCGCATCCCAGCACAATAAAAGTCATGGGCGTTGAGCAATCGATGGTTGTTTAAAACATGCAGGCTGCGTCTGCGGAGAATGTTCTTATGTACGTGTTCGCTAGGTTGGTTAAGCAACGGAGCAAAATTCTTTATCCATACGTAGTGCGATACCAACTCTTTCCTTCATGTCAATCACTAACAACAAATCAATTTGGATTCGTTCATATTGCTCATGTGGAGATAGTGCAAGCGAATAAAAGCCTTTGTCCCAATTGAAAAACACTAACGGCGATATATGGGCTAAGTGTTTCAAATTTATGCTGTGTGGTTTTCGTAACTTGCACGGAAAATTCAATATCACAAAGGTTGAGTCAACCAGGTGATGTCAGTACTTTCGAGGCATGCATTGGTGATCACTACCTTGATATAACGCAAACAAACTTACCCATTCAAGAGATCGATTTTCCGAATTCTTTAAGTTTATAATTGACCTTGGCGGGACGATATGGCTGGTATTTAGAGATATGTACCTCATCTTGGGTACATCTTTCGACACTAAATCCTTATGTTGCATTGGTTTATTTTTTCAATGCTTCAAGAATCTTTTCAAAATGACCTTTATATATTATGTTCCAACGAAATTCATTGATTGTGACTTTCGCCGCAGCATAACCAAAATGACATTTATCGCATTATTGATGATGGTCCAAGAAAACCCGTTTTTGTCCTTTACTGGTTTATCTATTGCCGTGCAAAAGGACTATCAAGAAATGGGGATATTTTCTCAACCCATTTACATGGCATATTTATCTTTCTCCATTCATCAGATTTGAAATAAAAGGTGGGAGAATAATGAAGTGACAATTTTAGGCACATGGCAACTTTAGGTTTGTGTATGTTTAGGATATATTGCTGTCAGTGATAATTATATTAACTAAATCAGAACCTATACAGAGATTCGTTCGATATGCATGAATTTGTTTTTAATAATGTTAAAATATTGGGACTACTCACGGTGGATTTCATGGCACATAATTAACTGTAGTCATGATCGTTTTACATTCCAGCTAACGCTGCCTTCATTGCCGTTATGGCAGCTGCGGACGGGATCGAGACAAATGATTATCTTACATGGGCCATGACTCAGATAAACTACTTGCTCGGAGATAACAAGTACGGCATCAGCTACGAGATCGGCTTCGGAGCCAAGTACCCACAACATCCACATCACAGGGGAAGGTAAGTCTATTTAAATATGTGATAGTGTTGGGGCCAAGACAAGCAGAATTCAGTCAATGCAACCTTACTTACCATAAGTGTTTAAAAAAGCTCCATGTCTAGCAATGGTATTTAGTATGTCACCATCTATATTTTAGTTTAAATAGTGTATAATTATACTCATGGATTATTTCAACAGTTATACATTACTTCAGGCCGTTATTGCTTACTTACTAACAAAAGGGTATACAAGTTATGCATTCCACGGGTACGTCCAATTTTCATGATTTTATTTGTGATACTTTATTGTTGCTTTTGCAAATGATGGTCAGCAAGAGTCTCGTTGAAACGAAATTCGCTTTTTCTATAGCCCAGGGTGTTTTACCATTATAACGAAGTTCATTAGTACCTCTACATTATAATTCGATGCTGTCGATGTAATTCTAAAAGGAGATGCATTACAGGCATGTTCGTTCTCTGATGAGCTAAACTGTACACAAAATTAAAAAATATCGATTTTTTTTCAAAAAACAATATAATAACTGCAAAACTAAAATCAGTCAAATGAAATGAAGATCAGTGAGTGAATTGGGAAAAATTAAATGTTAGTCCATAACCACTTTACATAAACAGCAGTCCTACTGATTTGGCTTTATAGCTTTGAAACACTTTAATACCAATGATAAATGCTTTGGTTATCTATTTTATTAGTTCCTGTCCAACAACAACGCACCAGTGCAACATAGGTGACCCAGGCCCCAATCCTAATCTCCTTAAGGGAGCGCTCGTAGGAGGCCCCGATAACCAAGATAACTACGACGACAGGCGAAGTGACTATGTCAAGAATGAAGTTGCATGCGACTACAACGCTGGCTTCCAGGGGGCGCTTGCAGGTAAGTTTTGGGGATAAAAGTAAAATACAAATAGCAATTATTCAGCTGCTATAACAAACGCCAATGAAGAAAATATAAGCGGTTCATCTCTCTAGCATTGATAGGGATTTCACATGTATAATTTGGTAATACAGCAGAAGATAATAACCTTACAGCTTATATCGACATGCATTTAAATAGCAGGTGTGCCAAGACATGAGCTGATATCACTGGGTCCAAAGCATCCTCTGTAAACAAAAATAATTTCTTGAATTCCTTTAGGATTTATAGGTACACTAGTCTTATAATATAATTTGTTGTTATGATGTGTACGGGACACATACAACTCTAATTCTAGGTAGCGCAGTCTTAATGATGGTTAAACAGAACACATTCTCCTTGGGTCAAATTCTTTCGTTATTACAACACTTTTTCAAAAAGCAGAGATATTGTGACACGGTCAGTCAGTCATACATATATAATATCCATGAGCTCCTTGTACATCGTTAAGGCAGGGTCAAGGACATTCCTATCAATGTAGATCGTGACAACACTTTTGGAACTTCCATCACGCCCCTTGAGTGTGGCATGAATTATTGTACATGAACTTTTCAAACTGTACATCTCGAAAGTCTGTGAACATACACGTTTGATAAATTATGTTAATATTAACTAATGTCTTATGGACACTGAATGATTCATACAGAGTTCCCCAAAGCAGAAACGTGACTTGTAGGTCACAACGTAACAACTATTCACAATCCCACTGGAAATTAAAAGACAAATGTGTACATGCAGCTAACAAGGAGTCTGTGCCTATGTTCATCCCTTACTCTAGAGACCAAGTCCATGGCTCATAACTTGCACACAATTAAGCAACATATCCCCTCAGACACCTACTGGACATAAGAAAATAATACACATGCAACTAACATTGAACCCGGCATCAATTCTTACCACATTGTAATTAGTTGTTAACTAATAATATCTCCAAACAATAAAAACATATACAACTATTTACTTGACATCAAAAATGAAATGCACAGGCCACGAGTTACATTTGCCCACAAAGCAGTCTTTGCCCTCTAGAACCTACCCAAGAGACTTAGAATTTAGAGTGGGGTCAAAATGAGGAAGTGAGGGGATATGTTGCCCTCGAAGCGCAACATTGTTAGAAATCGGAAATTAAAACTGATACACTATATCAAGAAAAGACGGAAATAATATGTTGCTTTAAAATATCAAAATGTCAAGAATATAATTAGTCCTATATCGAGAAATATTATAATTTTGGCCCTGGTTTATATATGTTAAGTGCTAAAACTCTTGATAATAATTTCTGGTCTGAAGTGGTGTTTGACGGTACAATACAAATTAGTTGGTTATTTAGTACAGAGACAATCGGTGTCAAGTGTCTTGCCCGAGAATGCACCACTATGCTTGACCGAGGTTGATCCAATGGTGGGATTCAAACCTGCATCCTTACAGTCAGAGTCAGAGGTCTGACATGCTAACCACTCAGCCACAGTTATTCTGGTTTGGTTTTCCATAGCACAACCGGCATGTGTCGGTTTTCACTGCTGTGCTATGGAAAACCAAACCAGAATCAAAATGAAATAAAACGAGGCACCCATAACTTCAGGGCACTAGACAGTGAAGTATTATAAATTAAATATTTTTTAAACAAATGCCAATGAACACCTTTAACGTTAATCAAGAGCGTTGCAGCAAGATCAAGTTAGCTGTATAACAGAATAACGTCTCCATTGAAACCATGCACATTGTGACATTACAAAATTTATACATTTTCTTGACGGACAAAGTCAAAATATAGCCGCTTTGAACAAATTATTTGCACGCGAATGCAATCTTTAAACCTTTATCCCTTACTGATATTTTCATATCTTCTACACAGATACAATCTTAAAAATGCTTGCTCGACAGAGAATCCCAAAGCCCCTCCCGAAAATGAAATGGTTAGTCCCAAACACAAAACAATAATGTTGTACGGGAGAAAAATCTAACTTAAATAAACCTCAGCCATAATACATGAATAAATCATTCATTCTTTCTTTCAACAGGTTTGGTTCATTTTGCAATGCACAATACATTGCCTGCTGCACCTGCTCCGAAATGTCATCACTAAGAAACACCGTTTAATATATTTATTATATGTGTAGATGGCAACAACAAAAAATAAACTTGGAGGAAAAACTATCTTTTGTTTATTCTTTTGGAATTTTCTTTTGTTTCAAATGTTCCTGGATTGATTGGATAATTTAGGTTTTAAACAGCTAATGCTGCGAATTCTTTACTATTTTGTATTACCATTTTCATGGTCTTGGAAGGAATGCAATTTTTTCTTCTGTGCTCAAATGTGCAGGCTGGGGAGAGGGTACACTTTTGTCCACATTCAGCATTGTTCGTTGGATCGTTATATTCAAGGTTTGTAGTAACCATGTTACGAATCTATGATTTTAAACTAAGTATGATTTTAAACTAAGTAACAGAAAGAACCAAAGCCAACATGTTGTATAAAACTTAACAAATAGTTTAAATCTCAAACTTATTAAATGAAAATTAAAGAGGAACTTAACAGTATTATGAATTAAATTAAAAATGTTCTTAAAAAGGTATATACAATTCCAAAGTGATCGAATATTCCGAAAGAATTTCAGGTCTGAATGTGCTGACATACCAGTAGCCTTGATTGTGTTAAAGTAACTAGTCTTAATGTACAACAATGGCATTGTCCAAAAATCCTTTGAATGACTTCGCAATAATCCCGAATGAACACTTTGTAATTCCAATTAATAATCCAAACAAACGAGTCTTCTCAAATTATATATAAACACATTAAAACATATGCTGACTGATTTTAAATCAAGAACATAGGAAATAAGAATGAATTTTCCACCTTTTTGACCTTATATACAACTTTATGGCAGCAGCAGGGAAGTTGTACAGACCTTAGTTTCCAGACCAAATAAACCTTCCTACGCGAACTTTCTCCGTAGAAGCCTCAGAATTCAAAAATAAAGCCTTCTACGGGAGCTAATTTTCATGCATTTCAGACCGGATGCATCGGGTGGTCGCGCCGGTGTGTTAGTAAATATAGCGTTCGAGACAGGAAAAATAAATGAAGGAAATATTTTGTTGTTTTTTGTTGCATGGTGGGGCTGCTTTTTCATGAATAAATTTGATCGAGACCAATTCGATACCGACTGCGTGGATCGTGAAGATTTATCGTAATAAAACCATGCGGCGTTGCCTGAGCGCGGCTGAACAAATTTTTGAATTTATTTATGTCCATGTCGCCGTTGCACCAGGTCTGATGGATATTTCTCAGCGTGTGCGTGTCTACGCCATTAAATACCGATAAAATATTGCAATTGTCCCTAATCACCTTGGGAATCTGCGTATATCTCTGTGTTACGTAAATAACATCGGTGTTTTTGTGTCTGCCACGCGAGAATATCCTAGCCGGGTTGGTCTGCTTGTCCAGCATAACATCGTCGAATACAACAAGATTATTAACATCGCCGTCCAAATTCTCCACGGATGGAGCTTCGTTGATGTCTGTGATGAATTCGATTGTGCCTTCGTCGGTATTGTCGCTAAATTCTTTTAACACTTGATAACAGCGTTGATCGTCAACGGATGGTGCAACAAAATACAACTTATCCCATTTTAGCCATCGCATGATCAAATTCAATAACAATTGTGTCTTACCAGATCCAGATGGGCCGATGATTATCATTCTAATCGAATTCGGTAATGTCGCATGATGTTTTATTTGCTCGCGTCGCTTCGTGGCTGAAAAATCAATTACATTCATGTTACTAGAATACATGGATCTATATTGTGTTAAGTGTCGCAAGCACACAGGTACGATAAATCCAACTGAAATCGTTACACGTAACAACAGGAACGCAATTGCAGGAGAATGCGAAGTTTGCAAGACACGCAAGTTCAGATTCGTAAAAAAAAAACTAGAACCGGAGGAGACATCGCAGCCTCCTTGTCAAATCTACCCGGAACTCCCTGGGCAAAATATCCCGGAGAAAAGCATCTGCCAGGATACAATTATTGTGGACCCGGAACGAGGCTCGATATCAGACTCGACGATAATAACCAACCCAAACAAGATGAAAATCCAGTAAACGCCATCGATAACGCTTGTTACTATCACGACCTCGCGTATCGCAGCGGGGATTTACAACAAAGGCATCTCGCTGATATCAAGCTAATTCACGCACTAGACGCGATTCCTGATAAAAGTTTCAAGGAGAAATTGGCATCCTGGTTGATAAAAGGCGCGATGAAAGGCAAATTAGTATTCGGCGCTGGTAAATAAATATGGAGCAGATATATTACTCTCCGCGAGGATTTTGGCGAGGAAAATCAGCAATTGCCAAACTTGCCAAGGCCGCTAAAGTAAAACAATCCGTCGCTGAATCGTGGCTATCAAAACAGGCAATTTGGCAAATATATCTTCCTCCACCTAAAAAAATACCGTACGCGAGTTTCACCGTCAGTGTCCCTAATGAGGTCCATCAAGCGGATCTGATGTTTCTTCCTCACGATACCGTTGACGGAGTCACATATAAATATGTCCTGACCATCGTCGATATCGCTAGTAGGTATAAAGAAGCAGAGCCATTATCGAATAAAACAGCAACGGAGATCGCTAAGGCGTTTAGCGAAATTTATTCCCGATCCCCGTTAACATGGCCGAATCTTCTCCAGGTTGATCCGGGTCGAGAATTTCTTGGCGCGGTTACTTCACTGATGAAAAAGAATAATGTTAAAATCCGTCGCGGTATTGTAGGTGTTCACAATCAAGCTATCGTCGAAAGATTCAATAAAACGCTTGCAGAACGATTATTCGGATACCAGTACGCGCGCGAGTTTATTCAAGATAATCGATCTCACGATTGGGTATCAAGATTACCTCATGTAATCAACGCGCTGAATAATGAGACAACTCGAACAATAGCAATGAAGCCTGCAATTGCAATTACAAAATCGAATATACCACTAAAGCGAGATTCCACAATTCAGCCTGTACTAGGTAGCGTCACAGTCAGATATTTATATAAAGAAGGCGAGGCTGAAGGAGGCAGAAAAAGAGCGACCGATCCAACCTGGAGCGTTACAACACACAAAATATCAGCCGTAACAAGATCGTCAGGAAGACCAGCGATTTATATCCTAGATTCGTTAGCGCCACAACGCGGATTTACCAAAGAAGAATTACAAATAGTACCAGAAGATACTCAACTACCACCAGCGTCACTTATGTAGTTTACTCGAATTCGTCCTAGTTGAGATAATTTTCTTACTCTCGACACGGCTAAATATACCAAATTTGACCAGGAAATTATATCATCGACGATCCAAACTTGGCCATCTACGGTCAATCCTTGCGACGAGTGTATCGTTGTTGCGTATGCTAGTTTCCGCGGTGATTTTTCTGCATTTATCGCGTCATTGACAAGATTAATATCAACAAAGATAATATCATTTAGGACCAAAATCTTTTCCTTTCCGCATGGCAAAATAATATTAATATTTTGTCGTCGAGTATTAGCCGGTCTGTAGCATAACGGTACCTGCAGCGTTGGAAATTTCTCGCAATGCAGCTTGAATAACATTTCCTGAATAATATCACGAATAATTTTCCTACTAGCAACGATCAGATGATCGGGACGCCACAAATTTAGAAAATCGCTCATCGGGGTCTCGTCGATTATTTTTCTCATGACGTCACACTGAATCTTATTCGGTTGTAGTCGAATCAATTTCTTAAATTCGGTCAGTAAAATATCTGTCGATCTATAATCAGCGTCGATTTCCTCATAATAGTCAACGAAGTTTCTGAGCCATTCGTGAGGCGATTCACCATCGATAGGATCAGGTTGGCCATGATCTCCGCAGCATTATCACAGCGGTATTTTTCCCTTCCAACCAAGTCAAGATCGATTTTAATATATCTAAATTCACCGTGCAAATCTCATCAAATATAATGATCTTGTTGATATATTTGTTTCCCATGCGAGCCGAGTCCCATGATCCACCGCTGTATTTGAAATAACTGTGATACGTGCACGAATTAACGCCACGCTGCTTTATTTCTCGCGCTAATCTATGTGCCGGAGTCAATACAATCATATCGGAGTTCGTAAATAAATTTATTACTCGCGTTGTTTTACCGCTACCACCAGGACCATTTAGGTAGACGAATTTGCTGCGTGAAATTGGGTCAAACGCAGATGAGGCTGCCGATATTTCCAAAATCGAAGATTTTTCAAATTTACCTTGATGAAATTCATCGCGATCTTCAACATCGGCGTCTTCGCAATAATCTAGGATATCTTCATTTTTTATCCTCCAAGTTCCCCATGAACTACCATCGGTGATTAAATTTTCCAGCCTACACTGGTATTTTTTATCGATATAAAATGAATCCGTTGCGACTCTTACCGCGATATCAGAAAATTTGTTTATCATCGAGAGCAAATTTATACTAACATAAGCCAGCATCGATGATCGTAAATGCGTATATTGCGCTGATTCTCCGTCAAGATAGCTAATCACGGTACCTAATTTTGCTCCATCAATGATAATATTCTCTCTGTTACAAAATATTCCTCGTGATACCGTATCGGCGATTATAAAATCCATCTCCGCATCGTTGATAAACAACCTAGCGTGTCGATGTTTATGATCAACGGATCCACCTTGAGTAAATTTACCAATTATTTTTCTTCCTATATCTTTCGCGTTATCGCAATCTGTTGGCAGCCACACATCGGTCTGTTTCCTATACGATATAATCGCCTCGCTCACCGTCAACGACACTAACATCGACGAATCTAGCATATATCTCAATAACACTGTAGGAACCCAACGGCGCTGAGATAAATGCCTGCCAAACCAAATGTAGCAAATTTTATGTAAATTTTTAGCAAACTCGAACGACGTTACATAAGCGAATCCGGTCATGACAAAATTAGGTAACGGTCCGTTAATTGCTACTCTTGTCATCTCGCTGGTAGGATGGCCGAATTTAGCAAAATAATCTGCACAATCGCCATATCCAAGGAAACTTCCAGGATAACACGCGCTCATATCAACGGAAATCATATCTTCGAAATCGTACCTGGTATTCCACAATCCGCCATGGCCATACTCGATACAACTAAGTTGAACATCAGCGAGGAATTCGTTCCTTGTAGGCTTCCACGAGTTTTTCTCTCTGGCGGCGTGAGCGGCCACAGACGGAATTGTAAAGCAATTTGTCAGTAACTGATCGGGATTAGACGAATATTTCATCGCAAGTTTTTTCATCGACTCGTGTAATATTTCATCCCTGTCAATATCGCCACATGGCAAAATAAATTGATCGTATCTTTCCTCGCTCGAGAATAACCATATCGATATTGGATCAGATGCGCTTAATTTTTTGATAAATCTAAACATGGCATCGGAATTATTATTCTCAACATCTGCCGTGGAAAATTCCGCAGATTTATTATCTGTGGGATAAAATTTAACAATACGATCCCGCGGAAATATCATTACCGACTGCGACCACGCATGTGAATTATGATCGACAATCTCGATTGGTGCTCCTCGGGATCTATACGGCGACGAGTATAATATTTCTCCCGATAACGTTTTCACCGTGATCGGAAATTTAAGTTTTTTACTCAACGCAGCTACATCGTCCACCGATGCACCATCAGCGACGGTCTTCGCCCACGCGTTAATTTTATCCAACCTCAACTGGGTCAAACCAGATCCACGTCGAGCGTTTTTCATATGTTCGATAACACGCTCAGCCACGCAATTTATCATCGGCGATTCTTTCATCGCAGGTAGATTTTTCACATCCGGATTATTATTTAGCCGATAAATTCCATAAACATCTGCACTAGATGGATATGCCCTAGCATAATAAGGACCATCGATTCCCAATAACAATCCGGGCTTAGAATTCTTATCGAGAATAAAGTTTTTCTTACCGCCACGCACTGGATCTCGTTTATCGCGAATAATCCAAGTATCGTCGGGCATTTGTGCGATAAATTTTATTCCAAAGATAAATCGCTCTTCTTTGTGTTCGGTTTTTATGTACTCGATTATTTTCTTAGCTCGCTCCAGGTTCATCGTGGCATCGATGGAATTTGTTTTCCATGTCGACCAAGTGTGAACGGCTCCGTCATCGAAAAATTCTTTCTTCGCCAGATCAGCCTCAGGTATAATATATTCTGCCTCATCAAGATCAAATACATCCATGATTATATTTTAGACAAATGTTTAAATTATAATGAATCAATGCAAGTGGATATTAATCGGCTCAACAAAATTCTGTGACAAATCCTGCAGAGGCGATTATTGCGGCGCTCATATACATGCGATTCGACGTGGCAGTAAAGGACCACAGCGATGTTTAGTTTGTCAAGTTGGCACGCGAGGAAAAACTCGGTTGTGTTTGGCCTGCGGAGGAAAGAATTATCGGGAATTGCGGCGATATTATGAAAAAAGATCCTCGTCGGTGATAACATGTGAAGAAGATTATATTAATCGATTCAAGGCAAATAACGATTTAGACATATAATTATTATATAATGAACTTGAAATCAGTGATTCCAGAAACAACAATGACATGCGAGTTTAAATCTCATCCAACGATCGAGGGATACGAGGCGTCATCGGATGGTGTTGTCAGACATATCAAAACGAAGAAACATGTTGGTAGAGTTGGCAATTCGGGTTATTTGATATGTACCTTCAGCGGGGGTAGAAAAGGAAGATATACAAAGTATACCCTTCATATATTTGTATTCGAGTGTTTTCACGGACCCATCAAGAATAATTTGGTAATCGACCATATTGACGGAAATAAACTTAACAACAAACTGTCCAATCTTCGCGCGGTAACTCAGAGTGAAAATTGCATATCCGGCAATACCGGCCGCGGATATCGACCAGCTAAGGCGGTTAAATCAATAAATAAAGAAACAAATGAAGAAATCATATTCACATCGATGAATGCCGCTGCAAGGTACTTTGGTATTCACATGGTCTCGGTGCGACGTGCAACAGAAAAAATAATCAACGCGACATTTTCCTATCGATTTGGTGAATGGATCGAGTTTTCTTATATTCCGATAATTTCAGACTAAAAATAAGGAATCGGAGATTCTTCAGGATTTTCTAAAAATTAATTAAATATTACAAATTTGTATAATGAACGAGAAGAATATAAATAACATCATCGAGGCCATCGAGGATTTAAAAAATAAAAATGTAAATTTATCCTCAGATTTGGACACAGGTAAAATCCGGTCCGAATTTGAGACGATCGTCCAAGGAAAACTCGAATACAGATACACGCTACCGTCAGAATACAAATTTATAAAGAAAATCCAGATTGCGATGTACCAATCTCTTGCGACTGTCAGCGATGATCAAATCGAGGATTTTGTTAAATTATCGACGCTGGTAGAAAAAGTTAGGTCGAGTTTGTCTGACGAGTACGAGTCAAGAAAAATTACTAGCTCGCGCGTCAGGCAGCTAAAAAAGCTGGTCGATGAAAGTAAAATTAGCGTCAAAGATTCTTAAAAATCTTTGATTTTCATTCTTGCCACAAAAAAAAACAAAATTTCAAGAATCTTAAGAATCTTCGATTCCAATTCTAATTTTTATTATTTTTTTTTATTCATTTTACTGAAATTGTACAATTTTCTTGTTTCTGACTACCATTTACCCCAACAAATTTACGAAATTATATAAATTGCACAATTTGACGGGTATTTACCCCAGCAGATTCACGAAATTATGTAAATTGCTCAATTTGACGGGTATTTACCCCATCAAAAACATAAAATTACACAAATTTCTTAATTTCCCTGATTTTTATTATTTTTTTTTTATTATTTACTAAATTAATTTATTTAATGAAATTGTGCAATTTTCTTAATTTTGACGGGTATTTACCCCATCAAAAACATAAAATTATATAAATTACTCAACTTAACGGGTATTTACCCCAACAAATTTACTAAATTATATAAATTACTCAATTTGACGGGTATTTACCCCATCAAAATTAAGAAATTTACTAATTTTGAAAATTTCCTGGTTTTTATTTATTTTTTTGGTTATTTTTCTCTGGCGGGCAGATTTAAGAATCTTAAGAATCTTCGATTCCAATTCTACGATCTCACCAGCAAGTTGATACTCAGTGTTTCCTCGCGTATATCAAGTAAATTTCCATTTTGATCCGTCAGTTTGAAATTTATCTTCGACAATAATCGATTGTGGCATCGCAGGTAAAACGGATTTACTGGCTCTTTTATTATCAAAAAACCCGGAGAGGCGCTAGGTGAAAACGAATATAAGATAAATCCCTGCTGTGCCTGCTCTGACACAGACGAATCCACGTTGTAGCTACCTTCGACGACATCCGCGTGAAGATAAATCGCGATAACCTCCGTTATGTTAACGATACCTGGCGAGATATGCCGCCCTTGCCCGGCAGGATCATTATTATGTTTGAGAATCGATTCCGATTGTATTTTTTTAGTCCACGCGGCATGTAATTTCGGAAATAAATCATCGATGGTATCAGTGACTGATTTTCTCATTTTATCAACATCATAATCGGGAAATTTGAAATTTGGTAGCGTTTCCTCGGTTAATCCAAATACTCTCATGAATTTTTGTTTTTCTCCTGAATTTCTGATCAACTCGAATTTGCTAATAGGAAGAACATAATCGGCAATTGATATATCGTCGATTATCGCCCGAATGAACATGTCGTGATAATATTCAACATCATTCGCGACTTGATTTAAAATCTTAACGCGTTCGATAATTTCGCTACATGAACCTGATTTATTTAAGATGCATTCATGAAAGGATTCCCGCAATAAATTTAAATGTACTTTATGTTCTTGAATAAATTCGTCGAGGGTTCTTCTTATCAAGATACCGTCTACGGGGGTTATTATCCTGTTAATATTGGTAGCGTCGAAGATTTTCACACCGGGGGGAATTTTAGGAAGAGACAACCACGAGAGAATTCTTTCGTCCCTAAAAGTAAAAGCGAACATCACCAAGTTAAATTTGTGGCTATTCATGAGATTGATGGCGCTGTGGATTATAGGTTTATGTCTGATATCTCCGTACCATCCTTCGTCGGTGGTAAAATCTGATTTTTTTGGCTCCGGTAGTTCTGGAGGAGCTTCTTCGTGCCAACCTGGAATAATAAAATCAGATTTTTCTGGTTTTGCCAGAGGTGCGATTTCGGGCCAACCTAGAACTGTCCTAATCGATGATTGGTAAATATCGACCATATACGGCGATTTTACTTCGATTATCGATGACAGCGTTGGTTCGTGTGCTAATATTTTTATTCCTGGTTCAGCATCGCCGGTTATATTTGATATCCTATATGTGAATTCCTTATCTAGTTGCTCAATTTCGTAACTGCCTGTTGGTATGCCAACGACGATCCAATCGGGAGTTCCATCGGGGCGGTTTTTATTGGCAAAAACAAGCGAATTATTCGACGATAATCTACCGAATGATTTCGACCTAACATTGGGCCAGCTATTATAGACGCGTAACTGTGACAGCGCAATTTCCTTGACGCTAATTGGTATTGGAAAATCGATACTAAATTCTGGCCTGGTTGAGCTTGCCGATATCAGCGTTGTTATCGGTGGTGTCGTGTTTGTCACGATTTGAGTTAGTTCCGACATTATTGATATTCATTTGTTCAATCTCAGAATAGATATTTACCATCACGGAAAATTCTAGATCGGATATAACTCCGTCGTTGAGACTTTCAGAAAGCAGCGATGATAATTTCGAATACGCTTCGTTGACCTGGGATAGTTTACTCGTGTACAGGGATAATTTTTCGTTTGTGCATGAGGATATTTTTTTTTGCGATAATATTAAGAACACCCGCGATTGTTGTTGTCGACGATATTATTATCGTTGGTACGATTGGCGCGATTGTTGTTACCGCGGATAAGATTATTCCTGCGCCGGCGATGATTGCGCTTACCGCGTACACAGCAACATCGATGGCAACTAATCTGCGTTGATATTTTTTTATTTTTATCTGATATTCGTCGAGGAGCTTTTTTAACGAATCCTGCCATAAACGCGCCTGATTGTATCGGTAATCCGATGCAGTCATTTATTAGTTAATTTATCTAACCAATTGCGTGTGTTCCGGATAAATATTCGAAAATTACAATATAATCAACCTGTCTTGTAGTGGTTCTATCTGGCGGTTCTAGCGTGAATGTTTCCGTGTATTCTTCGTATATCGGAAGAATTAAAAATCCGGGATGATACTCATAAGAGTCACGAAATCTGGTTTTTACTTTGAATCTTATCCCGGAGATAAAATATATTCGATATACACCAATAATCGGTAGTTTAAGGCTAAATGTGTTATTCTCGGGTGTCCATATACCTTTTTGTACCTTTACCACAAATGGTACATGACAACTAATATTTTTTGTTTCTACCTCCGATGGTATAATAATACGCGCTAATTTTTCAAGATTCACTGACGATATTTTTGTGTTAATGTCGTTAATTTTTGTAGCTGCGTCAAGAAGTTTTGTGTTCAAGTCTCGAATTTTTCCGTCGTACAACGATATATCGACCTTTTGACGCGCCAATTCACGTACCACGTTAATATCATCGTTGATTTTGATAATATCCTCGTTGATTTTTTTTGTTTTCTCGCTGAGATCGTCGTGTAATGTTTTATCGCTTTTCTGACTCATTACGGTATTTATTTCGGTAATATCGGCGAGAATATTAGTAATATCCTCGTTGATTTTTCTCACTTTATCGCTAAGATCGTCATGCGATGCTTGATCGTTTTTTTTCTTTGCTAGTTCGTTTGCGGCGGAGGAAGTATCGCTGGATGTTTTTATATCATCCTCAAATTTTTTGCTAAATTTAGCCAAGGTATCGTCGAGTTTTTTAAGGTCGTGATTTAGCCTGCTAAGTCTCTTTGTCAATCTGTCCTGAAGATCGTCGTATAATGTTTTATCAGCCTTTAGAAGCAACGTTGCTGATAGCTCGTTGTCCTTTTTTTCCACATCCGCGATATTAGCCTTCAGGGGTAACTTCGCTATAATATCGGCGATATCAGCGATGGATTTTGATACCGAATCTGACAGGCTAGTAAATTGATTAATGCGATCGTTATATTCGTCTCGCTTGATTATATCAGTTATTTTGACGTTGCTTGTTTGTAATCTCCCTTCGCGGCTCTGAAAAATAGCAACTTCGCCAGGATCTACCTCTGACAGCGATAGAAGATTGTTAATATCATCCCTGGTTGCGAATTTTGATAGATCGACGTCGGCTACTTCCTTCTTCCTGTAGAGGAATCTCCCGTAAATATCAACCATGATACTTATCTACGACATATTCAAATACGATTCTATGATACGGACCGGATGATTTTGAAATTGCGTCGAGGACATTAATTGATTCAGGACCGCATATCGGTGGATCCATTAACGTCTGCGTTGGAAGTGTCGAATACCAAATCGGAATATTTAACTTTGACACGTAATCGATAAATTCTTTTGGTGGAGCTAGTCCGTACGAGTCAAAGTAAACAACTTCGCGAGGATTAATCGCGTAGGCGACCCAATGTGTGCCAGGGCCGGTATTTGAATCGAGATTTATTATTCCTGTCTCGGTGGGGTTTGGTTTTTCTGGTAGTTGATCCCGCATAAATACGCCTCTGAAAAATTTTATTTTTTTATTTTTTGCTTCGTTGAATAAATCTAAATTTGAATAGGCCGTGCTAATCTTAGGCCGGATCCGTACGGGGGGCGTCTTAGATAAAGGCCGCTTCCCTTTTTTTTACCATATCGCCCTCCCATTACTTTGTGTACTAGTTTGTCGCCTACAGCTCCGGCCGCACCTAATCCTATCGCTTTTGCAATTGCCGGAAGAGCCCCGGATAATAATCCAGGAATAGCAGCTAGGAAAGGGAAAATTCCGCCAGTTTTGACCATGTCTCTGATGGCACCTATACTAAGATTCACATGAACGCCGGAATTCGCTGATTTGGCTTTGGTGAAACGTTCACGTTGATTCTTAGTTAGCGACAGTTTGTTAGGTCCGCCCTGAATTTGATCATTTTTCAGGGTTAATTTCACACCGCATCGCTTTGCTGTTGCTGTTTGGAGTTTTTTCATCTGACCCGGGGTCAGAGTTACGCTGACGTGTTCGTATGGCATATTAATAATCGTTTAATCTAAATTTAGAAATCTTCGATTTTGTTACATTTTTTCGACAGGCGCGTCGATGACTCTCATTCTGCCGCTGATTCCTTCCAAGATCATTGTTCTATCGCTGAGAATCACCGCGATCGCTCTTGCTGCTCCGGCTGTGTTAATTCTGGCCTTGAAATGGATATCAACGACAGATTGTTTTACCAAATCGAGATGTTCCAGGGAAAAGTAATAGATAGGATAGAGAGTATTAAAATCCAGCTGATTTTAACATTTTCTGCGTTTCTTCCCCTTCTTCTTCTTTTTTCTGTGCTTGTGCTTGTTCTTGTTCTTGTTGCTCTTGTTTTTGTTTTTGCTCCCTTGACTGCCGTAATTCTTTTCGAATCTTTTCCCGCCGCGCTTGTGTTTGTGCTTGTGCTTGTCCCTGGCGAATTTGTTCAAGCTGACCTGGCACTAATCGAGTATGTTCCTCAATATTTTTCACCATAGGATAAATTCCACTTTCCATGATATCCTTATCTTTTTTCTTACCATATACGACTCGCTCGACTGTTTCGGTAACTGGACTTAACAATCTCGACGATAAATCGGTAAGATGATACTTCGCGTCTTCGTAATCACGAACATTTTTCTTGAATAATTTTTTTACTGGAATAAGTTTCTTTAGTGCCGCTAATTGTTCTCGCGCTAATCTAGCAGAATGAGGCTCTCCAACTGTGCTAGTTTTCTGACTCATATTATTTTCAAGTATATTATTTTAATGCGACGTAAAATTGGCCAAAACAGCCCCACCATGCAACAAAAAACAACAAAATATTTCCTTCATTTATTTTTCCTGTCTCGAACGCTATATTTACTAACACACCGGCGCGACCACCCGATGCATCCGGTCTGAAATGCATGAAAATTAGCTCCCGTAGAAGGCTTTATTTTTGAATTCTGAGGCTTCTACGGAGAAAGTTCGCGTAGGAAGGTTTATTTGGTCTGGAAACTAAGGTCTGTACAACTTCCCTGCTGCTTTATGGCTCTACATCATTATTTTCCTAAGCGATCTATGTCACAATACCTCCTATGTTACATATTTCACAATACCACATGTAGCAACAGAACCCACCTAATTCAATCGTCCAAAGGATAATTACCCCAAAAGTGTCAACAGGTGCAACATTAAGATTGACTTTAGGACTCAACACCTATTTGTTTCCTATATGTAATCTACTGTCATGTACCATAGGAAAATACACAATATAGACATACGTAACACATCCCCTCATAATGAAAAAGAAAGATTTATGCAATAAAGTTTACTTTTACATATTAGTCAAACATAGATATGAGAATATATAATAAAATTACACAGAAAGATGTCTCATGAATGTCACAAAATATATACAAATAAAGCTCTTCTGTACACGTGACAGTTCATCTGCAATCATTCTTTTTCCTTGATGTGCTCAATATCAATATCCCTCAACAATCTCCGATTTTTGTTTTTTATTTTGTTGATGAAAGTAAAAGGGTTATGATCACTGAATATAATAAAAGAAGGAGGTGAGTTAACAGATACTTCAAAGTGTTGCAAAGCCAATATTAAAGTACTCTTCGATGGTGGAATAATTTTCTCTGGTACTTGTTTAACTCTTTAGAGACATAGGACACTGGATGATCCACACCATTTTTGTCTTCTTGAATCAATACTCCACCAACCTCAGCAGCAGAGGGGGCGAATCGGACATTTTGTCCAATCGTTATTTTGCTTAATTATTACTTTCTGCACTCAACGATCTAGTGTCGTCAGCGCCTGGTAAAAAAAAAACGACGACGTCGTTGGGGGATCGTCGCGTCGTCATTTGGTTTAATTAACACCTTCTGCGCGTCGATCCCCAGCGTCGTCAGCGTCCGGTAAGCACATCGACGACCGCGTCGATGTCATAGCCCCCTCTGCTGCTAAGTGGTTATTTACAATGAAAATTATTTACAACTAACCGAATATTTGGTCAAGTCCGATACGATATCGTGTCCGAGGATCATGTAAATTTATCGTTACGAATCCATGCGGGGTCGACTGAGCATGACTAAAAAAGTTTCGAAAAACATTAAAGTCCATGTCACCGCCGCACCATGTCTGCCAAATATTTCGTAGCGTGTGTGTATCAACGCCGTTGAATACAGCAAGAATATTGCAGTTATCTCTGATTACTTTTGGAATCTGAGTGTATCGTTGAGTGACATATATCACGTCAGTGTTTTTATGCCTGCCTCTGGAAAATATCCTAGCTGGGTTCTTTTGATTGTCTAACATAACATCATCGTACACGACTAGATTGTTAACGTCGCCATCAATATCATCAATACCCGGTGCATCATTGATATCCGTAATAAACTCAATAACATTCTTTTTAGCGATCGCTGATGCATTCTCGTTGAAATCTTTCAACACCTCGTAGCATCGTTGATCATCTACGCTAGGAGCAACCAAATACAACTTATCCCACTTCATCCATCTCATTATTAAATTGAGTAACAATTGCGTCTTGCCGGATCCAGATGGTCCGATGATAATCATCCGGATCGAGTTTGGTAACGCTGCAACATGCTTAACTGGTTCTCTTGTTTTAGTCGCCGAAAAATCAATTATATTCATATCTCTATACATAAATTATGGATCTATATTGTGTGAAGTGTAGAGTGCGTACTGGCACAAATGATATGACAACCGTTACGACAAGAAATAACAGATCGGCGCTTACTGGTAAGTGTGTACAATGCGGTACAAAGAAATTTAGATTTATTTCTATTAGACCCGGAGATGTTTTAAAAAAAAGCGAGGAGGTGACATCGCAGCCAAATTGGCAAAACTCCCCGGAACACCGTGGGCAAAGTATCCAGGAGAAAAACACCTCCCAGGATATAACTACTGTGGCCCCGGAACACGATTAGATATTAGACTCGATGATCAAAATCAGCCCAAACCCGGTGAGTATCCAATAAACGCTATCGATAAGGCGTGTCATGCTCATGATGTTGCTTACAAAAGTAGCGATCTGCAACAGCGTCATATCGCGGATGTAAAATTAATTCACGCATTAAATGCTATTCCTGATAAATCCGTCAAAGAAAAATTGGCCTCATGGTTGGTAAAATCGGCTATGAAAGGTAAATTAATGATTGGAAGCGGAGCTTCTGGCGCTGGTAATTGAAAACGATAGCGTTTATAATAACAACATGGAATCCATCTATTATTCTCCGAGAGGATACTGGAAGGGGAAGGCCGCAATTGGTAAGCTTGCAAGCGCTGCAAAGGTAACAAAGACCACTGCGGCTAATTGGTTATCCAAACAGGCTATATGGCAAATCTATCTACCACCGACTAAACAAATCAACTTCTCGCGCTTTGATGTCAGCGTACCTAATGAAGTTCATCAGGCTGATATACTATTTTTGCCGCATGACAACGGTTACAAATACGCGCTAACCGTAGTTGATGTTGCGAGTCGATACAAACAAGCGGAGCCGTTAAAAACAAAGTCGGCAACTGAAGTAGCCGCTGCGTTTGAAAGAATTTATCGAAGAGGCCCTCTGCGCTGGCCAAATCTATTACAAGTTGATCCCGGTAGTGAATTTCGCGGCGCTGTTTTATCAACGCTGAAACATCATAGCGTCGCGATACGACGAGGTTATACTGCGCTACATCGTGATCAGGCAATTGTTGAACGATTCAATCGGACTCTCGCTGAACGGTTATTTGGATATCAATACGCGAAGGAATTCATCCAAGAAAAACGATCTCGTGAATGGGTTAAAAGGTTGCCAGGTGTAATTGCAGCGTTAAATAACGAGATTACCCGAGCAATCAACATGAAGCCCAGCGACGCGATTAAATACGAGTATATACCCGGAAAATCAAAAATAAATAGCGTTTCCAAGCCGATTCTTGGCGATGTCACTGTTAGATATCTATATGAACCAGGAGAGCTTGAAGGCGGTAAAAAAAGGGCTACCGATCCTATTTGGAGTGTTACCACACATAACATATCAACGATAACACGATCAACTGGTAGACCACCGATCTACAGATTGGATTCAACTGCTCCTCAGCGCGGATTTACACGCGAGCAACTACAAGTGATACCTAACGATACTCAATTACCCCCACGTGGTCTTAACTAGCGCCGTTGCGTCTATTGCACTCAAGACAGGTCAACCTCACATTGTTTTTGACATGACCGAGACTGTTATCGATCCTATCCACGGTAAATTGGCGAGTGTCTTTATCCGAATAACGCCAACTCATTATACAATTGCAACTCGCGCAGTGATTATTCTGTTGTTGTCGTAGCGAGATTATTAATACGGCATCAATATCAAAACGCCGCTGTTTTTTTTTATCCTGTTGGCGGTAACCCGAGAGTTTTCTATCAATGACGCTTGCATCGATGGTGACTTTGTCGTTGGTGACTCCGTCACTGACTTCGTCAATAACAATTCTTCGAAGCTGATTTATCCTTCGTACTCTGGACACTGCAAGATAGACTAGATTCGACCATTCGATGCGATTATCAACTATCCAAACAATTGTGTCCGTGATGGTTAGTCCCTGCGAGGAATGTATTGTTGTTGCGTATCCTAGCGTCCACGGGGATTTATCAGCACGTAGCGCGTCCTCGACGACACCGATATCAACGAGCACGATATCATTCAGCACGAGAATTTGTTTTTTTGTCCCCGACGCTGTCGGGGCTGGAATTTCAACTTCAATGTTCTGCCGCCGTGTGTCCGCGGGTCTATAACATAACGGCACTGGACGCGTTGAAAACTTTTCCTTATGCAACGTAAACAACTTCCGCTGAAGTGTGTCTCTGACTATCTTTCTACTCGCTACAATCAAATCGTTTGGTCTCCATGTTTCCCAGAATTCATTTAACGGCGTTTCCGGAATTACCTCGCGGATTATTTCACACTGAACTCTATCCGGCTGTAATCTGATTAATTTTTTAACCTTGCGCAGTTGTTCATCAAGTGCTCGGTAATCAGTATCGGTTTCTTCATAATAGTCCACAAAACCCCTTAACCAATCATGTGGACCCTCGCCGACAAATGGTGGTGGTTGGCCATGGTCGCCACACATGATCACCGCTGTATTCGCGCGCAGCAACCACTCAAGAAACATTTGTAAAGTATCTAACGAAACAGTACATATCTCATCCCAGATGATAATGTCGGGAATAAATTTTTCACCCATTCGATCAGGAGTCCACTCACCGCCGCTGTATCGAAAAAAGCTGTGATAAGTAACGGCGTCAACATTTCGTTGTTTTATCTCTCGCGCTAGTCTATGGGTCGGTGTAAGCACGATTATACTTGCCCGCGTTCGAAATAATTCAATTGCCCGAGTCGTCTTTCCTGACCCGCCACAGCCGCTTAAATAAACCGTCTTGTGTCTACAAATTGGATCAGAACACGGTGGTGCATTAGACCATTCTGATAATTTATCACCACGTAAGTAGTTGTTCTCAACGGTGACATCTGCTGACGAGGAATAATCGCGTCGTATTTCATTTTTAATTCTCCATGTACCCCAACTCTCGTCCGGACTAGTAAACTCGGCTACGTTTCCCTTATACGCTACGTCAATATAAAATGAATCAACGGCTACTCTAACCGCGGTATCGGGAAATCTATTTATCATCGAGAATAAATTGATAGCGGCATAACCCAGCATAGACGCCCTCAAATGTGGATACGCCGGGCTGTCTCCATCGCTGTAGGTAACAACTGTACCCAACTTTGTTCCATTGGACAAAAAAGCTGTTTCGCAGTTCACGTATCTATTTTTTGCCACTGCGTCCTTGATTACGAAATCATATTCTGCGTCATCTATAATCAGCCGTGAGCAATATCGTTTGTAGTCGCTGTTTTTTCCACCTTGTGTGAACTTACCAATTATTCTTCTACCGAGATCTTTTGCCTCGCGGTTTCGTTGGTTAAATATCCTCCTGGACCATTCGATGATATATTCCTCGTCGGCATCAATGTTTTTTCTGGACTCGTCAATTATGCTATCTAGACGCTCCGGTTCTGGTAACCAGACTTCAGTCTGCGCCCGGTATGATATAATCGCGTCACTGACAATCAACGAAACTAGCATGCTACAATCAATCATATACCGTAGCAGCGCTATTGGCAGCCACTTCTTTTCAGCCATGTGTCTACCGATCCAAATATAGCAACAGCGATGGAGTCCTGCCGCGAATTCAAATGATACTATGCGAGCGAATCCGGTTAAATCAAAATCAGGCAGTGGTCCATTAATAGCAACACGAGTCATTTCATGACTGGGGTGTCCAAATCGTTTGAAATACTCAGCGGCGGATCCATACCCGAGAAAACTCGCTGGATAACAGGCAACCATATCAACCGAGATCATAGCGTCGCGGTTGTATTCAGTGTTCCATAGTCCACCGTGATAGTATTCCAAACAACTGGATTGTACATCCGGCAGAAATTCCTTGCGCGTTGGTCTCCACGCATTTTTCCTTGCTGCAACATGAGCTACAACCGATGGAATCGTAAAACAATTTGTTAGCAGTTGTTCATCATGCTCTTCAAATTCTATGGCGGTTTTTTTCATCCTGTTGTGAAACGCTTCAGTGCGATATAATTCGCCGTTTGGTCTTACAAACTGATCAAAGGTATCCGCATCGTTTTCAGCGCTGCGAAGTAACCACACTGATACAGGGTCGTTTTTACACAAGTAGGCAATAGCATCAAATAGTTTCCTCTCCGCGAGAAAACCGTTCTCTTCCAGGAATTCCCCCGGGATATACTTTACTGTTCTATCCCGTGGAAATATTGTGATCGCGGGCGTCCATGCGTGTTCGTTATGATCAATAATTTTGATTGGGGTTCCCTTTGATTTATACTTTGATTCGTGTAATACTTCACCGGTTATCGTTGTAACGGTTATTGGAAATCTCAACGACGTTTCTAATCTCGCTATGTCGCTGATGGTTGCTCCACGCTCTTTTACGGTTAGTTCCCAATGGTTGATTTTGCTACGTCGTAAATCAGTCAATTTGTTTCCTCGACATGCATTTGTAAAATGCTCTATTATTCGTTCTGCTACACAATTTATCCCAGTTGACTGTTTCATTGGTTTCAGTTTTCCGATATCAGGTTTCTTATTTAACGGGTATATTCCATAAACAACTGCTGTTTCAGGATACGCTCGTTCATAGTATGGTTTGTCAATTCCGGTTAACAACCCCGGCTTGGAGTCGCGGCTGACAGTGACTGTTTTCTTGTCGCTGAGAACTGGTTCAAATTTATCACGTATGATCCAATCACCTGATTCCACCCGGACAATGAATTTTACTCTGAAGAAATACTTTTTACCGTCAAGTTGTGATATTATCATTGCTGCGCGGTTGTCGTTCATGGTAGCATCAACAACACCATCAATTCGAAATGTTGACCAACTATGAGATGCACCATCACGTTTGAATTCATTGATACAATCGCGTATTTTACTCAACAGGGTTTTATCGTTTATTAACGCTTTTGGTGTGTCCTTGAGGACTCTATCGAGATTGAACTTAATATTTTTCCAGGGTTTAATTGCTGCCAATCTCTCGAACTCATCCATATAATTAAAACAAGTATTTAAATGAAAGAATATAGTATAATGAATCACTGCAAATGGTTGATGATTGGGTCGACAACCCCGTGCAATAAATCATGTAGAGGTGAATTCTGCGGGTACCATTTACAAAGCGTTCGTAATGGTTCTCTTGGCCCCCTCCCGTGCTTGGTTTGCCACGTTGGTGTAAGAGGAAAATCGCAGTTGTGTATTAATTGTGGCGGAAAGCGATACAGGGAACTAAAACGCTATTATGACAAACGAATTAAAAACGCCGTCATTGACCCCACCGCTGACTCCGTCATCAAAACCCCCCAAGACTATGTTGAAAGATTTATAATTAAACCAAATAATAAATTAGACAAGTAGTATTATTATATAAATGGACCAAGAATTTCAGCCGCATCCTGTGCTCGTCAATTACGAGGCATCTCGCGACGGCATTGTTAGAAATCGCAAACTGAAGAAGCCGGTTGGTACCGTAAGTAATCATGGATACTTGATGTTTAGTGCCGGGGGAAAAATTTATCTTGTTCACAGGGTGGTATTTGAAGCATTCAACGGATTAATCGAAAATGGGCTTGTGATTGATCATATTAATAATAATAAGACTGATAATTCTCTTACAAACCTGCAAGCCATCTCTCAGAGTGAAAACACCAAAAAAGGCCAAACCGGTAAATACCCAAAGAAAGCAAAGAGTGTCAAATCGTTTGATACAACAACGCACGAGGAAAAAACATTTCACTCCATGAATGCGGCAGGAAAATATTTTGATATTTGTATGCCCGCAGTGCGATTTGTTGCAGAACGAGTATATCAAACAGCGATCTCAAAAAAGACGGGTCACAGAATTCGATTTTCATATATAACAGAAATTAGCGAGTGACAAGGTCACCAGCGCCTATGGCGCTGACAAGGCCACCATGACAGTGTGAAACGTTATTGTCTGTTCCGGAAGAAAACAAAGTATGAACACCTCGGAATTGATACACGGGGTTTTCATTTTTTTTATTTAAAAACAAGATGTTTTATAAGAATAATGAATATCGAAGACATCAATAATATATTAGCCGAGATTTCAAAATTAAAAAATCAAGGAATTGAATTATCTGATGGTCTCGACAGTGAAAAAATATTATCCGATTATGAAATTATTAACGAACAGTCGAAACGGGGGCGTTTTACCCTGGCCCGCGAGTATTTTTTTATAAAACGATTACAACATACGATTAATGAAAACTTGTACCACAATGACGCAAATGCATTCATTGGACTATTTACTGCCGTTGAAATAATACGAAAAAAACTCGGACGTGTTTATGAACGACGCCGGGAGATTTCTAGCAAGATCAAAAACATTAGAAGGATTATAGACGAAAACTCCGGCGAGAAATTAGAAATTGCTTCGCAATTGCAATAATGGTAGGTGAATCACTCACTACTCGGCTAGCCAGAGAGCGGCTAGCAGCGCTTAGAAAGTTCATACCGTTACGAGACAGGGTCCGAGAGCAACTTCAAACGCGGCAGCAACTACAAACCGATTTTACTGTTGGAAGCGAACAACTCTTTGCCCCGGTAACTAAAGCGACCAAAGATGTTACGGCGGCAACTGTGCCCGTCCTCGATGCGCTTGAAAAGATAGCGGCTCAGACCGAACAAACAAAAAGGTCTTTAGAAACACTTCCTGCAAAAATAGCGGCTGCTACAACACGGAGGCCGCCACCACTCGCTATAACCGAACCACAAGAACCCTATGTTACAATGGCCGATGAAGAAGAACTAGGTGCTACTGCGAAAGAACCGGAAGAAGAAATACCAGAAGAAGAAATACCGGAAGAAGAACTAGGCGCCACCGCAAGAGAACCGGAAGAAAAAGAAGGGAATATACCCCGTATTGTACTCAAGAAGAGCACAATAGATCAAATTAGAGGCTTCAGCAACAGGGAAGAATTAATTAATTTTGCTGCCAACAATTTTGCTAAGAGCATACGAGATAAGAAGCATATCAATAGCGGTTACGAGAAAAATATAAAGTCGTTAAAGGACTGGGCAAGAATAGTGTATTTAGCGAGTAAACATAAAGATGCATTACCACATCGTAGTAAATCCGATTACGACGCATTCCACAAGGAAGTTAAGAGTATAACACCAAAAAAAGGAAAAGGATACTCTGTTGGTAAAGAATCCTACGGCGTTACCTGCCCTAATAGTGTTCTCAGTGATATATCACGGCTGGAAGTACTAATCGGAGGAAAACGAGCCGGAAATAACTCTACGGAAATAATCAATGAGGCCGCTGATATTTGCAAGCGGTTATTTACAGGCGGTATTATGGACATTAATGCATATCGAACGCTCATAGACGAGCTCGTGGATAATTAAAAAAATTATAAAATTATCGTTTTTGTTAATTTTGACCGTTTTTTGACTGTTTTTGGCCATTTTTTGACTGTTTTTGGCCATTTTTTGACTGTTTTTGGCCATTTTTTGAGGGCAAAAACCCAAGGAAATCATTTAGAGAAAATCGATGTTTTTCTGAAAAATCGAGAAAAAAACGACTATAGGCAACAAAAAACGACCAAAAATGACTAGAAATCAAGAAAAAACCAGAAAAAAACCGGATTTTTATCGAGGGCAAAAACCCAAGGAAATTTTGATAAAATTTATTCCGGTTTTTGATTCGGTAGGGGGGGGGTAATCAATCACTGGTGATCACAATCACTAATTGGAAAACTGGTGTTTTTATAATAAAGATGATCATACACTACAACCACGATAAACCAGTACCCGTCTACGTGGTAAACTCGCGATTGCCTGTTTACCGCGCGTACTATGGAGATGGTCTCGGTAGCACCATTGCGGGGTTATTTACAAGAATGGCTCCAAAAGTAGCGCCGTTAGCCAAACAATTAGGAATGAAGGCTATTGATGTTATTCGTGATAAGGGTATTAGTGCTATTGGAGACGTTGCCGGAAAGGCGCTTTCAGCCGCGCGGGACAAACTAATGTCATTGGTGAAATCCAGGAGAAAAAAAAAGAAACCACCAGTAATGCCATCAACGACAGTGATGCCTGCAAATGTCAGTAAAGTAATAAATAACGCCGTGGAAGAAAAATTAGAGTCGTTGGCGACGACTCAGTCGTTGGCGGAGACTCCGTCGTTGGCGACTTCGCCATCCGCCGATGCGGCAACCAACGCGCTCATGAACGCGATAGCGGGGAGTGGTTTAAATTCAAAGAATTTACGACGAAAAAATCGCAATTGAAAACATCAACATGATAAATAATAGAATGTTTGCGCGTACCGCTGATCCCGCGTTTGATATGGACGCCCCAGTACGCAGGGATGATTCTGTCCGCGATTATCAATATTATTCTTATTATGCAGCGCAACCTGACCTACGATCGCGAATTGAACTTCAAGTCCAAGATACCAGTAAATACTTTCTGCCGTGTGAAGCGTTTATCGAAATTGAGGGAGAACTCGTGACAAATGCCGCCGATAATGCACCATACACAGATGACCATCGTGTTCGAGTTGGCTTCGTCAACAACGGTATCATGGCGTTATTTGAGAGCGCCAGATATCTTATTGACGGGCGAGAAATTGAATCAATAGAACGCGAGGTTGATGTTGCAACGACGATAATTGGGTTGGCGAGATACTCGGATGATTATACAAGATCGGCGGGCCCATCTATAATGTTCGCAAAGGACACCACTAATAACGCTGATCATATTCAGTATATCAACGTGCTAGCGAAGGAAAATATCGCAGGTGATCAGGCTGAAGCAGCCAATCCAGATCGCAGAGCAAAACCAGGCGCTGATTTCAATATTATAAAAAGTCTTAACGGTAATTACAATATGGGATTCGCAGCACGAGTAGGAATGTTGCAAGGACCACGCCGACAGTTTTCATGCGCAATTCCACTCCATCACATATTCGGATTCTGCAGAAATGTCAGGAAGGTTATCTATGGGGCTAAGCATACAATCGCGCTGACGCGAAGGGGCGATGATAACAATGCAATATGGCATGCTGCTGGCGTCGCTGCCGGTAAAGTCATTTTAACTAAAATGGCATTGTGGATGCCGGTGCTGACTCCATCAGTTACCACGGAAGCACGATTGTTAGCATTTATGGAACAGGGAGGGAAATCGTTGTTGAGTTGGCTAGCGGTAACAACTGATGCTAAAGAGGATAACGTCGCCGATACGTTTACATGGCACTTGGCATCAAAACAGGGTGTTTCAGCCCCGCGTCATATATTCATAACGCTACAGAATAGGGAACGATTGGGCAGTCAAGAACGCAGCCATATGATATTTGATCAATTAGGAGTCAGGGATGTTTCGCTGAGAATAAACGGACAACAGGAACCATCCGAGGATATACAGCTTAATTACGGCGACAACCATGTCGCACGTGTGTACCATCGATTGCTGTCATATATGGGTCGTGATCAGAATGTCGACACTGGTTTGCAAATATCACAACTTGATTTTAAAAACCTGTATCCGATTTATTATTTTTCGCTGGAACATCTTGATTTAACGAGACAATCCGTCGTTGATATACACTTCCGAGCTCGTATAGCCCCGGGTGGTGTTAATTATAGAGCGGTTGCTGTCATTCTCAGCGATAAATCAATGCTGCTAGAAGGTGTTGGTGGACGAATGAGAATCGTTGATGCGCCAGTGGAAAACATGTAATTGAAAGCACAAAACGCGTTTACAATAAAATGTCGTATAGTGTCGTCAATGTAGAGTTGACTGATGGTCAAGTCAAGAAATTACGATCAAAGTCGGCTAAACAATGCGGGATCACAATAACGCTGAAGCCGTCACAGATGGCGGGTGGTAATCATAAGATATCGTTGACGGCGGTCAAATAAAACATTTCAATGATGCGATGAAGAATAAAAAGGGTGTTCAAATAGATTTTTCAGCCGCAGCAATTAAAAACATGGAAAAGACCGGTGGGATATTTCCGCTGTTAGCTGCGATTCCGGCATTGATTGCCGCGGCCGCACCAGCAGTGGCTAAGGCGGCGGCGTTAGGAGCCGTTGGTACCGCGGCGGGGATGGCATTGAAGAAGGCAACCGGGAAAGGCTACAAAAAAAAACGACCCGTGGCCGGAAAGGGTCTAAGACTACCGGGAACCCCGTATTCATGGTACTCGGGAAAGGGTCTAAGACTACCGGGAACCGTTTAATGACTCCCATGTCTAATTTTGATTTAATAGACGCCGCAAACGCGCTAGCGATAAAAAACTTCAGAGGTGTTTTTATGAGGGATCAATTACCGGCGGCACCAAGGAATACTGAAACAGGCATAATTAACCTCGATGGGTCCTCCGGAGCGGGAACTCATTGGGTTGCATACGCGATTGATCCGCGTGCAATCGTCTATTTTGATTCATACGGGTTAGCCCCGCCGAAAGAGTTCATGCGGTATGTCCGGGCGTGTTCAGCCCGGGCGTGTTCAGCCCCGGTTTTTTATTCCACGCTGCCAACACAGCGATTAAGTGACCCACCGATATGTGGCCGTGAGGTATTGAACGTACTTGCGGCGATTTCATCATCGCGAAAACCACCTCATATGGTTGTAAACGAATACACTAGTGGGGTCGTAGAAGCTCAACGGATTTTAGAGAATAACATTTACAATAATAATGATTGATATCTGGGGGCGACCGGTTTCGGCGCTGAAAGAATCCACGGAAACGGCCGCCGCCGACATAAAAAAACTAATTGAGGATGAAATCGCTGATATGTTGAATCTAACAAGTGTTGACCCGGGCGAAATAGTTGTATTTCAAGACCGCCAGGGTAAATTGAAATCCGGTAATGTGTCACTGAATGACGTTTTAATACGACAGCGTGATGCCGCCGAGGACACTATCGCGCTGTATACCAGCGACGGACGACTCAAACCGGGTGAATCCATCTTGACGATAAATGGAAAAATAAGTACACTTGGCGACAATTATATAACCATGTCAAATTCGTTAAAAGGTTTACGTAGTGAATTTAACTTGCATGAAAAACAGTTCGAGGGGGTACAAGTATCTGTCGCCGGTATGCAATTCATTATCAATAGTTTTTTTGGAACCACGACGATAACCGAACCAAATCTTAAAACAATAAGAGATGCTATTTTGGAGTTTACGGCGATGTCGGCCAATTTATCCTCGTTACGAAAAAATGTTAACAAGATTGATAGCGCCGTTGATAAATTCTTTGGTAAAAAAAATATCAAACCGGATGAAATCACAATAACTATAAATGATATCACTGCGTATAGACAGGAAATAGAAACAATCAAAATTATTGTTGAAGCGTTTAGACAATCACTATTGAAAACAGATCAATACGAAAAAATAAAAATCCCTCATGAGAATATCATCAACACAGTATACACAATTCAGCATGGATCATTCGATTGGACTCCTACACAGAATACAGTAGATATCACCGCAACTGTTAAGGGTATTTATCGATTGACATTGATTTCAAATACGAAGTTTAGTATATCATCGTCGAGTTCATCCGGGTTTAACAATACAATATCAACAATTATAGACAAGGACGCAACTGAACGGTTTGTGATTAAGGCCGTTGATAGCAGTATATTTAGGGCAGACATTACATGGTATGTGGAATTTGTAGCGAATCTAAGTAATTAAAAACACTAGCTCTTTTAAAATAAAAATGACCACCAAGGAAATTGAATCAGAGGTATCACCGACGTCACATCAATATCGATTCGATACCGCAAAAGAATTTTCCGCGAATTTGAAAACGCTTTCCGAACAATACCGTGCAAAAATAAAAAAATACCGTCGTAAAATAACCGCCATCGACGCGGTCGTGTACTCGGTGTCGGGTATAGTAGCTGGCGCCGGTGTTATTTTATCCACGGTGACCACGATAACCCCGATCGCTGTTCCAATCGCTGTCTCCGCAATGACAACAATTGCTGGAGTCGCCAACGCAATCACTAGGAAGATATCATCGTGTTTTCAGAAAAAACTCAACGAGTATACAGTAAAACATCAAATAGTATCCGACGCGTACTCGAAATTATCCGGGTTGATCTCGTTGTCAATTGATAATTTGTTCGTATCCGATGTTGAATTCTCCACGATGGTCCAGTTGTATAGCTCCGCGATGTCAAAAATCGAGGATTTTCAACTGGAAGCCGAAACCACCTGGTTGTTGAAATTAGACACTAAAGAAAACGAATAATAATAATGTCGCTGAACCCCGAAGGGTCTCAATTACTTCAGCGGATCGCGGAGAACACCACTCCGGTACAAACAAATATGATATCGATAACGTCAACGAAACCCGAATTCAGTGTGAACTTCCCATCGCCGGTTCCAGTAAAGGAAATAGCGCTGGCAAAATTGCGAGTATATCACAGTTGGCCTAATATTCGAGCAGACGCATTTAACGGACAACAACCTAATAACTCGCTGGTTTTTGCATGGACAAATAAGCCCGATGGGACCCCAGACTGGAATGAGGTTACAATACCAACTGGGTCATACCAAATAGAACAAATCAATAAAGAATTTCAACGCAGGATAAAATCGATCACAGGAAAAGAATCAAAAATCGCTATTACGGTTCATGAACCGACGTTATCGTCAACGATTGAAATAAACACACCGGGGTATATGGTTGATATTTATAACAGTTCAATAAGAACCATACTAGGTTGGCCTAAGAATCCACCCGCGGACTTGCACACGAATGAGAAATCGTATCATGAGATTAATCCCGGGTATCGAGATAATTTGTCTATTATGAAAAACACGTCATTACCCAGCAGGTTTATATTTCAAGACATGGACGCCATGCAGTGGTATTTTCAGTATGACAAAACCCCTGAATCGATCGTCGTATTAACAGTTAATTTAAATGATATCACTAATGCGTTTGCCGAGATTAATTATATTTACCATTCACAACTAGAACAGCTACGGCAAACAAAAGCACGAAAACACGTTGAGGTGTTAAATCAACTTATATCAGACATGGAATATATCAATGAACGAATCGTTAAAATAATATCCGCTAACAGCGATGGTAATAAACAAAAACTCCTAACCGAGTATAATATCACAGAAGCCGATTTACCCGATTTAAAGTTTTCAGGATACAACGCACCAGAACTAAGAAAATCTCTTAATGATTTTCTCGGTCCATCAACTTATATCCTCAAACACGATAACGGAGATGGTGGTAGGCATATCGCCCCGTACAACGTAAATATCGCATCGGTGATAGCGATTAATCTAGTGTGTGATGTTATCGAAGGGAGTTACCAGGTAAATACCAAGCAATCAAATCAAGCTCAACAGGGGTATATCCTTTATTCGTTTTCACCAACAGCCCCTCCCGGATTTTTAATCGTTGAGAGTCCGATTAATCCGGTCTATATGCGATGCCATAATCGGTTTTTAACGAGAATTAATTTTAGAATTACCGATCAGTCAAATAACCTAATTGATCTACAGGAGGAGGAGTTAGTGATCACTCTGTTTGTAAGATCATTGTAAATAACTTCTTAGCAGCAGAGGGGGCTATGACATCGACGCGGTCGTCGATGTGCTTACCGGACGCTGACGACGCTGGGGATCGACGCGCAGAAGGTGTTAATTAAACCAAATGACGACGCGACGATCCCCCAACGACGTCGTCGTTTTTTTTTTACCAGGCGCTGACGACACTAGATCGTTGAGTGCAGAAAGTAATAATTAAGCAAAATAACGATTGGACAAAATGTCCGATTCGCCCCCTCTGCTGCTACCTCTGCATCACTTGCATCAAAGAGACATTTTAAATGATTGGTTGAAATCTGGAGATGAATGAATCAATGCACGCTTATCAAAAGCCTCCTGACATTTGTCAAAAAATAAAACTTGGTTCTCTTACAAAACCAAGTAGTCAAGAGATCTGCAATTATGGAAAACTTTGAACTAAATTTTGATCATATCCAGCCAAACCCAAAACTCGCATCAGTTGCTTTTTACTGACATGTATGTAGGCTAGAAGTCATCATGTTCATAAACGCTGAAATGCTGAGGAAGAAGTTTTCATACCAAACGGCATTAGTTTATAATGATACGAGTCCAACTGGAGTTACTAATGCCGAAATTTCTTTGCCTCTTTATGTGATTGGAATCTGCTAAAACTCTATCTAAAGGGTTTTAGCTTGGTGACATACCCTACATTTCTAATTTTTTCATGCAGTTATCGATTCATGGTATTGGAAATGAATCTGTATTGCTGACACTTTTCACTTTTCTACAATCAGTGCACATACAGAAAGTATTGTCTAGTTCTGCAAGAACACATGGCGAACTGCAATTACTATTACTTGGCTCAATAAAATCTCCATCAAATATTGAATTTTCGTTCTCAAACATTCCTGCTCGAGAGGATTCATCCTGTAAGGATGTCATTTCATACGCATAGATCTACGATTTCAAAATCATGGTGAATTGTTGTTCATGTTGGAATATCTGGAAATGAGCACTCATATTCGCATAACAGTTGTTTTAATTCATTCTTCTCTTTTGGCTGTAGATGTGCCTCTTGTCTAGATTCTTTAAAATTTCAGAATTACTGAGACTGGTTAAACGAAAGTCACTACAGTCCAATTACATGCCATCATTTAAATCCTCATTATGTGGGTCAGTTACAACTAAACTGATTGAATGACTAGCAGGCATTTATCTAGCAACCTACCCTTTAACATATTCATGTGTCAGAGTTGTTTTTGTTTCCGACTCCCAGGAGTGCTGGTATTATTTAAATCACTTACTTTGTTTTAGCAGTGTTTGATTTATATGTTGTAATGGAGGTTGTTGAATTCTCTTGCCAAGTGGTGTGGTACTTACCTGTTTGAGGAGATAAGTCACCACCACAAAGTTATCAGACCAAAAGAGGACTGTTATCTCCCCAGGTGCAATCTGTACAGAAATGCAAGGCATTGATGACAGCCTTTATTACTAAGATGCTAATTCATAGAGGCTGTACCCCAGGTGTCACTGATGGTAATGAAGGTCAGCAACAGGTGGGCAGAGTGTGCACGTGCATGTCATGCATATAGTAAATATTTCCTGAAATGACGCTAGAAAAAACGTAAAGTACCATGGAGGCAGTCTCCGTTCGCACTGGCAGTGGTACTTTACACGTTTTACCACTTGGAGTTCTTTAACGGGATTTTGGGATGCTGACCAGGTACGCTGCCGTCGATGTAGATGACATTGTCCAGAACAGTCAGATGATACAATCCATTGAGTGAAAGCCCAGGGATAATATTGTGGCCAAAGGGAAGAACGGTTAATTGATAACAGTTTGGCGGTAAGCTGAATGGGGACACTAGCGATATACAGGTTGGATAGGGACATGAAAGTATGCGTCTGATCAAGACTGACAACATACTCTCTCCCTCTGATGAAGAGGTGGAATAAGCTCATCATCCCCCTCTTGAATAGGGTGAGGAGACTACAGTCAATGATGGGCCTTGACCTGCCATTTGCATTCCGAAAAGCAACAGTCCTGAATAAAATGTTGCCTGAGCACAAGCTGCCACATTTTTATGAGCGACCATATCCTCTGTTTGTCGAAAGGCATCCATCTCCCGATCTGACTGTGCATTTGTGTAGAGGGGCTTTGGGATAGTTGATGAGCGAAATGTGAAGCCCCTACTACTGACCTGGATCAGCCCCATCCTCATTTCTAAGGTAATAATTAGGTCCAGGGAGCTGAAAATTGGTTTCATAATGCCGCTGTACTATTGCATCATAGGGATCGATGTGGGTGCACATGTGACTAAGGAGATCCCCTGTCTTGCGGCCACAGTACATTCTTTCACACTGACGAGAAGGGGGAATACATGAACTACCCGTCTCCAATATCCCTCTAGTCTTCCTCCAGAAAGGGGTCCTGAACAGGGTCACCCTGAAAGGTTGGGTATGACAGGGTAGGAGCGACGTAGATATCCTACATGTGACACATCGCATAAAGAGACTGGCCGGACCTTTCAAAGTATTCCTGATCAAATACCCCAGCAAACCTGGCCATCACCTCCCAAGTGTGGGTGTTCCGCAAAATCTGTTTCTTCCTCCTCAATGAGATCTACTGATTCTTTAGGGCAGCGTTAAGTATGGGGACATTCTGAAGTAGTCAACACCCAAAAAAAAGAAGTTGTCCTTGATGGCGGTTGGAGAGCCAACTTCAGTCCATTCCATATGGTTCTGATGCAGTTCCGATGTACACACTGTGTGATGAGGCATAATAGAGCCTACTTTCAGCACTAGATGAGACATACCAAGTGGTATGAAGACTCAATTCCATTCTCAGTAAAAGATGGGTTTGTTGGTGACTCATCACCCTCACTGTGCACCAGGTCCTCATCTGGCTCGTCTTCAAGCTCGGCACAAGTCATGCTGGGTGGCCTTGATGACTCCACTCGGTCGTATCTGTATAAGACACAATCTCTCCCTTGAGATAAGCTGTGAGTAATCTAATACCTGGCATCACTGGTACTGCCGGCCTTTCCAGTACTACCAGCATTACCTGCCCTATCAGCACTGCTGACTTTCCCGCATTGCTGGCACTGTTGGACTTTTCAGCACTGCCGGCATCGCCATCCTTTCCAGTACTGCTGGCATCACCGGCACTGCTGACCTTTCCATCACTTCCAGCTTCGCCAGCCTTTCCCGCATTACCAGCCTTTCCAGGATTGCCGGCACTGCCAGTCTTTGCAGAGTTTCTGGCTGGTGCAATTGGTGTGTGAGGTCAGCTTGAATTGACCCGGCTTGACAGTTTTGAAATAAATTCAATGCATCTGGTGTGAACGACATGTGGTCGACTTGGGTGCTGGCAGTATACAAATGGTCCAGCAATCGCTAATACCGGCCGCACTGAAGGCGTGGTTGTATGGACAGATTTCTCATTGAAATCCCCGGTATGGTAATGATAAGATACTAACAGATGGTAAAGATACTGATGGCCTGGCTAGACTGAAGGATCTATCACCAAGATCCCCGTATGAACAATTTGGCTGTCTGCTTAGCTGGTAGTAGTGGCTGGACTGCAGTGTCAGCTGAGCTGCTAGAATTGGCTGGACAGCTGGTAATGTTATGCCAACTGGTGTTAGCGCAGCAGTATATTATGGATTCAACGGATCTCACATTAAGCCCATGCACACAGACTGACAGGTCCAAAGGCCATGCTCGTACGTGCAGGGAGGCTACACCACCTAGGCTGACTAAAATGGGGAAATATTCCCCAATGCATCGGTATCACCAACCATGAACCATATATTGTCTTCCTTGCTTTATTCTGTTTTTCCCTCCCTTCAATGCCGCAGAGGAAGATCGCTGCGCACATGCATGTCATGCACGTAGTAAATATTCCCTGAAACGATACTAGAAGAGAAAAAACAGCACAAAGATTAGCAAAACAGAATGTGACTAACTAGAAAATATTATAAAAATCTAACTCAGCAGCCCAGGATGCCGCTGAATACATATTATAGACGCTGTCTATCAGAAACAATGTATACATAATATAACAAAGCAGAAGTCATGGTGGACTTCTGTGCTTTGAAAATGTGTATAGATCCTTTAAATTAATATTCTGCTTAAATTACACAAAAGACAAAAACTAGTAATACGTTGAAATTACTAGGTTGCTAAAACAGTGCCATGACTAAAAGATCCATGAACATTTCGTATCATAAACATATGGTCCTTTATTAAGCTTATGCATAATGCATAGTTAATAAAGAAGGAACATTGTATACATACTATAGACAGAACCAGAATCTTGGTAGACTTCCATGCTCTGATACATGAGATACTGTCGTAATCACATGTTATAGATGCTGCAGAACAGAAACAATGTATATATAATATAAACAAAACAGCAGGGAGTCGTGATAGACTTTCATAATGAAACTGCATGTAGAACATTTAATTGATATTTTGCAGTAATGTCTTGAAATTTCTAGGTCACTAAAAACAATGTGGCAACTAAAGTTAGGTCAATAATTAAACCATATTTCTATCAAAACAGCTTGAAAAATAAATAAACTAAGCATAATTATCAAGCAGTACTACAGAAATTAGCTATTAACAGCTCTATAATGGACAAAGCATGCTAACAAAGTCAAATGTACACTAACTCGTAATGACCTTGTGTAAGGTCAACGACAGCATGGAGAGACAATGGTCCTACAAGATGAAGTCCGGACAAGTGTGTTTGTGTGTGTGATTTAGAATTTTAACATAGCTTTAACAATTTTGTCAGTCATATCGCTATGATGTCTGAAGTATGGCTGTTTGAAGTGATGTCTAGCACTGGGGCATCATGCCGCAGATATGTAGCATTATGTTCCACCCAGTCACATTTTCCTGACACCAGGCCAACGAGCCCTAACACTAACCTCTTAATGTTGAGTGCCTAACGAGGCAGCTGTTAGTACCATTTTTAGAAGTCTTTGGTATGACTCGGCCGGGGTTCAGACTCATGACCTCCCACATCCAGGGCAGACGCTCTAACCACTAGGCCACTGGAGCGGTCAGTCCCAACAAGTGACAAATCTCTATATAAAAAAATTGGCAGAAATTGTAAATTAAAGCACACAACCTGCAGTAGATTGATAAATCCACATAAATGCAAAATGGAGGTTTTATGAGTCCATAGGAACCCAAAAAAGGGCTGGATTGCTGGAGGCACACAGCAAAGCTAGAAACTCGTGACACCTGGTGATATCAAGGGAAGGTAATGGGAAAGAGTAACTGCCCTTTACTTATCTAAAAAAAGACAGATAATGCATTTTTTGTCTTTAGTAGGGCTGGATTCGTCATGTATCATGCTAATATTCCTAACATAATGTGATCAGGGAACATATTGGAAGGAGGAATAGGAAACCATAGAGTTCCACCAACCAGCAGCAAATAGTCAAATCACAGCACACAATCAATCAATCAATCCAAAACATTGGTAAGCGGCAGTAAAAATAGTCACATCACAGTACACATTCAATCCAAATATTGGTAACTAATGGCACACAGTCAAATTACAGTACACAATCAATCAATATGATTAAATACTGTACAGTATGTTCACCCTAAATATGCAGCCACATATGTTATTGAAATTAAAAGAAAACTGATTAACTATAAATTTAAATAGAAACAGAGTGATCCTCTTTTGTTTTCTTTAGCTAGAAAGTAAAAACGTTAACACTAAACTTTGATAATAAAAGTTTTCCTTTAATATTGACCTTATTCTTGGGTGTGGATGAGTAGATGGAGGTACAGATATGTACATGGATGCCAATGTGATTGCTGTGTTGAACTGCTCAAGAAAAGTTGACAAAGTTGGGGGAGAGGGGAGGCTCTAAAAGAAGGTAACCACTGTAAAAGATTGGGTTAAGGATGCCATCAAGGGAAGGCAATGGTTAACATTTGACACATAGTAATTAAAACATGGAACCTATCAAGCTGACCATTGAGAACATAGACTGCAATGACCTGTCCTGGCAGAGATATGCTGACACTGCAATAATCTGCCCCAACAGACACAATGAGCTCACAGACAGCCATAATCTGTCCCAATAGAGACACACTGAGCTCATAAACAGCCATAATATGTCCCAATAGAGATACACTGAGCTCATAGACAGCCATAATATGCCCCAATAGTGATACACTGAGCTCACAGACAGCAATAATGTCCTGACACTGTACTCATAGTCATAATCCATCCCAACATACATTGTATTCAGTCATAATCTGTCCCAACAGAGAACAATGAGCTCATAGACAGTCATAATCTGTCCAAATAGACACAATGAACTCAGAGACAGCCATCATCTGTCCCAATAGAGACACTGAGCTCATAGACAGCTATAATCTGTTCCAATAGACACACTGAGCTCATACACAGCCATAATCTGTCCCCACACACTGTACTCATAGACAGTCATCTGTCCCAATAGACTACTGAACTCATAGACAGGCATAATCTGTCCCAACAGAGAACAATGAGCTTATAGACAGTCATAGTCTGTCCAAATAGACACACTGAACTGATAGGCAGCCATAATCTGTCCCAATAGACAAAATGAACTCATAGACAGCCATAATCAGTCCCAATAGAGACACATTAAGCTCACAGACAGCCATCTGTCCCAATAGGGACAAATTGAGCTTATAGACAGCCATAATCTGTCCCAACACAAATGTACTCAGTCATAATCTGTCTCAATAGTGACATTGAATTCATAGACAGTCATCTGTCCCAACTGAGAACAATGAGCTCATATACAGTCTTGATCTGTCCAAATAGACACATTGAACTCATAGACTGCCATAATCTGTCCCAATAGACACAATGAGCTCATATACAGCCATAATCTGTCCAAACACACTGCACTCATAGACAGTCATAATCTGTCCCAATAGACACACTGATCTCATGGACAGTCATAATCTGTCCCAACAGAGAACAATGAGCTCATAGACAGTCATAATCTGTCCCAACAGAAAACAATGAGCTCATAGACAGTCATAATCTGTCCAAAAAGACACACTGAACTCATAGACAGCCATAATCTGTCCCATCAGAGACACACTGAGCTCATAGACAGCCACAATGTCCCAACAGAGACACACTGAGCTCATATACAGCCATAATATGTCCCGACACACTGTACTCATAGACAGTCATAATCTGTCCCAATAGAGACAATGAACTCATAGACCTTCATAATCTGTCCCAACATAGAACAAGGTGCTCATATAGTCATAATCTGTCTCAATAGAGACATAATGAGCTCATAGCAGTAATCTGTCCAAAGATAGACACACTGAACTCATAAACAGCTATAATATCCCAACAGAGACACAGAGCTCATAGCTATAATCTGTCCCTATAGACATACTAAGTTCATAGACTGCCATACTCTTTTCCAATAGACACATTGAGCTCATAGCCATAATCTGTCCCAACAGAGACACATTGAGCTCAAAGGCAGCTATAATCTGTCCCAATAGACACATTGAGCTCATCGACAGCCATAATCTGTCTTAACAGAGACATTGAACTCAGACAGCTATAATGTCCCAATCATGACACACTGAGCTTTCAAACAGATATAATGTCCCAATGGAGACACCATGAGCTCATAGCTATAATCTTTCCAAATGGAGACACAGTTAGCTCTGACACAGCTGTACTTTATCCCAATAGAGATACATGTAAATGAACTCACAGACAGCCAGGATCTGTCCTGAGACATGTTGATCTCATAAAGTGCAGTGTATTCTGTCCCAATGGAGACACTGAGATAAGAGGAGTAATCTCTCTTTGTAGAGACACATTAAGATCACTGAGTGCAGAAATTTGTCCAGGCATAGACACACTGATCTCAGACTATAGTAAGCTCACTGAAAGCAGTAATCTGTCCTGGTAAAGATACAAAAAACTCATTGAGCAGTAATCTGTCAAGGCAGAAACACAATGAACTCACAGACACCATCAATCTGTCCCCATTGACAAGGCTGTGATAATAAGCATATGTCTTGCTGATACAAGTCATTGTGTTAGACATGATACACTGAACAAGAGGTCGTTTGATTTTTCAGGAAATTTTTATTTTGGGAGTTCCCTTCAAGATACTGCGGTCACAGATGCATGCTGGAGTGGCCATCAATTCATCTACCACTATGTAAATTATATGTAAAACTATAATACTCAGTGCCAAGTTTCTTCTACAAATCAATTTTTGATGTATCCAGATCTTGATAAAGTAAATCAAATCTTAACATTTACTTGTTAAGTATCTCTTTCAAAAAATTTCAAAGATTTAAGCAAAAGAAATAAAGTACAGATACAGATCAGTGCATTCATGCATGTATGATCTGTTTGTTCAGCTGAAAAGCTAACTTATGACCTATATTTTCCAGAAATATCACAAACAATTTTGATCCTGGATTTGATCACATTTTTTTAAGGTTTGTGTTTTATTTCTTTTTAAACACAATAGCGTTCATGAAATATCAGACAACACTGCATCGGGAAAGCTGGTATAGTTGAATACAAGATCCACTATGAGTTGATTACACAGTGATGAACATTATTCCAGAATATTTGTAGAAATATCAGTCAACCTCAACTCTGATACTGAATTAAAGAAACATGCAAGATATGGCAACCCAGCCCCACCCAAGTACATTATGCCATCTGTACACTACACTAAATACAATATGGCATGTGTACACAACACTCAAAAACATTATGACATGTATACAATACACACAAGTACAATATGTCAAGTGTATATTACACTCAAGTACAATATGCCAAGTGTCTATTACACCCAAGTACAATATGCAATGAGTACACTAGACCCAAGTATGATATGTCATGTGCAAACTACAACTAAGTAAATTATGCCATGTTGTCATCATTGGTGACTCAATCTCAAAAGACCATTCGAATAGCACCCTTGGGGTGTTGTCTGTCTCTGGAGTGTTGGCATCATCTGCTGTGGCTGTGCAGGCCCATATGCGAGTGACAGTCACTATTGCAGTTGGTGCAGACATACTGGGAAGTCTGAGTTACTGTGGTTACTGCCGCATTCTTCTTTCTCTCATGTTTCTCTGCCACCAACTGGCCTCTCCTCGCATCAGCGACTGATATTCCCTTGTTTACCATCAGTCTCCAGGTGCCTCAGTCCTCGGCCAGCACTTGCCAGGCATCGGGTGAAATGTTGCATGCCTTCATGTCCCTCTTGCACACATCTTTGAAACGGAGTGAGGGGCGGCCAACTCTTCTTGTGCCAGTGGCCAGCTGTCCATATAGGATGTCCTTCGACAGCCTCCCATCCTCCACGTGTCGGACATATGCCAGCCATCGAAAGTGGCATTTGCTCAGCAGGAAGTACATGATGGGGGTACTTGCATGCTGCAGGATCTCGCTGTGTGGGACATAATCTTGCCAGCTGATTTTCAGGATGCGTTTTAGGCAGCATATATGGAAGGAGTTTAGCTGGCACTCTTGCCTCATGTAGGTACTCCAGGTCTCACTTCCATATAGAAGGATGTTGAGATCACAGGCCTGGTAGACTTGAACCTTGGTGTGTTCTGTCAGAGCGTTGTTTTCCCACACTCTCTTCATTAGTCATGCCATGATGGTGTTTGCCTTTCCAAGCCTTCTATCCAGCTACATATCAAGCGAGAGAGTGTTGCTGATGGTTGACCCCAGGTAGGTAAAGTTGTTGACTGCTTCCAGGGTGACACCGTCAATTTTGATGGAAGGGGTAATGGTGGTATCTTGCATGCTGACATTTGTGTGAGCCCAAACTGCATGCAGGCATCAGCAAAATGGTCTCCCAGTCTTCCTCGGTGTGGGTCACAAGAGCTGCATCATATGCAAAAAGCATCTCCCTCATGAGTACAGCCCTCACTTTGGTCTTCAAGCGCAGTCATGCCAGGTTGAACAGCCTCCCATCAGACCTGGTGTGTAGATATATGCCATCAGTGGACGAGTCGAAGGCGTAGGACAGGAGCAGGGAGGAGAACATCCCAAAAAGGGCTGGTGGCAGCATGCAGCCCTGCTTCACGCCACTGATAATTGGGAAGGAGGTTGAGGAGGATCCATCATACAGGACTGTTCCCTTCATATCTGCATGGAAAGAAATTATCATGCTGAGGAGTTTTGGGGGGCAACCAATCTTACTGAGAAGTTCAAAAAGGCCCTTCCTGCTGACTAAGTCAAAGACCTTGGTGAGGTCAATGAACATCATGTAGAGTGGTTGACCTTGCTCTCTGCTCTTCTCTTGGAGTTGTCGTAGGGAGTAGATCATGTCTGTCGTCGACCTGCCTGCTCTGAAGCCACACTGGGATTCCGGGTATGCATGGTGCGCCAGCAGCTGCAGCCTGTTGAGTATGATGCAGGTGTACACTTTATCAACGATGCTCAGGAGTGAGATCCCTCTAATTATTACAGTCACTGCGGTCGCCCTTGTATTTGTAAAGGGTCACAATCATGGCATCACGCATGTCTTGGGGACTGCTCCTTCCTCCCATCAGAGGCAAAGTAGCTCATGCAGCAGCTGAAGCAATGTTGGTTTCCCATATTTGATAGCTTCGGGCAGGATGCTGTCACTGCTTGGTGCTTTGGCATTTGGGAGGGAGTAGATTGCTTTGTTGAGCTCCTCTAAGGTGGGCACTTTGTCGAGCACCTCCATGGTGGGCAGTTTCTTTATGCTGCTAAGGGCCGCATCGGTGACTGACATTTCTTGGGAGTATAGCTCTGAGTAGTGCTCCACCCATCTGGCCATCTGTTGCCCCCAGTCTGTGATCTTCTCTCCCATCAGAGATTTCAGGGGAGCGACCCCTTTCACTGTAGGGCCTAGAGCCTTCCTGATGCCACTGTACATACCTTGGATGTTTCCAGAATCGGCACTGCGCTGGATTCCTTCACATAGTTGTTGCCAGTACTCGTTTGTGCACTGTCTAGTGATGCGTTGGGTGTTGTTTTGGGCACTTCTGAGAGCAGCAAGCGTCCGTTCATTAGGGCATTTTTTGTAAGCTATGAAGGCTTTTTATTTCTCCTCGATTAGTGGTAGTTCCATCCTTGATAGGTGGGGACCGACATCTATGCAGTGTTTATAAGGGCGTTCTTTTGGTTTTGAGCGGTGTAGTGTGTGTGGCTGTAGTCACACCCTGCTGCTCACGAGGGTATGGTCAGAGTCGCATTCTGCACTGTCATAGGTTCTGGTGGAGAGGATGCTGTTAAGGGCAGAGGACTGGTGATGACCAAGTTGAGTTGGTGCCAGCGATGACACCTAGGGTGTTTCCATGACACTTTGTGTTGTGGCTTGCACTTGAAGGTGTTTGTGATGCATAGGCCGTGGTAGGTGCACAGCTCCAGCAGTCTCTGACTGTTTTCGTTGATCCAGTGCCATGATATCCAAGACAGGTAGGCCATGACTCGTGGTCCACACCTACTCTGGCACTAAAGTCACAGAGGAGGAATAGTTGTTTTTGTTTGAGGCATCCTTTGATCTGTTCGTCCAGCTGCCCATAGAACTGATCCTTTGTGTCTTCTGAAGACATGAGGGTGGGGACATAGACACTGATGATGTTGACAGGATCTGCAGCAGTGGTGAAGCGGATGTACAAGAGACACTCAGAGCCCCCTGATTGAGGTTCAACCAAAGCCAGGAGATGTTTTTGATGGCGAAGCCCACTCCGTGCTGGCGGGCTCCTCAGGTTCGTGACCCTTCCAGAAGAAGGTGTAGTTTTCCTCTCTGAGGAAGCCACTACAGGTGAGCCTAGTTTCCTGGAGGGCAGCTATACTGATATTTAGTCTGGTGAGTTCTCTATTGATGATAGCCATCTTTCTGGTGTCATCCACTTCCCTGAGGTCACTGGAGATGCCTGTACACATGGTGCACACATTTCAGCTTGCGAATCGAAGAGCTGGAGTCTTCTTTAATGGTTTCTTGTTTCTTTTGTCTGGTGTGGAATTTCTGTCTGCTTGTCATGCTGAGCAACACACTGAGCTCCAGACACCCACTGGAGCAGGCAGATGATGATGGGTCAACACCTTATTGACTGGGGGGCTGCCCAGCTTGAGGCGGGTGGTAGTCGGCCAGTGGGACACAATAATCCCTCCTACTGTCAAAGCTGACCCATGGCACCCTTCCCTACACCAATCAGGTGGGACTTATAACCTGTAAACTGTCAGCTTCCATGTTGTTTCCTCACTCAGTAGTGAGACTGGAGTGACCTCTCCAGGGCGCAAGCCTGGGAGTGGAGTATGGAGATCCTGGGCTGCCCAGATGTCAGGATCTCCCTCTTGTCCTTGCTGGTGGGGTCCAAAGGAATGCTGAGCAGAACATTTGGCACCGGTTTGGATGCAGGAGCTGCTGGAAGGAAGTCTCAGTCGACACCCAGCCGCCTTGGGGGCTCCACTCTGGATTTTCTGTCTGGGTTTACTCCCATAGCCTTTTCTTCTCCCGAAGATATCCACAAGGCAGTGGAGCCATCATCCAATGGATAGGACTTGGTGGGTTTTGAATCAAGAGTTTTCTTCTCCTAGACAAAAAGGCTAACGAGCTTCATCTGCCCGGGTTTGGAATCAGAGTTTCCCTTCTCTTAGACTGGTTGCCTGCCAAGGTTAATGAGCCCAGTCTACCCACCCAGTTATACCACCATGTGCACTCTACACAAAAGTACAATATGCCAAGTGTATATTACACCCAAGTACAATATGCCATACGTATACTACAACCAAGTACAATATGTCATGTGTACACTACACACAAGTACCATATGCCATGTTTACTATACATCCAAGTACAATATGCCAAGTGTATATTACATACAAGTACAAAATGCCATGTATACACATACAAGTACAAAATGCCATGTATACACATACAAGTACAAAATGCCATGTATACACTACATCCACTTATTATTTATTGCTTACTGTTAGAAAATATATGTGTGTGTGTGAGTGTGTGTGTGATTTGGATTTTTAACGTCGCTTTAACAAATTTTCAGTCATATCGCTATGATGTCTGCAGTGTAACACTTTAGTGATGTCTAGCATGGGGGCATCACACCGCAGACATGTATCATGATGTCCCACCCAGTAACATTATCCTGACACTGGGCCGATCAGTCCTAACACTAACTTCTTAATGCTGAGCGCCAAGCGAGGCAGCTGTTAGTACCATTTTTTAAAGTCTTTGGTATGACTCAGCTGGCGTTCGAACCCACGACCAACCGCATCCAAGGCAGACTTTCTAACCACTCGGCCACTGAAGCGGACACAAAATAATATGTACAGTAAATGTTGGTATTAGAGATGCAATATAATTGCATAAATTTAAGACTGACAATTTCAAATAGACATCAAATAAGCGTATTAGAGACAAGCTGTAATCAGTTCCTTGTTAATACTAACTGTCCAAGGTGAAGGCTTGGCCATCTTTGTTACTAAAGTAGAATCCAACTGCATCATTACAAAATAATTGTTACAAAACAAATATGTATATATTTAAACACTTAGAAAAATATGTTAATTTCACACAAAAGAGGCTTGGTTGCCAACGTCAGTAGAAATAACTGCATGCCTAAATTTCTACATGTATATTATTTCAAAAACAACAACAATGGACTACAACATTAAAATATGAAATTATTAAAGACTTCTTAAATTCCTTTAATTCATTTCAGCAATGGAGAATGACAACTTTAAAGCACTGAGGCTCTAAAACAAATTTATTTAGTGATACAAAAACATCACACTATATCCAATCATGACTGAATGAGAAGATAATCAAAGAGTAAAGAACATTATCAATCAAAGACTAAAGAACATGATTGTCTGAAGGTGTCAAGTTCTTTATACATTTCCTTCACTTTTTCACCTTTTCTATGAATTCTGGTGCATTACTTTGCACCAACTGATCACAGTTATACTTATTCAAGGCAATAACTTGAACTTCAGCAAATCTGCAAAGCATTATAATTGCATTTGAAAGTAATTGCTGGACATTTTTCATGCCAGTGCCCTTTCTGCCACTGGCCTAATCACACCTGTTTGCTTTTTCATCCTATGCAGCAAGCTGAATTCAATCAACATTTTATTTTCTAATAATATTTCTAATGAATTTACTAAACTCTTCACTGGTCAGCAGCTGTCCAGGAAATATAAAAGAAAACATCTTGAATTAATGATTTTTTTAGGGATCAGAGAAGGATGCAAAAAACAGCTGATTGCTCAATCAGTGTAATGATTATCTTGAAATATCTTTAACAGCATCTGGCCCCACAACTACAGTTTCTTAACTCAAAATAAAGCTGAATTATTTTAACAGTTCTGAATTTTGAAAAGCTGTCTTGGTTCTACTTGAATCCTAAAACTCAATGAAATAGATGCAGCTGGAAGTATTACATTTTATTTCATCCGTTTTGAGTTCAAATTGGAGTTACATCGACAAGTTTCAGTACTAATGGCCAGGAATTATTCCTGCCTATTTGGTTTATTAGAAAAACCTGCACAGAGAACTGACATGAATCTTCTACATAGAGAAATTACCCTGGTTTTTCAATTAACATGTCGTTAGGAATTTTAAGCATGTAAAGTTTTACTAAACATTTTTTGTCTGAAAATCAGTTGTTTAAAATAATACAGAAAGCAGACATTATAAATGCAGCGTAAGTAAAATGCTTCCATCAATAATAATAATAATAACCAAAAACTCCAAATCACTATGATCCTGAGTTTATGGAGTTTTATTTCCTGTTCTGTATTTACTTATGGTATATTTGTATATACATGTACTTCCAAGGCATCAATGGATTTTTTGTGGTGTTGCAGACTTTTTGCTCTGACTACTATATGCTGGACTGTACCATAAGGCAAGTAGCAAACTAAAATGGCACACATGCAATGCAGAACTGCTGAACACTGTCGAGGGATACGTATTCCAGGATAACTCCATAATTCCTAAAATCAAAATCCTGAAATGAGATAATAACAGCTCATTTGAGAAAATAGTATACCTTTACAAAACAATTTCATTTTATGCATTTAGTTAAAACATGTCTCTATACTGATCCTAAATAAGGATATAGTATGGCACATACGTTCAACATAAACTATAATATCAAGACAAGATCTGGATATTTTACACACATCTAAAATGATAATGCTGCTGGACTGAAAGTGCACTCACACAAATAAAACCCTATGATCAAATACACTCCTGGTCACTAATGATGCATGCTAAAATGTAATGATGATCAAGACTCTGAAAAAAACCAGGACTAAATTCATTAATTCATATCAATAGCACAGATACCCAATATATATATATATATATATATATATATATATATATATATATATATATATATATATATATATATATATATATATATATATATATATATATATATATATATATATAATGAAAAAGGGCTGCAATGTCCTCTTTCACATGTAAATTGAACCTCATATGCTATTTCAAAGGCATATAAAAAATAAGTTTTTAGTGAAGTTAAGCAGATCTAATGAAATAAATCAACCATGATAAGGGAGTAAAAATAGTGTAGACATAACACCTGTATATTAGTCTCCCAATGATAATGTCAGAATCTTCAAAGACTAGTGATCCCAGCCTATACAGTTTTATCTGCATAATATATCTGCAGATATCAGTCTGAGCAGACTTCAGTTACATTATTTTTGTATGGTTTACTCAGTTACTTCCACATCACCACAACTGTTAATTTTCCTCATATGCTTAACTCAGTTGTTTCACCATCATCAAATTGTTACACTCTCTCCATAAAGTTCACTCACTTACTTGCTTCACCATCACCCAACTGTTATAATATCCCCATATAGTTCACACAATTAATTGCTTTCGCATCAACCAACTGTTACACGGTCCCCATACAGTTTACTTATAGTTAATTGTTTTTATGTCCCTCAAGTGTTTCAAAATAAGGCAGTATTAAGAACCTCTATCCACCTGAAGTCATCTACAGTGCAGACATAAAACTAAGAAATAGTTTGCAGACTCTATAACAGTGTCTAATAAGATTCTAAATGTACCTAAGAATTTAACTATTTCCACAGTCAAGTCTGGTATTCATTAAACCTAGAGTTAATATCTAACCTTTAAACATATGAACCATATTATGGTAACTCTAAACCAAATGATGCCATAACCATGCAAGAATTTCTGCTGAATGCAGTTTTGCCTGCTCAAATATGGCATGATCAACAGACCTTGCAAAAACAAGTAGGTTGCTGTAACCTAATTTCCTCCAAGTGAGCAACACCTCTGAAGATGAATAACTTTACATACAACTTTACATACACGTATTTGAGAAACTGAGCTAAACGAAAAAAAATATACAGACTAGAGTGACAAGTAGGTCATTTGGGTATTTTTGGCCCATGATGTGTTCTACCTTCCAATATGAACATCAAGTTTTATAACAACAAAAGACCATGTCAGCATACAACTATATCAGTGAAAATGAGATAATACAAAAACCCTATGGAATCACCAATGCATGAAATATATCAAACTGTGACCAACTTTTGCCCATGGTTGAGTAGTATCCTCCAAGATATGTGTGATTTGGATTTTTAACGTAGCTTTAACAATTGTTCAGTCATATTGTTACGATGTCTGCAGTGTAACAGCTTATAGTGATGTCTAGCACTGGGGCACCATGCTGCAGACATGTAGCATGATGTCCCACCCAGTCACATTATCCTGACACCATGCCAACCAGTCCTAACACTAACCTCTTAATGCTGAGCACCAAGCGAAGCAGCTGTTAGTACCATTTTTGTAAGTCTTTGGTATGACTCAGCTGGGGATCGAACCCACAACTTCCTCCAAGATGAATGCACCCATCAAATATCATGACTGTACATACAAGAGTGTCAAAGAATGAGCAAAATGGAACATGGAAAGCTCTACGTTTGCCAAGGGTGAGTAGTACTCCACAAAATGGCCTGGCTTCATGACTGTATGTAGAACAGTGCCAGAGAAAATAATGAGCTAAATGCAAGATGTTTTTTATATTTACATTCCCATCATACTTCAGTGATAGTAAGAGACACCAAGCAACATTTCCCAATTTGAGATTCTGAGTAGAGTTACATTTTTAGTACTCCAATGTTTTCATAAATATGAAGCTAAATCATCTGCAGCTGCAGTTTTGCTTAAGTCAAGGGAATAAAATGCAGGAAATTGGTGACTTTAAATTACAAGTAGCTCAAACTTTGTACCATCTGATATGCCAGCACAATAGATTTCTACTAAAACTCTAGCAGGAAATAATTAAATCTTGGTAAAGATGATCTACTAAACAAAGAAAAAGGAATGAAGCATGCAGTGAATTGTTTATAACTAATTTACAGGAAAGTGGATGACAAAATATGGAAATTAAGAAAGATGCTTCCCCTCATATGGATGCTGCCCTGAAAGAATTTTATGCTGGTGAGCAGAAAACTGATAGGACATTCTTAAAATAACTGCATTGCAAACTATTAAATATGTGGCATAGCATGCAATTTACTCCCATAAGATTGGGGAAGATATTAAGATTTCTTCACTTACAATAAGTCACAATTTGCCTTGGGTAAACAACTCGTATCTCTCCTAAAAAGGGCAGTAAGTGAAAAATACCCATATTGGAAGATTAGTAGTCTAAGGCTATTTTGGCTAATGGGCTATCACTAATGGGAACAATGACTTACGGAGCAATAAGCATGGCTCTAAACTATTTGCAGTTGAGCAACCAAATACCACAGATACCTTCAAAGCAATTAGCATGCACGACATTGACTTACCGTAACAGATTATTGAGAGATGTTGACCATAGCAGATAGTGCAAAGTATGGAAATACCAGACATAAAACTGGTAGTGAAGGGACCGACTAAAACACATCCCGATTAAGTTTGCTGTGAAGAGTGGAAGAATTATCTGTACAAACAGTTAAGGTTCAATCAGCAGAACTATCATAATATCGATTTAATTTACATTTAAAAAGTACATACTCCATGCAAACTAAAATGATCCAGTCCAAACATTAACAAAACCAAGACAAATGCAAAAACTTACTATAAACACATGAAAATCTGGTCAGGTCATCTATTATGTATATAAATATGCAAACTAAATTTCATATCTTTACTTCTCGTGGGTTTTGCTTTTTTGTGCCAGTGAAGGTCAGTCAGAAATTCAAATTTGTGAAAACAACTTAACAATTACTGAAACTGCCAGAAAATCAAAAGAAATCATCTGCATTGAATACAAAATATATCAACTAATTTCATTGTCTCTCACAAGTGGATTTTGCTTTATTGTGCTTGTCCAAAACAAAATTAATAATTCATTGTAGTGGTCTGAAAATATAACCAGATTAACAACATTTCACTTGTCTATGTGTCTTATGTTGAGTGGGTTTTCTTGTAAACAGGATCACAAGCTTCTGGAGACAAAAGAATAAAAAACTCCCTGTATCAAGGTAAAATGACAAACACTAAAGAATAGAATGTCACAGTGACAAGTTTTGTGCAAGTTATCTACTCCATGAATACAAGGCAAGCATGTGTCTTCAGAATATATAATTTACATGAGGAAATTATTACGAATGGTGAAATCGGTATGATTTTGAAATATTGTATATTCTGATTTGGGTCAATTTTTAGCCCTTAGGACTCCTACAAAAACCTGTGTGTACATATTAGGAATCAATGTACAAAGAGAAGATAAGAATAAAATAGGGTATTGGACATAACTTGTACATGATAAATATATACGATTTCAACTGTTCCAATCCCGAACTGCAGTGTTAACAGCTGACTGTAATCAACGACATGTTTTCCTTAATTAAGGGATTTATGTATCTCCAAACAAGCATGTTTTAATATATACTGATGAGCAGAGATTTTAAACTGTCTACACGATGGATAGTTAAATGTCAAAAAATAATACCCCAGAGAGGTTACTCTATTTTCTAATGTTGATTTTGCTGGAAATTTCCAAACATAGCCAAAAACATGTTTTCTTAAGTACAGAAATGGCAATTATGGTTATCTACTGCTACCAGCTGGAAATAAGAATGGTTTGCACCATCTTCACACAAACATTTTCGGACTTTTAGAGGACACACATTACTGATTTTATATACAAGGAATAACAAATATATAACATGAAAAAAGATTCAAATTCATCAATAAAAGGATATGACTTGGACTTAGCTGTCTCTTCACATTTATGCTCCTAAGATCAAACTCTGGTAAAAATCTGAAATAAGAAAAATTACTGTATATACACATTTATGTGTTTTTTACTGAAACTTTTATTCATGTACAGTATGGCCTGTCTCATAAGCAGGAGATACCAGATGAATTGATCAATCCAGGGGTAATTCTGGAAACTCTAATTGTTTACAGTACATAAAACTACTGTCAATGCAAATATTTTTATCTTTTCATGCTAGTCCCATTCAGAAATGCATATATGGTATGCACTGTATTGATCTGTTTCGTTGCAGTATTTCTTACAAAATACTAGTATCTACCCATTGGATTGTAATAGAATCAAAATATCACCAGTAAGTTAAATACTATACCATGTAAAGTGAAGTGTCCATTCCATCAATGTTGTTTACAGTGGGTGTTTAATAGCACGTATATTGTATCCATTTTTTTGGCAAGCCTGAACAACCTGAATTTCTATTAATATTTGTGTTTTACTTTATTAACAGTATGTCTCATGCAATAAAAGTTCTAATTTGTATTTTCCTTTTCCATAAGTTAGATATAATTTGCAAGTGATATTTCCCTAGTTTTTTGTCAATGCATGTGACCCTGGTAAGTCCTCAGCTTGTAAAGGCAGCTCTCACTTTGTTTTAAAGTTCACAATCCTTTTGAGCTGTGAACTGAATACTTGTTGAGTGTCAAATATAGAGTTTACAACTTCCTATGCATGTTGGACAAAGGCTAACCCATTACCTCACGTAAGCTCCTTTGGATACCTCTACCTCATTCCCATGGAAGCACTATTGTATGCCTCTACCTGATTCACATGTAAGTGTGTTTGGATGCCTTTGCAATATCTGCATGGAAGCATGTTTGGATGTGTACTGTAAACATCAGCCATTCTGAGCTGTTTTCAAAGTGTCATCATATGGGAAATCCCCCCCATTAGATACTACAGATGGTGAAGTAAATGAACCATTGTCACATTACATGCTTGCTATTTAAGATCTGGTCATGATCTGCTATTTAAACAAACTGGATCAGATTCACCTCTCTCCAAAATGGAGAGCTTGGATTTCATTCAAAACTTTCTTGAGTTTGGATAATGAGAATTAGGACTACTAAAGCTTAAATGGTCAGATATAGGACAAATTTTAATTTGTCCATTTACCTGATATATATTCCACTCAATAATCTAATTATATTTTACAATGGTTTCATTTTTTATCTCTCCTAACTATCCAGTCTGACTTGTTTATTTATCCAAAGTGTAACTCTGACTCACTGTCAACAAGTCACCCCTTCAGATGGATCGGACTTGCAAATACACCCCAACTTATAGGATGGTCCAAGAGAAATTGGCATTTTCCAGCCATACAAAGGGGGAGGTAGGTCAACTTAAAGTTGAGTTGACTTACAATCAAGTATATGATGTTTCATTCACATTTACATTCTCAAAAACAAACAAAATATTTGCAGCCAAGCAGCAGTATGTCATCTGTTATTGTTGTTGATGTGGGGTTCACTGCCATTTTTCAGCACATGATAGGCAATTCATGGCGACCAGTATTAATGGTGAAGGAAGAACCTGGGAAAAACCCCAGATAGAACCAACGACCCATGAGAAGCTACTGGCAAACTTTATAACATACCCACATTGGCCAAATCTGAGACTCAAACCCAAGCAGACAGAGGTGAGATGGCAGTGATCCGTAATGGAGAGCACTTTAGACCACTCGGCCACTCGGGGCCCTGCATTTCATCTGGGTTACTACACACAATATATGAATCAAAAGAAAAAAATTCACAGCAAAGACAAAATACAATAAACCTATCATTTCTTTGAAATGTTTGTGTATCAAGGATTTAACAATAAATGCATTCACATAAATGTTACGACACAAAACATTGTCACAACTTAAGACTATCAATATTTAAAAAATGAAACTGTTTCTCTGCATAACTAGAATAAATTTGAGATTAACTCTGATATAAATCATTTATTTGCTGTAATTCAAGTTCAACAGCAAACTGCACAAGTCCAGATCTGCCACTGCATAATGTGCTGCCAGATCTTGTCAATGCTTTTTTGTTAGGATTAATCAATACAACAAACTGTATATACCCGGTTCTGCCAATACATTATGCAACAACAAATCTGCATCCACGTTGTTTGCAGTTAGACTCGACTTGTAAGCATGTACATATGGTACCCCATCTAATATACAATGGAAAATATAACCTATTAGATATTTATTGGGGTCCAATATAATAGGTTTTAAAATTAAATGCTTCTTGGAATAATTTATAAAAAAAGATGTTATATATTTCCTATTCCTTCAGTTTTGGCTAGGGCAAGTTTTGCTAATAACTTAGTACAATTATAGTAATGTTGAAGCAAAAGCAAAGCAAGCACCAATGTCTGTTTCATGCTCTTGGTCATTTTTCACAGTCTTCTGTGTAGCAATAATGCCAAGACTGCTGTCAAATACATCAACTCATACAAGCTTAAACAAAAAGAATATTCGACCACGATATTAATTAGACTGCTGTCAATTACACCCAATCAGATTTATCATAAACCGTCATATAATGGTGCATCTAATGATGCAATTTAATGGCTAAATGCAACTGTGACCTCAGGGATTTATTTTAAAGAAATTAAAATATTCTGTAATGCTTGATACTCAAAACCAATCTTAATTTAAACCAAAAAAATCCATGTTAACAACTCATGTGGTATGAATAGAATTATTTAGGACGACTGGAAACTAGGTTGATACTAATTATTTTGGAAAAGAATTTGACAAATCAGAAATTAAATATTCTGGAGTTATTTGCTCCAATTGAGAACTCTGCATGATTTTACATGGGATCTAAGGTCTCTTTGCATTAGGATTGGAGCCTAATATTAGTCCCTGAGAACTCCTAAAATATTCCTGGTTTGTGACACTTTATCAGATATAACTGTACTAGCATGACTTACAGAAATGTTTTTTTTTTTACCTTTTCCATTTACAAAATATAAAAAGAAGCAGGACAAGCACATGGCAAGCAAGTAAGGAAACTTGAAAATATCTGTTAAGAAATAATTCTTCTGGTAACAGTCTCCAGTTAACTGTCCACTTGTAGAAAAATTGTCGTCCGAAGTTAAATGACTGCACTATATAGCCAACTGGATTCTCAAGCAAAAACGGGAGACCCAAGATAACCTGCAGAAAAAATAGTAAAAATTCTGGAAAATGTACTGTTTCCCTTCAAATGAAAGTATACTAAAATACAACAAGAAAAATAAAAATTTTGACAAATTTGATAATCTCAGCATTGTGCAATTTTCATCATATGTTTAAAGTTTTAGGGATGAGTGATGCAATATAAAAAGAACAAAGTTATTATGTGATATAAACTGTAAGATGCAGACATACACAGTGCCATTTGAAGGATGGAATGAACCTACTCATATCTTTCGACATGCCAGCAGAGTAACCAAGGGCTGTTGTATTTTAACATGCATGGTATCCAGGGTAAACAGTCTTTTATCAACTTTTATCTTTAACTTTTCATATTTTAAGTCTTTTTAACATATTATTGATTTATTATATAATTCATCTGCAACATATGAAACACAATAAAATGATGATTCTTCCATTATTTGAATCTGATTATCTTTTACATTTGTTGTTGTTGTTGTAGGGTTTAATGCCATTTTTCAGCACAAGATAGGCTATGCATGGCAGCCAGTATTAATGGGAGGAAGAACCCGGTAAATCCCAGAAAGAACCACTGACCCACTAGAAGCTACTGGCGAGCCTTTTACATTTGTATTAATATATTTAAAGCAGTCCATCTGTTCCTGTTGTAATTACAAATCTTGATCTGCTGAATAAACTCACTTATAAGTTCATTTTTTTAACTGAAAATTTGATTTATGTTAATGAGTGTCAGCTAATAAGTGCAACACACAAACGTTTTATAAATCAAAAGGTATTATTGTAAATTCTTGATGTTTGTAGAATGCGCAAAACACTGAGTTCAAACATTTTTATGTTTTCATGCCACTATTCCCATGCATATATGAGACGCAATGTCTTTTATCCTTTTTATCAAGGTATTTATTATAGGATTAAATGATCATGGTTGGGTATTTACTGATGTGTAAAATTGACCTAATCACTCACAAAATAAATAAAGTTCAAAGGATTTTATGTTAACACAGACAGTGATTAGGTACCAATTTACACAATGATAAATGCCCAAATATGATCATATAATCCACTAAAATTAAAATTTACCCTTTAATTTAATTTTGTTAATGAAATGTGATTATGTGATGATAGAAGTGAAGTTTGGGAAGCTTGATGTTTTCTTTCATTTGTCTCTTCACTGCAACAAAATACATAGCCCCATCTTTGCTAGCCATGAGTGAATTCTTTATATAGTAATATTGGGTCGAAGTCTGTGTGGGTCATGCTAATGATCTAAAATAAAATATATATTAAAAAAATTTGATGATGATGTTTAATTCAGATATTCCTTTTTTTACATAACACTTGCATAAGGCACATGTTATAGCATTTGTTGTTCTTGCTTTCTACTCATTTCAATCTTACAAAAACAAAATTGGGGGCCCTGAGGGGCCAAGTGGTCTAAAGCGCTCTCGGTTATGGATCACTGCCATCTCACCTCTCTGTGTGGGTTCGAGTCTAGGAGTCGGCCAATGTGGGTATGTGAGAAAGCTTGCCAGTAGCTTCTCGTGGGTCGGTGGGTCTTCCCGGGGTTTTCCAGGGTTCTTCCTCCACCATTAATACTGGCCACCATGAATAGCCTATTGTGTGCTGAAAAATGGGGTTAAACCCAACAACAACAACAACAAAAACAAAATTGTATCCATTTTTAGTGTTATCCCTTGCTTGTCATATGACCCTGACCTTTAATAACAGCTGGTGGAACATATTTTTGAGACAAATTGAAATACATTGTTAAGACTGGCTTGTAATGCCTCCAATGTGCTTTCTTTGGCACAAGGGGTGAGAGTTGCAGTGCATGAATGAATGCGCAATTACATTGTTTTAACTTTTAACAGGCAATTTTAATGGGGGGGTGCTGCAGATTTTGATCAGAAATCATGGAGGTGGGTGAGGCTTGTTGTTATTAGTATTGTATAAGGTTGGTATATAACTCCAAACAACCTGTATTTGTATTGTATTTTTTGTTAAGGTGTATAAACACTCTTTGTGCTTAATGCAATCACAGTTTTGATTTGATTTGAATTTGCCTTTTTCATAAGCCACATCTAATTTCCAAGTCATATTTTTAAGTAATCAGCCTTTTGAATCATTAACCCCTTAGCTTGTAAAAGCAGCACCCACTTTGTTTTCCCAGTTGACAAATCCTATGAAAAGACTGTTATACATGTTCAGTGCAATTTTAAAGTCCTATATTCAGTTAAATGAGGGTGCTTAATCCAAGCAATTTAACAACCCCCAGTCCATGCCTGAATTTAATCCCTTAGCTTGTAAAGGCAGCACCCACTGTCTGCTCAAATGATAATCCTCTGATTGAGCTGCAAACAACTCTGACACTTTCCTCACTGGCAAATGAAGTACTATATTTAGTTAACTGGGGATGCTTATTTGAACTCTGTGATCATGCCACAAAACTGACACATCTTCAGCTGGTGCAATCCTATCCCAGACTTTATGATAGACTGGTCACTTACAAAGAACGAGCTCAGTCTCCACAAATATAATAGCCCCATTTTCTGAAATGTCTGTATTCTGTTATTTACTGGGAAGTTTTGTTTGTCTTCATTTTTTACTTTGTTGTAATATCTGTTTATTTATCATATCAAATATTATCTTGCCTTTTATATTATTTGTAACTGGCAAGTTTGCCTTGGGTTTTTTCCTAAATTAAACTATGACTCCTCAACAAGTCACCCCCTACAGAAGGATCTTACTGGCAGAGTTAAGCCTAACTTATGAGAGGAGAGTCAAAGAGAAATAAGTTTATTGCAACCCTAAAACAGGAGGGCCCCTACTTAGACTTAAATTACCTCTTTATTGAGTTCATATGTTAAAATCTAATTTAACGCCCAATCAGTGCCCAACCCCTAAAGTGCACTGTAAAAAGTAACAGCCGCACTAGCAGGTTATTTGGATGAAATAGCTGCCCTTGTCTGTGATAATGCACTTTAACAGAACTTGAAAGGAAACTTAACATCACCTTACTATAGATTGGGTAATATTCTTCCCTATTTCCCAATAAACCCAATTACTTTCTACCAAAACATTGAATCTTGCAGCTTTTGGTGTATAGCCATTACAACAGAAAAATGCTTTAAAATCCAATTTTGATTCAATTTAGTAGCTTCTGACATTATCAAATAAGTGTCTAGTTATGCATTTACTGCTAGCCACTGAAATGAAAAACTGACAGAAGTGAGTGAAATCCCAACTTTTCAATCTCAAAACCAATACTGTATCATTAAAAAATGTATGAGACAAAGACCCATTAATAGCTTAATAATACATTCATACAATATTTCATCTGAAAATGTAAGTTAAAAAGATTTGCCCATGAAGAGTATACATCACCTTTTTTCTGGAACAGTTGCCCATGTTCAAGGTCACCAACTTTTAATGAAGTTATGCAGCAGTTTTTTAAATTATTTCATGAAGTATAATGAGTATTTTGTTTTGTAATACCATTTGACGTGCTGATTTTATTTAACCTCTAGATCACTACTCCCTATCGTCCAACAACTTTACTCTAATGAGACTAGTGCAAGTCCAGAATGACACCTGAACACGACTGCACTGAATGGTATTCAACCGTGTCTTGCCTTCTGTGATTAAATTCAGGTTCATATGCAAATTATTTGAGTTCGATCTGCAGAAAACGCAAAAATCTATTTTAAAAAGAAAAGGTATAAAGAAAGTTATTTTGCAGTAAGTAAAGGATAAAATTTTAATGTGAACAGTCTTCATGTAAAATACTGATATTTTCTCTTTGTACAGGATATATGTGAACAGCCAACCTGAACTACTGCATGCTGGGAAAATGTGCTGTTATGTAAAGGATATACCAGTATATGAAAAGCCTACCTGGACTATTGCACATAGTAAAATATTTTTGAAGGTCTGTAGAACACCTTCAGACACCAGATTGAGGATAAAGACTGCTGGAGAAAACAGCAGGAGATTCATCTTCACAGAAACACCGAAACTGAAAAGTAGCAAGACCAAAATTAGAAGACGTGTTTCCTGAAAATCCATACCTATAACATGCATACATCAATGTCAGTCTAACTTGACTTTAAAAAAAGTATAATGAGACAGTCTACCTCTTTCAGACTCGAGTAATAGACAGGCAATTAAAAATGTGCAATTTGTAAACCTAACACTACACAGCTCAAAATGTGATCATTACAGTATAACACCAATGATACATTATGACATCATTGACACATTATGACATCACTGATACATTATGACATCAACATTACAATGTTTACACTATATGTTTATCTAAGTATATCAAAACACTTTGAACTTGGAGAAATCGGATTCCAAATGACATGGTTGTGACTTCTGTCTTTTATTCAATAACAGAGAAGAAAAATGCCTATACTGTTTTAATAATTGCAATAACAATCATGTGAAAGAAAATGATCTAGTCTGTGTAAAGTATCCAAGACATAGGAAATCTTGAGTAATTTATGAGATGCAAGAAATTTGCCGTTCGATCATTATGCTGCAGAAATCACTGGTGGTTGCAAAAATTGTGTCATATTGAAAATAAATTCATTTTTGAACATACACTTTTCTTAGTGTACTGGATAAAAGGAGTCAATGCTCTTCAACCCAAGTAAATTCAATGAATCTTTAAATACTTATTCAATTATTATTTTATGGGCAAATAGAGAAGGGTTGCTTTTCACCATTTTTTTTCTCTGTGTAATGACCCTGACTTTGGGGCCGATTATCGACTAAGAGTAAAACAAGAAAAAGCACACTAACATAAATTTTCAAGTGATTTTTGATGCTTTGATTCTTAGGAATGTACAAATATCATTAAAACTGTGAAATTCGACAGAAGTTCATCATAAACTGACATTTTTAATAAATCAAACTGAAGAATAGAACATGAGATTTCAAACAAACAGGCTGACAATAAATGAAGACTAGGTTCCCATTTCCCTCCCACCCACACCCAGGGGTTTTAATGAGACATTCAGTATGACTAATTCCAATGTAATTATCTAGTCTTCTAATTCAATCAACATATATACATGCCACATTTACTATCCAGCTAAAACACATCTTATGTATTTGACATACAGACATATAAGCCACATTTATTGTCCACATGTGTCATTTGGAGAGTCTGAATTGAAAGCATTATTATCAGATTATAGTTTTGAAAGTAACAAGATTTTACTAATGAAAATGAATCCCCATGCCAATAAAACACATCTGAAGTACCTGACATTATAAAGACTTGCACAAAGGATTGATCTCAAGGAAACGAGAGTTAAAAGCCATGAAAAGATACATGCCACGACTACTAATTCAGACTGGTTTGAACAGAGTTTTAGCCCATTATACATGGTTCAGGTTGAAACTCTATGTTAACAATTACGCCAGCAAATGGAGGAAGGAAATAGATATAGATATATGCTACTCATTAAGATGCATCAACAAAGCTTTATACCAATGTCACTCAAGCATGAATATTAGGTCACAGTAACCAAGTTTTGGTACACATGAGTTATTCTTGTTGAGATTTGTCCAAATACCAATTTTCATAAGTGCCACTACAACAGGTTCCAAGGTACTTAGAGTGCAACAAATAGCTGAAAATAAACAAGTCATTAAAACATGAGAATTAGGTGTGTTTCTCTCCTTGATATGCATCTATGTGCCAATTTTGCTTAGTGTATGTAAAATAGAACTTAAGATATTGAAGATACAACAAAGAATTAGCTCAGAATACTTAAATCAGTTAAAAACTTGGTCACAGTGATCTTATTTTTGTACAGCTGGGTTACACAATTTAAGACACATCCATGTACCACCTTTCAAAATACTAAGAATGCAATGAATGTATAAATGAAAATATAACGGACATTCAAGTGCAGAAATTGGGTCACAGCAACCAAGCTTATGTATTGTCAAGTTACTCATCCCAAGGTGTATCAACATATCAACGTTCAGCAGTGTAAGTGAAATGGGGCATAATGAATAGCTAACAAGACAAAAGTCACTTTGCAGGAAATAAAGTCACAGTGACCTAATTTTGGTATGGTTAAGTTACTTTCCTGAGCTTTGTGCACATAATGATTTTGATTACTAGTGTTTGTAAATGGTCCAAGATATGAAAAAAAGGAACTAAATTCAAACAATACTGTCATTATAGGGCAAACCAAACTATCAAAATTTATTTTCTAACATATTATGGTTCATTAAAAAATGCTGTTAAGCAGAGCTGTCTTCCACCTATACAACAGTGTCTTCCATCCAAGATAAGTTGATCTATATAATTAGTGTTTGTGTCTGTGTGTGTGTGTGTGTGACTTAGATTTTTAACGTAGCTTTAACAATTTTTCAGTCATATTTCTACAATGTCTGCAGTATGGCAGTTTATAGTGTTGTCTAGCACTGGGACATCATGCTGCACACATACAGCATGATGTCCCACTCAGTCACATTATCCTGACACCAGGCCAAACAATCCTAACACATACGTCTTAATGCTGAGTGCCAAGCGAGGCAGCTGTTAGTACCATTTCTTTAAGTCTTTGGTATGACTTGGCCAGGGATCAAACCCGTGATATATAATTAGTAGCATGCCTCTGCATTGGACAAGACCTCATATATGGTCATTTGGTCCACTCTGCAAAGGACAAGGCCTTATGTATGGGGGCTTTCTTTCTGCCCACACTGCTTTGGTCCAGGCTTTATGTATGGTTATTTGGCCCATTAAATGCAACAGTTGAAAGAAACATTATAACACTCAAGTCTATGCTGATATAAAAATATACCCATTTCATTATAATTTCCCCTTCAAAGAAAAGTGCTTTTATCCAGTGCCCTTCCCTCTGCAGCTCCTATTTATAGCACTATCTTTAAATACATAAATTTAAACTTTAAGTGTGTCTCTATGATAGAGTTGCCTAAACAATTATATTCTGAAAAACTAGTGCAATCTTAATGGAATAAAATTACCATCAACTTATAATGACTGCATAATACACTCAAATGAGTATGATCACAATGTTTGCAAAATATCACCTCAATAAGCTGAAAGTTGGGAAGGTAGAAATGAACACACAAGTTTGTCATGACTGGGACATAACTAAGAAAAACATAACAGCTGGAATTTGCTATTGTTTTTGAGATAATATAACATCAATGCAAGGGTAATAAATATATATTCATGGCAGGATAATGGAGAGAGAGAATAAACTGCTTCTATTGCTGTAGCACCTGCAGCCACAAGAGTACAATATTTATCTCTGTACAATGTAACCATTCATGGCCTAGTGGTCTAGAGCATTAGGAAGCAATCTGTTTGTGTAAATATATCTGCCTCTCCCAAATTCCTCCCCTATCGGATGATAGTAATTAATCTATAGTCCAAAAACAAGTCCACATGGCTCTTCTGAAAATACTTTGCATACAATGACTGGTGAACATACCATGATGACCTAAGCTTCAAGAAAATCTACTAAAATCTGCAAAAGTAGTTACAGTCACAAAATACTGTTGTTGTTATTTTAGGTATAATGCAATTTTTTTAGCACAAGATAGGATATACATGTCAACCAGTATAATTGGTGGAGAAGAACCCAGGAAAACCCCAGGTAAGAACTACTAACCCATGGGAAGCTAGTGGCAAACTTTCCCATATATCCACATTGACCAGGCAGAAGCTCAAACCCAGGCAGATGGATGTGAGATGGCAGTGATTGGTAAAAGTGAGTGCTTTATACACCGTAGCTACCCGGGGCCCAAAAACTTCTGTCATAAAGTACATACATCTTTAAATCAAATGGGCAATAATTCTTAATCTAGTCAAGATCCTACTCCACTGTCCAATGGATTTTAAAGACAAAAATTTTAGTTTACTTAATATCTGTGTGATTTTGATTAAGTAAGTATGTGCACAAGTGTGGGTGGGTGGGTGGGTGGTGATCATATAGAATAATGCTTAGTCTATCAACCATTTCTGCAAAATTGTATTAAATGCTTCAAAGAAAACAGATATTTGTTTTCTTTTAATCAAATTTAAGCTTCCAGTCATTTTCAAACGGTTTAAATTTGTAAATAACTTATTCTTGATTATAAAATGTCACTTATTTGGGTCATACACACAAATGAACCCCACACACTCTATATACACCTCTTCCTTGATAATTTGTGCACAAATGGGTCCACAAACATAGACTACACTATTAGCGAGGGTGCAAGTTATTGAGGGACCTCCAAAAATTTAAAAAATCCATTTAGGCATTGAGAAAATGGTGGGGGGGGTAGGGAACTGGGTTGTTTAATTACTGTTTTACAATCATGTCAATCATAATTGTTAATAACGTGCTTTTTCTAATGAAGTTCTTCCTTATTCTGTATAAATAACATTTATTTTCAAAATGTCCTACATGTGAAAGATAGTTCCAGTAGGTTACAATAATCATCACATATTTGCAAAAACATCTGTGTATTATGTCACTGCTTTCTGTTTTGTTGATTAGTCTGGTTCCTGGAATGGTATTTAATAGAATAGTGTCACGTCGCTAGTCAAAGGAGCAGTGAACTATACTTACTGTTGATATACACCAAACAAGAATAATTTATTTTAAAAACTAGTGCCATTTATTTCGTCAGACAACTGTCTACGTCAAAACTACATTTTTGTTTTGTTCTAGTAGAACAATATTGATGTTGTGATTTCATCTAAAGTAATAATGAAACTTCTTATCATCCTTAATGATATCTCTAAGTGCTAGTTCAGGAATTCTCTGAAACTTGCTTGCCCACAATGACCTGTATCTGTGAAACCAAGCTCAGGTTTTTTTTAAGTATTCGTTTCGCTTGGTTGCCATGCTATCTTTTGATTACAGTTATAAATGAGTCGGTTAATGTAAGGTAGTTTAATTATGTTACATACACATTAACATTTATAACAGCATTCAATTGATAGAGTGAAGTGAGTTCACCTAACATACAAACGGGGCCACTAGATTGTAAGTATGTAGGATTTGCATGTCTTTTAACTTTGTTTATTCCACCTCCTTTATTTGATTCAAAAGACAAAGTTAATGTGATAATACAAAGGAGGTCAGCTTTTAATTCAGTGCAACAATACAACAAATACTTCAGTTATTAAAACATGGTTGGCACTTAATTAAGTTTTCAGAGAAACGCTTGCGGACATAACAGTTACGGTAAATTGACACATTTTACGTTTAAATACACATTGCATTTATGATAATAACACTTAAGAGGAACTAAAAGATAGAATTAAAACACAAAATTTCACTTAATAAAAATTATTTAATTTGCATTTAAATATTAATGTACTGCCTACACTAGACGTAAGTGACATTCCTTGAATATCTTTAATTACAGTGTACTAAGAATGTTGTCTGGAAAGAAAATGTAACCAACAATATGACTTCTAAGTATAAGCTGATAATTTCAAAATATTGATTAAAATTTCTAGGTTCTATCTACCATTTTACACCATAAAACGAACGATACATCTATGTTTCAGTTACCAATTTTAATTGTGATTTTCTTCAAGAAATAGGGATTAATTTTTGGAGTATTTTATGGTTTAAAGAAATGGGATCCACACCTGACCCCATAATATAAGCAGGTTTGCAAGTTATCAGGGCAGAAGTTATCAAGGGAGTGTTGTACCTCCATAACTATAGAGGCAGTGGTATACACTAAGTTCCAATAAATATTGTAACAACAACAACCAAAACAACATTAAAAAAATATGAACAACCTTTTGTTTTCATATATCTGCTTTACAGAACATAAAAACTGCTGAGATACCCACTTGTACAAGATACAGCCCAAAGACCAATGGTTCCTCAGGAACATGCTTACTGCTAGGTACAAGAAGATCATGGCCACAGGGTCATTAAACATACGCAAGATGTAAATAGAGTGGATTCTGTATGAGGCACAGCACATGAAAATGAACACATATGGGGGAAGCTGAAACAAAAATGTACAATTAACATGTCTCATAAATTAGTATAGTCTAAAATATACAGTTATCATGCACATTAAGCAAGACACATTAAAGTCTATATAGAAAAAGTCAGTCAATGAATGTGGTTAAATCTTAAATCAAAGTGCAATAATTTCCTTACTGTAGCTGCAGTATTTTTCACAGCTCAGTTAATCAATGTAAACAAACATTAAATCTAACTTGCATACATCATTGTTATTCCTATCATCTTACATGTAGTTAGATACTTTATGCACTTTCTATGTTTTCTCTGTCTTTACTAATTCATCACATTAATTGATTTAAGGTAGGGGGTGGAAAAGACACGTACTGGCTATTATATGCGTACATGTGCACTGAAACAATATAAACTGATTTACAGTAACAACTAGTTGTTGCAAATGTAGTTATCATTGAATTTTTCACAAGTGTTTCCAGTGTTCTGTTAACTACTTTTGCATATCGTCAAATAGTCTCAACTTAGAAATCTAAATAGTCCATGAGAATCAACTGGCTGGAAACTATTTATCTGGTTAACTAATAATGCCAACAATTACTGAAAAGAATAATTCATGTAAGTCAAACAGAATATACAGACTTTACCCAGTTCTAAACATACAAAAAAAACCTGACTAATATGCAACTTTACACAATACATATTATTATTATTATTATTGTTATTATTACTGAAACATTATTTTGAACATGTACCTTTTTATCTTTCCTGTATATATCAAACACAACCAGCAAGGTAAGCAGGTAAAGGACGGCAAATAGGTATTGAGCCAATCTAATATTCCTTCCTAAATCTGTCACATAATACAGTGCCAGAAAGATATAAACAAACCCTGCCGGATACCTGTAATGAAAACAGAACTTTAATGTAAAATAAGTTAATAGTATACATTAGTAAGTTACCAGTAATGAAAACAAAACATAAAACGGGTTAACATTATCTCTTGTTGTCATGACGATAAAAGTAATGGCATGCAACAGGTGTCAATAAATGCAGTATATCAGTTCTTCCTGTAGGACTGTCAATAAAGAATTTTAGGATTCATTTTAAAATATACGAGTTAAAGAGATGTCAAATTTTAAACAGTGCTTCAAATTACATGAGAAAAGGTGCCACACTGTTATTTTGATAAAAGGCAGCAGTGCTATATTTCTATGCTTGGAAAATGCCATTTTGATTGCATGATCTACCAAGGTAAAAAGATATTTCCATGCTTGCAAAATGCCATTTTGATTGCATGATCCACCATAGCACAAAGATATTTCCATGCTTGCAAAATGCCATTTTGATTGCATGATCTACCTAGGTAAAAAGATATTTCCATGCTTGCAAAATGCCATTTTGATTGCATGATCCACCATAGTACAAAGATATTTCCATGCTTGCAAAATGCCATTTTGATTGCATGATCTACCTAGGTAAAAAGATATTTCCATGCTTGCAAAATGCCATTTTGATTGCATGATCCACACCATTAATACTGGCCGCCATGTATAGCCTATCGTGCTGAAAAATGGCGTTAAACCCAACAACAACAACAACAACAACAGCATGATCCACCATGCTACAAAGATATTTCCATGCTTGCAAAATGCCATTTTGATTGCATGATCTACCATGGTACAAAGATATTTCCATGCTTGCAAAATGCCATTTTGATTGCATGATCCACCATGCTACAAAGATATTTTTATGCTTGCAAAATGCCATTTTGATTGCATGATCTACCTAGGTAAAAAGATATTTCCATGCTTGCAAAATGCCATTTTGATTGCATGATCTACCATGGTACAAAGATATTTCCATGCTTGCAAAATGCCATTTTGATTGCATGATCCACCATAGTACAATGATATTTCCATGCTTGCAAAATGCCATTTTGATTGCATGATCTACCTAGGTAAAAAGATATTTCCATGCTTGCAAAATGCCATTTTGATTGCATGATCCACCATGCTACAAAGATATTTCCATGCTTGCAAAATGCCATTTTGATTGCATGATCCACCATAGCACAAAGATATTTCCATGCTTGCAAAATGCCATTTTGATTGCATGATCTACCAAGGTAAAAAGATATTTCCATGCTTGCAAAATGCCATTTTGATTGCATGATCCACCATAGTACAAAGATATTTCCATGCTTGCAAAATGCCATTTTGATTGCATGATCTACCAAGGTAAAAAGATTTTGATTGCATGATCCACCATGCTATAAAGATATTCCATGCTTGCAAAATGCCATTTTGATTGCATGATCTACCATGGGACAAAGATATTTCCATGCATGCAAAATGCCATTTTGATTGCATGATCTACCATGGTACAAAGATATTTCCATGCATGCAAAATGCCATTTTGACTGCATGATCCACCATGGTACAAAATAAAGTGAACAAAATCTTTGGAGAATTTTACAAGCACTCTCAATATAAATGTATGCTAGAGAGGTATAAACCAACCAGCCAAAGCTAGGAACTAAAATGCTTAAAAGAAATTCTGAATGGAAAAGCATGGACCAACGAGCTAAATTCAGGGACTAAAACACTCAAACAAAATTCAGAATGATGAGCCATGGACCAAGACACCAAATTTTGGGACTAAACCTTAAATTTGAAGAGTCCAACTCTATCTTCCAGGAGGTAAAAAGGCATATATTATGACACAATTTTGTTTATGTAAATTTAAAGGAAGTGTTATAGCAAACATGATGCAGTGTATACTTTTGATGTATTTCATGTGCATGTATGTACATGACTCTGATATAAGCAATTCTAAACAGTAAATCATCTATGAACACATGTCTGTATTTGTGTATGTGTTTGCGCATTTGTGTGTGACAGGGGAAAATCAGATGAGTGTTTGTGCTGAAAATTAGGAAAAGCAAACTGAAAGATAGCATAGTGCTTAAAAGATGTATTTGTTTTAAAAATGGGGTGGTGTTGGGGTAGCGTTTAAAAAATGAAAACATTTAGTGCTACACTGAAACTCCCACCCTCCAAAATTGAAAAATACTAATAACATTTTATAAACTGAAAAAACAATTCTTAATCTGAATGTGCAAAGTTGATATAAAATGTATTTAATTAGACCGTAACCTTTAAAATATTTAACTATAAAATATATGTGACATGCATCATCCAAGTTACTTTATCCTACATAAGATAAACTGCCACAGATATGTTATGATCGCTTAAAGGCTCCAAAGGTAATAAATTTCACTAAGTGTATGGAGAATTATGTGAATATACAGATATAGAGAAAGTCTTATAATTTAAAATGTAAATACCTAAATAAATTAGTAAAATAGGTATAACCCAAGAAAACTGGCCATCTGTCGACAGAATAACAAATTACTAAAATAGGTATAACAAATGAAAACTGGCCATTGCTCTGCGGAATATCAAATCACTAAACTAGATATAACATTAAAACTGGCCATCTGTCAACTGAATCACAAATTACAAAAATAGGTATAACACATGAAAACTGACCATCTGTCAACATAACAAATTACTAAAATAGGTATAACACATGAAAACTGTACATCTGTCAACAGAATAACAAATGACTAAAATAGGTATAACACATGAAAACTGGCCATCTGTCAACAGAATACCAAATTAATAAAATAGGTATAAACACATGAAAACTGGCCATCTGTCAACAGAATAACAAATTACTAAAACAGATATAACAAATGAAAACTGGCCATTGGTCTGCGGATTATCAAATTACTAAACTAGATATAACACATGAAAACTGGCCATCTGTCAACTGAATCACAAATGACAAAAATAGGTATAACACATGAAAACTGGCCATCTGTCAACAGAATAACAAATTAATAAAATAGTATAAACACATGAAAACTGGCCATCTGTCAACAGAATAACAAATTACTAAACAGATATAACAAATGAAAACTGGCCATTGGTCTGCAGAATATCAAATTACTATACTAGATATAACATGAAAACTGACCATCTGTCAACTGAATCACAAATTACAAAAATAGGTATAACACGTGAAAACTGACCATCTGTCAACATAATAAGAAAATTACTCAAATAGGTATAACACATGAAAACTGGCCATCTGTCTGCAGAAAAACAAATTTGTGCACAGTTTTTTTCAAGTGATAAATAACATGAGACTTGATATTTGAATCAGCATACACTTAACATATTTTGGTGTGTATAATGCACACCATGGAAATGTGCATCCCATTTTAAACTCAGAATGAGGGATAAAAAGCGTATTTCTGCTATATAATATGCATATGGTATAATATATTTTAAAATTTTTATGACTTTTCACGGGTTTTTTGGGTAACAAGTCTGCCATTTTTGATAGTGAATGAAATAAGTGGCAGTATTTTGAAAGTATAGTATATCTGATTATACAGATGGCCTTAAAAAGACTGTTTTAAGGTTTGCCTTGATGAAGAAGTGCATTCTACTGGATCAAAACCCTAAAATTCCTCATTGGTGTCATCATTTTCAAAAAGTCATTATATGTCCTTGTTTGTCATCATTCCTGATGTTGTTGCATACTAGTTGTCATCTTCGTCTTCATACTTGGACTCTGGGTTGTCTTCATATTTAGCATCCTCCTCCCAAAAGACGTTATCCTCTGTGCCATCTGATTCGATATGCAGCACTTTTCAAAGGCATGGATAATGATGCTTGGATCTAGATCGGCCCATGCATTAACTACCCACTGGCAGATCAAATCAGGTCTCTTTCCACATGGTGTAAATGTGTGTTGGTCGCCACTAATTCCATTTCTGTCTAAGTATGATTTTCATGGGCTTCATGATGCTGACATCCATGGGCTGGATTATCAATGTCATAAGTCCAGGATTTATGTACTGAGAGGTCCTGTAGTCTGTCTTTAGCATGTCCATCACATAGTCTGACTTATGGCATTGGAAGGCATCCAGAACTAATAAACCTTATCTGATGCTACTGCTAGACTGTTTTTCCTATACTTTTATCCAATCCTTTATTAACATTTGATCCATCCACCCTATGTCCTGACACCTAACAATGACTCCCTTTGGCCACAGTGCACCCTCTGGAAGTGTCTTCCTCTTGAAAATAATATTGAGAAGAGCATCCACCATCAGCAGTACAGACATGCATCACCATAAAATGATATTTCTCATTGCCATTTGTGGCTATGTGAAGGTGCCAGTGTCTTTCATATGGACAGTATTGTTGGATGGAAAATCAAATGTCATAGGCATCCAGTCCACATTTCCTATCTGGTCTATTTCACTCTTGAATCTCTTGCACTGTTTAATAATTAATCTCTGGAATTTTAGCAGTTTAAGTCATCTATTTTCTTCAGCTTTCCAATTTGTATGGCCTGAAAGCAAATCTGTGTTGTGGATATGAAGATTCCTTTTCTATCCATAACCTTATCAAGGACTCCACTCCCTACATTCAGATACATCATGAATGTCCCTTTGTTTTGTTCTTGGCATTTTCTTCAACCGTTATTTCATTCTTCTCCATTCCCTTACAGAAGATGAGTTTCTTACATGGCCCATGTTGGTACCTGGTATTTTGATTCATTCTTCTCCATTCCCTTATAGAAGATGAGTTTCTTACATGGCCTGTGTTGGTACCTGGTACTTTGACTATTCGTTCAGATTCAAGATCACACACAAGATGCTATGTGAAAGTTTAGGTTCAGTATTTGGACTATCATGACATATCTAAAATGTATCTGTGTCCTAGATAAAATTTACCAAGACGCTTTATTGCAATGATGTCTGGCACGTCAAAGAATTAGCTGGTGCTAACTTTTACCTTTAAAAACACCATGCCAAGTCAATTAAACATCGCACACTGCACTGTAACAAAGAAGTATAAAATACTGCAGATTAAAATGAGAAAGAAAACAAAGAACCATGTCTATTTTCTGATGACAAGTAAATAAATTAGCAAATTTACTAGTACAGAGACAAAGCAAAGTGACTACCAGAAAGTCTGCATATCAAAGCTTTAGCCACCAATTAAACTGAAAGACACGCTGAGCCAACAAACCACTGTCCACCTTTAAAAACACTACAATATTAATTAAATATTGATTACTCTATTGTAACAAACAATCAAGCAATTTTCAGAAGAAAAGAAAATAAGTTAAGAATTTACCTGGACAGATGCACTGTAACTATATTTAGCATATCCAAGTTTAACCAGCACTAATTATGGCACAGTGAATGGACCAAACTGAGTCACTAAAGTCTTCATCACTGTATAGTCACAAAGATATCAAATACTATGATATAAGATGAAAAAAAGAAAAAAAGTTTAGTATCCAAAGAAGGTATGTTTTCTGAATGTATTCATTAGTTATTTTGTTTCATTTTGTGTATGTCAGATAAAAGGTTAACAGTAGTAAAAAAATATGTTCCCTAAATGTTCCTCGACTGAAAACACCTGTTGAATTCAAAATATAATTCAACCAAGACCAAATGAAGAATAACTGTATTTCATCACCAGTTATAGAATGATCAACATTTACGGTATAGGTACTGTAATTATAGGTTACTGCATTTGTATGGGAAAATATGAACGAGTTTTGGGATGGAAAACTGCACGACCTTGGGAGTGCAGTATATCCTTCCGACAAAACGAGTCCTAATGTTCCATGTTGCAAAACGAAGAGTTGGAGTCTTCTTGTTTCTTTTTTTAGTCTTTCCTGGTGCAGAGTTTTGTGGCCCACTTGTCGAAATGGTTCTCTACGCTCCACGCACCCAGTGAAGCAGGCAGGCCATGGCAGGCAGCACCTTACTGACTGGGGGCTGCCCAGCTTGAGGCGGGTGGTAGCTGTCCAGTGAGACCTGGTGATCTCTCCCACCTTCAGAAGTAACCCCTGGCGCCAAGCTCTACGCCAATTGAGCTTTGACTTAGAACCGGTAAACTGCTACTTCTCGTGTCGTGCCGACGCCGTATGACAACGCTGGAGTGTCCTATCTGGTGGAGGTATGAAGCCTGGGCAGGGTGGTATGGAGAATCAGCTTTTGTCCATGAAGCAGATCCCCCCTCTCCACGCACCTGGTGGGCCCAAGGGAACGACGAATGCCGATACAGCTTGGCACCAACGGCATCGCAGGAGTTGCCGGAATGACATTGAAGTCAATGTCAGACCGCCTTAGGGACTCCATCTCCAGATTTTCTGTCGGGGTTTACTCCCTTAGCCTTTCCCATGAGTGGGTATAGCCACAAGGCAGCAGCTTGGCACCAACGGCTTCACAGGAGTTGCCGGAATGATGTTGAAGTCAATGTCATACCGCCTTAGGGACTCGGTCTCCGGATTTTCTGTCAGGATTTACTCCCTTAGCCTTTCCCATGAGTGGATATAGCCACAAGGTAGCAGAGGTTTGGAATTGGAGTTTTCCTTCTCCTAGATGAGCTACCATCCAAGGTTTATGAGTCCCATCTACCCGAAGCAACTGGTTTTAAGGTGCCAGTGACCCGCCTTCACCCTTTCTCCCATTAGTGGAAAACGTGGTCTGCCAGACTTCAAATCTAAGCCACTCGCGAAGGCCAGGAGCTGGATTTTAGCTGACAGAGGCAATCAGAGACGCAAGCCGTATGGGGCATTTTTGGAGGATTGGGGCGCTTGTCTCCCACTCCCACCCCGGGCAATGTCAACCATATCACCAGCTAAAGAAGACAGTATATGCCTTGTCGCTTGTATGTTATTTGTAAGGACCGTATTTTCCGTCTTTTATAAAATGTAGCTAGCCTAAATCCGTAACATTGTATCAACACTGAATGTGCAAAAAGTTTTTTTTTGCAGTCCACGAAACATGTTTTAGTTCTTTCAGTAACAAATTTAAACAACCACAACGTAAAGAGCCTCTTATGCGAGTGTACATGATTTGTGTACAAATCAAAAGTGCTGGCATCTGCGTCCACTGTCTGTTTACAATAGAAACTAGTTCCTTTATACACGTGAATGCTATATGTGTATTGTCGCGCGTTCAGTATCGGGGAATACTTAACGATTCTGACAATGTAAAGTTAATGGGGGAAAAAATGAGCATATAATAATCACATTTGTTCCACTGCAATGCAGTACTTTAGAACAGGTTACCAGTCAGTATGTACATGTATTTCAGATCGTGGCACAGAACAAAATGCTACACAGTGATGCAAAATGAAAGAATTTATTAATAAATACAATAAAAGAACATGGCAATCAAGGTATGTAAGCATCATTTATTTCTTTAACATGGCTAGTAATGGCAAACAATTTAGTTACGATGCAACATGCAATGGATTTAATATTTCATAAGAAGTGAGTGTGACACATGTAGACAGCTATAACGCTTTCATCCTTTAATCAGATCGACCTGGAAAAATTATCTTTTTTTTCCCTTTAGTTCTTGTATAAACCACACAATACTGACCAAATATAAGAGAATTAGATGAAAAATACACATTATACATAGCTAAATATGGTACTTAACACATTAACCCCTGGTGACGAGTTTATGTGGCAGGAGGTAGGAGCCTATTGCCGAGCTCTGAAGCATCAAGGTCATGTATGATACACTAAAGTGGGTGGTATTATAGAAGGTAAACAGAAGTAGCTCTACAATGATACCAAATTATCTGGAATTTCTAGCTGCACTACAAAATACAGAGGGAAAAACCCAATTTTAGGACCTGATTTTTTTTTCCACCCAAAATTTGCCCATGGTCAGAATTTGATTTTGTGTCTGGATTATAAACTTTTTGGTCTCAGATCTAAGGCAGACTGGAATGAACTGCAGACAGATGAACCTATGCAAAAAGTAGGATAAGATGGGCATTTGGAATAAAGAGTGGTCTCAATACAAAAATAATGGGTCCATTAAGCAAAAAAACAGAACTTTTACCCTTCTGCTCATGCGCGAGCCAAATAGCCAATGAAAAATTATGTTTCTAACACAACTAGGCAGTATGTTATTGGAAGATCAGCTGGAAGTTGGCGTTTTAGGATGTATTCAGAAAAAGCTTTCAAAATGTGTTTCCTACTCGAATTGAAGACAAAAGCGACAAAAACCTCCGGGGTTAATGTCTTAATGAAACAGAAAGCAAGAGGGAACCATATTATGAGAGTCACTGGTTCAAAATAAGCAGGTCAGTGGAATTCCCTACCAGAAATATTTTTCTGTTAATTTTGATTTTCATGTGTATATGACTCAAGCTACCTGGATTTTTATGTGTTCATCTTTACAGTACAAGCTCATGTACATTTGGGTACTGGAGGCGATGGTAAAATTACACACTTCATAAAATCAACAGTTCTCTGCTTTTCTCAATTCCAGTGATAACAATTGTTTAAATTTATGTTATTCCCATTGTAGCTGCTTTAACAACAAGAGACACCTACACAAGGGGTCCAGTATCCCCTTTCAGCTGTGTGTAGTCATATGTTCCATTTACCACTCCTTCCACTTCTTGCATGTATGCCTGCCAATCAATCTCAGTGTCTGAAACAGAACAGGAGAAATTTGAATGTATTACCGTATTTCATGTAATTTTTTTTACACGAAAAAATAATTTGTAATTTCGGTGTAAGAAAAATTATATGTAAAATAAATAATTATCATTTGGTGGTACTGACCATGTACGAAAATTAAAGGGATTGCACCTGAACAAGTTCTACGGAACACACGCTACTGGACAATCGTACAAAGTAAACACAATGTCAAAAAATTAAGCGCAACTTGTATTTTTACAGTAACAATAATCTCATTATCAAACTGCAATAAAAAATAAAAAACTTGAAATCACATTTTAGTTAATGCACATAAACATGCATGTGTGTGTATGTGTGTGAGAGATGAAAAAAAATTTTGTCAGTGTGCAAGGCCATATTTTTTTCAGGGTGGTTTTTATTTGTAGCTTTTGCAAAGAGAAAAAAAAACTTTATTTAAAAAATTACCCGACAATTGTGATAATCTTCATGCATTACGACCCTACTGTATTCCATTATCAATAAACACCACTAAATCAACAAACTATTCTTGTATTAATTACAATGTACATTGTCACAACAACCACATGGCATGGCTATGCAGTGCTATTTACATGGTAATTAAACAGGCTTAGTGCTTTGGTTATCCAGCTGAAACCAGATTGAGGGCAAGAACGGAGAGAATAGGTCAAATCAGCGAGGCTCCAAATACAGAATCAAGGCTCTCTTTAGGGAAATGAAAATTGTCAATGTGCTATTGAAGCCACTGTCCAAACAGCAAATGTTATAAGGACAAGCGATCATACGCATTACTTGTTATTTGAACTTGCCAATACAGATAATAGTGGGGTAGAATAGATTTGCAATCAAATGTTAATTATATCAAAGTCAAAACAGAACAAGCACTTAAAAGATAGTATATGTATATGTATGAATCGATTTAATGGAGTCTGCGACTTTCAAATTTAGGATGGAAAATGACAAGGTTTTTATATTTTATGTTTGCATGACTATAATGAAACAATAAGACTAGTTGACCAGTGTTCTGTGGTCTTCACTTTAGCATGTACTGAGATGTCATTTTTGGATAAGAAAACATCTAAGGGCTTCCAAACTCATTTCAAAATGTACATGGTGTTTTGTTGCAGTGATGGACTTTATAAGGAGAACTAATTAACGATAATATTTAAAGGTATGGTCTGTGAAGTCCTTTGTCTATTTGTTAATAAACACTAGTAGATATTTAGATATTGTAATGACAATAAGAGAGCTTATGCACATGGGTACCCGCAGGATTTTTTGCGGGGGGAGGGGTAGAGTCAGAAATCTTTGCAGCTTTTCTGGGGACTGGGGCAGGCTGGCACAGCCAGAAGAGTTAGTATAGTAAGCAGTCTGAAACTAAAGCTGATATTTACTAAACGTTTTGAACTGAATCTTGTAACATATTTTCAACTTCGTTTGCATGTTTAAACTTGTCTGAATTTATATATATATTTTGTTTTAACAACACCACAACTTTCATTTTCAACCACACAACATTTGAACTAGTCCAAACCACACTCACACCGGAGCAAAGGTCAGTCCATTTGATCTCCCTATACCACCCTCCTCTTAGTAGAAAAAACAAGCTGGCTGACTCTCTCCTTTTGGAGCAGTTTCCAAATCTCCTGGACTATGGAAATTCGATAGGTGGCAACCTGATTATTCTTGGAGAATTCAACTTTCATTTTGATTGTCCCAGAAACTCAAATACATCAAAACTCATAGATTCCATTAATGTTTTCAACCTCAAACAGTCAGTTAACCAAACCACCCATAAACATGGTCACATTTTAGACTGGATTCTTCATAGACCTGATGATAGCATTCTATGGTCCTCCCTGGTATCCCATGACCTTGCATCAGATCACCTCTGCATTATATGCCATCCTGATGTATCAGTCCCTAACCCTCCACCTTTATCTGCTACTAAGAGAAACCTCTGTATGATAAATAGAACCAAACTAATGCACAACATCCAAGTTAACCTAACAACTTGCTTACCTCCTACTACAGAACAACTCGATAACTGCCTGCATTCATTGCTTGACAAACATGCCCCAGCTACCAAGTGCAGAGTATCAATTCAAAAGTGTTCTCCATGGTATAGCAGTGTTAGGGACCAGCTTCGCACTGCTAAAAGAGACTGCCGTAAAGCTGAGAGGCTCTGGCTTTCCACCAGACTCACTATTCATAAGCAAATCTATGAAGTCACTAAGAAGAATGTCACAAATATAGTCCATGCAGCGAAATCAGCCCACTACACTACTAAGATCATGGAAAGTTCCAGCTGCAAAGAACTCTTCAAGATTACTAACAAGCTAATGTCAAGGACCAAATCTTCACTTCCAACTACCTTCTCTCCAGTCGACCTTCCGGACACGTTTGCAAATTTCTTCTGTGACAAAGTACAAACCATTAGAGATAAGCTTGACACCACAATTTCAATTGACTCATTGTCACCATACAGTTAGGATACAGAATTTGAGCGGCAACCATTAGCAGCATTTGAATCTGTCTCTATGGATTTCGTACATACAATCCTGATGAAGAGTGCACCAAAGTCATGTGAACTTGATCCAATTCCAACATAACTGCTGCTTGAGTGATTAGATCCAGTATTGCCTTAACTAGCTGATGTTATTAATACCTCTCTCTTATCCGGGGAATACCCATCATTTTTCAAAACTACCATTGTAAAGCCTCTGCTGAAGAAACCAACACTAGACCATAACGATTTAAAGAACTACCGCCCAGTTTCTAATCTCCCATTCATATCAAAAATCTTAGAAAAGGTTGTTCTATCCCATCTAAATTCAAACCGTCCTTTTATCAATGTACAATCTGCATATCGCCCTTGTCACAGTACTGAAACTACTCTTCTAAAAGTAGTTAATGACATTCTCTCTGCGTTGGATAGCGGAAATATTACAGTCCTCACCCTCCTTGATTTGTCTGCAGCATTTGACACAATAGACCATGATATATTACTTCACCGTCTCCAGCATGTATTTGGCATTCATGATACAGCCTTACTGTGGTTCAAGTCCTACTTGGTCAACAGGACACAAATTGTCTCTGCAAATGGAATACACTCCAGCCCAGTTGATCTACGTTGTGGTGTTCCACAGGGGTCTCTTCTTGGACCTGTTCTCTTCATTCTGTACACTCACTCACTCTCAAGTGTCATAGATCATCATCCAGTGTCTCACCAATTGTACGCTGATGACACTCAAATATACAAATCTAGCCACCCAACTGAAGTTGATGCTACCATCCAAGGTGTAGAGAGGTGTATTTCTGATGTGAAATCATTGATGACATGTAACAAGCTGCAGATGAATGATTATAAAACTGAGGCCATTCTGATCACAACACAAAGACTTTCTCATTCACATCCTTTACCTCAAACAATAAATATCAGCAATGCCAACATTAAATTCACACAATCAGTATGAAACCTAGATGTTACTCTGGACAGTACTCTCACACTGCACCAACGTGTCATAAACATATGCAAGGCTACATATCTTGAGCTGAGACGCATCAGCTCAGTTCGCAAATATCTTTCAGTTGAAGACACAAAAACACTTGTGTGTTCATTAGTACTTTCAAGACTGGACTATTGTAACTCAATTCTGTCTGGTTCATCTCAATATCTACTCCAGAAACTTCAAAAAGTTCAAAACACAGCTGCTCGGATCATACTTAGAGTACCACGATCAGAGCACACCTCCCCGCTGCTCTGTACCCTACAATGGCTATCCATTCGATCCAGAATCAAACACAAAATTTGTCCTCTGTGCTACATTTCACTGTTGGACTCTAGTCCAACATACCTATCCGACCTCACCCATGTATACACACCAGCAAGATACTTATGCTCCTCTTCTGACAATCGTATACTCATTATTCCCACTATGAAAACAAAGTCATATGGACAGTGTTCTTTTGCATACCAGGGCCCAGCAACGTGGTATGAATTGCCCACTGAACTTAGACACAAAGACACATTGATCACATTCAAGAGGGCTCTCAAAACTCACTTATTTCGACTGCAAGAACAAACTTAAAGACCTAATAATGTTTTCTACCTGAAATATTCTCAGTATGTTTTTTATTTTTTAATGTTTTTCTGATTTCATGGTGTTTGTTTTTGTAATAATATTATTATATGTTTTTTATCTTATAGGTGTTGTCTAATGATATAAAGCGCTTAGAGCATCTAAAGATTAGGCGCTATACAAAGTCCTCATTATTATTATAATATATATATATATATATATATATATATATATATATATATATATATATATATATATATATATATATATATATATATATATTTGCAGGATGAGTTCGAGGTGGGTGGGGTCATGTGACCCTCCTTGACCTATGCTGCAGGTGCCCATGCTTATGCATCAATCATTGCATTTTCTCACCAACAATTAGTTATTAATTTTTGTAAAAACAAAGTGGCAATACAGTATTTCCAATCATTTTTCAAACGTAAATCTTCTTAGCAGAAATGTTATGTCCAATAATTTAATGGATTCTTTTGAAAAATACAAAGTGGTATGTACAAAATTGTATGATACATTGAAATAATTATTATTTTGATAACTGGATTGTGTACGAAAAATTAAAGGGTATGAAAAAATACATGAAATACTGTATGAATTTATGGTGCTGAAATATTGAAAATCAGCTTGTAAGATATTGTTCATTTCTATCAGACTCCATACACCTAAGATTTGAATTTCATATATATTTACCTCAAGCAAGAGACCATTATATTCAGCAAGAAACAACAAATAATGTTTTGAAAATAATCTATCAAAAGCAATTGAAAACTTGTTGAAATAATGCAATGGAAATGATGTGTTTCTTTCCAAATCTACAACACAAGAACTGACAATGTCTTGGCATAATCAAGTGCAAGACTAAGATGTCACAAATTAGAGAAATATATATTTTTTAAAACTTAACCCATTCCATTAGTTATTACCCATTCATGTCATTCAGAAGGCAGGTAATACTTCTAGACCAGTTAGTGTCTTTTCCATGAAGAATTTATGGCACACTTGTGCCAAACTTGCTCTTAATGAACTCGTTACAAGTGCTCTTTGATTTCTGCACAACTGTAGCTCAAGTTATCTACAATATACAGGTATAAAACTTTGTAAATGGCTTCCACTCATGATCCCAAAATCAAAATGCCTCCACCTTACCCTAAGAGCAAACCATCTATTCAGTTTGGTCAAGATATGTGATGTAGAATTTATGTCATTCTGCAGAGACCATTTATATTCTTTCAATCCCAATAACTTTGATCTTTGAGTTCTTAACCTGATATCAACAGGTTTCTTCCTTACCCAAAATACTATTAAAAATGGTACTAGCAGCTGGCATGCTTGGTGCTCAGCTTCAAGAGGTTAGTGTTAGGAATGGTCAGCCAGTGTCAGGATAATGTGACTGGGTGAGACATGACGTCACATGTCTGCGGCATGATGCCCCAGTGCAAGACATCACTAAAAACTGCCACATTACAGGCATCGTAGCAATATGACTACAATTGCTAAAGCTATATTAAAATCTAAAACACACAGACACACATACACTACAGAAAATTCCAGCATCAGCTGAAGTATTTTCAAAACGTGTAAAAGGGATGCTTCAAAAACCTCCAACTTTAATCCTTTGTATCTGTACATAGCCATGAGTCTAATTACAGGCTAGTCCCACACTTAAAGATGCTGACCCTAATAGTATGAGGGATGGGTGAAGCCTATTTGTCCCATTAAGTAAAGCCCCATAACCCTGTTCTGCCCACTCTGCAGAGGCCAATTTTCCAGAATATCATACATAACTATTTATACCATACTTATTGTGATGCTTTTTCTTTACAGAAGCAAAATGCAGTAAAATCAAGAGATTCTATTTCAATGCGTTTGCATCAATTTCATGTTACTGAAAATATGTGGTTACAGCTAACACGATTTACTCTAATGAAACAAATATGTCAGCAACTTCACAATGTAAAATTACAGACCTCTCTTATTGCATGGTCTAAAGTTCTCTAAAGTTCAAGTCACTAAAGGATTTAACTTTGGTCAGGTAAAATATTTACTCATCAAACAAAATATGAATATTGGCTGAATTGTAATAATTCTGTGTTACTCACAGGTGTTACTGGAATTAAGTTCTCTATATTCAACTATACCTTCAATCAGTTTCAGATCAAATTAAAGGTTAGCTACGACATCGTAGCCTCAACTTGATTTGTTGTGGTTGAGGCTACAAACTGATCCCATATCATGTAATGGAGCAAAATAAATCATCACTTAAGTCAGAAAAACAAACAGTTTACAAATCAACTACAGAAGTATAATCATGTTGTGAAAGAAGTATGACTTATTTTGAATTTATTAAGCCCTTACACGACAAAATAAATTGGCATGGTTACTCTAACCTTATCCTGTCCGCCATGATAGATAACGCGAGACTCTCGCCGTGACCCCTTTTCTACATAAGGCTTGACAGACCATATTTTGGATATGCTACGCTATATTATTATCAATCAAATGCGAATAATTGCTTCTTGGTGGAATTTCAGAGTTGCCGATAAACCATATTTACTTTTAATGTGCAGACTTTCTAACCCAAACAGCGCCAAATTTTTACTATGATTTGTTTACATTTCCAAATAAGGTGTCAATGTCCTTATATGGCACACAAACAAACGAGGTTGAAAACAGAAGTAATCATTATTTGAAATAATATGGCGGACGATCTAAACGAAAATATCGGCTAAAAAAGGTAAACGAGATTTTACAACTATTTCTACAATGATTTTCGATACTTCCGGTATTAAATAAGAGGACTACTCAATTTATTGGATTATATGCAAGGAATATGTTTAAAGAGTTATTATTAGGCTAAAAGAGCGCCGGGTGTGAATCACACCCGGCTTGCTCCATTAACACATATATGCTCATGTTAGTACCCTGTCCACGTGGTACAAGTAAGGGTACTAATATTAGTACTAATTAAAGGTATGTTCTGCATTAAAGAATAGGAATCTTTTGCATCAGAGTTGCCAACCAGACCTAAGTCAGCAAACTATATTATTCAATACTATTATAAAGAAAATGTTTTAATAAATTACGTTTCTCTAAAGATACTTACCCTTTAATTATGAAATTACTTCCAAAAACCAATGTCAAAGAAATCAAGGGAAGTAACTCTTGCCAATTAACTCCCCTTTTAATTCTAGGTGGCCATATTCCAGATGTTTAATAGTTTAAACTTGAGAGAAATCTATACAAGAATCCTCATAATTGCAGCAAAGGGTAGGAGGGGTCTTGGGTAATTACTTTGGAGGAATATAATTTACTAAAACATGTTTGTTTTCTGTCAAATACAAAGTTTAACAGGCAAATCCAATGCAAACAGCAAGATTGTACTGCCATTAATATGGTGTTTGTAACAGTCTGGTAAGTAACCATTGGCCAGACAAGATAGGATGAAACTCTACAAGTCAGAAAGATCATTGTTGTAGCCAATATCATCTCTTTCCACATGTCTAAATATATCTGAACTCATGGTATGGTATCATTTGATTGTAGTGGGTCTAGCTTCTTGTTTTCAAATAGAAAAAGAAGAATTTTGCCATTGTGGAAAGGAGGCTGAGAGTGGTATAATGTTGTTAGTACAACACCAGCTGGTAAAAATGTGTCACTTGCCCTCATATGCCTTCAAAGTGAAGGGCCATCTAGCTGTTACAATCCTTTCCATACTGAAATGCAAAATTCCTCTCAGCACATTTTGAAGATACTGGTTACTTGATGCCAACATTTACTCAAATACATAATTATTCAAAGAATTATTAAGTCGCACATGTGATAAAATGAAAGCCATTTACTCATTTCTTTTGTATTTTTATTTTAATTTCTTCATGTTTGTCCATATAATTAATGGGATTGAAGAGGAAAGAAACTTATCTGGATAAAAGAGCAAACTAACATCTTTGTGTACCCTATCATCAAAGACTGCTGCTTAAAGTCAAGAATAGGTAATTGTGCCAGCTTTCAACACTTTGACATGAGATTTTTAATTAGTCATAATGAGCATTAAATTGCTGATGCTTGCATGCTATTTCTTTTGCCATGAAAGAATCAATTAGAAAAATAAATAACCCAATATATGTGGACACAAACTGTGTTAAAAGATAATTCAATGATTTGGCTACCTACTTATTTTGTTCCACTTTCCAAATCTTCTGACATGGATATATGATGTCTACAAGAAACTTCCAACCTATTCACCACAGTTCACTGATCTAATTGTGCAAGACAGAGAGTAATGTCAACACAATGATGAACAAAAAAAGCAATGAAACAATTTCTAACAGCTTGGATTTTATTTGCAACCCTTCCTCTCCACATATTGATATACAATTTCCAGCAGCAAAACCTGTGGTTTAAGTGAATTCGTTAATCACACTCCAGACACAGGATCTGGAGATGATATTCTCGAATTGTTATCAAACTTTGTGTTGGCAAATTTCTTAGTGCTGATGCACTGTTAAACAATGTACATGGAGAAATTCAACCTCAAAAGAAGTGCCTTAGGGAAAGAAGAAAGAAAATGTCTTTTTTGTCTTTGATGGTGAGGAAAATAATACTGGCAAGTTTAATGGAATGCAGGCTAATTACCAGGAAATATTAATTGATAATAAAGTAAACAGTATCTGGTTCTAGTACATGTGCTTTCTCACTGTAATATATACATTGTTTGTGCTTTATTTAAGGGGAGGATGGGTCTGACAGAGGTTATGTAGTGAAGGTCACTAGGGTAATTCACTTATAAAATCTGTTGTAATAATTATGTATAATTGTAACTGGACTCATGTACACACGTAAGCCAATACATTTGCATTTATTTATGGTAATAGTAATAAAATTAGTGAAGGAAAAAGTGATAGGGACTTTTGCTTGTGTAGTAGCAGTACAGCTTATTTTTTTGCAAAGGTATGAGGGCAAGAATGGGTGTGAGGAACAACAGTTGTCAAGATGTGCAATTCTTTGGTGGTATTATTGGTCCACTGTGTGCAAAGTTTATTGGTATTATAAGTGTACAGTGAGGTGGGGGAGACACCCCATTTACACTACCAATGGTACATAAACATGTGCCAATGTTGTCAATAATATATAACATGCCTACTTGCTTATTTTTCAATCAGTACTTATAATCAAGGTTCTGCTTACACCTCTATTTATTTTTTATGTAAATGAAATGTGGAAATAAAAATATTTTTTCAGAAATACATATCTTTCCATTTAGATAATTATGCATTTATATTTTCTTTTCATAAATGGAAATGGCTGCCATACAAAGCCATACACCCAGCCTCTATCCACCTTTTCTAAATTTGACAACTATTTTACTAGTTTATTACAATGAAAATATAAAAGTTGGATGAAAGAGCTTGTTATTCAAATAAAACATGATTTGAACACGCTGAATATTTTAATTGAAAATTACAGCTGTCATCAAGCCATATATCATGAGGGTCGTCAGTTACAGCTAATTATTTATGTCATAATATTTCTTTTTCCTACTGTTTCTAAAACACAGAATATATTAAGTACTGAAATAATGACAAAAGGTTATGGTACAATGTTGAAAATGCTCCTACAGACAACAGGAGCCCTCAAAGTGTACCTATGTCCAAATAAAAATCAAAATGTAAGCTAGATACAATCACTAGTTTTGAATTAAGAGAAAAGTGTTAAAAACTAGATATAAATGCAGCTGCATAGGCATAAAATTAGTTTATGAATAGTTCTGAACTAAATGCATTTCTTTATACATGTAACATAACATGGGTCACACATAAAAATGTGTGTAACATCATTTGTCAACTTGTATAATTATTCAGTTATGAAATTATTTCCAGGGTAAATTATCAGGATATCTAATGGGAATATATTATCTATTAGCATCAATTTGGCACACAGACTATTTACAGCACATTCCTTATCTGATTCAGGTCCATAATAAGAACTTGTTATTAAGGACTGTTTCATTGTTATCCCTATCAACTGTTTCAATGTACAAGATACACAAACTTAGTCTGTATTTCAGTAGCTTTTTTGTGGTTTTTCTATTCAGGCATGAGGATACAACTAAATAATATATTTTTTATGAGAATTTGATATGTACATATGAGACCCAAAACAATTTTCATCCATATATAACATCAATGTACTAAAACGAAAATTGGCCAGGGCTTGCCTTACCCCCCTCACCCATTCAGAGAATGATAATTTCAAAATGTTGAAACCAGACCTGCCAATCCTAATGAGACCTTCTCTGTAAAGCAGTTGAATTGTTTCTGTAAGTTGGGTCAGTTTTCAGTACGGTATAACAAAATATCATGTACTGCTATTGGCAAACTGGAAAACATGCATTTAAAAGTCCAAGTGTGATTCAAGACTGGTGCAGCAACTGTAAACATTGTGTTCAACTCAAAGTTTGTCAAATTTACTTTAATTACCTCTAGTACGGATTCACAAACTGCAATTCCAAAACCCAGAGATCTTAATGGCTTCTTGGTATCTCCCAACTTGATGTAATCTTATTTTAAAAAAATTCAAGTGGTCCCAATGGCAATCATCTTTCTCAACATGTGACATACTCAAATCAACACATAATGTCCACTAAATGTAACAGTTGCCTTTTCTTTTTCCCCAAGAATCTGAATATGCCCTTTTATTCTTCTGTACTAATAAAACTTGTCAAGAGATCTACTGTCCCTTTTGTCCAGACCGGTTGCTTGTTAGGCACAATTTTTAAAAGAGAATCTTAAATGGGTAATGATTTAATATTGAATTTGTGAAACAAGTTGAATCATAACCAGTTAAGCCTTGGCAAGCAAAAGCAGGACACTATTCAACAAGATTCATAAATTTAATATGAAATCATCCCCCATTTGAGATTCCGTTTATCACACAGTTTTTATCTGAATGGAAATAAGTGTGAATAAATAAGAAATAATTTCTTTCATTTTGACTCGTATGTAGCACCTTTCATTTGTTGCACAAAAATAGTCCCTGGAATTTATCGCGCTGTTCTTTATTTATTTAATTTTTACAAATTATAATTCAATGAGCAACTGTGATTCTGAATAAATAAAATATCTGACTCAAACAACACAATTTTTTCAACACAGAATGTATATGCAAGTTCAGTATGATGTCACATGGCAAAATGTTTATCAACTAGAGTGTGTCGCTCTCAGTTTCACTTCTAAGCATTCAAATTTGTTGGATGTGTGATGGGATGATTATGGATATAGATATTCCTGACTTACAGTAACGTATCTGTGGCTGGATATCTGCATTATTCGATTTGGGACAGTACACTATAGTAGACACTGACAAATTTTGAATTGTCTCACATGACAAGAACTATTTTACAGCGTAAACATGCTGTGATTGGCTATGGTTCTTTCATTTTGGAGGGCAGTTTATGTCCACATTCTTCTGTGAACAGAGGTGAGTTTATTTACTCCTGCAAGTTAATATTTATACCGCTCTTGTATATAGGGTGGATTCCATGTTACATGTATACCCCCACCCCTTTTCACATGCACGCTGTCAATTGATCAATTCCCTTAGTTTTATGAAACCCAGATGACAATAAAATACAGACAAGACAATATCTGGATTTTACTGCAAACATAATTCCATATTTTGTGCTTTTATTCCAAAAGTCCATATTTTATGGGTCATTTTCTTAAGATTTATGGCAAAATCACAAGGGTTGGCAGGTCTGTGAAATGATTTTAGAAAGTTACGGTAATTCTATGCAATTTTGTACATTTTGCCTTGAACTCATTATCAGAATACCAAGAAAGTGGTCAGATTCACACTCAAGATTCATTAATCAATAAAGTTTAGAAATGTAGCATGATGTCCCACCCAGTCACATTATCCTGGTACCAGGCTTACCAGTCCTAACACTAACCTCTTAATGCTGAGTGCAAAGTGAGGCAGCTGTTAGAACCATTTTTCAAAAGTCTTTGGTATGACTCAGCCATGGATCAAACCCACAACCTCCTGCATCCAAGGCAGATGCTCTAACCACTTGGTCACCAAGTGTGTGAGATATTTGTGAAAATCTGACTTTCGTTAGGATGTTAGTAGACATCAAAACATGTGACACAGCATTATTTGGGTAGTAAGACCTCTACGCCCAAAACATAAATATCAGGGTCTAGGGCTTACATTCTACAACTACAGCCATCTATAGTAGCATGAAGCAACAAGGGATGCAACTCCTACTGCACTCCAAAAAAAACAGCCTAACTTTTATGTCCACGTTGACTGGCCTCTCACGGTGTTCTATTATGCCTTTTCTCAACACAGTTGGCTGCTGTTTAAAATTAACATCCAAAATAAACTCTTGATACATTAAACTCATAATGCAGTCAAATTAAGTTCCATAAACGTGCCGGAATCAAGGATTCCAATTGTTTTGAACATTTCATAAATCTGATTTCCATAGTACTAGCTTCTGTACTGCTTTAATTTTAGCATAGCTTTTAAGCGCAATTAATCAACAATACATACCTTAAAGGATTTTATGTGTAATTACTGAAAAGTGTTTGAACTTTCTTTGATTTCAATTAAGCGATCGTGTGTGTGCAAGCCAAAGCTGATACTTCAAAGATGGCGGCTGCCTGAGACATTTGGTGTTTTGGATACTGACTTCATGTTTCAGCATCGAATAACATTTGATTGGTTGAATATTCCTGGGAGAAGGAAAGGTTAAACAATCTAACTTCTTTTCAGTAGGTTCTGCTGATAACTACTCACTTTTGCCAATTTTAACTTCTGCTGTATTGTAGACTACACAGTTTAGTGTCAAGAGTAGGTTGCAACCTAAACTTGTAAATATTCTTTCATGATGAATTAAAAATCTCACTGAACAATTTGGGTCAAGAAAAAAAGAAGTGGCTCTCAAAAACCATTTGCTTGCTTTATCCATGCATTGTGAAGTACTAACATTGCAAATTTTGAAACAATGGAAGTTCAGATATTTTAGTCATAATTTTCTCATTCTTTGAATAAAGACCCTGTAAATTAAAATATTCCTTCACAAAAAGTCTATGTGAAGCAATATTTATTTGGTTATCTCTCCATATTATAATTTTTTTGTCTCTAGCTCATTTGCCCCAATCTAACCAAAAAGGCCATTAAAAATTGCTATAACACCATGTCAGTAAATTCTACACATTGGATAATTCTGCGCAACAATACTTCATTTCAGTAAACATGGGATCATGTGCTATTTTTAGTAAAAAATCCATTTGGTATCAAGAAAAAACTACCGTACTTTAGTTAAGAAATGTGATATTCATAAAGTATAAAAAAATATAGATAAACATTACATCTTTTCAAAGCTGTGCACAGAGTAGACAGATATCTTGCAAGTCATGAAAACACGGGGGTGGTATCCCATGCATCCAAAATTAATATCATTTTGAACAGAATATTCTGGTGACTATTGCCTCTTTTCAAATGGTAAGCATTGAAGTATTTTATTTTCGTCAACTGGTCGAATTCGATATGCGTTTTGCTTCAATACTGGTGACGGAAACCTTAGATGTGCAGAAATGCCAGACAGAATTGTAATTATAATATATATAAAAAGCTAGAAAATCAATTTGTTGTCCGAATTTTAAAAAACACAGCATTTTATAAACAGCTAAATGATCTCTATGAATGTGTCAAATTTGGTTTTTATATCTCCACAAATAAAATAAAAACGCTGGGTACCACTTTTTGGCACAAAAATAATTCATTCTTGAACAGTATGAAGTCGACATTGAAGAAAAAAATTCATAGAAAATACAATTTCTGACATAATTTCATAAAATATGCTTTTATATGCTTCTTTCAAATAGCATCACAGGTGTGCACATTTTGATAAAGTTATCTTCCAAATAATTAAAAAAAATATTGGTTCATGCTACATATGGCCCCATTGGCAAGAAGAAATAGATGCATACATTTTATCTTATTTATCACAAAAATGTTCACTGCAACTTCTCCAAGTAGCAGCGAAATCATTATAGGCAATGGGTAGCTTGGATTTGACCATATTTTCATAAACAAACTGGGAACGTCGGAAAACTTCTCTCCTAACTTTTTCGACTGCGTTTTCTTGGTGGCCATCGTTGTTGTTATTGTCGCATAAAGTTCCTTCATAGACGCCAGTGCACCGCAGGGTTGTGACTCATTGAATGTTTTATATTCTGTCACTATTACAATTGTGATTACTATTGTACTATTGATGGGTGACAAATTGGTATAACGCTACAATTAAGAATCCTCGGAGAAATTATATAACCATGAGAACCGATATAAATAGACCGGAACCCAATAAAACTACAAGTAAATATGTTACTCGGGCTTAGTTGAAAAGTGTATTTAATATAATTACTGGAAAACATGAAGAAGTCGTAATTTTATGTGCCAATCTGCAGGCGAAACTGTAGAAAATAAACACACGGTAACCTTTTCCCCACTTTTTATTAGTTTTATGTGAGAAGAAGTAGCGAAACTGGATCTTTAAAAATTACTTACAACCTGTGGAATATGTATTTTTTTATAGATGATGTATCTTGAAATTGATACCCAAATCTTCTTTGAATATTTCATATTTGTTCCAGAATAATATTATTGTCCAAATAAAGACCACTTTATATTTCCACTAAACAGTCCCAAACAATGTTTTCTTCCTCTAAGAATGACTCTAAAATAGGAATGAAATCTGAGTGCTCATTTTTCTCCTTATATACACCTTCTATTACGACTAATAGTTCTCAACACACCCCCACGTCATACTACTCATTCTAATATTTCGAAATGCCTATTGATGTGAACTAACCCATCCAATAAGAATCAACTCATTTCTACTAAAACCGTCCAAACCCCACAAGCCAATGAGAAATTAACCCAAATCATCAACAAGTCTTATTAAGAGTCGTATTAGTAATAATTGTCGACACATCCAAAAACATCTATATATAGATGCTGTGTAATGTTGCACTCTTAATATTCCTAAAAGAGACCGTAGTCACGCAGAAAAATCTAAATAAAGATGATCTGTACAGTTTAGAATTTTAAATTTTTTATAATAAATTTGTCAACCAAGGGTTACAAAAAATATAGATACACGCAGCAATATTAACACCCGTAGCGGTGAGATTATTTCGCGACTGGTATTGATACTAGCTGTCCTAATAAAGTTGTATTTTAACGGATCTGTATAAGGTGGGAAGTTTGCTAAAACAAAAATTGTCAGGGGCTTGCCTTACCAACCCCATTTCCAAGCAAACTGCCAAAGTGGTGGACTCGCCCGTGGAGACGAAGATTGTTTGTCAGGGTCTTGCCACACACACACACACACACACACATACACGCACGCACGCACACACACATACACCACACACGCATACATACATGCATACATACATACATACACGCACGCACGCACGCACACACACACACACACACACACACCGACTGATTCGGGTTGGTTGGTTATATAATGCTAGTTTATCGGCGTCGTAGTTTGCACATTGACATGCGTGCACTGCTGCTTCGTTATCAATGCCTTCGAGCCTTTGGTGACTTTGATTGTAACTGTCTTAGTTGTAGTGAAATGGGGATTTGAGACAACAGTACATGACATGTACCTAAGTAACGGAGCTGCAACGTTTTCACCTAACCTTGTGCGACTTTGTCGAGTGGATACTTATCGCGCCGTTAATGCCCATATATATAGAGAAGGGATACGACTCCTGACATGTTGCAAGTGCCAAGCAGGTACTCTTGCCGTCTATTGCATATGCAAAAAATCACCAGTCAATAAGCTGAGACGCACAGAAGTAAAAGCCTGCCGACTGTATCCAAAGGTCATTAGCGAGCTTATGGCCAAGACCCATCCTACGCGCAAGCAGCCAACCGCGTTGGAGCAATATCATAGCACAGCCTGACCTCACCAGTCGCTTATTTAGAGAAAGGCTAGGGACCGTAGAATACATAGTCATACACACATGGCTACCCTCCGTGTCAGCCAACACTCACCAGCAGCGACTTTGCATTTCGAGTTTGGTAGCACATTATTGGATACCAAAGTCAGTACAGGCATGCCTAGCACATAGCGATGGTTCTCCCGGCGCAGGGAGGTGCTGATCACCAAGAGCGAACACTATCATATGCTGGAGTCAGTACTGGCCGCTGAGGCATGGCCCCCGAACGGGAGAACCATTCCATCCCCATGGCAGCAAACGCCCACACCGGCGCCAGGTCAGCCACTTATAACGGCCCTGTCGCTATTCAATCAGTTACACGACGGGCCATGAGAAAGGCCGTCAAGAAAGCAAAGGCTCCTGCCCCAGTTCCTGATACACAGTTTCCTTTGATCACTCTTCTACAAAAGAAGGTCGTTCTGGAAAAGATACATTTACGTTGACTATCAAGCTGCGATGTCCAGAGGTCACCCCCTAGAAGCTGGCCTGTCTATGTTACTCAGGGCCATGACCTACGAATAGATTATTATCGTAACACAGGACAGAAGGGCCTCAAGTTTAACAAGAGCGTTAAGGCTCAGTTAGAAAAGATTACAATAGAAGGTTAATCTGACCTACTTAACGGTATGTCGAGCAGATATGGCACTGTTGGCCGATTACTTAGAGGAACTCGTAACTAAGGCCATATCTTAGAGTGATGAGCCGCGAAAAATGTTTACAAACAAGGTCCAACTTTGAAGGTTTGTCAAATGCGAGGAGGTATGGCTCTAAGCTTCGCTCTACTGGCCGTTTCAAGGCAAGGAACATGTACCCACACCTATGTGGGTTTTCTAGAGAGTCAACAATCATTAGAAATCTACGAGGCCCGAGGTTTGGTATCTCCCATTCTTTCCGCACTTTGGCCACATCAGATGTCTCAGTAGTTAGAATAAACACCAGAGAAAGCATCGATTTGACAAGCTTAAATTTCTGATGAACGTCTTTGAAATTACCTAATTTGATAACCTCAGCCGTACCATCGTCATCAAATTCTTTGGTTGAAACCACGCTCTTTACTTTATATGCATCTCAGATAAAGCTCTACATAAAATCTTCAATCTGTTGCTGTGGTTGGACTACGACAATCAACACTCCATATGGATTAGAGATCTTTCCCAGATAGTGTATAGTTCTAACAAGTCATGTTAAGGAATGTTGGAGTATTTGTGTAAAACCTCATGGGAACTTCCTCCCAGGGCCAGAAAAGAACGAGCTTTATTTTAAGCACATCTTTCATCCGATGGCAGTACCCTACGTTATATATTCTTCCACTGAGTCCCTTAACGTGATAGTAAAAGGGGAAGAAATCAACCCCAGCTACAACGATACCTATGAGACCTCCAGCCAGCATGCTACTTATGCTACACCATTAAGCGGTGTGAAGGTTAAACCAAACATCACGTGATATACAGTGGAAATGACGCGGTGGTCAAACTGATCAAAGGCTTGGACAAAGAGATGATATATTCACGAGAGGAACTATCCTGCCCTTGGTCTTTGGTTATGACGCCCTCTACAACCACTGCATTCCCAGAAGCTCCACTTTGTCACCTTTGCTGAAAGCGGCTGTGTAAGGAAAGACCACTGCCACATCATATCTGTAACCTCTAGATATGACTAAGCCCAGAGAAAATAAAAGACCCTGTTGTCTTCCACGACCTGATAATTACGGCAGATATCTGCCATGGAAAACAAGTGGCATCTGTCTACTGATAGCTCTTCTTCCTTCCCTGGTGATTACTGCCAAGGTGGAGGATATCCCAGCCCTAGCAGTCGCTGTCAATTCGGTGGCCCTCCGTGTTGTTGTTACCGATAGTCATCTGGCTGCCCAAAAGGCTATAGGAAGGCGTCGTTTACCACAGATCAAAAAAGGATGAGGTTTATGACTCTCAAGGCTAGGCGGTGAAAAGGGCCCGCTTTAACCAACTAAGACTCGTCAGACACCTGAAGCGATTCAAGTGTTATGAATATTTGATTTAATTATATCTGATTTAAGATGTATTTATTTCAATTTAATTGTTTGTCAGTTTGTTTGTTTGTTTTTTGTGTAGTTATTTTCTTTTCTTTTTTTTTTCGTTTTTTTTCTGCATTACATGATATTGTAATGTAAATTTGTTCACTAGAGATGATACTTTTTTTTAGAAAATAATTTGACCTTGACTGTTAGTTTATAAACACCAGGTGTTGGTCTAAATCCTGAGCTTGTTTCAAAATGGGTGACAACCACGTAAAAAAAGTTCTATCTTTATTTTAAAATGATTGCTTGTCGTCGAGGTCATGATGGGACTTCGTGCTTAAGATGTATGAATAAAATTATTTCTTAGAGTAAAATGATTCATTTTTCGTCAGGGTCACACCGGGTAGACGTAATCTATAACAAGTACTTAGTTTCTATAAGCTTCGAGAAGATGATTACGTGACCCCTTGTTTACGTTTAGAATATGATATAACCTATGTTTTGGAGAATTATTCTCAGTAGAATATAGGCTGCTAAACTGGAAGTTGTATGTTGTGCTGTTTGGAGTTATTTCAAATTACTTGGTTTGGAGTTATTTCAAATTACTTGGATTCAAAAGGATTAATTAAATGTCATTTTTCTGGAAAATACATGTGCTCATGTGAGATTCTCAATCAAAGACAGTTCTTATAAGAAATGTATTTTGATTTCCAAAACCGGTGTGATAATTCTTGTTTCTACAAGGAACTGTAGACTTTATCATTACAGATTGCACCATACGTCATCGTCTTCCATCTTGGATTCTTCGTCGGGATTCGAACGTGAAATCAGTAGAACATTTTTATTAGGACTTCAAAAAATGTATTCGTGAATTATTTTTGGATTTTATTCTATAAAACCATAATTTCATATTTTGTTCATTTTTACATAATTTTTCCAGGGAAATAAATTAATGTATTTTTTAAAGCCTGTTGTTTCCACTCTTTCTTGTGTTACTGTTTATTCGAGCCTAAACGCGTGACATACGACAAGGATGTATATATGCGAGACTGGCTGGAGCGCCTGTCTGTGCTCAACGAGGATCCATCGAGATGCGGAAGACGCTAGATCGTAATCCGACGCTCGGCGCACTGCTGAATGAGGCGCTGTTGTTCACCCGCCGATTCGTTTAGGAACACACTGTCTGTGGCCATATTCACTATGCTAGCAGACATCTTCGAGCGCTTGCAGAAAGACATGGCTGTACCTGGAGCTCCACCAATTTTGTTTAGTATGCCACCAAGGCAAAGCTGACGTTGTATTTACGGGTAACTTAGGGAACCGGAAGACCTCCGGCGTTTAGGTATTAGCCCACATAGTTCTCTAAAGTGAAAAAATTCATATCATCCTTGCTATGTATATCTTTATTTTTGTACTTCTTGTTACATGAACGTGTCTATATTATGTGAAGCTTGTATGCATGACTATAAATTGTAAGGATCGTCTATAGTCAAGATAATAGATGCTTAATGTTTGTACACCGGTATAAAATCCTATTTTAAGATAATAAGCGTGTAGAGTGTGTATGTTCAATAAATAGTTGTTAACGTAGGTGTTTACGACCATTAATAATATTATTATTAATAATAGGAACTTTTACGAATGTGGGGTGGTTTCCCATTGTACAGGTCTGTCAGATGGGTTCTTGGAAGAATTTAGTTATTTTACATTGGATGGGTCAGGTCACATGAATAGCTATTTTAAAATATTAACTTGATTAGTAAGATCTGTCACGTAGGGTATATTACAATATATAGTTGTAATAGCTCTTGAAGGTGTATATTAGGAGAGAACTGAGCAATCAGATTCGTTCCTTTTTTGGATTCATTTTTATTTCTGATCCCTTTTTCGTGTGTTGAGATCAATCTGCAGATTTCTTTAATGTTGTGTTTAGATAATTTGAGAGGAGAAATTTGATAGGATTATTCACTGGAATTAGAAAGTGCTGCTTCGACTAGAACATTAGTCTGGAACTGTTGTGAAATATTTAAAGGAGTTTTGCACAATGCCATTGAGATACGTACATTCGAGGATCTGAAATCATTCAAAACATTCGTTTCTTTTAGACTTTAATAGAATTTTACGGATTGTTTTCGAGTCACTTTATAATGGTGTAATTTCCTCTTATATTGTAATTTTATAACTTTGATACTTAAATTCTTTGTTAAGTTTCGTTTTTCTGTTAAGTAGTTCATGGCCACATATTCCTAACAATACGAATGCATGAAAGATGAGATTACGTCATTAGTGTTCTTTCTCTATCACCATATCGGTTTCCACTTATTATATTTCAATTCGAACATGTGGTTACTAAGGTAAAGTTATACAATTAACGCTGTAAATCCACATTAAATTGCTTTTGCTGATTTGATATTTTTTATTTCTGACTAAATAGCATTTGTAAATGTATATAATCGTTTAAATTCCATAACAAATCATTTTTTATATTTAAAATATTTATTTTCATCTGCACGGATTGTGAATGATTTTATTTTATTTCAAGATTTTTCATGTTTGCTATTCGTCCATTTGCAAATAACATTTTTTTAAAATCATTTGTTGCCTCTAAATGCTCAATTATTTTTACGTAGTGTTGTAATCATGGTTGTTGACTGAAGAAAACAACACTGTGTGTTTGTATTCAGTTTAAATTACGTGTTAAACATTAACCTTCTGTTTTTCATGCAAATGCTAGTTTGCTAAAGTTGATTCGGTAACTTTGTATTAACAACAATTATATCAAGTCATATTAAATATCAACTTCTTTTATGAATCATTTTCATCTAGATTTAGTTCATCTAAGGTCTTTACCAACAAATATTGGCTCATGGCGCAATCGTGAAATTTACTTACATAATGAATGACAGTGGCACTGTCCTGTCATGCCATCATTTATTAGTTTTCAGCCTTTGTCTGAGTAATATTTACGGATATCTTCGAATAATCTTTTTCTCAACCAAATTGCCACTTCGTATGCCACTTTCCACCATCTGGCACATGTTATCTCTTAACATTTCTAATATAATACTTGATATCTTTTAAACCTGTATCAAATCATGATCCTGGATACGTTATATGTTTTCAACCGGCATCCCACGCTAATCTTGGATATCATATCTTTTAGACCTCTATCCTAGTCTGATCTTGGATACCTTATATTTTTTGCAACCTGCATCCATTGTTGATCATGAATAACTTATATCTTTTAAACCTGCATCCCGTGATGATCATGGCGAACTTTAATAATGTCAGAATCTAGTTAAAAATTGTTCATAAAGACGCTCCAAAAATTCTTAGAAATGTTATCTAGTACCATTCTTTATTTACGTAACAGTCGTGCAAATCCCAACGTGTTTTCAGGTCTGATGACATCCTGGGCGTAAGGATAATTACCTTTCAAAGATTTCAATGTATTGTTATAGCTAAATGTTTTCTCTCATATATTTCGCTTGTATATTTTTAGCGTTTGTGTCTTATTATTTAGGACTCGTTTGTGGGTTTAACGCCACTTTTTCAGCACATGATAGGCTATATAGGCGGTCATCATATTAGGTAGAGGAAGAACCCGGAAAGAATCACCGATCAGCGGGAAGCTACTGACAATATTTTCAACATACTCATGTTAGCCACGCCGAGTCTCGAACCCTTTCAAATAGAGGTAAGAACTGAGTGAAGGCGATCGCCATAGACCACTTGGTCTCTCGGGGCCACACTCATTATATAAATTGCTCCATAATTTTAACTCTACGTGAATCAACAAAGTCGTTTCCCCTTTAACTTGCTTAAGTTTGTTATTTTAAACCATGTCAAATTGCTGTCTGCAATGATTTCAACACATCGCTGGGGGAGTAGGGTATGCAAGGTCTAGTCCTGACGTCCAGCTCGACAAAAGAATGTGAAGCGTCTCTCACAGCCTCTCTTTCCCAGGTGTAGTGATCGCCTCGGGACAACTATCTGGCTGTTCTGGGCAGGAGGTTACTTGCATATGGCCTCTCCTAAACTAGTGTCTCCACAGCAGTACCTTCACGCGGAGCCCATTGTTTTCACATAGCCTGCTGTGTGACGCGACTGAGAGCCCGGGGGTACAAGCAGCCAGTCTAAGAGAAGGAAAACTCTGACTCCAAACCCATGCATATGGAGCTCGTTAGCTTTGACAGGCAGTTCGTCTAGGAGAAGAAAACTATGATTCGAAACCCACCAAGTTTCAGCCATTGGATGATGCATCCACTGATTTGTGGATATTTTAAGGAGAAGTGCCATGTAGCGACATCATCCTGCCCGAAGCTATCAAACATGGGAAACCAATATTTCTTCAGCCACTGAACGAGCTACTCTGCCTCTGCTAGAGGAAGGAGCAGTCATCCAAGACATGAGCGACGCCACAATTATGACCCTTTACAAAAATAAGGGCGACAGAAGTGACTGTAATAATTACAGAGGGATCTCGCTCCTGCGCATCGTTGGCAAAGTGTACACCCGCATCATACTCAACAGGCTTCAGCTGCTGTCGGACCGTGTGTACCCAGAATTCCAGTGCGGATTCAGGGCAGGAAAGTCGACAACAGATATGATCTTCTCCCTCTGACAACTCCATAAGAATAGCAGAGCGGACAGTTAGACAAGCTACATGATGTTCATCGACCTCACCAAGGCTTTCAACCTGGTCAGCAGGAAGGGTCTATTTGAACTTCTCAGTAAGATCGGTTGCCCCGCCCCCCCAACCCCCCCCCCCCACAACATGATAATCTCTTTCCATGCTGATATGAAGGGAACAGTCCTGTATGATGGATCCTTCTCAGACTCCTTCCCCATCAACAGCTGCATGAAACATGGCTGCGTGCTGGCGTAGACCCTTTTCGGGATCTTCCTATCCTGCTCCTGTCCTACGCCTTCGACTCGTCTACTGATGGCATATAACTGCAAACCAGGTCCGACACGAGGCTGTTAAACCTGGCACGACTGTGCTCAAAGACCAAAGTGAGGTTAGTGCTCATGAGAAAAATGCTCTTTTAAGATGACACAGATCTTGTGACCCACACCGATGATGCCCTCCAGAGACTGGGAGACAGTTTCGCTGATGTCTTCCAGCTGTTTGGGTTCACCATCAGCCTGAAAAAGACAAACCTAAGCGTGCAAGAAACAACCATTGCCCCTTCCATCAAAATCGACGGTGTCACCCTGGAAGCAGTCAACAACATTACTTACCTGGAGTCAAACATCAGGAACACTCTCTCGCTTGATGTGGAGCTGGACAGAAAGCTTGGAAAGGCAAACACCACCATGGCACGACTAACGAAGCAAGAGAGGGAGAACAACGCGCTGACAGAGCACAGCAAGATCCAAGTCTGCCAGGCCTGCTTTCTCAGCGCCCTTCTATATGGAAGTGAGACCTGGAGCACATATATGAGACAATACCGCCGGCTCAACTCCTTCCATATACGGTGCCTAAAACTCATCCTGAAAATCAGCTGCTAAGACCACGTCCCAGACAGAGGGATGCCAGTATGCGCACCATGTACTCCCTGCTGAGCAAACACCGTCTCCGATGGCTGAGACGCGTCAGACGCATTAAGGATGGGAGGTTGCCAAAGGACATCCTATATTTGTCAGCTGGCCACTGGAACCAGAAGAGTTGACCGCCCCTCACTCCGTTTCAAGGATGTATGCAATAAGAACATGAAGGCATGCGACATTTCACCCGACGGCTCATTGGAATTGCACAGTTTAGGATCATTTATTTTTAAACAGAGAAATTCTTTATACTGGAGTATTGGATATACATGTATTAATATCTTTGGAATAATCTTAAAACATTCAAATATATTTTTGGAACTTAATATTCCTTTAAATTCTATTAAAGACTTTTGGATACTAAAACAATAATTCTTCTGTTGTCTTAGCAAATACGCACATTAAAAATTTCATTGAGAATACCAGTGAAGCACATCCGGATTACCTTGGACTTGATAGATCATTAAGAAATTTGTAGGAAGTCATACCCTACTGAAAGTTATTTTTAATTCTTTCACTTTGTATTGTAGGGAAATAAATTTAGTATTTACATTATACAGTTCTGGATGGTTTTGTACTTTCTTGTTACATAGTCCTTGCCCCTAGAGATCGTAATAACAGGCACAACGACATATTTTAAATTACTATAAATGAAATATGGAACTTTTAATTTGCATTCATGCCTCTATTATTTTAAGTAATCAATGATGAGACAAATTTTGGATTTTTATTTTTTATGTGTAAAAAGCCACAAATCAAAAGAATATTCAGACGTGTTTTTTTATATCTGTTCCGTCTATTTCTAATGATATTAACCTTCAGAAATCTTTTATTCCATCATAGTGATACCTTTACAGTAATTAGGAACTGAAATATGATTAACATCTCATCTTGTCTTTCTAACTGAACTATGATTAACATCTCAACTTGTCTTTCTGTATATTATTTGGTTATTCGAGCCGGTTTTGTTTACGATGTTCAACCATTTCATAAACAGTTACAGATACATAAAAGTTTCCAGTGTTTGCTCTTTATGGCGTGAATCTGTTAAACCAATAAATGCACATGTCTAAATTCTACTTTCTTAATCCGTCTAAATGATTACTTGGTACATTCAAGATATTTTGCAGCACAGAAGGAAACTCTGTCTTTCTTATTTTTCATTTAGTACAAACGTTATTGATCTCACGCCATTAATGCAGATGGAAGCATGATCTCTCTCTCTGAATGACTGATACCAATCAATGTGCAATGTTAAATAGTCAGTACTATCCAGAAATTTGGCATATAAAGTTTCTAATAGATGACTAGTTACATTACACATACCATCTATGTTCGTAATCTTATTTCAACAAGTCTCGTATAAGTTTGAACGGCAAATCAAGTTGTAATTTCACAGAACCAAGTTGTTTAATGTTTCGAATGATTCAATTCAAAAGTGGTTCAATTCATTCAGAGCTCTGTACAAATTCTTGATTTTTGTCACAGTAAAATATGTATTCACTGATGTTTTTCAACGAATTTCTAAGTATTTTCCTTATTTATTTTGTTAAAGCTATTTTACATTTGTATAAGCTTAATTGTTTATGTCGTGTCTGATGTGTACATTGTGTACATTTATACCACCTACAGTTCCCCGTACACGAGACATGTTCCTCTATCTCATCTGTTAGTCCAGAAGTCTGTTTCAAGCAGGCTCTAAGTCCTCAAAAGGTGATATCTATCTACATACATACATACATACATACATACATACATACATGCATGCATGCATGCATGCATGCATGCAGTGCACACATACATACCTCGAATACGGGAGGTCGTGGGTTCAATCCCCGGTCGAATAATACCAAAGACTTATTATCAAAATGGTCCCAACAGCTGCCTCGCTTGGCGCTCAGCATTAAGAAGTTAGTGTTATGACTGGTCCGCCTGGTGTGAGGATAATGAGATTGGGTGGGACATCATGCTACATGTCTGCGGCATGATGCCTCAGTGCTAGGCATCACTGTAAACTGCCACACTACAGATATCGTAGCAATATGACTGAAATTTTGTTAAAGCTACGTTAAAAATCCAAAACACATACATACATACATAACGCACGCACGCACACACGCACGTACACACACACACACACACACACACACACACACACACACACATACATACATACATACATACATACATACATACATACATACATACATGTGTTTATAATAAAGTATAGGATAATAATAGTAAAACAATGATAGGTTACATATGACATAACTACTATCTCTTTCACTTTAGGACAGGGGCCCATGGTGGCTCTCCATCCGTTTGGGTTCGAGTGTCGAGATTGGCCATCGTGGTTGTGAGAAAATTTGCCCGTAGGTCGGTGGTTCATCCGAGTGTTTCCCCTAGTTCTTCCTCTACCAAATGTAATGGCCGCCATGCATATCCTATCATGTTCTGTAGTTACACCCAGAACAACCAGCCACCCTTGGCACATTTAACAGATTGTAAGAAGTGAGAAAATCAACGAAATAGATTGCATGAGTTGCCTTTCAAACAAGGAAGGTCGAAATTTTACCCCACGCTTTTCGAAGAAGTATATGTTCCCTTTACATAATTTTCTCTGGCTGATGATTGGCATTCAATAACAGGACACACTGGTGTAGGGTAACTGCCTTTCATTGTAATCGCTTTTAATGTTTCAAAGCTAATTGACAACACAATACTGAGCAAAGAATTAGTTAATAATTTCAGAATAAATGAGCCTGTAGAAGCCGACTATATTTTCTTAGACTTCAACTAATTATCGATCTATTTTTCAATGTCATGTAAATCTTTTTATCTGACTCTGAAACAAATGTATGCTACACATACCCAAGAAAAAAGGGTTGGAGAGTACAAAGACTTTAAACAAGGTGAATGTCATGGAAAATTATAAATTTATTGTATGCATTGATATAAAATAGGCAGACTAATTAAAGCTTAGAATAGCGTGTGTTTAAATATATAAATGAAAGAATGTGCAAATACAAAAGTCTCATCGTTAAACGATAAAATCAATGACCATATCGTCAAAGTCATCTAATTTACTTGATGTTATTGCTTTACAATATAGAAGATACAAGAAATTCTATTTAACATGAGTGGTCCGGATAAAAATACATAAACATTAGCTAAATACGAGCAGTTTTACCTACACGTCATCACATAAGCGTAATTCAACAGATAAGTAAACAGATAGTACATAGATAGTACAAACAATACACATAGAAACATTACAATACCAGTGGTAACAGCGCATTGAAAGACAATACAACAGTAAGTAGCATGAAAATATAGAAAGTTTTCTTTGATTTCAATATACGTATGAATATAAAATGTATATCACAGAATGGGGTACACATATTAATATAGGTAGGGTATATGGCAATTTTGTTGTTAATAGCGTACATAGTATCAACGATAACAGCAGATTACACGACAAGGTAACTATATAGAACATGCAACTAAGGCATGCATTAGATAAGTAATATGACATCAAAAGAATGAGTGTTAAAAGTTAACATTGAGGCATATATATATATATATATATATATATATATATATATATATATATATATATATATATATATATATATATATATATATATATAAAGGCCTAAATGTGTGTGTGTATATATATATATATATATATATATATATATATATATATATATATATATATATATATATATATATATATACGTGTGTGTGTGTGTGTGTGTGTGTGTGTGTGTGTGTAACTAAAATAGGCTTATGTGCAGATGTTAATTCCGTTGGTAACCTTAAAGCTGAACTCTGAAATGATGCTGACTGCTAAACAGAGAAACTTACAAAAGGCACATTTAGACTGCGACCCAGTCCATGCCTCAATCAGCATGTTGAATTCTTTGAACCCAGGAATTGCTCTCAGTTTATTCGGCAGGTTGTTCCAGACTGAGTGAGGCGTCAAAATCGAGAGTTTACTATACCTTATGATCTTGGAGTATAAGATTATGGTTAAAGTTTCTTGAATGTTATAAACTACTCAAGTAATTAGGCATTTTATTACCTGCCATACATTTCAGTCTACTAATATGTATACAGTAGTTAGATTTGCTTTCCTTATCAGAGGGTCCCACGAACCATGAAAAGCATCTAACTCCAATTCTAATGCCCAATGCTGTGTTGTTTTTCTCCTTGTCAGTTTTGTTTGCTACGAAAATGCCAAATAAGTACATGACATTGGGTCATATTACGCAATTGTAGATCAGTAACTTAGTATTACTGGAAATAGTATTTCAGACGTTGCAAAATGTTTAATTCTCTTGATGCTTTTGACAAATCTTACATATTTGGTTGCTAAAATTTAGATGAGAATCGAAGACTACTCCAAGGAGTTTCACACAGTCTTCACATGGTATTTCACGATCTTGTATGGTGAAATTCGATATATATTTAACGTTTGTTGTCGATAATATAGGCCTGGAATTATTAATGGTATAATTATACCCCATTGACTGCAAACCAGTCAGTCACTATGTTGCTCTCATATATATTAAATTATCCTTATAGATGTAATATGTGGTGCTGTCATCAGTGTAATTATTATGTTGTTCGTTTTAGAAAATGTCGTTTATAAAGATTTTAAATTAGAGGCCATTGATATTCATGCTCAAAATAAACATGAACTGTAAGCTTAGGGGAAACAAAAACAGATACGAAGTGTGTGGCCCACGAAAAATCAACAAATATAAAACTAAACGATTCTAGAAAACTTAAATACAAACAGGTAAATGTTGTCCCCAAACTCAGAAGACAATGTATCCGACTTTGAAACGTGCAATATTTGACCCAAAACTCCTATGGACCACTGGCCTTCCATTAAACCTTTTTTATCAACCAAAAATAGCTCCAAAATAAGAAGAAGGGTGACACCCCGATTCCTGACTAAACTAATGTCAGCATAAGTGTCAATGAGTACCAAAAAAAATTGCAAAAACAACTGGGTCAAATTAACATTGCAAACACCCTTTGGTTAAATTAACTTTGCAGAAATCATTGGGTTAAATTAACTTTGCAGAAAGCACTGGGTCAAATTAAATCATATATAACATCACTGTGCAGCCTAGCATACAGACTATTCATGACAACGCTATTCATGGCCTGAAACTACCCAACTCTGAAATTGAAACCTGTAGTACCGTAACAAAGTTCTCAAAATTATGAATGGTCTTGATACGAAAAATCAAAAGGCTTCGATAACACAACCTCCAAAATTCCTAAATAATGTGCACCAGTTTTATGTTAACAAGTCAACACTCACTTTAATACTTTTTGTACTAGCAAAGTGAAATTTCCAGATCGTCTTTAAACAAAAAGGTGCAGATAACTCCAACCTACAAACAGCCTAATCCTGTGGATAAAAATAACTATACACTAGTCACCAGTTTACCTTGCACTACGAAAACTTTGGAGAGGATTTTATGTAATCAGGTCCAATTGTATTTTCATAATATTTGTCATAGATTTCTATCGGCTTTTCGAAAAGGGTATGCATGTCAAATAACTCTACTGAAACTTTGAAAGACTTGATGGGATGGGGGCTCTGGGCAATAGCTACAATTTGAGTAATACTAATGGATCTGTTCAAGGCCTTCGATATTTTTCTGCACAGCCTCCTTAACGAAATGATAAAAGTCTTAAACATGGATCTGAACTCGATCGAACCAATTGAAAACTATTTGTATAATTGTAAACAACGCGTTATACTGCGATCCTCAAACAGTAACTAGGATATTACCTCCAAAAGAATACCAAGACTCAGTAAGACAAAATTACAAGTTTAGTATATTTCATTGTTAAGACAATGAAGACAAGCTTTCATCCTGGGTAAGAACAAACTTTTAAAGTCATGAAAATGATAATCTTCCCACACAGGCACCTTTTATATCAGTAAAAAGGGGATAACTAACGATAACGCTCTCTCCTACTCCCAATTAACACCAGGTAATTAACTCTAGTAATGAAGGTATCACAATCCTTTCCACAATGTACGATTTAAGTACCTGGCTGATTTTCTAATGGCCGCTTTTACTTAAAGTTTCTCTGTTGCTTCGTGTCTTTTCTACCTTAACACCCTGCGGATGATAACACTTCTGGTCTACTGCGGAGTGAAAGCGACTAGATCGCGATTGATTAATTCATTGATTCCTTCCTTTAGTGAGTGTTTCCTTCCTTCCGTGAGTCTTTTCATACATTGGTAATTATCACTACATCTCAGCGTAGCCCGAGACATACCAGATTAGCGAAGACTTTTTTCTTAGTTTTTTTTATGTGGTGCTGAATGTTTTGCTTTTATAATTCAAACTAAAGCTCCTATACTAATTTCTTTTCATGAAATATGGCCTTCTGGATATCTCTTTTTTTATACAAATACCTTTGCGGCCATGACTTCTGTGTATAAGGTTACAAGATAGTAAATTAATAGATTACTTGAAAAACAGGTACGAAATTTTATTTTTCCATTTCTCCTGAAAGAAAATAAACTTGATGTTAATTATAATTTAAATTGTGTTTGTTAATTGGAATTAACGTTTCGACACGTTAGTCGCATTCCTTCCGAAGTAGACTTGAAGTTTCCGCCACAGAATGTTAAGTCAGGCAAGACAAGAAGCAACAGGGTAACTTAGAGTAAAAGCGGCCATGAAAAAAAAAACAGTCAGATCCTATCACAGAATATTGGGAAAAATGATGAAATGTTTTCTTTATTGTGAGTTATAAAGTGTGTGGACGGTGTAAGAAATTGAGTACACAATCATTCACCGTTGCAAGACACGGGCGATAATCCGCTACACTCCGTTATCAGTGACAGCCAGTGTGGACATTTTCTCATGAATATTCATTAACCTACTGAACGAATCACAACGAGCACGAGAAAGTTTTCCTTGCCATTATGATCCAACATAAACTTTAACGTTGTCTGAATAAGACAATCAAAGTTTCTATTTCAAGAACATCTATTGATCAATAAAACGTGACCTTTCATAGATGTATGAGAGATTGTTACGTTGTGTTGCTGACTGCGTATTTATGTGTACTCATGAAAATCGATAAATATTTCAACACATGCAAGCATGGGTGATAAAGGAACGTAGCGAATTATCGCCACTGGCTTGCACTATGGAAATCATTGAGGGGTCCGATTTCGAAGCAAGACAGTTACGTTGTTTTACTTGTGAGAAGAAGAGACTCTTATCATTAATCTCTCTATTGTAACTGAAGTGTTTATTCCTACACATCTCATTTTTAGAGAAAAACGCCCTTGTAGATGTCAAATGTACAAATTGGGGGGGGGGGCGTATATGTGCGGTGAAATAGATAAAATGAAAATGAATATAGATATAATCCTACCACTGTGAACAAGTTATCCATGTGTTGGCATCTTTGAAAGAGAAACATAAAAATACATCATATTTAAAATTCTGGTTAGTATGTTCAATCAATGAGCGATGTTCGTTCTTAATAATAGGTATTCAATATTTATCTTGCATAGGCTGGATCCAAAGTTTACAGAATGATCAGTTACACGCGACCTCAATTAAGGTAATGACTGGTCTTAGATAAATCAATATATATATATATATATATATATATATATATATATATATATATATATATATATATATATATATATACTTATAAAAGAAATATCATCCAAACAAATTTGGACAGATACACACGTATGCTCTTTGTATTCATCTATCTGCTAATACAACTCGCATACACATTAATGTGCCTTATCTAAATCAAAACGTAGATTAAATATGCCGTTAATATTCTAATTTAGTCATATCTGATAAATTCAACAGCCGACGCAAAATACGAGCCAAAAAGAAATCCTTGCAACAGAGCAACGTGCCCTACTGCAAGGACAATAACCGGTATAGTATTTTTTTTCTATTATCTTTCTAAAATTTTCCGGTTATATTAGAAAAAGACAGGAATATAAATCTGCGTCAATTTAAGCCAAGGTATGTAATAACGTGCTTTAGAGTTAGAGATTTGTGAAAGAAGAAAAAAGCTACCTATGGCGGAAAATATCAGACTTAGATTTGATCGTCCGTTTATAGTATTTCAACCAATACATTCAGCTGTAATAAGAACACAGTCTATGCTGGAGAGACCGTTCATATGACAGCCTTATAAATGTTGTATATTATAGACAGCAACTAGTCGATGATTAACATCACGAAACGACTATAGCATGCATACACTTTATTGGGTAAGGAACATCCCTATCAATATGATTAGTATACTCGGTATCTGCGGTGTGTATGTGCCAGCAGCGTCATATTGTGGTCCATTACAAAAATCAGTATTGCACGCGGTGAGGCAGACTTGCACGATGCTGTTAAAAATACACGCGGTCCGGTTTCTGGGTGTCTTGGCTTCCAAGCGGAGTCTCTCGTAAATTGGTTCCTTTGCAGGGTAGGCGAAAGTCAGACTGTCACTGCAGTCTCGGAGGTGACTCGCGATGTTGCCTGAAAAAGGATGAAAATCCCAAGTGTTTTGATTCCTACAAAGTACAGATGTTCATGACATATGAGGTTAAAAATATCGATAAATGGACATGGGGTGGGTTGTGGAAGGAAAGGAAGAGGGTAGGGTGGGGTAAAGATTTTAACAATATTTACAGACTTTCTTTGCTTGCCCCTCAAGACACACATGCACACATATACCTGTTTCGGTTTACTGAAAGTCTTTATTTAATTTGCAACGAGCACCTGTACAAAATGCTTTATAACTGAACCATTAAGGTTTCGTTGCAAAACTTACTGATGTATGTGTAATGCCACATGTGTAACTGGAGAAGGTTTGAAGAATCTTTCAAAGTCATCAAATAACCATTTCGGTCTTTGCTGATGCAACATATATGGTGCACTCCGCAAAAGGTAAATCGCCAAAATACATCCAAATGATGTGTATTCCTTCAATTACTTCCTGTGTTATTTCACGATCTGACGCAAACATAGACTTACGATGTTCCGATCGGTGAGGTTTTTTTCACCCAAAAGCTTGTTAAGTATCAAACAGTATTTGCTTACACAAATGAACAACATAATGTGTAATCTAATCTAAATGTGTGATTATAGTTCAAGCAGAACTGACATAACCTATCATGTCTGCTAATGATTTTCAAAGTCGTTCTTTTGGACAGACTGCAATTACTGGGTGACTAGATAAATTTAAGAACGGTTCCACGGAGAATTCAATATCCATGCAAACATAGAATATTTTTAATTTGTTTACACAAAACATTAACATGGCATCTTAACCCTGATGCCAATACCGTACCTGCAGTGGTAGTAGCTCCCATAAGTGTAATATATGTCTCGCTAAATACTGCCGCTGGCAAGTCACAAATAATGGAAAGTTACAAATGATACCAATTCAGCATTAGAAACGAGATGGTGGTGGGAGTTTACTGTCTCTTGAAATTGTAAATTTGCACCTCATGCGGCAGTAGTAAGGTGGGCCACCCTAGCCTCAATGGGAATTATCATTACAGAGACCCCTGGGCCACTGTAGCCTCAATGGAAATTTAACATGGAGAAAAATCGGTGCCACTCTAGCCTCAAGGGGAATTTAACATGGAAAATAGTCTTGGGTCACTCTGGCCTCAAGGTGAATTGAACATGGGGAAAAACCCTGGGCCACTCTAGCCTCAAGGGGAATTGAACATGGGATTTTTTTTTTTAAATTTTTTTTAAATTTAAATTTAAATTTAAATTTAAAAAGGGGTAGGCAATTGAATAAAGTAATTCTCTTTTCGAGAAATATGGCTGGCCCTGAAAAGGGCCTTTGGTTTATGTTAATGTATCCATTAACATAAAGGGCACCGCATTGGTCTTCTTCTTGTCCTTAGGCTGCGTCTCACTGTAGGACCGTAAATCAGGACTCTTTTGAGGCATCCTTGTTTTTCTACGTAGATCCTACGTATCCACAGACTGGTGTTTGTCCTGTGGACAACGGTCCACTTGGATCGGACATACATGGGTATGTCCGTCCGGAACATCATGGAAGACACAAGCGTAGAAGAGTAGAAGATTGCACATCGGTCCACATCTTGAAGCGACGAGAACAGGTGAATCAATGCACTGAACTGCGCTTATTTATAGGTAGAGGTAGGATTGAAACGGATTGAGTTCATTCACCAATCCAAACACGCGTTACAAACTTCAGTCAGCCCGCATCCACTCCGAAGAGAGTAGTCTGTGACGTCAGTTGGTCTATATAGATTCGCTAGCGCTTGTGTGCAGTCAATCTATGCGACAGTGATTCAACATGACGGAAATTCAGAAAACGATCCATTGGGGTGCACCAACAGGGGAGACTGCCTAAGGGAACCCGGACTTACTTTCAGAAGAGGTGAATTGGGATTTTGTGGATTTTCTCTCCTCGCAAGAATTTGTTCCGGAACCTTCGTTACCTCCTTCATTACCGCAAGTGGAGAATTTTAGACAGAGACAGAAAGAAGAATTGGAGAAATTTATACAACGACAAAAGGAAGCGGAACAAGCTTTTCTCCTACAGCAACAGCAACAGCAACAAGAAGAGGTAAGAAAAAAACAACAGCAACAACAGCAAGAAGAAGTAGCAGCAAAGAAACAAGAGGGTGAAAATCAAACGGTCACGGTACTGTTGGACATTTTAGCGGAGTTAAGAAGTCTGAAACAAATGTATCAGACTTCTTTATTACGACCGAAGAGAATACGACCTTCCCGAGCTAAACACGTTAACCCTGTGACTAAGCCTACCGTACCACCCTTAGTGATTTCAACCCAATCATCATCAACATTACGCAGTCCAGAAGTAGGCCTTGGCCGTGGCAAAGGCTTAAGGCAGTTAAAGTTGACTGCTTAAACTCACCCCTACACCAAAATAAAAAGGCCCTTTTCAGGGCCACCCACGTCTCTCGAAAAGAAATACAATTTCAATTTGCCAATAACTAAAAAAAAAACAAAACAAATAAACAACCCATTTTACCCCAATAGTACTTTTCTTTCTATGAGTGCGTGAGTGTACGTTCTTATTTTAAAATCAAAACTCAAAGACACTTACCTTATATCATTAATTTATTCTTTTATCCATTGTTACAATCCAATTCACAATTCACAACACAACACTTTAATAAAAAGTTCATTGACTTCTTCTGTTTCCTTGTTTAGTCTCTCTGTTTTTTGAATTTCTTCACCGTCACACTCTTTTCCTCTTCTTCCTCCTCCTCGCTTTCTTCCCTTCTTCTTTTTTTCTCCTGTTTCTTTTTCTTCACCTGTCTGCTTTCTTCCTCTGAAGAATCCCTCTCTTCTTCTGACTCCTCTTGTTTCTTTTTTGGGCAATCTGGAGACCAATGTCTTTTTCTTTACAATAATAACAGGTATCTTGACTTTTGTCTTTTTTAGCCCCTGTTTTTGTTCTTTTTTGACGGTCTGGACACTCTGAAGACCAATGCCCTTTCTTCTGACAGATATAGCAAGTATCTTGACTTTTATCTCGAAAGGAAGGACAGTAGTCCGTGGGCTGGTCTGAAGAGAATTTTCTAATGACCCCTCGCAAAGCTCTGACGAAACGTTCGATTTGGTTAGTCTCTTCCATCGTTGTGCTCGGCTTGAGAGTGAAATGAATAGTGAAAGGACAAGACTCACACCCTTTTTATATACGCTGGTTTGCCATGACTATAAATTAGTCTATGGTGTTTGAACTTGAGTCATTTGACGTTTTGCACTCAAGATGAAACGATCCTATTCATTCGAGAAGAAAGAAGAAGAAAGTAAGAGGCAGAAACGTGATCTATCGCCTCGTACCAGGGCTGAAATCTTGGCACAAATTCATGCCAGTGATTTTGAAGAGGACATGAGTGAACCAGAATCCGAACCCTCTAAACCAAGTTCACCACCCTTAGTCAACCCTGAAAAGTACTATTCCATTCGAGAGACGGAAAAGCGCTCCTCTAGAAAATTTAGAACCACGGCTTACACCTACACAGTGAAGTTTAAAGATTTCAAGGCCGACGTACCATTGGAGAAAGCAGAAGGGTTTATCACCGAGATGTGGGATTCTTTGCTCACCGCACTCAAGCGACAATGTCAACCCAAAGAAGACGATCGCTTGACACTATCCATAGATCACGACGGTTTGAAATCCCCTGTTTGGATCGAGTTTAGCAGACCCGCAGAACTAACCCCTTCCAAAGTCATGGACAAGATTCAACACGTACAACAATCTAATGACCAGTTTGACATCACCGATGGTAAAGCCACACTGAAAATGGCCCACGTCTCTCCTCCTCAAGGGACTGGACGCAAAAAGATGTTATTGGTGGACGACCTTCGCAACACCAAAACAAGTCTCGTCCGAATTAACAACCCTCAAGACCAGATGTGTTTAGCTCGAGCCATCGTGGTGGGACGAACCTATGCCAACAAGAACGACACGGTAGAATGGAAAAGAGCCTGGAAAACTATTCGGCAATCGGACCGAGCCAAACAACGAAACGAAGCAGAACTCCTGTTGCAACAAGCTGGTCTGTCCAAAGACACACCCTGTGGCATTCCTGAGATGCAAAAATTGCGAGATGCCCTAGCTCCACGCTACACCTTGAAAGTGCACCCTCAAGAAATGCGCGGACCTCTGTTGTTTCGAGGCCAAGACTTTAAGGACGGAAAATACATTCATGTTTATTATCACGATGACCATTTCGATACCATTACCACTATCACCGAATTCCTGGGATACAGATATTACTGTGAGAAATGTGATTATGGTTATAACAATCGAGAGCAACACAAGCATTGTGGATGGAAATGCCCAGGATGTTTGGCCTCTCCACCCTGTCTGAGCGAAGAACCAGTGCCTTGTTCGACTTGTCTGCGTACGTTTGTCAGCCCTACCTGTTACCAACAACATTTGAAAACACAAGGTTCACAGAAGAAATGTGCTTGTCAGCTCCTGAGATTTTGCCCTACCTGTGGACAAGGCATACTTACCAATAATGCCAAGGCACACGTATGTCGAGGAAAGAAAAAATGTCACATTTGTCACCACATCGTGGACTTGGAACACCAATGCTACGTGCAAAAATACCAACCCCCACCAGAGAAAGAGGACGGTCACAAGAAAAAAGGCAATTTCATCTTTTTCGATTTCGAATGCATGCAAGAGACCGGCATTCACATTCCTAATTTCTGCGTGGCTCATCGAGCGTGCGAGAAGTGCATTCAAGAACCTATCTTCAGTCATTGCCCTCACTGCAGCAAGATTCCTGGAGGGCGTGAAAAAATCTTTCGAGGACCGAACACGTTAGCCGATTTTGCCCAATGGGCCTTATATCCCATCGACAAGACGTGGAGCCAAGAGGACATCGAACGTTACGGAGATTGTCATCGTCATGCCACAGTGATGGCTCACAATTTCTCCGGATACGATGGACAGTTTCTTCTCAGATACTATACGGAACAAGGCACCGAGCGTCCTAGAGTGACTTTGAACGGAGCCAAAATCATTTTCATGCAAGTGGGACAAGTGCAGTTTAAAGATTCCATGAGTTACTTGGCCATGCCTTTGAGTCGAATCCCTAAAACGTTTGGAATGACAGAAATGGCTAAAGGGTACTTTCCTCACTTTTTCAATACGGAAGCCAATCAACATGCCGTTCTACCCCATTTACCTGAGGCTCACTATTACGACCCCGACAACATGCGTACCGAACAACGAGAAGCTTTCTACGCTTGGTACCAAGCTCACGCCTCGGACCCTTTCGACTTTCAGGAAGAAATGCTAAAGTATTGTCGTTCCGACGTGGACATTTTACGACGTTGCTGTGGAAAATTTCGAGAACTGTTCATGGAACACGGAGGGGTCGATCCTTTGAAAGAAGCTTGCACCATTGCCAAAGCGTGTTCCTTAGTGTATCGACAACGATTCATGCCTGAAAACACCGTGGCTGTCATCAGTCCTCAAACGACCCACTTTGTCAAACGTCAATACTCGGTCAAAGCCCTACGTTGGTTACATTACTTGTGCGACAAGGAAGACAAGTGGATTCAGCATGCCCGCAACGGAGGTGGTGAAAAGACCATCGGAACGTATTCGGTCGATGGCTGGGACTTAGAAAACCCCAAGATCGTGTACGAGTTTAACGGTTGCTTATTTCACGGATGTCCCGTCTGTTACCCTGACCGTGACACTAAAAATCAGTTTTTACAACGGACCATGGAAACTTGTACCAGAACACTTGTCAGCGACGCCTAAAGTTAGAACAGCAAGGATACCAAGTGGTGGAAATGTGGGAACACGAATACGATCACCGTATGAAAACCGATCCCGAGTTTAAACGCCTCGTGGAAAGTTACCAGTTCATGGACCCGTTGAACCCGAGGGATAGTTTGTACGGAGGAAGGACCAATGCCACCTGTTTGCTGTACCAAGCCGACGAAGAGAAAGGAGAAGAAATCAAATACTTGGACGTGTGTTCGCTGTATCCCTACGTGTGCAAATATTGTCGCTTTCCTGTAGGGCACCCGCAATTGCTGACGGAACACATCGACCTGAAAAACATTCGACAATACGAAGGCTTGATCAAGTGTAAAGTTTTGCCTCCCACGAACCTATACCATCCCGTCTTACCTCACCATTGTCAAGGCAAACTGATGTTTCCCTTGTGCCGTACTTGTGCCGAAACGTGCAACCAAGATCAGCCTTGCCATCACAGCCAGGAAGAACGTGCCTTGACGGGAACCTGGGTCAGCGTAGAATTGTTCAAAGCTCTGGACATGGGATACCAACTGTTAGAAGTGTACGAAATTTGCCACTTTCCCAAGACACAACAGTACCACAAGGGTGATCCTACTCAGAAAGGCATTTTCGCCGACTACATGGATGCCTTTTTGAAACTGAAACAAGAAGCCAGCGGCTATCCTTCCTGGTGTCACACTCCCGAAGACCAAATAAAATTCAAAGAGAAATACTATGAACAAGAAGGCATCTCTTTAGACCACATCGAGAAAAACGAAGGCAGGCGATCGTTTGCCAAAGTGATGTTAAATTGCTTGTGGGGTAAAATGGCACAACGAGCGTGTTTACCCAAGACGGAATATTTGACAGAACCTTCCCGCTACTTCCAGATGATTCACGACAAAACCAAATACATGAAACACGTGGACGTCGTTCGAGAGGATTTGATCTTGGTCAATTACGAAGAAGATCTGGACTTTGTACAAGACGACCCTTTTGGAAATGTCATCATTGCGGCTTACGTGACAGCCCATGCTCGCTTAAAATTGTACGAAGCTTTAGAACTGTTAGGGGAACGCGTCCTGTACTTTGACACGGACAGTTGCATTTACATCCATCACCCGATTCAACATCACCCTGACATCGAAGGAGACCATTTAGGAGCCTGGACAGACGAGCATCCCGACGACAAGATTCTAAGTTTCGTCAGTGGTGGTCCCAAAAATTACGGCTACGAATACCGTGACAAACAAGGAGAAGTGCACACGACGTGCAAAGTGAAAGGACTGACTCTGAATCATCGTACCAGTCGAGTGGTCAACTTTGGGTTATTGAAAGAAGCCTTGCAATCGGGAGACGATGGAAACTTTAAAGTGACCACTTACCAACCGAACAAGATTGTACGTTTACCCACTCACCACATCGTCAGTCGACCCTTGGAAAAAGTCTATCAAATCGTGTACCAGAAGCGAGTTCGACTTCCCAATCATTTCACCTTACCGTATGGACACGTCGGTATTGGTCTGTATATAAAAAGGAACTCTAGGCAAGATCGATAATTCATTGTGACTACCAAGACCGAGCGAACAAGATGAATACTTTCAGAGAAACACAGAACAAGTTGTTTAGAAAGGCACAATTCAAGTGTGAGGCTTCGGAAGTGGAATGCGATTGTGAGCCTTGCGATGATTACGATGCTGTGCGTTGTGACCTGAGCGATGCCGTAAAGCATCATGGGAACTTTAGTGTCACTACCCCTATCATGGAAAGGGATGCTGTGCGTGTCAAACCTGAGGGATGCGAAAGTGATGCCGCTCGTCCTCATGGACATTTTACTGGGTTTCGTTTCAAAGGGGAATGTTCACCTTCACGTCTTCCTCCCTACGGATGTCATCCAGCCCTGAGCAAACTCCTGCCCATGTCACTCAACCCTCATCGAAACGAACCTGTGAAAGACGAATATTCGTTTCCTGTGCGTTTGTCGGAATACTGCGACTTTGAAAATCGTCTTCAATCGTTCAAAGGAAAATGGCCTAAGTATCTGGGAGGACCGACCCCCGAAGAATTAGCCAGAGCCGGATTTTTCTACTTGGGCGAAGGAGATAAAGTCAAGTGCTTCAGTTGCGGTGTGTCACTTCACCACTGGGAACCGCAAGATTCGGCCTACGTAGAACATGCTCGATGGTCACCGAATTGTCATTACTTGCCCTTAGTGGGACCGAGACATTGAAGTAACTTCTTACCATAATCTGTTCATGGATACTTTACAAGAGAACATTCGTGCTTTGCCTGTGGAGTTGAGAGAACGCATTTACCGAGAGCTGGTCAAAATACAAGTGAAACGTAAAGAACAATTGCATCCGTTACGTCACCGGTGTTTGAACCACTGGTACCTGAATGCTATACAAGGACTGATTGAGTTGAAACTGTTCCATTGGACAGACATTGATCAACGACCTCCTGGTTATAAAAAGGAATGGTTTGGTATTGACGATTCTATCTACTACATTGTAAACGTACTGCATCGAATTCCAGAGGAAGAGTTAACGAATTACCAACATCATTCACGCAATGTCAACTTGGTGAAAGAGGAAACTTCTGAACGAATTGTAATGTGTAGATTAGTGGTGAAACGATTTAGATTATACAATGAATTAAAACCATGTTTGTGCAAACAGTACATGTCTTGTGTCAGACCAAAGAGGATTTAGTATGACCTATTCATGGATACTTTGCTAGAGAACATTCGTGCTTTGCCTGTGGAGTTGAGAGAACGCATTTACCGAGAACTGATCAAAATACAAGTGAAACGTAAAGAACAATTGCATCCGTTACGTCACCAGATCTTTAAGCACTGGTACCTGAATGGTATAAGAGAACTGATTCGTCAGAAATTGTTTCAGTGGTCAGACCTTGTTCAATACTTCCAGGCCCCCGATGATCCACGTGTTGATCATTTTGGATACTTCGAGATTCACCTAGTACAACACATTGAGGAAGACAAGGTAAAGGATTACAGACATATTTTACGTGGAATCTACTTAGCGGAAGAGGAAACTTCTAAGCGAAGTCTGACGTTTCGGTTACAGTATGCAACATTTAGATTCCCGACTGGAGAACGAAGATCTCTGGCTAGAAAGTACGTGTATTGTTTCCGAAACAAAGAGACTATAAAAACAGGCTGCCATGCCACGACTTTTATCGCATGTAATCCAACAGATTCCGTGGAAGGAACTCAATGACCATATTCAAACCGTGGATCATTACCATCGATTATTACAAGAACTGTATCCATTCAATTTGGGTCGACAAGTGGTGTGTGTCTTAGTGACTTGTTTTCTGGGATTTCGTTTACCAGCTGATTCTTTGTGGACTCTTTACGATCATTACTTACCACCTCAATGGCCTTAAATGGTCACGAAAAACTCCTTTTGCTCAAAGCCTTGCGTTTTCATCTGGATACTTCTCGACCTCAACAGGAAAAAAAGATTCGTCAACTTTTAGCTACCCAAGACGTGTATGACGATGTGGGTGTAGCTTGTGACTTACATCCCCATTGGACAGATGTCCGTGCCTGGAAAGAATGGGATTTTGAGGCTTGGACCCAAGAAGTGTCCCAGTATGCACGAGAGTTGTTCAAGGAAAAAAGTTACTTTTCAACCCGTGTTAGTGACGGTGCCAGAAGAACCCGCCACCCAGGACGGGACTGTCGTGGACAGGCCTGAAAGACCCTTTCGGGAGGACACTTGTGTGACCTTACCCCCTACTATAGAACTGGTTAGAACATTACCCAAAACATGTTGTTGTACAGACACTTGTGTTTATTCCACGTTAATGGTTATCATGTGCCTTTTATCCTTGTACTTAAGCCTTTGACTTTTATGTATTTTTGTCTTTCGTATTCATGTTTGAAAAAAAAACATTCAATAAACGTGTTCTGAAAAAGTATATAAACTCTTGTCTTGTTTGTTTTCGTGTCACAAGTGACATTCCTCACACAATGGCTACCTCTGCTGTCTCTGCTCCCTCTTCCTCTACTGTCAAAGTCATCGACGAACACTTAGATCGTGCCAGTTGGGAGGCTTTGTATCTTCGCCATCCCTTTAACATGCTCATTGCTGGACCTAGCGGTTCAGGCAAAACCGAATTCGTCAAACGTTTGATCGAACATAAACATCATTTGATCGATCGACCCCCTCAGCGGATCGTGTGGTGTTACAAAGAGTGGCAATCGGCGTACAGCCTCTTGCGAGAAAGTCAAGGCGATTCCATCGTGTTTGTGGAAGGCATTCCTAAAGAAGACGACGGCATCGTCTCCGACTCCCGTCAAACCCATTTGGTCATTTTCGACGACATGTTAGGAGAAGACGAAGAAGAAATTAAACTGTGGTTCACGCGCAAAGGGCATCACCGTAATGCCAGTGTCGTTTACATCACTCAAAATTTGTTTCAACAAAGTAAAGCCCATCGCACCATCAGTCTCAATGCGCATTACGTGGTCTTGTTTAAAAGCCCTCGAGATAAATCGCAAGTGCAAGTTTTAGCCAAACAGTTAGGAACGCCTTGGCTGACTCAGGCGTACGACGATGCCACTCAAACGCCACACGCCTATTTACTCGTCGATTTGAAACCTACCACCCACGATGGTTTGCGATTTCGTACCCACTTGTTTCACCACTGGTGCCAAGACGGAGGGCCTGTCCTGTACACGTCTCCGTCCTCGACTTCATTTCTCTCCACATAAAAAAATCTATAAAAACCTCAGACCCTTTTTCGTCTGTCTCACTCACTGTGAACATGACGTCCCTTCAGTCGCATCTTCCCGTCAAATTGATTCGTGCCTTGTATGGCATCAGTCGAGAAAAAAATCCACAAACACGAGCTCGTGTCTTAGAAGCTAGTCTCAAAGAAGTCTTACGATGGTTCACGGTGACGGCACGTCAAAATACTCCAAGGAATCATTCAGATTCCTCATCAAACCAAACGCTTTTTCGATCCAAACAAAGTCACTTTGGTCCAACTGGCCGATCCTTGCATCGACACTCAAACCAAAAAACAAATCATTTTGAAACCTGGAGGGAGCGTTACTCTAGGAGGGGTCATCATTCGCTCTCTCTTAAGATGGGATCCTAATGTCCCCAAAGTTCTCCCCAAGAAAAAAGTCCAACGAAGCCCCAAGAAGAAAAAGAAAAAGACCAGGTCCCCAAGGAGAACTTCTCCAGTGCAGGACCCTCCTCTGACCAGACACCACCCCGGAAAAAGAAAAGAAGCCCCCAGAAAAGAAACAGAGAAAAAGTCCCCAGAAAAAGAAAAGCCCACAGAAGAAAACTTGTCGCAAGAGAGGCACTTCGGCCAGGACGCAACTTTACACTCGCAAACCATGACCTGCCACGGCAGTGACACGGTCACCGGCAGCCTCACGTTCATCCACTTCTCTGTTGATGACACCAAGAACTGAAGAGTACTTGGAGACGTTGATCACACCAAGAACATCTCCGTTGATGACCCCAAAAAGAACTTCCCCAGTGGCAGGACCCTCCAATTTAGCGGCAGTGGCTGCTGCTCACAAAGTACCTTCTCCCAAAATCAAAGTCCATGAAAGATCGGGCATGTTACAAAGTTTACTGGATTTGTCTAAGCAAGAACTGACTCGATTTAGTCCGTTACGTACCCCTGCACGACGTGTCATGCCTGTCCTCAAACTGATACGACGTAAAGACAATCAGTGGCGACGCGTTCCAGTATAAAAAAGGTGTGTGACCAAGTCGGGGGTATCAGTGTTTTTTTGGTGCTCCTGAAGATGTCACCCTCCAGAAAACCCCAAGGAAAGAAAAGGAAAGGACTACCACCACGTTTAGCCAAACATGGTGACATGTTATCTGTCCTGTCCAAAGCTTCTCCACCTCTACGATAAAAACTCATTCGATCGGCCTCCAAAGAGGTCATCGATACCGTGTGCGAATGTTGTTTGAACATCTTGAAAGGCACGATCCCTTTGTCCAAACACCAGAAACAATGCTTAAGCAAACATCGTCACGTTCTTCGCCAAATGGTTCAAAAGAAAATTCCCATTCGTCAAAAGAAGAAGATATTGGTCCAACGTGGAGGCATTTTACCCCTCTTGTTAGGCCCCATACTGAAAGGAGTCTTGGGAACCATGTTGGGAGGACTGGTGGGAGCAAGATAAAAAGGCCCTCGGAAGTCCCAAGATCTCAGAATCGACCCCTGACAACCCCATGGAAGGACGAAAACTAGCTTTAGTGCCTTACAAACGATGGATGGAATATCATCGGTGGCAAGAACAACGCACCCCGCATTTACCTCCCAATCCCAATCTGAGCGAGATGTCCCAGTTACAACACGAATTGCAGTCCTTGATGGATCGCCAAGATTTGTCCGAAACAGAAAAATCGCAAAAGTACGGTCAACTCTTGCAACGACTGCAACTCTTTCACCAGAAAGCTTTAGACGAAACAGCTCTACCCACTCTGAAAGATTTTAAGACCTTGATGAAAAGTCCAGCACCATCACCAGTACCAGTACCACCACTACCAGTGACCAAGACAGAAAAATTAGAAGAAGAAGAAGAAGGGTTTCAAACTCCACCAGAAAAAGTACGCAAGTTAACAACACCACCTACCTCCAGAATTGGATGGATTAGAAAGATGATGGCCACCCCTTCTTCATCACAAGAGAAAAAGAAAGTGAAGACAGAAGTGAAGACAGAAGTGAAACAAGAACCGATATCCCCCGCTCAGACATCCTCCTCTTCAACACCTATTGCCGGTCGCACACGCAAAGCATTGCAATCCCAAAAAATACCCCAAGAGAAAAAGAGTAGCATCTTCCAAGAGTGGGTGCCTTATTAACACACAAACACAAAAAAATGGAAAAAGTCTTAGCCAGAATTGGATGGATTAAAAAGATGATGGCCACCCCTTCTTCATCACAAGAGAAAAAGAAAGTGAAGACAGAAGTGAAGACAGAAGTGAAACAAGAACCGATATCCCCCGCTCAGACATCCTCCTCTTCAACACCTATTGCCGGTCGCACACGCAAAGCATTGCAATCCCAAAAAATACCCCAAGAGAAAAAGAGTAGCATCTTCCAAGAGTGGGTGCCTTATTAACACACAAACACAAAAAAATGGAAAAAGTCTTAGCCAGCATTTACTACGATCCCTCGCATCCTGCAGGTTACGCAGGAGTTCAAAAATTGTATCGTGCTGCCAAAACTCGACTGAAAAGTCTCCGTTTACCTCAAGTGCAACGATGGTTACAAGAACAAGCTACCTACACTTTACACAAACCCATTCGACGCAAGTTTGCCAGAAGTCGCACCCGAGTGGAAGGCATCGATCATCAATGGCAAGCCGATTTAGCTGATGTCTCTCATTTGGCCAGCTACAATCGTGGCTACAAATATTTGTTTTGTGTCATCGACGTCTTTTCCAAATTTCCCTGGGTCGTGCCCTTGACTTCCAAATCGAGCAGCGAGTTAGTGCGAGCCCTGCAACGAGTGTTGAAACAAAGTGGTCGTCACCCTCTTCGATGGCAAACGGACAAAGGCACCGAATTTCTGAACCAAGCTTTCCAAAAAGAATTAAAGAAACGTGACATTCATTTTTTTACCACCGAGAATCCCGAAACCAAAGCCAGTATCGTGGAACGTTTTCAACGCACTTTGAAAGAACGCATGTGGAAATATTTTACGCATCACCACACTCTGAAGTACATCGACATCTTACCGCACCTGGTGCAAACGTACAACCAATCTTACCATCGAAGCATCGGACGTGTCCCGCAAGACGTGACTCCCGAGAACGAAGTGTTGGTGTTTGAGCGCCTGTTTGGTACGTCCCCGACGAAGGCTGTCCCCAAGAAAAGTGGAGAGTTGGTCGTAGGAGATTGGGTGCGCATTGGCAAAACCAAACGCACTTTCGACAAAGGTTACTTACCTAACTGGACGACCGAATTGTTTCGTGTCACTGGACGAGTGCATGGCCGTCATCCTACCGTCTATAAATTGGATGACATGAACGGAGAAGTGCTCAAAGGAACGTTTTATTTGCCCGAGTTACAACGTGTCACCAAAAAAGAAGACGACGTGTACGACATCGAAAGCATTCTCGAACGCAGAACCCGTAAAGTGGGCAAACGACGTGTCAAAGAAGTCAAAGTACGTTGGAAAGGATATCCACCCAGTTTTGATTCTTGGATCGACACTTCGCAAGTCATCGACTATAAAAAGAAGTGACCATCATGCCTTTTCACACAGACGCAGCTACGTCGACCACTCCTCCTTCACCTAGTTCTTCTGTGCAAGATTTACAAAAACAACCCTTGTGGGTGTGGTGTGGAGAACGTGTGCCTAAAACGCAAATCGTCTTTTTCTGCCAAATCTTCGTGGTGTATTGTGTCATCGGGGCAGCCATCGCCAATTTGAGTTTGCAACAAGGAGACAAACAATTGTGGACCATTTTATTGAGCAGTTGCATCGGTTACCTGCTTCCCAATCCCTCCCTGAAATTCTCTTCCAACGGGAACCTGGTGTCCAGTGCCAGTGCCAGTCACCACTCCAACAACAATCACAACCAGAACCCCATTTTGGGCGGAGACACGCCTCTGACGTCCACTAACCCCTCGGACAGCCACAGAACTCTGGAATTATGAGTCACCAAAACCAATTTTACTTAACCTTACCCAGTGACAGTTCCATGGAGGTGTTTCCCCACAACACGTTGTGCTGTTACACGGCCAAATTACCTCAGGCCATCCCCTTAGATCACGAAGCCCATTGGGAAGTGGCTTTAGTAGAAATCATTCACCCGACCCAAGTCCTCAATATCCTTCCCAATCAAAATTTTTTTGATGTGGAAGTTCATGACGAGCAAATGCAACAGTGGATGGATAGCAATGTCAAATATGACATGAAAACCTGTACACAAAAATACACCACCTATCACTTGTTTATTCCCCCAGGCTATTATTTTAGTGGCCAACATTTGGTCAGCACCATAGCCTCCAGGTTTAATCTCATGTTTCTGAAAGCTTTCGAGCATGTCAACAAAAGTGTCACCATGGAGTACCACAAAACAGCTCGTCGCTTCTCGATGAAATTTGAACGGAGTAAAATCATGTCCATTTTATTTTGTCCTGAATTGTACGACATGTTGGGCGGAGACATTGACATGAGAATGGTCATGATGAAGAAAAACGAATTACCCATCGTTTACGACAACGAGTCTTTTAGCAAGTTATTTCGTACCCCGGTAGAACTGAACCAAGGACTGAATTTGATGTTTGTGTATTCCGATGTGGTGGAGTACAATGTGGTGGGACACACGTCCGTGCCGTTACTTCGTGTCATTCCTTTCAAAGTGGATTCTGCCACGAACGCTGACGAGGAAGGTGGAAACACTTGCCACGTTCACCGCGAATTTGTACATCCTCACTATTTGCCTGTCAGTAAGTCTTATTTGGACACGGTCAACATTGCTATAAAAGGAGATCTTGACAAAATATTCCATTCACCGAAGGAAAAGTCACGGTGAAACTCCATTTTCGAAAACGATTCTCTCACGATTCGTAAGTCATGTATCCAGTGTACCGAGGCGTTGCTCGACAGCGAGGACACGGTTTAGGAGATATGCTGAAATCGGCCTTTCGTTCGGTGGCCCCGGTGTTGAAACCGATGGTGACACGCGGATTGCACGCCTTGAAAGATGCGGAACTGACGCAAGGCAAAGAATTTCTCCAAAATGTCATCATCGACAAACAAAACCCTAAAGAAGCCTTCATGAGGGCAGGCAAAAATGTCTTGCTGCAAACGGGCAAAGACATTTTGGGTCGCCGAGAAACACCTATAAATGCCCTGCACGCTACCGAGTCAGGCATTCAGCAAGGACAAGGCAGAAAGAGACGACGAAGAAAACACCCTTTCACCAGACTTCACACGTCTAAAGCGAGAAAGGCCAAGAAAAGAAGAACCGTTCGAGACTTAGACGTTTTCGATTATTGAGACACGGAGAAAATATGATGCACCGAGAATCTTGCGCTTGTTCCAAGACGGAACTGGACCTGTTTGCCATGCCCCCCACGATGATGACGATGCAAGAATCCCAATGGGTGGAATTTCACCCCGTCTCCTCTTTGACGGATTCCGCTCCCATCGAGTTTGAAATCAAAGGACAGCCCGAAGATTACATTGATCTGAATAGCAGTTACTTGTACTTGAAAGTCAAAGTTCTAGATAAGGATAATGGTGCAGTAGAAGACACTGAGAATATAGCTCCCGTCAACAATTTCATGCATTCCTTGTTCAGCTCAGTGGACTTGTACTTGAATAACAAACTAGTCAGCAGCAGCATGGATACTTACCCTTATCGTGCCTACCTGGAAAATCTCTTGACGTACGGAATAGATGCCAAGAACACTCATCTCAATGCCTGTGTGGTATGGGAAGCTGACGAACCTACCAAGTTTGAAATATTGGAAACTGATGAAAAGAAAGACAACAATGATGGATTTCTAGAAAGAAGAAAGAGAATCACGGGAGTCGACACAAGTTTAGAACTGATGGATCGTTTGCATTTGGACATGTGGTTGCAAGAAAAGTATTTGCTGAACGGGGTGGATGTCCGCCTGAGACTGAATCGTAGCAGTACCGCTTTCCATTTATTGGCTGATAGTGACGGTTACAAAACCAAAATCCAAGAAGCCAGACTCTACGTACGCCGTGTGGAAGTGTTACCTAAAGTGGGAAACGACATCAGTCAGACGTTGAGCAGAACGACCGCCAAGTATCCCATACGACGCGTGGAAGTGAAAACCTTCACCATTCCCAAGGGACAGCGATCCATGATCGAAGATCATCTTTTCCAAGGACAGTTACCCAAACGTTTGATCGTTGGTATCGTCGAGAATACAGCCTTCAACGGAGCTGCCGAAAAAAATCCTTTCTACTTTCAACACTTTGGCGTGTCCAAAATCGAAGTCAGTCGCGATGGCAAAACCTTGTGTACCCGACCGTTTGAACCTGACTTTACCAAGAAGAATTACTTGAGATCGTACTTGTCCTTGTACGAAGCCACCGGACAGTTAGGAACCAATACCAGTCACGGTATTACGTACGAGGATTATACAGGAGGCTACGCTTTGTGGGCTTTTGATTTCACTCCAGACCAAGGCAGCGACGAGGGACATTTCCACCCTATAAAATCCGGCCAGATTCGTGTGGAAATTCAGTTTAAAGACCGAGACCCTGATGAAACGATGAACGTCATCCTGTATGCAGAATTCGATAATACGATAGAAATCAACAGTTTGAGAGAAGTCATCCTAGATTGCTAGAAACCATGGAAGACTGTTGTCCCTCTTTACCTAGTGGAGAAACTTTGGACATGAAATGTGAGGAGACTGTGGAAGAAGAAGTAATCATGATGAAGTCGAGATGGCCAGAACAAGAAGCCCATTTAGTCTCCTGTTTTGCCAAACACTTGGTCGAAAAAATGACGGAATTGATCAAGAAAAATTGCTATGGATGTCAAAACGATCATCCCAGTCAAATTCAACACGATAAATGCCTGATGTTGAGTCAAGAAGAAAAATTGGACGAGTATCTGGACGAAGCTTGGAGTCTCATCTCGGACAAAGACGTGTGGCACCAGTGGTATAAAGACTTGCGTGAACATTCTTGTCCACCATTAACCACTCAAGAGATCCATCGTATCGAAGCTCTCCTGAATCAGAGTGAGGAAACAGAACGAATAACCGTTTATTCGTCAGACATTTTCAAGCAAAAAGTCAGGATCGAATTGACGACTTATTATTACCTGTGAAGAAGAAAAAAAGCACACACAAAACAATGGATACCTGGGAACTTTATTACCTTTTGAACCACAGTTCGTATACGGCTTCTTGGAATCCTGTCGTCTGTGCTAAAGATGAACTCCCTCATCGCAAACCTAAAGACCATCTAGCTTACGTGATCAACACGGACGACGGTCATCTCCCAGGAACCCACTGGGTAGCCGTCTACTTTCCTCAAGAAGGATGTGTGGAATATTTCGATTCGTATGGATTGCCCCCTTTGGAAGACGATATCATCGACTTTATGAGAAGAAATGCTCAGACTACCCGATTCAATAACGTGAAATTACAAGGCACAGATTCCTTGGTGTGTGGACAGTACTGTGTGTATTTTCTGCATCATCGCAGCCTGGGCTATTCCTTAGAACATTTAGTGACTCATTTTGATCCTCGTTCTTCTTCTAGAAACGATGTGAAAGTAGATCGATGGTTTTGTGACCATTATGCTTATCTTTTGTCTCAAGCTAGGAAACGTAGTGTCCATCAATGGCCTAATGATTTCCAACAGTGGAAATCACAATTTCATTCACAACGTTGTCAGCCCTGTTTAAAGTAGACTGTCAATTGAGAAAAAATGTTTGTGATTTGAAAAAAATTGTTTGATGTTATATTGTTGGATTATTGTTAAAAATGTTAGAGTTGTTGTTTAGTGTTAAGTGATTTTTGAATAAAAAATGTTGCGTTTTGAAAAAAATGCCTTTGTCTTTTGTTTAGCTATAAGAATGTTGGATTGATGCTCTTTCATTTCTTACTATCCCTCTCATGAACGTTGCGGCTCGAAAACCGTGTGGGGGATGTTTTCCTTCACGTCCGCGCTTTGACTTTAAGAACCGGGGTTGTTTCCAGTCTAACCATCCATTGTCGACTCATCCTCCTACGAAGATGTGCTCCAAACTAGCTAAACTCAACGAAGCCTACGTGAATTTGCATAGGGTCAGACACAGTCTGATACCGAAGCCAGAAGAAATAGAGAATGTGAGAATGCTAAAAGTCACTGAAGACCTGATAGAAGAGCTCTGAAGAGAAGAAGTGAACAGGGAGAAAGAAGAATGGACAGAGAAGTACAGACTTCAGAGACAGCAGCAACAGCAGCAACAGCAGCAACAACAACAGCAGCAGCAGCAACCTGAAGCTGACAGAGGCTTTGTCGATTGTCGTATCGACACCAAAGAGTTCTTCTTCTCTTTCCGAAGAAGCAGACCTATCGCCAGAAAGTCTATCCTCAGAGGACATCGCATTCTTAGAAACTAAAAAAGATTGCCATAGCAAACAAAAAAACAGCCCTTTTCAGGGCTACCCAATACTCTAGAAAAGAAATAACCATCCATTTGCCAATGTGTGTAGGTAGAGTAGTGTGAAAATAAACACTAACTCTTTTTTAAAAAATGTGAGGGTATGTGTTTGTGAGTTTGTGTGTTTGTATTTGTAAGCGCTCACGTAAGTTGGTGTGGATAGTAGATTAAAATCATGTTTTTTGGTGTTTGAGGTGTACATTTGGGGTTAGATTGCTTTGCGTATGTAAATAGTCTATTGAAGTGATTTATAAAAATTTTTAAAATAGTGATGGGTAGCATTAAAAAAGTGAGTGAGTGTTTCTTTTAGGTCCGCGCATTGTTTTTTGGTCATGATCTAGGTAAGATTAATTTTATGTTTTTAGGGGGATGTTTTCCTTCACGTCCGCGCTTTCACTATAAATTGAAACTCGTTCGGCAGTCTAACTACCCTTGTTGATTGATCAACACCAAAAATGAATAGCAGAATAAGCAAACTTCTTGAACTCCAGATACATCTGGAATATGTCAGGCGCCTGTTAAATGAACTGGCCGCGGAGGCTATAGTAGAAGAGGTAAGAATAAAGAAGGAAGAGGAGGAGAGAAGACAGAGGGAAGAGGAGGAAAGAAAATAGGAGAGAGGATGTCGTACAATATTCCCGAGACAGAGGATTGGGGTGTTGAAGCGAATCATCCTCCCTCTGCACTCCCCAGAAGAAAGGTGATAGGAGACTGGGGAAGAAGATGCGTGTGTGGCGCCAGGCCAGGAAGGTGCCATCATTAGATAGGTGCATCTGGAGTTCAAAAAAACAGCCCTTTTAAGGGCTACCCAATACTCAAGAAAAGAAATAACGATCAATTTGCCAATGTGTGTAGGTAGAGTAGTGTGAATATAAACACTAACTCTTTCTTAAAAAATGTGAGGGTATGTGTTTGTGAGTTTGTGTGTTTGTGTTTGTAACTGCTCAAGTAAAGTTTGTGTGAATAGTAGTTTCTTTATTGTTTCTTAGCGTATGTGGAGAGTATAGTTTGGGTTTTATTATATGAAATGAGAAAAGTGGGGATGTTTTCCTTCACGTCCGCGCGTTGTTCGGTCATGATCTAGGTAAGATCAGTTTTATGTTTTAGGGGGATGTTTTCCTTCACGTACGCGCTTTAAGTATAAGAACCCACAAAGTTTGATGTTGGAACCATTCTAAGGAATAACTGAGACAAAATGACTCAAGTATCAGTTCTATTTAATCTATTGAGAGACATCTATTTCTGGATAATGGATGTAGAATATGTTTTAGGAAGAATAGAAGAGGAATGGAGGCATGGAGATATGAAAGACTTTGTAACGAGTCAAGTTCAAGGCCTAAAGACAGCAAGAGATATCATAGCAGGGATGATTGAAGAAGAAGTCAATAAGTCAAGAGGCTTCATTAACCCACCTTACTTCAGAGTGGGAAGTTTGAAGGAAGCACTGGATAATGTCATCAAAGTCCGGTGCTTCCTAGAAAAAATATTGTACTGGACAGAGTGGAGAAATGTAAAATGGGGATTGGAAAAGGTGAAGAAAGGGGAAGATCTGATGAGAAAAGTAATGGAGGAAGAAGTAAAGAAGATTAAAGAGAAATGGAGGGAAGAAAGAAAAGATGTGGAAAACAAAAAGAAACAGGCAGAGTTTGAGAGGTTGAATCAGAATTGGATAAAAGTTCAGGAAAAGTTTAGAGCTCTAGGTCATCCTGACTGGATGCCAGAAAAGGAGAAAAAGAAGACAGGAATAGTGACAAAAGTGAGAAGATGGTTGAAGAAGTGGAAGTGTTAGAAGAAACCCAAAGGCCCTTTTCAGGGCCAGCCATATTTCTCGAAAAGAGAATGACTTTATTCAATTGCCTACCCCGTTTTTAAATTTAAATTTAAATTTAAATTTTAAAAAAATTAAAAAAAAAATAAAAAAAATCCCATGTTCAATTCCCCTTGAGGCTAGAGTGGCCCAGGGTTTTTCCCATGTTCAATTCCCCTTGAGGCTAGAGTGACCCAAGACTATTTCCCATGTTAAATTCCCCTTGAGGCTAGAGTGGCCCACGATTTTTCTCTATGTTAAATTTCCATTGAGGCTAGAGTGGCCCAGGGGTCTCTGTAATGATAATTCCCATTGAGGCTAGGGTGGCCCACCTTACTACTTGCGGCTTTGCTGCCCCCTCCTCAGCACACGTGTACACTGTGCCTCCATTTATGTTCATATTTCTGCATATTCCTACTTTTCTATTTTAAGAGTATTCATCACTCTGTCTCTAAAACCATTTCCTATCGAGTGACTGTCTTAAATACTGATTTTGATTATTCTAAGCACACTCGTCTCGAAAACTAATAGCTTCATAATGGCATTAAGGCAAACAAAAATCCCCAAACAAATAGTTTTATAAGACATTAAGGCAAACAAAAGTCCCCAAACGAATATTTTTATAAGACACTAAGGCAAACAAAAGTCCACAAACGAATAGTTTTATAAGACACTAAGGTATTTTGTAAGGTGTTAAGGCAAGTAAGTGTAACCGAGAGAATAGTTTTATAAGCCATATTGGCAGAAGGCATTAATGAGAACAAAAATTCGCAAATGAATACCTTTATATCGCATTACGGCAAATAAAGTCCCCAAACAAATACTTTTGTAATGCATTACGGCCAATAAAAGTAACCAAAAAATGGTTTAATTCCTATCTTTAAATGATATTTTCATCACGTAAAACTTCAAGTATTATTCATTATTATTATAGCATTTCTGTGTGCAGACAATAACAAAAAACCTAAATATAACAGATTTTAGCCTTATTGTAATATTTTATGATGAAACGGTTGACCTCTTTAACAACTTCTTCAAAGCATGGCGCATGCAACCAAGCCATCGAAGGTATTCAAATCCCGAATTTAAAAAAGAACTTAAAATGCTCCAACACGCGGACAATTGCAATAACTTTATAAGGGATGAAAAATCCTTTCAGCACATAGAGAAAGAATTGAATGCCTCAGGGTAAAAAAAATCAATCATGACAAAACAGATATATTAAAAATAGGCAACTGGCGGGGTAACCACCCTGGTTTACCACCGCACCTAGTGCAAGAAAGAGCGAAAGCACTAGGAATCTTTTTCGGGAAAAATGCAGATCAGAAAATTACAAGCATCTGATCAAAAAGATTAAAGAAAACACAAATATCCGGGCTTTAACGCCATTATGCATAATGGAGCGGGCCCAAGTAGCCAAAACATACTTCTACTCCAACATAAATTATACACTTAAATCCATTTATATGAATAATATATATATATATATATATATATATATATATATATATATATATATATATATATATATATATATATATATATATATATATATATATATATATATATATATATTGGTTTGGTTCCTCTATGGGGAACAGACCAGATATATATAGGAATAATCAGTTGACAAAAAAAATTAGAAGTACCCAGAAATCTCCGTTATTTTAAAGACATTTTGCTACAATACAGAGGCTGCGATGAATTATGGAATCCCGAAACAAAAACAAACTTATAAATGGATGAGAGAAGAAATCACAAAAAGACTAAAATGTAGGGTGGAACAAGACAGTTGGGGGATAAACTGGGAGAAAACTTAGTTAAACTGGGAAAAAATTAAATCATTGAAGATACAAAGCTTAATTTTCAAATTTCTACATAACGCTTGGCTCAGGCAAAGAAGCAATTAAAAGACATGATTAAGATAATGCCAAAATGCCCCTTATGTAAAGTAGCTAATTTCACTAAGCTACACACAACCATGCAATGTGAGAAAACAAAAAATGACAGGAAAAAACTAATAATAAAAATCTGTAAGAAAAATAATAATAAATACTATAAAAATAATATTTTATATTTAGATGGGAATCTAGATAAAAACGTGACACAAAAAATAACCGATTATATAACAAAAATTATGCTAGCCTGTGGTCAAGTCATTAAAATAAAAATAAAAATTCTTTAATATACTTAATTCGGTCAGGGACGGAGGAGATGAAGGAAAGGCTTCGGTTTACAGCCCACCTAGGAGGGTGTACCGAACAGCGTGCGGGCCGGAGCCTTGCCTCTATCTCTTACCTCACGGTACCAAAATACAAAATTATATGATCTAAATTTGTCCTCATTAGGTATGCTAGTAAAACCGGGGGTGGGGGAGATGGGGGGAATTTGGTTTAGCTCCCGCATAGGGGAGAGTACCGTCAGTACACGGGCTGAATCCCTGACTCCATCTCTTACATCATGGGAACAATTTACAATTAACAAACCTAACAAACAATTAGAAAATTGGATACCCAACAAACAAATCTAATATACTAAAATAAAGGCCCTTTCCTTCCTTTGATATTATTTTTGTTTTTGGTAATGGGTACTTCTCTCTGTCCTTTTGATTCAATAAATTCTGAAACCCTTAAGGGATAGGGAACCTGCATGCTGACGAACTATGAGACACATACGCTGCAGGGCTATACCACAAGGCGCTACGCGAAGTGAACAGGCCTGCTGCACAGCCTCAGAAAAATACGTATGCAGGAAATGGACAGACAATACACTTCACTGAGAATAGGATCTAAAACACCTAAATGACAATGGATCCAATCTAACCATAGGAAAACTAACACATTTTTTATCTATTCTCAATTTAGGCCATTTCGGAACAATTTAAAAAAAAAAATTATTTTTATTTTTTATTTTTTGCTGCTACCCACAATGGCAAACCAAGGCTGAGTCCGTAAGTTAATTGATGTATTATGAACACATAATACAAGAAAATGCGGCTCCTTAAATAGGACACGGCCTTGCCAATCCCAAGAGAAAATGAGAGTCGGCACACAGTATAACAAACGCATAAAACACTAGGCTTTGTTTTTGCTTTTGTGACTTTTTAAGGCACCGATTCTCATTTTAACTCTGGTATGTGCAATCAAAATTGAGAAATTATGAAACAAAGGACATTTTGGATAATCCCAACAACATATCCGCCCCCACCCTGCTTTAAAAAAATAAAAATAAAAATTCAGTACACCTGAGAGGATTTGAAATTTGATATAACTGCTGTCCTAACGCACATATCTGTAGCATACACACAATATAGCAAATATACACGTAGCACACACGGGACGTAAGGAACCCTTCGCAAACGTCACTAAAATTCAAAGGGGAAGGGAATTTGACTAGGAAATTTAAGCCTAGAGCGGATGATCAACCCTTGGAATACACAAAGGAAAAATACCCCAATCTCAAAAATTTGACTCTAAATAATTTTTTTATCCAAATTCGTTTTCTAAAGAAAACAAACAAACATACCTTCGGGGAAAAAATAATACATAAAAACAAAAAATAATTCAACTTTTTGTTTCAACCGAACTTTTGTAAGCAAATCTCCTTTTTATTTCCTGGATGAAACAAAGCATGACTGATATTGGGACATTTGTGGACAAAGTTAAAGTTTCTCTTGTATCTGGATTTTTGTGGTAGCGTTCTACAGTTATAATGTACTTCTGAGAGAGGGTGAAATTGTTTGCATAACCAGTATGTACAAAATAATGTTGGCATATCTCTACTTCAAATAATAGAACTGATTTTTAATGTGGCATTTTTTGGACAAACCCAAGAGTAAGATACTTTCCCAGCTATTGACAGATGGATATTTTAAAAGTGCCACGTCTCTGCCCCATACCATCAAATTGTGTCCCTAATATAGTTGCGTTATAGCATGATATGTATCTTCAGTAATATTGCGGTATACCACGGTACAAAACATTTTGGTACGTTACAACATCTTACAACGATTTAGAGATTCTAGCAATCAGAAATGTTTCACGTGTTTTCTTGATTTTATTTCATTGATATTTTCTAGCGCTTTCTCGGCTGAATCTTTGCCAGATATAGTTTGTAAGGTCCATTTGTACCAAGAGTATTTAACGTAGCTGAGGTCGGTGATGAGTTTGATTATTTATCGTAAGATCCGTTCTATAAAGATGAAACTGTTGTAGATACACAATTTAAAACAGTGGATGAACTCACATAAATCTAACGAATGACTTTGCAGAGCAGTCTATCAGACATCGGAGCGTCTAAACTTTTACGCCATGTTCTAGACTTGTGCAAGGATAACTTTGGCATGAAAGAATATGCCATTTAGAGAAAAACAAACTTAAAATAGAAACCAAAACAAAAAATGTGTTAAACTAGACGGCAAAACCGTTCAAATCTCATGGAAATGGTCACTGAAAAATGAAGGCACCCGGCATTGTAAAAGTCTAGACTGGAAAAGAGTTCTAGGTTACACCAGACGAAACAAGGTGATAAATATGTGATACCCCTTGAGGAGAATAAATTTTAGAATGCACTCCTGAACAAAGAAAACAATCTTAAAGTACTGGAGCAAATAGAAACGCGATAATAGACATAAATGAATCATTTAATGAATGGGTAATATCTTAACAGATTTTCGCTTTTGAATATTTCTCTAAAAGCAGTGTGTATATAATCTGCCATTTTTGTTTTTACTTTTTCAATCAATGGATAATTAAAAGACGTATGTCACTATCAACATGTATTGGAATACGTTGTTGTATGTTTCATATCCTTACATGGAACGTATATCTGCCTGTCATTGGTCACCCAAGCGACTTAATGAACTCTTTTTTAAGAACGTATTTTCTCGCTTGCATGTGTAATGTGTAAGTAGACTGTTCAGTTAATCATTCATTATTTATTTTTATTTTCTTTTGGTGCTGTTTAATTTGTTCTCATAAATAATTGGCAATTGTATAAGCAACTGGTCTTTTATGATGTCTTAAATACTTTCAGTTGTCTTTGTTCGAGACATGTACATTTGGTACATGGTTTGACACGGCATAACAACACCAAGAGAACGCCTCATGCTGGATAATTTGTCATTAGGTGTTATAAACAAGTCAACAAAAGATCTATATACAACAGGCAAACAAAATAAATAGCGCAATTAGTCCAGCACGGCCTGTCTATAAGTCGGGTGACGTAACTCGTCAAGAGCAATGCAGTCTTTAAACAACTCACTACATGTTTATTTTTATTTTTTTTTTTTTTTTTTGGAGAAACATGAATTCAATCTAATTATTTTCATAACCCCATATATCTAACAAACTGGCAGCAACAATAATATTAAAAAGCTGCATCTCGGATCTATACAAGTAGTAGTATCTGTCTTAAAATATCTAACAGTCTGTATGCATTTTTATTGGCTGTATACCCGGAAATATGGTGTGCTCTTTATAGTTTTGTTTACTTATAAAAGCATTAAGCACAGTGGATGTCATGTGATCTCGCAGTCTATATTATTGGGCTAACTTTGCAAATAGACTTTAGCGCAACAACAACAAAAAACGCTCTGTAATAGATAATCTCGTTTAACTAGACTCTCTCGTGACTCCGAGAGAACGGTATTAAGCTCACCAAATTGAGAGTTCTGATTGAAAGAGATTGTTGGTAAGGTAGAAAGAAATGCCAGGTTCAATTCAAATTGATGACAGCAGATACCTTACCTCCCGCCCTGTACTCCTCGATGATACACGAATTATTATAAGGAGCTGTGCAATTTTTTAACATTTGTGGTTTTCCATCTGTATCCTTAAAGCCCTCGAGGAAATAGCCAGCGTCAAGACACGACGACTTTGAATTCGTTCCCGCGCAGAAATAGCACATCAAGGATGCAACTTGTTCGAATGACCCTGGAAAAGATTCATAGTTACCCGTCATTATATTACTGACTACTAACACTATTAAAATGTATTCCGGTGTGGCACTTGCTTTCGATTCGTCGTTATACGCTATTTGTTCATCACTTATGCCAATTCTTCTATAAGCAGCTATTGGTGGTGGTGTGGTGATGGTAGTAGCAGAAGTATTTCCTTGGCTTTTTCATTTTCCAGTGAACGTGAAGAAAGCCACAGATCGTAATAAGTGGCCATGTTCTGGAAGAAACATTTTGCCCCCCATCCTGGTCGATTTATTGTGTCTTTGGTTTTTATATAAGGCAATGTTAAACAAAATTATTTATTTCTTACATCAGTCTGTGAAATCATTTTCATCTGCATTCAAGGGGCTCCGAGTGGCCAAGTGGTCTAAAGCGCTCACCGTTCCTAATCACTGCAATCTCACCTCTGTCTGCGTGTGTTCGAGTCCAAGGCTCGGCTAGCGTGGGTACGTGGGAAAGCCGGCCAGTAACTTCTCGCGGGTCGGTGGTTCTGCCCTGGGTTTTTCAGGGTTCTTCCTCCACCAGTTATACTGGCCGCCATGTATAGCCTATCTTATGCTGAAAAATGGCGTTAAACTCTAGAAAAACATCATCTGCATTCAGATATAATTTGTGAGGAATAATTTAATTACCCATTATGTATTCAATTACAAAGTGCTTATTGATTTTTTGGGACTAAATCGTGTTTTTATGATTGTTGTGAATTCATTCAAAGACATTCTGGATTGTATCGTTATGATGCATCAAGACTGTTGGTACATCAACCTATTCAAGACTATTGGTACATAAGCGGATTCAATACTGGAATTCATCCAGAACATTCTATGCTTTTGGACTTGTGATAGGACATTTATGATTATTTCGAATTGAATTCAAAATACTGTATATTCCCCTTAAATATTACTTTTCTCATAGATAAATATATTTATTTACTGATTTTACTAAACTTGTTAGTTTCTCTACTTTTTGTTACATAATTTAAGACCATAAAATCGTAACATGAAACTGTCGATATAAATGTTTATATTAAAATGAGAGAACAAAATACAGAACATCTATAGGAAAGATTCGGCACCTGACATATAATATTTTAGGGCATAATTTCTTCTACACATCAGAGCACTAAAACTTGACCCCATTTGAAGCGTTGTATCTTTGACTGGGGTCTATTAGTCCTATAAAATAAATGTATGCAAGTAATATTTCTAACGATATTTTATATTTTAATTTTAAAATTGATGAAAATTTTAACTTGTAAAAGAACACTGCAAGACATTGGGTATCATAGTTTCATTAACGTCAAATAAATTATATAATACTAAGTAGAAATAAACAAACGTAAGTGCATACGTACACACACACACACACACACACACACACACACACACACACACATACATACATACATACATTACACCGCTCCGATGCTCTAAATGGTTAGAGCGTCCGCCTTGGATATGAAAGGTAGCGGGTTCAAATCACAGCCAAAACATACCAAAGACTTATACAAAAGGTGCTGCTTTCATAACAAAAGGCCTGATTCTTGAAATAGATTGCGGCATTCGTATCTACTAAAATCCACCTAACAAATCTGCTTCTTTCTCTTTCGTTTTCATTCTATGATTTCAAAATATATTCCATGGGCTAATAATGATGTGGTTGTTATTTTTGTCCCATGAATAATGGAAGTAAAGGAACCCTGTGACACTAGTTTGTCGAAGCAGGAGGTAGAACCCCGAAACATTTGGGCCCGACGTGGCTTGTCGAATCAGGTGGGAGAACTTGGCGTCAGATGTAGTTTGTCGAGGCAGGAGATAAAACCGCGTCACATTGGCGGTCGATGTCGTTTGTCGAGGCAAGAGGTAGATCCCATTGACATTGAAGCCCACTGTGGTTTGTCGAGGCAGGAGGTAAAATCCCGTGACATTTGCGCGCGACGTGGTTTGTCGAGGCAGGAGGGAGACCCGCGTGACACTGGTGGCCGATGTGGTTTGTCGAAACAGGGAATATGCCCCGTGACATTGAAGCCCGCTGTGGTTTGTCGAGGCAGGAGGCATTTCCAGCTCAGAGTGCAAATAAAACAGTATGAACGGCAACGTAGATGATGCCAGCTTCTCTGTTTCATGTTATCATTTTGTGAATTTTCCTCGTTGGACGTGATTTGGTTGACGTACCCTGAATAGGGATATTCGAAGTCGGAATTTTTCTACATTTATGCTGTACGGCTTACTACTCACTCCTGATTATTTCTGAACAGTTTGATCGTCATAACTAGTGTTATTCACTGATAAATTACTGTTTGGTGTCATCAACATTAAACAGACACGAGTGAGTTTTCAAAAAACTATAAATACATATGTTATGCCCATATATGCATAATTGAGAAAACAACAGTGTTTTTTGATAGAACTGTAGTTAAATAATCTTTTCGTTTCAGATATACATATGTAATATTTTCACATCGCATTGTTGGTCTGGTTATAAGTGTCAATGTTCAGTGCACACACATACATACATACATACATACATACATACATACATACATACATACATACATACATACATACGTACGTACGTACATACATACATACATACACACACACATACATACACATAACACACACATATAACTGGTTCATTATTTTGTACTTTTCTGTTGGTATTGTAATTTGCTTCTAGGTTATTGATATGATTTTGTATATTAATGTAATTGTTTTAGTTTAGTTTTATGTTTATTTTGCATGTAAACTCTCAGCATGATACTCATATTTTCATGAACTATCTTCAGACAAGGTCAAGTCAGGATTTAGTTCAGTCCTATGACCCTTTTTAATACCATCCAAATCTTAATCTTACCATAGTTTTATTTTACCTGCGCTGCACGTTGCTAACAAAAGTCACTGGATGTACTTTGGTTTGCTTAATAGAAGTGAGTTATGGCTATATCCTAATCAAAGGTCAAGGTTTAATTTTAGTTAATCCTCTATGATCAAGAAGTAAGCCATTTCGAATTGATATTTAAAAAAGAGGAGTATGATAATTGTGTGTATTTATTACATTTGGTAACTCATAAAATGGTTCAAATGCTCTAGTTTGAGATGTTTTACTGAATGGAATGATTACATATATTATGTACAATTTATAATATTTAATATGCTTATTATAGTGTGTACATATTTTGTTTTCTATAATCAAACATGGCTGAAGGTGTGTGATTACGTTTCAGGTCCTATCAGCAATGAGTCAGGATCACTACACCTACCACAACAGGAGCACCTAAAGGTCCATTTATTTAACCACAGCTATCGTCTTCTGCAATAGTCTATGCTTGAGCAGGGTCCAGAATAAATTATTTACATTCAGCAATGCACGCTACAGATACACCTCAAATCGAATATGACATGTAGCAGCAGGGGGGGGGCGAATCCGACATTTTGTCCAATCGTCATTTGGCTTAATTAATACTTTCTGCACTCAGCGGATCCGGTGTCGTCAGCGCCCGGTAAAAAAAAAGACGACGTCGTCGTCGGGGGATCGTCCAATCGTCATTTGGTTTAATTAATACCTTCTGCGCGCCGATCCCAGCGTCGTCAGCGTCCGGTAAACACAGCGACGACCGCGTCGATGTCATCGCCCCCCCTGCTGCTAAGTGGCTACTTGCAATTTAACCGAATATTTGGTCAAGTCCGATACGATATCGTGTCCGAGGGTCATGTAAATTTATCGTTACAAATCCATGTGGGGTCGACTGAGCATGACTAAAAAAGTTTCGAAAAACATTAAAGTCCATGTCACCGCCGCACCATGTCTGCCAAATATTTCGTAGCGTGTGTGTATCAACGCCGTTGAATACAGCAAGAATATTACAGTTGTCTCTGATTACTTTTGGAATCTGAGTGTATCGTTGAGTGACATATATCACGTCGGTGTTTTTATGCCTGCCTCTGGAAAATATCCTAGCTGGTTTTTTTTGATTGTCTAACATAACATCATCGTACACGACTAAATTGTTAACGTCGCCATCAATATCATCGATACCTGGTGCATCATTGATATCTGTAATAAACTCGATGACATTTTTTTTAGCGATCGCTGATGCATTCTCGTTGAAATCTTTTAACACCTCGTAGCATCGTTGATCATCTACGCTAGGAGCAACCAAATACAACTTATCCCACTTCATCCATCTCATTATTAAATTGAGTAACAATTGCGTCTTGCCGGATCCAGATGGTCCGATGATAATCATCCGGATCGAGTTTGGTAACGCTGCAACATGCTTAACTGGTTCTCTTGTTTTAGTCGCTGAAAAGTCAATTATATTCATGTCTCTATACATAAATTATGGATCTATATTGTGTGAAGTGTAGAGTGCGTACTGGCACAAATGATATGACAACCGTTACAACAAGAAATAATAGATCGGCGCTTACTGGTAGGTGTGTACAATGCGGTATAAAGAAATTTAGATTTATTTCTATTAGACCCGGAGATGTTTTAAAAAAAAGCGAGGAGGTGATATTGCAGCCAAGTTATCAAAACTCCCCGGAACCCCGTGGGCAAAGTATCCAGGAGAAAAGCACCTCCCAGGATATAGCTACTGTGGCCCCGGAACACGATTAGATATCAGACTCGATGATCAAAATCAGCCCAAACCCGGTGAGTATCCAATAAACGCTATCGATAAGGCGTGTCATGCTCATGATGTTGCTTACAAAAGTAGCGATTTGCAACAGCGTCATATCGCGGACGTAAAATTAATTCACGCGTTAAATGCTATTCCTGATAAATCCGTCAAAGAAAAATTGGCCTCATGGTTGGTAAAATCGGCTATGAAAGGTAAATTAATGATTGGAAGCGGAGCTTCTCGCGCTGGTAGTTGAAAACGCTAGCGTTTATAATAACAATATGGAATCCATCTATTATTCTCCGAGAGGATACTGGAAGGGGAAGGCCGCAATTGGTAAGCTTGCAAGCGCTGCAAAAGTAACAAAGGCCACTGCGGCTAATTGGTTATCCAAACAGGCTATATGGCAAATCTATCTACCACCGCCTAAACAAATCAACTTCTCGCGCTTTGATGTCAGCGTACCTAATGAAGTTCATCAAGCTGATATACTATTTCTGCCGCATGACAACGGTTACAAATACGCGCTAACTGTAGTTGATGTTGCGAGTCGATACAAACAAGCGGAGCCGTTAAAAACAAAGTCAGCAACTGAAGTAGCCGCTGCGTTTGAAAGAATTTATCGAAGAGGTCCTCTGCGCTGGCCAAATCTATTACAAGTTGATCCTGGTAGTGAATTTCGCGGCGCTGTTTTATCAACGCTGAAACATCATAGCGTCGCGGTACGACGAGGTCATACTGCGCTACATCGTGATCAGGCAATTGTTGAACGATTCAATCGGACTCTTGCTGAACGGTTATTTGGATATCAATACGCGAAGGAATTCATCCAAGAAAAACGATCTCGTGAATGGGTCAAAAGGTTGCCAGGCGTAATTGCAGCGTTAAATAACGAGATTACCCGAGCAATCAACATGAAGCTCAGCGACGCGATTAAATACGAGTATATACCCGGAAGATCAAAAATAGATAGCGTTTCCAAGCCGATTCTCGGCGATGTTACCGTGAGATATCTATATGAACCAGGAGAGCTTGAAGGCGGTAAAAAAAGAGCTACTGATCCTATCTGGAGTGTTACCACACATAACATATCAACGATAACACGATCAACTGGTAGACCACCGATCTATAGACTGGATTCAACTGCCCCACAGCGAGGGTTTACACGCGAGCAACTACAAGTGATACCTGACGATACTCAATTACCCCCGCGTGGTCTTAACTAGCGCCGTTGCGTCTATTGCACTCAAGACAGGTCAATCTCACATTGTTTTTGACATGACCAAGACTGTTATCGATCCTGTCCACGGTAAATTGGCGAGCGTCTTTATCCGAATAGCGCCAACTCATTATACAATTACAACTCGCGCAGTGATTATTCTGTTGTTGTCGTAACGCAATTATTAATTCGGCATCAATATCAAAACGCCGCTGTTTTTTTTTATCCTGTTGGCGGTAACCCGAGAGTTTTCTATTTTTTCTGAAAACACGATGATATCTTTTTAGTGATTGCGTTGGCGACTCCAGCAATTGTTGTCATCGCGGAGATAGCGATTGGAACAGCGATCGGGGCTATCGTGGTCACCGTGAATAAAATAACACCGGTACCGGCTACTATACCCGACACGGAGTACACGACCGCGTCGATGGCGGTTATTTTTCGGCGGTATTTTTTTATTTTTGCGCGGTATTGTTCGGAAAGCGTTTTCAAATTCGCGGAGAATTCTTTTGCGGTATCGAATCGATATTGATGTGACGTCGGTGATACCTCTGATTCAATTACCCTGGTGGTCATTTTTATTTTAAAAGAGCTAGTGTTTTTAATTAATTAGATTCGCTACAAATTCCACATACCATGTGATGTTTGCCCCGGCTAAATTTCCATCAACGGCATAAATTGTAAACTGTTCAGTTGCGTTCCTGTCTATAATTGTTGATATTGTATTGTTAAACCCGGATGAACTCGACGATAATATATTAAACTGCATCATTGAAACCAGTGTCAATCGATAAATGCCCTTAACAGTTGCGGTAATATTTACTGTATTCTGTGTAGGAGTCCAATCGAATGATCCATGCCGAATTGTGTATACTGTGTTGATGATGTTCTCATGAGGGGTTTTTATTTTCTCGAATTGCTCTGCTACTCTCGGTAGTCCGTCTTTAATCGCTTCAACATCAGTTCTGATTATTTCTATTCTCAGCAAATTCGCGTCCATATTATTCTTGCTCGCTGCAACATTAGTTTTGATTGTTTCTATTTCCCGTGTATTCTCGGTTATACTTTTTTTGTTCGCTGCAACATCAAGTTTGATTGTTCCTATTTCATATGTATGCACGTCTATACCTTTTTTGTTCGCTGCAACATCAGTTTTGATTATTCCTATTCCCCGCCAATACGCGTCCATATTTTTTTTGTTCGCTTCAATATCAGTTTTGATTGTTCCTATTTCCTGTGTATGCGCGTCTACACCCTTTTTGTTCGCTTCAATATCAGTTTTGATTGTTCCTATTTCCTGTGTATGCGAGTCTACATTATTTATGATCGTTGTAACATCAGTTTTAATTGTTTCTATTTTCCGTCCATGCGAGTCTACATTATTTATGATCGTTGCAACATTAGCGCCGATTATTTCTATTTCCCGTTCATGCACGTCTACACTCCTTTTGTTCGCTGCAACATCAGTTTTGATTGTTTCTATTTCCCGTCTATACGCAGTGATATCATTTATAGTTGTTGTGATTTCATCCAGCTTGGTATTTTTTTTACCAAAGAATTTATCAAAGTTGTCATCGATCCTGTTAACATTTTTTCGTAACGTGTAAAATTGGCCCGACAGCGTTGTAAACTCCGAAATAGTATTTTTTATTGTTGCAAGATTCGGTTCGGTTACCGTCGGGGTCCCGAAAAAACTAGCGGTAGTGAGCTGTATATCGGCGACAGATTTTTTCACACGCGTGTCAAGTTCGGTCACCGATCTATTCAACCTTATAAAACCGTCTTTGACTAATGTTATCGTCGATAGATGTTCACCCGGTTTGAGTCGTCCGTCGCTGGTATACACCGCGATAGTGTCCTCGGCGGCATCACGCTGTCGTATTAAAACGTCATCCAGCGACACATTACTGGATTTCAATTTACCCTGGCGGTCTTGAAATACAACTATTTCACCTGGGTCAACACTTGTTAAATTCAACGTATCAGCGATTTCATCCTCAATTAGTTTTTTTATGTCATCGGTGGCGAGCGTTTTTGTGGATTCTTTCAGCGCCGAAACCGGTCGTCCCCAAATATCAATCATCGTTATTGTAAAAAAAAACGGCGTTTCTAATTAACCCGCCGGGCCTCTACGACCCCACTAGTGTATTCGTTTACAACCACATGAGGTGGTTTCCGCGATGATGAAATCGCCGCGAGTACGTTCAATACCTCACGGCCGCATATCGGCGGGTCGCTTAACTGCTGTGTTGGCAGCGTGGAATAAAAAACCCGGGCTGAACACGCCAGGATATACCGCATAAACTCGGTCGGCGGAGCTAACCCGTATGAATCAAAATAGACGATCGCACGCGGATCAATCGCGTATGCAACCCAATGAGTTCCCGCTCCGGAGGACCCATCGAGGTTAATTATGCCGGTTTCAATATTCCTTGGTGCCGCCGGTAATTGATCCCTCATAAAAACACCTCTGAAGTTTTTTATCGCTAACGAGTCGGCGGCGTCTATTAAATCAAAATTAGACATAGGAGTCATTAAACGGTTCCCGGTAGTCTTAGACCCTTTCCCGAGTACCATGAATACGGGGTTCCCGGTAGTCTTAGACCCTTTCCGGCCACGGATCGTTTTTTTTATAGCCTTTCCCGGTTGCCTTCTTCAATGCCATCCCCGCCGCGGTACCAACGGCTCCTAACGCCGCCGCCTTAGCCACTGCTGGTGCGACCGCGGCAATCAACGCTGGAATCGCAGCTAACAGCGGAAATATCCCACCGGTCTTTTCCATGTTTTTAATCGCTGCGGCTGAAAAATCTATTTGAACACCCTTTTTATTCTTCATCGCATTATTGAAATGTTTTATTTGACGCGCCGTCAATGATATCTTATGATTACCACCTGCCATCTGTGACGGCTTCAGCGTTATTGTGGTTCCGCATTGTTTAGCCGACTTTGATTGTAATTTCTTGACTTGACCATCAGTCAACTCTACACTGACGACACTATACGACATTTTATTGTAAACGCGTTTGTGCTTTCAATTACATGTTTTCCACTGGCGCATCAACGATTCTCATTCGTCCGCCAACACCTTCTAGCAGCATTGATTTATCGCTGAGAATGACAGCAACCGCTCTATAATTAACACCACCCGGGGCTATACGAGCTCTAAAGTGTATATCAACGACGGATTGTCTCGTTAAATCAAGATGTTCCAACGAAAAATAATAAATCGGATACAGCTTTTTAAAATCAAGTTGTGATATTTGCAAACCAGTGTCGACGTTTTGATCACGACCCATATATGACAGCAATCGATGGTACACACGTACGACATGGTTGTCGCCGTAATTAAGCTGTATATCCTCGGATGGTTCCTGTTGTCCGTTTATTCTCAGCGAAACATCCCTGACTCCTAATTGATCAAATATCATATGGCTGCGTTCTTGATTACCCAATCGTTCCCTATTCTGTAACGCAACAAATATATGACGCGGGGCTGAAACACCCTGTTTTGATGCCAAGTGCCATGTAAACGTATCGGCGACGTTATCCTCTTTAGCATCAGTTGTTACCGCTAGCCAACTCAACAACGATTTTCCCCCCTGTTCCATAAATGCTAACAATCGTGCTTCCGTGGTAACTGATGGAGTCAGCACCGGCATCCACAATGCCATTTTAGTTAAAACGACTTTACCGCCAGCAACGCCAGCAGCACGCCATATTGCATTGTTATCATCGCCCCTTCGCGTTAGCGCGATTGTATGCTTAGCCCCATAGATAACGTTTCTGACATTTCTGCAGAATCCAAATATGTGATGGAGTGGAATCGCGCATGAAAACTTTCGGCGTGGTCTTTGCAACATCTCTACTCGTGCTGCGAATCCCATATTGTAATTATCGTTAAGACTTTTTATAACAGTGAAATCAGCGCCTGGTTTTGCTCTGCGATCTGGATTGGCTGCTTCAGCCTGGTCAGCTGCGGTATTTTCCTTCGTCAGCACGTTAACGTACTGAAGATGATCAGCGTTATCGGTGGAGTCCTTTGCGAACATCATAGATGGGCCCGCCGATCTTGTATAATCATCCGAGTATCTCGCTAACCCAATTATCGTTGTTGCAACATCAACCTCGCGTTCTATTGATTCAATTTCTCGCCCGTCAATAAGATATCTGGCACTCTCAAATAACGCCATGATACCGTTGTTGACGAAACCAACTCGAACACGATTGTCATCTGCGTATGGTGCATTATCGGCAGCATTTGTCACGAGTTCTCCCTCAATTTCGATAAACGGTTCACACGGCAAAAAATATTTACTGGTATCTTGGACTTGAAGTTCAATTCGCGATCGTAGGTCAGGTTGCGCTGCATAATAAGAATAAAATTGATAATCACGGACAGAATCATCCCTGCGCACTGGGGCATCTATATCAAACGCGGGATCAGCGGTTCGCGCAAACATTTTATTATTTATCATGTTGATGTTTTCAATTGCGATTTTTTCGTCGTAAATTCTTTGAATTCTGTTTAAGACCACTCCCCCGCTATTGTGTTCATGGGCGCGTTGGTGGATGACTGAGCCGCCAACGACTCTAGTTTTTCTTCCACGGCGTTATTTATTACTTTACTGACATTTGCAGGCATCACCGTCGTTGATGGCATCTGTTTTCTTTTTGAAAATCCCCTGGATTTCACCAACGACATTAGTTTGTCCCGCGCGGCTGAAAGCGCCTTTCCGGCAACATCTCCAATAGCGCTGATTCCCTTATCACGAATAACATCAATAGCCTTCATTCCTAATTGTTTGGCTAACGGCGCTACTTTTGGAGCCATTCTTGTAAATAACCCCGCAATGGTATTGCCGAGACCATCTCCATAGTACGCGGGGTAAACAGGCAATCGCGAGTTTACCACGTAGACGAGTACTGGTTTATCGTGGTTGTAGTGTATGATCATCTTTATTATAAAAACACCAGTTTTCCAATTAGTGATTGACCCCCCCCCCCTTCCCACCGCCGTGTGGAAAACCGGAATAAATTTTGTCAAAATTTCCTTGGGTTTTTGCCCTCGATAAAAATCCGGTTTTTTCTGGTTTTTTCTTGATTTTTAGTCATTTTTGGTCGTTTTTTGTTGCCTATAGTCGTTTTTTTCGATTTTTTCAGCAAAAACATCGATTTTCTCTAAATGATTTCCTGGGGTTTTCACCCGTAAAAACCGACCAAAAACGACAAAAAAAACGACCAAAAACGACAAAAAAACGACCAAAAACGACCAAAAATTAACAAAAACGACAATTTTATAATTTTTTTAATCATCCACTAACTCGTCTATGAGCGTTCGATACGCACTAATGTCCATGATACCGCCCGTAAATAACCGCTTGCAAATATCAGCTGCCTCATTGATTATCTCCGGAGAGTTATTTCCGGCTCGTTTTCCTCCGATTAGTACCTCTAGCCGTGATATATCACTGAGAACACTGTTAGGACAGGTAACGCCGTAGGATTCTTTACCAACAGAGTATCCTTTTCCTTTTTTTAGTTTTACCCTTTTTTCAACTTCTTTGTGGAATGCGTCGTAATCGGGATTACCACGATGTGGTAATGCATTCTCGTGTTTACTCGCTAAATACACTATTCTTGTCCAATCTTTTAACGTCTTTATATTTTTCTCGTAACCGCTATTGATATGCTCCTTATCTCGTATGCTCTTAGCAAAATTAGAGGCAGTAGAATCAACTAATTCTTCCCTGCTGCTGAAGCCTCTAATTTGATCTATTGTGCTCTTCTTGAGTACATTACGGGGTATATTCCCCCCTTTCTCTTTTTCTTCCGGTATTTCTTCCGGTATTTCTTCTTCTGGTTCTCTTGCGGTAGCACCTAGTTCTTCTTCGTCGGCCATTGTAACATAAGGTTCTTGTGGTTCGGTTATAGCGAGTGGTGGCCTCAAAGACCTCTTCGTTTGTTCGGTCTGAGCCGCTATCTTTTCAAGTACGCCAAGCAGTGACGCCTTTTTCTTTCTTTCTTCGTCGGGAATATCCCCGTATATCGCTGTTTTCACGTCTTTGGTTGCACTCGTTATCGGAGCAAAGAGTTGTTCGCTTCCAACAGTAAAATCGGTTTGTAGTTGCTGCCGCGTTTGAAGTTGTTCTCGGACCCTGTCTCGTAACGGTATGAACTTTTTAAGCGCCGCTAGCCGCTCTCTGGCTAGCCGAGTAGTAAGTGATTCGCCTACCATTATTGCAATTGCTCCGCAATTTCTAATTTCCCGCCGAGTGTGCCATCGGGGGCTCCGTCTATAATCCTTCTAATGTTTTTGATCTTACTAGAAATCTCCCGGCGTCGTTCATAAACACGTCCAAGTTTTTTTCGTATTATTTCAACGGCAGTGAATAGTCCAATGAATGCATTTGCGTCATTGTGGTACAAGTTTTCATTAATCGTATGTTGTAATCGTTTTATAAAAAAGTACTCGCGGGCCAGGGTAAAACGCCCCCGTTTCGATTGTTCGTTAATAATCTCATAATCGGATAATATTTTTTCGCTGTCAAGACCATCAGATAATTCAATTCCTTGATTTTTTAATTTTGAAATCTCGGCTAATATATTATTGATGTCTTCGATATTCATTATTCTTATAAAACATCTTGTTTTTAAATAAAAAAAAATTATTTTACCAAATGAACCCGCGCGGTGTGTTATTTATTACTATTGATAGTATTTAAACATAAAAGAGGTATTACAGACAATTCGTCAGCGCCATAGGCGCCGGTGGCTTTATTTACATATGAAAATCGAATTTTGCGTCCGGTCTTTTTTGAGATCGCTGAATTCTGTATTCCTTCTGCAACAAATCGTATTGAGGCGATACAAATGTCAAAATATTTTCCCGCCTCATTCATCGACTGAAATATTTTTTCCTCGTGAGTTGTTGTATCAAATGACTTTATGGGTTTTGCTTTCTTTGGGTATTTACCAGTTTCGCCTTTTTTGGTATTCTGACTTTGCGAGATAGCTTGCAAGTTTATAAGAGAATTATCAGTCTTATTATTATTAATATGATCAATCACAAGTCCATTCTCGATTAATCCGTTGAATACCTCAAATACCGCCCTATGAACATAGTACTTCTTCTTTCCGGCACCAAACATCAAATACCCCTGATTATTTACGGTACCAACCGGCTTCTTCAGTCTGCGGTTTCTGACAATGCCGTCGCGAGATGCCTCGTAATTAGCGAGCACAGGGTGAGGTCTGAACTCTTGGTCCATTTATATAATAATAATACTTGTCTAATTTATTATTTGGTTTAATTATAAATCTTTCAACGTAGTCTTGGGGGGTTTTAATGACGAAGTCAGCGGTGGGGTCAATGACAGCGTTTTTAATTCGCTTGTCATAATAGCGTTTTAGTTCCCTGTATCGCTTTCCGCCACAATTAATACACAACTGCGATTTTCCTCTTACACCAACGTGGCAAACCAAGCACGGGAGGGGGCCAAGAGAACCATTACGAACGCTTTGTAAATGATACCCGCAGAATTCACCTCTACATGATTTATTGCACGGGGTTGTCGACCCAATCATCAACCATTTGCATTTATTCATTATACTATATTCTTTCATTTAAATACTTGTTTTAATTATATGGAGGAGTTCGAGAGATTAGCAGCAATTAAGCCCTGGAAAAATATTAAGTTCAATCTCGATAGAGTCCTCAAGGACGCACCAAAAGCGTTAATAAACGATAGAACCCTGTTGAGTAAAATACGCGATTGTATCAATGAATTCAAGCGTGATGGTGCAACTCATAGTTGGTCAACATTTCGAATTGATGGCGTTGTTGATGCTACCATGAACGACAACCGCGCAGCAACGATAATATCACAACTTGGCTCCAGCGAGTATTTCTTCAGAGTAAAATTCATTGTCCGGGTGGAATCAGGTGATTGGATCATACGTGATAAATTTGAACCAGTTCTCAGCGACAAGAAAACAGTCATTGTTAGCCGCGACTCCAAGCCGGGGTTGTTAACCGGAATTGACAAACCATACTATGAACGAGCGTATCCTGAAACAGCAGTTGTTTATGGAATATACCCGTTAAATAAGAAACCTGATATCCGAAAACTGAAACCAATGAAACAGTCAACGGGGATAAATTGTGTAGCAGAACGAATAATAGAGCATTTTACAAATGCATGTCGAGGAAACAAATTGACTGATTTACGACGTAGCAAAATCAACCAGTGGGAACTAACCGTAAAAGAGCGTGGAGCAACCATCAACGACATAGCGAGATTAGAAACGTCGTTGAGATTTCCAATAACCGTTACAACGATAACCGGTGAAGTATTATACGAATCAAAGTACAAATCAAATGGGGCCCCAATCAAAATTATTGATCATAACGAACACGCATGGACGCCCGCGATCACAATATTTCCACGGGATAGAACAGTAAAGTATATACCCGAAGAATTTATACAGGATAGTTTTCTCGCGGAGAGGAAACTATTTGATGCTATTGCTTGTTTGTGTAAAAACGACCCTGTATCAGTGTGGTTACTTCGCAGCGCTGAAAACGATGCGGATACTTTTGATCAGTTTGTAAGACCAAACGGTGAATTATACCGCACTGAAGCGTTTCACAACAAGATGAAAAAAACCGCCATGGAATTTGAAGAGCATGATGAACAACTGCTAACAAATTGTTTTACGATTCCATCGGTTGCGGCTCATGTTGCAGCAAGGAAAAATGCGTGGAGTCCAACACGCAAGGAATTTCTACCGGATGTACAATCCAGTTGTTTGGAATACTATCACGGTGGACTATGGAACACTGAATACAGCCGCGACGCTATGATTTCCGTTGATATGGTTGCCTGTTATCCAGCGAGTTTTCTCGGGTATGGATCCGCCGCTGAGTATTTCAAACGATTTGGACACCCCAGACATGAAATGACTCGTGTTGCTATTAATGGACCACTGCCTGATTTTGATTTAACCGGATTCGCTCGCGTAGTATCATTTGAGTTCGCGGCAGGACTTCATCGCTGTTGCTATATTTGGATCGGTAGACACATGGCGAAAAAGAAGTGGCTGCCAATAGCGCTGCTACGGTATATGATTGATTGTAAAATGCTAGTTTCGTTGATTGTCAGTGACGCGATTATATCATACCGAGCGCAGACTGAAGTCTGGTTTCCAGAACCGGAGCGTCTAGATAGCATAATTGACGAATCCAGAAAACACATCGATGCCGACGAGGAATATATCGTCGAATGGTCCAGGAGGATATTCAACCAACGAAACCGCGAGGCAAAAGATCTCGGTAGAAGAATAGTTGGTAAGTTTACACAAGGTGGAAAAAACTGCGACTACAAACGATATTGCTCACGGCTGATTATAGATGACGCAGAATATGATTTCGTAATCAAGGACGCAGTGGCGAAAAATAGATACGTGAACTGTAAAACAGCTTTCTTGTCCAATGGAACAAGGTTGGGTACAGTTGTTACCTACAGCGATGGAGACAGCCCGGCATACCCGCATTTGAGGGCGTCTATGCTGGGTTATGCTTGCATAAATTTATTCTCGATGATAAATAGATTTCCCGACACCGCGGTTAGAGTAGCCGTTGATTCGTTTTATGTTGACGTAAAGTACAAGGAAAACGTAGCCGGGTTTACTAGTCCGGACGAGAGTTGGGGTACATGGAGAATTAAAAATGAAATACGACGCGATTATTCCCCGTCAGCAGATGTCACCGTTGAAAACAATTACCTACGCGGTGATAAATTGTCAGAATGGTCTAATGCACCACCGTGTTCTGATCCAATTTGTAGACACAAAACAGTTTATTTAAGCGGCTGTGGCGGGTCAGGAAAGACGACCCGGGCAATTGAATTATTTCGAACGCGGGCAAGTATAATCGTGCTTACACCGACCCATAGACTAGCGCGAGAGATAAAACACCGAAATGTTGACGCCATTACTTATCACAGCTTTTTTCGATACAGCGGCGGTGAGTGGACTCCTGATCGAATGGGGGAAAAATTTATTCCTGAGGTTATCATCTGGGATGAAATATGTACTGTTTCGTTAGATGTTTTACAAATGTTTCTTAATCGGTTGCTGCTCGCGAATACAGCGGTGATCATGTGTGGCGACCATGGTCAACCACCACCATTTGTCGGCGAGGGCCCACATGATTGGTTAAAGGGTTTTGTGGACTATTATGAAGAAACCGACACTGATTACCGAGCACTTGATGAACAACTGCGCGAGGTTAAAAAATTAATCAGATTACAGCCGGATAGAATTCAGTGTGAAATAATCCGCGAGGTGATTCCGGAAACGCCGTTAAATGAATTCTGGGAAACATGGAGACCAAACGATTTGATTGTAGCGAGTAGAAAGATAGTCAGAGACACACTTCAGCGGAAGTTGTTTACATTGCATAAGGAAAAGTTTCCAACGCGTCCAGTGCCGTTATGTTATAGACCCGCGGATACACGGCGGCAGAACATTGAAGTTGAAATTCCAGGCCGGACAGAAAAACAAATTCTCGTGCTGAATGATATTGTGCTCGTTGATATCAGCGTCGTCGAGGACGCGCTAAGTGCTGATAAATCCCCGTGGACGCTAGGATACGCAACAACAATACATTCCTCGCAGGGACTAACCATCACGGACACAATTGTTTGGATGGTTGATAATCGCATCGAATGGTCAAATCTAGTCTATCTTGCAGTGTCCCGAGTACGGAGGATAAATCAGCTTCGAAGAATTGTTATTGACGGAGTCAGTGATGGAGTCACCAACGACAACGACATCATCGATGCAAGCGTCATTGATAGAAAACTCTCGGGTTACCGCCAACAGGATAAAAAAAAACAGCGGCGTTTTGATATTGATGCCGAATTAATAATTGCGTTACGACAACAACAGAATAATCACTGCGCGAGTTGTAATTGTATAATGAGTTGGCGCTATTCGGATAAAGACGCTCGCCAATTTACCGTGGACAGGATCGATAACAGTCTTGGTCATGTCAAAAACAATGTGAGATTGACCTGTCTTGAGTGCAATAGACGCAACGGCGCTAGTTAAGACCACGCGGGGGTAATTGAGTATCGTCAGGTATCACTTGTAGTTGCTCGCGTGTAAACCCTCGCTGTGGGGCAGTTGAATCCAGTCTATAGATCGGTGGTCTACCAGTTGATCGTGTTATCGTTGATATGTTATGTGTGGTAACACTCCAGATAGGATCAGTAGCTCTTTTTTTACCGCCTTCAAGCTCTCCTGGTTCATATAGATATCTCACGGTAACATCGCCGAGAATCGGCTTGGAAACGCTATCTATTTTTGATCTTCCGGGTATATACTCGTATTTAATCGCGTCGCTGGGCTTTATGTTGATTGCTCGGGTAATCTCGTTATTTAACGCTGCAATTACGCCTGGCAACCTTTTGACCCATTCACGAGATCGTTTTTCTTGGATGAATTCCTTCGCGTATTGATATCCAAATAACCGTTCAGCAAGAGTCCGATTGAATCGTTCAACAATTGCCTGATCACGATGTAGCGCAGTATGACCTCGTCGTACCGCGACGCTATGATGTTTCAGCGTTGATAAAACAGCGCCGCGAAATTCACTACCAGGATCAACTTGTAATAGATTTGGCCAGCGCAGAGGACCTCTTCGATAAATTCTTTCAAACGCAGCGGCTACTTCAGTTGCTGACTTTGTTTTTAACGGCTCCGCTTGTTTGTATCGACTCGCAACATCAACTACAGTTAGCGCGTATTTGTAACCGTTGTCATGCGGCAGAAATAGTATATCAGCTTGATGAACTTCATTAGGTACGCTGACATCAAAGCGCGAGAAGTTGATTTGTTTAGGCGGTGGTAGATAGATTTGCCATATAGCCTGTTTGGATAACCAATTAGCCGCAGTGGCCTTTGTTACTTTTGCAGCGCTTGCAAGCTTACCAATTGCGGCCTTCCCCTTCCAGTATCCTCTCGGAGAATAATAGATGGATTCCATATTGTTATTATAAACGCTAGCGTTTTCAACTACCAGCGCGAGAAGCTCCGCTTCCAATCATTAATTTACCTTTCATAGCCGATTTTACCAACCATGAGGCCAATTTTTCTTTGACGGATTTATCAGGAATAGCATTTAACGCGTGAATTAATTTTACGTCCGCGATATGACGCTGTTGCAAATCGCTACTTTTGTAAGCAACATCATGAGCATGACACGCCTTATCGATAGCGTTTATTGGATACTCACCGGGTTTGGGCTGATTTTGATCATCGAGTCTGATATCTAATCGTGTTCCGGGGCCACAGTAGCTATATCCTGGGAGGTGCTTTTCTCCTGGATACTTTGCCCACGGGGTTCCGGGGAGTTTTGATAACTTGGCTGCAATATCACCTCCTCGCTTTTTTTTAAAACATCTCCGGGTCTAATAGAAATAAATCTAAATTTCTTTATACCGCATTGTACACACCTACCAGTAAGCGCCGATCTATTATTTCTTGTTGTAACGGTTGTCATATCATTTGTGCCAGTACGCACTCTACACTTCACACAATATAGATCCATAATTTATGTATAGAGACATGAATATAATTGATTTTTCAGCGACTAAAACAAGAGAACCAGTTAAGCATGTTGCAGCGTTACCAAACTCGATCCGGATGATTATCATCGGACCATCTGGATCCGGCAAGACGCAATTGTTACTCAATTTAATAATGAGATGGATGAAGTGGGATAAGTTGTATTTGGTTGCTCCTAGCGTAGATGATCAACGATGCTACGAGGTGTTAAAAGATTTCAACGAGAATGCATCAGCGATCGCTAAAAAAAATGTCATCGAGTTTATTACAGATATCAATGATGCACCAGGTATCGATGATATTGATGGCGACGTTAACAATTTAGTCGTGTACGATGATGTTATGTTAGACAATCAAAAAAAACCAGCTAGGATATTTTCCAGAGGCAGGCATAAAAACACCGACGTGATATATGTCACTCAACGATACACTCAGATTCCAAAAGTAATCAGAGACAACTGTAATATTCTTGCTGTATTCAACGGCGTTGATACACACACGCTACGAAATATTTGGCAGACATGGTGCGGCGGTGACATGGACTTTAATGTTTTTCGAAACTTTTTTAGTCATGCTCAGTCGACCCCACATGGATTTGTAACGATAAATTTACATGACCCTCGGACACGATATCGTATCGGACTTGACCAAATATTCGGTTAAATTGCAAGTAGCCACTTAGCAGCAGGGGGGGCGATGACATCGACGCGGTCGTCGCTGTGTTTACCGGACGCTGACGACGCTGGGATCGGCGCGCAGAAGGTATTAATTAAACCAAATGACGATTGGACGATCCCCCGACGACGACGTCGTCTTTTCTTTTACCGGGCGCTGACGACACCGGATCCGCTGAGTGCAGAAAGTATTAATTAAGCCAAATGACGATTGGACAAAATGTCGGATTCGCGCCCCCCCCCCCCCCCCCGCTGCTCATGTCACTTAATCCATTTAAAGTGGCATCCTTTCCAGGAGTTGAATCTCTATCAAAGGGAGATACCATATTTGATGTGAGGGTCCATCTGTGTCCCAGTCTTTAATGAATCTGATACAATTTTATTATAAATCTGTTACTGCCATTGTTGGTATAAATATTATTCATTTGCTAAGAGAATTTTTTCCACAATGTTAATCATGATGTACCACAAGCATGAAGTGTGGCTTCTGACAGTTCAAAAAATACTAGATCCGGGTGAGTCGACAATTATTCATGGTATTGTAAGAAACATTCAGTCTACAGTGATATAATTTATATTACTTCACTATCAAGTGGTCTTAGAGTTTGCACTTGAGTGGTATCTCTTAAATAACAAAGTTCGGGAATCTTGAGCATATGTTGTACCTGCTAGTACGTCTGAACTAAAGAAACCGGAATATGTTCCTGAAGACGTAGGATTTATTGATTGGTCACATCTGTTTTCCAAACATTCGTGTGACTTAAACATACCAATTATGCTAAACATAAACTTATCTTGACTGATAATACTCCTTTAAAACGGCCTTACAAAAGTGTACCACATGGTATCATTGAAGAAGCTCTTCAACATCGCAAAGAGATGCAGGAGCAATACGCGAGTCATCAGGCCCTTTTTCCTCTAGTGGAGCTTTGGATCGTAAGATGACAGTTTACCTTTTTGTATTGATTTCAAGTGTCTTAACTCTGAAACGGTGAAATACGCATGCATACATGTTACCAGATTCGATGGAGGTGTTGACTGCCTGTTGGGTGCAAAGTACTTTTCAAAGTTCGATATATGTCCTGGCTGCTGGGAAGCAGAGATAGCAGAAGAGGAAATATGGAATCTATGTTGGGGTTTGGACTGAGATAAAGAAATCCCAGTCAAGGGTTTATATTATTTGTTTCCCCACAAGGCTTGCCCGAGTGGGGAGACATAATATAAACCCGCGACTGGGATTTCCTTGTCTCGGTCCAACCCCCAACGTATATTATTTTTCTCACCCAATATTTTCCTTGAAAGTAAAAAGAATTCTTCACTAGTGTTCACGTCCAACGTTTACATGCGACGCATGAATATAAATATGTTAATGAGGGCTGTGGTGTGACCGTTGCGTCCGAAGTACACAGTTTATACTCGTGAGCAAAGAAAAATACCAACATGAAACGTCGCATAATAATGAGGTGTTATCACATTTAATATATGGATGTTATATGAAATTCACAATAAATAATTAATATTTATTACAAGAAACTGTTTTATTTTCATCAGTTCCAATTTTGAAAAGTTATATTGTAAATAATAAAACGATATTGTCTACTCAGCTCTACTATAGTTATACTTAATACAATCTGTAACGAAGAGTAACATCTTTCTTTAGATTATTCATGGGTAATTAGAGATCTGTGTCACTATCGTAAATAACTATTCTTTTCTTTGGAGGAGGTGAAACTGTGTGTAACATACTTGTGTTGTCCTTAACATTGATTGTAAAATTACCAAGGTGTATAATAGACCCTCCAAAAACGGAGTCTAGCGGATAACCATGTGCTAAACATTCAAGTTCACGGATTTTTTGAACATTTATTTTTCTGTCCTGGAAATATGACAAGTGCTTCATTTAAATTTGCTTATGGAGTAATGTGCTGACGGATAAATGATTCCTTCTGGCTGGTAAGTGCATTATTTGTCATTAAATAGTGTAGGTATATGTTTGATTCAACCGGGGCACAATGGTGATGCTTAACAAAATTAGAATAAAGTATCTTTTATATAATACTTTTATGTATGTTACTAAGTTTTTCCTAGTTGTTACTAGAGTTGGGAGGCTATAAAGTGTATAGGTCTATAGTCTATATGCATGGATCAGTGTTTTCTATTATAGTTCATTCCACACAGCATTGAGAATTTCATCCTATCTGTAGCACAGTCATTCTTCAGATCAGCGTCATTAAATGTAGCTAACAGTATATAATTTGTTTCACACGAAGTATTTAAAACTAGTCAGGTAGCTTTAGCTACATTTAATGACGCTGACATGAAAAATGTACTGACCTAGGCCTGCATATAGATAAAAGTGACCGTGCTGTGTGGAACGAAATAGCATAATACCAAAACGTTCGACATCGTATGCGTTTATGTTTTTGTCACTCTCGAATTTCTTTTTTATGGTGTGTTCTCAAAGATAGATTTACCTTAAGTTACTATGTTTTTGTTATAGATTTGTTGCTGTTGTTGTTGTTGTTGTTTGATTTTAGCACAACTGCGTCAGGCAGAACAGAAGACAACAAGGTTTTTTTTTAATAAAAAAAAGTAGTTCTGAGCGCGTGGACATCTTGACTGAGACGACTGGTCGGAGATGACTAGAATGAGATAAGAAAAGTAAGGTTAGCAAAACAGCTAGATTTCACTGTCGCATGGGTGAGAAAAGTGCATGACTGCATTTCTAGTAAGTAGCATAGGCCTCTATAAATGTAATCATATAGGATTTGGACTCATAATGGCCCAGCAATGTTTCAACATCTACTGTAGAATTCTATTGAAAAGCTCATTTTTGTCTCATATTTGTGGTGATATTCTCATCTTTCCTATTATTTTTGAAGAATATTGGAACTGGAAGCTGTTTTCATGGCTTGGAGCAATATGGTCAAAAACTTGAACTGTCAAAATGTCATTTTTTCATGACACATGCGTCTTGTTTCGGTCACGTTGTATCACGGGAAAGTATTCACTCAGACCCTGAAAACAAATGAAGCTTTGATTTCTTGGCCTGTTTCCAAGAACATGAAAAACTTCCAATGCTTCTTAGGATTTACGGGTTATTACAGACTAATTTGTCAAAGATTATTCCAAACTTGTAAAATCCCTTACAGATCTCTTGGTCGGACATTTCTTAGATAACATGGCAAAATCGTCCAAGAAGCCAAAAGCAAAATAGATTTTGGATGTAGCCCAACAAAATGCATTTGAAAGTATCATTCAAAAGTTGTGTAAACCTCCTGATTTACGCAAGCCTTTCGTTATCCATACTGGTGCGAAAAAGATGAATTATGTATCGTTCTTTACCAGGTACAAAACGGAAAAGAACGGATGATTTGTGTCCAAGTGAAAGCAATTGCCCCCCTGACAAACTTGAATTTCTGGCACTTAAGTGGGAAATCTGAGACAAATTTCATTATTATCTTACGGTAATACATTTAAAGTTCTTCCTGCAGATAACCAAATGACACATGTTCTGTAATATGTAAGCTAGATGCAACTACCAAACGTTGGATGGCATTTTTAGTTCATTACAACTTCAAATTGATATACCGCAGCGCTAATACCAACAGAGACGCAGCTGGTCTTTCCCTTCGTTAACAATAAAACTGAACACACGTTTCCACATGTTGCTAAATGTAATAGTATTTCTCAAGCTGGCTGTGTACGACTTGTAACATTACCCGTCACAGAAAACTTAGTTCTTTCAAGTATCATCCCTGTCAATAATTAGCAACGGGTGTTTAAGATCTCAGGATCTTAACCATGTCAGCTGGAAGGAGGAACAAGCAGCAGACAAGTCTCTCAGATGAGTTCCTTATTTTATGACTCCGAATGCCCTCAAAAAGGTGACAAATACAGACCCATCAAACTGATGGAATGAGTCTGTATGTATTTCCTTTCAGTCCCAGGGTGGTTATGGAAATATTCTTGTGACAACAGAATATTTCAAAAGTTATGTCCATGCAATACCAGCTCCAAATAAGACTGCAAAAGCTAGTCCAAATGTTTGTTTTTTTTTCCTTTCGAAAATTTTGTGTACAGCATAGACATCCAGAGAGGATACAGTGACTAGTGGCGAAACTTCGAGGCAAATTCATAAAGGAACTGTGTAGCCTGGCTCTTGTTGAACAGACCTGAAAAACCCCTAATCATCCCATGGAAAATGGAATGATGGAGCGTTTTAACAACACTTTACTGAGCATGTTGGGAACTCTAAAGAACTACCAGAAAATTGACCGAAAGTCCCATGTCGCTCCTTTGATAAATGCTTTTAATGCTATTAAGCATTACAATACACGATATACGCCGTACTATATGGTGTTCCTAAGGTATCCTAGACTAGCAAATGATGCATGCCTTGGGCTTAGAGACCCAAATAATAATGCGGAAATTAGAAATGGGTGTACTGAAGGGCTAAAAGGTAAACTTGATTTTCAGTACAAGACGGCTTTTGAGAGCGGAACAGAACACGGCAAACAAAAACAAAGCCCATCATGACCTTAACGTTCGAGATCCCACTCTTCAAAAAAGTTATTGTGTCCCGGTAAGAAACGTTGTTGTCACATGTAAATCCAAACTGGCAGACAAGTAGGAAAGAGATACTTATACGGTCATTGAACAGCCCAACTCGGATATGCTACTCTTCAAGGTGAAGAGGAAGAATGGAAAAGGTTCGACACGAAAACTCCCCAGAAATATGCTTCACCCGTGTATGTCTAATTTCGATTTATTATGAGCGTCCAGTAAGACCAATACGACACATCATATCGAAGCAAAGGAATACACAGCTGGCTACTGAGAATGCGAGACTGTTGGGTGAGCAGGATGTGCGTAAGCCCAGTGAGTCTGTGTCTGTGTCCGAGTCTGACTCCTAAAATGATGCCTCTACTTGGGATATATATCATTTCTCAGCGTAGAACATGAGCAAACCAAACACTTGTTTATGTCTTATTTTGAGCATGCAATACAACACCGATGCATTGTTGTTATCGTATCCTTGAGTTTCCCATTCGTTCTCTTCCTTAAAATTCAAAGAGTGCTCAGACAGTGCGAATGAGTTATTCAATTCAGATAGTCCTTTGACCGCTCCGGTGGCCTAAGTGGTTAGAGCGTGCGCTCCGGATGCGGGATGTCGCGGGATCGAACTGCGGCAGAATCATACCGAGACTTATAAAAATGGTACTAGCAGCGTTCTCGCTTGGCGCCCAGAATTCAGAGGTTATTGTTGCGACTCTTTGGCCAGGTGTCAGGAAAATGTGACTGGGTGGGACATCATGCTACATGTCTGTGGGATTGTGCCCAGTGCTCGACATCACTATAAACTGCTAGATTGCATGCATCGTAGCAACATGACTAGAAAATTGTTACAAATGCGTTAAAAATATCAATCACACACATATGGTTCTTCTACTGATGGTTTATATTCAGAGTAGATTTCATCAACTGTTCAGTATTCTATTTCATTTACCTCCGAATCACCTCAGTATCCCGTTTTTCCTCACATTCCACAAAATCAGCCTTTTAGTCAACCATCTTTGACCCCAAATGTTAATAATTTACGGCCTGAAAATGGGCTGGTACGCTCAGACCGACTGTGAAAACCAGTTAAACGACAAGGGCACGGGTTGATATCACATTCGGTATTAATTTTATTGTACCCTACAAGGAAGAATGTCACAGAAGTGAATAAATTTAGTGTCCAAAAGCGACTCTGCAGACATGTTGTTTCATACTGAACTTAAAATAATGGTACAATCTCTCTTGTCTGTTTCAGGAGAAAATATTTCAGTTTCCCATGTCGTTGTATATTAGTAAGACTTTGAATAAATTTTTCATTTGCTTGTATTTGTTTCAAGGAAATATTTCAGCATACAGAGATTTGTAGTAATTTACTTTTATGGCTGAATCTAATATTTTATTCTGCATTTCGTACCGAGCTTATTTTAGTTTTATTGCTTGTTTCTTTTCAACGTATTGGCAGAAGCCATTATTTTTGAAGTGGATGGGGAATTGTCATATATATATATATATATATATATATATATATATATATATATATATATATATATATATATATATATATATATAAACAATTGCCATTGCCAATCATATATCACTTATTTCGGGTATGTGTACCACATACCATCGCAAAATATGGTTTTAAGAGTTTCGGATACATAAAGTAGGTGGACAATATGCACGGGTTGCTCACATTATTGCACGCATTGCACAATAAACACCTGGGATGAGTAAGAAGTATGTCCCTTATAAAATCCCCTGTTGTTATAACAAACCGGCCTGATTTTTATAAAAGACTGCAGTGGTCGTATCTACTATGATCTTTATTTCTCGCTTTTGTCCTGTGATTTCAAAATATAACCCATATGATGTGGGTTTTCTTTTTCTTTCTCCCCTGAATAATGGAAGGAAAAGAACCCTGTGTCACATACATACATACATACATACATACATATACGCCGGTAGATTTACACGAATTTAAATGTCCTTGTTTCCTAATTGAGATGTTAAACTGTAGAAATATCCTATTGTTAGTATTATAATATCACGGAAATAAATGTCATACGTTACATATAACAATGAATTAGACGTGTACAAGAGTTGAAGACAAGCTGGCTTTGTACTTGTTTATATTGAGATATATGAAAAATAAGTTTGAAAGAAGTAGGTGTTAAATAGTGGTTTGTTTGCGAAGAGGTATTGAATTCAGTGAGATCTTTTCATCTTAAAGACATACAAAGTATTTCATACTTACCTAATAAACACAGTACCACATATATTTCTATAATAGCTCGGATATATCTGTATGAAACCATGACAGTTCATTAACAGTAATAATCTTCTAGTCCTGATGATCCTGGCACTGGACTATTTTCTCACATCTAACAGTAATACACACGGCTAAACGGACAATAATATAATCTGTCTCCAACTGTAATAACTTTTAAACTTTCAAACGATGGTAATTTCCTTTTTGGAAAGCCAGATTTTAAACAATTTCAACCCGTGATCAATTTTATGTGTGCTATATACATCCAAGTTCAAGCAAACGTTTGATCGACTTGATATCAGCTAATTCACATTTATTGTCTCGTTATCTTAATACGTATAGAACCTAGAATGCGTGAGAGGTTATCTATCGTTATTTCAGCATGTACTTCGACCTGTACGTCATGACTGATATTATGTAAAGTGATAATTTATACTAGAGTGGTCTGGAAAAATATTTGACTCGATCTAGAATGCATGAAATAGTAACACTTGTCTAGAAATTAAACACTTCAAATACTAGTATGAGGATAAACCAATCGAATTTTGTGCAATCTTATAAAATACTTTATGAACAAAAAGTATAAAATGTTAGGATTACACAATTCCCGATCTGTAATTGGAATAAGATGAACGAGTGATATGGGGACAAATATATTCATCTGAGAGCATGGAAATAGACGTAAGCCAGAACTTAGCACTGAGAGTAGGAGCTACCCGCGTGACGGTGTTATTTGTGGTACTTGCGGAACACAACAAATGTGTTGCAGAAATTTACATGCTTTTCTGGTCGAAACGAGGTTGTATGAATGCACCAGAAGTACGTATCTCGCCTCAGTTTTTTTTTCTTTCTTCTTTTAGCTGCTGAGTACTGAAACCATCTATGACGATCTCGCGAAGCTCCCATACTTGATGTTAGATCTGCATCAGTTTTATATATGACAAATTACATATTGCAAGAACTGTTTTAGAGATAACCCCATGTCGATAGGGTCATGCTGTCTAGACCAGGGGTCTCAAACATGCGGCCCGCCAAGCCGTATCCTTTGGCCTGTAAAATGATTGGCGCCACAAGGTGGCATGAGAGATAATAAAGGTGGTGCGGCCCTTGTGCGATCGAAAATGCCATGATGCGGCCCTCAAAGTAGTTTGAGTTTGAGATCAATGGTCTAGAGAGAATGTTTGGCGTGGTTTAGTTTGTTCGTTTTACAGCACAACAGTAAAAGCAATGCTGTTGCAATTGAAGTAGCATGTCTTGCCCAAGGTCACACACAGGTAGCGGACCGGGTTGATCAGATGTCAAGATTCGAACCGGTACTTTTCGATGGCGAGTCAGACGCTAGTCACTGAGCCACCACAGGTACTGTCTCCATTAACCGCCTCTTATGTTACGTATCAGATCGTATCTAGCCTACCCTATATTACACAAGGCGAGTTCTCCATGGGGCGAGTTCTCCATAGCTCATTACCTAGCCTGTAATAAGAAACGAGGACAAGAGTAGCCACAACAAGAATTTCAAGATTTTCGCCGGGACAGATATTTATTTGAGGTTAGAACGTCCCCATTTTCACTTACGACCAAAAATGTATCACGAAGTTTTTCGGAAGAAGCCCCTTGTACAACCATCAATTCAGAATAATATCCATAAAAAATAATTTCAACATAGCGGCTTTGGCGGTATTTTTGTTAGGCCAGATAGACACCATCTTGAGACAGGACCCAACATATTACTGACCATAGTCAAATCCATGTCTTTTACCACAGAACGATTTTCAAGGCGGTTAAGGTGACGAAAAACCGATGTCAGATTGGCATGATTTCTATTCTTGATCAACTACATATGCTGATAATTATTTTAGCAAAATGCCACGAGTGACAATAATGTTTCCACTTTAATAGCGAAATATGACCCTATTTATACTCAAAATATATATTAATTATGCAAGACAAAAAAAAAATATCGGGTAGATGGGACTCGTAAACCTTGGATGGTAGCTCATCTAGGAGAAGGAAAACTCCGATTCCAAACCTCTGCTGCCTTGTGGCTATACCCACGCATGGGAAAGGCTAAGGGAGTAAACCCCGACAGAAAATCCGGAGATGGAGTCCCTAAGGCGGTCTGACATTGACTTCAACGTCATTCCGGCAACTCCTGCGACGCCGTTGGTGCCAAGCTGTATCGGCATTCGTCGTTCCCTTGGGCACACCAGCTGCGTGGAGAGGGGGGATCTGCTGCATGGGCAACAGCTGATTCTCCATACCACCCTGCCCAGGCTTCATAGCTCCACTGGAGAGGACACTCCAGCGTCGTCGTACGGTGTCGGCACAACACGAGAAGTAGCAGTTTACCGGTTCTAAGTCAAAGCTCGATTGGCGTAGAGCTTGGCGCCAGGGGTTACTTCTGACGGTGGGAGAGATCATCAGGTCTCACTGGACATCTACCGCCCGCCTCAAGCTGGGCAGCCCCCAGTCAGTAAGGTGCTACCCGCCATGGCCTGCCTGCTTCACTGGGTGCGTGGAGCTTAGAGAACCATCTCGACAAGTGGGCCACAAACCTCTGCACCAGGAAAGACTAAAAGAAGAAATAAAAAGACTCCAACTCTTCGTTTTGCAACCTGGAACATCAGGACCATGTGTCCTGGATTGACCACTGACCTACAGCAGATCGACGTTGCACGGAAGACTGCCGTCATTGACAGAGAACTCTCCCGACTGAACATCGACATTGCCTGCCTCCAGGAGACCCGACTGGCTGACAGCGGCACCATCAGGGAAGCCAATTACACATTCGTTTGGCAGTGGAAGCCCTTGGATGAACCTAGGCAGCATGGTGTAGGCTTTGCCGTCAAGAACACGCTAATCGCCTTCATTGAACCTCCATCATCAGGTACTGAGAGAATCCTTGCCCTCCGGCTGTCAACATCCTTAGGCCCGGTCAACATCTTCAGTGTGTACGCCCCAACACTCTACTCCACCTACGAGGAGAAAGACAAGTTTTATGAGGCTCTGGATCAGGCAATATCCAGTATCCCCAACAATGAAAGCCTTTACTTACTAGGAGACTTCAATGCTAGAGTGGGAGCTGACCATGAGGCCTGGTCCACCTGTCTCGGCTTTTACGGAAGGGGCAAGATCAACGAGAATGGTCAGCGACTGCTGGAGATGTGCTGCTCCCACAGCCTATGTGTGACAAACACTTTCTTCAAATGCAAGGAGATCCACCAGGTGTCGTGGAGACACCCACGTTCACGCCACTGGCACCAGCTAGACCTCGTCATCACCAGGCGTGCAGAACTGGCCAGTGTCCTCCTTACTCGCAGCTACCACAGTGCCGATTGTGACACAGACCATTCCCTCGTGGCCAGCAAGGTGCGAATATTACCCAAGAAGCTGCACCACGCCAAGAAGAAGGGTCACCCACGTATCAACACCTACTGTGCAAGCAACCCAGAGAAAACACAGCAGTTCATCAGCAAACTGAAGGAAGCCCTCACCAAAGTGACACCTGATGACACCATTGATTCCAAGTGGTCCCATATCCGTGACTCTGTGTACAATTCAGCCATCACAGCTTACGGGAAGAGGGAGCGAAAGAATATCGACTGGTATGAGGCAAACTGGGAGGAGATGGAGCCCGTGACTGAGGCAAAGAGGAAAGCCCTCCTGGCATACAAGGCTGCACCTAGCCCCAGAACACTACAAGCCCACAGGATTGCAAGGAATAACGCCCAGAAGACCGCCCGCCGCTGTGCCAACACCTACTGGCTGAACCTTTGCAACAGTATACAGACAGCTGCTGACACCGGGGATACAAAAGGAATGTATGAGGGTATCAAAACAGCGAGAGGCCCCCCCAGCTACAAGACCGCCCCCCTCAAGTCCAAGACGGGCGAAGTCATCACAGACCAGGGGAAACAACTGCAGCGATGGGTTGAGCACTATCTCGAGCTATATGCAACCCAAAACAATGTCACTGGAACTGCCCTGGACGCCATTCCAGACCTGCCTGTCATGGAGGAGCTAGACACACAGCCCACCCTGGAAGAGCTCGGAAAAGCCATCGATTGCCTTGCCTGTGGGAAGGCTCCTGGAAGCGACGGCATTCCGCCTGAAGTCCTCAAGAGCGGAAAACCAGCACTGCTCCAGTCCCTACACACACTCCTCTGCCTTTGCTGGGAACAGGGATACATCCCACAGGACATGCGTGACGCCAACATCGTCACTTTGTACAAAAACAAAGGAGACCGTAGCGACTGCAACAACTATCGGGGCATCTCCCTCCTCAGCATCGTCGGAAAGGCCTTCGCCCGTGTTGCCTTGGCACGCTTGCAGATCCTAGCCTCCCGCGTCTACCCAGAATCCCAGTGTGGATTTCGAGCCGGCAGGTCAACTGTAGACATGATCTTCTCACTACGTCAGCTGCAGGAGAAGTGTCGCGAGCAGCGGATGCCCCTCTACATTGCCTTCATAGACCTGACGAAGGCGTTTGACATGGTTAGTCGGAGTGGACTCTTCAGACTCCTGCAGAAGATCGGCTGCCCCCCACGTCTGCTTGCTGTCATTATGTCGCTCCACGAGAACATGCACAGCACAGTGTGCTTCAATGGCGCAACATCTGAAGCATTCCCAGTCGTTAGCGGAGTCAAACAAGGCTGTGTCCTTGCACCGACGCTCTTTGCCATCTTCTTCTCCATGCTTCTCCAGTACGCATTCAAGGACTGCAGCGAGGGAGTGTACATCCATACCAGGGCTGACGGCAAGCTGTTCAACATCGCCCGTCTCCGTGCTAAGAGTAAAGTCACAGAGGTACTCATCCGTGAATTGCTCTTTGCCGACGATGCAGCCTTGACATCACACACGGAAGATGGACTTCAGCAGCTGGTATGCTGCCTCTCCCATGCATGTAAGGAATTTGGACTGACCATCAGTTTGAAGAAAACAAATGTCATGGCACAGGACACAGACTCCCCTCCCTCTGTCTCCATCGATGGGTACAATTTGGAAGTTGTCGAGAACTTCACATACCTCGGGTCTAACATCTCCAGCTCACTCTCCATTGATTCTGAGGTGGGCGGCAGGATTGCCAAGGCAGCAGCAGTGATGGCCAGACTTAACCAGAGGGTCTGGAACAACCCCAACCTCACAGAGAAGACCAAACTGCGTGTCTACCAAGCGTGCGTGCTCAGCTCACTTCTCTACAGCAGCGAAACATGGACCACCTATGCAAGACACGAGAGGAAACTCAACAGCGTCCACCTGAGATGTCTGCGGCGCATTCTGCACATCCAGTGGCAGGACAAAGTACCCAACACAGAGGTTCTAGAACGCGCCAACATGAACAGCATGTTCTCCATCCTCAGCGAGAGGCGCCTTCGCTGGCTCGGCCATGTCAAGAGAATGGACCCAGGTCGCATTCCCAAGGACCTGTTATATGGGGAGTTAGCAGAAGGTGCACGACCAACTGGACGACCACATCTGCGCTACAAAGATGTTTGCAAGAAGGATATGAAGACAGCAAACATCAATGTCAACGACTGGGAGAGCTGTGCAAACAACCGTTCCAGCTGGCGTCTAGCTGTCAGGCAGGGAGTTCAAAACGCAGAGGAAAAGAGAAGAATAAAGCAAGCTGAAAAGAGAGCTAAAAAGAAGGATAAGCAAAAGCGTACTTTGGAGCTATGCCATCGTCTCTCGTAGACGGACGGATGCCAAGATATACTCAAAATAGTAGATTTTCATTATATATATATATATATATATATATATATATATATATATATATATATATATATATATATATATATATACATACATAGATACATACATACATATAACGAAAATCCACTCTTTCGAGTATAAATAGGGTCATATTTCGCAATTGAAGTGGAAACATGTAATGTCACTGAAATTGAAAAGCTACACAAAAGGATTAACCTTCATAGATCTGACTGGATGACAAAGACGCTGTACAAAAGCCCGGTAGCAGAACGCTTCTCCTCCCCTGGCCACACTTTCAGTGATATAACACTTATTGCAATTGCTCACAACTCCAACTGGAGTTTCCAAACCAGCAAAGAAAAGGAATCTTACTGGATACGCCACCTTAGAACATTGAAAACAAGCGGTTTAAACCAAGAAGACTAGAAAAGGACAGCCATGCACAAATAAAATTATATTTTGCAGCCGACACATTTTCTTTAAAATAATTCTCTAAATTTGCTTAATAGCCTATACTGACTACTATAACAATGAAATATCTGGGATATAATCTGCGTGTACATAAATTTACATAAAATAACAAATGTCCTTATGGCTCAGCGATTTCTAGGTCAATAAAAATATTTTCCAGCATCAGCAACAACTTGAAATAAACTGGGTGAAATATAATAAAGTTAAATGTTTAATTCCTGTAGAAAAGCCATGTATATATATAACCTCGATTTGAATGGATTTTCTTCTCTATTCTGCTCCAATGTGATTAACGGTCACACTACTACATGAATAAAAGAAGTTAAGAAATGTTTAAATAAATGAACGAGAGCAACGTTTTAGAAGGGGAAAAGTTTTAAACATACAACAAATATTGTTCGGGGTGGGGTGGAAGTGCTGAAGAAATATATGAGAGGGTTGTGTCGAACATAATTCAGAGAGAAACATCTATAAACAAAAGTTTTTAATTCTTGTGAATATATTTACAAGATGTTTTGTTTATCTTTTTTTTATTTCTGCATCCAAACAAGAGTTATTCGGCATTGGAAAGCTTACATGCCAGAGCGACTATAGACGATGCACCCCACTTGAGATTGCTGCCTAATTTCAGTTTACAATCAACTCTAGTCAATCCTCGATTTTACTATTAAATGGGCGAACTAATTAAAGCTAGCAATTGTACGCATTTGAATACAAAAATAAAAGAACGCGCAAATACATATGCCTCATATAGACTTTATATGAATTAATTCACCTACTTAAGCATTCTTTGACCGTTAAAAGCTCTAAAATACATACACAGTGTCAATGATATGACCAGATTACAAGACTAACAACAATATATAACATGCAATTAAGACGTGCATTTGATAAGTAATGTAACATAAACAGAATGAGGGTACTGAAAGCTAAAAATGGAGACCTTATTAAAACAATTTAATATAGTTGCGTAACTAAACAACCCTTATGGGTCCAGTATTTAAGTCCGTTGGTGACCGTACAGCTGAAATGCCGCTGACTGCTAAATAGAGCAACTTACAAACGGCACATTTAGAGTGTGGCCCAGACCATACCTAAATCAGCCATTTGATTTCTTTGAACTCAAGAATTGTTCTCACTTTATTGGCAGGCTATTCTAGAATATCAAGCATCAAAATTTAGAGCTTAAAAAAGTATTGTGGTCTTTACCCTTGGAACTGTTGACATATTTTGGTGTGTAAGATTTTAACTCAACGTTCTTGAATGTTGCAAGATTACTCAAGAAATTAGATATTGTATTGCGAATTATCTTACTTTAGTTGCCATCTATCTCAGTCTGCTAATATGTATAGAGTATGAAGATTTGCTTTCCTTATTAGAGTCCCATGAACCATGAAAATCATCAGTCCAATTTTAATGCCCTATACTGTATTTTTTCCATCTTGTTAACTTGTCAGACAAATTGAAATTATTTATAGTTTAACCATATTATGCAATTGTAGATCATTGGCTTAGTATTACTGGACACATAGAGATTCAGACGTTGTAAGATGTTTAATTCTTTTGATACTATAGAAAAATCTTAGATGTTTGATTAACATTACAAATAACCATTCAGTCAAATTAACCTTGCAAAAGTCATAGGGTCCAATTAACTTTGCAAAACTGGGTCAAATTAACATTACAAAAGCCATTGGGTCCAATAAACGTTGCAAAACTGTGTCAAATGAACGTTACAAACACCATTGGGTCAAATTAACATTGCAAACACCATTTGGTCAAATGAACATGATAACATTTCTTATTCAAGCCAGCATACAATCAATTCACGACAATGCTATTCCTGACAATCACCCGCCAGAAAAATACGTTATTCTAAAAGTGAAACATGTAGTACCATAACAAGTTCTCCAAATTAGGAAAGTCCTTGATACAACAAAAAAAAAAATCCACATTCATTGATAACACAACCCCAAAAATCTCAAACTATGAGCACCACAATTAATACAAGGTAACTAACTCTCGTAACTAAGGCACCCCACCCCTTTCCACGATTTAAGGACCTGACTGATTTTCTAATGCCCACTTTTATTCGAAGTTTCCTTGCTGCTTAGTGTCTTTTCTACCTTAATACTCGGCGGAGGACAACCATTTCGGTCTACTTCGGAGTGAATTAGACTAGACTGTGATTGCTTCAGTGACTTGTTCTTTCCATCAGTCAGTATTTTCAAATATCAGCACGAATCATTCAATCTCAGCCGAGCCCAACAAATACAGTTTGAGGATGTTGCGAATTAACATTTTCCCCCGTATTAACCTCTTTTTTTCTCTTATTTATGTGTGGTGCTGATCATTTTGCAAGATATAATTCAAGCGAAAGCTCCAACACAAATTTATATCTTTTCGTGAAACCTGACATTCTGGATATCTCTTTTTCAATGCAAATAGCTTTTGGACCATGACCAATATAGTAAATTAACTTGACAAAAACAGGAACAAAATTTTGTTTTCAAATGCTCCTGAAAGAAAATAAACTTTACAACTGTTAATTATAATTTAAATTATGTTTCTCTGCTGGTATTCGTGTTTCAATACATTAGTCGCACTCAGTCCCAAGAAGACCGGAATTGTTGTTCGCGACAAAGTGTTAAGGTACACAAGGCACGTAGTAGAAGGAGTAAAAGTGGCCATTAGAAAAACAGTCATAATAAAACTGAACATTGGGAAAATGGTTGAGAAAAAGGTTGGAATGATTTCTGTTTTGCAATGGTACGATTTCAAAACAAGAGAGTTAGTTACCTTCTTTTACTTGGGATCAGAAGAAACTGGTATCATTAATCTCTCCATTTTAACTGAAGTGCCTGTATCTACACAACTCATTTTAAAGAAAAACCCCATTGTAGGTGTCCACTATACAAATCCTGCAAGGTGGAATCTCCCCATTTACATCCGGGAGAGTATATGTGAGGTGAAATCGATAAAATGAAAATGAATATTGACTTAATCATTTCTTGAATACAGTTTACCCATACGTAGGCACCTTTCCAAAGATAAACATAAATGATATAATATTTTGAAATTCTGGTCATGTCCATTAAATATTTACCATGCTGGTTCCATAACTCAAATAATAATCAGCTGTATGTGACCTGTCTTAGATAAATCAATTTATGTACAGGTACACGAGAAAAACAACCGTAAAAACAACTTTGGACAGACACTCTTCGTATACTTGTATCTGCTGATGCCAATCATATACACAGCAATGTGCCCTTTTAAATCAAAATGTGCAGTTAATACTCTACTTCCGTCTATATTTTTTTATATTGGATAAATTCGACAGGACACACACACACACACACACACACACACACACACACATATAACAGATCAACGTGCCCTATTGCTAGGGCAATAACCGGAAAACTTTATCTTTCTATATTTTCCAAAGGTATCAGAAAAAGACAGGATTACAAATTTGTTAATTTAAGTCGATATATGTAACAACATATTCAAGAGAGACGCTTTAGAGATAGAGGTTGGTAAAAGAAGAAAAGGTTAAGTTCTTGCGTATGATGGAAAACATCCGACTTAGATTTGGTTGTCTGTTTCCATTATTTAAATCAATACATTCAGCTGTATTGAAGAGCACGGTCTATGCGGAGAGATCGCCTTATAAATGTTGCATAATATAGACAGCAAGAAGGCGCCAGTTAACATGAAGTGACAACTATAACATGTACAGAATATATCGGGTAAGGAACGGTCCTATAAAAATGATTAGTAAACTCGGTATCTGTAGTGTACATGTGCCAACAGCGTTTAGTGTTGGTATCGGCCCATTACAATAATCAGTATTGCATACAGAGAGGCAGACTTGCACGATGCTGTTAAAAATACAGGAGGTCCGGTTCCTGGGTTTTATGGCTTCAAAGCGGAGCTTTCCGTAAATTGCTTCATTAGCAGGGTAGGCGAAAGTCTGACCGTCACTGCACTCTCGGAGATGGCTCGCGATGTTGCCTGAAAAAGGAGATAATTGTAAGATTTTTTCTTCTAAAAATACAGGTGAATGAAATTACGAATATCGGTAAATGGATATTGGGTGGAGTGTGGAAGGATTGGCGGTGGGGGTGGTAAAGACTCTAGCAATATCTACAGTCTTTCTTTGCTTGCCTCTCAAGATACACATACAATATGCAGATTACCGATAGTCTTTACCTAATTTACAACAAGCACCTTTGTAAAATAAAAAGTTTCCCCTCTATTAACTGAACTATTTAGGTATCACTTCGAAACCTACTGATGTATGGGTAACGCCCAAGACGTTATTGGAGAAGGTTTTGAAGAATCTCTCCTTTTACAAATCAGTTGTCAGAAAGAACAGAATATAAACTAATAAAACACCATTACAACTACATTTTCACCCAGCTTTTGTAAATGAAAAAAGTAATTTTATTTTCGGAACTTATACTTGTCAATCATCAAGAGGTATTGCTAAAACAATGTCAAAATGTGAAATAATCCACCCTTGTTTAGACTAGAACCGACGAGTTCCGAATGACCGCTGGTGTCACAGTCGGAATATCCTCTGATCTGTGAGGTGATTTTCACCAATAAGCAAGCTAAATATCAAACAGTCTCTGCTCTCACTAACAGAAAACGTGATATTTAAACCATTCCAAATGTGTGATTCTCTAGAGCAAGTGGCGCTTAAGTAAACTGTCATGTTGGCTAATGATTTTAAAAGCCGTCTTCTTAGAAATACGGCAATTACAAGGTGACCACGTAGACTAAAGAAAAGTTCCACAAAACATTACGTATCTCAGAAAACTATGCTTTAATGCAGTTTATAGAAATTTAAACAAACTTGACAAATTAACACAGTATCTTAACCCTAACGCCGTTATTGGCATCTGCAGTGGTCGTAGCTGTATATGTCTAGTTATATGATATCGCTAGCAAGACACAAACGAAAACCAATACAATATATTAGAAACGATGTGGTGGCGACAGTTTACTCTCTCTCTCTCTCTCTCTCGATTGATCGATCGAAATTGTAAATTGTCCCTTACGTGGCCTTGCCCACGTACCCACCCCCACCGTACATAATTACACTGTGCCTCTATTTCTGTTCCTATAGGCTTATTCCTACTGATATTGTTTAAGAGTATTTATCACTGTCTCTAAAACTACGTCCTATCTAGTGACTGTCTTAAATACTGACTTCGATTATCCGATGCACACACGCATTTATATTTATACGGTATTAAGGCCAATAAAAGTCCCCAAACAAACAGTTTTATAAGGCATAAAGGCAAAAAAGTGTACCCTGGCAAATAGTTTTATACGGGTTAACGGCAAATAAGTCTACAAAACTAATAATTTTATAAAACATTAAATAAAAGTCCCAATCGAATAGTTTCATTTCTAGCTTTAAATGCTGTTTTCATCATGTACGACTTCAATATTTATTCATTATTACGGCACTTCTGAAGTCAGAAAATGACAAGCTAAGCATGGCATTTTTGAGCCCTCTTCAATATTAAGAACCTGCTCAAATGCAAATGTGAGCGCAGATTTAAGTGCTGTATGATAACAATAGTTTCTCTTTTACTTCACTGGATTTTTGAATGTAGGTTAATCTCCTATTCATTACCTCGAAAAACATTAAAGCATATCTGGTATGTGGATACATGTGGACAAAGTTAAAGCATATCTGGTATCTGGATACATGTGGACAAAGTTAAAGCATATCTCGTATCTGGATACATGTGGTAACGCTCTACAATTATTAAGAACTTCTGAGAGAGGGACCGGTATAAGGTTAAGTTGTTTGCATTGGCAATATGCACAGTAGAGAAAATGTTGGCATATATTTATGATACATTAAATGACATTTCTTTACATGTGGTAGTCATGAAAAGAATGCACTATATAAATCTGATAGCTGACAACATGGCTACCCCACGTGCTCGAACAATAAACCAGGACTAGTCCAAAATACACTAACTTTAGCAGTTAAATAAAATAGGGAAAAATTGTCCAGGTTACACAACAAGCATCTGAAGGTACAATGAATGAAAGAATTATAAAATATTTAGAAATTTATACAATTTATCGTCTCAATTTTTGTTCTCCAATTTACCTTGGAAACCCAGGAAGTGCCAATGATCAAACGGATCTGGCGTCTTTGGAGAGATGTACGTGTGAAGTAAGGCCAAGCTGTACACTCTCTTATCCAAATTATAAACATCAATCATATACAGAATAAAAAAAGAATTAAAATTTATTTTAACTATACCTGAGATAAACAAGGTCTATTTTTAAACAACCAGGACAACTCATAAGGAAAATCTGGGTGATTCTTTTTCTTTAAAAATCGAAACATATGCAAAATGCGAAATTGTAGAGCAAAACCTGTAGACAGAGTTAAAGCATATCCGGTATTCGATGTATGTAGACAAAGTTTTATCAGTTTTTTTGTTTGTTAGATGCCTAGATTTTCGTTGGCTCTAATGATTTGTTTAGTATATTATTTTCATATAATCTTTAGAAAAGAGAATTAACTCTGCGTTCTGACCAAATGAACAAGTTGCCAGTTACAATTATAACCCTATTTCTAAAAAGAAACTGTGTTTTCGGAACGTCGTTGGATGGCTGAGGTACAATTAGGATCGTTTCATTTGTCTTGCTATGTGACTTAAACAGTTTACGACGCTTTGTACTATTTTTGTTTTTAGTAATAGTCATTGTTCAGCTTTAGTTCTTTAAAATTAGTTTGAACATTTTCCATGCTGTCTGCTAAGTGCTTTGCTATCATCGTTTTCATCTTTCTTTTTCGGGGCCCCGAGTGGCCGGGTGGTCTAAAGCACTCTCCGGTACGGATCACTGCCATCTCACATCTGTCTGCGGTGGGTTCGAGTCTAGGATTACTAAAAGTACTATCACAAGTCCAAAAGTATAGAGTATTTCGAAGTAATTCCATCGGTGTTCTGTATGAATTATAATTTTGAATGTGTTGATGTACCAATAGCACGGAATAATGTTGATGAACTAATAGTCTTGAATCTCTTGATGTATCACAATGATATAATCCAAAACATCCTTGAAAGAATTCACAAAAATCTCAGAATAGTGATTTAGACTGAAATGTGTTAATGAGCAAGTTGTAGGCCCTAATTCCAAATGAATAGCTTAAATAAATAAATCCTCCCAAATTAAATCTGAACACAAATTAAATAATTCTCAGGTAAACAGTTCTAATATAAAAGCTAAGGCACAATATCAGAATCAACATTTTTTTAATCAAATTCATAAACAAGATCACTTCTGGAAAATTCCAAAGTCAGAAGGCCATGTAATCATTATTACCTACAAGTGATATTATCTTAAAATATAATCTTTAATTACAGACAAATATTAGCTATGTAATATGTTGTTTGCAAAAAAAGACAATAGTCCGGTAGGCCCAAACTCCTACCTTCAATTTAGGGCGAAGGTCAATCACATGATACAAATTAAATATACATAAGAAAGCAACAAAAAATAGAGTAAAATTTTTGGTTCATCAAAGGGCTATCTATAATTCGGGTGACGTAACTCACCATCTGCAATACGGTCTTTACGCGATTCACTACGTGTTTATCTTATATATATTTTTATATTTTGGAAAAACTGAATTTCAATTGTATCATAATATTCATAATCCCATACAACAGACCATTTAAACAAACTGGGAGCAATATTTATATTAAAAGTTGCATTGTATCTCTATAAAAGTAGCAAGTGTCTCTATTTTTTTTAAATCAATGAGTCTGCATGTATATACACTGACTGACCCCTACTACCCGTAAACATGGTGTGCGCTTTACAGTACGTATTTACTATATCAGCAGGAAGTACACAAGATGTTCCTGTGATCTTGCATGCTACTCTAAACACGGTCTGTATTATTCAGCTAATTTTGGAAACAGACTTTAGCGCAAAAGCACTGTAATAAATGGACCCGTATTAAGAAAATGCAGGGACCCACGTGAGAGATCTGATTGAATAAGACTATTGGCAGGGTAGAAAGTAAAATGCCGCGGTCAATTCAGATATAGGATGCCGGGTATCTTACCTCCGGCCCTGTACTCCTCGATGATACAGGAATGATCATAAGGAGCCGTGCAGTTTTTTAACATTTGTGGCTTTCCATTCGTATCCTTAAAGCCCTTAAGGAAATAGCCAGCGTCAAGACACGACGACTTTGAATTCGTTCCGGCGCAGAAATAACACTTCAAGGATGCAACCTGTTCGAATGTCCCTGGAAAAGAGTCATAGTTTTTCGTCACTGTATCGCTGACAACTGACACAAAAGATATTACCGTATTGAATTAGTTACCAATTTGTCCCTTTTCTTCTCATCTTTTTTTTCTCGTCATTTCTGATGAGTATGCTATTGGCAGGCAATTGACTGTGACGGTAATAGTAGTTCTTGCTTCTTGTTTTAGTTTATTTTTTGTTTTAGTTTATATTTTATTTTCCGGCAAACGTGAAGAAAGCCATTGATCTTGATGGATGGCCATGAATTATTGTACATATGAGTATCAAGGATGTAATTCTATAAATATTGCTTTATCAACTAAGATAAAATTTTACTGTTAATATGAGAAAAATTAGGCTGCATTGACTTGACACTATCAACTAATTAATGTGTCTCATAATATATAAATACAAAACATACATCAGTGCTTAAGAAAGTTGCCACATTTTTGTTCAAATTGTTCTAGCAAACAAATAAGAAAGAGTTGTGTGTACGTGTGTTTTATGTTATCAGTATCAGTAGTATTACATTAACATGTCAGTATACATTAGAATAACTTAAACGTGACTAATGTAAAACCGTTGTTTAAACTTACGTGATATAATCTATCAAATGCCAAAAAAAATTATCTTTGTCTTTATATCACTTGAAAATGAAATTAACCAACTGCGTTTTCCTGGATAACTAATAGCTTATTGAATGATTATTGATTTAAGAAGATAAATATCTCCCTTATTCAAGAGTAACCGCCTTTCTTTTCTCATTTTATCATTATATAAAGAGATACCAAAAAGATTTATAAATACCCTAAATATAAACAATCGAATTTCTTAAACAAAAACAATGAACTACATGCAAGAAAAAAATAAAATTCAATGGCACATGAGAGAGAGAGAGAGAGAGAGAGAGAGAGATAATGAGACATACAAAGCTGATATAACAGTTTGAGGACTACGTGATGTGGAGTTAAGAGTTTAATGAATTTTTATGGTTTATACATGTTCAGATAAGACCATCAAAAATGGTGTGTTTCACGCCAAATGCCCCAAAACTACGCACCTTAGTCGTCATCGCCAAACTCTATTTACGTGGTTCTATTCTACCTATTAGAGTTGAACAGTAAAGTATATCCCCATTACAACTGTTGGTTTACTGACTGAAGTCGTTAATCCTATAAAATAATGTGTGCAGAAATAATTATGACGATTTTTAATAAACTTCACGAAAAATTAAGCTTGTTTCTAATTTTCCACATTGCATCAGGTTCAATGGAATAGTGCCAAAAGTTGGACATCTTTGTTTCATTAACCCAATCAGTCACACATACATACATACATACATACATACATACATACATACATGCATACATTTCTCGAGATTTACATGAATTTACATTCCGAGAGTTTTACGTGAATTTAAATGTCTGTGGGGCCCGAGTGACCGAGTGGTCTAAAGCGCTGACCGTTACGGATCATTGCCATCTCACCTCTGTCTGCGTGGGTTCGAGTCTCGGGTTCGGCCAATGCGGGTATGTGAGAAAGCTTGCCAGTAGCTTCTCGTGGGTCGGTGTTTTTTTCTGGGGTTTTCCAATGTTCTTCCTCCACAATCTATATTGGCCACCATGTATAGCCAATATTGGGCTAAAAAATGGCGTTAACCTTACAACAACTACAATAACAAATGTCTTTTTTTTCCCTAATTGAACTGTAAAATAGTAGAAGGATCGCCTTTTGTTGTTTTGATAATACCAAGGATATAAATATGTTACACATTATATTAGGCAATGAATTTTGACGTGTACGAAAGAGAAAGACACTAAGGAGTTAAATAGTGGTTTGTATGCAAAGATGTACTGAATTCGAAGAGATTTTGGCGTAAAGTCGATACAAAGTATTTCATACTTACCCAACAAACATAGGAGCACATATATGTCTGCACAAGCTCGGAGATTTCCGTATGAAACCATGACGATCGTTAACTGTAATAATCTTCTAATCCCGATGAACTTGGCACTGAATTATTTTCTCACATCTGATAGTAATACATACAATTCAACGGACGATACTATATCTTGTTTCCAAATGTAATAGCTATTCGTTCAAATTATAGCAATTCCTTATTAAGAAAGATAAATTTGAAAAATGTCTACCAGTGATTGCCGTTTTTTAAACCTTATCTGTGTGCTGAATACTTCCTAGTTCATGCAAAAGTTCGATCGACTCGATATCGGTTAATTTATATTTATTGTTTCGTTGTAAGAAACCAAGGAAAAGTGAGAGGTTATCTTAGATCACCACATCATATACTTTTACCTGTAATCATGCTATTGTACACAAGTGACGACGTATAATAGCGTGGTCGAGAAAATCACTTGTCTCGATCCAGGATACATGAAATTGTGACACTTGTCTGGAAATTATATACATCAGATACTGGTTGGAGGAAAAAACAATCGATTCTTTTTACGATCTGATAAAAGTCTTTAAGATGACAAAAACAAAATATTAGGATTACTCCATTCTTGATGTGGGGTCAGGGTAAGATAATCTGGAGTTCGGATGAGACGATCTGGGGTTGGAATAAGATGCAAGAGTGATATGGTGAAATATATCTTAATCCGACATCAAGGTAATCAACTTGAGTCAGAACTTAGGACCCTGAGTACGAGTTACCCTCGTTACTGTGCTACTTGTGAATCACTAAGAATGTGTTGTATAACTTGAGAATACTCGAGTATATACGTGTTTCTGGTCGAATCAAATTGCATGAATCAACCAGAAATACGTTCATATCCTGTTTTTCCTTGTAACTGTTGAATACTGACACCATCTTAGACCTCTTGCGAAACCACCCTACTTGAGGTTATATGCATCATTTTTATAAAACTCAATCTACATGTTGCCAAAAAAAAAACATGTCGGTACGATCATGTGTCTAAAGATAATGTTTGCTTTGGTTCGCTGTTTTACAGCACAACAACAAAAGCAGTGTTATTGGAATTGGAGTGCGTGTCTTGCTCAAGGACACACCAAGGTAACCGACCGGGATGAGCAGATGTCAAGATTCGAACTAGTACTAGTTCGATCGCGAAACCGACACGCTAGCCACTGAGCCATCACAGCTGCAGAAAACAGTATGTGCCTCTAATTTTACACGAGAGAGCGCATCGTGCCTACAATACATCACCTAGCCTGCAGTAAAGAGCGGAAACCTTACGAAGCCATAATAAGAATTTCAAGATGGTCACTGTGACAGACATTTATTTGAAGTAGGATCGGCACAATTTTTCACTTATGACCAGCCGTATATCATGACCAGTATTTCGGATGAAACTGCATGTTAGTACAATCATCAAGCATGCAGTGTATTAATTTCAATATAGCCGCATTGGCAGTAATTTTGTTTTTTAGGTTAGATCTCCACCATCTTCAGATTTCAAATAGGACCCGGCATAGTAAGAAGGTTCTTAGACAAAACCCATATCTCGAAAGACCAATCATACACAAATAGTATCACAAAAAGATGTTCAAGTCGGTCGAGGTAGCGCGATGTTGTAGGTCAGATTGCAATAATTTTTATCTTTGGATCAACTACATCTTGAAATAATTATTTTAGTGAAACCGAATTCTACTATCTATCGAGTCGCAACAATAAGAGTCTGCCGCCATGTTGAGGTCAGATTGGTACCATTTTCATAAGTGGTCAACTTTATGTCGTAAGTATTCATCTTGACATCACTATTGGTTCATAAGCAGAGACAATAAGTTTTTAAAGATGACCATTGTGAATACATCCATGGACGAGCGCAAAATACGACAGGGGGGAGCTGCCCCCAGCCTCCACAAGATATTTTTATATAAAAAATCCCATTCTGCAGTATTAGAATGTTTGTTTTTTATTTTGCCCCCACCCCCCGCAAAAAAATCCTACGAAAATACAAGGTTATCTCACATAATCCGCAACGGATACCGTTTTCGTTTATTGTTGTTTTTCAACTCCAATGTGAAACTCTGAGTCGTGTTAAAAAAACAAAACTTCGTTCTAACTAGTGGCTCACGTGATCTCTGACCTTGCCCCTTAACCTTTGACCTTCACTCATGACATCCGAACTTCACGCTAGACCAATGTCCCAGAGTTTTTCATAAAATGTAAAGGCCTGTCCTGGTTCAATTGCAGTACGAAGCCTACAGACTTGCAGTGATAGTAAGATCTTTTCATGTGAAACACCTTCTTTATTGCTCATTTGACATTTAACTTTTACACCCTAATGTTTTTTTTCACCCTAACCTTTTGACGTTCACGCCAGGCAAAGGGTCTTCAAATTCTGATAAATAGCCAAAGTAACTGACCCCCGCTCTTAGATGAAACTTTGTTCTGCTTCAGAAGTAACATTTATGAAAAAATACCTTCAATCATTAACCCCCAAAAGTCAGTAGTCATTCATTCTTTTAGAGAAACCTTGCACAGCTGTCATCCAATATTTAAGAGTGAAGCCTGGTGATCGATAAAATAGTTCTCATAGCACGGCGACAAGCTCCCCTCGTTCGCCAAGATTATGGGATAGGAAACGAGCGAGTATACCTCAAATGTTAATTTTAAATTTCCTGTAAATATAAACAACAATGTGTGTGTGTGTGTGTGTTTTGGATTTTTAACGTAGCTTTAAGAATTTTTCAGTCATGTCGCTACGATGTCTCCAGTGTGTGAGTTTATAGTGATGTCTAGCAATAGGGCGACATGCCGCAGACATGTAGTATGATGTCCCACCCAGTCACATTATCCTGACACAAGGCCGACCAGTCCTAACACTAACCTCTTAATGCTGAACGCCAAGAGAGGCATATTTTAGTACCATTTTTATAAGTCTTTGGTATGACTCGGCCGGAGATCGAACCCACGACCTCCCGCATCCGATGCGTACGCTCTAACCACTAGGCCACCGGAACGGTTTAAACAACAGGGAAAAATTGTAATTCAGTCACATCAGATTGAGAAAACTAACAAGGAGCGAACCTCACCCATGTCCTGCAACCCAATTTAGCACATTCAAATTTTCTACCTTGAGTCATACAAGCTAATATAGCAAATTAATTCAACGTTACTACACAAAAAGTGAATATTTTACATACAACAAATGAACATTATTAAAAGCTTTAAAAGCTACACTATTCGTTTTGCTAGTGATGATTCAATGGATAGAAGCGGGACATGATATATTATATTTTAGCAAAATAAATTAAACTATTGATGGCTCGTGTCTGACAGACTTCAGAGCGTAGCATCTAGGTTTTAGTGATTGTGAAATTTACTTGCACGGATTTGTTTACCATTTTGTTTATTTCTGCATTTAAACAGGAATTGTGTAGTCTTGGTAACGTTGTAGACTTGACAGGCATCATATGGTGCACCCAAATTCAGTTTCCAACACTCATCAATATTCGATTTTTCCAGTTTACAAACAAAATTTATTAAGATTTTAATAAGAGTTCCAATCACTAATGTAAGTTTCAAAATATTGAATAAAGAACATGTCCTAACATACGTACTGTTTGTTGTTGACTGTAAAAGGTATACGACACTTTACTGCAAGAGTGCGTCAGGTTATCGAGTAGCAACAAGTCACTTAAGTTCATGCACTGACAATTTGCATGATTCGTATATGGTACTAATTATACAAATACTGGAAGCCTACTTTTTGTTGTTTGGAGTTCACTTTTAGGCGTTTCTTGATGGCGCCTTCTTACTCATTAGGTCAATTTATACTGGATCATTAATAGCCTTGTCAAATTGTAAACTGTTCATCCTGATTCATAGAGGGATACATGGGTCTATAAATTTCCTAAATGGAAAAGAAAGAGTTCCAAAAGTGATAACGATACTGTTGCGATAAAAGTCGTATAGAAACTCTGGTGATACAATTTTTCTCCCACTGATACATTTCAATATACCATTACATTACTGTTAGTACCATTTTTATAAGTCTTTGAAATGACTCTGACGGGATTCGAACCATCGACCTTCCACATCCGAAGCGGATGCTCTAACCACTAGGCTAACGGTCGAGTCTCGGATTCAGCCAATGTGGGTATGTGAGAAAGCTTGCCAGTAGCTTCTCGTGGGTTGGTGGTTCTTTCCAAGGGTTTTCCCAGGTTCTTCCTCCACCATTAATACTGGCCGCCATGTATAGCCTATCGTGTGCTGAAAAATGGCGTTAAACCCTAGATCAACAACAACAACAACTAGGCCAAAGGAACAGTCTATAAACAAGCTGTACAGATTCATCAGAAGACAGCTAATGAAGTGATGAAGTTTAGTTGGAATTGTGTAGACAAGATAACAGATTATGTAACATACGACTAATATATTCAAGGATACAAAATATACAGATCATGAAACAAATAAGCATTTATTATTGTGTCTATGCTTTCAGGTTTACTTTTAGAAATTAACTAATATATTTTTTGTTACTACAAACAAAAAAACTTTTCAGCAAAAATTGGAGAGAAGTGAAGCAATAATGAACAAATGGCGTTATCAGACATTGAAAAAATAATACAAGTCAATTATATTGCTGTTTTTTTATGTAGCCAAGTTGGACAAATATTCAGCAATATTTTTCACACCTTGCTTGAATGAATCACAGCAACAGCTACCACCATGGCAGTTTCTGCTTCTTCCTTCTCTGTTAATCCTTTTAACAAAATTTGCTATGGCCAAAAGTTGTTTTTATAATATCAAAAGTTGCAAAACCATTAGCGGGTGTAACACAATTTCCAGTATATAACCATTTCGACTTCTCACCTAATAGTAACATTTCTCTAACTTTGAGATTTGTTTTGTTGTCAATTTTCTCTATTTTCCATCTCTGTAATACAGCCAACCATTAGTGCTCATGTAGTATTTATTTTCTTCCAAAAGTTAATTTAACATTTTTAGCCAGATTTCATTTTAGCAATGTCAAACTTCTTTATTGTTGTTTATTATGCAGATCAAGGTCTAATAGCACTGACCTACCATAGTTTTTGAAACAGCAACATTTGCTGCAGATGCATTTCCCCTTCTGTTACTTCCTTCTAGTTTTGTAAAGAATTGACGATGTTTCTCATGTACTCTAGTTTCTAATTCTCTTTTTTGCTTGTCATATGGCTCATTTGGTGTACATACTTTAAATTCTGTTTCCTCAGGAACTGTTATCCTTTGTCCGGTTGTAATTTCTGCACTGAAAACTGTTTTTTCCAAGTGGAGACCAAATATCTCATTTCTTGTCCAACGTAACGAGTGCTAAAAAGCACATTCACTTCCTTGTTTAGCTAAAGAGGAAGGTAATAACATTTGATATTCCCTTCACAGAAATCTGAATCATATTTCTTGGTTATACAAGGTTGCTTCAAGAATAGATTTATTATGTTCAACTGCATTATGTTGTGTTTCATTTAGTTCTATTCCATGTGTAATTGATTGTTTGTATTCATCATTAATTAATTCCTGTACTGCTTGTTCAGTGACTGGCAATGAATTCTTTATTAAAATGTGATCTGAATTTTCTAGAACATGAGTTACTTTAGAATGATCTTTTTATTACAATCATCAGTAGGTCCATCTTTGGTTGCTGTGACCTCATAGCCACCTTCTGCCACTTCCACTATTTAAATGGATCAAAATTAGCTTGAAAAATAGTAAATGTTTCAGAATCTAAACAAACTATGAGCATCAAAACCATAATTTACATCAGTACTATATAAGAAGCCTATCAACTTATAAATAGTAGAGTAAATGAAACATGTAAGGAAATAACTACTGAACATTAAGCCGATAAGGAGCTGAAAAGCACTGCATCAAGACTATCCAAGCAAGCATATGAAATGTAAGCAACTGAAAACTAAAAAAGAAAATATAAAAAGTCAGCATCTGATATAATAACAGTAAGACTTGTATCTTTGATAAGTAAATTTCTTACAATTAATAACTTTAACTAATTACAGAAAGAGTTCAAACAAGACTATTTAACAACAAACAGATTAGAAACTTTAGTGGGCTTTTATTTTTATTTTTATTGCTTGGTATGCCAATTTCAGCATTAAGTGCTAGCTTGACAACTTTTAAGTACATTAATCTTAAAAAAAGCAAACAAGTTTTAGGAAACCAGAACCTAATTTCATTAAAAAGTCAGTAACTACAGATACTATTTTCAAGAAATTTGTAGCCTGAAAATAACCTGAAGGTAACTTGAATAACTGTTTAGGAAAACTTTAATTTCATTGAAAATGAAATGGAATGTAGAGAGCAAAGAGAACACATTATGGAAAGGACAAATGATGAAAATGTAATGGCTTCTGCATCACCAGAGAGGGTAAGATCACAAAATATAAAAGAGCATCGTAAGGTTGAACTTGGAAAACAACTTGAAAAAATGTTCACAAGGTTTTTATAAAGCCAAAGCAGAAAAACTAAAAAAAATGTTCACAAGGTTTTTATAAAGCCAAAGCAGAAAAACTAAAAAAAATGTTCACAAGGTTTTTATAAAGCCAAAGCAGAAAAACTAAAAAAAATGTTCACAAGGTTTTTATAAAGCCAAAGCAGAAAAACTAAAAAAAATGTTCACAAGGTTTTTATAAAGCCAAAGCAGAAAAATTAAAAAAAATGTTCACAAGGTTTTTATAAAGCCAAAGCAGAAAAATTAAAAAAAATGTTCACAAGGTTTTTATAAAGCCAAAGCAGAAAAACTAAAAAAAATGTTCACAAGGTTTTTATAAAGCCAAAGCAGAAAAACTAAAAAAAATGTTCACAAGGTTTTTATAAAGCCAAAGCAGAAAAACTAAAAAAAATGTTCACAGTAAGAAACCTGCTAATTCAATCTCTTGTGCATGTTGCTAAGCAACACATCTGAGTAAACATTTTTTTTTGTGGTATAATTTGCTTGCTCTGAATGAAAATGGATAATACAGTTTACCTCATAGGTAAAGTATTTTAACAAAATTAGTGAAATATATCCGTTTGTCACTAGTTTCAAGCAAATATCCTTTCTAAATTCTGTATATATATCCATATAACTGACATGAATTAAACCAAGACCATGTAAACATTTCTATCATCTTGAAATATACATGATTGAACAATTTTCAAAGGAATAACTTCTCAAGGTGAAAGTGATGGAAACGTAGGAACTGAATTCCAGAAACATAAATCTTAAATTGTTACAAGCCCAAGAAACAATGACATCATATGTATAGCGAATTACAACTCTACTAAGTACTAAGATTTAAAAGTGTGTGGTTGATCACTAGATCTACTGAATTAAATATTGTTTGTGGACTTCTACAGCTTAAAAACTTGCGCATTTTCTTTTTTCAACACAATAAAAATAAAATTGTAATTGCTCAAACTCTACCCTATTCGAGTTTCTACCAATAAAAATGTTTCAGTGTTTATCGTCTAGTACAATGATAGTAGACTACATTAACAATCACAATCAATGAAACTAAACACATATTAAAAACCAAAATAAAGATGACAGCTCTGAAGTAACATTTAATGACTATCATGGGCAAATTAATTTATTATTACCTAGCTTATGTAATTATTTAACTGTAAGTGAGTTCACAAAGCTAGGGCAGTATGTAAGCTAAAATGCAAATCAATTTGCCCTTTCGACATTAAGTAAATTAAATATTTGCTCTTTTCACATTAAATAAATGAAATTTTGGACAAAGTCAAATCAATTTGCCCTATTCACATTAAATAAATGGAATTTTGGACAGGATGTAAGTCAAATCAATTTGCCCTATTCACTTTAAATAAAAGGAATTTTGGACAGAATGTAAGTCAAATCAATTTGCCCTATTCACATTAAATAAAAGGAATTTTGGACAGAATGTAAGTCAAATCAATTTGCTCTTTTCACATTAAATAAATGGAATTTTGGACAGGATGTAAGTCAAATCAATTTGCCCTATTCACTTTAAATAAATGGAATTTTGGACAGAATGTAAGTCAAATCAATTTGCCCTATTCACTTTAAATAAATGGAACATCTTCAAGAGATCCTAGAGATTTTAATTTTGACTTCATGAAGATGAATCAGATCAAGCACTAAGCCAAACAATAATTTGAAGGTAAACAACAAATTTAGCAAGTCCAACATAAAAATCTTGTACAAAAATGTGTAGAGGCTCAAATATGTAAGACTTTGGTAGATAATAATTTAAAACATATTTAAAAAATGGAAAAGTTAAGTTAATAATAAATTAACATCTGTAGGTCTGATTAAAACAGGAGATCTACTGAAAATACATCTCAGAAATGCAAAAGCAAATAGATGACAAGAAACTACTTCCAACAAGTACGGTTTACTTATTGATATATCAACTGCTTTACAAGTTTTATAAACTGTTTATAAACAAAAAACTTGTAGAAGGAAAGAAGACAATACCATTGACCAACTGAACAAAGGATAAATGCTGAAATACAGGCTTTGGTGTGTGATGTCAGTGAAGTTAAAAAGTCTCTTGAAAATTGCAATACATTACAATCACAGCTTTAATGGTTGTAGAAATAATTAAATGATTAGAGAGACAAAGACGAAGATACAGAAAAAGATTATTGGTATTGATATTAAAGTTTGTGCAAAAATGATGGAAAGAAGATCGACAGTTGTCAATATTTCAATATGTGATAATGGACTCACAGATTAAGCTTAATATAAGTGAAAATAACAGTATATAAACATGATGTACAATTTATGAATCTCAGAATTGCTGGATTAGACCATTTAGAAGAAAAGAAATTACTTTCAAAAAATGTAAAGTTGCTCAAGAACTTCTTAACAGTTTTGATGTATATGCATGTACTGATGAATCTGGTAAAAGGGTGAATCGATTCAGAAATGATTTCAATAATACAGAACAAAAGATAAAAACAGAAATAGGCAAAATTGAAATATAAATTAACAATTACATTGATAAAAAATACTTTAGCATTAAGTGAAAGAATTGGTTTAGCTCAATCAGAGATAGATATGTCATCAATTACAAGAAACCTTAATATGTGATTAAATACTGCAATGAATTATTAAAAGTTTGAAAGAAAATAAAAAGGAAACGTTAAACAAAATTGATGTTGATGACGATGAACTGGAAATATAATGCTTTTTGATTTTCATGACAACAGAATTCCCTATTTGCACTGCTGTTGACTAACGGTGGGTAATATACTGGATCCAGCCCACCATGACTCCCAGAAACTGAGGATACTAACAGAATCTTCCTTATTAAAACTAACAATCAGATCATCTAATATGGCTAATAATTAAAATGGTTATTTAAATATAACTGATGCAGCAGCATGCTGAGAACTCTATGGTAAAACACATTTACTGTTGTCAGACAACGCTACATTAATACAGCAGAAACATGTGACCCATGACGTTTTACCAAACATGAAAAAATGGGTGACCACCCATAGAAGTGATTTTTTTCTACCACCACCAGTCATAGCAGTGAATTTTGGACACCCATGCCCATGCATAGAAGCAAATTTTGGAAATTCATTACCGTGCATAAAAATTACTTTAATAGAAGTGAATTACATGTTGATTAATTTTTATTATTTGTAACTTGAATAGAAGTATTAAACTTAATAGTCAGAAATAAAATATAATGGATCTAATTAATATTTATAATTAAAGATAATATGATAAATAAAAAACATTTTGTGAATAGTAATAATAAAATGAGTTGTTCATTTTTGATCAACCAGGTATTTATGGTTTTCAAGTTTAAGGACGAAACATTGCCTTAACAGTTTATTTTGCATTAAAAGCACAATATTTACATTGTTTAAGATCAATATGTTTAACAGCTCCTAAATAATAGTACCCAGAAATTATATATAAAATTTGATAGCAGGGCCATACATGTAAGTTTTAAAAATTATTTTCAAGTTAGACAAGGTAATATGTATTTTATATGAAGGGATTAAAGAAATATTAAAACCACAAGATGCCTGAATTACTTTTATTTTCTGTAAACATGGAAAATGTTCCCCAGCAGACTGTGAACATGCAGCTTTAATTGTCTTATATAAAGATGACACGTCTCATATCACACCTTTTACACACTGTATCATTGGATACTCTGCCAACCCATTTGAAGTTTTTACATGTTTATATGTTCAAACAAACATTACAAAACAAAAACATTACCATACTATATATATATATATATATATATATATATATATATACGGTTGTTGTCTTTCCCAGGCATCATTGTCATATCTTGTCTTAATTAGTCAATATTACACCTGTAAAATTTCTGCAATTTTCAACCACACAAAACTAATTAGGTCATATGCATGCAATTCAGAAACCAAAAACAATTCCACAAAACAGTTTTCCCATGACAAAGAGTAATATTTTGAAATATGGTAGTTTTTCACAAGGTCGACATATTTGTAGACCCATAAAAACCATTATTTTCACAGTGATTTGTGAATTTGTCTAATTTTCAATAATTTATCATTTCACGTCTAAACTTTGCTGTCTTCAAATCAGTGAGAATGCAGAGATATCATTATTTTAGAGGAAATATTTCAAAATCCATGACTTTTCTATGAATGTTTACATTAACTGGCCGTAATTGGTCTTTTATCTTACAACTCACAGCAGATTCAAGTAACAGTGCATTATTATAGAGAGTACCAAACTGTATTTGGCCAGCCAATGGCAAACCCACAGCAAGTAATAAGAACAACATGCTGGGAACCAGTCCATTTCCAGCTTACATAGAAAAGTGCGAGTTTTTCCAAGTAAATTCACAGGAAGCATTCAAACACATGTACCATCCACCATTTTTTATATTGCTCTTTGGTCACTTTTTGAAAATTCTTGACCTCATTTTATTTCATGCTGAAAGTTGCAAAATTTTTTACATGTGGTTATATATAAATGTGTTGTGAACAATCAGCTTCAAGAATAAATTCACTTTTTCTATGTTCCATGTACTTCTTAAGACTTTCTATGCCTTTTTATCACATGCCCCCCTAACATTTTTGCATGAAATAGCATAATCATGAGTCATGCCAAGTTAAAATTGTATGTTACTCTTTAACCAATAGTGCATATTCATTAGTGTTCTTGGATGGTACAACATTAAATTTTGGATGTCCTAAATTTGCGATATTCTGACCCTTTTTTTGAGCAATATTACATAGTTCATGAAGTAAAGACAATTGTGGTATGAGAGATAGAGAAGAAACTGGCACCAAGTTGGTTCTCAAGAAATATTTATGATTATGTATTTGTTTAAATGGAGAAATACTACAGATCGATTCTCTATTCCTTGGCTTATGATGACAATATTCATATTGATATTCACAAAATATTGGCATGAAAATTTTAAGTATTTGTTCTCATTCTTCAAAATTCTGAAAAATATTTGAACTTGTACCTCTTTTCCCTCCTTACTAAACATGAACATTTTAATTTTAATACCAGTGTCTCTAGATAAAAATCCTACCTAGAACAGATGACCCGACATTGATAATATCTCAGTGATCACAATCACATACATATTATCAATACGTCTAGTATCACGGAGTCAGCGAGCAATACTCCCGTCGAGTCTCTAACCTCAAAAATATATTACACAACAAAAGTTGTACAAATATTTTGCAATAAGTTTGGTATAATGAATGACAGTACATCTGTATAATCCGATTCCTTGCTATAAACGTCTGCCTTTTCATACAATCGTTTTCGTTTTTTAACCCAAATTATGTCGTATTGTTGTCATTGTTTACATTTTGTACATACCCATGTGCCGGGAAGAGTTACTGTTCTTGCTGACATGGGTGACCTTTAAAAAAGACATAATTCGTGGTTTTTCTGCAAATATTCACACACATTTTACCATTATTCTCCTAAAAAAAACTACAAAGTATTTAAAAAGTAGGCGTAGGTGAGTGTATATGTTTGTTTATTTAGTTTTCCAGCATTTTGAAAAATTGGATTTTCGTTTTTGTTTCTGCTGAATATGTTGTAGAAATGGCCCCCTGTCATATACGTTAAATAAAGACATTTGACCTTTCAACCAAGAATACATTTGGATGTAATAATGTCTGCTTTTTACATATTAAAGCGGAGAAAGTACCGGGTGTAATGAGGTTGACATTTTGAAAAAACATTAATCTTGATCGCCAATAGCATCTAGCGGCATCCCCTGTTGCTACTAACTATTGAAGAATCAACACTGATATTTTAAGCTAAACTGCGTGTAGTGTAATAAATTTGGTACCGATGTTTCACTCAGGCATTCAACTTCATACTCCTACTAATACTTTTACGTAGTATTTATAAATTTACAGAATGCCAGACCAATTTTCCCATGCTATGGCTCGACATAACCATGATCGCACCCATTTAATATGCTAGTGCAACGCAAAAAATGGAATACTGCCCCCATTATAGTCAACTGAAAATCAGTTTATACCTAAGTTCAGTACCTCATTTTCAGTCAACCAGTGAGAAGACAGCATTCCATTCTGTGCGGTGTACTTGCATATTAAGTAGATGCGATCATGGCCTAGTTGAGCTATAGCGTGGAGAAAATGGCCTGGCATTCCATAAATGTATAACAGTATGTCAAAGTTTTAGTATGCATACAAGGTCGAATGTCTGTCAGAGCAAAACATAGGTACCAAAATTATTATGTTACGTGCTGTTTAGCTCAAAAGATCATGTGAAGACGGGTGAGAAAGTGCGTAATCCGGTTTATTTCAAGGTCATGTTGTTTTCGGAAGCACGTACTTGTCATACAAATAGTTCTAACCAATCAAATGGAAGAAGGGGACTTTTTCTAAGTTTGCGGAGTTTCAAATGTACGATTTTCAAACTTAATTCTGAGGCTGAAGAATGTCTCAATCTTGTATCTTAAAGTAGCCATAGATGACTCCAGGCCTACTGAAGTCAGCCATATCCCCACATCTTCGTCCGGACCACGTGTTCCGATGTATTTCTGTCGCCATTTTATTTTTCATGTTCTAAATATTCAGCTGCAGTATCCATACCATATATGGCTACATCCGAAGACTTCCAGATATCCACGTTCCCATTGTTTCTGCATTTCCATTACAATTCATCGGAAATTGAAGATTTAGTTTTCCTTTTCCCTGAAATCCGGCAAACTATGATGAGTAATCTGCAATGACGTTTTTTTTGTTACGGGGAGGGACAGAAGAGAAAACAAACACAACGGTGGCATTATAGAAACATATTATTAAAATAAAATAGGCACCACCAATAGAAGCATTTTTTCTTTTGATATGACATGGTACAGAAGTGATTATTGTTTATTGATGACCACGCATGGAAGTTTTTATTTTGCCATACGTAGGATAGTGATATGTTTAAATGGAATAGCCCTTATAGACTATTCTGTGAATTCAAATAATGTTAAAAAAAGATAGCAACTTGGCTATGCTAGTTTTTAAGTAGAAAACATTATGAGATATCTTTAAAGAGAACTTCTTAAAAGTATACCTGTCATAAAAAATCTTAATGAAAATGTTTGACTTGTAGTAGCATTTTACTAAACAGTAAAAGGACAAAGGAAAATATTTTAATTACAATTATGTAACGGTTATTGTTAAAAGTTAAAAACAAAAGAATTAATCTTTAAATAGAGCTGTTTGATAAAATGATAGAAGATTAACAGATTAATCTATAGACATATGGTAAAGAATTCAAGTCATCTGATAAATAACATTTATCATTATATGGTGAAAGAGCAGCCTTATTTATCATGACATTATTCATCCTGTGTTGATCAAATTAAACTCATTTCTTGATGATTTATAATTTACTTAAATAAGCAATCTTTATACAAATCTAATTTGATACTCTTAACACCTTTTAATCCTCTTTAGAATCCTAAAGCATGCAGATTACTTCTAAGGCCACAGAGTTTGTGTACTAGTCTGCCAATTTTTAAACAATCCCAAAACTTTATTTTTGACTAACGATATTCCATACCTGTTATCATTGCATGTAAAACTATATATTTCCTTTTGTATCAATGAAGATGTTGTCTACTTCAACACTTGTCCATTGAGGATTTCTACTGGTTAAAGTTACTTTTTGTCTATTGAGAATTTATCCTGGTTAAAGTTAATTTTTGTCCATTTAGAATTTCTACTGGTTAATGTTACTTTTTGTCATCATACTTGTTCTTTAGCTTTTTTTATTTAAAGCAACGTCTAGCACATTAACTGCACAACAAATTAGTTTGGCTAATTTTACATTCTAATTCTTGCAGACATCCAAAGTTGTTTTTAAAAACTGACTACTTCCATTTGAAGATTACATGCAAGACTTACTCACATCTGAAAATGAAGAGTTTGACAAGTTTTACAATAACCATGGGCAATTTAATGTTTTTTAAAACAACTTGATAAGAGTTTTTATGAAATATTTACTTAGTTTAATTCAAGACCTATATTAGTATAACATAAGCAACTCATGAAAATAAACATGTAATGGGGCCAAGTGTTTGGAACTATTTTGTTACTACTAACATATAAATGTATCCCCTGAGCTGATTGATGGAGGGATTTAAAATCAGATAATAAATTACCAGACATCAGATGTGTTTGCTTAGTGGTGATGGTGCAGAGTGGGTAGTCATTACGGAGGTAAGATTGGCAACATTTTCATTTCAAAATCACATCATATCACAGTAAGTGTTTCTTTAATAAATTGTATGTGTCCATTAAGAAAGAGACAGCAATGAACAATTTCCATTGTAGTACAAACAAATAATTGACGTTAACATCATGGTGACTTCAGCTGCTCTACTGCTTGCTGAAGATCAGCCACCACTCTGTCAATATCAGACATAGTTGTATGCCTTCCTACAGAGAGCCTTAACGCATTTCTTGCTATGTGTATTGGTACACCTATGGCCAACAATATTGGAGATGGTCTGAAACAAAATAAAGATTTGGGTTTAGCATCATTCTAATTCTGTAGTCTTCAAAAAATTTAAAAATGCAATTGAATTAATACTGATATAGAAAGAATTTGCATTTAACAAATCTGATAGGAAATAAATGAATACAAATTTAGTTATTTCAGCAAAAATTAATGTATTTTAGAGGCCATCATCATCATTATTGGCAACATGTATAGTTATAACACCGATCCCTAGCAGCTTGCTAAAGGCAGGTTTCTACTGTATCAATAACTTTATCCATATAAACATTTCATGCAATTTAAACAGATATCAATGCTAATTTTGAAGAGGTGATCATCTCTGTATTTATTCTTTTGTCCCCTGTAATTTCAACAATAGGAAAATCTTGAAACTGCATTGGTTTTAACTTTTTGAAGCATTCTTTTCTTGTAACTTTCTAATTTTAGTTCAAATAAATCAGAAATTATCAAGCTTAGAACTTCAATGACAGACTGTGGATCAATTCCCAGTAAACCAAATGATGAAAATGGACAAAGACCTGTAATGTTAGCTAAAAAAAAAACAGATCTGACTTAAATCTAAATTACTGAATTAATATCATCCTAATATAAATGTCGGACTGCTCCAGTGGCCTAGTGGTTAGAGTGTCCAGGAGGTCGTAGGTTCGAACCCTAGCTGAGTCATACCAAAGACTTCTAAAAATGGTACAAACATCTGCCTTGCTTGGCTCTTAGCATTAAGAGGTTAGTGTTAGGACTGGTTGTCCTGGTGTCAGGATAATGTGACTGGGTGGGACATCATGCTACATGTCTGCAGCATGATGCCCCAGTGCTAGACATTACTTTAAACTGTCACACTGCAGACATTGTAGCAATATGACTGGAAAATTGTTAAAGCTATGGTAACAATCTTAATCACACACACACACACACACACACACACACCTAATAACCAAGTCACAAATCTGCATTTAACTGATTATGAATGAAGTCAATCTAATCAAATGACTTGCAAACAAAAATAAATTATTAAAAAAAGCCCAAACCAGTCTTCAACAGCCATTTCCTGAGTGAGAAAAATGGCTCCTCAAAACGGGTGATTGTTTATCAGAGGTTGGTTTGTACAGTGAACATGTGCAAGTAGCCTAGAAAAAAAATGTCTTTTAGAGACCAATTTTTAAAAGTAATTTAATTATGTAATCTTTTTAAAGAGCCATTGGTTGTTTAATAGTTGTTAAATTGTACAGTAAATATGTGCATTGGCCCTTGAAAAGTTGCCTGATGCTCAGGTGTTTAACACAGGTTACATTATAGGCTGGTTTAACAGGTTGATATAAGTGCTTATAGTACTTGTTTAAATTAACAAATTCTGTAATTTTCCATGTCAAATGTAGATACTATAAATATTTTCCTGAATAAATACTGCTTAAAGTAAGTTTGGTTTTGCTTTCTATGCATGATGGGACTAAGTGTTAGAATTACAGGGTTGTTTCTTCAAAGAATATGTCAGACTTTGACACTATATATGAATGATATCTTCCACTTTACTTTATTCTGCAAAGGTGTCTGAAAATACACAACTGAATGGAATCATTATACTTACTGCATCGAAGAATTTCAATTTCCCTTTTTAGTGTTATCATAGGGAACACTAAGTGGTTTGTCATCAATGGTCAGTGATTTTATCATTTATTTTTCAAAAAAATCTCTTTTCAAATCACAAACCTACTAGCTTAAAATATGGTAGAACTTGTTACATCAAGTTATAAATTAAATATTTCAATCAGAAAGTATAAATTTTCCTTTAATAAAAATCATTGCATGGAAAACGAATCACTTTTGGGGGCATGATAAGCAATTCCAATACTGACCCTGAGAAACCTGGCACTTGTGTCGGATGGATGAAAGAACAGAGAGACAGACAGAGACAAAACAAAAGACTAACAGATAATCAACATAAAAGGAAGACTCTGGAAAAGAACAAGCTAAATCCATTTGGCCTCATCAATATAAAATGTACATGACGGCATGAAATTCAATTACTAATTACCTGTTTTGAGCATGGCATGCAGCTCCGATACTGGCCTGGAGAACCTGACACTTGGCTAGTATTTTGTGACCTGAAAAAAAAGGTAATTCAAGCAAACAATACATCAGTAAAAACTACAATAAAGGATCACTCAATGGACATTTGAGATCAATCTATTTGTACAAACTGCTGGTTTTTATACTTGTAAGGGTAATTTTTGTAAATTGAAATATGAAATGAGAAAAAAGAAACAGAAATATACAAGGCTGGATAAGCATTAAAATGAAGGGAATATTTTGAAAATAAATAAGCTAATTCCAGTAGGTCTCATCGATATGAAGCCGCCTGTACAATCAGAGAGATACTGTGTGGAAAGGAAAGTGGATAGGTCTCACAATATGGGAGATATTGTGTGGAAATGAAAGCGTATCTTTAAAAAAATTGAACTGCTAACAGAATATGAAATGTACACACCTTCTAAACCCTCTCCAAGGAAAGAAACATTGCATGTATTTGGAAGTCTCTCACTACCTTCAAGTTTGCCATTAAAGACGACTGAATCACCAAATGTTACCTGAAACAAATATGAATATCTGCAAATAAAAATAAGTATCAAGCTTCCAAACATAATGCAGAGATGCTCCCAGAATTTTATCAAAAGGTGGATTTCTCCCCATGTCACAAAAATAGAGTAGAATAAAAATGAGGGTGAGGCAGAAACAGACATAGATCAATATTTACATAACGGTTCAATATCCATCTCTTTCTTCCTGATCCACTCTGTAAGACCCATATTGAAATCAAAATCTTTAAAAGATATTGCCTCTAGTTGTATGAGCATTAATATATTTATTGGTTTTCTAGTTTAATCTGTTCCTTATGTGTGTGTGAATATTGTTCTGTACTGAGAATCCCCTTTCACAGTCTGCTGTATGAAGGGGCATATACATAGCTAGCTCTGTCAGCTGAACAAGTTTGAAAACTGTTCTTTGCGGTTGTTATGTACAATTTTCCACAGCTCACAGGTACGGTCTTTTGGACACTTCTGATCCGAACTATGATTTTTCACTAACATAAGCTTTGCCAAATATTAACTTTCTTAAATTATCTCTCTGCTAAATACAATGCCGGATTTACTGGTTCACAATGCTGTATTAGGATTTTAAGTCAATAAAGGCATAGACTACTTGCTGAAACAGCTATTTTGATCAAATAAATATCTTCACTTCTTAATTTCACCTTTAAATATTTATTTACCACATGGTCTGTACACTTTACCTAGTGTGTGCAGTTTAATATTGTTTATATTATAACATCTGAACATATCACTTCATATGATTCTGATTGGCCCAAATAAGCCCATGAAATTATTGTGCAGTATTCTCTTTAATGATTGGTTGGGATTGTAGGAAAACCTTTTTTATCCCCCCCCCCCCCGCCCGGAATATTTTGCTTTCAATGAACATTTTGGCAGTCATTTTGAAACTCAACTCATGAAAGGAGCTCGAGGACAAATTATCTTGGCTGTCTGAATATGGACAATTTACCCCCACAGGGGTTTGTTATGTAATGTACAACAATATCATAAGAAAAGTGGCATAAAACTTGAAGACAAAAACAAGAAGTAAAACTAAGGGTATTGCTCATTTGACAACAAGTATGGGGTAGGGGTGGAGGATGCGGTATATCTGTAACACAGAATCCCCCTATATACAAGCATGGTTTAAATGTTAACAGAAGTAAATAAACTCACCTCAAAGATGAATGTGGACATAAACCAGTCTCCCAAATGACAGAACTTTATCCAACCACAGCACATTTACACAGTAAATATCTGATGCAGATCCAACTCAGAAAGAAATTTGTTTATGTCTTCTGTACAGTCTACTGTTCCAAATCAAATACTGTAAATATCTGGTCACAAATACATTTCAGTAAGTATGGGAATTTCTGCGTTCAGTTAGCCTATTTCACATGAAAATCACAACAATATAATGTTTAGTTCTGAAAGTGACATTTTAGGGTAAACATGTACTCTACTGTGTACCATATCTAACAATATGACATCACAATCATTGATCATTCTGTGTTGAAAAATGATTTAGTCATTATAAAATGTTCTGTTTATTCAGATAGACACTGGTTCTTTGATTTATAGTTTGTGAAAATGTACAATTTACTTAACTAGTCCCACTTTGTTTGGGACTATATTTTATGCACAACAAATGAAAAGTGCAATGTCTGTTAGAATGAATTAAATTATTCATTCTTCTTTCTTTCTAAATAATTCCAGTGAAATAAAAGCCATGTGATAACAAGAATCTCAAATGGGTAATGATTTAAGGTTAAATTTATAAAACTCGTTGGATGTTATTCAACTAGTTTCATAAATACAATATTAAATCATTACCCATATGAGACCTTTATATATTAGATACATGCTAGGGATATATGGTCCTGTAGCATGTGATCCTGCTTAGCTAAAATTTAACAAGAAAAGAAATGAAAAGTGCACTCTGTTTCTGCCTGTATTTTAATTTGGCTTCTTTGTCTACTTTTCTACATTTAATTTAAAATTAAAATGAAATTAGGAGCTGACAATCATTCCGGCTGTTTTTGTCCATCCAGAATGTACAAGTGACTCGTATTTAACACCATTTGTTTTAGCACAAACTCACTCATTGGCATCTCCATTAACACTTTCCCAGCTTAAAGTAATTTGATATACTTCCTAACTTTAAAAATAAATTGCCTTCATCATTATGATCAGCCAATATTTATCAAAAGAAAAAGTCTTTTAAGGATGAACCATGCTGGGAATCGACCACTTCAGGGCCTTCTTGATAGCCCATATTATAAATGCAGATTTGTAAAACTTCCTTGATGCAAGGTTCAAACAATGACAGAATGATTGTTACAGGGCCCAATGTGCCAATCACATTTAATTTAAAAACCACTTATGTCATGCCAAAGAAACCAGATGTGTAAACAGTTAATAAAAAATACATATTGCAACAAGCGCTGTAACATTACTACCTGCGTGACTTGACAAGCACTTTAAGGGTGCAAGGATGAATAAAATGATATGCTGTGCAGGGTATATTTTCCATACGAGTGACTTGGAACTAATTTGCAGGAGTTTGCAGCAGAACCCATTTCCAAATGTGCAAATTCATACCAATTTTGCAACGAATCATGCGATGTGTGCCTTGGGAGTATTTCTGTCAATCATATGCTAAGCAATAGTTATCTAAGGTAACCAACAGAGGAGGATACATTACACATATCCTACATCTGAGCCTTCTGGAGTTCATCCTTACTGTAGAACTCAACCTATCTACTGTTTTCAATGATAAAATAAGCAATACATCAAAGTTTCTGTTACCAATTTTGATCGCGATTTTCTTCAAGTTCAATAAATAGGGTATTTTCGGGTTTAAAAAATGTGATCCATGCCTGACACCGCATTATAAGCGGGTTCATGAGTTATCAGGGCATGAGTTATCGAGGGAGTGGTGTACTTGGAGGAGAGAATAACGTCTTTGGACTGGAGACTATAGTGTTAAGAAAAGATACAGAATTGCAATAATAGCAGTTAATGCTTTATTGCTGTTTAACCATCCATAATTTTCTCCACCTGAGATGGGCATAATACTTCCATATCCTCTCCATCCCCACCTACATTTAAATCTTGGACAGAAGATGGCAGCCCATGATAATGTATACTGGTGACAGTTAAATAGTAAAAATTACATACACTCATAAAAAATGAGACAAGAATTACCTGCACTGAAAATATAAACATCTATGACAATGTTTATTGCCATACATGTAATAACCTCTCCCTAATAAATATAATAGATTTAATAAAATCGATAGAAAGTGACCTTTATGATTCCCCTATTATAATGCCAATAATCCTAAGCAGTCACTACAGCCTGACAAAAGATCAGAGGTCACATGGGAATATCCAAGGGAAGTAATTTGGAAATTGTTCTTGTAATGGTATACTTCATATGGAACGATTCACACAAGTATCAATCTTGTCTAAAAATTATGACACAAAACTACTGAACTGCTGCACTTGCATTTCACACATCATTGTGTGTGTTGTGATTTGGATTTTCTAACACTGCTTTCAAATATTTTCAGTCATATCACTACGATGTCTGCAGTGTGGCAGTTCAAAGTGATGTCTAGCACTGGGGCTTCATGCCACAGACGTGCAACATCACATCCCACCCAGTTACATTCTCCTGAATCCAGGTCAACCAGTCCTAACACAACCTCTTAATGCTGAGTGTCAAGTGAGGCAGCAGCTCTGATAGTACCATTGTTATAAGTTTCTGGTATGATGCGGCTGGGGTTTGAACAAGGACCTTCCGTAACTGAGCTGGACGCTCTAGCCACTTAGGCCACTGACACATCATTACATTGCTACTAACTGCATCAAGTCACTCTTCAACAGCTGAAGACAGTCTATTACCTTCAATTTCTCCTCCAGGTGTGCACGAACTTTTCTCATTGCTATTTCATGGCTGTAACAGCTGTGACAGACAATCTCTGCAGCCTAGAATATAAACAATAAAAAAAAGATTTGAAAACTTGTTAGGAAAAAACCTAAAAGTGTCTTAAAGTTAATTTGTATATATTTTAGAGATACGAGTTTTATATGTTCATTAACTGTATCAAATGAAGAGAAAAATCTGTCATTAAAAAAAAAAATATCTGTACTCATAAAACTGATAGTACCTTTCCAAGGCCAGATATCATTCCTGTATTTTCTGTTCTGAAAATAAAAGAAACCAGTGAGCAAGACTATTTCAAACTCACATTTTAAACAGGAAATGAATAACTTGGAAATCCAAGAGCTGATGAAATTATATAGAACATATCTAACTGTAAAACTTCTGACTTTATTTCCTTATAAATGATTAACATTCAGTTTTTTTAAAAAAATATATTTGTATTTGGTAAAGAAAAATCTACCCAAGTTTAGTGCTGTGACCTTCAGTCTATCAAAAGGTTTAAGAAGAATTGGCTAAACCTTTCTCCTGTACTAGGTATATGAATTATACAACTGATGGCAGCTAACTGTAAATTTTCTTATATTAACTTGACTGCTATCTTGCCACATGTATAGAAGTAATTCTTACCTACCCTGATCTGAAATTTCTCTCCTGTCCACCACCAAAGAGGACTGGATACAGGGGTACAGTGCCTGAACCAAGATCCCTCACATACACAGCCCCTATTCTAGGTCCATAGAACTAAAAGAGTTTGATAGAGAAGAAAAAACAAACATCCTTTGTTTTTGTTTGCATATAGTGTGGGTCATTCTTTCATAAGTTGTTCAAAGTGGCTGAGTGGTCTAAGCTGATTGCCTTTACAGACAACTCACACATGTCACCGTTGTCTATGTGAGTTCAAGTCTCGGCTTGATCAACATCATTACATGGGTATGTGAGAAAGCTTGCCAGTAGCTTCCTGTGGCTTGAACATGATAGGCTATACATGGTGGTCAATGTCAGCAGAAGAACACTAGAAAACTTCAGGAATGACCACCAACCCATGGAAAGCTACTGGTAAGCTTTCCTGCATACCCACATTGGCTGAGTCTAGACTCAAAATTTCTTTTGACCACCTGGCCACCCAGGGCCTCTCATCCTAGGTTCTTCACTAAATATACTGACTACCAGTTACTGCCTATCTTGTGTTGAAAATTGGCTCTAAACCGCACAAAACCAAACCAACTATACAGTGTATGAATGTTTATCTTGCCCATGATTCAGTGACAACATTTAACATTTGGGGGTACTGTAATAGGGAAATAGGCAGCTGTAGATTTCTGTGATATCTTTAAAAATAGATCAGGCTGCATGTCAATACTGTGATAATGAATACAAAAATGCTGAAATATTTTGTCTTTTACTAATAATTTTGGTGAAGACATTATAATGAGGGTGCTTGTGCAGAGAATATAGGTACAATTATCTCTTCAACATCAGTTTGGGAACAGGCAGTTTTATTTACCCAAGATTCTGACTCCCTTTAGAATTTTAGAATTTTATTCCTGTTGTAGCCATTTCACTCTTTTCATTGATCTCCCATTTTTGTATGGACCATGGCATATGGTTTCAGAGAACTTTCATCCAATGTCAATTTCGGTATGATAAACAGAACTCATAGCTCTGTTTCTTGCTTGGCTCCTTACTCATATAAGGCACGTATGGCACTCACTTTTGAAAATATGCTTTCATGAACAGAGAAAAGACTGATTTTTTTAAATCCAACTAAATGGGCCGGTCAACACTGCATCCATTTATTTAAACATCAGATGCTGGTAACAAAATAAGGCTGAGTATTAAAAAGCAGTTAAGCGACACACCTGTTATTCATAACCAAAAGTGTCAAGCCCATGCTCTATTGTGTGCAGCCACCTCCAAAACACAACCAGCAACCATTATTTTTCAGTAAAACATGTTTCTATACTGCTCTGAATCATCAAATCACAGAAATAATAAACAGCACTGACTTTGTAGTGCAGTGACCAAGTCACGTAAAACCACTATATGAATAACCATCTCTTCATCAAAGGAGCAATTGTTTGTCGCTTTTTTTTCACATTATCGAAAAACCCACACACATTATGCTGTCATGAATTCCCAGCTTGTTATACCATTAGTTTATCTCTTTGGCTTTTGTCTCTCTAGTAAATTTACTTTGTTAAAGGATGCATTAATTCGGTCTCTTGCTTTCATTCATCAGTATAGATATTGTCCATATCTACCCAAAGCCTAATAAAAACCCTACCATGCAATTCATACACAGTATGAGTATGCCAACTGTGCAATTATTATGCTAAAGTATCTCTGAAATGTATGGACATATAAATAGACATTACCTAGATAATTTGGATATTTATATGCTAATGATCTTCAAAGATAATTGTGAATTTAAAATGACAGACGTATGGCTATACTGCTACACAAAATTATTTCCAGATTAATGCATGCATTACTGAAGAAAGTGTGTGTGGTTTGGATTTTTAACGTAGCTTTAACAATTTTTTAGTCATATCACTAACATATCCACAGTGTGGCAGTTTCTTGTGATGTCTAGCACTGGGGTATCATGCCACAGACATGTAGCATCATGTCCCACCCAGTCACAATATCCTGACACAAGGCCAGCCAATTCTAACACTAACCTCTTAATGCTGAGCACTTAGCAAGGCCGGTGTTAGTACCAATTTTTATAAGTCTTTGGTATGACTCGGCCAGGACTCGTCTACTGTAGAAAGAACTATGAATAAAGAATACATCTACAGTGAACTGTGGGTATTTTTTCTTCTTAAACAGTGAATTTCATACAATAAAATTGGTCCTTTGCACAAAATGGTATTAGAGACCACCTTTTTCTTGGCATCAGTGGCGGTCTCTCAAGACAAGTTTTACTGTATAACCATTCATTCAGGAGAAATAATAACAACACTTTCAAGATGGCCACTGTAGTGGACACATGGAATATTTGAGTGGAACCATTTTCATTTAGTACCAATTTGACCATAGGATGAATGTGTGTATAAAGTTTCATGGCAATCCTAATGTAGTTTAGAAGGAGTAGAGATAACAAACAGATAGATGACAGATGATGGACAGACAATGAGCAATTACATCCTGATTGGCACCAACTAGACAGCACAAGAAGTCCTCTGGTGAACATGCCATCTCAGTATGACTTTCCATTGAGGAGGAGTCACGAAAACAAGATTTTCAAGAAGGCCATCACAGTAGACACACTGGATGTCACATTAGCACTATTTTCATTTATGACCAACCAAACATCACAATAAGTCTTCTAGTAAAAATAAATCAATGATGAAATGACCTGGAGCAGTAGCATGTTAAGAGGATTCTCACAGCAATACTGGACATGCAATTGCTAACATTTTACAAAGTACCAACCAGACATCATAGGAATTCTTCTAGTGAAAAGCCCATGTCAATGATAACAAGATTTACAACATTAGTGCTATGGTGGCCATATTTGAAGTCCATGTGGCGCTATTTTCATTCAGGACCAACTAGACCATGGGATGAGTATAAGTGCAAAGTTTTATGGCAATCCTCCAAGCAGTTTAGAAGGAGTAGCGATAACAAACTTGCATTAACACCACCATTATCAATTGGGACCAACTGGACATGCAAAGTCTTTCAGTGAAAATCCATGCTGATACTACCATCTATTCAGGAACATTAGTGATAACAATGTTTTTTCATGATAACAACAGTGGCTGCCCTATTAGACCTCAGATTGGCATCATTTGCATTCACAACCAACTAGAAATCAAAAGTCTTCCCATGAAAACCCCACAACAATATGACTTGATATTCAGTAAAAAAAAAGTGATAAAAAGATTTACAAGATGGCTGCCATGTTCACCAATCTGACTGGGCCTTTTACATTTAGACCATCTAGATATCATAAGAAGTTGTTTAGTGAAATTCCCATGTTTAGATGACTCTCCATTTTGGAGTAGTAGCAATAACAAGGCTTTCATCATGGCTGCTGTGGTGGCTACATTGGCTGTCAAATTGGCACTATTTTCATTTAGGACCAACTTAGACCATGGGCTGAATCTGTGTTCAAAGTTTTATGGCAATTCTCCATGTAGTTTAGGAGAAGTACTGATAACAAACTTATGCTAATGGACAAATGGATGAATGAAAGACTATCCCATAATCTTCTGGTCTATGACATGTAAAAAAAAAAAAATGTAATACTTTAACAAGAACAATGAACAAAGAATAAAACCCTAATTAGTAATTGTGGTTTTTTACTTCATACATAATGCTGAATTTCAACCTTGAAGATTGGTCATCTTGCGCAAACCTGTTATGACCACATGTCTTTAAAGGTCACTTTTTGTTGGTAGGATGGTTTCTCAAGACAGCAAATAATAATAATAATAATAATAATGTTATTATTATTATTATTATTCAGCTCTTGTCAAAATAAATACAGCTAAGTTGCTGATTAAGCACTTAAATAGTTTTCTATGGAAGTGCCAACCGGCATCATAGTGAAAGCTGAATGACTCACCATGCTTGGATAGAAGAGGGCATATTTTATGTTTATTACACAGTGTGTCACTCAACAAGACTACTGACACCAGTAGGTATATCTCATAATTTCCACTGATATTTCATCTGATATAATGCTATTTACTGAGAAAATTACAAAACAACATGTAAGACTTTATTACATTTTTTGAAATTATGTCTATTCCAAATTTACATGTACTAAAATTACAAATTTTCATTACAATCTTTATTAGTGATAACAAATCGGAAACTATTTTTGCAATATTCTATAGGAAGAGAAAATGGAATCCACATGTGCCTCCATATTGGTATGTTTTGAATGCTAAAATGATGGAGAAGTGTACTCAGCATCAAATATTTTGATGAAGACAAGTTTTTAACGGAAGAAGGACATACCTTATGACCCACTATCGTGAGATAATCAACACCTAGATCAAAGACATCGACAGGAATTTTGCCAAGTGTCTGAGCAGCATCCGTATGCATCAGAATCTTGGACTCTCTCAGGCCACGTTTCATGCTGCAGACTTTTGCACTGATTTCTTCTATTGGCTGTAAAATTGTGGGATATACAATACCGACACTAAGCAATGTATGCTAATGTATATACATCAAGTTAAATTTAACATGTAAAGTTTTCAAGGAAGAAAAGTTACACAACAAAGCTGAACAAAAATGAACTCGTTTTGACAAAGATATTTTTCAACCAACCAACCAGAAGGCAATAACTTCAGATAATGTTTCCTGTCACAAATATAAATGCATAAAATCTGAAAAATTAAATCACTTTGATTTTTAAAGAATTACTTGGTGTTAACATACTATTAACAGTGAGTTCCATACTTGTTGAGGCTGATTACATGTAATAGCATTCATTCCAGTGTCATACCTGTATCACACCTGTCTCATTGTTGGCCGACATGATCGTTATCATGCATGTATTAGGTTTTATGGCTTCTACCACTGACTCTGCTGACACTCGCCCTGTTTTTGTTGAGGCAGGAATAAAAGTGACCTCTAGAAGCAATAAAAAATTTATTACTCCAACAGACAATTCCAAACTGTCCCGTCACTTAAGAAATTGAATTCTAATTTAGTAACGGAGTCTAAGATATTGTGGATAAAATGAATAATGCTTTTTTAAAAAAAAAACACTCAAACATGAATATATATCAGTCACATGGACCTAGTGTTTATACAAATGAGTTACTATTGTTAAGATACATCCAAATAGCAATTTTTCTTAAGTGTAAGTGAAACTGGATCCAAGATATTGAGCATGTAACAAATGAAGTCAATGAAGCATGAAACTGAGGTTACACCCATCTGGTTTTGGTATTATTATGTTAAATTCTTCAAGTTGCAAACATACCAATTTTCATGAGTGTTGGTGAAATATGATGTAAGTTATTGGAGGTGTAACACAGAAAGGTGAAAATAAAAAAGATAGTCAAGTGTAACAAATGGGTCACAGTGACCTAGTTTTGGTAAGATTTTAATAATTTTGTTGAGGTGTACTCACAGAACAATTTTCATGGGACCCAGTGCAGAGGGGTGTGTGTGTGCATGTGATTTTGGATTTTTAACATAGCTTTAACAATTTTTCAGTCATACCACTAAGATGTCTGCAGTGTGGCAGTTTATATTGATGTCTAGCACTGGGGCATCATGCTGCAGACATGTAGCATGATGTCCCACCCAGTCACATTATCCTGACACCATGCCAACCAGTCCTAACACTAACCTCTTAATGCTGAGCACGAAGCGAGGCAGCTGTTGGTACCATTTTTTTAAGTCTTTGGTATGACTCGGCCAGGTATCGAACCCACGACCTCCTGCATCCAAGGCAGATGCTCTAGCCACTAGGCCACCAGAGTGATCCCAGTGCAGGTGAAATGGTGTCCAAGATAATGAGGTATCAACAAACGCCTACAAATACAAAAGTCACTCAGGCGTGTAAATTGGAACAAACTAACTTAGTTTTGGTTGAGTTATATTCACAGAGGTACACATAAAATTTTCATAAAAGTAGGTTAACAAGGTTCAAGATATTGCAGTGCAATAAATGAACAACCAAAAACAATAAAACATGCAAATTAGGTCACATGCACCTAGTTTTGGTATGGTTGAGTTGCTTTCCTCAAGATGTATCTACATAAAATACCCACAGGTGTAGATGAAATAGGGTAGAATATATAGTGGTTGTAATAAACAATGCTGAATATTCAAAAGTCAATCAAGCATAAAAATTGACTTCAACTACCCTAGTATGCTTGAGTTACTTTCATAGAGATGTGTCTACAGGATGATTTTCAAAAGTATATGCGAGTCCAAAATGCCAAAAAGTCCAAAATACAGATGTAAAGAAAAAACTGCTGAAAATAGACAAGTTAATAAAGCATGCAAATTATGTCACAACAATCCAGTTTTTGTTCAAGATTTAGTGCGTGAACAACAGCTGAAAACACTAAAGTCACTCAAGGATGCAAAATAGGTGACATTGATGTAGTTCTTGTAATGGCCCATTTACCTTCTTTTTAACAATGTATCTAGATGCCAATTTTCATAAGTGCATGTGAAATATGATCCAAAATATTGAGTATGCGATAAAGAAACATTGAAACATACACAAGTTACTCAAGCATGCACACATAGTCACAGTGACATAACTCTGACATGGCTGGGCTACTTTTGTCCAGATTTACAGATAAAAACAGTGACATAACTCTGACATGGTTGGGCTACTTTTGTCCAGATTTACAGACAAAAATTAATGAGTATAAGAGAAATAGAGTCCAATATACTGAGGGTGTGTTGTGCTCAGTAAATGCCAACTGTCTTTTGTTGGCATAGTCAGAACTGTACAAATGATCCCAAGAGCAGTTCACACTGTCCCACACCCTCCAAATCTGGGAGGCACACAACACTTTAAAGGAGCTGAGTAAAATAATTAACACTGTACACTGTATAGCTCTTAATCCATAAACTCTATGCATACTATACCTGCTTGTCCCGTCTCCTGGAAATGTTCAAGGACACGCTTGACAGAATCGTGTTCCAGGTTGGATGTAATGAAATGGGGTAAGTGATTCATATTATCACCATCTCCTGCTTCTTTGAGACTTTTTCTCCAGTTTTCATAGTACTTCAAGCCAGTCTGAAGTATCATGTTATTGCCCTGTCAAGTAACAAATATTTAAAACATATAAACAACAGTATTCAGCTTCATTAACTTTACATTTCTTGACATCCTTGAAATCCATGGTTGCAAGTTTGGAAGTTTATGGAAGTGCCATAATTTCACTCATCAGTCTTTGATTTCTATGGTTGCAAATTTGGAAGTTTCACACCAAATGTCTGTAAGTCCCATAAATTAACTTGTCAGAAAATCCTTTTATACATTAAATATAATGAACTTTTAGTGATGTGTGCAAAAGGGGATACAAGGTAGTCAGGACTCAGATTCAGAATAGTACTTATCTGATAAAAACACTGAATATACACATGGATATTGGGATCATTACTTTTTACCCCCATTGAAAGATTTTGTACAATTAATGAATCTGATATACCAGACCATAAAGAAAATACCTAATTAAGTTCTAAAACATCTAGGCCAAACATTTTACCACATACACAGCACTGAAAGTCAGGAATATATATGCTGGTTTTAAGACAATATTTTAAGGTGTTTATTGTCATTACTTTTCATCAAAAGTCTTTGTGGTTAAGGAACTTTATTGCAATTAGATGAGACAAACTTGTACATTTAAGATCTGCTCCTTTATAAAACTGGTGTAGTTGTTTTACAAAATGTATATATTCAAGCATGATGAACAGTACCACTTGAGATAATATGTCTGGTACAATCTTTGAAGTCTACTCTGTACTGTTTATATATATATATATATATATATATATATATATATATATATATATATATATATATATATATATATATATATATGTGCATGCATGTATGTAAAGTGGTCCCCTCATGAATGGCCCCCTTGACCAGCAGCCACCTAATCTTCATAGACAGAATTCCTTGGCACTGACGAGTTTATGTTCAAAAGTACCCCTCAAGAAAGTCCACCCCTCTAATGCAACAAGAGGACAACATATTAGTGCAAAAATGTCAAATTTACTCCTCACAAGTAGCCACATTTTATTACTAATATGTGTCCAGAACCAATATTTAATTACGGTAAGGTAAGTAATTTGATTATCTTTCCCAATGTCGGTTTCTGGATGTCAGGATTTTGTTACTGAAAGAAGTGTTGGCTAGAGTGCATGTCAATCTGATTAAAATCAGACTGAAGTATATGCACCACTAAGGTTATTTGTATAGCATTAATGTCAGACGTAATTGTCAAGATCATAACATAGCCAGACAGAAATGGGGTCAGCAATGTTTTGATAGAGCTTTAAGCTTCCCAAAGATAAAAAAAATTTGTAATTGGTGATTACTACTGGTGGTAACTGTCAAGATCATAACATGGCAGATTTTGTGGATTAACACACACACACACACACACACACACGCACACACACACACACACACAAACGCACACAGAAATTATGCTTGAACAAAACAGGGTACCAGACAAGACCCAAAAATCACAAGATAATACATGTATAACTTCCTTTACGACAAGGCATTTCATTTACAAAAGTTTTGTCTCCAAATTTAAATTGCAGTACTGAACAATTAGCAACATAGGAACAAATGGTTGCAAAACTTTAACACGTCATCACTTAAACAAAGAAATAATATTTTAGAAGAAAAAGGAAAAGTTATTTGACTTGACAACAATGGGGTGAGTTCACTAGCCAAAGATTTTTGTTGGGAGACTCAAATGAACAGGATCATAAAAGATAGGGAGAATATTCTGCAGAAGTGGAAAAATGAAGTAAATGGAAAGAGATTTATTTTAAATATGAAACAATGTATATATCAGATTTAAATAACATTTCTGAATGGTTTTGAAATGCCCATGTTAACAATACCCCACTCACATTTCACAACTAAGAATAAGAACTATTAATTTGTTACCGTGAAATAACTGTTTTTAAGATAAGAAGAACATTTTAATAATTAATGTCACTTTTAAATGAAGATATTAACTGCTTAAAGTTATAAGTAGCTTTTCTACTACCGGTATATACACATAATAAACATACATATCTCACAAAATTAAAGTCTCCCTCTGAAAAGGCCACCCATCTTAAAAGGCCACTTTCCCAGTGCAGATGGGGTGGCTGCATAAGAGGGATACTGCTGTATGTAGCATGCCAGCATGGTCCTGGCTAAATATTTAAGTTTTAAAAATGTACAGGTAAATACTGCACACACACACAAAATTTTGGAGATAAACTCTTCCAAATAAAGTAAAAATGTAACCAATTTATCGGTTGATAATGAGACAAACAAATCCCAGTTTTGGACTTACATTTTTTGTCTTTGTAAGTCAGAGAGCCAAGCATAGACATATAATATAATTCAAGATTAGGATTCCCTTGTCTCACTGCCAACTGTAACGGAGTCTATTAGTCTTGGACTTAGTGTGTTTGAGATAAATGGAGATGGCATGATGGTACAACTATCTCACATTATGTTAAGATGTAATTTTGAAGACAATGCACAATATGATTTTTTTATTTGCAATTTATGGAAACTGTATGATGCAGTTCACACAAAATTTCTTTTCTCTTCTCTCTAATGAACAAATGAGAGACAAAACTGTAGTAGTTAGCAACAAACAAGGAAATCCCCATCTCAGGGTTACAAAACAAGGAAATCCCCATCTCAGGGTTACATTATGTTTCCGACAGAGCTATTTATGTAACCCTTATGACTTCATGATCACTGCATCTTAACAGATTCTGGTATCTATAACAAAATGAAATGAGGCCTTTGGAAGTAATATTGAATGCATATATACATGTTACAACTTTTCCAATCTTACTGATACATAACTAAATAAAGCAAAACCGATCTCCCTCGTTATAGTGTGATTCCAGATAAAATGTGGAAATACTATATTCACCATGACCAAAATCATACTAATATAAAAAAATTATGGGTTGAAAGAAACACCATTATTTAAGAACAATTTTATAGTAAGCACAAAATTACAGTTCGGCATATTAAGTTTTTCTCAATATCGAATGTTTTTCTCAATATAATGTGGTTTGGTACATAGCGTGGTCAGCTGTACCATATAACAAGCACTGTGCTAATGGAGTGCTAAACCCTAATACACACAGAACATAAAAGATTTATATTTCTATTATTTCTTTTACTCTGCTGATCCATCTAGTGAATCCTAAAATTTCTAATATATTACTGTAAAACATAAAAACATTTTAATAAATTAGCAATCCTATGTTTTTCAATCTATTTAACTGGTATACAATCAAAGAGGTAGACATAAACAAATTTAAACTGTGTGTAAAAACAGAGACAAATATATTTTTCTTCAATTCAATATTTAAAATTGTATTACTACTCTTATAAAGCCAATACTTTAAACCACTTATAGCTCACCTCTGTTCCTCCTGATGTAAAGACAATATCTGCAAAGGAAAACAACTTTATTCCAAGATAAAATATCCTTTTAAAATCAATCAACATAAAGAAAGTAGACTAAAGTTATTGCAAATGATATACTGCTGTTTACTTCAATTCACTTACACACTCATTTGCATAATGAAAAATACGTTGCAAAGAACCAAATATTATGCAAATGTTCAGGTTGACTGCTTAAACATAAAGAATAAATTTAATGAAATTAAAACATTCAGTCTGGGTTTGGTTTGGGGTTTTTCCCCCACCATAAATGAAGGAATTTCTCAATGTCAGAACATTCTCTATATTAGAACAGCAAAATAAATGTGACAGAAATTCAGATGAGGAAATTAAAATGAAATTTAAAGCACATTTTATTTCATATATGGAAGTCCTAAAATATCAACATAAATGAAAAAATACATACATTAACACATACGTCAATTCAATTAACACATACATTAATTCAATTAATACTGGCTGCCATGTATAACCTATCGTGTGCTGAAAAATGGTGTTAAACCCCACAACAACAACAATAATTCAATTAACTATCATTACCTACACATTAAACTATGTGATACACAAGTGTTACATAAATAAGGAAGGTATACATTTATAGTCCTTTATATTCAAGATTGTATGTAAAAATAAACAAATTAAAAAAAAAGACAATGATCCTACCTGATGGTTTGGCCCCTATCATTTTGGCCACATGTGATCGGGCTTTTGTGATAATAGTTTTGGCTTTCTGTCCTGAAAACAACAATTTATTTTATAGTTATTAGACAAAAGATACCCATTCTTTGTCCAGCACACCCTTTATTTACCAACTAAGAACTTTAGTACTGAAGTTAACCAGTTACTGCACAAGGATTATTGCAAAATCAGCCTGTTTACTGTGCAATAAAGACTTTTATAACAAAATCTAAACAAGATACCCAGTACTACCAAAATAAAGTTTGTACAACTAAAACTATCACTTAAACAGCCGACAAAATGAAAGTGGAAAGGAAACATGAAGTAAATCGTATCTTTTAAGCGCAATGTTTACAACAATTGCATAATTCAGTGGACACTGATCTGTTTGTTGTAACAAGATGTCTGCCAATTTTACAACTTAATTTAAACCGACACCATACAGACAAGATCAGGATGATACATCATAAAAAGTATATACATACTTTTAAAAATATAATTAGGAAATTTGTATAATTTAGCAGCAACATATAGTCATTTGAAACTTTTAATATTACAGTTGAAAGATTTGTGATAACACCAACATGAACACGCCCTTCTCTGAATTAGTTCTTTAATCATTGGTTTAAACATTTTATTTGCTAAATTATGCAGAAGAGGGCAACAACATCTGAATACAATAGATAACCCCTTCACCATACAAATATTGTGGTACAAATTAATCAAACACAACATGTTGCAGAAGATAAAAAGAACCAAAAGATACAACAACAACAAATTCAAGAGCCGATAATTTAAGGACAAAGGCTCAAAAAAAGCAAGAGCATTCTTTTAATACTAAGTATTAGATTTTGCCTTTGAACTGTGTTTTGAAAAATGAAAATATAATGATATGCAATTTCTGCTTCTATCCACTGAAGCATCAAGGTGATTGTCAAGCTGATCTTTTTGAGGATCCTAAATTGGTTTCTGATCCTAAACTGGTTTCTGATCTTAATATGAACAACAGAGTATTTGCGATCAAAAAAATATTAAAGAAGGAACTCTATTGTTCAGTGTGGCAATATACTTGTTCAGTTTTAAGAAATCACTTTCCAATGACATTTTCAGACAAGGTATTCCATAAGAATAGAGTTAAGGAAAGATTTTAGTATCAAGACAGTTGATGACAAGATAGTCTCTCAATAAAGTGAATCAAGCACTGCACAGTTTAAAAAAAACATTAAAATTGTTACTCAGCAAATCAAGACTACTTTGAAATTTGGGCTCCTTTCGCTTTCAAAATCTGCTAAAATTTGTTCTCAATCAGTAGCATTACATTACTGCTGCTAAGAACAAATTTCAGATTTGATTCCACTTCAATATTTGAGAGGGATGACATGTTATCACATCTGTCATGTAAGACCTCTGTGAAACAGAAAATATATGGAGAAAACTAAACTAAAATTATCCCTTTCATTAATAAGGTATGTAGACAAGAGAGGAATTAATTTAATAATAGCCTTTAGCATTTAAGTTTCGGTTTCATGATTCTGCTTTATAGAAAAATTTTAGAGTTAAAAGAATATGATCTAAAAATAATAATTCTAAACAATATATGTTAAAAACTTGAAAATAATGAAACAGATTATTTATATATGTAACAAATATATCCAGACAATGTGGGTATGTGAGAAAGCTTGCCAGTAGCTTCTCGAGGGTCGGTGGTTCTTGCCAGGGTTTTCCCGGGTTCTTCCTCCACCATTAATACTGGCCGCCATGTATAGCCTATCGTATGCTGAAAAATGGCGTTAAACCCTACGACAAGAACAACAACTACAATAACAACAACAAAATATATCATTTCTTTGGTCAGTGAACCTAAATTATTGGAAAATGGTGAAGAAAAAACCAATCAATTTTTTGCCAGTTTCATAAAATTAAATTATGTTATCCACTCACTATTTGATCTAATTTTTATAACGTTATCATTGGTGATTTCATTCAAGATATCATGATATTCAAGTATGCTGCCTTAACTGTGTTATGCTCCGTTATTTCCACATATATTTCTCTTTGATACATGCATGAATATTCAATTATTTCCTTGTATTCAAAGGCTGATATCCTAAATACTGTGGCCAAATTTGTGCCCTTTGGTTGAAAACTAAAACTCCTTGGTTTTTTCTTTGAAAGTAACCTTCTGCCACAAAAATGTGATCTGACTGTAAAGGTAAGGGATGCCCCTCTTGTATTCCCCTATGTAACAAAAATTACATAACTGGAGCTCTGGCAGAAATCTAAGTTTTAAGATATTGTCCTGAAATTTAATTTCTAAACAAGTGTTCAAATTTAAATAAGTGTGTTTCCTCAATAAAACCTGAAAGGATATTTTTTTTACCATCCACATTATCATGTACTTGTATACAAATATATGTCACTAAAATTAAAACTATCAGAAAATCTTCATATGTAAATATTGTCTCTTCAACTAATGCATGTCAAGTTCTTTCATTCTTTTGACAACTGATATCTGTGGGGTTTGTAATTGAAAAGTCTAACAATTCATTAACAGTTCTTTACTAACTGTTCCACAACATATAAATATTCAAATCAGGTGCTACTAAATGAACCAAATAAAACCATCTCCCATGATGTTCATTACACCAGCAGAGATCATATTAATTTATCGACTTGTTTACAAAACGTTATGTTTTTTTTTCAATGTTCCTGTGAAAAACAAAAGTTTTTTTCATTCACATGACTTGAATATTGTCAGTTTATACATATTTGTTTTTTTAATTTCAAGCATGTATGATTGGATTTTAGAACTTCTATTTGCTTTATCAAAACTTTTTGCACATGTATTTACATGGTTTATTCACAGTATTTTATTGTAACAGGAGAGAAATCTTGTAAAAAAAATGGCATACAAGAAAAACCATCATAATGTACTCAGTTCAGTAACCTCATTTCTTTTGACCAATTTATGCCTTTAGGAAACACGTGTCATTGTTGGTTTTAAATGTTAGAAACAAACCTGTATTTTGTTAATAGGTTAATTAATTGAAATTTGTTTTTTATTGTGTAAACATCAAGCATTCATCAAAAAAATTGAAGCAAACATCATGGATTCAACAAAGTTTTCAAATGAAGAAGTCCAATTTTCATCAATCTGTGTATGTGTGGAGAAAATATCCACTTGAAAGCATCTTACTGCACGTATCTAAGCATTTGGCAATATGAAAGTCTGTCTGAATCAGACAGGCACAGATTCAATCAGAAGTAACGAACAAATCAGTTTTCTAACCCTATTTCAGACAATTCAGATACTGGACAATATATTTCTTAAAATGACATTTAATTCTGAAGAAAACATTGGCATTCACTGTTAACAGCTCATCAAACTTTCTATGCTCTGAGAATGCCCACTGACATCCATAATTTAGACATTCTGGAAGCATTCCAGTCACTATGACAAATTCAGGCTTAACTTCCTAAACATTGTCTCTGCTGGGCCATATAAAAACTCCCGCTTTTCTACCTGGTGCCACGAATTTAGCTATCAAATTATTATTATAATAATAATTGTCAATTTTAATTTTATGAACACATCCAGGGTACCAAGCATCCTGGTATGCTACGATAACATTTTCCTTAAGCTGCTCTAGAACAGGCAACTGTTGACATTTGAGGCAACTGTTGAGTTCATTTATTTCACTTTCAACGAGTTCATCAGTGTCATTTGGATTTCATTTTCCCTTGGTGGCGGTTCACTCATTCGGTCCAATATTTCATTGCACACATGTTTCTGGTGTTCTTTATGTTTAAGACACAAGTCTTTTCCACCACGGCATGCTTTCTTCCACAATGACTCTTTTTCTGTGGGAGTCATATCGTTGTCATGAACTCCTTCCCTACAAGTTCATTAATGTTTTTTACACCTGGCACTGTTTTTTTACTCACAAGTTTTTTCTTCTGGTCAAGTACACTAATTACTCTGTTGGAAATAATAAACTGGTTAAGTGAATGACACCCATCATTAAGTAAGATTTGGAAGATATTATGTCAATATTTATTCCTGGACCAGGAAAAGCCATACTCATATTTCTATACTGAAAATGAATTAAAAAAAGTGTTTTGGGTACAGTTTTAAAAAGACCTATTTCATCATCTAAAATTGCAAAGCAGTACTTTATCATGGTGTGAAACGTCAATCAGTAAATCAGGTTTTCGTACTCTATTCATACCACCAATCTTTGCGAGTTATCTGGTTGAATTCTGTTTACAGAGATTTCATTTTATTATTAAAATGTTTAAACATCATTTGCATACAATAATTTGGCATTAGTTTGAAATAAGATGCAAGTTTTGAGGAAGAAAAGTGAACTAAAATAATTCCAATAGTAAAACTGTCAACATGAGGGATTACTTATATGATAAAATTTATGCTATATTTCACATAATATTTAATAAATAAATAAAAACAAATGCAAAAGAATTACTTACCAATACAAAACATTCTAACAGTAAACAAAAATCACAGCATTTGTCTTGTGATCGCCAATTTTTCACAGCGATGTTATGCTTATTGTGAAACAAATATGGCAACTTCACCCGAATGTCTTATGGAGATCAACTTGGTGAAAGGCCTACTTTCGAAATTGAATGCAGGTACTTAAATATTTGTTCAACAACAAAAAATTGGTATCGAAAGAAAAATTAGAATGTGTATTTTGTAATGGTATACTGAAAACTGAAATATGACGTTCGTGAGTTGAAAAAATTTAGCGAGACTTTAGGGACTATTTTCTCAGCATAGGGTCATCATCTGCAAATTTTCAATACACCATCGGAAACGTCATTCATTGCCCATTCAAGTGACAAACCTCACTAATATTCATGAGGTTCTACTGACCTGCATTTGCAAAACAAACATACTGGTGTCAACAAATGCACACAGGAAATAGCAATTAACTGAGAACCGTCAATTTTGATAACTGTTTGATAATTACATGCCCATATGGTTATATAATAAAATGTACATAATAATGACATTTATATGCTTTTGTGGATAATTTAAAGCCCTTTTAAATAAAGTTTATTTCATAAAATTGTTGTTATCAGTGTTTATTTTAATATAAATTTAGTGCACACAGTATAAGAAAAAGTCTATTTTCACCCTGTTTGCCGATAAGGAATAGGCACTGTCTGGGGTTGCTAATACAAGTTACAAAAATATTCATTCTCAGATAACTTTTATGAAAATTTCCAAAACATACATTAACTCATTTAGTCAAATGCCATATTTTTTCATCACAAGATAGTACCCTTATTTTGAGGTCTGTGACACCATTGTAACTAATTTCTTACAAAAAGAAATTCATAAGGTTAAATATTAATTTGCAATTTCAAAGAATAAATTCAGAGAAAGAGTGGAACTGTTCAAGACATAATGGTCAAACATGAATGCTAAAAGTAAGAGTCAGAAAGTGAATACATTCCTTGTACAAAGAATCCTCACACAACATTACTTGTTCACACATGCCCATCTGGACAGGATCAAATAAGCCATGTCTTTTCTTTAATAAGTGTGTGAATAAAATTCCCCTACCAATGAGATAATGGAAGAGAATTTTCCTGCTAATGACTCAGTGTCCACCTGCTGTTAAAGATTACAAAAGTGAAAATTCAGAAATGTCCATACGGTGGTAAAAGAGCTCCTTCTTGTCCTGATCAAAATTTCCCATGTTGACAAAATAATCCCCAATTCATGGTTTGCAAATAGACCCTTGGTACCACATTATCCCATAGCCTACAATGACAACACTGCTTTTGTTTTACCAACTGGACAATTATGTGACTGCACTGTGAATCAGATACCTGTTCAGTACTATGCAGTGTCCCTTTGGTCATTTCAAGCAATTTTCCCTGATCATAGCAATAAATAATGAATTTCCCGTATGATAGCTGCCAATTCCCCAAATAATGTCAAGGGTCATGGCATACAGTACCTTCTTCATAGGAATTACTGGGATTACCCCAGGCCTCTGCCAGTGCAAAGTGTATGGCATCGAGTACCTCTGGCTCCAGAGGGGTTGTGGCATTATAGTCAAGGTATACCCTGCAAGCAGGAAACAAGCACATGTATTGAAAATCAAACTCATTTTAAGGCTATTGATAACATAGCTGTCAACAATATGTGGCTCTTTATATGCACTATTTGCAAAAAGTTTATCTTTTATACTGTAAAGATTTAGGGAAATTAAACTTAAAATCTATTTTATTTCCACTGATGACAGTCTCACTCTCCTAATTAAATGAAAAAAATTATTAACATTCAGAATTGCAACAAAATGCATCTAAAAGTTATCATTTTATGAATTTATCTCATGTAGTCATTCTTCCTCAACCTTAACCCTGCTTGGAAAGTACTTGTTTTACTTTGTAAAACCCACCCACCCACTTAACTACCTACTGTGACAATACACATGCCCACCCACCTACCTACCTACTGTGACAGGACTCAAATGATATTTGAAAATAATATTGAAAAAATCTTTGATATCACAGCAGAAGTGTTAAATGAATTCATAAAAAATAAATATAAATTTAATGTTGTTTTGTATTAATTATTTGTAATTTCTACCCATACATTTTTCAACATCACTGTTCTTCAAATCTGATTGACAAACTTTCATCATGCCCACCAATAGAAGCCCATTTTACTGTGAGAAGATCTCAAACTTTGATTAACACTGGAGTGACAGCCAACAATTCAAATATAGATCATGCCTCAAAAATTACCTTGATAAACCACTTCTAGTAAGCCTCACATGAAATGCATGTAGTACACTCATCTATATCCTCTACTCACATGAAATGCATGTAGTATACTGTAGACTCATCTATATCCTCAACTCACATGAAATGCATGTAGTACACTCATCTATATCCTCTACTCACATGAAATGCATGTAGTATACTGTACACTCATCTATATCCTCAACTCACATGAAATGCATGTAGTATACTGTACTGTACACTCATCTATATCCTCTACTCAGATGAAATGCATGTAGTATACTGTACACTCATCTATATCCTCTTTTCACATGAAATGCATGTAGTATACTGTACACTTATCTATATCCTCTACTCACATGAAATGCATGTAGTATACTGTACACTCATCTATATCCTCTACTCACATGAAATGCATGTTGTATACTGTACACTCATTTATATCCTCTACTCACATGAAATGCATGTAGTACACTGTACACTCATCTATATCCTCTATTCACATGAAATGCATGTAGTATACTGTACTCATCTATTTCCTCTACTCACATGAAATGCATGTAGTACACTCATCTATATCCTCAACTCACATGAAATGCATGTAGTATACTGTACACTCATCTATATCCTCTACTCATGTGAAATGCATGTAGTACACTGTACACTCATCTATATCCTCTACTCACATGAAATGCATGTAGTATACTGTACACTCATCTATATCCTCTACTCACATGAAATGCATGTAGTATACTGTACACTCATCTATATCCTCTACTCATTCCCATTCACAATACCCAGTTAACCTGCGGCAGGTAACCTACCACAGCATACCATGTAAATTCATTTATACTGAAAGTTTACCAATGAATAAACATATTCATTCCTTCTTCCAAATGCAATGATCAGAAAGTGCCCTCTGAATAGGATAGGATGTATATAGATCTAGCATGAATGAATTAGTCACAGTGACCTTCTTTTGTGATAACTGTGTGGTACTATTAGAGATGCATAAAATCATCTACATTAATGATTCTATTATGAACACAGATTGAAAATAAACTACAAAATGTAATCAAAGCCAGTGCAGCATGAAATCTAGATTACAGTGGTCTACTTTTGTAACAAAGGGTTCAGTACTCATCAAGAGGCATCATCTCACCAGGTTTCATGATTCCAGGAATAACTGTATTTCTACAGTGTAAGAAAAAAACAACCAAGCTCAACACTAAATCATACACAAGAATATACAACTAATGTATAAATATGTAGAAAGTTAGACCCCTCCCCTGGGTATAAGTGCTACACAAGCTACTGCAAGCTGATGCATTGGAACTATGAAGAGATAACTGACATTCAGCATGGGAGTACAAAAACAGTATGTACGTGCTTTAATCAGTGCATTGGCCATTGCTGCTGGAGGTAGTATAATGAATTACCTTTAAAATGCATGCAGACAAAACATTTCGTAATTATTACACGTGTTCATGTTATTCACTTTTTAAATAGCAGCTTAAGGGCAATATATTTCCATACAATTGGTCAGTTCCTAATAGGTTTTATGTAAAACATGAACTTGATGGGGTTTTACTAAAGATTTAAGATGCAATATCAGAACTGATGGAATTTATTTTCTAACATTTTAGCACCAACATAGAAAATATCCAACCGATGTTGTGATTGTTTGATAAGAAAGACACCTAACAACCAATCTTTCTTCTTACCACATTGAACAGTAAGATTTGTATATTAAAATTAGTCATTGATTCATTGGTGATGTGTGTGGACAGCAGTTTTTCTTTTTCACTATCGATTATCCAAATAATAACCAAAGACCCGACACACTGGAATTGACAGAATTTTGTTACATCCTTGTTTTGCAGTCTAATTTAGGTCATTTCAATTTTGATGTACCTGGAAACGTCAATAGCAAGAATTTTTCTTTCCCATTTGGTAATGAGAAGCAGACACTGTTCACAATTTCTCTAATCCAACTAATGTAAACTGGGTCATTTTTAACCATTTTCTGTTGTTCTTATAGAATATTTACATACCAGTCACTGATATCAAACCAACTGATACTTCATCATTCTATGGACTGGAGACAGTAAGTACAAGTTACATCTTGGTTGTCTGATTCTTACTTTTTTAATATGCCCCCTTATTGGCTGCATGTCAAAACTACTTCCTTTGTTGTAATTTTATATAAAAAATCTAAAATGACTTATGTGCAGCTCACATATGTGCATGCACATGCAACTCACCAAGACATCACAATTACTTTCTCTTTACACCATAACCTCAGGAATCCATCTAATTGCATAAATTTAGCCTCACCTGTATCCCTTTTTTAAATCTGTCAATTGACAGGAAATTTTTTTGTATATCATACTGTTATAAATGGACAGCATATAGAGGTCATAAAATGAACAGTACTGGACATAAACAATGAAACCTAGCTATTTTGCAAGGTTGCTGCCAAGATTTCATTAGTTTCTGAGATACATCCTTTACCACCCAGATCCCCCACATTCTGATATGTCAAGGTACCTCCCCCTCATCAAATATCATAAATCTTGGAACAGCTGCCAGAACACCAATGGGCCATTCTGAAGAGTAGCCCAGAACCAGGTTTGTTGGTCCTGTGCTCTCTTGGGGAGGTACAAAAATAGAAGAATCAAGCTACAAATAGTGACTATCACTACTTACTTTTCCATCTCCTTCTTTTTAACACAATTTGTTTGTGGCACAAAGACTGTGAGCAATATATGGGTATTATTCGTGACAATGGGTACTAATTCCTCACTGTTTTTAAATCTGAAAAGAGTACAAATATTATTTTTATCTTTAAAAAAACATTTATGTCGCAATTCCATACCAAATAAGACAATCCACATAATAAAAAAATAGATGAATTACCTTAGCGGCATGAAACTAAAATCAGCCTTCCATAAAAGCATATCCAATTTCATTTATCACTGAATTTAAATTATGTAAACAATTTTGTCACAGTGTCATAACAAGTCTAAAAATTACAAAATTAATTTTTAAAAAGATCCAAAATTGCACAATGGACAGAAATCCAACATAATGAAAAATAATTAATCTATATCGTACCGATATTGTCTAAAATTTCATGGTTTTTAGTTTTATCATTTATATTCTATTGCACTCAAATGAATTCAAGAGTCAGACTAACAGATGGATAAGCAGCAGCAAAACAATTTGCATCCTACTGCTATCATACTGGGGTCATAAAAAACATCATATACCAGGTACATCGAGTAGGATCACTGTATCCATGCATTAGATCTGAATTTCACACGAATCAGGAATTGGTACTAGCATCGTCCATCCACTAACAACCACTCGACTAGTAGAAGGACATTAGATTTGTTAATTTCATTTGATTCAGATGCCTCTCTTCATCATGACAACTACATAAACATACATTAAGCAGGATGAAAGTTTCCAATCTATAGTAAAGTTAACTATTAATCTGAAAAGATGCATCAAAAGATGTCTTCTAATGACTATTCTTGGAATCATACACATGGTATGTCTGAAGTGATGAAGTCTAGTGTGTGTTGGACCCATGTCCAAGCAAGCAAAGTAGTCTAATTTAAGTTAACTTTAGGTACAAGGATGACTTTAGGTCAGTTTATCCGTAAACTAGTTTTTATTTAAATTCTGAAAACCAGTCCTGAAAAGGGATCAAAGAGTTTAGTGGGCAAAGAAGCAAAGAAGATATCAAGAGTAACTAAGGAGAAAAAATTCCAAAACTGCTATCTATACAAGCAGCCATGAACAAGTTCTTCAATTATTAAATAACATTATCTAGACATATAGGCCCATGAAATACTTATTAGTCACTCTATATTTATCCATATTAGAGCACAAGTCAATGATGGTTTTGTTGTATCCATGACTACCACATTAACATGTGCTCTCTGCTTGATGAATCTGGATTTGTCCAGATTGCTGCGACAATGACAGGGATCTGGTAGTTCTTCTCAAAATAAATATGTTGAGAATCACATGTCCTTTCTTTCTTTACAAAAATTGGACAGTCCAAAAGATTTACACTTGATTTTGAATCAACTCCCAAAACATGCACTTGTAAAGTTCAGGTCACTTATCAATTCACTGTGAGTGTCTGCCTCAGATGCGGGTGGTTGCAGGTTCGAACCCCTGCCAAGTCATAACAAAGACTTATAAAAATGGTATTAGCAGCTGCCTCACTTGGTGCTCAGCATTAGGAGGTTAGCATTAGGACTGCTCAGCTGGTGTCAAGATAATGTGACTGGGTGCAACATGATGCTACATGTCTGCAGCATGATGCCCAAGTGATAGACATTACCATAAACTGTCACACTGCAGACATCATAGCAATAAGACTGACAATTTGTTACAGCAACATCAAAAATCCAAATCACACACACACACATGCACTCAAATTGGTTGAGACATGTTTGCAAGTGCATTTTCTAGCTGTTTAAGGAAGCAATAATAAAATAAAAAAAATTAATATATTGTTCTAAGTATTTGTACCTATTTGTAATTGCAATAATGTAATCCTGTCAGTTATTATAATGTATAGTTTATACTGTGCTCTTCTAAAAATGCATTGCACAATATATCTCCGTTCATAACACATTTCCAAGTATGAATACTGTTCTATATATCTAGCCCATTTTGGCTTTGCTCCCACTTCTCCCTGTTCAGCTCACTTCTCCCTATTCTGTCCAAAAGGAGAAGTTACTTCTCCCTAAAATACTAAAATACAAATCAAGCTTGACCCCTGTGTCTAAAGTGCAAGTCACCAGTCACCTCTAAGTACTGTCAGTAAACAAAACTAAGAAATATTACTGTTAACTAGTTTGAATCCAAAAACAGAGCAATGTTTTAAAAACTTACTTAAATAACACGTTACAGTAAATGAGATAAATGATTTCTTTTTCCAAATCTTCAATTAAAAAATTAAAAGTTTTATCTCTTTTGTTTATTTTATGGCATCATCGTTTTTAAGTATATATATGTTACCTGGGTATTTAGTGCAAGATATTTGCCAATAAGCTAACACATGTGTTTTCATTCTTAAAATATCTTCTGGATCATAAAGAAATTAAACTCTTTCTGAATAGCCAGAAAATAATCATGTTTGCTGTGTATGAGTAATAAAGCCAAACAGAAGCTAATCAAGTACTGTGGGTTTTTTTAAATGTGTATATGAATCTTGGGAGGGGGGGTCAGGAAATTAAGTTTTAAGTTGGGATTGTGATTCAAAATATTTTTACCTAAATAACCTAGGGGAATGATGATAAATTAAGAAAGAAAAAATATCAACATATAAAAATGACCAAGAATTTGGAACTAGAACTTTTTAGTGGTTTTGAACAATATCATAGATGATAACATTGTGAACATGCCAAAATCAAACATAAAGTCATACTTTGGGAATTCTACCTAGTGAAAGTCTCCAAGGTACAAAGTTTCTTATCAGTTGTTAAATTTCTTATTTTTTTAATTTTATAAAAACATCATCCCCAGTAACCCTACATCAATTCATCAATGTGGATGATCATCGATAATGTTCTTCTATTTCTGATTTATTGTTGCTCTTTGAACCCCTACAGTTTAAGGCAACTGTAAATTCGAATTTAAAGCAATACAAGTTTTATATTTGATGATTTAATTTGTGTTTGATTTGATTTGATTGTTTGTGGGTTTTGGAATCTTTTTATTTTCTTTACATGAAAATGTAATGTAATTTTGTTTACAAGGAATTTGATATTTTCCACAAAATTAAGTTTGACCTGAATCTTTCCATAAATACCTAATAATAGAAACAGTTGTTTCTATTTTTGACTTAATTCCTGACCTTGATTGAGGGTCAAGTAAACAACTTTTTCTCAGAATAAAATGATTGGTTCTTATCAAAAACATACTGGGGCTAGTGATTTTTATATGTAAACATGATCACGTGATCCTTTATTTCTCAATTAGGAATTTCCAAAATTGTGAAATACTTAGTATAAATCATGATGTTTAGAGAGAGAGAGAGAGAGATCTAAGAGTTTTGGGGCTTTGAAACACTTGATGTCAAGTTGTTTTCTTCTGATGTGACCAGTATTGAATTTTTGAGTTTTAATATTTTGTGCTCATACAGAATTCTTGAAAAAAGACAGTTCTTATAAAATGTTATTTGAATGTCCAAAACCAGAGGATTAATTATTGTGTTTCTACAAGGAATTGTAGATTTCAACACAGTACAGGTTACAGCATGTCATCGCCTTCCATCTTTGGATTCTTCAGAGGTCTCGAACATGGAATCATTACGACATTGCATTATTAGGACTTTTAAATTGTATTCATGGATTATTCTTGGACTACTTATGGATTTGATTCTTGAAACCTTATCTTGTTGGGGTTTTTTTCTTTTGTACAATATTTTTTTCCAGGGAAATAAATTATTTATTATATTTTTCAAAGCTTGATATTTTCATTCTTTCTTGTGTTAGTGATTGTTTGTGCCTAAACACGTAAAAAAAACAAAGTCTTGTTAGGGGTGCAAGGGTCACTTTTCATGCACAATTTTAATGTTGCATGTTCACAGCCCAATATAAAACTTCATGCAAAAACACAACAAACCAAAAAAAAAATAAAATACACGAATGAGGTTAAAAGGTCCATCTTTTTGGACAGAGTCAAACAAGAATATCATTCACTTGACCTGCCAACTCAAATGAAGTTCATAGAATGAGCAGTTTATGCACTCCAACCCCAAATGTATACATGCATTTTGCACGTCCCACTGCCATTTTGACAACACGTAATGCCCACGGTGCAAACGCAAGCCCTTCCCTGGGCGATCATTTTTAAAACAATGTGTACTTAATAGCTTGATAAAATTCAAAACAGTTGGCATCCACTCTGATCTTATGATCTTCCACTCGCCTTGAACCTATGTGTCTACTGCTAATGATGGCTAGCTCTGCTTCCTAACCGACCACTGGTACTGCACTGACCAGATACTGTGAAGTGACCATGGGAGGGTACATGCCTCACATAAATTTCAAGAACGACAGCCTGACAACCTAATTCACAAATTTATCCAAAGCATGGCAATATCGCTAAAGGACACAAGGTACTAATTATACGGAAGAACTGTGAACCAGTCTAGAAATGGGTGAAATAATAGAGTATTTACGGATTTGGTGGTCCATAATTGGTTAATAATGAAAATTAAAATTTTAGGAAAAATATCTTTTGAGAGCTTTTCCTATATGTAATGTAAAAAGAAATATAGATAAATTTCTACTGATGCAATTTTAGCATTTTTCCAGGCTTGACTCAGGAGTACTCAATAATGAAAGTAGCAGCTGATTCATTTGGTGCAGAATCAATAACACGTGTTTCATGCACATGTATGTAAACAAAATTCCGCGGGTCATATGGTGTTCTCCACACATAAGCTTTCACCAAGGTTAGATGTGCATGGGGAATTATAGGTCTCATTATCAGCACCCAGAAATTTTAAATTATTGAATTTTGAATATGATGGTGTTTCCATATGTTTACTATTGGTAGTACCGTGTGTCCTAAATTTCCTGTGGCGCTAGATGTTTGATCTGACTATGATCTCCATCACATAGACGCTTGGGATCTATGATATTTTTGAAAGCCGTACTGGAGATAGGGCAAAAAAAAAGTTTGTAAAGTATTTATGTTGTTGTTGTAGGTTTTAACGCATTTTTCAGCACAAGATATGCTATACATGGCAGCCAGTATAAATGGTGGAGGAAGAACCCGGGAAAACCCCGGGAAGAACCACCGACCCACGAGAAGCTACTGGCAGGCTTTCTCAGGTACCAACGTTAGCCGAGGCTGAGACTCGAACTCACGCAGACAGAGGTGAGATGGCAGTGATCCGTAATGGCGAGCGCTTTAGACCACTCGGACACTCGGGGCCCAAAGTATTTATGTATAGCACAATCAAATAAATATACCAACAAATGTATGCAGCGAATACAAGTTGTTTTCTTTAACATAATAAACGTCAAGAACACGAGTCCGTTACTCTATAAAATTACCGTTTTTACCCCATTATTTAGAAGTGGAAATGATGGCAATTATTCACAGTAGATTTTCCAACATCAAAATATACGTCTAAATTATTCCTTTCTTTAATACAATCACATTCTTGCATATTCATGATATTTCCTTTTCTTCAAAATTGCATGAAAAATATTGCGATTAATAAAAGTTCTTATAAAAAAAAAAGCTCATTATAATATGCACATTCTTGGATATTAGTGAGGTTTATTCCAATATATCCCAGTGGTTTTCTTTATCTGTAACTGATTTACGGAAGAAATTACATGATTAGTAATGCCAGCAAGGTTTATTCCAAGTAAATATAGATGTATTGATATTTCATAACAAATTTGGTAAATATAAAGTATAAAAGACCCATAAATTAAAAATTATTTCATTTTTTATTACTATTTTTTAAAATAAATATTCCTTTTTTACATTAAATTATAGGGGCCCCGAGTGGCCGAGTGGTCTAAAGCGCTCTTCGTTACGGATCACTGCCATCTCACCTCTGTCTGCGGCGGTTCGAGTCTAAGATTCAGCCAATGTGGTCATGTGAGAAAGCCTGCCAGTAGCTTCTCGTGGGTCGGTGGTTCTTTCCGGGGTTTTCCGGGTTCTTCCTCCACCATTAATACTGGCCGCCATGTATAGCCTATCGTGCTGAAAAATGGCGTTAAACCCCACAACAACAACAACAACATTAAATTATATACATAATGACTATGTTAAATTGAACATTTAAAGTTAATAAAACAACACTTCATTTTGTGTAGTTACAAACATATTAAGACTAGTGGATGTACAAGAATATTGTTTTTAAAAAAATAAAGCATATAAATATTATGAACACGGAGAATTTCTGCTCTATAATGTTACACACAATAATACCATTATTTCGTGCAAAGCGTGATACATGTTCCGGCATTACTTCCTCAATGAACAAAAAAAAATGTGATAATACAGTTTATAAGCATGTGAAAATAAGGTAATGACTAAAATAAATAGGGAAATACATATATTATGGACTTGCATTCGAGACGTTATTGGTATGACTTCATTGTGGCCAGTTTATATAAGACATTTATTATGGACTCATGAACTTGACCATTTCCAACGAACTTTCGTTTGTACATTGTCTACGTGAACGGATTAAACCCTAAAGTATTCTTTTGAGTGAGTCCGGCTGCTAAATCTCTGTGATGACGCATATGCGAATAATAATTCTCAAGCATTTTTTGGATTATTTCCATATAGAAAGTATGCATTATGTTAAGGACACTTTCTACTGGACGATACGAGTACATGGACGTCATATGCAAAAAAATGAAAGAAATTAAGGTATTGTTTTACGTATATTAATTATTTTAAACGTTCCTTGCAAATCCATATAATGTTATTAATGCATAGGTGATTTTCTCCCACGGGCTATTTAGCGATTACCTATATAGACGCCAAATTTACCCCTCCTAGTACAATACTCCTACTACATTCTTCCAAACTCTTACAATCTTTACCTCCCAAAATACCAAGCCCCATTTGTTAAATAGACTATCCCCCACCCGGTGGCCTAGTGGTTAGAGCGTCCGCCTCGGAAACGGGAGGTCATGGGTTCGAACCCAGGTCGATTCATACCAAAGACTTACAAAAATGGTACTAACAGCTGCCTCGCTTGGAGCTCAGCTTTAAGAGGTTAGTGTTAGGACTGGTCGGCCTGGTGTCAGAATAATGTGACTGGGTGGGACATCATGCTACATGTTTGCGGCATGATGCCCCAGTGCTAGATATCGCTATAAACTGTCACACAGCAGACATCAGTAGTATATGGGGCCACCCTAGCGACAATGGGAATTAGCATTACAAAACCCCTTGGGCCACTCTAGCGACAAGGGAAATTTAACATGGAGAAAAACCCTGGGTCACTCTAGCAACAAGGGGAATTGAACATGGAAATTGAACATGGGAATGTCACCTGGGGATCAGTGGGAATTAAACATTGGTAACGTCATAGGTTTATAGGGTCAAAACCTTTTATAGGGTGAAATGTATTTGTAGGGACAAAGGGTTGATAGGGACAAACATAGACATACAGAAACAAGCAAATACACATTGAAACACACAGAAAAGAGGACAGAAATATTCTAAAGAAAGACTCACAGATAGAATAGAGACTCGATAAAGAAAAGTCTGTTGTATGGGTTCAAAACATTTATTCAAGTACATATATACATGGGCTCTCTGGCCTGTGCTTTGGTCTAAGCACTATCCATTAAATACATAAACATTTGAACATAAAAGAAACATATTTACGAGTTGTTTAGTTATTGACTCTAGTAAAGTAATGTTTAAAATTAACGTTCACTCCTTTCTAAAATCACTTCATATGCAACGAATTTACATTAAATGTTCGTTTATAAGAAAAAGTTAAAACAAAACAAGTAACAAACAATCAAATAAGAGAAAGTTCGTGTTTGTCTCTCTATCCGTTACACACGTTGTTTAAAATCTGGTCAGCTACCACTTGTGTCCCAGCATAGATGTTTCCGATCTCGTATTCCCTGTCAGACGTAAATCTGCTGTTACGTCCATCGTGCTAGGTACACTTATCGGTAAGCAGATCAAGAGATCGTCTTCTTCCCATGGAGGTACAACATATGCCATATGAATAGTCACTTTTCCATCGGTGATGTCAAATTTTTCTCTCACCGACCGCACGTCTTCAATAGCCCTCAAAAGTTTGGAAGAAGTTATTTCTGCAGGTGTGCTAAATCCGAGACATACAGGCGAGTTCAAACTGTTGTGATACATAGATAGGCTCAAACGACCTTCATCTTTGACTTGGCAATGACATTTGAATTCCTCTAACAGTGAGTCAAGTAGATCCGTAATGAAACCTGATACTTCCTCGGCTGGAACGTCAGACGCGAAGTCTTTAAATTACACCGTGTAGGTGTAAGTTGTCGTTCTAAATTTTCTCGAGGTCGCTGTCTGGGTCATTTGGATGCTAAAATACTCCTTTAGGTCTATTGAATCCTTTCCCTTCTTGAACGCACTTTGCTGTGACGGTATGGTGGTGAAAGAGGTCAATGATGTTTGTTCCTTCTCTTTTTTCTTCTGCGTAGAGTTATTCATCTTTCTCGCAATGAAGTGTTGTTCTTGGAAGTCGTCCCTTTTTATACTGGGTGATATCAGCATGTCCATAAGGTAAAGTTTTGTGGTCTGGAAGTTTCACTGGTTGCACGTAGTTTGTCATGGCATTAGTACATAACAACTAAGATGTGGTATTGCATTGGTGATGTGATCGTGAGGCATAGAATCACACTAGAGTTTCTCGTTGGACTTGAGTCTTACGCTCTATACTTGCTGTTTGAAAGGATTCATTTTTGTCGATTGGTCTTGGTAGTGACAATGAACTATTGGTCTTGGACGTTGTCCCTTTTTATATGCTGACCAATATCGATGTGACCGTACGGCAACGTAAAGTGATTGGGAAGTCTCACTCGCTTCTGGTACACGATTTGATAGATTTTTTCCAGGGGTCGACTGACGATGTGGTGAGTGGGTAAACGTACAATCTTGTTCGGTTGGTGAGTGGTCACTTTAAAGTTTCCATCCTCTCCCGATTGCAAGGCTTCTTTCAATACCCCAAAGTTGACCACTCGACTGGTACGATAATTCAGAGTCAGTCCTTTCACTTTGCACTCCGTGTGCACTTCTCCTTGTTTGTCCCGGTATTGGTAGCCGTAATTTTTAGGACCGCCACTCGCGAAACTTAGAATCTTGTCGTCGGGGTGTTCGTCTGCCCAGGCTCCTAAACGGTTTTCTTCGATGTTAGGGTGTTGCTGACCCGGTCGATCGATGTAGATGCAACTGTCCGTGTCAAAGTACAGGACGCGTTCCCCTAACAGTTCTAAAGCTTCGTACAATTTTAAGCGAGCATGAGCTGTCACGTAAGCCGCAATGATGACATTTCCAAAAGGGTCGTCTTGTACAAAGTCCAGATCTTCTTCGTAATTGACCAAGATCAAATTCTCTCGAACGACGTCCACGTGTTTCATGTATTTGGTTTTGTCGTGAATCATCTGGAAGTAGCGGGAAGGTTCTGTCAAATATTCCGTCTTGGGTAAACACGGTCGTTGTGCCATTTTACCCCACAAGCAATTTAACATCACTTTGGCAAACGATCGCCTGCCTTCGTTTTTCTCGATGTGGTCTAACGAGATGCCTTCTTGTTCATAGTATTTCTCTTTGAATTGTATTTGGTCTTCGGGAGTGTGACACCAGGAAGGATAGCCGCTGGCTTCTTGTTTCAGTTTCAAAAAGGCATCCACGTAGTCAGCGAAAATGCCTTTCTGACTGGGATCAACCTTGTGGTATTGCTATGTCTTGGGAAAGTGGCAAATTTCGTACACTTCTAACAGTTGGTATCCCATGCCCAGAGCTTTGAACAATTCTACGCTGACCCAGGTTCCCGTCAAGGCACGTTCTTCCTGGGTGTGCTGACAAGGTTGGTCTTGGTTGCACGTTTCGACACAAGTACGGCACAATGGAAACATCAGTCTGCCTTGACAATGGTGAGGTAAGACGGGATGGTATAGGTTCGTGGGAGGCAAAACTTTACACTTGATCAAGCCTTCGTATTGTCGAATGTTTTTCAGGTCGATGTGTTCCGTTAACAATTGCGGGTGCCCTACAGGAAAGCGACAATATTTGCACACGTAGGGATACAGCGAACACACGTCCAAGTATTTGATTTCTTCTCCTTTCTCTTCGTCGGCTTGGTACAGCAAACAGGTGGCATTGGTCCTTCCTCCGTACAAACTATCCCTCGGGTCCAGCGGGTCCATGAACTGGTAACTTTCCACGAGGCGTTTAAACTCGGGATCGGTTTTCATACTGTGATCGTACTCGTGTTCCCACATTTCCACCACTTGGTATCCTTCCTGTTCCAACTTTAGGCGCCGCTGACAAGTGTCCTGGTACAAGTCTTTCATGGTTCGTTGTAAAAACTGATTTTTAGTGCTACGATCAGGGTAACAGACGGGACATCCGTGAAATAAGCAACCGTTAAACTCGTACACGATCTTGGGGTTTTCTAAGTCCCAGCCATCTACCGAATACGTTCCGATGGTCTTTTCACCCCCTCCGTTGCGGGCATGCTGAATCCATTTGTTTTCCTTGTCGCACAAGTAATGTAACCAACATAGGGCTTTGACCGAGTATTGACGTTTGACATAGTGGGTCGTTTGAGGGCTGATGACAGCCACGGTGTTTTCAGGCATGAATCGTTGTCGATACACTAAGGAACACGCTTTGGCAATGGCGCAAGCTTCTTTCAAAGGATCGACCCCTCCGTGTTCCATGAACAGTTCTCGAAATTTTCCACAGCAACGCCGTAAAATGTCCACGTCGGAACGACAATACTTTAGCATTTCTTCCTGAAAGTCGAAAGGGTCCGAGGCGTGAGCCTGGTACCAAGCGTAGAAAGCTTCTCGTTGTTCGGTACGCATGTTGTCGGGGTCGTAATAGTGAGCCTCAGGTAAATGGGGTAGAACGGCGTGTTGATTGACTTCCGTATTGAAAAAGTGTGGAAAGTACCCTTTAGCCATTTCTGTCATTCCAAACGTTTTAGGCATTCGACTCAAAGGCATGGCCAAATAGCTCATCGAATCTTTAAACTGTACTTGTCCCACTTGCATGAAAATGATTTTGGCTCCGTTCAAAGTCACTTTAGGACGTTCGGTGCCATGTTCCGTATAGTATCTGAGAAGAAACTGTCCATCGTATCCGGAGAAATTGTGAGCCATCACCGTGGCATGACGATGACAATCTCCGTAACGTTCGATGTCCTCTTGGCTCCACGTCTTGTCGATGGGGTCTAAGACCCATCGAGCGAAATCGGCTAGCGTATTCGGTCCCCGAAAGATTTTTTCACGTCCTCCAGGAATCTTGCTGCAGTGAGGGCAATGACTGAAGATAGGTTCTTGAATGCACTTCTCGCACGCTCGATGAGCCACGCAGAAATTAGGAATGTGAATGCCAGTCTCTTGCATGCATTCGAAATCGAAAAAGATGAAATTGCTTTTCTTCTTGTGACCATCCTCTTTCTCTGGTTGGGGTTGGTATTTTTGCACGTAGCATTGGTGTTTCAAGTCCACGATGTGATGACAAATGTGACTATTTTTTTTTCCTGAACATACGTGTGCCTTGGTACTATTGGTACGTATGCCTTGTCCACACGTAGGGCACAATCTCAGGAGTTGACAAGCACATTTCTGCTGTGAACCTTGCGTCTTCAGATGTTGTTGGTAACAGGCAGGGCTGACAAACGTGCGCAGACAAGCAGGACAATGCAATGGTTTTTGCCCTTCGCTCAGACAGGGTGGAGAGGCCAAACATCCTCGGCATTTCGATCCACAATGTTTGTGTTGCTCTCGATTATTATAACCACGGTCACATTTCTCACAGTAATATCTGTATCCCAGGAATCCGGGGATGGCGGTAATGGTATCGAAATGTTCATCGTGATAATAGACATGAATGTATTTTCCGTCCTTAAAGTCTTGGCCTCGAAACAACAGAGGTCCGCGCACTTCTTGAGGGTGCACTTTCAAGGTGTATCGTGGAGCTAGGGCATCTTGCAATTTTTGCATCTCAGGAATGCCACAGGGTGTGTCTTTGGACAGTCCGGCTTGTTGTAACAGGAGTTCTGCTTCATTTCGTTGTTTGGCTCGATCGGATCGTTGAATAGTTTTCCAGGTTCTTTTCCATTCTACCGTGTCGTTCTTGTTGGCATAGGTTCGTCCCACCACGATGGCACGGGCTAAACACATCTGGTCTTGAGGGTTGTTAATTCGGACGAGACTTGTTTTGGTGTTGCGAAGGTCGTCCACCAATAAGACCTTTTTGCGTCCAGTCCCTTGAGGAGGAGAGACGTGGGCCATTTTCAGTGTGGCTTTACCATCGGTGATGTCAAACTGATCATTAGATTGTTGTACGTGTTGAATCTTGTCCATGACTTTGGAAGGGGTTAGTTCTGCGGGTCTGCTAAACTCGATCCAAACAGGGGATTTCAAGCTGTCGTGATCTATGGATAGTGTCAAGAAATCGTCTTCTTTGGGTTGACATTGTCGCTTTAGTGTGGTGAGCAAAGAATCCCACATCTCGGTGATAAACCCTTCTGCTTTCTCCAATGGTACGTCGGACTTGAAATCTTTAAACTTCACCGTGTAGGTGTAAGTCGTGGTTCTAAATTTTCTAGAGGGTCGCTTTTCCATCTCTTGAATGTGATAGTACTTTTCAGGGTTAACTGGTGGACTTTGGTTTGGAGTGGGCTCTCTATGTCTGGTCGCAGACGTGGAAGGTGTTGGTTCAGGTTTGCTCATGTCTTCGTTTTGAGCGAACACTTCTTTTCGTGTGTGAGGCGATACGTCACTTCGCTGCCTCTTACGTTCTTCTTCTCTCTCACTGAAATCGTGCGATCGTTTCATCTCGATTGCTGATTCAGAAATGATTTAACCAAGTTCATTCTCTCCATATATACCCTCTCTACCTCTTGTTGTCACAATGACTTGGTATATTTCACAAGGGCAAGTGAAAGCCAAGCATATAGGAGCCCAACGACAGTGGTGCGTCTTAAACACCTCATGCATCTTGATGACCCTTCGATTCAAACCCTACCACGAAAGAAACAAGTTGCAAGAAAAAAACCCAGACAGTTGGTGTCTTCAAGAGAGCTAGAGACGCCGGCACTGTGTCGCTTGGACACGTACGTACTCCAGAAAACTACGCCACTCGACAACGTTGTCTCCTTCTCTCAGTCACTTCTACTTTGTCGCTGAATACATTCTACCAACCCTGTTTTAACACACGTTTCTTCATCTGATATTTTTAAAAAATATACTAAACGCATTTTTAAAAGAACTACCCTTTTTCGACAGCAGTGACGGCGTCTCCTCCTGCTGTTACCACTGTTGCTGCACAAAGATGATCTTTCCTTAAGATCAAAATATGAGACAGAGCAAGTAAGTTGTGAAGTTGAGCGGAGGTGTCTAAACAACAACTGTCAAGCCCCTATGTTCCATTTCTGTTTGTGATAATAACTTATGATACTTCACATTTTCTAAAGTGGAAATCTTTACAAACCGTACAAAAGTTATATGACTTTGGCTTCTGACAGTTGTACAGACTCTTCACTTTATAAGTGTCACGAGAAAATAGTGTATCCAAGTTTTACCATTTTCCAAAACACCCACACACTTGCAACGTGACCAGAATCTGTACTTCTTTATTTGTGGATATCCAACAGACCCGTCCCAGCATATATAGCTGGTTAAGAACTGTAGGAATATCGCCTCATTTTTTTCAGAAATATCAAAGCTTTTATGTGTATCTTCCCTGTTCCACCCTTTATTAGTGCTTAGGTATATTCCCTAAAAAACACAAACAATTTGGAACAAAATTAAATTTTGAATTAAGGTTTCTCTCTGTTTATACATTTTTTTTTCAAGTTGTTGGTACATGGTATATGACATCCAAATACTTTCTCAAACTGAGAGGCATTTCTACACATGTCATTGCCTTTGTTAAATTCGGTTTTGTTGGTTAGTCATCGTTAATCTTTAATTCTATTTTTATGATGTATTTCTTTTTTGCTAGAAGATTTAATTTATTTATGTTGTTTAGTCTGTTGCTGCAGAAAAGAAAATGCATGTATCTATAGCAAAGTGTTTAAGTTTGTTCAGTTTCTTATTTCAAGCTCTACAAAAGGTACCAAGTTTGTCTTGCAAGGGGATTGAAACTTTAAGTTACGCGGACGTGAAGGAAAACATACCTTTGTTACTACAATTTGCTGTCTTTGTGTTCGTTCTAATCATGCTTGCCTTATATCTTTTTGTTTTAGGATCATATTTCTTCTGATGTAAATACATACATCAATGGATAGACAGCTTGGGTTATCATCCTTAAGGTTCACTGTACTTTTAGTTTCTTTACTTCATACAAACCCCAAAATCACTAGCTTGAAGGGAAAAAAATAACAAAAAACTGACACCTGGTACTGTAACACATCTGTCTCTGTTGATGTGAGTGTGCTTGACAAAATGTTTGAGTAAGATTAAAAATGTTTGTCAGTTTCAAAACTCGAACCAGTACTGTGGCCGTTTAATATTTCCATGTGGCAAGAAGAAATGGTACAATACGCAACAAAGGGATTGTACATTTACACTCCAATCTGTCTGCACTGCAATGGTAACAACGCTCTTGCGTTGACATTATTTTGCCACACTACCTAAGAAAAAACAATTCATCACTCATCATAAACGATTTCATTGGCTATACATATTTTCTTACCGCTTTCGCTTCGAATTGACTTCAGTACCTTTTCGCACAGTGACAAGATCGGACGTGTTTTTTGCTTTTTTTTTATTCTGCGGCTGGTCGTTACACTACTTGCTTTGAATTTACAACCAAACATTGTGTTACGCATTGTAAGTGACTTCATTGGGCCAACCGATATTTTACACTTCTGTCTCTATTCATGTGAGTGTGCTTGTCAAAATGTTTGAGTAAGATTAAAAATGTTTGTCAGTTTCAAAACGCGAACCAGTACTGTGGCCGTTCAGTATTTGATCTGGCAAGAAGAAATGATACAATACGCAACAAAGGGTTTGTACGTTTACACTCTCCAATCTGTCTGCACTGCAATGGTAACAACGCTCTTGCGTTGGCATTATTTTGCCATACTACCTAAGAAAAAAACAATGCATCACTCATCATAAACGATTTCATTGGCTATACTTATTTTCTTACCGCTTTGGCTCCGAATTGACTTCAGTACCGTTTCGCACAGTGACAAGATCGGACGTGTTTTTTTTTTTTTTTATTCTGCGGCTGGTCGTTACTCTACTTGCCCTGAATTTACAACCAAACAATGTGTTGCACATTGTAAGTGACTTCATTGGTCAGTTGATATTTTCCACCGCCTTAGCTTCAAATTGGTTTCACTTGTTATTCGCACCGCGAGATGATCAGACGCGTTTTTCTTTACCTGACCATTAGTCACTTCACAAACAATAAAACTAACACACAAATGATCACGCCATGGGCGACTCATGGAAATTATGTTAGTCATGTTACGAAATATATCACGACTTGTTTGGATGTACTTTTCTGTGGTCACTCTTTAATCACATGCGTCTTCAGTTCACTCTTGTGATATTTTTTAAAGGGTGTATTTTTTCTATGGATGTGATTGTTATGTTCTATATGTTCTTTTATGTTTTCAGTGATTTTACTTTATATCTGTATTTTAATTTAGATGTATAGACTATGTAGTCTGAAATAAAGAATTCTTATCTTATCTTATGTAAGTGGAATGAGTGTTTCTTTGAAACTTTCATAAGGAAAATATACCGTAAAAAAACAAACGTACGTGTCGTGATATTTTTAAAGTAGGAATACATGCTTTCTCTCTCTCTCTCTCTGGTTTTGATTTATACCCTAATGAAATATGTTCCCGTTTGATGATACCTCTCCAAAATTGTGATCAGTGGTCACCATAATTACGCGAACTGTTCCGTTTGTCATCTTATTGTTTTTCAAAAGTTTACACTCTAAAAAATTGTAGAACGATTTTTTTTCTTCCATCAGTAAATCTTTGGATAAAATAAAAGCTTGAGTTTGCACAATTCTGGTATCTTAACTTTATCCTATCCTCCTAAGACGAACATTGTTACATTTTCTCCTGAACCCATGTTTTGACTTTAGAATTCAGAGTTAACCATAGGCAGGGTTATACAGTGCAATGTCGCTTGCTTCATTCTTGAAAAAGCCGTGTAATTGTCTTTTTTTCTGAAAAACTGTAAATCTAATGTTAGAAGAAAAAACATTCCGTGACATGTTGCAGTTCCAAAATAGGATAAAGTTAAGATACCAGAATTGTGCAAACTCAAGCTTTTATTTTATCCAAAGATTTACTGATGGAAGAAAAAAAATCGTTCTACAATTTTTTAGAGTGTAAACTTTTGAAAAACAATAAGATGACAAACGGAACAGTTCGCGTAATTATGGTGACCACTGATCACAATTTTGGAGAGGTATCATCAAACGGGAACATATTTCATTAGGGTATAAATCAAAACCAGAGAGAGAGAGAGAGAAAGCATGTATTCCTACTTTAAAAATATCACGACACGTACGTTTGTTTTTTTACGGTATATTTTCCTTATGAAAGTTTCAAAGAAACACTCATTCCACTTACATAAGATAAGATAAGAATTCTTTATTTCAGACTACATAGTCTATACATCTAAATTAAAATACAGATATAAAGTAAAATCACTGAAAACATAAAAGAACATATAGAACATAACAATCACATCCATAGAAAAAATACACCCTTTAAAAAATATCACAAGAGTGAACTGAAGACGCATGTGATTAAAGAGTGACCACAGAAAAGTACATCCAAACAAGTCGTGATATATTTCGTAACATGACTAACATAATTTCCATGAGTCGCCCATGGCGTGATCATTTGTGTGTTAGTTTTATTGTTTGTGAAGTGACTAATGGTCAGGTAAAGAAAAACGCGTCTGATCATCTCGCGGTGCGAATAACAAGTGAAACCAATTTGAAGCTAAGGCGGTGGAAAATATCAACTGACCAATGAAGTCACTTACAATGTGCAACACATTGTTTGGTTGTAAATTCAGGGCAAGTAGAGTAACGACCAGCTGCAGAATAAAAAAAAAAAAAAAACACGTCCGATCTTGTCACTGTGCGAAACGGTACTGAAGTCAATTCGGAGCCAAAGCGGTAAGAAAATAAGTATAGCCAATGAAATCGTTTATGATGAGTGATGCATTGTTTTTTTCTTAGGTAGTATGGCAAAATAATGCCAACGCAAGAGCGTTGTTACCATTGCAGTGCAGACAGATTGGAGAGTGTAAACGTACAAACCCTTTGTTGCGTATTGTATCATTTCTTCTTGCCAGATCAAATACTGAACGGCCACAGTACTGGTTCGCGTTTTGAAACTGACAAACATTTTTAATCTTACTCAAACATTTTGACAAGCACACTCACATGAATAGAGACAGAAGTGTAAAATATCGGTTGGCCCAATGAAGTCACTTACAATGCGTAACACAATGTTTGGTTGTAAATTCAAAGCAAGTAGTGTAACGACCAGCCGCAGAATAAAAAAAAAGCAAAAAACACGTCCGATCTTGTCACTGTGCGAAAAGGTACTGAAGTCAATTCGAAGCGAAAGCGGTAAGAAAATATGTATAGCCAATGAAATCGTTTATGATGAGTGATGAATTGTTTTTTCTTAGGTAGTGTGGCAAAATAATGTCAACGCAAGAGCGTTGTTACCATTGCAGTGCAGACAGATTGGAGTGTAAATGTACAATCCCTTTGTTGCGTATTGTACCATTTCTTCTTGCCACATGGAAATATTAAACGGCCACAGTACTGGTTCGAGTTTTGAAACTGACAAACATTTTTAATCTTACTCAAACATTTTGTCAAGCACACTCACATCAACAGAGACAGATGTGTTACAGTACCAGGTGTCAGTTTTTTGTTATTTTTTTCCCTTCAAGCTAGTGATTTTGGGGTTTGTATGAAGTAAAGAAACTAAAAGTACAGTGAACCTTAAGGATGATAACCCAAGCTGTCTATCCATTGATGTATGTATTTACATCAGAAGAAATATGATCCTAAAACAAAAAGATATAAGGCAAGCATGATTAGAACGAACACAAAGACAGCAAATTGTAGTAACAAAGGTATGTTTTCCTTCACGTCCGCGTAACTTAAAGTTTCAATCCCCTTGCAAGACAAACTTGGTACCTTTTGTAGAGCTTGAAATAAGAAACTGAACAAACTTAAACACTTTGCTATAGATACATGCATTTTCTTTTCTGCAGCAACAGACTAAACAACATAAATAAATTAAATCTTCTAGCAAAAAAGAAATACATCATAAAAATAGAATTAAAGATTAACGATGACTAACCAACAAAACCGAATTTAACAAAGGCAATGACATGTGTAGAAATGCCTCTCAGTTTGAGAAAGTATTTGGATGTCATATACCATGTACCAACAACTTGAAAAAAAAATGTATAAACAGAGAGAAACCTTAATTCAAAATTTAATTTTGTTCCAAATTGTTTGTGTTTTTTAGGGAATATACCTAAGCACTAATAAAGGGTGGAACAGGGAAGATACACATAAAAGCTTTGATATTTCTGAAAAAAATGAGGCGATATTCCTACAGTTCTTAACCAGCTATATATGCTGGGACGGGTCTGTTGGATATCCACAAATAAAGAAGTACAGATTCTGGTCACGTTGCAAGTGTGTGGGTGTTTTGGAAAATGGTAAAACTTGGATACACTATTTTCTCGTGACACTTATAAAGTGAAGAGTCTGTACAACTGTCAGAAGCCAAAGTCATATAACTTTTGTACGGTTTGTAAAGATTTCCACTTTAGAAAATGTGAAGTATCATAAGTTATTATCACAAACAGAAATGGAACATAGGGGCTTGACAGTTGTTGTTTAGACACCTCCGCTCAACTTCACAACTTACTTGCTCTGTCTCATATTTTGATCTTAAGGAAAGATCATCTTTGTGCAGCAACTGTGGTAACAGCAGGAGGAGACCCCGTCACTGCTGTCGAAAAAGGGTAGTTCTTTTAAAAATGCGTTTAGTATATTTTTTAAAAATATCAGATGAAGAAACGTGTGTTAAAACAGGGTTGGTAGAATGTATTCAGCGACAAAGTAGAAGTGACTGAGAGAAGGAGACAACGTTGTCGAGTGGCGTAGTTTTCTGGAGTACGTACGTGTCCAAGCGACACAGTGCCGGCGTCTCTAGCTCTCTTGAAGACACCAACTGTCTGGGTTTTTTTCTTGCAACTTGTTTCTTTCGTGGTAGGGTTTGAATCGAAGGGTCATCAAGATGCATGAGGTGTTTAAGACGCACCACTGTCGTTGGGCTCCTATATGCTTGGCTTTCACTTGCCCTTGTGAAATATACCAAGTCATTGTGACAACAAGAGGTAGAGAGGGTATATATGGAGAGAATGAACTTGGTTAAATCATTTCTGAATCAGCAATCGAGATGAAACGATCGCACGATTTCAGTGAGAGAGAAGAAGAACGTAAGAGGCAGCGAAGTGACGTATCGCCTCACACACGAAAAGAAGTGTTCGCTCAAAACGAAGACATGAGCAAGTCTCTACGTAATGTTTCTCATTACAACTTCCCACTGTGTGACAATCATTAAAAATCATATATTAAACTAAGATACCTTCAAAGATGACTTCACGGTGAAGTTCTTGTCATAGGTTCACCGGTATTTCTTTGAAAGGCTGGACTGTAAACAATCAACTTGCAATGAACACTGTTATTTCACTTCAGGATTATCACCAAGACCTTATTGCTTACTGTACACTGTCGCCGAAACACACACAGACAATCCCATAATAAGTTCATGTTCTAAAGAATAAACAATTACCTTTAAATCCACACCAAGAATACCTAAATCTAACTCTTGTATCCCCCACCAAAAGATGAAAAAATGCTCTAAAAAAATAGACTGGGACTACATTCGTAATTGTAATATGCGATTTACGCCCCATTTGTGAAAAAAAATATATTTGTTTGATATTAACCTTACGCCGACCAACTGAAGTCACGTTCGTATGTTAGCACAACGAATTATTTCCTAAAACGTGGCCCCATTACTTTGTTAATTTTCATTACATACTAAATTAAATCTAATGTATCTCTTGGAAGTAATTCTAAACTAGTATAATTTTTTTATTAAAAAAAAGTGTTAATATGTGTTTTTGCAAAGCGCAAAATTGCCGACGCTTATCTGGAGCTTATCCATCATCAAATCGGCATTTTTGGAGGTGCATGCAGGTTGTAAAGGTTTTCAATTTTGGAGGTAAGTAAATCTTGCGTGTAGTTCGCAATCCCATAATGCCTCATTACAGGCGATTTGTTTGTTAAAGATCTATACTTGGTGAAGTTTGCTTGCAAACCAGCTACAATGGATTTGTCTAGTACCTTATCCTTTTTACTCTCTTTTCTTTATTTCTTAATGCAGTGTATCCTTGGAAGTTTTTACTCGATTTTTACATTTGTATTCCCAGCTAAACTCAAAACTATCCACGATGATGTTATTCTGATAACTGGCGGGGGCCGAGGGTTGGGGAGGAAGCTTGCGTTGCATTTTTCAAAGTTTCAACCGAAGCATGTAAGTCTGCACGATATTAACATACTGGGTGCCCACCAAATATCACCAGTTTTCTTTTATGGTTCTCGTTGTACAATAAGATCATAAAGTGTATTTCTTACCAGAGAAGTACTTGCATGTTACTGTTTTGTGTCATAGTATATTATCGCTGTCGAAGGACCAAAAGGTTCCGCTATATCGCCATTTGTATCTGTGTGAATGCAAGCCTAACTCATTTTCACTGGATATTTTGATTTGACTAAGTTGAGAAAGGTCAAAATAATTTCGTACAAGATTCGTTTTGAGATAACCTGCTAGATTTATGTTGTCATTTTCACCGAGAAAAGTAGGCCCAACTGATTTCATGCATGGCATGGAGTGGTTAAAGTGCGAAAAAGACTTCACATCCGCGAAAATGTCAGAGAATGTTTTTACTAACAGTTTCAATAAATATATCACAAATCAAATTATTTTTTGTTGTAAAGTATTGTACATAGCATAAATTTCTTTTCTGTGGTGTCTTTTTATGCAAATGCATCATTTTTAATATTAAAAATATATTTATATTGTGTTATTGGTGTATTTCAACAAAACTTAAAGTTATAACTTGTCACTTATTATTAATACATATTAATAATTATCTGTAAGTTTCAACATTTTACTGATCTTGACAATGTATGTAGTTATCGCATTAAATATAGCTTAAACCTGCAGTTGAATCTGTGTGAACTGATTTCACAATTAATTTCCTTTTTGTATTTTTCTACATGTTAATAATTAATATATTATTTACGTTTGACAGTATTAATTTCATTACACACCAGGATAAGTGTTTTATTGTGTGTGTATGCATATTTGTCAACTACTTTCTTAACTAAGTGTTTGTTTTAAAGGTTTTGGAACAACTCGGCCCTTAGAAGATGTACTGGTTGCCGTTGGGTGGGTGGTGTTGTGGTTATTTGGCTATTGTTATCTAGAGGTTGATCACACTCAGTGTTGTTGCCTGGATCAAGTAAATATTAAAATGAAGTGTGAAACTTATAGATGGAATATAGATCTGAGCAGATATATTGAACAAAATGACATGAGCCCCTGTGCATGAAAACAAACAGTTTAATCAATTACATAAGCAAGTGTGATAATACATTAAATTAGGAAGATGCACTTCTTGTTTAAATAAATCATTCAACAAATTTGATACACAAATATATTTATATAAATAACCGATATGTTTCAAATAATAAAATTGGTTCATCACAGAATCAAGTGAACAATCAAAGTCGTTGCCTTGTACAACTTCATAACTTGCTTATTCCTGTGTGTGGGTAGGTGGATATGTAAGTACATAGATACTTGGATAGGTAGTTACATGGATATGTCATTGGAGCTATTTCCCATTGTGCTTTCAAGCTTTCTTCTCTTAATACCGCCAGAATTGTCTGTTGACTTTCGAGACATCTGGTCCCTTTGACAAATGTTTTACGAGAGAATTTCTTCCAGATTCAATCTCGGAGTCCCTTATATTTTCACTCTTGCAGAAAAAATGCAGACTGATCAGATTTTTCATTGAGGGGCAATTTAAACCCCAAAAATTGTGGGAACCATGCCCCTTATTTAGCATAACCAGTCAGGATTAAATATATCTACTGCCTTTTATAACTATGTGCCAAAATTGCGATCAGTCTGACTTCTAGATTCCGAAAGAACTGATTTTAGTCAATTTCAAATCTGACATTTTTGATACAAAGATCGAAGTTAACCTCTTCCTTCCAGTTTATGTGACGGTTATATAAATGAAGGCTTCATTAAGAATCACTTCCTCTCCCGACACAGACATTATAAATCATATGCAGTAGAGCGATTTAACAAGCACCTGTCCCTATAAATCTAATTAATTGTTCTCTGGCCCAAGTTTTTGTGCTGTTCATAGATTGACAGAAATTTGCATCCTTACGTAAAAGTTGCCCTATTAACATTCTTGGCCCATAACAAACTCAGAAAAACAAATCAGTTAGCCCCATTATTAATTCAATCATTTTCAATGGTCACTTATTTTGTTTAAAATGCTTGTACATTTCTTTCAGTGGACATTTACTTTGCATTAGAAGTACAGAGAAAGAAAACATAATCCCAGATTAATAGAACTTGTATCTTATAATCAGTGTTGTGAAGCTGTCCTTGTCCTATCACTATGAAAATTGTTCTTTGAGTTGAAGGAACTGTGTCTGCTGTACTACTCATCATTCTGAGCATGTGTGCAAATCTGATTAGTCGCACTTTACATCCATATACTGCACATTTTGTATCAATAGTAAATATATTCCAGTATTCTAATTTTAAAGTAACTCTGACCTTGTAAGGCCACTATGTTAATTTATCAGTAGGAACTATTTGACATTCTCTTTTCTTGACCCAATTTTAGTACCCTTCAAGTCCATAGGGTGGACAGTTTTCATCTGGAAGTATTTTGATGACATTTAAAGTGCTGAGCATTCAACAATTAAATTGATATGGTTAAGATATATTAGTATTAAATTGTAGAACTTGTAAATTTTATTTTTGTCCAAGTAAATGGACCTACATGGCTATGTTGACATGCTCTTTAATTAACTCCAGCAGTAATGCTTGTCCACTTCATTTGAATTGTTAATTAGATGTTGTTGTGCTTGTTATTAAGAGTGCATACAAACCACGTGAACAATCAGCAGAGGAAGTGGAGGTTTAAAGTGTTTACATTCAATTAGGAATTAAAAACTAGTCATCATATATAAATGTACCTCTACAGATATCAACATCTTGAAACATTTCATCAGCACAACCAAAGTTTCCTCATGCAAACTTTTTGTTCAACAAGCCAACGGGCACCTCACTTGAAATACAGGACGGGCCCAAACTAAAATTAGAGGGGCTTCGCGTGTTGGAATACTGGATTTTATTTAGCATTGATGCAATGTTTTTACTAACATTTTCGATCTATATTTCTATTTCATGGGGGCCTTGAGTGGCCGAAATGGTCTAATACTCTCTCCATTACGGATCACTGCCATCTCACCTCTGTCTGCGAGGGTTCAAGTCTCGGATTTAGCCAATGTGGATATGTGATAAAGCTTGCCAGTAGCTTCTCATGGGTCGGTGGTTCTTTCAGGGGTTTTCCTGGGTTCTTCCTCCACCATTAATACCAGCTACCATGTATAACCTATCGTGTGCTGAAAAATGGCGTTAAACCCTACAACAACAACAACAACAACAACAAATCTATTTCACAAATGAAATTTGTTTATTGTTTTGCATAGGATTAAATATCTTTTTAATAAAAAAGGCGTAAAAATACATCTTTTTATATAAAAGGACTTACCATACAATTTTTAATAACAGATAAATTATTTTATGTAGTAACTCATTTTGCATAGCATTTATATTTTGCTGTGTTTGTATTTAAATTGTGGCGGGGCCCCAGTTGGCTGAGTGGTCTAAAGCGTTCACCATTACAGATCACTGCCATCTCACTTGTCTGCGTGGGTATGAGTCTTGGGTTCGGCCAATGTGGGGATGTGAGAAAGCGTGCCAGTAGCTTCTCATGGGTCAGTGGTTCTTTCTAGAGTTTTTCCATGTTCTTCCTCCACCGTTTATACTGGCTGCATATATAGTCTATATTATGCTGAAAAATGTTGTTAAACCCAACAACAACAACACCACATTTAAATTGTAGCATGTATAGAACCAAAGTTCAATATTATGTCTGACTTTATTGTGGTTTACAATTTTGTATTACTTGATCTTTACCCATATTCTACTTTGTTAAGTCTCGTGGGAGTCCAATCAGCAAGATTTCCATTTTTGCACAATTTATTTTTGACCCAGATGCTTTCCCAACATCGCTGATTTTTTTCTGTCCAAATGTTTAAAAGAGTACCATCTTTGGTTCCCTTAATAGGTTAGGGACTTTAATTCCCTTTATATTCTTTTTTTTTTTTATTTTTGTACTGAGTACTTCAATGCTGCTACATATAGAATCATTGACAGGAACCAACCCTGTCTCACTGAGCATTTGATAGTAAATTTGTGTCTTTGCACCATTTAGTTGTTCTCGGGAGTAAATGTTCTTGTATAATTTTTTTGCCATTGTTGGAAAATATTTCCAAAGCCATGCTTAAATAAGACTACATTGGTATAGCTGTTCAACCCTATTAAAGGCTTTTTCTTGGTTGTATACAATTAGCACCCTTATTTCTACAACTGAATCACTGGATAGTCAAAAGGAAGTGGATGATATCAATGAAAAATTCCTGTTTTAAACAGTCCCTGGTTTGAGTAAGAAATTTTTTGAATTGTATGGCTGAGATGCAGATACCTTAGATACTTTCAACTTTTGTATGTTAAGATTAGATCCAAGGATTTCTGTGCTTCAGTTTACATGATTTCCTAGCAATCATTACTCTTTGCACGTAATAATCAAAACATAAAACAAATAAAAACAAATGAAAATCAGTTTTTCTTGATATGATGGTTGAAGTTTCCTTTCTGTATTTAAAACCTATGTTTGATGATAAACCACCAACACCACTAATTTTTTCCTAAACTGTAGCATACACTGTATATTGTATCCATTAAGGCTATCTCAGTCTAATAGTAAGTACATTCCCTACCCTGAGTCTTATCATGGGAGATGTACTGTATCACTTAAGGTGCAAGCAAACCCAAGTTTTGTTTGAACAGTGAATATTTAATTCTTGCAGTTAAATCCTATTTAAAATAGATTTGTTGTATTTTTATGTATTTGTCAATCATGATAAGTTTGTTAACTATTTCTTTATACTCCATATGGTTTATTACTTATATCACATCATTGTACAAATAATGCTGATTATTCTTTTTCATCTTTTTCCTCCTGCTTGCGCAAAAACAGATGACTTTTTTCTTCTCAGAAAACTTAAATATTTGTATACCTGCCTATGCCTGAAAAGTTGACTAATTTGGACCTACAGTTAGCCAACAGGAAATAAACAAATTATAGATTATAATCTTATGGGAATGTACTCTAGTCTTAGCCCATGAGGTTACCTATGACCAGATCGAAGTGCTCGGGTTTTGTTGTAGTGTGGCAGCATAAAGTAATTATTTTGAATTGTTATATTAGTTATCTTACAAGTAGAAAATTGTCCTCTTTACGTTTTTCATTTCCAGATCATATTATGGGGCCGAAACAAAGGTCCCCTACAACAAACTGCTGCAGATGTTCAGTCTCTTGGTGTCTCTTGCTCCATTCAAGTATGTGATGTTAGCAACAGGGAAGAAGTAAATGTAAATGTAAGTTTGCATATGGATCAGAAATCATTTCCTTTTTTCTTTTGCATGAATAACAAACAACAAGAATGTTCTCATGTTTCTTTCTTGTTCCTGATCATGCATGCCCCCACGACTAGAGTTGATCTCAGAACGAAAAGCATTAAGGAGCAATGCTGGGTAGGTACCACAATTTATTTTTTGTCAACACCATCAAAGTTGGAGTAGCATATCTTGCAGCTTATAATTAAGCCAAACTTTATTAAAACATGTTACGTTACTGCAGGTCTAGCCATAATTCCATCACTCAATCTACTCATAATCATATCACCAGGTGGAAATTAAGTACTGAGTAAATATATTGCCATACTGAACTCTCTTTTGACAACCATCTACAACAGGGGTCTCAAACACGCGGCCTGTCAAGCCATATCCTTTAGCCCGCAAAATGATTGGCGTCACAAGTGTCGTGAGAGATAACAAAGGTGGTGTGGCCCTTGGGTCATTGAAAATACCCTCATGCATCCCTCAGAGTGGTTTGAGTTTGAGACCCCTGGTCTACAAGATGGTCTGTCATCCTTTGCTTCCACCCATAGTGTCCCTGGGTTGGTATAAAAGTTTCAATTACGATGATAGTTTAAAAAAGTTCTGATCAAAATTCATATATATATATTCATAACTGGAAGAAGCATCATGTATGTGACTCCATGGTCACTCTCTGGGAGTGGGGGGGGGACAGCAAGGGAGGGAAGGTTGGAATGTGCATTAAAAAAGCAATGATTAGAGATGGCATGTCACTGTAATTCCTGTATTTACATTTGTTTTGGCAGAAAAAGGATTTAAAGGCAGTTCCATGTTAATGACTGCACCCTCTGTAATGTTCATTTTCTAAATATACCAGCTACTTGTATATTATCTGATTATCCCTGAGCTATTATAATCCTGATGATTCATCACAATAAAACCATCTATCCCACCGGTTCTTGAAGATTAGACTGATCACCCATTTGCATAAAAAACCTTTCCATCTGTCCAAAAGATGCCAAGTATTTTGTTTCTGTCATCATTTATATCTTCGTAATATTTTTAATGGGAATGAATTGTGGAATTAGTCTTGTCATTTTGTAAATGTGATTTATCTCATTACAAAAAAGACGTTTTTGAGTATTTTGCCTTCTTGGAATAATTTGTAAATAATGTTACAGGACATTTATAATGATAGAGGGTATCTACGTTTTATTGGTAAGATGTACATAAATATTTCATGAGTGAAGTGGAAACATTGTATTGTCTTTGGTGGCAAAGATTTTCCACTCATGACAATACACTGTTTCCGTTTAATATTTCTACTTGTAAAACAGATTTTCTTTTCATGGTGTATTTTTTCAAATGTTGATTTGCATGTAATTTTGCCATTCTGTGTCCATGCAATTAACAACAGCATTTGTATGTTGACAAAAAGTTTCTATATTGTACAGTAATTCTGAGATAACAACATTTGACAAATTTAGCATTTACTTATGATACATTAAATTGTGTGCTTTGCGAAAGTAATAACAATCCATACAAGAACCAACATGCATAGATTGATACTGTTTGGGATGGAGTAGGTCTGTTGAACATGTGTCCTAGAGCAGTTGCGTCTGAAGACTTCAGAGTGTTACATCATTAAACAACAGAACTTAATGATTACGAGTTTACTAGAAACATTTTTCTCTGTATTTTGTTTATTTCTACATTCAAATATGAATTTTTGTGACCATGGCAAGCTTGCAATCTGGCTCAGTAGCAGATGCTGTATCCATAATTTTTAAACACAATCGTGACACAAGTTAAAAATTTTACTTTAAAAAGTTTATTACTATATTCTTCAAATGTGTTACACAATATAGTACCTTAGGAAAACTACTTCTACCTCATATCCAGCCCTCCCAGATACTACTTTTAGCTAAAGGGAGCTAAAAGTTGTCTGTTGACCTATGTGACGGTTGGGCAGAGTGATCTCCCTTTATGTTTAAGACTTGTTGGTTCAGTCAAAGAATACGTCATTTACTACATCTGCACCTGCCAAGAAGCACAATATTGTCCTGAGAGACCTTGCAAAGCCAGAAGCTATGTGGAAGATAAACCACAAGTTGGAGGAGCACTTCCAAAGAAAGTATACTCCATCTGTATTTCCAACGTTTTCTCTTTCTGTCATAACAGTGTTCTGCCTTCACAAGTTGCTAACACTTTGTCATCGTCACATATTTAGGTATTTGCATGTGGAGTCTAAGTGACTTCATATTCAGATCAGGCTATACTTATTTTATATGTGCAAGTCTCTAGCTCAGATAGCTCCTATATATGTGTGATTCCATTACGAACAAGTACATATCGTTGAGTATCTATCCGAGACATTTGTAGGGTCCATGCACCGACTTTAATGTATTTACTTGTATGGGCAGTCTCTGGGGGTTAGTTTTCCTACTAGTATTGCTTTAAAATGGATATTGACACCTACTGTGTATGCCTCTATAACGGTGCCTCAGTTCCCTTTTTCACAAAGGTTTTATTGTGTAATGTACACTTTCATCAACATTTCTGTTTCTTCCACTCTGGTCAGGCAAGTACAGGTCAGAACTCTTTACATGTGTCTGTAGATGACAGTTGAGTAATGTTTATGTGCAAAAAGTTTAATTCAAGCACATGTAGCCTATGCGACTTAAGAAGTTGGTTATTTATATGTATGCATGTTTCATTTTTCTTTAGCCTTGCAGGGTTTGCGCTGCCTTTAAGAAAAGCTGTCGTAAAAACAAATCAGCAACCTCAATAATGTCACCATTTTCATAACACAGTACTATTAGTTTATCTCAACATCCTCAGGACCAAGGTAATATTGTCGACATAAGCAGATGTTTAGATAAGTAATGAGAGGGGGCTGAAAATAAATTTAAATTTTTGCATACAAGTGAAATTTTTAAGAGATGACCTGTTGTCAGCAACTAGATTTATGAATAGAAAAATTGGAAATTTTGATTACATGAAGAAAAAGAGTCTGAAATAAACTTGTATGTTGACAACTTACATTTGTGTAGTACATGCCACAATGTGTTAAATAATATACATGCATATAGATAATATTCATGTATCAGTCAAATCACATTAGAAAACACAACTACTCTTCATTTAATCCATATCCCATTGTTAACAAACAGGTTTCACAAAACAAATCACTCTGATATTTATTATCCTATGTATAGTTGTTTGTATGCTACTTGTACATGTACTTAAATTGACCTAGATTTTGGTCAACCAAGGACAACTACCATGATGCCGAGGATACCAAGAGGATAAGGCTATTCATATGAAAAATTTAAAAAGCATAATATTCTTGCAAGATGTTCCACTTTCTTTTAACTTGACTGCCAGATATCTGTTGTTTTAAACTATAGGAACTTTAATTTGGGTTTTACACCACCATTGGAAGCGATCGTAAGAATGATTTTTTTGTTTGCAAACGGGGTGTTCCCCTTTTTTTTCCTCCACTATTAATACTGGCTGCCATGCATAGCCTATCGTGTACTGAAAAATGGCATTAAACTCCACAACAACAACAACAACAAACATGTGCAGGCTTACAGGTTTATAAATAGGTGGCATTGTCCTTATATTTTACATATATGCTTCTTTGTTTTGTTAGACTGTTGTCAATTTCTGGGTCACTCTTTAAATGGTTTAGATATGCAAAGACATTGCGTTCTAAAGACAAATGCAGGGCTAGAGTAATATATTTAGCTCTTTTTAGTCTTATAGATTAGAACTATCTGCAAAGCAAAAACAAAACAGCACAGGAAGAAGTCACCAGTCTGCATGCTGACTTTTCCAGAGTGTGTAACTTTTTGGGGATAAGGGAGATAATTCAACTTATGACACACCAGATATTAACATGATCTGTAACAGCTTCAGCACACATATCACCATGACAGGGCTCAGCATTTCAGAACTCCTCAGCCTTACCTCCTCCGGGTTTGACTTTATTCCTCTTGCAGAGCGAGGGACAACTAACAAACAGCCAAGTGCACTCTCATTCAACAGACATACAGATAGGTTACATGTTTCAAATATACCATAACCCATCACAACTGATGATCCCTATGATAATCTTCACACAGATGGCCTATTTCCGTTTTGACCAGCCTAGGCCTTATACTCGAGATCATGAAGGGCCAAACATCATTATAGGCACAATCATTGACAGCCAGGCTTCTGGTGCATCAAACCAGACTTTTGCAGACATGTGCAGGGACCAGTCTAACCCTCATACCACCTCATTTTGGCATGATGCCACGAATAGTTCCTCGTGCATCAACAGATGTCATTTTGCAATTTTTCTACAGTCTGACTCAAGAGACTCTTTATCTAGTGACAGTCTTGAAGTCTTATTCATGATGGCATTCTATTTCATTGCCAAGAACCGTCTCTCTTTCACGGATAACTAAACTTTTGTCATGAACCCTCTGTCTCATCTGGACATGTCAACTAAAAGCTACCTACAAGACCCAGTCCAGACTTTCAAATAAGAACAGCCGTTTTGTTGAGGGAGATCACGCCTCTTTCTACTTCTCATAAAAGGACAGGATGATCTGTCAGACTATCATGTCCTAGAGTAAGAGGGTTATTTGTTCAGTATATAGGGAAATAACCCTAGCTCAATGAACTTGTTACACACTTAGGCTCGTGAGGTTAAAGTGGTTTCCACCAACCTAGCATCAGACCGGAACTGTTCGCTAACCGACAGCATTCAGGCTGCGGGATGGAGATGGGAGTCCACATTCTCTAGCTGTTTTCTCCTAGATCTTTCATCCCAGAGGGTCCAGCAACTCAGTAGGTCACCCTTCCAGATTGATCTTAAGGCACGGCTTCACGACTTTCACTAGATTGCACGGAGTGTGTGATGTTTACCTTTTTAAGCTATGCCCCTCCAGCTGGGTTACTTAAAAGCTGTCTCAAATACCTTAGGGGACCAGAGATGGTAATATGGACTAAGAAGTACCTCATTCCTCCTCTTACCTATTCTATTAAGATATTATGACTTGGTAACATATTTGAAGAAACCACCTTATCATAGTAAAATGTTTCAAGAATACATATCCAATCACAACACACATAGACTCTCCCAGTCTTCCCGCAGTTACATTCATAGAGAGCAGGACTTCCGCTCCAGTAGTAACTGACTTATTCTTAGACTTTGCCGCCAAGTCTTATACATAAAGGGATATCACTCTCCCCAAATGCCACATAGGTTGGCAGACAACTTTTACCTCCCTTTAGTTAAATGTAGTATCTGGGAGGGCTGGATTTGCTAGGTAGTAGTTCTAAGGTATTATGATTGGGTAAGTATTCTCGTAGAAACATATTTTACTAGGAAAAATTAGTTTAAACATGTAAGTTAAGGCACTGATAGTTTCCATGAGTCATATAGGAAGCTGGTTATTACAAAGGCAATACTTGAAGTTTCCTCTCTGGATTACACAAGTGTACAATAAAGGGCTTACAATTTGATGTATTTTAAGATCTATACATGATATGGAGGGAGAGATATGGAACAGAAGAAGAAAAATGAAATGGACTTAAAGATGGAAATTATAGCATGAATAACATACACAAGGACATTATATTTTCTAAATGGGAAAAAAGTAGCTCCAAAAGTGATACTGCCACTGTGCCAACATCATTTTCTCACTGATATACATTATAATAATCCTAATAAATACAAAGCATTTCAGATGAACAGTCATTACAGTAAGTGAAGTGAAAAATGTAAAATGACTGAAACTCGACAATTCTATCTACTAGTGAACCCTATGTGTCTCTAATAAGCCTAGTGTACCTCTAATGAACCATGTGTCTCTAACCAACTCCATGTGTTTCTAATGAACCCTATGCATCTCAAATGAACACTAAGTGTCTTTAATGTCTCTTTCAGTTTCAACATGTGGTACAGAGTATAGGTGATATCACCATTCTAGTCAATAATGCTGGAGTGGTGTATGGGAAGCTGTTGCTTGAAGAAGCCGATACCGAAATTGAAAACACCCTTGGTGTCAATACAATGGCACACATTTGGGTATGGTAATTGAATTCAACCATTATTATTTTTTAAAATTATTATTATTATTGTTGTTTTCATTGAGACAAAATTAATGATTTTATAACTGCCAAGGCAAGGAATTAATTTATGATATAGGGTCAAAGCTCATAGCAAAGTCAGATGATATTTATGGTATATGAACTGAACCAAGAAAGTCAAAAGAACAGATTATTTTCAGTTTAGTTCTGACAAGTTGAACTGTGCCCCATATATCCATCGAGCCTCATGTTTGCTCACTGTCAAATAGGAAGATTGAATAACTCTTGAAAGGATGTCACATTTCTAGCATTTGCATTTGCAATATTACATAATTAATACTGCTGACTCATTTTCCAGATAAAACTCGAGTTGCATGGGTTCTGGTTTCACTGCCTATCTTTACGGTGTCTTATTTTTATTCAACAGATGGTCAAGGCTGTGCTGCCATCAATGATGGCAAATAATAGGGGCCATATTTTGTGTATGAGCTCTGTGCTAGGGCTTATGGGGCTGAAATCAGCAGCATCATACACGGCAACTAAGCATGCCATCACTGCACTGATGGAAGGGCTAAGGCAGGAGATAGTGGATTACTCTGGCATCCATATCACTGTAATTCATCCATACATGATAGCCAGCCGAATGTTTGCTGGCTGCCAAGTAAGGTTTGTATATTATTAGCCAACTCATAACACTGGATCCCTGCTTGTTGATAAATTAGCTTATCAAAACCTGTTTATGTAATGTCTCATAAATGATTGATCTGTTATGAAATGCTGCATAAATGTTTGACCTGTTATGTAATGTCTCATAAATGATAGACCTGTTATGTAATGTCTCATAGATGATAGACCTGTTATGTAATGTCTCATAGATGATAGACCTGCTATGTAATGTCTCATAGATGATAGACCTGCTATGTAATGTCTCATAAAATGATAGACCTGTTATGTAATGTCTCATAAAATGATAGACCTGTTATGTAATGTCTCATAAATGATAGACCTGTTATGTAATGTCTCATAAAATGATAGACCTGTTATGTAATGTCTCATAAGTAATAGTCCTAGGGGCCAGAGTGTCTTAGTGGTCTAAAGTGCTGACCGTTACGGATCACTGCCATCTCACCTGTCTGCATGGGTTAGAGTTTCGGGCTCGGCCAATGTGAGTATGTGAGAAATCTTGCCAGTAGCTTGTCATGGGTCAGTGGTTCTTTCCTGGATTTTCGGGGGTTCTTTCTCCACCATTTGTAATGGCTGCCACGTGTAGCCTATCTTGTGCTGAAAAAAGGCTTTAAACTCCATAGCAACAATAGTCCAGTGTCATAAGATGTTGTCCATTTGAACATCTCATTTAGTAATGGAGTAAGTAGAATTGGTGGAAAGTTCCTTTAAACTATTTGTTTTTAAATTGATTAAGTTTGTTGTAAGTATCAAGAGTTGACTCAGTGTGGTCTGTTTCAACTACTTTAATCCATGCGATTTTGTGCACTAAGTAAAAATGTTGCTTTCTCTTTGTACACTTGTTGTTGCTGTATATATGTTGGTCTAGGGTTATATCATATTTTGCAACAAATGAGTGTACATAAATTTTTTTGCTTATATATACTATACAGTGCATTTACATTTTTGAAATTTAGCATATTAGTAGATGTAATTACATGGAAGTTATCCCTTGAAGTCTATTATTATTATTATTATTATTATTATTATTATTAAAGCTACATAAAGTCAGAGCTTTGATTTTTAATATTTTGATTGTTATGTTCAAAGCTTTCATTATTTCATGGCCAAGTCTATTATCATCTGTACTTAATCATAGATATCCCAACAGTTTCAATAGTACAGGGCTAGGTCTAGTGGCATGGTTACATTATCATAGATATCCCAACAGTTTCAATAGTACAGGGCTAGGTCTAGTGGCATGGTTACTTAATCATAGATATCCCAACAGTTTTAGGAGTACAGGGCTAGGTCTAGTGGCATGGTTACATTATCATAGATATCCCAACAGTGTCATTAATGCAAGACCAAGCTTATTGGCATGTATTCATTATTATAGATATAACAGTTTGAATCAGTAGTACAGGGCCAGGACTATTGACACCTGTACATTATTTTAGATATCCTTACACTTGCAATAGTACAGCCAGGGTCTATAAGCATGTGTATATTATTATAGATATACAAACAGTTTCAATAGTACATGGTCAGGCCTGTTGATATGTGTATATTATTATAGATATCCTTAGTTTCAACAGTATAGGGTCAGGCCTGTTGATATGTGTACATTATTATAGATATCCTTACAGTTGCAATAGTACAGTCAGGTCTATTAGCATGTATATATTATTACAGATATACAGTTTCAGTGCTACAGGGTCAGGCCTGTTATGTGTAATTACAGATATCCTTACAGTTTCAATAGTGTATATCATTATATATAAAATGAGTGTTTCCAATAGTACAGGGCCAGATCTGTTGGCATGTGTACATTATTATAGGTATAAGTTTTTCTATAATTTACAGGGCCAGGTCTGTTAGCATGTGGATATAATTATAATTATCCTGTTTCAGCAGTACAGTGCCAGGTCTGTTGGCATGTGGACATTATTATAGACATCCTTTATCTATAGTACAGGGTCAGGTCTGTTAGCATATGTACAGTATTAAAGATATCTAAACCATTAAAATAGTACAGTGCTAGGTCTATTGGCATGTGGACATTATTATAGACATCCTTTTTCTATAGTACAGGATCAGGTCTGTTAGCATATGTACAGTATTAAAGATATCTAAACCATTAAAATAGTACAGTGCTAGGTCTATTGGCATGTGGACATTATTATAGACATCCTTTTTCTATAGTACAGGATCAGGTCTGTTAGCATATGTACAGTATTATAGATATCTAAACCATTAAATTAGTACAGTGCCAGGTCTGTTGGCATGTGGACATTATTATAGACATCCTTTATCTATAGTACAGGGTCAGGTCTGTTAGCATATGTACAGTATTAAAGATATCTAAACCATTAAAATAGTACAGTGCCAGGTCTATTGGCATGTGGACATTATTATAGACATCCTGTTTCTATAGTACAGTGGCAGGTCTGTTAGCATATGTACTGTATTGTAGATATCTAAACCATTAAAATAGTACAGGACCAGGTCTATTGGCATGTATACATTATTATAGATAATCTAGTAATTTTATTAGTACAGGAAAAGGTCTATTGGCATGTGTACATTATGATAGATATCCCAAACAGTTTAAATATTACATGTTCAGTTCTGTTGGCACATTTGTTATTATAAATATTATAAATGGTTTCAGTAGCACAGGGTTAGGACTGTTTAAATTATTATTGATATCATAAACAGTATATGTGGTACACCTTAGTGTTGGGTGCACTATCATGTAATATCAGTCAATAATATAATTGATTATGCTTGATGGATAATCACACATGGTTTTCTGATTTAGGAAATGGTTGAGACAGTCCCTCCCTCTCCTTTGAGGTCCTCTTTCTATTCCCCCCCGTCCATTCAACCACAGGAGGAGAAACATGTATGCTCTTGTTATAAGGCAGTAAATGAAGTTTACCCAATTTTCCCCCAGATTTGTGTCCCAAGCATTTTCGTGTGGATTACAAAATCACCTACAGTTTAGAGAGACTTTCCAGTGGTCACATTTTGACCAAATCTTTTACTACATTTTACCTAGGCAAGGGAACCTTTTCATTAGGCAAAATAAGGGGTGTTTCCCTGACTATTTTGTGACTGTTGGTTTCAACATCTTGTTACTGGGTTCAGTCTCTGCTTGCCTCTTAAGGACACTGGGGCATTGTATGTGGAAACTTTTATGGGGACTTGGGCCCACCTTTCTGGAAACTTAAAAGTTTTTGCTTGAATAACCATTGCATTTCATGCTGATATTTGTTTGGCAGTCACCTTCACAGTGTGAATAAAACTTTTGAGACATTCTTTGTCACCGTCTATGGTGCTATCAACAGAGCTGCTCACAGGGACATTACTCCGGACAAGTTGAATTTTGTTCTGAATCACGGTAAGAACTTAAGGTTTTTCCATATGAGGTGGAGACTCTTTAGCAAGGTGAGGAAGCCAGAAGGGTTAAGGGAGGAGTCCTGTGCCAAATATTTTGTTAGACTGTCAGTCTAGGAGAGGCAGTGTAGGCATCATGTATTACTCTCTGCACCATTCCATAGCCCATGTTCAGACTTTGAGGGAGACTCTTAATGGACTTTGCAGCAAGACTGAATAAGCCCTAGTTTTGTCTCCCCAGTCCCAGATCAGAGGAGCTGTGCAATAAATCACTTCAGTCTAAGTTGGGATTGTTTGTTTGCTCGATTATGCTTTCACACCATTCAGTATGATTGTGCAAGTACTCCACAAAGTCAAGACCTCCAGTGCTTGAGTGATTCTGGTGGCCCCATTGCTTGTGGTTCATTGATCTTCTTGACATGTTGTTAGAGCAGCCCAGAGGGACCAGCTGTAGCAGTACATGGGGTCTCTTCTCATCAACAGTCCATATATTCTCCACCTTCACACTTGTTTCATCTCAAATGATCTATCTACCAGAGCAGGTGTTTTAACAGGGTTCTGACGGTGTCATCCAGATCAGGAGACATGTCTTTGTCTGAGATCTAGGGTGCAAAGTGGAGAATCTTTTGGTGTTTTTGCACTATGAAATGCATTAATCCTACCTATGCTTTGTCAAGTGCAGTAGCAGACCTTCTCTTTTTGTTTCAAAACAATGTTCAGTTTCTGCTATTAAGTTCTGTTGGGCTGTCATGTAAAACTGATTTTTAATAATTGTATACTTAATGTCACTATCCCTTCCTCTCACCATGCTTTAAATACCCAAGTGTAGTCACGGTCCAAGAAAAAGAGGAAGAATGTCCTGCATCAGTGGTGATGTTTTAGTCGGATTGGTTCAGGGTCGTTTGTTCTAGATTTCTGAAATGTTGATCATTAATTTGAGGTTGGAACTATAAGTATGGATGAGGGGACTAAATGTCCCAGATGGTAATGAAGGCAATAGTGATAGGTAATTATTGCGTTATTAAAATTATTTTACCCCTTTCCTGACATAAGTATTTATTTATAGGCTATCACAGCATTTAAAAATATGTATATATAATTTTTTAAAAATTTCAGACTGACTGTCAACAAAAACCTTATCAATACAATTAAGCAAAAATCACTCAGGGTACACACAAATGAAATTGTACTGGTTTGTATTTGTATGTAAATGACTTTAATAATTGATTTTGAGATTATATCAGTTTTACAATGTTTTCTGCACTTTTGACATGTGTGGACTTTTTATGTAAACCATGTAATCAGTTAAGTAAACAATCATTTGAAATAGACAAAAGAAAGTATTTTTCAGGCCAAGGTAACATTAATAAATTTTCATGCCATATTAGAAGTTTGCCTCATTCTCTTTGTTCATTTTTTGGACATGGGACTTTTGTCAGTAGTAAAGCAGAGACATTTGTGATTTACAAATACAAATCTAATTAGTTGTACTTTTATTGTATTATCTAAAAGATTAAGATAATATTTACATAAATCAAAAGAAAATTAATATTCTTGTATGCTTTTTTGGTCTTGTTGCAGGTTTCCATGGTTATTTCCTGCACTGCCAGAGGATTATGTTGCTGAGAGAAGTGTTCATGCAGTTCTTAGAAATGAAAAACAGATATTGATCCCAAGGATAATGTACATGTTGATATTTTTTAAAAGGTAGAACTACTTTTTTTTTCTTTTCCAGATACATTGCCCAATCATAATACCAATGAGAATGACTTTGCAAATCCAGCTCTCCCAAGTTAACATTCAGCCATATAATAAAAGTGTCTCCCCACATTGTTGGTAATCGGATTAAAGTGATGTCTCCATGGATATAGGGACTGTGTTTAATCCCATCTATTCTTACATTACTACTTCAGTTCATAGAAAGTACAGTTTTAGAGACGTCACCAAAGTCCTGTATTAAGTGATACTTTCCATACTATGGAGTTAGTTCAAGAAGTTTCTCACACAAGAGATGAGCACTGCATCAGTTTTTCAAACTATTCCTTGCTCATTTCTGCCTAACATTTTTCTAAATTGATTGAACAATTTCATGTTCTGAGACATATTTCTGCAATTTTGTTATAACCTCCACTGGTTGCTAGTATGTTTACTCAGTAATGTCTGCTAAGCTGTCATGTTTGCAGTCACAAACTAGAAATGAATAGACCAGAGTGTGGTTTTGAATCAGTCTCGGCAGGCTTCAGCAACATGTTCTCAGTCAACATAATCCCACTTTTCAAGAAGCCTGTCTTTTCACAATAACTGCCATCCAATTTCAAGTACACAATAAGACGTGCTTATGTGTCCTGCAGAAATCAAGTTGTCAATGGTGAAGTAACTAGCTGTGGATGTCATGTACTTTTTCAGGACTAGAAACACATCATTGACACTCAACAGTTGTTGCAATAGGCTTAATGCTTGACTGGTATTCATTTTCATACATGGTATCATCAAAAGACTAATCCACATTCAAGTGTATTATATCCTGGGCAGCCTAGTATAGACTTATCCCACTTAAATCGGCTAATCCAAAATAAATGGTTGATCTACCCCTGTGAATCAGTTGAATCTGTTCCCACAGGGGCTAACCACCTTTGAATCTATCTATGACAAGATGGAATGCAAAATTTCCAAACTTGGTCTCTCTAGTCCAAGATCCAAAGTCTGCTCAGATGATGCTTGCTCCGTAGGTTTGAATGCTATGGATGAATATGCTGATCCCACAGATCCTACAAAAGGAAGTGGAATTAGATTGAGCTTTTTCTTGATTGCTCACCTCAAATGGGGAAAATCCTGTTCCATATGGGAAATTTTCTCAGGTGGGAAGGCCCATCACTGTGAAAGCGTATGATGGTGAGTGGAGTTTCCTCAAAGTTGTTTGAGCAGAAATAAATCATACAACTTAAAGCATAGTTACTTCAGTTACCTGACCTTTTTTCCTGTGGATTTTCTAGGTGAAGCAGTCAGCACCCATCTTAGTTAAAATGTTACTGTTCCACAATCTCGACAATGGAGGTTATAGGGCAAAACAAAGACCTCTCCAACCTTCTTGTGAATTTTGACTTAATACAAACAAAGGCCTTGACTTTGTGAACCAAATGGAATCTACCAGGGGCTCTGACTTTGTTGAATAAGGCCCCATTTGATCCTTAGATAGAGCATTATTGGTTTATCTCTTATAAAACCTGCTTGCTGGTCATTGTAGCTATTGGAGGCAGAATCAGTGAAATGCATGTCTTGTTATGTGAATTATCTCTGCTTCCGTTGTGATGGTTTGATTTCACGCATGATGGTCCCATACCTTTATTTGTTAGAACAGGCTATTATTCTTGGCAATGAATTGTTTGTACTGAAACCTGTCATTCTTAGACCTTTTGCTTTAGGGTCATTACATGATCCAGTGAGAGCTTTCAGGTGTGTGAAGTGAACTGAGCCACAGGGAAATCTCATTTGAAATGGGGGGTAAGGTCAACATCTCAACTTGGGTTTTACATTCACGATCAGTTATTTGCTCTGCATATAGAAACTTACAAAGAACAAAGAAATTAAATTTAAGCTCATGGGAGCATTTACATGAGCACTGCTTCTGAGAGTGACTGTTCCTTAACAGACTTAACAAGCCATTGGGTGGATGATAGAGATGACCTTTAACTTTAACCTTTGAGATCTTTCATCCCAAAATGCTCAGTATGACCTAGTGAGAACTGTAGCAGCAACATAACGGGACACCAGTTCAGTTCATTCTGCAGCTTCTCATTGGGGTGGGAGATTTTACTCATTAAACTACCACACATTCCTTGGGAGACTGGACATGGGCATTCCCAAGGGAAAGGGAATGTAACTGCCCACCTCTTACCTATTCTCTTACAGAAGTATAATCCATCACAATTACCTACCCAGTAGTAATATGGATGCCAGCCTATTAGCAGAACATGCATTTCACTCCAGTAGTAACTTAAGTGTAGGTTGGATTTAGCGCCACTCTTTGTGTGCAAGAGGAGATCACTCTAGCTTAATTCTCACCTATTTAGGCAGACAGCTTTTGGCCTTTTATGAGCTAAAAGTTAACTTGGGAGGATTGGATTTGCAAGATAGTGGTCATACTCCTAAGGTATTATGATCTGTAAATATTGTCATGGAAACACATTTTACCCCAAAACTTAGGTTCATACATTAAGATCAAAAACATTTGAAACTTAGAAAAATTATTTCAAGTCTGTTCTAGATAAACCAGGTCCTGAATTGCCTGTTGTTTCACATAAGTTTCAGATAACTTGCATGTTCGAGTTTGTGTGATGAATTATTTGAGTGTGAATTAATATTTAATTGGGACCTATTGGTCATGCTCATGGGTATATCCTTGCTGCACCACAATCAGGAAATAGGTCAGGAATCATTTTAAGAAAATCCTGACCTCCTTTCTAAAGAACTTGTGTCCTTGTCTGATCACATGATTTTTACTTGACAACATGACTTAACCTTAAAACGAATAAATGGATCAATGCAGCTGATAGATGGTACCTCTTTCATTACAAACTATAAACATAGGTTTTTAGCATTTTCACGAACTAAATAAAACCCTTACAAAAATTATTTATGAAAATAATACACATGATATATACGTAATATGATGATACCACTTAATGTGACTTTTATGACTTAAAATACAAAATCTCATCTTCTCTTTCTTTTCAGCATAACACCCATTGAAGTTTTATTGCCGATATTAAAATTTTTTGGTGTTGATAAAACCATGGACACCTTTCATCAAGAAAGATAATACCATTCAAGGTGGATTGGCATATATGTATATATGTATATATCTTTTACACGTTTGTAATTTTCATTGTCTGTCTCTGCTGTTTTGAGAATATATATTTATTTACTCATTTGATTCAAAATAACTGAGGCACTACACATTTGCAGTAGTATCAGTAACACCAAACAAGTTTTTTATTTTGACCACATTCATTTCCTATCCTGTTCAGCCCATTAAAATCAAACATACTAATTTCCACTCTCAACTGAATGTGTCGATAAGTACACTGGAAATGTTTTACCCAAAGGTCAACTTTTCTGAAATCCATTTTTTAAATTATTTTTGATTGAAATGGTTCGTCCTTAATAGACTTAATAATTTGATACCAATTGAGCTGGATAAATAGTAAAAACTATCTTTAAATAAGTATGAAAAAAAGTAATTGTTGCATACAATTAACAGCTTGGTTCAGACAGAGCTTTATCGCTGTTGCTTTTTTTCCCAGGAAACAATTGTCTCGATTCATATCCTTTTGTTTTGTATTTAAATTGTAAAATCCATATTCAGTAATTTAAAAATCTTAAGGATGGTGATGGAATTCATTTGCATCAGGATTCTTGCATGAAGTTTAAGTTCTGGACACTTGTTTGTCAGTGACATGAAATAGGCAAGCACTGGGCCTATTTTATGAAAGGAGTAATATCACTCCATTCTTGATAAAGTTTATTCAAAGCCTGGCTGGGATTTGGGCTTTGTTTTTTAAAAGATCTAGTAATAAAAATAATCAGTGGCATTCATGAAGTCCTTTTTTATCTCGAAAATGGATTTTTTTAAAATAAGTGACTTGTTACATTAATGAATTAAGAACAATTTTATTTTAAGTATTTGAATATATACACACACACACAGAGTATTTTCAGGTATATAATCTGCAGGTTATATCAATTTTGGCGTTTTTTTTTTTTGGTAGTGGTGTGGGGGATTTAAAAGGGTGCAAGGTATGCAAAAACTCTAAAACATGAATGCCAATTTCTTCAGATATTTTTTTAAATGCAATTCAGTTCAAATCTCCTTAAAAATGGGAGAGTTCTATTCCAATGAACTGGTAATAACACGAGTTATTGGTGCTTACCACCATCAGTCAAACATTTGCAAATGATGAAATATCATAAAATGCAAATAAAGCATAAAATGAACAGAAAATGAGAAAATCAGTGAGATATTAAAATATATAGTTAGAAGGCAATATTTTAAAAATACTAGCCCCTCACTGGCTTATCCATTCCTTTTCTATTCAAAACACTTAAATGGATGATTAACAGCGATATCCAAAGTTTGCAGTTAACTTGTAAACCTGCTCATAATTACAGCAATATGGCAAGTGTTCTAAAGTGCTCACCATTAAGGATCACTGCCATCTCACCTCTGTCTCCGTGGGTTCGAGTCTTGGGCTCGGCCAATGTGAGTATGTGAGAAAACTTGCCAGCAGCTTCTCGTGGGTTGGTGGTTCTTTGCAGTGTTTTCTCTGGTTCTTCCTCCACTGTTAAGCTGGCCACTATGTGTAGCCTATTATTTGCTGAAAATGTCATTAAACTGTATAATAAAAACAACAGCAATATGTGAGCCAAATTTGTTTAAACTGATGCCAGCTTGTGTGAGGCCATGGAATAAAAAATCAACATAGGTTTAATTATATTTTGAAAAACTCCTGGGCAATTCTTTTAAAACTCCTCGGAAATTCTAGAAACCATGCTCAATCGAAAATTTCATTACCTCTTCATTCATCCACCCTTGTTGCATATTACCACTACTCCATTTGGCAAATTAACTCTTGGTGTTGTAGCACACTTAAAAATGATAAGTGGTTTCATTATCATACCACTTGTTGAACACACTAGAACAGTGGTGAAACTTGTACGTTCATGTCCAGTGGTTGTAACTGCAATTATTTCTCACCCTTTCCTGCAACTGTAAGTGTTCCTATGCATCAAAAGCCATTGATAACTCATCCATATTAAACACCACATTGAAGTCTAATGCAAGTTCTGCAAATTCGTGAAATTTTGCAACTTTTTCTACACAATCATCTGGTAGTTTTTGTCCGGTTGTAGTTCTAGCATGTATGGTTAGGTTGTTGAATTTCATAAATTTGTCTGCCTAGTTAACACCACCACTGAAGTTAGCAATTTTCATTTCTTGTACCAGTACTTTTGCCTTGTATTGTTGGTACAATTCAGTGATTATCTCTGAGCACGGATCCAACGTTTTAATTTTTCCTCAAGATTTGGCCATTTTGCTGCCCTTCCTCTTCAGGCTCGTTTAGAGGGCGGAGTTCTTGTAGAACTTGTTCATGTTTTTGCTTCTCAAATGGATTTTTCATCTACAGGAAACTCTTCATGCTGCCCTATTTCCTTTCTCTTTGCCAAGCTGTACTACTCTCAATTTAAACTCTGCAATATATGATTTCCACTTTCCCATGGTTAAAAAATGTTAAAAGGTTTACAATACTATACATTGCAGTTGTCTGAATGCAACAAGTACATGTAATTTAAAGGGTGCAGGTCACATGGTGGGTAGCATTTAAATTAGGCTGTGCCTGTTTGCGGCTTCCACATGAAAACTGTCAAATCATTCTAAACATCAGACTTTATACATTTGTTAGGATCAGACACAAAAAGAAAACAAACAACAATAGTCTGCACTGCTATAATCCACTTGTTGGCAGAATGTAAAGTACATGGTTGCTAAATATATTATTACGTGGTAATTTAGGTGTTTATTCTCCTAAACTGAGCACTAAAAAAGAAGCCAACTTCATTGTCTAACATGAGCCTTCCTAATACCATTTAATCGGTTTAAGAACAATTGACACTGCTTTTGTTCAAAGCTTACAACAACAACATGGCATTTATGCAAAAAATACTTAAATTTCAGCTTTGAATGCTTTTGAAGTTTGTTGCCTCTGCAGCATTGTCTAATTAATACAGGCACTGATGCACATATTCAAGTTACTGTTAAGCATGACTTTTTTAATTAATTGTTCATTATTTCATACACAAGCAAAAATGACAGGTGATTTGAAGTACCTACAGAAAAATAATAGAACTGACAATTTATAAATCCTTTCATGAAAAGAAAATACAGGCTAAATGAAACTGCCATTTGGATGAACTGATTTTTCATTAAGACATTTTTGTAAATATTTGCCATTCAGATATATGTACCTCTTCAGAAGAATTTGTACACTCTTGAGAGGTCATATTTGCCTGCCATGGTTATGAAATGATAACACCTATTGACAGTTGGCACATTGAGGAGATATTTCTGTTCTTGGGGTCTGAATATCACTGCATCCAATCAAAGTTAAGTAATTCAAATTTGAAAGCTATACCTACATGATTGTGACAAGGGGAGCACACATCTTGTATGGACTGATTAGCTGTGCCAAAACTCCCATTTGAAAGTGTACTACACTTCATTAAGAAAGTTGGTGGGTATGCATGTTGATAAAGTTACATAATTTTTATCATATTTTGATCATAGAGTATGAAAAAATATCTATAATTTTAAGAGATAAGAGCAAATGAAGAGAAATAGTATTCCACCTGCTGAAAATGTTTGTTCAACAAGCCTAGTCTTTTCTATTCAACACAAATATCTTAAATAACTTGTTAATGACTTTTCCTAAATCTTCAAGGTTTTATCACTAATGTGACAACTGTTGACGTAATGTTTGTAATTTAAAACCTAGATATTGGAAATTGTTTTGTCCTGTTTTCACGTGTATGTATTTTAGCAGAGTCTGTGATTGAAGGTTTTGTTGATACATGTTGATTTTTGTGGTACCAGTAGTTGCAATAGTTTTATTGTTAATCACTTTTATGATGAAATAAATCCATGATTTGATATCAGTGTATGGGAACATAACAGCTTCTAAAATGAAACTTACAGAAAAATAATATAAACTTTAGTCTCGCTGTAAAATTCAAATTGCTTAAAGGTAATATCAGATTATTATATACGGTATAGATTTAATTTTTGTAACTTAACTTTTCTGTCCAATAATTATAATAAATATATAATTTCATAAAACTGTTGAACATTCAGCAGTGAAGTCCAACTCAACAATTCATTGAACATTTGTAAATTATGAATGCATGTGTTACTATTAGTAGTAATAGTAGTGTTTCATATACAACCATGATACATGTATATGTTTAACACTTCACTTCACAGTGGCACATTTTGACACCAACCCCTTTACTGCATAATAACACCTTTCATGGCAAATTCAATTTAGATGCCCAGTACTACCAAAAATAGTTTTTTATGCATAACTATCACTTATACTGCTGAGAGGATAAATGTAGAAAATAAATCTAAAGCAAATCATTTGTTTATACTCAGAATTGAATTAACTGTGCAATTCAATCTACACTTATCCATTGTATGTCATGTCATATCTGCCATTTGTAAATATGTGCTCTGCATCCTGTGATTGTGGCATGAAGTAATTTGAAATTTCAAATAGTATAGTTGAATGATGTTTTATAATATACACAGGGATAAGCCATTCTTTGAACTAGCCCATTTTATTATCAAGCTTCACCCAAAACGAGTAACGTAAGAGCAATCTTCAAACTTTGGAATGAGGTTATACGCTGAAAGTATATTACTCCTTATGTTCACTTAAGTTCATAGGTCATTTCAGGATAAGATCTGACCAAGGATTAGAAATGTTTCAAACATATGGACTTTTTGACATTAAAAAAAATATTTTACAAAAATTCTCACCAGTTGTCATACTAATCAGCTTGAAAAATGTGCAAATAAAGTCCTCCGATATTTGTCTACTGTAAGAAATTAGGAAAAACCATCAGTAACAAGGCACAGCAATTTTTGCTCAACTATATTAATTGATGGTGCTTGTTTATCACAGTGAGATTTATGATTGTAGAAAATCTAATGTTGCATGTCATTTTTAAATCGATATATTTCATAATTTGGTGAAAATCAGAAGAGAAGATGCATGATATCAAGTCCCTATACAAGTAAATCAAGCACTTCACATTTAAAAAAAACCATTAAAATCATTAAATATAATAAATATTGCACACAAATACTGATTTCATATTCAGTTAGCACCCTTCGTGCAGGGTTTTCAAAGATCTGATAGAACCTGTTTTTAATCGATATTGATTTATTTACTGCTCCTAAGAACACATTTCATACTTCTGCATAGATGAGAGGGCAGGATGGTGGATTTTATGGTTTTGGAAATTCAAAAACCTTTTTTGGCATAGAAAATTCACAGAAAGATAAAGTGAAACAAATATCATATTTTTCACTAATAATGGGTACAGTGAAATGATAAATTAATTTCATATTGGTCTCATAATAACTTGCCCAACAACAAGGATCACAGAACAGATTCAACATGAATATAAAAATATATTGAGCTATATTCAGCACAATATTTAAGTTTCACGATTTTGCTAGCAGCCTGGTATTAGATTAACAGGATACATCCAGTGTAATAAAATATGTAATACAGAATATAATACAAATCATTTTAAACAATCCAAATATGAAAGTTTGAGAATTGAAAAAGACTCTAGACTTGTTTTTGCATGCAAGAGATATCATTTTGTTAGGTGGCATAACACGATTTTAGTCATTTTTGTCAGCTGGCATAGCACACTTTTAGTCATTTAGTCCTCTGGCATATCACAATTTTGGTCATTTTGTTAGCTTGCATAGCACAGTTTTAGTCATTTTGTCATCTGGCATAGCACAATTTTTAATCATTTTGTCAGCTGGCATAGCACAGTTTTTAGTCATTGTGTCAACTGGCATAGTACAATTTTTGTCATTTTGTCAGCTGGCATAGCGCAATATTTAGTCATTTTGTCAGCTGGCATAGTGCAATATTTAGTCATTTTGTCAGCTGGCATAGCGCAATTTTTAGTCATTTTGTCAGCTGGCATAGTGCAATTTTAGTCATTTTGTCAGCTGGCATAGCACAGTTTTTAGTCATTTTGTTAGCTGGCATAGCACAATTTCGTCATTTTCTCAGCTGGCAGAGCACAATTTTAGTTGGTAAGTCTGAATTTAAGTGAAAGGGGAAAAGTGAAAGTAGTGATTTTCTGTCTGTCACATATGCTACAGGGCACATACTAACAAGGTAACAATTTTGAATAGTTTGAGGCAAAAACAAACAATTTATCCACTTGTTTTTTTACTTGATTTTATGAAGTTATTGTTGTTGAATATTTCAAGATACTTGTCTCATTAATGTCTTATTTAAATTCACAGAATTTCCAATAATTTTTACCTATGCAAGTGTTCAGTAATACATTATATTTTTATACAATATTTGATTTAATTAAACAATTGCTTCAAGGCAGAGTGGTTAGACATCCAATTATGCACTTTTTGTCATTCCAAAGTCAGCAAAAAATAGTGATACAGTTAAAAAAATTATGCATTTCATTTGCCTATTATATTAGTGAAATATGTCCTACATTTACGACATTCAGAAACGTGCATTTCCACAACTGTTACCAAGACTCTTTCTCTTAATTTTTATTTTGATTGAACATTTTATAAAATGATATTTATTCCATGTTTAATCCTCTTTATTCTTTTGTAATAATTCCCAATAAGCAAAACATTAAGATGAATGATACCTTTTTTGTTCCATTTATTACTTTTGAGTAGTGTGATTCGGACATATGATCTTTGTGACTATTTCAGGGCATATGAAGATATTTTCAGAATTTGTATACAGCTTATTTTAAAAATACTTCAAGCCTGGACATCTTTGGCACTCAGTATGGAAACCAGTAAAGGAATGTTCCAACCGTATTTGCCTCTAATGCCCTCCCCTTAGACCATCTCTACCCATTATCCACATCACTAAAAATTAAACTAACACAAAAACATGTTCTATTTAATCTTAATTTCATATATTATTATGTTTTATGTAATGTACAAGTTGAAGTGTTTGTTCTTTATTTATAGAAGTATATCCTGAATATTTGGACCAAAAGTGTTTTTTGATTGATTATACCAGTATGCTCTTATTGTTATTGGAAAGATTGCCCCTTTGCCCAAAACTGTGCCACTTTTGTTTAAAGGAGCTATTATGCATTCCCTATGTAAAGTTTATTTTCATTTTAATTTTATTTAAATATGTCTTGAATATTGTTTCAAAATAAATTAGTTTTAATGATTGTTTCCATTGCCCCTGTATATATGACACGAACATACAAACTGATAATGGCACAAGCTCGAAAAAGGTTTCCCAGTGTCTTGAGCTAAATAAGCTCTTTGTCAGGGGTGAAAAATCTTACATAAACACTTAACACAAAATCTGCGAAAAGTTCTGGACTCCTTCATGATAAAATCACATGGGGCAATTTACAACAAGAGATATAGCAATACAAAATTGTCAAAAATAATATGAGTTCGTTCTTGTGTCTATCACATAGCGAAAAAGTGTTTTGATCCAATTCTAAGTTGTGAACAACGGATGGGAAAATGTATATCTATATTTCAACCGAAGAACATGCTTTTGGGCACAATATTAGGATGTCCTTTAGATAGATATCTGCTTGCATCCATGATGCAAATCAGTGATTTTATATATATATATATATATATATATATATATATATATATATATATATATATATATATATATATTGTAATTACCACTTATCTAATGTTTGCAACAACAGGACAATCGTGTAGCACATTTAAAAGTGAGCGTTAATTTTTCTTAATAAAATTTTCATCTTAGGATACAAGATCCTGGTTCATCACACGTGGTCATTGTTGTATATTCCTTGTGTCTATCATTGTAATGATGTACTAAGTACATGCATATGTGTGTGTGTATATATATCTATATATATATATATATATATATATATATATATATATATATATATATATCACTCATAAAGTAAATAGTCCAAAGGACTTTGTGTAAACTTTGTGAGTGATTAGGTTTAGGTAAAATTTACACATCGATAAATACCCAACCATGATTATTTAATCCTTATGATTCTAATTTACTTCCTTTCTAATGTCAAATCAGCAGATTTAACCAACAAAACATTCACTTTTATGTACATCGACGGTTTCTTTCATTAGCCTCTTAACTGCGGTAGAATACATTGCCCTCTCTTCGCTAGCCTAGATTCATAGATTTCTTTAGTCAGTGATATGGGGTAGAATGTCATTGCGGGTCATACCAGTGATATACTGTTATGATTAATATTTTAATATATAAAAAAATGGTTGTTGCAGTTACACTATGAATATTCCTGTTTTTTGTTAAAAATTATGTTTGCGTATGGCACATGATTTAGCAGTGTCGTTACTTTCTACGCATTTTGATCTTTCAAAAGGTAAATCGTGTCCATTTTTAGTGACATCCCTTGGTTGACATATGCCCTTGACCTTTAATAACTGCTGCTGTAACATGTTGTCGAGGTGAAATGCAATAATTTCTGAAGATTGGCTTCTAAAGACTGCCATATGCCTTCTTCGGCAAATGGGATGAGTGTTGGAGTGCATGAAGGTCTGTGCAATTACATTGTTTTAACTTCTGATGGTCGATTTTTAAGCTGTGGCTTGTCATTTTTTAACAGAAATCACAGGAATGGGTGGGTGAGTGCTTGTTATTATTAGGGTGTAAGGCGTTGATATAGATAAAACTTCACATCAAATGATTTGGTAACAGGGAATCTAAAGTAGTACGCAGAATTTATCGATATGTAAAAAGTTCCAGATCAGTAACATGTGACCGTTTACATCCAATCAAGGCTCATAGGTTTGCAGTCAATTTATAATAATTGGAACATATATATACATATATATATATATATATATATATACACAAAAGATATACTACTATTATCTTCATGCTTTTATGAATTGTTTGTCATTCTTCAGCTTTCTTTCAGTCTTTCGAACTTGAACACAGACGTCCATATTTCCATATTTTGAGGATAATAATATTATCAGAGCATTTTCAATTGTCATGCAGTAACCAAGCTATATAGTATAAATTTCAACATATTTCAATTCTGGGTCAAAATACCTTTTTATATTTGAAATGTTTAAGACCAAGACGGTTCATTAAAGATAAAATATAGTTGCAAAATATACAGCCAAAACTTGATGCACTTTAAATATTCAGACTGACAAATTTCAATAAGTCGAGCTAAATAATTAAAAATCTCAGTTCTCGATCATAAATTGAAAAATTCAAAGCCTGATTTGGCAAGAAAGTAGTAAGCTTTATATAAATGAGTAATGACAAATGTGCAATTTATTCATGATTTTTGCACTTTCTAGACTAGATTTGTTTGCCATGGCAACCAACCTTTTCATCTACTGCATGCTGAAATAAAGTATACCCAGTACCCATCCAGTTTCCGCAATAAATTTCCCACTTTAAAAAAATTATTATTGCACAATAAGTAAACTCAAAGGAGATGCAAAAGATTTTGAACAATGGTTAAATAGTGTGTAAATTGGGCTGTTCAAACTCGAGACTAATCTGCAGTAAAGGGTTAAATGCTGCTCTGTTGCAACATAAAACATGTTCACTGGGAAATGGACAGTAAAAGTTGTTATTTAATGATGTTGCATAATTATTTCACAATAATACATACATTCTGCATCTCAGTAATGCTGGATTTATCTTCTTCACTTGGTTCCTAATGGATGTGTAAATGGTTAGTGGCTCATTGTCAGAAACTAGCTAACAACTACTGGATCAAGAAACACATTTGGCCAACATGCTACTAGGGCTGTTCATATCTGTAATTCATCAGTTAGATTTAGTTTATAATTAAAATGCCCATTTTTGATTGAATTCCTGCAATTACTGCCAAGTTGGTGTTAAGATCATGCCCCTCTTAACTTATTCGCTTCAGGTTCCATTCCTCTGTACTGATTTATAAAGTGAAATGCAAGCATTTAAGAATTGTCCGTTTTCTTTCATATGTGGTCAGTATAATGTGTAGCAGACAAACTATTGATAGTGGGTATAATTTAGTCTGCGTTCAGTGAGTTTTTGATCGGTCACATGTGACTAATTATTAACAAGGTCTCATTAAATTTTCATAATTATAAGTCTATTTAAAAACTCGTAAATTCAAAATATGTGCAAGATGGGGGTGGGGTAATTTTGTTTGAAAAGAGCAAAACTAACTGCACGAATACAAGGGTTTTATTCACAAGCATGGTTCTGGTAAGGTCATATAATTACAACAGGTATGATCCCTTTGCTGTAGTCCTTGGCTTTGGTATGAGATTGGAGATCATTGTATTGGTTGTTTGGGTTTTTTTCTTACAATGCAACTGTACATAATTGTGCTTTCAGTTTAGTGAAATGGCATGGTGATGTTTTATTAGCCAGATGAGTCATTCTGGATTTTAGTGTTTCACATTAATTTCATACCAGTGAGAAGCATGGTTACCTCATTGTATGCACAAGTCTTGCTTTTAGTCATATTGGTGTTACCCTATTCAACAAGTCCCAATTGCAGCAGAAATACTACTATGAAAGTTTAAGGAAGCACAATCAATAAGGTGCAAGATCACTTCATTACTAGACCTTCACCGCTCATAAAAACATCATTTGAGAGCTTGATGATAAAAACCCATTAGCCACGTTTGATCAAAATTGGATAAGAAATAATCTAAGGTGGTTATAATCTCGTCCAATTAAGTGCACTATCTCCTTTTTAATTGATATCTCACATAAACTTCTATTCCAAGTTTATTAGAAATGCGTTACATGTATAATATGACGTTCGGGTTGGTAAGATGCTGTCAGTCAGATGGAATGGATATCTACCATATTTGGATTGATCTGGTGCTCTAGTGGTTCCAGCATCCGCCTCGGAGTCGTAACAAAGACGTAAGAATGGTACTAACAGCTGTTTTGCTAGGCGCTCAGCATTAAGATTGGTCTGCCTGGTGTCGGGATAATGTCTGGGTGGGACACCATACTACAGACATTGTAGCGATATGACTGCAAAAATTGTTAAAGCTACGTTAAAAATCCAAATCACACAATCAGATTTGTACGAGATCTTAATGATATTAGCCTATATTGTTAGTTTTATAAACACTGAATCAACAATATGCAGGGTCTGCAGCCACATCTCGTAACAAAATTCAAGCCTTTTTCAAGGATCTTTGAAAGATGAAACGTGTGAGAAACGAAGTTTTTCTGTTTCCACGTGGGATGTTTTGAGCGATGTTCTGTCTGGGAACATGCTGGCAAAGACGGTTTATTCTCGTGTTAGATGAATAACTTGTGCTTTGAAACCGTTTCCAGAATCCAAATTACTTCATCCTGCCAAGTGTCTTCTTTCGATACAAGCAGTATCATCATCTGACAGGAAGACTTCAGGGGTTGTCAAGTTCAGAGCTTGTTATGTCAGTGGGCTTTTGAGAATCCAAGTTGGCTTTGAGATGTGGACCGAAAAAACACGATGCAACATCCACTGCTTTCAATCGCTCACCTTTGATTGCCGCTTGGTATTTAGAACCTTTTACTTGATATTTGAAAGCACTTTCACCCATAGATATCACACTAAATATTCTGAGACATAATTTGTAATGAGCTGAATAAGTGTCTGCATCTTTCTCTAGCCATTCGTTTTATTCTTGATTTTCTAGCCTCGAAGCTTGGAATTTTGTTTTACTCGTCACTGAGAAGGTGGTCTCCATCTTGAAAGGTTTCAATGGAATAACATGATTTAAAAGGAAGAGATGGATTATAATGCTAAACGTCAGAATCCTCTTGACTGCCATTTTCTGCAAACAGGTGTACACCTCCTCTCTGTTTCACCAGATGGGATGCGAAAGAACATTGATGGTCATTACTAGAATTTTGTTTTCTTCCCGAAATTGGAGAGTAGTCAATCCACGCTCACAATGGAAAATACCCGATCATCGTTCATGATGCTCGTCCAGACCTATGAAAAGAGGCATTGCCGATCACCTATGGGGATGTTTGGGAGAGAATTGCACAGTAGGAGAGGGGTTAAGTCCCTGGGATTAGCCCCCTAACTTTTGTAGGAAAAGAAGGTGGGTTCGAGAACTTCTTTGTCTGCGGCGTCAATCCGTGTACCATGAACCCGACTGACGATGCCTAGTTTGAGGTTGCGTTATTGGACTGGGAATGAATATGTTTTATGGCTCCCGAAGGCGATTCGCATTACACGCTTCCTGGCTGATGGTGATGGACCATGAACGGTTTTGACAGATCGATGTTGATCATCTTACAGGTCATAAGAAGCCACTGTATGGACGCGTTTCCTGAAGAGGGTCTCGACTTCAAATGGAACAACCTTTGGAACGTCTCTACCAAGTTTAAGAAAGATTTTTGCGCAGTTCTATGCAACGTCACGGCGGATATGCAGAAATTCCACCGAGATTGTGATTGCGACAGAAAACACTTGTTTAGACGTCTGGTCCACAGCTTTCAGCAGGAGTTGTCCCAGGATGTGAGAAAGCGAAGCTATGCTGACGAAGATTATCCTGACTTTCTGCTGATCGATGGTTTCATTTTTTTCGAAAGGCTTGCCCAGGTTCCAGTTGAAATACCTACTCTGGACGATATGAAAAATTGTTAAAGCTACGTTAAAAATCAAAATCTCTCTCTCGCACACACACGGGCGCGCTTTGGACCAAGTGATGATGTTTTCTTGAGCTTGCTATATCAACCTTGATATTTTATGAATGAAAATAGTTATATTTATACATGAGCTCATAGTATACGACCCGTTGACTGGATCTTGGAATTGTGATTTGGATTTTTAACCTATCATTAACAATTTTTCAGTCGTATCGCTACGCTATCTGCAGTGTGGCAGTTTATAGTGATGTCTAGCACTGGGGCATCATGCCGCAGACATGTAGCATGATGTCCCACCCAGTCACATTATCCTGACACCAGGCCGACCAGTCCTAACACTAACCTCTTAATGCTGAACGCCAAGCGAGGCAGCTGTTAGTACCATTTTTGTAAGTCTTTGGTATGACTCGGTCAGTGATTGAACCTACGGCCTCCCGCATCCGAGGCGGACGCTCGAACCACTAGGTCACCGGTGATCTTAGAATTAAAAATGTCATTAACTAAGTCACTTTAATAAAAATTACATAACAAAAAATGTGTGATATAGATTTATGTAACACAAGTTACTTTATAGTAAACATGTAGTTGACGGCGACATAATGAGAACAATGGCCCTTCGCCATTTAGAAGCAGTGATGCTCTTGCGCCACGTAAGTATTTGACGCCTCACCCAACCAAAAAGAACTTCGTACCACCTTCGCGTGGCAGTGGGTCCTTAGCAACTCCATAGTCAAACGTAAGTTGACAATCCTTGGGTAGGTGTAATTGATGCGAACTAGTAAATGAGGCCGATTGTCACGCATGTAGACCTTTTGGACAAGGTTAAATTCCCATATTAAGTGGTGAAGCCTTTGATAGCTCTGGAGGCAGGTTGTGAGAGTTACAAGGAATGTTACCGTCAAGACAATCTTCCTTGTAACTAGACTTGACAAAATTCATGAGAGAAGGGGAGGTGGCTTAGGTCTGAGAAGTGTATCTGTCCGGTGCTAAGTTGGCATATTTTTCTGCTCCTACGGTCTGGTGTATATATATATATATATATATATATATATATATATATATATATATATATATATATATGGGTTACGTTTTACAGGTAAATATATCTGGTGTTAGGATCTGAAGGTAGGTATTTTGATACGTCCTTATGTTTTAGGTTCCTAGACAGCATGGCAAATGTCTGGTGTTAAGATTATGTTAGTATATTTATTCGGTCCTAACGTAAGACCAGAAAGATATTTACAGTGCTAAGGGATGAGACTGTGTGTGTGTGTGTGTGTTTGCGTCTACGCAAGAGAACATATCATTTATCTGATCAGGTGGTGATGTACAGGAATATCTAAAATCCTGATAATTTATATTCAATAAAAACATACTAATCAGTGATTATGATCTTTTCTTGTTTTATTTCTATTCCATTCCAAAATGTGTTTTTAGACATTGTTTAAATACTTAGCAACACAAGTTCTACATTTACGAACTTCTCGGTTATAATCCAATGTATGACAGAGAAAACTATTCAATTAATTGAATGCGGGTACTCACACATCAGGATAACCATAGTTTAACATAAAATGATTCAAGATGTGTAGTCGTTAAAGTGAGTTTGGTTAAAACTTCGATAAGCCTCTTTGCGAATAACGTCGGAAAAGGAAATGATCAAATATGAAATACCTATAAATTTTGTAACTGTTTGATAATCGCGATTAGTGATTCGTTAATTAGCTTTTGTTGTTTTCGGTTTAACACCATTACTCAACGAAAGACAGACTATACATGATAGCCAATATAATTGGTGGAGGAAGAACCCAGGGAACCCCCGGTATGAACCACCGACCTACGGAAAACTACTGACAGCTTTCTCACATGCCCAAATTGGCTGAGTCCATGATTCGAACCAACGCATACAGAGGTGAAATGTGGCTGGTAAATAAGCCTCACGCCTGCAATGATGTAGACTGGCCTTTTATGGGTTGGCATCGCCTTTTCATTACAACCTGTAACGGTGTACATTTTATACACCAACCAGAATTTCTTGCGGCTGTTGAGCTACCATCGGCTGAAGGGTACTTTCGGCCATATGTGCATACTATTTCTGGATTAAATCCTATGTTTGGCTAATTGCAAATCCACATTGAAAAGCATATTCTTCTATCATGTGGCCATATTGATTTTCGCGCTTCATGCGACTTTTACCGAATACCGGAAAATGTCTACACCGTTGGCAAGTGTGGGTCGATAGATCTGCATGCAGCAAAATTGCACATTATAATAAACCGGTGACATCTGAACAAATATCGTCCATCAGTATTCATACAGGTCGGGGTGGGTTGTGATTTTTCTGACTAAGGTGAGCTGACTGACTGATAAAGGCACAAGGGTCTGACGTTTTATTAATAAAGTACTATGAAATCTCTGAAAACATGAAATCACCTTATCGGTACTATATATGAACACAAGGAGTGCAAAGCGTGACCCCAACCATCCTCTCGATTCAACTTTTATCGCTTGAAAATCGCATGAAGACCGAAAAACTACACATATCCATTCAAAAGACAGTAACGTACTAACGCATAACTCTCGGACAACTATCGCATCAATCCAATCCAAATTTGAATTTAGTCGCGCTCAAAACATAACTTTCGAAACAAAATGGCATTACGGTCTACTTAAAATTGAAATTTTGAGTCGTATTGCGAATGAATGCGCATTGCAACAACATTTCCATTTGATCCGGAATAAATAGATTTTTGTATTTTTTGTCGCTTCTACGAAATTGTGTGATTATGCACTGGCTTTATCTATACCAATTCTACATGAAGTACATCGGATTTCAGCGGCGACGGAGCAGCGTGTTGACATCTGCAAGTATGTTTCTTTTCTGTCATTGACTGTTAAAATCATAATATGGGGAAAATATGAAGTCTCTGAATTGCAGTTATCAAAAAGACGCTATGGAATATAATGTTTATTTCATTTTAAGTGTAGTAAGGAGGAAGTAATTGCATTTGGAATATAGTCAAAATTACAATACAATTTCGAAATGTGTAATCAAGCTAGAGAATTCATGACATGGCTCATGTAATTCAAATTTGCAGAAATAAGAAAATACATATTGTGGAAATTCAGGAGGTAAAACAGTAAGTATGCTTTATTCCATTCTTATTAGCAGCTAAAGAAGACAGTTTATGCCTTGTCACTTGTATGTTTTTTTGTAGGAACCTAGCAATTTTATGAAATCTAGCGTCTATCACCCGCCTAAATCCGAAACATTGTATCAAAAGTTAGCTCGGAATGTGGTAACGTAGCTGGTATGTGGCAGTCCACGAAACATCTACTTTAGTTCATTCAGAAACAAATTTAATCAATCAAAACGTAAACCGCCTACTACGTGAGTGTCCAGATTTGTTTAGAAATCAAAAGTGTTGGCGTCTGCGTCCATTGTTTCATTACTACATAAAGTAGTACGTTTATGAGTGCAGTATGAAGTTGCGCGCGAGTTCAGTATCGTAAAATACTGAACGATTCTGATAATGCAAAGTTAACGGAAGAAACGAAATGACATATAAAAATTAGTATTACCAGACAGTATAAGGTGCAGCTGAGAGTGCATACTGGAGAAGAAAAATTTAAGTGTGAAGAGTGTGATGCAGAATTTAGTAGAAGTCATCTAAAGATGCATGCTAGGATACACAGAGGCTGAATACTATCAAAGTGTGGAGTATGTTATAAAGAGTGGAAATCTAAAGACGCATATGAGGATACATACCGGAGAAAAACCATTCAAATGTTTAGTATATGATGCAAGGTTTAGCAGATGTGAGTATTTAAAGGAGCATATGAAAATACATACTGAATAAAATCCATTTACAGGTGAAATATGTGATGCAAGGTTTTGTTTAAGTGGTAATCTACAAGTGCACATGTCGATACATACAGGAGAAAAAACATTAAGTGCGAAGTATGCGATGCAAAGTTTAGTATAGTCTGACCATACCAGCCTGTTTGTTTGTATCCTCCCTCCCAATTCCGATAATGGAAACCTTTAATTAAACGTTTTCGTTAGTGACATTGGTACTGGGTTTTAAAAAAAAAACTGAGATGTATAGTCAGACTAGAAAATTTAGTAAATTGATTTCACAGAATCAAATGACACATCTTTGCTGTTTCTTTTTTCTTTTATTTTCTTCTTCTGAACATGAATAATTCTTTCGTTGACTGGATTTGAAAACGAAAAGGTGGGAAACTCAAAATCTGCCAAGAACATAGGGCTACAGAACGTTCACTGCAGCTTGTCATTGTATGACTATACACCCCCGTTTGTTTGTATCCCCCTAACGATTTCAATAACGACAATGTTTAATGTGATAAAACGTGCACAGAAGTAAGTCAATTGAATCATTGATTTATAATTTCTAACCTGACTGTGACCAAAATGGTACTATCACGGGCATCCTCTTGGACCTTTCATGCTTATCGGACTTACCATACTAACACAGCTCCATAATGTGTACACTATGGGCTAGTTTATTTCCATCGGACAACATAATGACGTAGGTGAACCTATTCGATAACTGCCGGATAATTCCGTAAATCACCATAACGTTGAGAGTTCGAAATTATATCCCTTTGAACATATGAACATATAAATGTAACCACTTGTTAAATCCACGTGAAAGGCAAATTTGTTGTTGTCATTCTTTTCCTTTGCTTCATTCGAAATTGTAAATATCGCAAGCAGACGAAATATGTATGTAGATCTATAGTCGTGCCCACACCCCTTTGGTAAAAATGGACTTGTCCAGTTTCTGGACATGGATCGCGAGCATGTCCGTCAGTTACATTGAAAACTTCCGTTAAGCGTGAAACGCGCAGATCATGACGGTATTGGGGCCAATGTACTCACAGTCAGGTTGGAAATTACAAATCAATGAATGAACTGACTAATTCCTTGCACTTTTGAAATCACATTAAAGGTTTCCATTATTGAAATGGATATGGGGATACAAACAAACGGGTCGGTGTGGTCAAACTAGACAAATTAATATGAAACTATCGGTATAGGGATATAGGGATTGGGAGGAAGGTGTTCGAAGACCAACATTATCACAATTGGATTCATAGTCCTACAATGTAAGACGCCGACCTTGATAGTTACGATGCGGGGTGAGGGGGAGGTCCACTATCCCCCCTCCATTGTAACTGTCAGTGTGGGTGTCTTTGACTATTAGATTTCCATTACTATAACTATTTACCAATAGTCATAATTTCATTTGTAAGTAGCCCCTGTAGGTAGAAAACTTTTTGTCAACACGAAAATAGATTTAAAGGCGCTAAAATTGGTTACTCGCATGTCCGGACAAATTCGGCCAACTTATGACATCATCGGATCCAAGAGTCATTCGTATGTCAAACAATACAACACATCCTTTGTTTTAAATATTGAATTTCTACTCAAATAACTGCTAAATTAGATAAAAGATTAAGACAATTATGTGGAATGTTTGAACCTTAGATCGCCTACCATTGGTATAATTGTTTGTTTGATATTGACGTAGCTATGACGTTGCAGGTGGAGAATCCCCTGTTCTATAAATAACTATGCAGCAGACGCCTCAACAAGATTTCAAACCCTTTAACAAGCTCTAAAACTGATAAGAAATATCTTTTTTATATAAAAATACTAATAAAAGGTAAATAAACTTACATATAATTGCAATTATAAGAGTTTAACGTTGTTGTTTTTTCTTTTTCTTCTGAGTTTATTGTGATATAAATTGTAAGTTGCCGATTCACACAACTTACATAATGCCCTTCAACATTAAACTCAAATGTTCTGACCAATGGAAATCTTACCTACATGTATTAACTGATGCAACTGATATTATTGAAGAGTGTGATGTTTTTACTTTTGTGTTTAAGCTGTCAGTTGCCGAATCATACAGCAAATAATGCCCCCATAGCATTTTGCAAGCTGCGAGTCGGCAGCTGACAATTCATACTACAATGAACTCAGAAAAAAACCCCACTAAACTCTTATAATTGTAATTCTTTATACTTTTATTTGATTATTGTTGTTTTGTTCTTTTAAGATATTTCTTGTGTTTTTAAGATATTTCCTATCAGTCTTAGAGCTTTATTTTAGCCTATGAATTATTGTTGAAGGTGTCTGCTACGTAGCTATTTGGTGAACGGGATTCTCCATCTGCACGTGAACCAGTTAAGAGTTCTTTCTACTTTAAAGGAAAATATTGGGCGATAAAATAATATACGTTGGGGTTTGGACAGAGACAAGGAAATCCAATAATAATAATAATAATAATAATAATGATAATAATGCAACCCCACGACTGGGATTTCATTGTCTCGGTCCAAACTGCGACATAAGTTTATATTAATATCATCACAATTAAGAGAAACATGATACGCTCATGTCTATTTTGGTGCACTTTTTAATAACAAAGCAGTGTTACTTGTTAAACTGAAAACTCTAATAAATTCGTAACTGTGCTTAAAGAATATTTTGCTGATAGTGTGGATTAAATATGATAAATTGCTTTTTATCAAATTTCGTAGATGCTATGATTTGTGTTTTGATATTTTAAGACATTTAGGCATAATTTCATATATCATTTAAGGCTGCTCAGTGGGATATGAATATAAACTTTTATCCAAATTCCAAAGTTCGAATTTGCAGATTATGGAACAAACGTTGAAGTTCTCATTGTCCTTAATGAATCTACACAATTTTCATGCCAGATTGAATTTCTTTCTTTAAAACTCCAAAAGAGAACTGGCATCTCATAAAGGCAGGGATATATACTAATACAATTACCAGCTGGTACTCATCGTATCTATCCACTTTTTAGTCAAAGGCATTATTTACATATATTGGTAAAGCATTAAACTGCAAAAAAGCAAGAACTGGTCAGTGAGGATTAACAGCAAGGCTCAAGTAAACTTCAGATAGAAAACAGCATACCTGTGCAGATTATACACATTGCACTGCCGGCATCAGGAACGAGTCAGATATCGCATTGTACCTTTCACACCCCCTTTACCGGTTTTCTGTCTCAGAATTATTTAATATGTCACGACTCTTTCCCATGCCTCCATTGTCAATAAAGCTTGATGTGTCATACGACTTTAACAGTTTTTGTAACGATTACTGAGACACTCCCGACTTAACTACCCCAGGCGATTATCGATAAACTTCAGATATATGATATTGATGATTACGATGAGATGTACAACTGAAATATTATTGGTCTCTGCTACGTGTGCTGGAAAAACTTTTATCGAAATAACAACAGAGGAATGGCATAAGCTCTATTTCAGCGGAAGAGGGGACAAGTACAATCATGGCGTTGGATTTCTTGTTCACAAGGGCGTTGTAAACTGCATTATGGGTTGCCGCGCAGTCTCAAGCAGGTGTATTACCATCCGCCTGAGGACGACTCCCTTCAACATCACAATCATACAGGCCTATGCACCCACATTAAAATATTGATGACAATGAAATGGTGAATTTTGTATAAACCAATTGCAAGATGTAATTGACAACTCACCCAAGAAGGACATTCTGCTTGTTCAATGAGACTGGAATGCGGGGGGGGGGGGGAGTTGATTCACAGACACACTGGCAAAGCACCTGTGGACCCTTCTGCAATTAAGAAACAAATGAGAGAGGACTCAGGCTTTTGGAGTTTAGCAGCTACAACAATCTTGTGCTAGCAACACGTTCAGCTCTCACGAAACATCTAGAAGATGGACCTGGCACAGCCCAGATGGACAACATCACAACCAGATTGGCTACATCTTAGTGTTTAAAAAAACTCTGCACAGGACTAAATATCACCAGAAAACGAAGTTTTCCAGCAGCAGATATTTGAAGTGACCTTTACTTATTAATGACAATGTTTCGCCTCCACCTGAAAGGATCAAAAAGCCTAATCAACCAAGAATCAGATTTGACTTTGAAAAAGTGAAAGATCCAAAAGTCGCAGAAGCCTTACAATCAATGATAACACTGGACAGTCAAGACACTGACCTAGAGTCCTTATCAACTACATTCAACACATCTGTGACTAGCACAGCTAGTGAGATCATTAGCAATTATCGTAGAACAAATAAACATTGGGCCATTAACTATGTGACAAAAGAAGAGAACTGAAACAGGGAAAAAGAGAATATGAACGAGCAGCTATAAAATACAGAGAGATAAACATGACCAGGAAAGGCATGAGAACGGCAAAGGAATCATGGATAGAAAGAAAATCGAGAACAGTATGAGTGTAAATGACAGCAAAATGGCATATCAACTGGTGAAAGATCCTACAACCCATAAACAAGGGAAAACTACCACTATCCGAGACGAATCAGGAAAATGCCTCACAAAAGATCAAGAGATCATTAAGCGATGGACATAATCGAGCTCAGAATTGTACAATCATAAGACACAAGGAGATCATGCAGTACTAAAGTACGCGCGGGCAGAATAAATTGATGATAACCCCATTCTTCGTGAGGAAATATAAGTTGCAGTTAGGTCATTAAAGAAAGGAAAGTCATCCGGCGCTGACAACATACCAGCAGAGCTCATTCAAGCAAAAGGAGAAGAGATAGTCACAGTCCCAACAACAATCTAAAAACAGTTGTGGCAGACAAGAGAATGATCCACCACAATGACGCAATCCTTGGTCATCGTGCTCCATAAGAAAGAAAATCTACAGCTATTCAAACTTCAGAATCATCAGTCTGATTAGTCACCCGAGCAAAGTCATGCTGAAAATAATTTTCAACAGACTAAAACCTCAGAGAAAATTATTGCTGAAGAGCAGACAGGTTTTTGAGCAGGAATGAGCACCACAGAACAAATCTTTAATCTAATACTCCTTTGCGAGAAATACCTCTTCGCCTTTAGGCAATGAACAAGTAGGGCAGGAAGTTCATCGCTTAATTGGTCTGAATAGATCAAACATGGGAGTCAACCCCTCCACCCCAGCCCCACCCCCACAAAAAAAGATAAAATGTATGTTGTTTGATGAATTCACAGTAGGTATAGATATCACATTTTGGTTTTGCCCCAAAGGTGGAATGAAGTTCGATTGCTCTCATGTAATTTTCTTGCAGGTTATATCTATATAAGGGAGTAATGTAGCATTACTCCAAGCACTGGCCTAAGGAGAATTACTCTAAAGACTATATACTTATAAATATATATATATTTTATTACGAGGATGTATATTAAGATCCCTATGGTTGACGAATGTAAGGACATTAATTACTACTAATAGTACTAGAACTATTCCAACCTTACCGCTAAACAAGCATATCAATAATTCGCTCCATATTGGGTTTCTGCTTGGTATCGAACCTAGGACCTCTGAATGCGAGATAAGACAACTATCGCCTGCCTGCACGTTCCAGCACCCATACTACCACGGCCACCTCCACATCACCAAAAATGAGGTTTCGGTTGCCGTTCATATACGGTACTAGAACGTGCAAACACTCTCGAAACTTTAGATATATATACATCGTATGTCCTAAGATACCTTGGCACTGGCAAAGTTAGGTTATATCTATATAAGGGAGTAATGTAGCATTACTCCAAGCACTGGCCTAAGGAGAATTACTCTAAAGACTATATACTTATAAATATATATATTTTATTACGAGGATGTATATTAAGATCCCTATGGTTGACGAATGTAAGTCCAAGTATAAACAAACAACAGTTCATCATATCCCTGTTATTCTAGAATTGCAGCCTATATGTATGGTACTATTACATCTGACAGCTATTGTGCACAGTTTTGTGTTGTAAGGTTTATTGTTGAAAAGTTATTTTCTGTGTATGCATGTTTTTAAAGTTCGACTATTTGTTGCTTTGTTTTTATAATTTAATTTATTTGACAGCCTTTGTATGCTATATTGTAGTATTTTATATCAGATCTTAATCATGTATTAGCAATCAATGTTTTTTTAATAGATTTATAAATCTGAAAATTGCATTAGCGTTAGTTTGTTGCTGCTGTTGTTGTTATTGTAGGGTTTAACGCCATTTTTCAGCACACGATAGGCTATAAATGGCGGCCAGTATTAATGGTGGAGGAAGAACCCGGGAAAACACCGGAAAGAACCACTGACCCACGAGAAGCTACTGGCAAGCTTTCTCACATATCCACATAGGCTGAATCCGAAACTCGAACCCACGCAGACAGAGGTGAGATGGCAGTGATCCGTAACGGAGAGCGCTTTAGACCACTCGGCCACTCGGGGCCCCCGATAGTTTGTCTTTTGTTGCTTATGCTAGTAAGTTATTATATCTTTATATCCCACCGTACAAATTTTGTGTTGTCTTTTTAATGAAAATAACCTCTTAATTCTTCTCCAATTTTGACTTGACATTCATTGCAGCCACAACGCATTGCAGAATTTAATCCGAGAAAGAGGCCACTCGTAATCTGGTGACAGAACCTAAAGGCAGTTTCAAAGGAAAAACGAAGCTTCGAAAAGGAAGCTTTTAGAGCACATAACTTCCGATTTCATTGGGTCCCAAGTCTTCAGGAGTTGGAGACGGAATTGAGAATGCAGCCGTCTCAGTCGAAGTCAACAGACGTGTAGTTAGTGCGGGAAGAAGTTGAGGAGGATAAGGAATTTGGAGGTAGGTGGGGTAGAAAGAGAAGAAATTGGGAGAAATAGGAGATGATACAACAGATGAGTAAAAAAACAGGACAGGTGCAAATCAATATCACACTGCTAGGGTAGAGCGGAAGTTGTGTAATTTGACATTTTGAGTCCTGTGTTTATTAAATTGTTATTCATTGCCTTTCAATCTTTTTGTTTATTTAACCATCTAACCCTCTATCAACCATGCCACCCAAGCAAGACACAGGAAGCAAAGGAGCAAAGAGAGCACGATAGGTATATGGCACTTGGTCTACACTTTTCATTGTGTATTTCATTTCGTATTTTGCACTGGGCAATTAAAATTTTCGTCTATATCTTTCCAATTCACACTATTTGCTTGTGTTTTATATATTTTTGTAGCAAGTAGTTAAATTTAGATTAGATGCGAAAGATTTTTGCACCTGACCTCTTGATTTTTGTTTTTGCAAAGTTTCATTTGGACTTAGAAAATAGAGTTCCACCTAGTGAGTGAAGCTCACTGTAATATATAGGTGAGCTCTATTCGCACCATTTCAAGACTTAAACTGACAACACCTATACATCGGAAAAGTAACACAACTATAATGTACAAGGGGGGAGGCGAATTTAGAGAATTATTTCGCAGTTAAGGTAGAGAAAGAGATAGGAAAATAGTACCTAATAGCGGAACACCCTACAGGGTGTCAATTGTTAGACTTCGGGGCAGTGAATGATTGCCTTCGACAGTCGGACAATCTAACCGCCCTAAATGGGAATAGAGATTGAGAAAATAGACGACATACATAACGCTGGTAAGAACAAATATGTGATCTATCCAAAAGAATATGACACTTTAGTACTAGGATTTGATGAGATAGAGATCAAATGCCTAATGGTTGCTATAGCAAATGCCCCATCAATTGTAAGGGAGGTAGAGCCCAAAGTGAGAGAAATGTTCATCTCCGGGCTCCCTCTAGAAATTGTCAGTGAGATTTTGATTAAGAAGATACAGCATAAATTCAAAACACCAGTCAGATCTGAAAAACTAGCAACGGTTTGGCGATTCCAAACCGTGAAAACAGGAGTAAGGATTTTCACGATACCCTAAGAAGCTACAGTGAATATACCAATCTTCTTCTACGTATTAGGCTTCCTTCTCAAAACATGGTGTTGAGGGTGTGAATTAGAAAGGGCATGCCCTCGATGCAAAAACCAGGACACGCACCAAGAGATTGCAAGGCACCATTTGTCCCAGGTACGTACGCTTTGGGACCCACTCAAGCAGAAATTGCTTCGGCTTTAATCGAGCAAGAGAGCCCAATAGAGACTACAAATGTTCAAACAAGCCCAAATGTGGAAAAAATAAATGAGACTCATGGGGCTCAAAGTGAGGTAGACATTTTTATGACTTATCAAGTAAAAATTCCGTCAAACCTAGATTCCACTAATGCGAATATAGCATAAAGAGTCAAGGTGATACAACGGGAGCAATGGGAACAAAATACCTTGAATGGGAGGAGTTTCGTACCCCCAGACAAACCTGTAAGTCAGTATCCCTGGAAAAGGAAGATAGTACTACCTCTTAAATGTTGAATAAAATGACGAAACCCAAGATACAAAACTACAACAAATAGTAGGGCTGGTTGATCCGATAGGGCTAAAACCCCTCACATCCACACCAGCCTCAAAAAAGAGAAAAATGATCATTTAGTCCCAGAGCCCCACCTTTGATGTGGAAGAGTGCGGGAACGAATTGATCATAAAAAAACACAGCAGACTATTATCCCACCAGTTAAGACAAAAATCTTAAATAGAAACGCCAAAAATTAAAAGAATCAACAATTAAATGAAACGGACAACGACAAGGACATGGAAGACGAAGATGACTTGGAAATAGAAACGGATAACGAAACGAAATTGGAAACTGACGAAACAAATACAGAAATTTTTTGCAATTCAGAAATCAAAGAGATCACGGAAGTACATAAATCAAAAGAGGCACTGGAACAATTCCAGGGACCTTCAAAATAATACATTGCTCTAACTTTTACAGAATCTACATAAACTTTATCTACATAAATCTTAAATAAAATACAATCGAAGTGATGCGGCACCTGGTAAAGTGTAACAAAAATGGAGGGAATAAACTTCCGAATTGCATCTGTCAAGAATAATGGAATAAACAAATAAAAACCAGAAAAACTGGCATAAGAAACGAACTTTGATGTGATTTTTTTTTAACAGGAAACACATAACGGAATTACGTCAGAAATAAAATACATTCTAGAAGATGAACTAAATTTAGTGGTTATATGTAACGATTGTTCAAATAATAACAAAGGGGGTGAAGCAATAATACTTAAAAAAAAATGAGCAACGTCTAAGCTGGGAGAAAATGGAGGTAGGAGAAATTTTTAAGAGACGATTGATACATATAAAGATACACAACTGGCACATTATAGATGTATACTTCCCAGGGAATAGGGGCAATAAACAAGATTTTATCGAAAATCTATTTAATTATTTAGTAAACAAGTCAATGGAAAATTTGATTGGGGGGTGGGGATTTTAATTGGATATACGATGAAGTAGATAGGAAAACTGACCTAACATTAGACGATAAGCTTTTTAGAAATGAAATGCTAAACTTAATCAACAGACTTAAATTATATATATATATATATATATATATATATATATATATATATATATATATATGAAACAAAATCTGGTTACACATGAATATACATATGAATACAAACAAGGGGAGGCAAGCAGACTCGACAGGCTTTATGGAACTAATTTCTATCTTTTGACTTCTATAAATGCAAAAACAACTGACTTCAAATTATCAGATCACAAATTGGTTTATATTGAATTAAAAAGTAGTAATAGGTGCAAGCGGGGCCCAGGTCAGTGGACAATAAATAACATTTTAAATGACGTAGAATTTGTGGATATAATAAAAAATGAAATTGAAAACTTTAAAAATGAGGGAACCATCGACACAATACAATATTGGGACGCTTTAAATGACAAAATGGAGAAAAAAAGCAATTCAGTACTATAATACAAGGGCGGAAAAAATAAAAAAAATAAATGGAACAATTAAAGATAACCCTAGGGATAACAATAAATGAAGATGAAAGAAAACAAATTGTAAAGAAAATAAAAGAAATTGAAGACGAAGAATCTAAAGGATATAAAATTAAAACAGGGAAATTTACGGAGATATACAAGAAAGCAAAAAATATATATAAAAGAGAGGAATTAAGAAAAGGGGGAGACAAAATACTATAAAAATTAAAGTAGGAGATGTGACATACACAGAAAAACCCGACATTTTAAACAACATGTATATATACTATAAGGATCTTTCTACGACACAAACTGTCGATCCGGAAATAATTGATAAATACCTGGAAGAGGTAAAATGTGAGATGATATCATCAGAACACAAAGTCCTGTGTGACGATTTCATCTCCGATGAAGAAATAACGAAAACCATAGCTGCACTTACAAAACAGAAATCACCAGGGAAAGATGGAATCACCGTGAAATTCTACCAAACGCCGATCCTAAATGCATTGTATAACAATATTTTTTTAAGTAAAAGGAAACAAATCTAAAAATCTATGCGGGAGGGAACCATAACTATTATTTACAACGGGAAGGGAGATTGGGAGGATATTAAAAACTGGAGACCTATTTTACTGATGAACACCGACGACAAAATTTAGTACATGATGCCACTTCCTCCCTGACGTCACTACTAGATAGCTCTAGCTTCATCGTTTAATTTTGAACGGGTTAAGTAGTCACGACGTATGGCTTAAGGAATGATGTATCCATGCGTCGATATATTATCCGATTAATACCCAAATGTCCATGGTGCAAACAGGAAACTTTCTAAGGCACGTGATTTTGCAATTTAATGTGAATAAGCCAAAAAGAGATAAAACAAAAATATAGGAAAATAGAAATTTCCATGAAGAAATAAACTATGTCTGCATAAAATAGTTAACATGGCAATAAATATGATGGTTATAAATTTGGTAATAAAATAATAAATGACATGATTAACAGAGGTCAAGGGATGCCGTAGAATACAGTAACGGAATTAAAAATACAATCTTGTAGGAATAAATATTTCGATATTTCGAAATAGAAGTTTAACATAGGAAAAATCTAAGATTCATAATAACCAAGGTAACCCAGGGAGGAGCTCTAGAAAAGAATGGGACCAAATTGTCACGCCTTCTGATTGGCGTCACCCAGGAGTGCTCGTCTTCCTACTCGCTCTATACCCTGAAATGAGAACTAAGCGTGAAATATGAATTGATAAAGAGGTAAAACATGTACACTATAATAAGAGAATTTTCGTTCAACTGTGATCACAGCTAAATAATATTTTATCTGTAGAACACCACATATAGTAATGATTATGAAAAACAGTAATTTGTTGTTGTTGAGTTGAATTATAGTGGCGTGCGCACAATTGTGCACGTGCCACTTTTTTCTGACTGCACCGTAGCCTGCTAGTTTGTTCATGGGGAAGGGAATGGTGCCACCTTCCCCAGGCTTTTATGGATTCAAGGAACCCTGATAGTTTGGCCTCAATCTGTGGGTCCATAAAGGTCCCTTATAGTTGAATGGTAGGCTGTCATTAGTGGGAAGGAGAGCTCGGGAACGGTCCTGCTTGCTTTACATCGCTGGTTTGTTGTTGCATTTGCCTGGTGCCTCTTGCGATTTTTTTTCGAATTTTTTTTTCTTCTTCTTAAAAATGTTCTAAAAGGGGGGGGGGGGGATTGTTCTATGCTGTTTATAGAGGTTCTTAGTAGAAATCATGTATGAAGAGAGATTTTCAAGGTTATTATGATATTGCTAGTCGAGGTGTTTAGGGTGTGCTTCCTACGTTATGTTATTTATCAGTTTTTAGATATTGCCTCTTTAAGTTATTTATTAATTAATGTTTTTTAGATTGTGAATGTTATTTATACTTTATTTAGCAAGAAACCGGAGTCCAAGCCGATTACTCGATTGGTTAAAGACATCTAGGGCATCCGATTTTGCGGTTTCCTTAGTTTCTATAGGTGCTTCGTAAGTGAATCATTTATTAATACTTTTATAAAATTGAATGATATGTTATGGGTTTTTATGTGGTGGCTTCTAAATTTATTTAGCTAGTTACTGGGTCTTTTGGTTTTGTGGGGATAGTAATTATATTTTGTTCCTAAGTCCTGCTGAGTCTATGAATTGATTTATATTTTTATATGCTGATTGTTTATTTTTATTAGGGTCCATAACTCTGGGTATGTGTGTGGTGATCCAATCTCTTTTTTGTTTTTGATAAATATTTTCCGAGCGGGTTGATATTTTGGGCATTTATTGAATACGCGGTGTAGATCTTCGGTGGTGTGGCAGTTAAAGCAGTTAATGGTTGCTGGTTTGGGTCCTAAAATTAATTATAATTTCGACTTATATGGATAAATGACTACCAACTGTGGTTCAATTAAATAATCATCAATTACAATTGAACACACACACACACACATATGGAAACTTAAAAAGAACAAAATACTCTATAATTTTCTGCAATTGAAGGAATTTAGACATATAAACAGACTACATAAATTTTTATATTATGAGGAAATGTAATATATTTGTAATACTTCTATAAATATAATTGAGGGGTTGAGAAGGCCAAACATCCTGTGTTTGGCTTTACAGCTGGCACCACATAGACCCCGATCACTCCGATAACTGAACGCTCGGGTCACTCTAAACACTCCAGATGTGCAACTCCTTAAAGTAGACCTCTGACTGACAAGACCATCCGTAGTGTAAAGAGTTTTACCTACAGTGAGGTATTTATACACAGATATAGTCTGTGCACTGAAGGCATTCGGTTCTTCCCATCCAGAGCACATCGCACCTGCGGCATAGGTTGAATCGAACTCACTATTTCGAAATACAATACAATATACATAAAATCAACCTCGAGTATAGTTGTACACAAAAAAAAAAGAAACCCGAGTACATGTATTTAATAAATAAAATAATGTATACAATTCCGTGACACCATTGTGGGTACTTAGTTTAATAACTACTGCCAGGGGTTAATGTGTTAATGGTACTTGTTGACTACTCAATGTTATCAAGTAGTTGAACTTAACTAAATATCTGCAAAGTCAGTCATTCCGCAACTTGACAAAATAGTTTCAATGTTCTGAATACTAGAAGTTGTAAAAACGGATAATGGACCTCCATTCAGTGGACACGAGTTTACAAAGTTTGCAGAATACATGAAATTCAAGCATAGGAAAATCACACCTTTATGGCCTCAAGCCAATGGCGAAGCAGAAAGGTTTATGAGGACAATTGGAAAAACAATCAAAGCAACTAATGCAGAACGTACAAGGTCAAAACAAGAAATGTACAACTTTTTACGCAATTACAGAGCCACACCTCATGCAACAACCAACAAATCTCCAGCCGAAATTCTATTTGGACGAAGAATGAGAACTAAACTCCTAAGTATACAAATCAAATCAGACGACAACAAAACTAGGAAGACTGATACTGAGAAAAAGGAAAATATGAAGTTATGTGCAGATCAAACTAGGAAAGCTAAGAAGTCAGATTTCGAAGTTGGAGACAAACGTTCTAGTAAAGTAAGAAAAGCGAGACAAGTTGTCGACTCCATTCGACCCCATACCATATGAAGTTGTCAACTCCATTTGACCCCATATCATATGAAGTTCAATGATAACAGCGAGAAGAGACGATCATCTGATAAATAGAAATTCGTCATTCTTCAAGATGGTAAAGAATTCGCCCATATTCCACCATCTGATGACTAGACATATGATACAATAAATCTAAAGAAAGACGGAGATAGGTGTGACACATATCCAACATCCGACCTGGCATGATAAAGATCATCCCAAATCAGAAAACTACCAGATTATCTATGTGTGCAAAATAATGTAAAAATTGTGCTGTATGACGTTTTGCTTATAAATAGTGTAGTGTGTTATAACTGTAAACCGTTCTGTAGATCTACATTGTTAACAATAACATGTGTCTCGTCAAATGACAATTTATTTTAACGTAGTGAATTTGAACTCTACAATCAATCAAAACCCAGAACAAGAAAGAAAAAAATCAAGACGCAAATTTATTACACTCATAAATTTATATTATGTAAATTGCTGTTGTTAAGAAATGCATTATCATTATGACTGGTTCGAAAAAAAATGAAATGATTTCAATTTAGAAACAAAAAATTTAAATCTGAAAGAAAAGGGATGTAGTGTTCCAGAATCAATGCTATATGGTAATATAAACTTTCCCACTGCTGAATTAGCATCTTAGAGATCTGAGATAAGGTTGACAGACAGGGTGCTCGAAGCAGGCCTGACAAGCAAGTCAGCTATAATTTGCATGCTATGGATAACCATGTGTTTGTAAAAACAGTCTTTTCCTCTCTCATTACAAAACCCAAACATTACAGCAGGAGAGGGTAATGTTGGTATAAAACGCAAGAAAGGGTTGAAGAAAATGAGACAGAATGCTACACTACAAATTACATACGAAATTGAAATCCGGGAAATGGGGTGAGACAATTTTAGAAAAGGGGGACACGATTCTTTGCAACCAGTTATTGTCAAAAGAAGTAAAAAGATAAAAAGTGAGGCAAATAAGAACAGACAACCTAGTCTAGTACAGAAAAATATATATTATTTACGTCATGAGATGTCTGATGAAAACGCTTCAGAAAGCTATAGTGAGGGAGATGAAAATGAGGAAGAATTAGAGAATAGATCGTGCTTGGAAATATGGAAAAACGTAATGAACTCATAAAATCTACACCAATGCCAATCGAATGAAAATGAGTAAGCACTCCATTGGACGAAGAAAGTTGCCACTCCCATTAGGAATAAAATTCCACTAACGGAGATTCCCAGGCAAAGAATTGCCATTTATGAATACAGGGCAAGAGGAAGGTTGAATGAAAAAGAGCTGGACATGGAAAGACTCAAATACACGATAGCAGAGACAGAAATAATGTAAAAAGAATACAACCAGGAGACAGATGATAACAGATGATAAGAGACGGAAGAGGAGAACATAGACAAGCATGATATAAATGAGGCTGACAATAGATAGTATTTAAACCGAAGAGAAAAAAGACGACAAATGACGAGATACTCAAGATGATGATACTGAATAGGTAACGGGAAGTAACTGAATAGGTAACGGGAAGTAACAATGCAAATCAAGGACATATGGCCGCTCGCCCGAGCTTCTCTATTTAAATATGCGTGTCAATATTTTAAACTTTTGCAATAAACAAAAATCCTAGAGTAAAATCTTGAAACACAATTACCATGGAGACGGGCTTCAAAATGATAACATTGAACATAAATGGGGTTGCGAGGGTCTGATAAGAGACGAAAATTGAGAATTATAATTGGATTAATTTACAACAAACCTTAAATAGAGGAAGAAAAAGGAAAATATGTATGTTAAATGCAATTGTAATAAATAACATGAATGATGCGCACACAGGGATGGCAACACTAATTATGAAACTAAGCACCCATATGGGAAAGTTTTAATGTAGGGAAATATTTTATAGGGAGGGTACTGCATCTTCAAATATTTCGGTGGCGCATAGTACATGTATATGTTCCATGCAAATATAATGATTTTAGGGTTGATTTCATGAATAAACTAAGTGAATATATGTTAAATTATACTGTGGATATATTTGTTGTTGTAGGGGACATCACATTGGTTATAGATGATATAGATTGTAGGACGATACTATCGGACAACGATAAATTACGTAGAGAAGCTAGCTTAAGAATTTTAAATAGTAAAACGTTAACAGGCGTGTATAGGGTATATACCTTTGTACGACCGGAGTTTACGTTTACATATGGCAGGGAGAGTAGTACAATTATGTGTCACGGGGTAGAGGTCCATACAATATAGTAGGATGTAAGACATTGAATGGTAAAAATGTCAGATAATTATGCGATATTAATGCGTATATCAACATATACTGAAATGAAATGGGTAAAGAGCTTCTGGAAAATAATAAAATCTTACAGGAAGAGTATAAAGAAGTGGCAGTGAATATCCTGAATAGATTTCAAGAATATCCTGAATAGATTTCAAGAAGTGGCAGTGAATATCCTGAATAGATTTCAGGAAATGGCAGTGAATATCCTGAATAGATTTCTAAGTGAAGAACTTTACGATATTTAGAACCAATGGAAGACTCTGAAACAAACTACTAAAAAGGAGACGAAAAAGTACTGGAAAGTTAGAGGAAATATAATTTAAAATATTTTAATGAATATTATAAATAATACGACAACTGATGTTGTTCGACAGAAATGCAGGGATGTTACTGTGAAGATACAAAATGAAGAAATTATGGGAATTAAAATAAGGGCTGGTAAATTTGGGGAATTTTGTACAAGAGCAAGAGGGCTATACAAGAGAGGAGACTGAAAACGAAAAGAGCAGCATTAATCTATAAATGAAATAAAACTAAATGACACAATTTACAAAGATAAAGTACGTGGGAAAGCCTGCCAGTAGCTTATTGTGGGTCGGTGGTTCTTCCCTGGGTTTTCCTGAGTTCTTCCTCCACCAGTTTTACTGGCCGCAATATATAGCCTATCTTGTGCTGAAAATTGGCGTTAAACATTAGAACAACAACAACAAAGATAAATGAGTGCTAGAACATATATAGACATACTATAAACAGTAATATAACTCACAAAATATACCGGACAGGAAAAGCGATACGTATCTAAGGGGAATGGGGGTGAATTTAATTTTTAAAAAAATAATTAAAATAAGACTACGTGCTATGCTATGATTAATGGGACAGAAACGGAAGAAGCTTTATAAAAACATCTGACTAGGGAAATCGTCAGGGTCGGATGATTGTGTGTGTGTGTGTATTTTTAACGTAGCTTCAGTAATTTTTCAACCATATCGCTACGATGTCTACAGTGTGGCAGTTTATAAATTATGTCTAACACTGGGGTACCATACCGCATCATGTTCGACCCAGTCACATTATCCGAACTGCAAACCGATCAGTCCTAACACTAACCGCTTAATGCGGAGCGCCTAGCGAAGCAGCTGTTAGTATCATTTTTAGGTCTTTGGTATGACTCGGCGGGGGTTCGAATCCGCGACCTCCCGCATCTGAGGCGTACGCTCTTACCACTTAGTCCACCTAAGCGGTCCTAAGAAGCTTGACATATGAATTTCATTATGTAATACAGTACTTGCATCTCATTTAGAATTATTATATAATAATATAAAACTAAAGGGGGAAATGACGAGAACACTGAGGGAAGGGACCATAACACTACTGGACAGAAATTTTATAAAGAATACATTTTTTAATGTAATTTTTTAACAGTTGACATAGAAAGATCGGTAAGACAGGGATGTCCGCTGTCTATGTGATTATATGTAACAGCAACTGAAACAATCTATGTAAACAACAATAAGATGATAATGGGAGTAAATATACCTAACTTGAACGACGAAATCAAGGTATTCCAAGATGCAGATGGCTGCTCAAACTTTATAACTGATCATTTTGTCATTTAAACCTCTTAAAAGTGAATTCAAAAGCTTTGGTAAAACATCAGGATCAAGAATAAGTCATGATAAGACTGAGAGCCTGTTGATAGGAAACTGGAGGGGAAGCCACCCTGGGCTTTCTCCACATCTAATTAAGGACAAAGTTCAAGCGCCAGGGAAAGCGTTTGGGTGAAAAAAAAGAGCTGAGTTAGGAAACTATAAAAAGGTTCTAGAATAAGTAGAAACAACATACGAATATGGAATTTGACAGTATTGCATGAAATGGAAAGAGTAGAGGTCGTACAGATAGTACATGAACAGTGTTTATGTTACTAGTTATTCTTTTCTGATTTGGCATACCCTTAAAATAATACGGTCTTTTTCAACATTAAAAAAAAATGAGTATCTGGCATAAAAAGGACCAGATATACATATGCATACTTTAAATAAATAAAGGCAGTGGCAACTATGTATTCATATGTACCTAACAAAAAGTAAAGACATATGGTCATATAAATTAGAAACAGCCATAAAGAATGTAGCTGAATAACGCCTAGTCTCTTACCAAAATAAATCTTATTGCAATCAACTCTATAGCATACACACATCATACAGAGACAATAAGATGATCGCTTGAGACAATCGCTGAAAACTATGACTATGCGATGGAAAATATCCATATACGTACATACCAATGAGCGGAAGTACACAGCATATAATGATTTATCAAGTATTGGAATTGAAGGAAGAAAGAGGGAGCCCGTATATTCAGGAACCTTAGAGTATGACTCTTCCAAAATAGATAGTTAACAAAAGAGAAACCCCTGTCACAAAATTATGTACACAAGTTTTCTTTCAAACTTATTTCTGATTTTTTATTGAAAAACAATTTACAATATCGGAGTGAGAAACAAACACACAAAATATTTTTAAAACGTTTTAAACGTTTCTGGAAAAGCCATTGGTGAAGACACACAAAAGGCTAATAGCTTATTATAGCTAACGGACGATGGTATGCCCACAAATAAAACGGATAGATCTCTCGACAAAGAATTGCTATTACAATATATAAATACAGGGTAAGAAGAAGAATGAATGCACATGAGTCGGAGACGGAAAGACTAAATACACAAGAGACAGACTGGGGCTGATAAACAAAGACAAAAGCAGGACAGACACGGGGACAGAAGAACAAAGACGAGAGACTGGAGAACAGGATATGGACGACAATAATAGAAATGTGGACGAGGATGACGGAGACGGGAGTATCACCACTTAAGGTGAAACATATACCACGAGTGACAAAACAAAAGACATTCACGATGGGGATACTGAACATGAAAATGATACAAGTGAAGGACCAACGGCCGAACGCCGGAGGTCTTTGTTTAAACTTTTGAATATTAATACTCTATAGAGCTTAAAAGTGAAACATAAGATTTTTCACAATGAATAGCAATATTCGATAACAAGATTAAAATATATGCATATAATGGCGAACTTCAGATGATAACCTTGAATGTAAACGGTGATGTCTTTGTTAATGAGCAATTGGAAGCTCTAGAGAATAAAATCGTACAGTTTATATGGAACGGAAAACAACATTATTTAGCATGGGAATACCCGTACTAGAATAAGAAAGGATGGGTTGGTATTTCTTCATTAAAATAAGCAAGGATATCCAGAATATAAGGAAGATCCAAAAACATAATGCAGTATATGATTTAATTTGTCAAGAATTTGCTAACATAATATATTTCAAGGTACAAAAGAGAAATAGGAACGTCAATTGGAAAGTAGTACGGAATATATGGTTGACATTAAAATCAACTAAGAAACAGAGCATGTTATTAAAGTCTCTTCACGACGTAGGCAGGCTTACGATTAAGCCAATGATAACCGCATAAGTGGAATAATGAACAGACAATACATACAGGCCAGGCCTTATGATGTGCGGGACCCAAGGCAGCAAGCGATGAGCGGGAACCGAAGCAAAAAAAAAAATCTGTTCAATCTCACGACAGTAAAAAAATATATAGTCAGCGGCGCGGGGCCCCTGAAAGCGCGGAGCCCAAGTTGGCTGCCTAGTTCGCCTTGCCCTAGGGCCGGGCCTGAATACATAAACACAAGGGGAACATAAACGTACTATATCTTCTGATAGGAATACTATCTTTTCTTCACTTTTTTACTTTTTTTTCCTTCTGATCTTTGGCGCTGTTTTTTCTTTGGTGACCTAAGCTCTATGTAGTTAGGTGCAATTGTATTAAATTGCAACACATGCAAACACATGAACATATTATTTTACTATTTTTTTTAACTTTTTGCACATAGCTAAACAAATATGGCCTAAATCTAAAATCAAATATAATAACTGATTTCCTAGTACCGAAAAAGTGACCAGATATACAAATGCAAGCATTGAAGAAATAAAGCCAAGAGGTTTCGATGTATTCATATGCATCTAAAAATATATGTATATGATGATATAAAATATAAGTATTTTAGGGGGAAAATAACATTAAATAACCATTAAAAACTTTAACTGAACAAATCCTAACCAAAGAAATTTTATAGCAGACATAGTATTGCAGCCTATACACAGCACACATGCAACATGGGATAATCGCCAGCCAGGACCAAATAAAATTCGAACTATGTCATGTTGTTGTTATAGGGTTTAACGCCATTTTTTCAGCACAAGATATGCTATATGTGGCGGCCAGTATAAATGTTGGAGGAAGAACCCGGGAAAACCCTGGAATGAACCGCCGACCCACGAGAAGCTACTGGCATGCTTTCTCAACATGCCCACATTGGCCGAACCCGAGACTCGAACCCACGCGGACAGGTGAGATGGCAATGATCCATAACGGTGAGCGCTTTAGACCACTAGGCCACTCGGGACCCCTATAAGGATGTAAAGGTCCTATTAAAATCAGTCTGCAAATGTGTTTGGTGTTGTGTTTTGAAATAATTTGAGAGCAAACAGAACTACTTTGAAGAAATGCCCAAAATCCCAGAATAGTTTGGCCCAACGAGCACATTGTAATTCCAATGAATAAACCAATTCATTGGAATTACAAATGGCTCGTTGGGCCAAACTATTCTGGGATTTGGGGCATTTATTCAAAGTAGTTCTGTACATTTGCAATACGTGAACAATTTAGAGCATCACCACATTCGAGGACATGTAATTCATTTGGAACACTCGATTCTTTTGGATTTGTGTATAACTTTTCAGAATTACTTTGGATTTAATTTTATAACACTTACGTTACTCTTAAAGTTGCATTTATTTGTTAGGTTTTTAAATATTTTTGTTGGTTTTGCTTTTTAATGTTATTTAGTTTATGAACATATACTCGTAACAATATTAAGTCACTAAATATAGATGGCATCTAGATCTAAGTAGAGGAAGTAAATAACACAGAAAAAGACTATAACAGTTTTATGTCAGGAAACTTGTACAACAATTATTAAACCTTTTACAAAGAATTGACGCAAAATTAAATGCATTTACAATTATAAATGGGAGTGATAAGAATAGTAATGAGGGAGTGGCAAATATTGTTGTTGTTGTTGTGGGGTTTAACGCCATTTTTCAGCACACGATAGGCTATACATGGCGGCCAGTATTAATGGTGGAGGAAGAACCCGGGAAAACCCCGGAAAGAACCACCGACCCTCGAGAAGCTACTGGCAAGCTTTCTCACATACCCACATTGGCTGAATCTTAGACTCGAACCGCCGCAGACAGAGGTGAGATGGCAGTGATCCGTAACGTAGAGCGCTTTAGACCACTCGGCCACTCGGGGCCCCGAGTGTCAAATATGATGAGAAATGGGTTTTTAAAGTTAGTGACTGAAGTCCTACCCTCAAATACTTTTTTTAAGGAAGGTTATTACACTTGAAATTTTAAAAAATGGCATGTAATGAGCGAATATGCCCCAGCTGGTGAAGACAAGAATAGATGATTTATAAACCTCATGGAGTACAAGCAACTCTTTTCTATGGAAACATTAATAATGAGTGGGGCTTTTAACTGGATGGAAGAAGACATAGGGATTGAGGCATATATACAGAAACTAAATGGGAAAGAATTTAGTTTACAAGCAAATATGGGAATAATGGACGAAGTCGTCCTGATAAATTAATTTATCAAAACGGTGAATAAAGGAAATAAAGTTATGTAAAATAAAATATAGTAAAATTTCAGGATATAATGCGACTAATTAAACAAATGAGGAAATTTTTGGTTTGAAAATCAACAATTCGATTTTAGATTAGAACAATATGCAAAGAAAACAGTAGCAACATTATAAGAATTTTTAGATATAGGTAGTAGAGACGATGAGAAAAATGGAAGAATTAATAGAGAAAATGAAAATAGTGATAAATAAATATTGTTCAATAATGTCAGCATAAAAAAGGAATAGAAATAAGGTACATCAATATTTTTAAAAAGGCACATACAGCGAAGTTTCAAAATTGTATGTATAACAAACCAAAGGTTGTGTGTGTGTGTGTGTACATATATATACATACATACACACATACATTCATATACATAAATACATATATACACACACACAGATATATATATATATATATATATATATATATATATATATATATATATATATATATACACTTACGCTCCACTTCTGACAATCTTATACTCATTATTCCAAGTATGAAAACAAAGTCATATAGACAGCGTTCTTTTGCATACCAGGGTCCAGCAACGTGGAATGAATTGCCCACTGAACTTAGATACAAAGACACAGTGATCACATTCAAGAGGGCTCTCAAAACTCAATTATTTCCACTGCAAGAACAAAATGTCGTCAAGGAATGTATACTTTCAGAATGCAGATTGGAGATTAAATGATGGAATTGTCTATCCCTCTAGTAAGAGTATGGCTTTGACTGAGGAGGAAGTTAAGTATCTATTAGTAATGTATGGTGTACTGTATCCAAACTGTGATTTCTGCAGAGTCTGTGTGCAATTCATACAGATCTGTTAGACAGGTATCGATATATGGTAGTATATTAGGTACTAAACATGGAAGGAGTTATAGATCATCAATGATACTGGCTCATTGGTCTGATGGAGATGGTAAGATTGCTGGTTGTAATACAGTTGATTTGACCCCACGGCCAGGTCAGATTGAAAAGCTTTTGTTACACAATCTGTTTTTGGATGGGAAATTGTGTTTGCATTTAATAGCAAGAGTAATTTGGTTTGCAGAATTAGATGAGTCACTTAAAAATATGTATGGGAAGCCAGTTGAAGTTTGGAGAAGTGATACATTTGAAAGAGAGGGACCAGCAGTATTTATACCTGTGCAAAGAATTAAGTCAAAGTTTGTTTATGCATACAAAACAATCAAAAGCAAGAAAGTCATAACTGTCGGCCCTTGTGATAGATATCTTGTATAAGATAAAGGGTCTGCGTGAGTTCGAGTCTCGGATTCGGCTAATGTGGTTATGTGAGAAAGCTTGCTAGTAGCTTCTCGTGGGTCGGTGGTTCTTTCCGGGGGTTTCCCGGGTTCTTCCTCCACCATTTATACTGGCCGCCATGTATAGCCTATCTTGTGCTGAAAAATGGCGTTAAACCCTACAACAACAACAACATGTTTCTTTTAATTGTGACTACATAAACTGATAAGTATCATGAATTAAAACATTGTGATGTAAATGACTAAACATGTATGACTTTAATATGCAGGTCCTGATTAAGTAAATGAAGTATTATTCAGCTGTAAATTTGCAGATGTAGATGATATGCTTTGTGTTGGCTTGTTAAAGGCAAATTAAGCTTTTGATGTCCACTTTTGATGGAAATACATTTATATATGTCTGGTTTGTTAATAACTAAAGTCATTGAACAGTTAATTTAAATGTTTATTGTTACAAGCAAATTCTTTTTAAAATGCGCTCACACAAAGCTTGTGTGAAACTCTGCATGTGTATAACTTACATGAAGCTGGTACACACAGAACTTGTGGAAAACCATGTACGTGTATGACTTGTATGAATCTGCAATACACAAAGCTTGTGTGAAACTGTACATGTATGACTTGCACGAAGCTGGTACACACATAACTTGTGTGAAATCCTGCACATGTATGACTTACATGACGTTTATACACACATAGCTTGTGTGAAACCATGCACATGTATAACTTGTATGAAGCTGGTACACACAGAACTTGTAGAAAGCCATGCACATTTATGACTTACATGAAGCTGGTACACACAGAACTTGTGTGAAACCGTGCACATTTATTGCTTACATGGCACATAGCATAGGCCCTACCATTGATCATAATAAAAATATTAGTTGATAGCAATGAAAAACTAAGTACTCAAACTCGAACATAAATGTTCAGTTAATCGGAAACAAGTATGAAAAAAATCAGAAAATAGTTTTTAGAAGCCAGTTATTCACTTAATTCACCATTATTGAAAAGCTAACCTTTTCTGAACAGTTGTAGAATTGTATTATGTTAAACAAAGATTTTTTATAATTTTCTTTCCTTTGAGATATTTTTGAAAGAATTCAGATCTGTTAGACAGGTATTGATATATGGTAGTATACTGGATACTAAACATGGAAGGAGTTACAGATCATCAGTCATACTGGCTCATTGGTCTGATAGAGATGGTAAGATTGCTGGTTGTAATACGGTTGATTTAACCCCATGGCCAGGTCAGATTGAAAAGCTTTTGTTACACAATCTGTTTTTGGATGGGAAATTGTGTTTGCATTTAATAGCAAAAGTTACTTGGTTTACAGAATTAGATGAGTCAATTAAAAACATGTATTGGAAGCCAGTTGAAGTTTTGGAGAAGTGATACATTTGAAAGAGAGGGACCAGCAATATTTATACATGTGCAAAGAATTAAGTCATTATGCATACAAGACGAGTGTTTACATTTTTCTTTTAATTGTGACCACATAAACTGATAAGTGTCATGAATTAAAACATTGTGATGTAAATGATTAAACATGCATGAATTTAATATTCAGGTCCTGATTAAGTAAATGAAGTATTATTCAGCTGTAAATTTGCTGATGTAGATAACATGTTTATTGTTAGCTTCTTAAAGGTAAATTGTGCTTTTGAAGTCCACTTTTGATGGAAATACATTTCTATATCTGGTTTTTAAGTAACTAAATCCATTGAACAGTTAATTTAAATGTTAATTGTTACAAGCAAATTCTTTTTAAATTGCGCCCACACTAAGGTTGTGTGAAACTCTGCACGTGTATAACTTACATGAAGCTGGTACACACAAAGCTTATGTGAAACTATGCACATGTATGACTTACATGAAGCTGGTACACAGAACTTGTGGAAAACCATGTACGTGTATGCCTTTTATGAAGCTGGTATACACAAAGCTTGTGTGAAACTGTACACGTATGACTTGCATGAAGCTGGTACATACAGAACTTGTGTGAAACCATGCACATGTATGACATACATGAAGCTGGTACACACAGAACTTGTGTGAAACTCTGCACGTGTATAATTTACATGAAGCTGGTACACACAGAACTTGTGTGAAACCATGCACATGTATAACTTCCATGAAGCTGGTACACACAACTTGTGTGAAACCATGCTCGTTTATAACTTGCATGAAGTTGATACACAACTTCTGTGAAACCGTGCACATTTATTGCTTATATGGCACATAGCGATTGATCATAATAAAAAAAATTAGTTGATAGCAATGACTAAACATGTATAACTTATATTCAGGTCCTGATTAAGTAAACGGAGTATTATTCAGTTGTAAATTTGCTGATGTAGATGATATGCTTATTGTTGGCTTCTTAAGGGCAAACTGTGCTTTTGATGTCCACTATTGATGGAAATAAATTTCTATATCTGACTTATAACTAACTAAAGCCATTGAACAGTTACTTTATATGTTAATTGTTACAAGCATGTTCTTTTCAAATTGCGCCCATACAATATTTGTGTGAAACCATGCGCCTGCATTACTTTCATGGAACTGGTGCACACACAAAACTTGTGTGAAACCATGCACATGTATACATTACATGAAGCTGGTACACACATAACATGTGTGAAATCATGCACGTGTATGACTTACATGAAGGTGGTATATAATGAATACAATTAAAATAAAGTGAGATAAGACCACATTGACTAAATTCTGTCAATCTTAAAAATGTCCTGCACGTTGAGTATATATATTTTTTAAATCTTTTTTTATTATATTATGTAAAGATTGGAAACTGACTATAGTAGAACTGCATTCAGAGTGATTGTTGTTTTTGCATAATATACATTTTTCCTGAAATTCCAATATCTAGAATTTTAAATCCTTCTATTTTATATTCTTGAAATCATGTATTTAGTTTGCAGTTGTATCTTGTGTAACAATAAATAAAAAATGTTTTTATGTGTCGCAGTATTTCAGATTTTTTTCCAATTGTCAGTGTCATGTTTGAATCATATCAATCATCAGAAGCTTAACCTACCATTAGGCATTTTTGATTTTCTGGTTGTTGAGTTAATATATATCAACATTTTTTTTTGTTTTGTTCCAACTGAAATGTAAAATCTTTTGATCAAAATATTAGTAAAAACTGACTAAACAAGTAAAGCATGTTCTTATATACTTTCAGCGATGGACAAACCACATATGAATGAATGTGTTTAATTATGGGCTTGCAACAGTATATCAGTTTCATAAAGCCGATCAGCCATAGGCAGTTGTCTTCAGTTAACAAAGTTGTGGAACACAAATAACGAAAAACAATAAAAAGGTAACATTTTTATTTGGTTAATCGTATTTATATCGATAAAAGAGATCATTCATGTTCATTTATTAACATTTTGACCTGGAGAGCAAAAATATAGCTGTATAAGAAACAAAAATGAAAATCTGCTCTCAGCAACTGAATTTAATCAATTATTGTTTGTGTGAAACTGATAATCAGCTATGAAATTCAGACCAATTCACATCACTAATTGTACTGGTACACACAAAGCTTGTGTGAAATCATGCACCTGTATAATTTGCATGAAGCTGGTACACACAAAGATTGTGTGAAGACATGCACATGTGTAACTTAAATGAAGCTGGTAACGAAAAACTTGTGAAACTATGCACATGATAACACACAAAATGTAATGAAACTGCATATGTATAACTCGCATGAATGAGGAAGAAGTAAAGGACCATTATTGATATTTAAACAATGGGGCTATATAGGAGATTATTAGATATACAAGTACCTTGGTTTCTGCATCATGTAACTCTATATATTTAAACATGTTTGTAGCCCTATAGTTTGAATTTTATTAATTACAATCAAGTTCATATAATTTGTATTCCATAATGGTTATGATAAGGTAGTGCTTATGTTGGAATATAAAATCCAAGAATCACAGAAATATTCTTTCAGTAAAGTTTTCACCAAGCAAATGACTCTTTCAGAACTTACAAAGAAAAATTCATTGATTTCAAGAGATGGAATTGATTAATGTGTCACTGACTAGTTGTTTGATATTTTTGGCAATAGAGTTATTAATAAAATGTATTTCCCAAATGATGATTGCTTTTCTTTAATAGCTATTTAACCCCTTTGTTGTTCTTTTAGAAATATTGGCCATTATCATGTATAAAAATATATCGATTAAGATACCGTTTGTGATTTTGATGTTGACTGTACATTTTGATGTAATGATTGCAATAAATTTTTTAAACTATTGATCATTTGTTATTGTTATCATTTTTCACTTTTATCTGGATTATTGTAGCTTTACTGGAACAGTCCCATTAAACAAATCTCTTTGGTAGACCTAACTATACCATCTGTCATTAAGTTAAATGAAGCAAAGTGGACAAACTATTTAAAGTCTGTAAGCATGTGGCAAAAATATATATAAAGCCAATCTTTCAATACCTTTTATTTTTGTAAAGACCACTCAACTGCTTTTTTAGTCTTTACAGTAACTAAAGATGACCTTTCATCTTTTTGTTACGTAAAGATATTGTAAAGGTGATACTGATACATTTTACATCTTTACTTGTATTTAAGTATAACTTAAATATTTGTAAAGGCAGCTTTTCATACAGTGTGATAGACAACTAAATGTCTGCTGGATGACAAGGTGTGAACATTGTAACTTGTTGGTGACCGTACTATTCAATAATGCTGGATTGATATAGGGCAAGCTGTTGCTTGAAGAAGCTGATCAAGAAATCGACAATAGACTAGCGCATATTTTGGAAACTTCTATTTACACACTTCATTAGACTTCTTGCATTTAACAACGCCATCGAACAGCGTTATTCTTCTTTTGCTTCTTTTCTTCTTCTTCAACAAAGCAGGGATTTAGCTTATATGACCTTGGGTAAAACACTTGTTCTGAAAAGTTGAATTGATATTTATTGTCCAGAAATCTCATGTGGTGCTGATTTATGAAATGTGGACAACAAAAACTATGTACCAGACTAATTACAGATTGCAGATATAGTAGAAGGCTTATCACCGAGATATTTAGTTGTACGTATCTCAATGGTGTGTGTGTGTGTGTGATTTGGATTTTTAACGTAGCTTTAACAATTTTCAGTCATAACGCTAATATGTATGCAGTGTGACAGTTCATAGTGATGTCTAGCACTGTGGAATCATGCGGCAGACATGTAGCATCATATCCCATCCAGTTACATTACCCTGACACCAGGCTGACCAGTCTAACCCTAATCTTTTAATGCTGAGCGACAAGCGATGCAGCTGCTAGTACCATTTATACAAGTCTTTGATGCGACCCAGCCGGGATTTGAACCAGCGACATCCCACATCCAAGGCGGAAAAGATACTGTAAAACAAAGAAAATAATGCTTAAAACAACTGAAGGACGTAATAAAATACCAAACAATGAGCAAAGGAATTGGCAGAAGTAACGAGAAAAACAAGATGGGAACAAAGAATATTAGCATTTACCAGCAAAAAGGGTGAAGTGATGATATAAGTATATACCTTTTACAATGACCTTTACACTGAATAATGATTGTAGAATTATACATAAATTACAACGACCCTTGCACTGTATAATGACTGTAGAAGTAAATATAAATTACAAAGACCTTTACACTGTATAATGATTATACAAGTACATACAAATTACAAAGACAGTTACACTGCACAGTGATTGAAGAAGTATATACAAATTACAAAGACAGTTACACTGCACAGTGATTGTAGAAGTATATACAAATGACAAAGACACTGCACAGTGATTGAAGAAGTACATACAAATTAGAAAGACCAGTACGCTGTGTAACGTTTGTAGAAGTATATACAAATTACAACGACACTTACGCTGCACAATGATTGTAGAAGTAAATACAAATTACAACGATCTTTACACAGTGATTGAAGTAGTATATACAAATTACAAAGACCTTTACACAAGTACATACAAATGACAAAGACCTTTACACTGCACAGTGATTGTAGAAGTATATACAAATTACAAAGACCTTTACACAAGTATATAGAAATTGCAAAGACCTTCCACTGCACAGTGATTGAAAAAGTATATACAAATTACAAAGACCTTTACACAAGTATATAGAAATTGCAAAGACCTTCCACTGCACAGTGATTGAAAAAGTATATACAAATTACAAAGACCTTTACACAAGTATATAGAAATTGCAAAGACCTTCCACTGCACAGTGATTGAAAAAGTATATACAAATTACAAAGACCTTTACACAAGTATATACAAATTACAAAGACCTTTACACAAGTATATACAGTTTACAAAGACCTTTACACAAGTATATAGAAATTACAAAGACCTTTACACAAGTATATACAAATTACAAAGACCTTTACACAAGTATATAGAAATTACAAAGACATTTACACAAGAATATAGAAATTACAAAGACCTTTACACAAGTATATACAAATTAGAAAGACCTTTACACAAGTATATACAAATTAGAAAGACCTTTACACTGCACAGTGATTGTAGAAGTATATACAAATTACAAAGACCTTTACACAAGTATATACAAATGACAAAGATCTTTACACTGCACAGTAATTGTAGATGTACAAATTAGAAGGACCGTTACACAAGTAAACACAAATTACAAAGACTTACACAAGTATATAGAAATTACAAAGACCGTTACTCAAGTATATAGAAATTACAAAGACCGTTACTCAAGTATATACAAATTACAAAGACCTTTACACTAGTACATACAAATTACAAAGACCGTTACTCAAGTATATACAAATTACAAAGACCTTTACACAAGTACATACAAATTACAAAGACCGTTACTCAAGTATATACAAATTACAAAGACCTTTACACAAGTATATAGAAATTACAAAGACCTTTACACAAGTATATACAAATTACAAAGACCTTTACACAAGTATATAGAAATTACAAAGACCTTTACACAAGTATATACAAATTACAAAGACCTTTACACAAGTATATACAGTTTACAAAGACCTTTACACAAGTATATACAAATTACAAAGACCTTTACACAAGTATATACAAATTACAAAGACCTTTACACTGCACAGTGATTGAAGAAGTACATACAAATTACAAAGACCTTTACACAAGTATATACAAATTACAAAGACCTTTACACAAGTATATACAAATTACAAAGACCTTTACACTGCACAGTGATTGTAGAAGTAAATACAAATTACAAAGACCTTTACACAAGTATATAGAAATTACAAAGACCTTTACACAAGTATATACAGTTTACAAAGACCTTTACACAAGTTTATACAAATTACAAAGACCTTTACACAAGTATATACAAATTGCAAAGACCTTTACACAAGTATATACAAATTACAAAGACCTTTACGCTATACAGTATATTAGGCAGAAGGAAATAGATAAATTGTTGTGAACATAGATTTTATCGAAGTAACAGTAAAATCTAAATCAAATTGCTATATTTGGTCTAGATAAGACCATGGACATATTCCATCAGTCAACACAAATAACAAGCAAATTCGTTTTGAATGCATGTCAACTTTTCCATACTGTGATTTTCGTTTTGAGTACTTCTAGTCCTTTTCTGTTTCTGTATTGTTTATTTCTCTCGATCGATCTATCTTTGTAATTGCTTATGTGAACTCCCATCATTAAGAAATAGCGAAAGTATACCCATAAGATACACGCCCACGGATCTAATAATAGTAATCGTCAAAGAGAAGGAAATGCAATCACCTATATAAAATACCTATATAAAATATGCATGGTCAACAACATGGTTCACAGACTACACTAAAAGTAGAAGAACTTTCACCAAAGTAAGCTGCGGTCTGGAGAGACAACTGCTAACGAATATGTTATATACCACCTCATAAGAAGAAGTGAAGCATGTTGAAAACAAGTGCTTTCAATGGCATTGGTTCAATGAGTTCTTAACTTATAGTGGATAACAGAGTTTCTATACGAGATTCTTGTAAACATTTTTTTCTCTGTAAAACCCAACTGAGCATTGTTACCAACCTTACAATGGGTTTGGTGTTCAAAAGACCATGGACACCTTCCATCAAGAAACAAATACCAAGCAACGTGGATTTGAATACATGTCATTTTGCCACATTTTCATTACTGCTACTTATTTTGTGTGTGTAGTATTGTTATTTTTTAGAAGATTTGAAAATCCAAGTGATTAATTAAACCATCCTCACGTGTATCAGTTCATATGTATGATGACTTTTTGGAATGCATTCCGAAATCATAAATTTAATTTGCTAAACATCTGTCTCTCTCGCTCTATGCATATATCTGTAAATGAACACAGGAAATGCCATCGACGGAAGGATCGAACATGCACCCAAACAATGCACGTAATTAGGTCTACCAACAGGAAACAAGAGTGAGAAGGAAATGCAACCACTTATAGAAACTATACAGATTCAAAAATGGGTTCAGAGACGTGTCCAACGGAAAAGAGCTGCCACAAGCGGGAGTTGCAATCGAGACCGAAAAAGACTACATCATTTTCATTTTGTGTTTTGATTGTTCTTTTCTGCTTACAAATTTTTACGCTTTTTGTTTTAAACACATGATTCCTACCCAAGTCATTCATGTGTATGACCGGTTTCTCGAACGCTTTCTGATGCCTTAATGTAAATTCCTCTCTCTCTCTCTCTCTGCCTATATATAAGTACCTATCGCTGGACACGTTTTCCTCTTCTTATAAGCAGAAGACAAACCAAAATTGTTACAACGACATTGTTTCCTAGAGTTCATAACTCATAATTGACAATAGTGTTATGTACATTTAATTTAAATTATGTTAAGTTTCAAATTTTGTATTCCATTACATGTTATTGTAATGTATCATTGTTTGCTGGACTTGACCTTGTCCAAAATATTTCATTTCTTCTTGACCTGATTGACTTTTTAAAATTGTTATGTCATTTATGCAAAACTAATAATAGCTTCATTATTCTCCATGTGTATGAGCGCTTATTATCAGGATTATTATTCATGTAAATAAGACGGCGTAAATATGTTGAACAGGGTCAGGGTTTTGGAGATTCCTAAGTTCTTATCTTAAGGACTTTTGGCATTGGCCTAACGGGTTATTGTGTGTTGTATAGTTAAGTATCTCGTATAGTACACAAGTCATTTTAATGTTCAGAGACTATCCATTTTACATAAAATATATTAATAATATTGTATTTTACGAGGAATAAATAAATCGCCCCAATGAGATATATTGTATTGTGCTTTGTACTTGTAATCATTTTGTTGCATGAATGTTAAGCAAGATGCCACGAGCGTTTCATTTTGGTCATATACATTGGGCCTTACGAACAATGCACGTGGCAAATGTCACGATGCCATGTAATAGGGCTGCCATATTGGTCTCCTTCCAGTAAACCTATCCCTTGACCGAAAATATGAGAACTATTATATTTGTATATGTTTCCTCTAGTTTGTGAGAAGGCACATCCATACTACACGCATACCTGTAATCAGACAGCTATCAAACTCAAAAAGAGAAATATGAAACATTTCTAAAATATTTACTAAAAAAGGACTTGTTTGTATTTTCATTTTCCATCTCGTCCTTCACTGGATGTAGTCCTTCAAGTAATAATCCGCCAAAATTTTATATCTGCAGATATTATTAATTCGTTCTTAATACCCATGGAAAGACAGTGAAAAGTACTTGACAATAGCTACTTATCCTAAATAAATGTAAGCATATTAAAACAATAGCTACTTATCCTAAATAAACGTAAGCATATTAAAACAATAGCTACTTATCCTAAATAAACGTATGCATATTAAAACAATAGCTACTTATATTAAATAAACGTATGCATATTAAAACAATAGCTACTTATATTAAATAAACGTATGCATATTAAAACAATAGCTACTTATCCTAAATAAATGTATCCATAAATGGATGCATATTAAACTGTATCGCAAGTATGAGATCTATTTTTCTTGTGTATGTGTTTCCTCTAGTATGTGAGAATGCACATCCCCAAACTCACGACTCGTTAATTAATAAAGTACCAAAAAACTAATTACCAGTTGTGGTACAACATTTTAGAATTTATAGACGGAAGTAAGCAGAGAATATAAATATTCCAGACTTTTCATTCTGGGGAATATCAATGTTTTGGACTAAAATTATGTCATTATTTTTTTATACCAAAATACAAGAAGAATTGTGTTATTGTCTTTATCATAAAATTATGCTTATGGCCAATACATACCATCGTAAATTTCTTAGGAACTGTCAGTGTTGTTCGTGAGACTGACTAGAATCCATTTTATTTGCAAAGAGCATGTACAGAAAACCAGCTCATGTTCAATTTCTCGTTCAAGTTTTATTCAAAATCCACTTCTTGCCACTAAACGGATTATCCACAACTGTCAGTGCCATTTTGTGCTCACCACATACAGACTCCATATTGATATACACTGCATTCAAGTTTGTCGACGAACAAGGCATGGTATTGCTTTTATTACGGCTTTCTTTCACACATTTACTGCTAAATGGTGCATGATACTTAACTAAAAGAAATGGGACATCACTATTACCACATTTTTTTTAGCTATTTCTTCACGATCAGATTACCACCCCCACCCACCTGTAAGCATTACCAATAGCCCTTAATCCAATTTTCACAGGTTGAAAGGGGGGTGGGGTGGATTTACGTCTCTGGCTGACCATTAATATTGTGCAGGTTTTGTTGTTATTCCTTTACACAAGGTGTAACAAGATAACCGGGTGGGATATTTCGGATTAACAACAGAACACGTAATGACGACACATATATGATTTAATATGGCGATTTATATGAGTAGTGGATTATGAAGATGTGTGCGTATTTATAATCCAAATATTGGATCTATTTAACAACAAAAAACGCACAGTTTCAAAGATGGAAAAAATATACAAATAAATTTAGTTCAGTCACCCTAAAATACAGGATAAATGATTTCATAAATGATTCAATAATGGAAAGATGAATATAGTTCACTCAAATAGTAAACAATGTAAGCGTTTACACATAGTAAAAAAAATGTATTCGCTCAGGTAGCGAAATTATGTCACTAAACAAGAACGGATATACAATCTATCCTTCCAGTCCTGAATAATACACTGGGTCTTACTAACCCAAAATTAGCATACAGCTAAAAATACATGTGTGGAGATGCACTCCGTCACCCGTGCACCATATCCGCTCCACAGCTCCTCCGAATCAATTTCACAACCAATATAGACTCCGGACCCTCGGAATACTATGATCACTTGAAATATTAGACCCTCCGGACACTTGAAATATTAGACCCTCCGGACCCCCTGGTCCTTTGACGGCTCTACAGCTGGGTCACCTTAGTCACTCTTGACATTCCGGACGCTAGACATTAGACGCTCCGGCACCTTAAACGCTCCGGACACACGGACGTTTCTACCCTCTGACAACACCGGACACCCCGGATATTCCTACCATCAAAAACTCAGCCCTACAGCTGGAGTTGTGCGAATCCTTTTAGCAGGCCGCTTGCTGACAAAACCATTAGTATTGTCAAGGTCCTTTACATGTAGTAACGTATTTATACCTTTAGAATTTTCGTTATTCTTTATCAAAGGCACCTTGCACGTGTGGCACAGGACGAATCGTACTCACGATTTCGAAATACATAGACCATATTATAATCACCCTCGGGCATCGTTGTACAGCGAAAAGAAACGAAACCCGAGTACATGTATTTAATTAACAACCTTTACACCATTCCGTGACACAAGGACTTACCCGTACTTGAGATGTGTACTTGAACTTTCTCTGGTGACGATCTACGCTTAACATCCACACTGCTTGGCGTCCTTCGAAAAGATGGTCATTCTACACATGTCACAGGTCATTTGCACGAGTGGATTGCGTCACATTGACAATTCTCCACTCTATGGAAGGATGTATTCACATAAAACATGCCTAAGCGCAGCTGGGAAGGCAAAGTCACCAGTGCATCAGTGAAAACAAATAACTTTATCATTTACCTAAAAGCAAAATGTATGAACATATTTTTTGCGTGGAAGAGAGTAATTAAATGGATATTCAGCCACGGGTGTACAAACAAAATCGTCATACATATGTCACTACTTTGCAGGAAAGTAACACAAATCGTGCACACCATACAATTAAATTCTCAACCCATTTGTTCCAAAGGCTGCACGTGCTGTGTACTGGTCAGGTTAGTTCACTTCTAGTATGCATGTATCAACATGTACATTCGCTTTAACCTAAGACAAATGCAGGCTGCTTTATGGTTCGAATGAGTAAATTTGTTTATCATCTCTATATTAGATATTTGCTATAATGCATTTGAAAATTAAATAATTAACATGAAATTCATAACTTTATCTGACCCATTTCAAGCTTATATATGGACCACAATGTTCTATCCCAAAATTATTAAAATATATATGTCGACAGTACCTTTAAATCAGTGGTGTTCAACCACATTTCTCTGGGTTTCAAAACAGACAAAATACTTTAGAATATGAGCCGCACGAGCAAGAACAGTTCCTTATTACTAAGTATGCATATTAATTGAAATGCATAATTATTTTAGAAAGAACATTGGGGGGGGGGGGTACAATGGGAGGGACTGGGTCGCGGATTGGGCACGCCTGGTTTAAAGATCCAGTTGTATATCTTTCAGTCAAACTTCAATTAATTTATTTAATTACTTATTCAGCGACCAAAAATTGGAAATTAATTAAATTTCATATGCGCAAATGAATGTATAACATTCATATGTATATCAGGGTTCATACCGAATTCTGAATGATAAATTCAAAGACTTTTCCCAAACTTTCACTATAAACTGCCACACTGCAGACATCGTAGCGATATGACTGAAAAATTGTTTAAGCTACATTAAAAATCCAAATCACATCACATCACACCAAACTTTCAAAGACCACAAACATAGATTTCCAAGACCTATTTTCGCTAACATTTTGTATACAACATATGTTATCTGAGAAAACAATGAATGCAAAATACTTCAATATTGTTTAATGATGAAATTCAAACTATAATTAATCAAAAGAAATAAACAAGGAAAACACGACTACATCCAAATCTAACAACCTTAGACAGTTTTATTTGTGATTTCGGAAAGAAATTACAATGTTTAGGTTTATTTAAATTTTAAACAGACTTTTAAAGACCTCAGGGTAATCTGTTCGATTTTCCCAAACTTTCAAGGCCTTGAAAATGCTACCTCATTTTTCCCAAACTGTCAAAGACCTTCAAAGACCTAAGAACCCTGTATCACATTTAATGTTTCCCTTGTTTTCAGATCGGATGATTATATTTAATTTCTCCCTTGATCTCATATCTGATGATTATATTTAATTTTTCCCTTGGTCTGAGATCTGACGATTATATTTAATTTCTTCTTTGCTCTCAGATCTGAAGACTATATTTAAGTTTCCCCTTGTTTTCAGATATGATGATTATATTTAATTTCTCCCTTGTTCTGAGATCTGATGATTATATTTAATTTCTTCCTTGTTCTGAGATCTGATGATTATATTTAATCTCTCCTTTGTTCTGAGATCTGATGATTATATTTAATTTCTCCCTTGTTCTAAGACCTGATGATTATATTTAATTTCTCCCTTGTTCTGAGATCTGATGATTATATTTAATTTCTCCTTGCTCTCAGATATGATGATTATATTTAAGTTTCCATTGTTTTCAGATCTGATGATTATAATTAATTTCTCCCTTGCTCTCAGATCTGATTATTATATTTAAGTTTTCCCTTGTTCTGAGATCTGATGATTATCTCTAATTTCTTCCTTGCTCTCTGATCTGACGACTATATTTAATTTTTCCCTTTTTCTCAGATCTGATGATTATATTTAATATTTCCTTGTTCTCAAATTAGATGATCATATTTTAATTTTTCCCTTGTTTTCATCTAATGATTTTATTTAATTTTCACTTGTTCTCTATCTGATGATTATATTTAATTTTTTCTTTGTTCTCACATTGGATGATTATATTTCATTTTCCCTTCTCCTCAGAGCTGATGATTATGTCAGTATACTACTACTGATCTTAAATTTGTCAGATTCCACGGTCAGATAAAAATCCCCTTTCATATCATCTGATCTCTGATATCTTTGTAATACCGATACAATTATATAAAAGCATTTTGTAAATGTTGAAATCATCCAAGAACTGAAATTTGGCCAATATAGCCTTAGCCGGATACAAATGGCCCTTAACACTGTATCAAAGCCTGATTTTGTATGTGTCGTACCACAGATGTTTGATTGATTGGTCATGCACTACCAAGTGAATCTGAATATGTAATTCGAAATGGTATCTTACCAGGATGACCCTTGCATGATACCAAACTGTTAACATTGATACATGCAGTGAAGTGACAGTCAACATGAAGTCATTTTTCCCCTGTAAATGTATAGACTTGCACGAAGTTGGCGCTTAGCGTTAAGAGGTTAGTGTAAGGACTGGTCGGCCTGGTGTCAGCATAATGCGACTGGGTGGGACATGATGCTACATGTCTGCGGCATGATGCCCCAGTACTAGAGATCAATATAAACTGTCACACTGTAGCGATATGACTGAAACATTGTTAAAGCTACTTTAAAATCTAAATCACACACGCACACACATACACATATTTTCCAAATATTTTTAGTTGTGTTTATTCTAGATTAAGATATAATTTTTACATGTAATTAAATTACATTAAATTGAATTGAAGTATTATGTACGTTTACTTTATCTACTGCAGAAAATTATAATACTGTTTAGTCTGACTGATAATAATGAAAAGAAAGTTTAAAAGGATACATTAATATTAGATCAAAAACAATTTGAAATTTTAAATGTAATCATTTTTTCATCATAAAGAAAATAATATGGAAATGAATTACTCCGGTCATACAATCTCGAGGATTTTTAGCACAAAAAAAAAATGATTCAAACAGTGCTGCATTTTAAACGTTTGATAGTGGATAACGTAAATGAATGCCAACTGATTCGGACCATGGCTGCTTTGGGCCAAACTAAGTTCTAATTCGCAACAAATACTGGGATGATTATAATCATGGTGGGCTTGGACCACATTATGGTCTCATTCGGACCAAATGCTTGACTGATTTGGATCATGGCAGTTTTGGACCAAATATTGGTCCGATTCAGACAAAATGCAAGGCTGATTCGGATCATGTGAAATAACTATTATATAATAAGATACAAAAATAGAACAAACAGACACGTTTTTTTTCAGTAGTAGTTAAATTAATCATTAATACAAGGTCGAAAAGATTCACTGAATAGATATGATGAAGCTTAAAGAATTGAGAACTTAAGATGATCGCAGTTTCATTGTTTATTATATGAATTTTATTAATAACTATTAGAATAGAATACAAATTACAATACAAAAAAATTAAAAAACAAGTCTAAGAAAACCATTGAGCAAAATAAATATACCTATAAAACAATGCTCAAGATTCTTAACCACACCACAACATTCAATTTCGACCACACGTCGTTTGAACTAGTCCAAACCACATTCACACTGGAGCAAAGGTCAATCCATTTATTCTGCCTATACCGCCCCCCCCCCCCCCCCAGTAGAAAAAACAAGCTGGCTGACTCTCTCTTTTTGGAGCAGTTTCCGAATCTCGAAATTCGATAGGTGGCAACCTGATTATTCTTGGAGATTTCAACTTTCACTTTGACTGTCACGGAAACTCAAATACATCACAACTCATAGATTCCATTAGTATTTTCAACTTCAAACAGTCAGTTAACCAAACCACCCATAAACACGGTCACATTTTAGACTGGATTCTTCATAGACCTAATGATAACATTCTACGGTCATCCCTGGTATCCCATGACCTTGCATCAAATCACCTCTGCATTATATGCCATCTTGACGTATCAATCCTTAACCCTCCGCCTTTATCTGCTACTAAGAGAAACCTCCGTATAATAAATACAACCAAACTAATGCACGACATCCAAGCTAACCTAACAACTTGCTTGCCTCCTACCGCAGAACAACTCGATAACTGTCTGCGTTAATTGCTTGACAAACATGCCCCGGCTACAAAGTGCAGAGTATCAATTCAAAACCAGCTTCGCACTGCTAAAAGAGACCGCCGTAAAGCTCTGGCTTTCCACCAGACTCACTATTCATAAGAAAATCCATGAAGCCGCTAAGAAGAATGTCACAGATATAGTCCATGAAGCGAAATCAGCCCACTACACTACTACGATCATGGAAAGTTCCAGCTGCAAAGAGCTCTTCGAGATTACTAACAAGCTAATGTCAAGGAACAAATCTACACCACTTCCAACTACCTTCTCTCCAGTCGACCTTCCGAACATGTTTGCAAATTTCTTCCGTGACAAAGTACAAACCATTAGAGATAAGCTTGACACTACAATTTCAATTGCCTCGTCGTCACCATACAGTCGGGATACAGAATTTGAGCGGCAACCATTAGCAGCATCTGAACCTGTCTGTATGGATTTTGTACGTACAATCCTGAAGAAGAGTGCACAAAAGTCATGTGAACTTGATCCAATTCCAACATCACTGCTGCTTTAATGCTTAGATCCAGTATTGCCTTAACTAACTGATGTTATTAATACCTCTCTCTCTCATCTGGGGAATTCCCATCATTTTTCAAAACTGCAATTGTAAAGCCTCTGCTGAAGAAACCAACACTAGTCCATAACGATTTAAAGAACTAACACCCAGTTTCTAATCTCCCATTCATAACAAAAATCTTAGAAAAGGTTGTTCTATCTCAGCTTGTATCTCATCTAAATTCAAACAGTCTCTTATGCAATGTACAATCTGCATATCGCCCTTGCCACATTACTGAACCTACTCTTCTACAAGTAGTTAATGACATTCTTTCTGCGTTAGATAGCGGAAAGATTACAGTCCTCACCCTCCTTGATTTGTCTGCAGCATTTGACACAATAGACCATTATATATTACTTCACCGTCTTCAACATGTATTTGGCATTCATGATACAGCCTTACTGTGGTTCAAGTCCAACTTGATCAACAGGACACAAATTGTATCTGGAAATGGAATACACTCCAGCCCAGTTGATCTATGTTCTTGGACCTGTTCTCTTCATTCTGTACACTCAGTCACTCTCAAGTGTCATAGATCATCATCCAGTGTCTCACCAATTGTACGCCGATGACACCCAAATATACAAATCTAGCCACCCAACTGAAGTTGACGCTACCATCCAATGTAGAGAGGTGCATTTCTGATGTGAAATCATGGATGACATGTAACAAGCTGCAGATGAATGATGATAAAACTGAGGCCATTCTGATCACAACGCAAATACTTTCTCATTCACAACTTTTATCTCAAACAATAAATATCAGCAACGCCAACATTAAATTCACACAATCAGTACGAAGTCAATTCTGACTGGATCATCTCAATATCTGCTCCAGAAACTTCAAAAAGTTCAAAACACAGCTGCTTGGATCATACTTAGAGTACCATCATCAGATCAGAGCACACCTCCCTGCTGCTCTGTACCCTAAATTGGCTATCCATTCGATCCAGAATCAAACACAAAATTTGTTCTCTGTGCTACGTTTCACTGTCGGACTCTAGTCCAACATATTTATCCGACCTCACCCACGTGTACACACCGGCAAGATACTTACGCTCCTCTTCTGACAATCGTAATGTGATTCGATTTTGGTTTTTAACGTAGCTCTAACAATCTTCCAGTCATATCGCTACGATGTCTGCAATGTCGCAGTTTAGAGTGATGTCTAGCACTGGGGCATCATGCCGCAGACATGTAGCATGATGTGCCACCGAGTCACATTATCCTGACACCAGTCCGACCAGTCCTAACACTAACCACTTAATGCTGAACGCCAAGCGAGGCAGCTGTTAGTACCATATTTTAAATCTCGGGTATGACTCGGTCGTAGATCGAACCCACGACCTCCCGCATCCAAGGCGGACGCTCTAACAACTAGGCAACCGGAAATCTTTCTGACAATCGTATACTCATTATTCCCACTATGAAACAAAGTCATATGGACAGCGTTATTTTACATACAAGGGCCCATCAATGTGGAATGAATTGCCCACTGAACTTAAGACAGAGACACAGCGATCACATTCAAGAGGACTCTCAAAACTCACTTATTTCGACTGCCAGAACAAACTTAAAGACCTAATAATGTTTCCTACCTTAAATATTCTCAGCATGTTTTTATGTTTTCTAATTTCATGGTGTTTGTTTTTGTAATCATATCATTATGTTTTTTATCTTATAGATGTTGTCTAATGTTGCAAACTGCCTAGAGTTTCTAAAGATTAGGCACTATACAAAGTCCTCATTATTATTATTACTAAATTGTCAATCCAAGATAAATAGTACTACATTATTACATTTGATCTATGCCATTATTTCTGTTTTGGATATATTCCCCCATCTTCGCTAGCCAAGGTTTTGATATGTTAACCTACCTACACCTTGGCGGATCTATCCGATATTTCATTGCTTTGTACTAGCGACCTCTATTGGATTTCACGAATTGCCTCCCTTAGTATGTAATCCCAACTGACCAACAGCATGCAACAGTGTTGCACTGAACATCAGCCAAAATGGTGTCGGCAACTGACTTCAAAAGGATACTTTGCAAGTTTAACATCGAAAGTTTGGCTACGTACTAGAGTGAAGCAATTACAGAGTATTTGAGTGAATGGGTGTACTTATGGAAACAAGGACTGGCAATGGAAAATTGCTTATTTATAAATCCATTACAGTTGTGTGCTCCCCTTAACTCGATCATGAAGGAACAGGATTTTAGTTTGAACAACCTGGTTAAGATTTTGCTTCAGGTGTATGAATTTCATTGGATATAGTCCAGAAGTATCAGATCAATCCTCCAAGGTGTAGATACAGTAGGTTAACATATCGAAACCTTGACTATCAATGATGACATTCCTCAATCACATTAGTGTTAGAAATATAATCCCTATTAACTCCCAAACACAGCCATCCCTAAAGGTGAAAATTTGTCTTTCCTGTCTGTAATAACAACTTTTACCTATTGTCACCACCAGGTGGCACTAGCTTTTAATGTTCCCTATGAATGGACAATATATCTTTCACATCACCTTCTGAAATAAATTGGATAATCTTCATCTGTGCCTCCTTGAATGTATTATCCTGATGTTGATCTCGATCCTGATCATGATACGAAGTGAACTAGAAGTCTGATGAAGTTTCATACTCAGATCCCACAATGGAGAGGATCGAGTATAGCTTTAAGTCTACAACAGAGGAAATATATCAAGGGTTGCCAAACACCGAATGACCACCACCTCCATCTCCTATGTTGGACCATAGGTTCAAGGCCTCAGTTGATCTTGATGATGAGGGAAGATAAAGGAATTAATGATTATCTGTCAGTTCTAAAACCTTTTTGTCCAAAAGCTGACTACAGTGTCCATTGCTCATTGGTATCTGATTAATCTGACTTTGCCTGTTTATTATAAGGTATACAAAAGCAATTTTCACATCACTTCACAGTAGCCATGTTTTCATTGTTGGATTTGGCATCTCTGGCTATCTTCAGGTCTATAAAGTCTGGCAATGAGCATACCTTGGAGTCAATAGCTTTGATAAACAAAGGTGATTACCATGATGCTACGCCATTCGATGGCAAATGCTTTGACTGCTTCCGCCAGCTTTGACCTTGTACGAGAGAATGCATGCTTACACTACATTGTGCAAGCCACGCCATGTCCTGACAAGATAGAATTCTGGGAAGGATATGATAGGATGAAATAGAGGGCAGGATACTAGATAAAATAAAATAAAGGGAAGGATATTAGAACAGCATAATTGGAAGGATATGATAGGATAGAATGTAAGAAAGGATGAAAAATAGGACAGAATAAAGTAAAGGACATTAGATAGGAAATACAAAGAAGGATATAACATAATACAGGTCAGTAGGTAAGATTGGAAAGAATACAGACAATGATACTCGATAGGATAGATTATATAGAAGAATATTAGAATACAGTATAGGATTGAATGTAGGACAGGATATAAGATAGGATAGAATACAGACAGAATATAAGATAGGATACAAGGTAGGGCAGGATACAAGATAGGAAAGGATGTATGATAGAACCAAATATAGGGAAGGATCTAAGGATATTATACAGTGAAGGATACAAGATAGGAGAGAGTATAGGGAAGGATACAAGATAGAATATGGTAAAAGATATAGGATAGAATGTAATATAGGGAAGGATATGGTAGGACAGAATACAGCGAGGGATATAATATAGGATAGAATACAGTGAAGGATACAAGATATGATACAATGTGAGGCAGGATATTAGATCGGACTGAATATAGGGCATGATACAAGATAGGATACAATGTAAGATAGGATACAAGATAGGATATAATGCAGGGAAGGATATAAGATACACTGTAGGGGAAGATATAAGATGGGATAGAATACAGTGAAGGATTTAAGATCAGATACAATGTAGGACAGGATATAAGATGGGATTTATTGTAGGAAAGGATATAAGATAGGACAGAATACCAGAAAGGATACAAGACAGGATACAATGTAGGGCAGGATATGAATAGAACACAATAAAGGGCAGGATATAAGTTAGGATAGAATACTGGGAAGGATATAAGATAGGATACAATGTAGGACAGCATACAAGACAGCACAGAATACAGGGCATAAGATAGGATACAGAATAGGATATTATATAAGATAGATCTGGTAATAGGATAGAATACTGCAGTGTACTGTGTACATAGAAACAGTATTTGGATGGCAGTGGTGGACAGAATTTGATATTAAGTTTGTAGAAAATGGCCATGTGAGTTTATAAAATGGCTCTGTGTCCAGTGTTTATTAGTCAACCAAAATTAATGAATGCTTTGTTTCCTGCAAAATCTGCTCCATAAAACTCAATTATTAGATAAATATTATTCATTCATAGATTGTGTGTGTGTGTGTCTAGTTCCATTAACTCCTAGACACCATTATATCTGGCACAACTGATTGTTACAGATACTGTTGCCAATTTTCTAATTTAATACAGTAACTGCATTTAGGGAAGAAGACAAAAAACAGAAGTATAATTCAACAGCATGAACAGCATATTTTATTACGATTTTCATTTTCATTAACAACATCAGTCTTAAAATAATCCAGATATTCTCTCGGTGGTATACTATTCTTTTGTAATCAGATCATCAGTGTATTTTATAACCAGACAACGGGTATATTTTGTAATCAGACTACAGGTATATTTTATATTCACACTATAAATATATTGTAATGCAAATATTCACATACAACTGTTATGATACTCGACACACCTTTTATTAACTGACATAAAAATATGAAGAAAAGATAACAATCATTCTAACCTTAGAACTGGTGACTTATGGAGGCCTGCTTATGCAAACTCAATGCATATTGCACAGTTCAAAATGAAGTGATAAGACATTATTGCTGCCTAAGTGTATCATACAGCTATAAACTCGATTAGAGAGTCATAAGAATGACACTGCTGCAATTTATATATGAAAAGAAAACTGCTTTTACAATTTTAAAAAATTGCAATAACAGTCCAATAAAAGAAAATCATAAAACCAACAAAATGAGATAGTGATTTACAACCTTCCATAAATCTGCCCCACCTGCCTTGACTTATAACCTGCTATAAATCTGCCACAAATGTATTCTTTTTTAATCACTATCATACTCAAAAAGTTTGCCAATATACTCTGCTTGGTCTATTTGACAACAGGAGTCAACGATCTTCAACCTGTGCAAATTTGATGAATTTTTAAATGCTCAAGTTTTTACTTTTATGAACAATGGGTGACAGGGCCATTATGTCCATGCCTGTCTATATAATGACTCTTACTTGCAGATATATATTCATCTACTAGCAACAAGGGAAAACGCACATCACCCTCTTAATATTTAAGTGATTTTGTATCACTTGGACCATCAGCTCTGTAAAAACACAGATTTTTTAAAACTTTAAATGCTCCAACATTTTATACACACTCATTCTTAAACAAGCAATTCACATATGAACTCAAGGAAGCAAATTCAACTTCATGTACTTTAAAATCACGTGATAAAGTTGCCAAGACAAGCTGACAGAAAGGCTGACAGAAAAGCTGAGAAATGTCAACAGCTTTGCATTTTGGGCACTTTTTTAATTATTGTGCCAGGTTTGCACCACTTTGCTGCTGCTGCTTATGACACTGCTGCTGATGATAATAAATATGAGCCAGTGAATCAAATATTCCATTTTGTTGAGAATGAAAGAAGATATAAATGACATGGTTCGGGAAGCCCAAACAATATCTTCTTGATGGAACAATGCTGGCTTGCAGTGAGTGAGTGAGATCTTCACAGTGGTGGCTAAAATTTATTATCATGCAATTGAGTTAAAACTTCAGACTGAATCCCGGTCCTACGGCAGACACCCCTTTTGCTGCATTTGTCAGATGGAACCCACCAGAAGCCAATGTGTCATCATCATCACCAGCCTACATAGAAAGAAAAGTCATTGGTTAAAACAGTTACTTAAGTATTTCTCTAAGACCCAATTTAAAAGTTGATTCAAAATTCATGATGAACTAAATCTATTAGTTTCTGGTCAATTTAAACTTTATTTTCTAGTATCAATAACTCTAGATACCAGTAACTTTAATGCAAACAGTGGGATATTAAAGTCTAAAATTACTATTTAAATGTGCCGTTTAATTTCCTTCTTAACACTGCATGGCACAATTATTTGTTTTAAATGTATCTGTATACTTGTATGTATGACATATATGTTCTTTTATGTTTACAATGTTTTTACTTTTTAATTATATTTTAATTTAGAGGTAAGGACTTTGTAGTCTGAAATAAAGAATTCTTATCTTATCTTATCTTAAAAGGCATATCAGAAAATTGAGTTTTATGTAAAGAAAGTGATAAAATAAAGCATAATGTAAATTATATAAATTACAAAATCATGTTACTTCAATACAAATTTGCAATCCATTTTCATAAAAATCTTGAATGATATATGAAATAGAGATAAACCTTATTTCAGTTGTATCACAAAAATATCAGTTAGTATAACAATAATAATAAAAGCAGACAAATCAAATGCATCACTTCAAAATACATAAGTCTTCATGTAAAACCATATCAAACAATTTCTGATTCATGTTAAACATTATTTCCCATCCAACTGAACAAATGCTAAACAAGAAAAAAATTTAAAAAGCCACAGAAAAAAATATTGCAATGAGTTCATTTAACACTTGTGCCACAGTGCTTGTGATAAGACCTAGGTGTATAACTCAGCTAAGGACAGCTGAATAAGGCTAACACACTATGCCCCTACCAATGTTATGCAGGGGCATAAAACAAGATCACAGCCTAGCTGTAATATACAGATGAATAAGGCTTACGCACTGTGCCCCTACCAATGTTATACCGGGGCATAAAACAAGATCACAGCCTAGCTGTAATGTACAGATGAATAAGGCTTACATACTATGCCCCTACCAATGTTATGCAGGGGTATAAAACAAGGTCACAGCCTAGCTGTAATGTACAGATGAATAAGGCTTACACACTATGCCCCTACCAATGTTATACAGGGGCATAAAACAAGATCACAGCCTAGCTGTAATGTACAGATGAATAAGGCTTACACACTGTGCCCCTACCAATGTTATGCAAGGGTATAAAACAAGGTCACAGCCTAGCTGTAATGTACAGATGAATAAGGTTTACACATTATGCCCCTACCAATGTTATGCAGGGGCATAAAACAAGATCACAGCCTAGCTGTAATGTACAGATGAATAAGGCTTACACACTGTGCCCCTACCAATGTTATACCGGGGCATAAAACAAGATCACAGCCTAGCTGTAATGTACAGATGAATAAGGCTTACATACTATGCCCCTACCAATGTTATGCAGGGGCATAACACAAGATCACAGTCTAGCTGTAATGTACAGATGAATAAGGTTTACACATTATGCCCCTACCAATGTTATACAGGGGCATAAAACAAGATCACAGCCTAGCTGTAATGTACAGATGAATAAGGCTTACATACTATGCCCCTACCAATGTTATACAGGGGCATAAAACAAGGTCACAGCCTAGCTGTAATGTACAGATGAATAAGGCTTACATACTATGCCCCTACCAATGTTATACAGGGGCATAAAACAAGATCACAGTCTAGCTGTAATGTACAGATGAATAAGGTTTACATACTATGCCCCTACCAATGTTATGCAGGGGTATAAAACAAGGTCACAGCCTAGCTGTAATGTACAGATGAATAAGGCTTACACACTATGCCCCTACCAATGTTATACAGGGGCATAAAACAAGATCACAGCCTAGCTGTAATGTACAGATGAATAAGGCTTACACACTGTGCCCCTACCAATGTTATGCAAGGGTATAAAACAAGGTCACAGCCTAGCTGTAATGTACAGATGAATAAGGTTTACACATTATGCCCCTACCAATGTTATGCAGGGGCATAAAACAAGATCACAGCCTAGCTGTAATGTACAGATGAATAAGGCTTACACACTGTGCCCCTACCAATGTTATACCGGGGCATAAAACAAGATCACAGCCTAGCTGTAATGTACAGATGAATAAGGCTTACATACTATGCCCCTACCAATGTTATGCAGGGGCATAAAACAAGATCACAGTCTAGCTGTAATGTACAGATGAATAAGGTTTACACATTATTCCCCTACCAATGTTATAAAGGGGCATAAAACAAGATCACAGCCTAGCTGTAATGTACAGATGAATAAGGCTTACATACTATGCCCCTACCAATGTTATACAGGGGCATAAAACAAGGTCACAGCCTAGCTGTAATGTACAGATGAATAAGGCTTACATACTATGCCCCTACCAATGTTATACAGGGGCATAAAACAAGATCACAGTCTAGCTGTAATGTACAGATGAATAAGGTTTACACATTATGCCCCTACCAATGTTATACAGGGGCATAAAACAAGATCACAGTCTAGCTGTAATGTACAGATGAATAAGGCTTACATACTATGCCCCTACCAATGTTATACAGGGGCATAAAACAAGGTCACAGCCTAGCTGTAATGTACAGATGAATAAGGCTTACACACTGTGCCCCTACCAATGTTATGCAAGGGTATAAAACAAGGTCACAGCCTAGCTGTAATGTACAGATGAATAAGGTTTACACATTATGCCCCTACCAATGTTATACAGGGGCATAAAACAAGATCACAGTCTAGCTGTAATGTACAGATGAATAAGGCTTACACACTATGCCCCTACCAATGTTATGCAGGGGCATAAAACAAGGTGAGGACCTAGCTGCAATGGACAGATGAATAAGTCTAATATTGTATGCCCTTTATACCCCTTATAATGTTATGGTGGGGCATAAAACAAGGCCAGGGCCTAACTGTGATGTACAGATGAGTAAGGCTAGTACTCTATTCCCCTACCAATGTTATGATGAGGCATCAAACAAGGCCAGGGCCTAACTGTGATGCACAGATGAGTAAGGCTAGTAGTCCATTCCCCTACCAATGTTATGATGGGGCATAAAACAAGGCCAGGGCCTAACTGTGATGTACAGATGAATAAGGCTAGTACTCTATTCCCCTACCAATGTTATGGTGGGGCATAAAACAAGGCCAGGGCCTAACTGTGATGTACAGATGAGTAAGGCTAGTACTCTATTCCCCTACCAATGTTATGGTGGGGCATAAAACAAGAAAGCCAGGCCTACATATCAAGTCCACAATCAAAACATACTTTAAAAACAAGGTCAACAAGTTGACAAAATATATTGCAGAATAAATTACATTAGCCTCAGACAAGTAAAATTAAATGTTATTTAGGAAATATTACCAAATGAAAATAATGTAACCAAAACTTTATATGACTGTGACCTTAAACCCAAGATAAATTGGGCATATATAAGTATGCCACATAATGAATTACATTAATTTCATTATGATTCCACCAAAATATGAAGAAATCCATCAAGGCGTTTAGGAAACGTAAGCAAATAAAATCTTAAACCAGAAACTTCATGCAAACTTTCAATGACTGTGAACTTGACCCCAAAGTAGAAGACAGCAAGCATATTTTAGAATTAATTATTCATACCAAGTATGACAAGCATCAAAGGTTTATGGAATATATGAAAATTAAAAACACTTGAATAAAAACCTTCTCAAACTTGAAAACAATGATGATGATGCCAGAAAAGTGATTATGTCTCACTACAACTAGCATGTGCTTTACAATAATTTCTTCCTACTCATAAACTTATCGTACCAGAAGTTTGGCATAGGCTTTTCCTCCTGACGGTGGCTTGGGTGAGCTGGCATGTCGACGAGGCTGTTCACTCTTTGCAGGCCACGTGGGAAACATGGATGGGTCTACTGGTAATGGTGCTTCCTATTCAACAGAAGATGCACAAACTCAAAATCTGACATTTTGTTTACAAAATGTGAAAGTTACTGGCTGGTGCTTGGTAAATCTGCATAAAAACACATATTATGGATCTAGAGATAACATGCATAATTATTTCAATACCTGTTCTGGCTCTGTACCAAATGAATAGTACATCTATAGGCTGTACTGATTTAGCATGCAATTACATGCATACCATGCTCAAGCAGCAATATGGCTGCATGAGTATGCAATTTACATTTGCATTTGCCTACCTGCTCATATATATATTTGGTAAGCTGTTTATGTTCATTACTTGTTCACATACAACAATCACATAAAAATGCAATGACAGATGATTTTAGTTAATAATAATAATAATAAAAATAAAGAAAGAAAAATAATGTAATCAACCATTACATAGTTAACTCTGTAAAGTTTTCAGTTGTCTCAAGCTACCTCTGTAGATATTAAGTTGCAACTAAAGTGACCTCAATAATGACGGTCAAGTCCCTTTCTAAGACAAGTTCTTTTTGTATTTATTTTCTCTTTTTGTTTTTTAAACTTCACATACAATCAGCACTATAGAACAAGTATTGACATGCAATGCATCCATACAGACACTGAAACTGGCAATTTCACAAGTGATTGAAATTGGCAATGCAATATGATCATAAATGAAATACACAGCACAAATGAAAAAAAAAGCCAAAAAAAACAAACAATGATTTGTAAATAAAAATGAAATGAAAATCCAAATAATAAATATATTTAAATATCCATGTACTTGTATTTTGAGGGGCCACTAAATTTTCAATTATTAAATGTCCTTGTGCAGGATAAGCACAGATCAGATTCTTCACTGTGTCCCATTGCTTATAGATTCTTCACTGTGTCCCATTGCTTATAGATTCTTCACTGTGTCCCATTGCTTATAGATTCTTCACTGTGTCCCATTGCTTATAGATTCTTCACCGTGTCCCATTGCTTATAGATTCTTCACTGTGTCCCATTGCTTATACACCTTGAAACTGTTATTAACACCAGTCTATTATAGCAACAGCCATGAATGTGATGACAACACATGACAAAAATGAAAGCAACAAATCTACCTAATAATATTAAAAATGGAAATGCCACCTTTTGTAAATGTATACCAAATGAATGAAAATGAAAGGAAATAGTCAATAGAAGTGACAAACAAAGAAAAAATATTGAGATTCAAACAGAACTCAGATGAAATGAAAATAAAATGCAGATTTGGTAAAATGTCAGGTTCTGTACAAGTCATACATACTGTGACAGAGCATAAAAGAAATAATTAATAAAAACCATTCTCTTTTATGATATCAAACTTTGTGGTACTATAACAAGTTGATAACAAGAATCCCATGAAGGCACTGATGCTCTACTGAAATGAGTGTTAAAACTAAAGGCACTGATGCTCTACTGAAATGAGTGTTAAAACTATCTCTGATATTCTTGACCATTGAGGGCAATCTAGACACCATCAAAAGATAGCATATTGATATGATGTCCATCCATTCAACAGAATTAGTCATAAGATTTTTAACATGTGCACTGTTACTGCCATATTTGAGGCCTGATTGGTAACATTTTCATTCAGAATCAACTAGAAATCATAACTGATCTTCTGGTGGAAACTCCATTACAATATCACATTCCATTTTGTAGCAAAAACAAGACTTTCAAGGTGACTGTCATGGTACCCATACTAGATGTCAGATTAGCACCATTTCATTTACTACCAACTAAAAACATCATAAGAAAAACAGTATGCTGATATGACTTGACATCTAGAAGGAATAAAGATAAGACTTTCAAGACAATATGGCTGCTTTAATGAACAACAAATCAGCACAAATATTACTTTTGACCAATCAGACAAGCTTCTGGTGAAACCCCCATTCTAAACTTTTCAAGATGGCTTCCATGGTGACCATACTGGACATCAGAACAGCACCATTTTAATTTATGATTTACTAGAAATCAAAAAGTCTTTTAGTTAAAACCCCATATTGACATGACCAAGCATTTTTCTGGTTGGATGGCTATTTATTATGGGTATGACACCATTTTTCAACACATGATATCCAATACATGATGGTCAGTATACTTAGTGGAGGAAAAACCCTGCAAAGAACCAGATCCACAGGAAGCTACTGGCAAGTTTCCTCACATACACTCATTAGTCAAGCCAGAGTCTTGCACCCATGCAGGCAGAAGTTTGATGGCAATGATCAGCAAAAGCAAAAAAAAAAAAAAAAAAAAAAAAAAAAAAGCCTTAGACCACTCAGCCACCCAAGGCCCCCTGCTGACCAGGAAGATATAATGGCTGAGATGCATTTGAGGCTGTATATATGTATATGCTTTTATATGCGCAGACACTGATATCAATGCCAGGGCTAGCATAATAGCTCTCATAGGGATAAGCTAAAAAGTAAGACACTCACAGTAATGACAGGGCTAGCATAACAGACCTTATAGAGATAAGCTAAAAAGTAAGACACTGACATCAATGCCAGGGCTATTGTATTAGATCTCGTAGAGATAAACTAAAAAGTAAGACACTACACTGATGATAGGGCTAGCATAATAGCTCTCATGAGATAAACTAAAAAGTAAGACACTACACTGATAATAGGGCTAGCATAATAGCTCTCACGAGATAAACTAAAAAGTAAGACACTACACTGATGATAAGGCTAGCATAATAGCTCTCATGAGATAAACTAAAAGTAAGACACTGACATCGATGACAGGGCGATCATAACAGATCTCAGAGATGAGCTAAAAAGTATGGCATGTGTATTTTCTAGATGCAAGATAATAAACCAGAATGCTTCTATGTTTGCTATGACTATGTAAAAGTGTCATAGTTACAATGTCATTTCAAAACTTCAATCTGATTACACATACTTAATACTTATTAGATTGGTGCCTTTGAATTTAAATGTACCACACACCTTGAAGTATTCATGTTTCAATGCCTCTTCTGCTGAAATCCTCTTTTCTGGACTGTATGTGAGGAACCTAATCAAGTAAAAAGAATTATAAACCTTGTATTAATTTATACTTTGCTTTTTTATGATAAATTAGGATGGAATAAAATTCTAGTCTGAAAAACAACATTTTCTTGTACTGAAATTAAGTTTCTTTGATATTACTTGTACGGTTTATACAAACATGTTAAAAATACATTAAATGCCTTGCATATTCAGTCTTCCCAAGCTAAAAGGTTGTCTGCTTGCCAAGATGGAAGTCAGACAAGAGTGATCTTCCCTTGGATACACCAACTGGTGGCCATATCCTATCAATCAATGGTTATTATAGTCTGATAATACAAACCCGTTTGTTTGTACCCCCCTACCGATTTAAATAATGGAAACCTTTAATGTGATAAAAAGTGCAAGGAACTTAGTCAATTCATTCACTGATTTATAGTTTCTAACCTGACTCCAAGTAGAGTGGCCCTAACACCATCACCGTATCCGCGTTTCATGCTTAACTGAAGTTTTCAGTGTAATAGACGGACATGCTCGGATCCATTTCCAGTTTCTGGACAAGTCCATTTTCAGCAAAGGGGTGCATCGTGACTGCAGATGTACAAACATTAGTCGTCTGCTTCTGATATTTACAATGTCAAATCAAGCAAAGGAAAATAATGACAACTACAAATTTGCTTTTCATGTGGATTTAACCAGTGGTTTAATTTCTATGTTCATATATGCAGAGGGATATAATTCCAAATTCTCAACTTTACGTAATTTATGCAATTATTCAGCAGTTACCGAACAGGATGAACTACGTCATTATGTTGTCTGATGGAAATAAACTAGCCTATAGTGTACGCAATATGGCACCATGTTAGTATGGAAAGTCTGTTAAGCATGAAATGGTGCAGGAAATGCCATCATTAGTGCCATTCTGGTCACAGTCAGGTTAGAAATTATAAATCAATGATTCAATTGACTTAGTTCTGTGCACTTTTTATCACATTAAACGTTCTCATTTTTTAAATCAGTAGGGGGGTATAAACAAACAGGGATGTTGAGTCAGACTATAGTGGAAATGATGTGCGTCTTTTTCATGAGACTTAACTCAGGAACTGGAAGGCCTATTACATAAGACATTCCCAACCTAAGAAAAAGAAGCCCATGGATATCATAATAGGTAATTAATGGCAGATCAGTGAAAATCCAATAATTAACCTTTAATTTTGATGGGTTCCCCATGAACCAGAATATTTGAAACTGCACCACTATCTTGCTTTCTTTCCATTCTTTATCTCTTGAAACTTTTATCACTTTCTCATTAAAAATAAAGTAGGACGAGTTTGAAATAAGTACTCAGATGTTTTGTTTTCACTACGACTGCCCATTGCGGCCAGGTCAGTGACCTACTAATGCACGGTATTGATGCTTTTGCATTTCTTAAACAACGGACAATTTGATTTGCTCTGTGCTTGGAGGTGTGTTAGTTTTAACCAATACAACTGGATTTAACGTATAGCTCATGTTATGACATTTCTCACAGTATTCGCACTATGAAGAACAAGCAAGAACAAAAGAATGGTTAAGTTTTTTTTCTTTTTACTCCAGTATTTCTGGATATTTTAAGGAGTGTGTTGTCAGATAGATAAAACTTTTCTTTCTGCATTGAATGAGCCCTAAATCATGTCTTTTGCAAGCATTAATATGCCGCACTTCGAATTAAGATTCCAAAATAATAGGGCGCCCAGAGTAAAATGGCCACTATAACTCATCACATGTTTACAGTAGATCAGGGATAATGGGTTGTTACGTTACACATTTTCACCGAGTATGTAATTCAGCATGCATTCAATGGAAACAATTCGTACAACTCTCAAAACGTATGTTAATAATAATGCTGTTGTTTCTAAACTCTAACTGGGCATGCGACTTTATCGGGAAAATGCAATACACATTTCACAGTAAATTGACATAACCATGAATAATCAATCTGAATAAAGGTTCTTCTATTTTGTGCTCTTTTATTATGATATTTACTGTCATTTTATTTAATATAATCAGTTTTTCATTAGTTTATAGTTTTAAAACCCAATATATATAATCTATATATATATATATATATATATATATATATATATATATACCAATTTCACTATTTGAAGATTTGATGGCATTTTGCACACCCCACTCTGCTTTTATCTAAATTCATGGCAATAGTATGTGTCAGTAAGCATTACTGGTTTATCAAAGAATTTTCAGTTAGCATGATATAAAGAAATTGAAAATGTCCTTGTATTAAGAGCATTTACAATTATAATAATTATATGGACTTGGCATTTGTCCCCAACCCAGTCCCTAATTTTGCGTTAAATGGCTAAAATAATTTTAAAGCCCATAAGAAAGTGAAGAAACATATGAATATCGACATAAATTTCAGTCATTCATAAATTAATTGATCGACATAACTCAAAGGACACTTTATACATGTTTGATAAAAATTTATATTTACTAATTCCATACAGTTTAATTAATTTTGAGCTAAATTGTCTTTCAGATGTGTATGCACAACTAGTGTTTCTAGAAGGTGATATTTGGTTTGAAGACTTGAGTCATCCGATTCCAAACTGGCCATTTCAGTCTTTGGAAAGTTGGCTCACACTTGATCCACCTGCGTCATCTGGAAGTTTAGATTATTTTAAGAATCTTACAAGACAATTTCTTTGCCTCATCAATACAATCAAAAACTTTGACGCCTATAGCCTCATTGTCAAGAAAGAATCTACTTGTGGGTCATTATTACTCTAGGAAATTGTCTTTATTTTTGTAAAGGACTACAAATTAATAATGTTTTCTTTTATACATATATATGTATATGTATAAGATTGTAACTGGCAGCATCAGGTGTTGTAACCTTTTGGAAAATACAAGATGGTAAATTATTAAGAAAAATAAGCATAATGTTTTTTTTTATTATTAAATGAAAATATATTAAATTGCAAGAAAAGTTGGGTCCATATTTTTTTATTATCTCCCCTTGAAAGTCTGAGATTTCAATTAATTAATTAGGAAATATAAATGTTTTTTTAAACATGTTTTGGTATTTTATTATTTAGGCCACCTGTAGATCACTTTGATTAACAGAGTCTTTCTATTTTCTGGTGATGGACGCTTGGGACTTTAAATTCTTGATAGAAAGAAAAATGCATAATGTGGCATTTGTAAGACCATCCTGTCTTTTTGTCTGCAATGCTTTACATCATAAAAGTAGTGTTTCCTTAAGAATTGTACGCATAGATGAAACTCTTTAAAGATAACCTACAAAGGTAGACAATTAGTAAAATATTTTGGTTCATGAACATGAGAAAATGCAGTATGTTTTGAAAGATTTTGTTATTTTTCAGATTTTTAACAGTTTGAAAATAAAAATAAAGTTACCAGAGTTGTTCTTTTTTCTCAGATATATAGTATGCATAACTAAGAGATATTTATAGACTTTGGATAAAATGCAAAGCTCTAACAAAGCAACAAACATAGCACAAAAGCTTAATTTTGCATATTTATGATATGTTTGGTAATGAAATATGTCATTTTAATGAAGCATTATCTAAGAAAGTACAAGAGATAATGCTGCAATTTTTTCACATGAGTTTTAGAATATTGCATAGTTTGTAGTACTTTATCTATTTGAAACAACTTCATCAAATAAAAGAATTGTTTAAAATTGAAATGTGCTTTGCATGCTGTTTTGACTGATGGCGATGGGCCTCCCTACCTAAGATGTGACTCATTAAGTGGAGAGGGGACAACCAGGATGATCCGAATCTGATGTTCCTGTATGAGACAAACTCCAAACCAAAGGAATATTTGGACCTCTTATCCAGAATAAAGTACTGGGATTAAATAAGATAGGAATTTTCCATTTAGGCAAGAAATCAAAGACAATACAAGGGTGATACAAAGAATTTAGTGTCTTGTTTCATAAGGGTGCTCACTTTTGACCTGCATGATTTCCTGCTCAAATGTCAATGGACACCAACCTCATGATATCCATGATCAACTCAGATGCCTGATGGTTGTTGTTGTTGTTGTGGGGTTTAACACCATTTTTCAGCACACGATAGGCTATACATGGCGGCCAGTATTAAATGGTGGAGGAAGAACCCGGGAAAACCCCAGAAAGAACCACCGACCCACGAGAAGCTACTGGCAAGCTTTCTCACATACCCACATTGGCTGCAGATGCCTGATGGTGTTGGTTGTGAAAGATCCAACCTTGAAAGGTCATGAGGAAGAACCAGTTGGTCTGTGTTGTGAAGGAACTCAACTACTCTCTTCATGAGTACATGTTCTAGAAATATCCATAGGCAATTGAGTAGGGTCAAAGGTGAAGACTTCCCCTTAATGATGTATCATAATAGAGCAATTTGGCCAAAGTATAACTTTTAGAGACATTTGCCATGATGAAAAGTGGAATCACAACCATACCTTCTCTCACCATATTATGTTCTTGGTCAAGAGGCCAGACTGAAGTTTTCTGCCTTTTGCAGCCTGTTTTTTGTGTGGTCTTGGTTACATGGTCATGAATTAATAAGTAGCTGGAAGAAACAGGGAGTGATCTGAAGATGGCCTTGTGTTGGTCTTAAGCACGGCTGCTGTATCTATTCCTGTAAGCTACAGCAATAAATACAGCAATGGCATCATATAGTGTTCAGGTGCCCTACTGAGCATAAAAGCTATATGTGAGGACTGAGCATAAAAGATATATGTGAGGACTGAGCATAAAAGCTATATGTGAGGACTGAGCATAAAAGCTATATGTGAGGACTGAGCATAAAAGCTATATGTGAGGACTGAGCATAAAAGCTATATGTGAGGACTGAGCATAAAAGCTATATGTGAGGACTGAGCATAAAAGCTATATGTGAGGACTGAGCATAAAAGCTATATGTGAGGACTGAGCATAAAAGCTATATGTGAGGACTGAGCATAAAAGCTATATGTGAGGATAACTTCCAGACATGGAAAAGGTCATGACTATTTTCAGGTTGCTGAAATACAGACACATCAAGATCCAATCAAGCATGTAGCCAAATGTCATAATGTTGTGAACTGGTTGTTGTGTGCTGAAAACGGTTTCCAGTCATTGGCAAAAGGAAGGTTCTGTTGTTTCCAGGCCTATGATGTCTTTGTCAACAGGTGGGACTTCACTACAAAATACCAGAGTGCAGTTGTCAATGTCAGCTTGCCTTTCAACAGAGTGCAAAGTCAGCGACTTGTCCAGACTGTACAAGTTGTTTTCAAAAAGGCTGGTCTTTATTAAATTATCAAAATATGCAAGAATTATGTAAGAAGTCACTGATGGAGCAGGAGGATAGAGTGGACAGAAGACTCTTAATCAATTTAAGGAAGGTTGGGTCTCCCCTAATCAATGCCAAATCAAGAATTAAATTATCAAAATATGCAAGAATTATGTAAGAAGCCACTGATGGAGCAGGAGGATATAGTGGACAGAAGACTCTTAATCAATTTAAGGAAGGTTGGGTCTCCCCTAATCAATGCCAAATCAAGAATGGAAATTGGTACTTGTGTTTTAGAATTCATATGGTTTGAGTGGTATAGGACAGGTAGTCACAAATGCTCTAGTGAAGTGAGTCTTTTAAGACAGTGAATGACATAATCTCCAAATATAATTTTCAGTGTCAACTAAAGGCCTGAGACAGTGACAGGACAATGGCAGTCACTAGCCAGTACCTAGGTCACGATGAAGGGCTAGAGAATGTGTGTGGGTGTTGAATTCTATCTGTATCTTGCGACCAAGGTGGAGTATACTGAAAAGACAAAGCATACCCAGTCTCAGTGATAAAAGGAATTGATCTCATCTGTGCTGGAGATGAAGACTGGTCTGGACTGCTGAGGAAATGGTCATTACAGCAGTGACAGGGTCTGTATGAGACAAAGAAATGTCCGGTTTGTGTTGGTCTGCCAGTCTGTACCAGTTCAGGCCAGACTGTCTGTACCATAATAAAATACTGTAGTTGTGGCAATATGGGCTGCATACACCAAGAAAATATATCACTATACTCAGTCCTGGTGGCACCAACACATACAACTGTTCTGTCAACCAACTTCTGGTGTCTATGTCTGGTACCATATGTCATAGGAATTATGGCCCATAATCAGAACCAGAGTCTAGATAGGATGAAGGAATGTCCAGGAATGGTTTAGATGGATTCCAGACCATGCCGATATGAACCAAAGTCCAGGTGATATCTGTGTCTTGAAGCCAGGACTTAGTATACCAGACAAATAGATACTGAGACCTGGAAGTCACAGGCATTGGCCTAGACTGTGCTGATGTGGTCAGCAGTCTGCTAATTTCAGGGATCGAAGTCCTGTACTGGCTATCCTGGGAATAATCTTCATATCCAGTACTTGGGTTTTTCTGGTTTAACTACTACAGGTTCATATTGGCCACTGTACCATTCTGGTACTAATTTAGTAGGTAGTGCTGTGAGGATCTGTTTTGTTTGCAACAGCAACAAGTACAATGGAAAGGTGGTGCTGTGCGAGCAGCTCATAACAGCCTAGACTGCTACATTTTCTTCTGAATGGATGACCTTTACATCTTCAGGTATTCAGAGAAAAGAAAGATGCTGACTAAGGCAGCATTTTGATGGAATGTTGATGAGAAAGCTGAATAACGGTATGCACATATGGAATCAAGTGTCATTTTTTATTTACTGTGAAGCTGCCAAAATCAACAGGAAAATGCCACAGGAAATTACATGCATGATCATACAACATATAAAACAATAACTAGACATAATTCACAAATAAGGGGTCAGGTACTAGGTGAAAGTGAAAAGTACTGTAGACCACAAAGCAAGCAATATACACTAGAGTCCTCAAAATATGGAAATGTCTGTAAAAAAAAATGTATGTGCAAAGTTAACATATATGTGAATGAGGGAAAAAATACAGTGTGAATTTAAAGGGATCCTATAGAGATCCCATACTTTAAAAATCTTTTTAAGTACCAATTTTTTTTAAACATCCCAATGTCTAAAACCTAACATCTAACAAAGGTATCTGCAATGCCCTATACAACAACTTTGCTCATCATATGCTGAAATTGAATCACTGTATTAGCTGATTCCAAATATAGACAAAATATTGATGTCATTTTCTTCATAAACAAGTAAAATGGCATCTAGTATGTAAACTAAGGTGAATACTGTGTTACAGATGAGTAATGAGTTTGAATACAAAGTCAATGAAAAGTCAAAGCTTATGCAGATAATTAATAAATTGTGTTTCTATGGATTCAGAAGAAACTATAGCAACCTTCTTTTTTATTATCCTCACAAATCTTTATTCTGAGCTGAAGTGTACAAAACATTCACATGGCGTTTACAAACCACCTTTAAATGGTGGTGGCCTGGATTAAAGTTTTGGCAGGCTGCAAATACTGGAGTATCTGAGAAGTATCAATCATCAGATCATCCATGCGCTACTGGCTTTAAAAATTTACACAAAGATGAGCATGTGTTCAGAATATGCCATATTATATATAAACACACTGATACCACTTAAAAACATACTACAGTACCTGTTCATTAGATCAAAACCAAGATCTGTAAGGTAGGAGCCAAATTTGTTTCGCAAAGTGTTGTAGGGGTACTCTGTAAAGGTGCATTTCTTCATTCCAGACAAATTGGACACTCCTGGCCAGATTTTTTCTGTTGGTGTGCCCAGGTCCTGCAAAGACAACAAACTCAAATTGTAATAAGATATTCCTGAAAACATCCTGCATTAAATCTAAATGTGATCATATTTACAGCTCTGATGTTGGAGTCAAGCCTGCCCTAACAGTCATCTGGTCTCAATGACCATTCAAACTTACCAATATGGAATTTTCCTCACTAAAAGTCACAACTCAGAAGTCACCTGCTTTCTCTGGTCCACAACCACATGTTCATAAATCAATGATTTAAGCAGTAACTCAAGCACATCAACTGAGACCAGTCAATGTATGCAAATTAACTGTTTGATTTTGCCAGAAAGGCATTGCTTAGATCAAGACAAACCACATGTAAATGTGTCTATCAAACTCAAGTCAATACCTCAGTGTCATTTTCAATTAACTAATCAGTCCAATGTTATTTAAAGAACTCGACTTAAATCAATATGCATAATATCATGCTAATAACAGAATTCAACCAAGATCAGATACACGACTGCCTCATTAATTTGATCATTATCAAATCATCCATGAGCTTGATGATACATGCCCATATTCTGATCAAAATGATATAGAATTATGGCTCCAGCCTTAATCAGATTCAAGATCTCTTTATTAGTATTTGTGGACGTTGGTCATTAACCCATCAAGAATCATGTTGATATAGACCAATATTCCAAGTAAGACTTATTGATTACCTAAATATTATGCATGAATCTCACTCCTTACTGAACCTATTTGAGATTTTGCTCATATAAGCTCATGTTTCAACTTTGGTCAAAACTGGATCAGAAGTTATTAGTAATATTTTCAGAGTGGTAATAAGCTCAACCAAGTTCAAGCTCAACCTGCGTTGGAACACAATTTCATAGGTCACTGACCACTTGCCACCTACAGTGGTCTCCATTTTCTCATATGAAGCCCAGTTTTCACAAAGTAACAAACAGGCACCTGTGTGGCTTCAGTTTCACTAATAGCCCTCTGAAACAAACGAGATCTCATGATCATGTTCCTGTTTGAAAATGAGTAACGGTCTTTTATTACCCTGACTAGAATTGAGAGAATGGGTAATAAAATGAGGATCACTGTGATAAACACCTTTTGTTTGATTAATACAAGAAGCAAAACTGGCATTTAATAGCTTGCTGGTTTCACTAAATATTTCTCAAATATTACATTTAAAATACTGGGACTAAGAAAATTCTGGAACAATGTGAATTTAAATTTCAAAAGCAATTTTAATTTCCTGAAATATTTTAAAGAAATTCATAACCAAGATTAATCAAATTAAACAAATAATTATTTAGAATACAAAGTGAAAGCTTAGAAGAAACTTACATGTTTGTATCACAAGTCCAAATGCATAGTGTGTTCCAAATAAATTACAGTATTGAAAATGCTGATATGCCAATAGTGTTGAATGAGCTGATGTGCAACAGTCTTAATGTTATCACAGTGATATAATCCTGAATGTTCTTGAATGAATTCCCAATAATGCAAAAAGTGCTCCAGAAGTCTTAAGGGCTGTTCCATTAAAACATACATGCGACCCAGGGAAAGCACTTTTAAAGTAGGGTACTCACCCATAGATGCAATTTAGAAATGTCTTATCATTTTAAAATGAACTCTGAGAAATCAAACTACCCTGGCATATATTTTTTTAAACTGCCTTCCCTGCATAGCATGTATGTTTAAATGGAACAGCCCTAAATAACTTTATAATTCCAATGGATAATTATAAAAAATAAACCCTGTCAAATTATATCTGAACACAACTAAAGGACGGATTCCACAAGACACGTTAGAATAGGAATGAATAATTTTAATGTAATTTCTACCTTAAATATCCTCTGCAACTGATCAATTTCAGATTTTCCCTGCCACAAAGCTTTCATGATGAGAAACTCTGCATATATACAGCCCACCGACCACATATCTACTGCTGTGGAGTATTCCTGAAAAATAATATGTGACGCAAAATTTTTCTTTTTGAAAACCTGAATATTCTTAACAGTGATGCTAAATTTCTCATTATCAAACCTCAAAAACTTGCAGTAAAAGATTTTAGTCAGAACTACTGCTGCCGTAACCTAAAGAAAGCAACCATATTGAGCTAAATAATTCCAGTCGAAGAAATTTTTTCATGGTGACAAGACAACCACAGCTCATTTTTAACTTCAACAGATCTTTCTGATGAATATGAACTATTGTGGTTTAAAAGATGACTTACAGTCGAAAACAATAAAATTTGCAAGAATACACGTTGATCTTCATTTGACAGCACAGTACTTTGGGATAGTGTATCAAATGAACATTAAACAGTTTTCATAGCTCAACATTATGCACTACGTAACTGGATGATTACCATACAAATGAAATGTTATGTGTTCTTTTCCTTCCTAGTGTGATTTTGTAGGTAATGGAAAGGTTAAGTAATTTATACTTATATGAGTGTAAATTCAGACTGAATTTACTAATTAGATGAAGCAGAATGGAACCCCTTAATGAAAAGCTGAAACTGACCACTGCAATTTCATAATAATGAAGTTCATTAACCATGGAGAATTAGAAGGATTACATAATTATTCAAACAAAAATTTCTATTTTCTTATAATTATAATTCTGTAGTATCGGAGTTCACTATAAGAGAGTTTCTGCACTCTGATGTAATTTTTCAAACAGATAAATAATATAATGCCATGTTGCCAACCATCCAAGCTCACAGTTAGTGAAAATAGGGATAAAAATGAGTGAATTCTGACATGAATTAGTGAAGCAATCTTACAGTCCAGGAATATATGTCGGAACACATGTTTGTAGATTGTGTTCAACAAGAAAACTCACAAACAATACTTCAGTGTTGGTAGCTTGCAGGTCTTCCGTTGAGAGCTGAAATCTGCTGTAAGTTCTTAATTTTCCCAACCTCTATCTGCTTTTTACTACCAATGTGCTTCCTCACATTGTCTTTGCCACCATGCCCAATGCTAAAATTTGTGGCACACTGTGTGCAAAAAGCATGCTGTATATTGGTATTTGATGGTAGAATGCATGGCTAATTTTTGGTATATTCCAAACTAAGCTTCACTTTTTGTAAAGGCATTTTCAAGATGCAGTGCCAAATGGTAATTCAAATCAGTGTTTGAGGCGCATGCACAGAGCAAAATTCCGGTTGGGCCCCAGTTTCTTTCAAAAGCATTTGTAAAACTACTCTTATACATATAGATTAAAATATGCTAAAATGCCTGCTATCGGGCCAACTGTACCAATTGGCTGTAGTTCCACTAATATTGTGACTAGCAGTTCCGGACCATTTTGGCAACTGCTGATATCACGACTAGTGCTTAATGGGGAGTTGATTATTTTATTAAAGATTTAAAATAATTGAGAATTGTGGAATTCAGATTTATTTTGCATGCAGAGTGAATCTGTGAATCGCTGAAAAAGTCATGAAATTCATGCCAAAATTGTGAGGGTTGGCAGCTATGTATAATGTATACTGGATTCATGCCACATGAGAAGCTTTCGGGGATGAGGGTGGGGGCTTACCTTAACACCTAAGATCAACTCAGGGGCACGGTACCATAGTGTGACCACTATAGGTGTGTAGTTCTTCAGTGGGGAACCATACTCCCTGGCCAAACCAAAGTCACCAATCTGAAGAGAAAAATATTCACACATGAAAGATTACTAAAACCTATCAGTGTCATAATACAAATCCACTTGACTGCATTGCTACTTTAAACTTGATTCATCATAAAGTATAAGTGGCTGAAACAAAGCACTGTAACTAATTAGTTATGGCAGCTAATACTAATGTGAAATAGAAAAGCAAGCCTTAAAAAGTCAAAAACAGGCATCATTAAATTTTTATTTCAAGAATTTATTTCAAACATTAAATCTTAACTCATTTCAAGTGGTTTGGGGACTAAAACATTTCCTACTACTGCCATTGGTCACACCAAGCAAAACAATGATTTTGATGCATTATAAATATAATCTATTAAAAACATTCGCAGTGTTAAATCAAGGTTTTATTCTCATTTGGTTCATCGGCTTCTTTATGTTGAGCCTATCTTCCAACTTTTAAAAAGCAGTGTGAAAAGTTTGTCTTAAAATATAAACATCAACAGAACACTATCAACAAAAGTTACTGTCCTTACTAATTTTCAAGTTACATGTGTACTTTGTCAAGCCAATGTGTTGTATCTGTCAAATGCCTATATTTTACTTCTTTGGTTATTCTACCTTTTTTTCCTATAACACTTTGACTCGAAAGTAAATCTTAATGGTCTTGTGACATCTGTCTTCTCAATGAAGCTGTCATCTTGTTTCTTATTAGCTGGGATGAAGAGTTGGCCTACATATGGGTTTTGATCCATCAGGAGGGGAAAAAGGATTTGCAGCTGATATTCTTTTCTCAAAATCTGTCTTTAGAAAAGCAGTCAGTGACTGTTCAGAGTTCACGAAAATGGTTATTAATGATTGGTATATTTTACTTTTCATATGTCAGGAAAGCACACACTCCTCCATTTTTCCAAACTTCTATTGATTACTGCAATGAGCACACACATGGCCATGGATTTGTTCTCTTTAATTCACGAGTATTAGGGATCAGTGACCCATCTGCGATTTAGAACACATTTAAAGCTGATTTTAAAATTGATGTTCATTGGGTCATTAACCATCTACAATGACTGGTTTACCAATAAAGACACCTAAACGACGCTTTGGAAAGTTTTAGAATAAAACATTACAGTCTTTAATAAGACAAGGTATAATACAGAAGGAATTCTATAAAGATATGTAAAACTACCATTAGTTGTCAGTTTTTTCCTCAAACAAATAAAACTGGTAACAAAATAATACTTCCTAGTAATAAGGCAAATATTAGCAAAAATAAAGGGACTTTAAAGGGCTGTCCAAGAAATTTAAGGTTTAGTTTTTTACTTTTTCTGATTTTCTACAGTATGTCAGATATTCAATTCAAGACCTTTTCAAGACCTGTATGAACCATGTTCACCTATATACAATTATGTCAGATGCAAAATTAAGAATCAGACTGAAGTAATCATAATGTCATGAGGTTACAAACTGGAATTATTATGCAAAAATCAAATATTTTGGCAACTCTATACATTCATTGATACTTAGGAAATGTACAAAAAAGAAACAGAATTAAACAAATGTATCTACTAATAATAATAATTAAAAAATATAATGACAATTTAAAGTTGGGGGAGGGGGATTTTTTAAAAAAATAATTCAGTAGAAGCAAAAGAAAAACTTTATGAGGTACATATAATTCTGGCACCATACCATGTTCCATGTTTACCTCACCTTCAAAATTCCTTTGTGGCTCAGAAGTAGGTTGGAAGTTTTCAGATCTCTGTGTATGATCCAATTGTCATGAAGGTGGATCACACCCGACAACAGCTGCATCATTAGAGTTTTTACCTCTCCTGGAGAAGATGAATGCAGACATTGTAGGATAGACATTACAGAATATTACAAACATCACAGCTTAGTGTAGCAACAATGGTACTAAATTTAAGTTAGCCTGCTTAAAAAGAAAGTCAGATGAGAGTAGTATTCCCCTTGATACCGGCTAAGCACCAAAAATCCTGTAGTTGTCAATTATTACTGGAGCAGAGGTACACACTCTTCAGGGATATAGCTGTGAGAAAGGTTTGGGAGGGTGTAACCATATGATTTGGTAATTAATTTTGAAGAAACGTATCTTACCTTTTGCATTTGAGAAACTGGTTTTATTCTTTAAATATATTCTCCAATCATAAATTGTTAAGAAAAACTAGATAAAAGAGAGAATAACATCCCCTTACCCCAGAGTTGGTTTAGACTCCAATCTCCAAACAGGCTTCATTATGATATGTTTGAACAATAACAAGATTTTCAAATCAGCAAGTGTGGCAGACATATTGGATGTAACAACCTCACTATCATTTATGACCAAGTTGATATCATTATACATTTTTTTTGTGAAAATCCAACATGAACACTGAAGGAACAGCAATAATAAGATTTTCAAGATGGCTGCCACTGTGGCCATATTGGATGTCACATAGTATAATTTTATTTAGGACCAACCAAGCACGTAAGAAGTCTTTTGGTGAAAACCCCATTGTATTATGACTATCCATCTAGGAGAAGATTGCAAAATGGCCAACATGATAGCCATGCCAGACGGTAGATCAGCATCATTTTAATTTAGAACTAGCTAGATATCAAAGACATCTGGGTAAACTCCATGTCAATATGACTTTGCATTGACGAGTATATGTTTTGGTTTTGTGTGGTTTAGTGCCATTTTCAGCACATGATAACCTATGCATGGTGTACAGTATTTTAGTAAAGGATGAATGCTGGATGAACCACTAATGCATGGGAGGCTACTGGCAAGCTTTCTGCCATACCCACATTAGTTGAGCAAAGCCATGAGCTCACATGGACAGAGGTGAGATGGGTGAGACATCTGTAAAGGTGAGCACCTTAGACCACTTGCCCATCGGGGTCCCCCAAATTGAGATTAGCAATAACAAGATTTTCAGGATAACAGAGAGCAGCATCAGATGTCAGGTCAGCATTATCATTAAAGACTAACTAGATTATCATAAATTCTTTTGGTGCTAACCCTACATCAATATGACCATCCATCAACAACAAGTTTCAAGCCAGCCAATGTAATGACCATACTGGTGGTCAGATCAGTATTTTAATTTTGGACTGACTAGACATCATAAAAAGTCTTCTCACAAAAACCTCACATTGATATAAAATTCCATTCATGAAGAGTAGGGATAACACTTTCAAGCTGGTTGCCAATCTGTCATTCAATGTCCAAGCAGTATAATTTTCATTTAGCGCCAACTAGACCATGTGATATATATGTGTGTAAAGTTTCATGCAATCCTCCAAGTAGCTTAGGAAGTGTAGTAATAACACACTTATACTAAAGGATGGATGACTGATGATGGACAATCTGCAAACATGCCTCCCCATAAGCTCTTCATGTCTGTGACCAGTGTAGATAAACAATGGTGGAATAAAAGACTGCTGTGTGAAATTCAATAGAATAGTCAGCTGAAAGAAAAATAATTAAATAAGCTTGAGAGGATCAGATTTTTATGCAAGGATAATATTCAGGGTTTTCAATAGATGCACACACTTGGGTTTTGATGAGTGGAATTTAATGTGTCCATTTTTACATGTGGAAATTTCAATTTGTGTGTCTTTCTTAGACTGGAGCATCAAACGTACCCTTGATTCGTCTCCAACTTAGTTTCTTACTAAGAGTACACTGTCCATAACAGATTTGCTGTAGCAGGTACTGACTGACATCTGCTCGACAACAGTTTACACCTTGATGGCCAATAATATCACACCAATGGAAGATATATATGAACTGGGAGGAACTAATTGTTCACTGATGTCAGGTCAGGCTTTGGTACAACTGAATTAGGTTGGATTGTTGTCAGATTACATTTGAAGTTTACGACAGAGGAAAAGGAAACAATTATGACATAAACAGACTGCCTTTTGATCAAACATTAGCAATGGTATGTCAAAAAAAGTGGACTAATTTGACAACTTGAATTGTTTTACTGTTTTATTGGCAATTTGCTTCGTTTGGCAAGATGTTTAAAATTCTGGAATCATTTGACTTCACTGGATTCATTGCTGATAAAATATCGCCATTTGTTTGATTGTGCTTTAAATTAAAATGACTCAGACAAAACTGCGAATATAAATAGAGTCTTGCAAAGCCAGTTTTCAGCATGGGATTTTGTTTTATTGCCATTAATTTGCTTCAACCAGCAAAATGTTTAAAACCTAGAACATTTTAATTAATGGATCATTCAGAAAAAATTGAACAGAAATAACACTCAGTGCATATATCTAAACTTTAAAATCACAATGGCACAAAGAAGTATATTTTCTTTTCTGTCTCAGTCTTGGAAACAACTTAATGGTGATGAAATTTTCTGAACCTCAGACTCCAAATAAAGTGTCAGCTCTGAGGAGAAGGAAAAGAAGACTCAATCTCTGAAATTTGTTAGAAAATTAAGGATGAGTGGGAAAGTGAACTGAAAATTCTGCGCTGTACATCCTTGATATCTGAGTAATATATAACCTTCATAGATGTATGCATATTTTTGCATACAAAATGATTTGAGCAGATCATAAAAGAATATGTTGAGAAGCTGAAAATATAAAAAGGTATAAAAGAATCCTGTCTGTTTCATATACAAAATACACACACACTGTCATGAACAAATGCAAGGCTGCATATCTTGAGCTGAGACGCATCAGCTCAATTTGCAAATATCTTTCAGTTGATGTCACTAAAACACTTGTGTGTTCATTAGTACTTTCAAGACTGGACTATTGTAACTCAATTCTGTCTGGTTCATCTCAATATCTACTCCAGAAACTGCTGCTCGGATCATACTTAGAGTACCAGTATCAAAGCACACCTCCCCGCTGCTCTGTACCCTACACTGGTTTGGTTATCCATTCAATCCAGAAATCAAACACAAAATTTGTTCTCTGTGCTAAGTTTCACTGTCGGACTCTAGTCCAACATACCTATTCAACTTCACCCATTTGTACACACCAGCAAGATACTTACGTTACTCTTCTGACAATCGTATACTCATTATTCCCACTATGAAAACAAAGTCATATGGACAGCGTTCTTTTGCATACCAATGCCCAGCAATGTGAAATGAATTGCCCACTGAACTTAGACACAAAGACACAGTGATCACATTCAAAAGGGCTCTCAAAACTCACTTATTTTGACTGCAAGAACAAACTTAAAGACCTAATAATGTTTCCTACCTGAAATATTCTCAGCACATTTTTTATATTTTAATGTTTTTCTAATTTCATGGTGTTTCTTTTTGTAATAATATTATTATATGTTTTTTATCTTACAGGTGTTGTCTAATGTTATAAAGCACTTAGAGCTTCTAAAGATTAGGCACTATACAAAGTCCTCATTATTATTATTATTATTATTATTAACACATAGCTCGAAAGAGAAAAACTTTTACTAAAATGAGATTGTATGCTTTTTACAAAATACTGTACAAGTATTTCTCATTATTTAGCATGAGAATTTGATTCTGACTCTTGAGATTTTTGGGGTCAACAATGAACTGACTCATCAGTTTCGAAATCTAATGAGAACATTGATATTAAAACTAATGTAAAACCAAATCCTGCACCAACAATGACACATTTTCGAGTATATTTCATAAACCTAGTATATCAATGTTTTTTTGGGGGGGAGGGGCACTTTTTCTATCTCCTTTAAAAGCTTTCAAATTAAATTCCACCACATTCACTTTTAGAAAAAAAATGTCCCAAACCCCTCCACACACACACACTTCCAGCTATTGAGATTATGCTAGCTGAGTTTGCTGATTTATCAATGAAGAAATATTTGACTCTCCACCCAAAAAGTCACATCACATTTGAAGAATGGTAAATATGAGATCCATTTAAAATTAACATGCTTGTCAGCTCTAAAAATCTGGCAGGATGTAAATTATGACCAAAAACTGTTTTTTTTTGACTGCAGCAAAAGGCAATGTATGTTACTTTTTTCATCTTGATATCATATAATGTTTGAGGTGGAAACTGATTCAGATATCATTTCCAACTCCTTTTACAGGACCCTCTGATTCAGATATCATGACCAACTCATTATACCAGATTCTCTGATTCAAATACAATGACCAACTCATTATACCAGATTCTCTGATTCAAATACAATGACCAACTCATTATACCATATTGTCTGATTCAAATATGACCAGCTCATTATACCAGACACTCTAATTCAGATATCACGACTAGTTCATTATACCAAATTCTCTGATTCAGATATCATGACCAACTCATTATACCACTCTAATTCAGATATCACGACTAGCTCATTATACCAAATGCTCTGATTCAGATATCATGACCAACTCATTATACCAGATTCTCTGATTCAGATATCATGACCAACTCATTATACCAGATTGTCTGATTCAAATATCATGACCAGCTCATTATACCAGACACTCTAATTCTGATATCACGACTAGTTCATTATACCAAATGCTCTGATTCAGATATCATGACCAACTCATTATACCAGATTCTCTGATTCAGATATCATGACCAACTCATTATACCAGATTGTCTGATTCGAATATCATGACCAGCTCATTATACCAGACACTCTAATTCTGATATCACGACTAGCTCATTATACCAAATGCTCTGATTCAGATATCATGACCAACTCATTATACCAGATTCTCTGATTCAAATACAATGACCAACTCATTATACCAGATTCTCTGATTCAAATACAATGACCAACTCATTATACCAGATTGTCTGATTCAAATATCATGACCAGCTCATTATACCAGACACTCTAATTCTGATATCACGACTAGCTCATTATACCAAATGCTCTGATTCAGATATCATGACCAACTCATTATACCAGATTCTCTGATTCAAATACAATGACCAACTCATTATACCAGATTCTCTGATTCAGATATCATGACCAACTCATTATACCAGATTCTCTGATTCAAATACAATGACCAACTCATTATACCAGATTCTCTGATTCAAATACAATGACCAACTCATTATACCAGATTGTCTGATTCAAATATCATGACCAGCTCATTATACCAGACACTCTAATTCTGATATCACGACTAGCTCATTATACCAAATGCTCTGATTCAGATATCATGACCAACTCATTATACCAGATTCTCTGATTCAAATACAATGACCAACTCATTATACCAGATTCTCTGATTCAAATACAATGACCAACTCATTATACCAGATTGTCTGATTCAAATATCATGACCAGCTCATTATACCAGACACTCTAATTCTGATATCACGACTAGCTCATTATACCAAATGCTCTGATTCAGATATCATGACCAACTCATTATACCAGATTCTCTGATTCAAATACAATGACCAACTCATTATACCAGATTCTCTGATTCAGATATCATGACCAACTCATTATACCAGATTCTCTGATTCAAATATGACCAGCTCATTATACCAGACACTCTAATTCAGATATCACAACTAGCTCATTATACCAAATGCTCTGATTCAGATATCATGACCAACTCATTATACCAGATTCTCTGATTCAGATATCATGACCAACTCATTATACCAGATTGTCTGATTCAAATATCATGACCAGCTCATTATACCAGACACTCTAATTCTGATATCACGACTAGCTCATTATACCAAATGCTCTGATTCAGATATCATGACCAATTCATTATACCAGATTCTCTGATTCAAATACAATGACCAACTCATTATACCAGATTGTCTGATTCAAATATCATGACCAGCTCATTATACCAGACACTCTAATTCTGATATCACGACTAGTTCATTATACCAAATGCTCTGATTCAGATATCATGACCAACTCATTATACCAGATTGTCTGATTCAAATATCATGACCAGCTCATTATACCAGACACTCTAATTCTGATATCACGACTAGCTCATTATACCAAATGCTCTGATTCAGATATCATGACCAACTCATTATACCAGATTCTCTGATTCAAATATCATGACCAGCTCATTATACCAGATGCTCTAATTCAGATATCATGACCAACTCATTATACAGTATCAACATATGTATTGCATCATCATGGTAATACACACTATTACAAATAATCAGTCTATTAATCAATCATAATACAAAAGTAATATTTATATGCACAGTAATAAAAGATAAAACAGTTATCTAAGACAAGATGTTATCTCAGTGCTTATTACTTACCAACAAGGAAGGGTTGTTTCATGGTTTCCATCAAGCTCTTAAGGTCATGCTCCACATAATCCATCACAATATAGATCTTGTCCATGTTACTTCCTACAACTATTTCCTAAATACAGGGAAATCAAATAACTATAGTTTGCTGCTATACTAATTTATTTGTGTCCTGAATTAGGTCCAGATATTGGTTTTAACAAAATATATGCTCTTATGTATCTTCGAGTCCTGACACGTTAAAAAATAATTGCTTCAATTACATATTAAATAAAGTCTGATACTTGCATAAAACTGCACACTTATCAATACAAATTGGCACTCAGAGGTTTGCTCAAGGATTATCAAAGATTTCATAATTACTTTGTAATTAAATGAGACACTTGATGTTTTTTGTCTGTAACATTGTAATATCTCATGAATCCTCTTGGTGTAATGATCTTTCAATAGCTGTTACCTTGAAAATAAAAGTAATTTAGACGGAAAAGTGAAAAAGTTTCTTATGAATGAGCCTAAGAACAGTTTCCAAGTTGCTGGTTGCAGGATGGCTATCTAATTGCATTCCAAGTTGTGACCAAATGGCTGACAGTTACAATAAGATGGAAACACTAGACTCAACCTTAACCTGACAATTACAATAAGACGGAAACACTAGACTCAATCTTACCCTGACAGTTACAATAAGATGGTAACATTGTACTCAATCTTACCCTGACAGTTACAATAAGATGGAAACACTAGATTCAACCTTAACCTGACAGTGACAGTAAGACAGAAACAACATACTCAATCTTACCCTGACAGTTACAATAAGATGGAAACACTGTATTCAACCTTACCCTGATAGTTACAATAAGATGGAAACATTACTCAATCTTACCCAGACAGTTACAATAAGATAAAAATACTGTACTCAACCTTACCCTGAAAGTTATAATAAGATGGAAACACTGTACTCAATCTTACCCAGACAGTTACATTAATATGGAAACAATGTACTCAATCTTACCCTGACAGTCACAATATTCTTATGTTGAGCCTTGAGAAGTGTGTTAATCTCCCTTAGTGAAGTAATGGGAAATCCCTCTTTCTCCTTCTCCATCTTCAATCTCTTCAGGGCAACTATCTCATCTACATATAAATTTATAGACAGATGACTATCAGTCTACATAAATATGGTAGACCACTGTTGGTCTAAATAAATGTGGCAATAATTTATATGAATTTACAGACAAACTACTGTCAGTCTGCAAAAATGTGGCAATAATTATTATAATTACAGATAAAAAGTGAATATCAAGTGATATTACAAATCTAAATTGTTTAATAAAACAATTCACTCAATCACTGAATATTAAATAAAATTGGATAAGAATTAAGCCATATATTGATTTCAATATAAACATGTGAGACCCAAAGAAAAAGTCACAGTAATTTCTATGTAATCAATAGCTATCTACAACATAATAAACTATATTCACTAATGTGTTCTTCTTGCCAAATATCTATTTTATGTAAAGTATCCAAACTTTATAAAAAAATAAAGTTCACTTAGTAAATGTCAAGATATTGTAAACAATCAGTCATATTAAATCAAGAGCCAAATAAACCCCCAACTGCCTAGACTAATTGACTAAAATTCATTTATATTTAATGTATCAATGTTTTAAATATTTACTGACCTGTCTTTTTGTCTTTGGCTCTGTACACCACCCCATATGTCCCCTCTTCTATCCTGTTCAAACAATGAAACTCCTCCACATTACGGCAACCTTGGATGGCTGGGAGGTAGGGAGGAAGCTGGGGTTTCAACTCAATGGGAGATTCGGGAGGCGTGTCCTCGATGTAACCAATATCATCATGTTCCAACTGATCTGGAGACTGGCTCAAGCTGTCTGGGTCTGACTGATCATCAAATTTAGACTTTATGTCCTCTGCAAAATAATTATGACTGTTACAAACAACAAAAAATGTTACTCTGAATCAGAATCGAGAGAGAAAAAAAAGACAAAATACCATAAGTTTGGCCAAGTTATGGTAATTATTAATAAAAACCAATCTGAAAGTTTACAACTTGAGCTGAGGAAATGAGATGAACAATAAATGGAAAAGATACCATTAATGCTATATTCTGACATCTGTTCCAGTAAATAATGACATCCTGTAGAGATTTTGTCTATTGTAAAAGATGCTCACATGAAGATCTTGAGGCATAAAAACAGAGAATAGACATGTTCATGAATGCTATATTTGAAAATGAAATCGTTATAAACAAAGTTCAAAAGTGAAGCAAAACCAGATTACAGCAAAATTAAAACCTACAAACTTACAACAAGCCACATGGTCAAACAACTGATACTCAGGGTTTAGAAGGAACAAGCAACTGGGACAAGATTGGTTTACGTGACACCCCTAATCATTAAAGGGATATCACTAAGGCTTAAAGACAAGTTCGGATCAAAGATTTAAAAATAAAAGTGGGCGTTGCTTGTATGCAACCTATATAATTAGCAGTTCCAGTACTACTCCATACTACTCAATCACAAACTCTATTCAAGTAACCTACTGAGTTGTCTATTCTTCAGTTTTTCTTCCTCCTCCTCCTCCTCTTCCTCTTCCACCTCTTCTTCCACATCAGGGTGTGCTAATTCTGACCGTTTACTACTATTGCTGCTGTCACTACTCTCACTTTTACCATTAGATCCTGAAAAACATGTAGGATAACATTCTGCAACTTTTCAAGAAAGAAATCATTGAATAAACACATATTACTCATACATGTACAAGAGTTATCTTTTCTTATCAAACATATGCAAATCACAATATTTTAACATCATACAATTTTTGAAGATACTTAATTTTACCATATTAGTGAACAGATCTGAGTAAATTACCAATGAAGACAAATACAAATATATAGCAGAGTTTAAATTTACATTATTTTACTACATGCTTTATTTCCACGAGTGCTGAAAAAATTCAACTTGCAAAATTATATTTCTACATGATTTGGGGGGAGGGGCCAATCACTTATACCAATAGTGCAGGCTAGGCATTTGGGAATAAGAAGGAGCTACAATACTTTTCAGTTTCAACTGTTTTATTACCAATCTGAGGGGGCCCTGAATGGCCAAGTGGTCTAAAGCACTTACCATATCAACTCAGTCTGCATGGGTTCAAGTCTCAGGTATTCAGCCAATGTGAGTATGTGAGAAAGTTTGCCAGTAGCTTTTCATGGGTTGGAAGTTCTTTCTGGGGTTTTCCCAGGTTCTTCCTCCACCAATGATACTGGCCACAATGTATATGATATCTTGTACTGAAAAATGGCATTAAACCATACAACAACCATTCTAAGAAAAGGCAAAAAAGCTGAATAAAGCTGTTAACTTTTACAAGCAATCATTTGAAAAACCAGAACAATATCTGCTATAAACCCCCAAGTAATATTTGCCATAAACCTCCCCAGAGTAATATTTGCTATAAACATCTCTGCATAATATTTGTTATAAATCTCCCCTGCGTAATATTTGTTATAAAAATCCCTTAAGTAATTTTTGCTATAAACCTCCCCTGCATAATATTTGTTATAAACATCCCTTAAGTAATGTTTGCTATAAACCTCCCCAAGTAATATTTGCTATAAACATCCCCTGCATAGTATTTGTTATAAACATCCCTTAAGTAATGTTTGCTATAAATCTCCCCTGCATAATGTTATAAACCTCCCCAGAGTAATATTTGCTATAAAACTCCCCCAAGTAATATTTGCTATAAACATCCCTGCATAATATTTGTTATAAAACTCCCTTGCATAATATTTGTTATAAACATCTCTTAAGTAATATTTGCTATAAAACTCCCCCCAGTAATATCTGTTATAAACCTCCCCTGCATAATATGTTATAATAATCCCCATAAATTTGCTATAAACCTCCCCTTCATAACATTTGTTATAAACATCATCATAGTAATATTTGCTATAAACCTCCCCTGCATAATATTTGTTATAAACATCCCCATAGTAATATTTGTTATAAACATCACCCATGGTAATATTTGTTATAAACCTCCCCAAGTCATATTCACTCATTATTGGTCTGCAAAGGCATGGAATGACGCCTGCTTATTCAAGGTTCATGTGTAAATTCCTGTTAAAGAATCTCTCATATATTAAAATTAATAAAAGACATTAATATTCATTTCATTGACATCAAAAGTTGATATCAAGCCTATAATATGATCTTAAACTATTTTATATTAGTTAGTGAACCAAAAGAACTTAGATTATTAAAGCACTAAATACCCTGAAAGAGCATGGGGGTGGGAGTGAAAGTCAGAGTCAACTTCACTTTTGCTTCATGCCTGAGAGAATGACAGGTACTGGGGCAACTATTTTGTCTGAATTGCACCCTAACAAGAACCCTACAAATGAAGACAATAAAGGAAATATATTTTCATATTTGTAAACGAAATGTGAAAAAAGATAATCATTTCACTGACACAGAAAGTTGATATAAGTAAAAACTATGATGTCTAAACATTTTTATATTGCTCTCTCAACCAAAACAAAGTTTCAATTATGACAGCATTCAATGCCTTGACAATATAACAGTTTTATCCAAGTCCACTGTGTGTACTAAGAGTATGTACATATACAGGCACAACTCTAGGCTAAACAGCACAGCAAAAACATATAACAAAAATACAGAAATAACCAACACAAATTCACAAAGGGTAATAACTACCCTAACACCAGTACCAACAAGAAGGATACAATTACAGAAATACTGCTTAAAAAGCATGTGTTAAAGAACCAACAAAATAACAAATGGATGCAGATAACTAACTAAATGCAAGGACTTGGGAAAAAGGTTAACTGCAACACAGAAATTGATACAACTGAAGTATTTTAGTGCAAAAGACAACTAAAATTGCAAAAATATCAAGCATCCATACATAACTTTTACTGCTCCAAGTCCAAGGAAGACTGGATGATATTGTGAATGATGGAAACGACTATAGCACTGGACTGGTAACATAATATTTTTGTCTATAATGAAGGTAAAATTTCAAAAGATGTTTTGGGAGTCTACAATTATAAACCACACATGAGTACTGTCTTAACTGTATATGATGCAACACCATATTTGTTGGGACACCATAACCTAATTTTGAAAGTAAATTTTGTGTGCACTGTATATTCTACGACAGACTGTTTTCTCCAGTCGTAAGTTGTGGGACACCATTTAAATCATTTGAAAATTACATGTCAGAAAATAAACTCCAACTGAAATTTTATTTAAAAAAATATAAAACTGTATTAGAGATATATAAAATCTATGTTGGGGTTTGGACCGAGACAAAGAAATCCACGTCAAGTGGTTACATTATTTGTCTCCCCAAATAATGGGATATGAAAGTTCATTGTTTGATTTTAGAACAACTACGTCAGGCACAGCAGAAGACAACAAGGGTTTCTCTTTTTAAAAGTAGTTCTGAGTGTGTGGACACCTTGACTGAGAGGACTGGTCTGAGATGACTAGACAAAGTTAAGAAAAGTAAGGTTAGCAAAACAGCTAGATTTCTCTGTCGCATGGGTGAGAAAAAGTCTTTAAGTCACTGCAGCATCATCTCATCAACACAACCCTTCTGCAACATAAGTACGATCCATACTTTTGGTGCATGAATATTTATTTTAGCTTTCTCATACCATGAATTTTTTTTGCTAGAGGCAACATATCACCTAAAACAAACTACAACAAACTACAAACTACAAGGACTAAAGTCAGATTTTTTCAAATCTGCACCAGTCGTGCTAATTCTCACGCTTTTGGCCCCTATCTTATCATAAGTCTGTCCAGGAATGAGATCAAAGTACACTAGAATTTCATCAATGTTAATGATCATATTGTCAAAGAAATCATTAGCTTCTCTTCTGACCTTCACAAATTTATCAAATCTTCTGAGCAACGCTGGATCATCGAAGTCCATGCACAAAGCACTATATTGTGTCACTTTAAAAATTTGTTCCATTGTTTCAATTTATTATCGAAATTCCTGTGAATACTGGTGAAAAGAAATCAAAGATAGCTTCCATTTCTCAGCTGTCTTTACATATTCCCAAAAATATCGACAAAAAGAAGAAAAATACTGGTACACTTAAAATAATCCAAAGTCAGCTTCTGAGGAAGGCTTGCTTTGCAATAAAATAACCTTTGTATTGATATCCTTTAAAAACAAAATCAAAAACTGGCTTCAAAGCATCTAAAGTTGGCTTCTGAGGTCAGATTGTCACTTGAACTCAAGTGAATGTGTTTTCAAATAATGATTTTTATTTGCAAGATACTGTCATATAGTTGACCTGGGTATAATTCGATCTTGGTTATTTTGCACCTAACACCGTGTCACGCATGGTTGTCTTCAAGATATCGGTTTATAATTTCCCTCTCATTTGCAAAATCATCTGCTTCTTATCTGGCCTTCAGAAATTTCTCAAATGAGTTTATTTTCTCCAAATTTTCTAGCTCACACGGGGTCATCAATGTCCATGCATGAAGCACTATATTGTGTTACTTAAATATTTGTTCCACTGTTTCAATTTATTTTCACAACTTGTGTCATTAACAGTGAAAAGGAACCAAAGTTAGCATCCATATATTGGCTGTCTTTGTATATTAATAATGAGTTTATTGCTTGCTGCCAGTTGTGTTTATTCACCACCTGGACTTCTACATGATTGGCATCTTTAGTTATAATTAAAAAAACTGGAAATGATGTCTGCGGGTAAATATTATACACAGCAATAACTTGCTTTAATGATACTTTTGTGACACATGCTAGTGAAAAGATTGTCACTTTCACTCACGTGAATGTGTTTCAAATAATGATTTTCTTGTTGCAAGCTATTGTCCTGTAGCAACCTGGATATAATTCAATTTTGGTTATTTTGCACCTAACACCATGTCATATGTGAATGGCAGTTGTCTCAAGATATCGGTGGATTATTTCCCTCTCATTTGTGATTTTGGTGGATCTTGTTTCCAGCTGGATAATGTATCCAAGCCTTTGAGCACAACCAAAACGATATGTTTCTCATTGGTCATGTCAATGAACAACGTATCATATGTTATCTGACATTAGTGATACACGCTACAGTATGGAAGACTATGCTACATACCAGTATACAGAGCATGTGGATACATTTGATTCTTTAATGCTCATGATAAATAAAATGGAATAAATGATAACAAGGTTAGTTTCTTTCCTTTCAGATAAGCATTTTGCTTATCTACTTTACTGGGCCATGTGGTGGGGGGGGGGGGCAAAAATTAAATACAAATTTATTTCATTTCTTAAGTCTTGGGACATACGACCTAGGTAAAAAAAAGTTTCACCACAAGTTCTGGGAAAGGAAGAAAAAAAATTATTTTATCGTGTCCCATTATGTATGGTAAATACAGTACCTATGATTTTGCAATATAGAAATGACAGGACACAGTAATAAGCATGTCACAACAAAAAAACTTCTAACTATACCTGAATCTGAGTCTGAGTCAGAATCCTCACTCTCCTCCTCTTCATCTTCGGACCCTGACTGCTCAACCTCTTCTTCTTCCTCTTCCTCCTCCTCCTCTACTTCTTCCTCTTCCTCATGGTACTGTACCTCCTCTTCATCCACCTCCATATTTCTCTCCTCTTTCAGTTGCCCTCTCTCTCTATCCCGCTGGGAAGAGGAAAGGTTTGTGGATTGCACTAGTGGAGAAAAGAAATCATATTAATCTATGTTACAAGAATTCAGCTGAAATGCAGTGTTTTGCTTGCACTTTTGCTGCACAATTTACAGATATAATTTTGGTCTTCCATAGAAAAAGCTGAAAAATTTTTAAGAAAGGTTTGGGGGTCCTCCACAAACGGAGTCTCAAGGGACCTGGCCAAAATGCATTTTAAACTCATAAAAAACTGCTCCTGGTGCAACTAATGATCATCAAATAAACCAAAATAATCATTTGATAAACTAATAAACTTACCAAAAATGTTCAACTTGACTTCAATATTTTCACAATATTTATAGTCACACGAAAATTTGTTCTCCTACTGACGCTGAAGTTATTTCATGTGTGTGTCAGTGTTCACATCGTAATTAAGTCACAAAAATGTCTCAATTTTTGCAGCAAATATATTATACTTCCCTCTTTTCATAACAAATCTGCAAAATAAACACCCAAGTATATCAACTACATACAAAATAATCCCATACATTCACTTGTCTTTTTCTCCAATGAACATAACCTGTTGATATGCCAGTCGAGTTCTTTTTGCAGCTTTGGCAAAGATTTCTTTAGTCTTCTTTTTTGTCACCACTGACTTTTTTGGTTCAATGTGCAATAATTTCTTTTCCTTTTCAATGACAGCCTTTGTCCTTTCAAGCTGGTGCTTGGCGACATGCAGTGTACATATTCTGACAGGTCTACATCTCATGCAAGCAATCCTTCTTCTTACAGTAATTAATTGCACTTTTTCCAGATGCCTTCTGAGTTTCAATTTTTCTGTATTCAGTTTCTTTTGTAGGTGCTGTTCTAAACTCTTCAAACTGCGATAAACGTAATTCAGATCTTTATAAGCAGAGGTCACAAAATGCCAGTCTTCTAGCATTCAATTTCTTATAAACTGACCAACTAAATTTCTGTCAACTTTTCGCTCCAGCAATTCTCATTTCTATATGTTTTTTTAAACCTATTTCTAAACTTTTCATGTCAAGGTCTCTCTCAACAACTCGGGATGCCATGTTGTGCATGCATGTGTCTTCATTCCATTGCCATCTGTTTCCATTACACAAAGATTCATTGGATGAATTTATATCTTTGAGTAATCAGAATACTCTTTATGAGTCGTGTGCTTACTAATATATGTAACATATTTACAAGGGTTGTTGCAGAATGGGAGCAGACAGACAGTTTTAAAAAACTGAATCAGAGATGATATAAAAAAACGGACTATATCAAGAAAAATCTGATTCAATTCTGGAGAAAAATCATGTCTGAATTTATTAAATGAACAATAATTTGAGCAAAAAGGTTAGGCACTGTTACCTTTTTTGGCAAGCATAAAAATACAAGCAATTGAAAAGAGAACACTTATCATGTTTCCCGGATGTAATAGGAACAGTATATGAAAGATGGTGCAGTGCCCACAAAAACCTATAAATGTGCTCATGGTACATGGATGTGCCTGCAATGACACATATGATGCAATGTAGAGACATATCAATAGATGGGCAAGGGTAATACTGTATTCCACTACCACTGCATGGCATAAAAAGATAATCACCAAATTATGACTAGTAGGCTACTGGAAGTTTACAGTATGTATAAGCATCAATCTGTTGACTGTTTCTGAGCTAAATCTGTGACTACTGTTTTGTACTGTGTCTGCATGATTTGGATTTTCAATATAGCTTTAACAATTTTTCAGTCATATCACTATGACGTCTGCAGTGTTTCAGTATCTAGTGACATCATGCACTGGGGCATCATGCTGCAGACATGATGTCCCAACCTGTCACATTATCCTGCCACTGGTCAACCAGTCTTAACACTAACCTCTTAACACTGAGTGCCTAAAGAGACAGCTGTTAGTACCATCTGTACAAGTCTTTAGTATGATTTGACCAGGGTTCTAACCTGCATCCGAGGCGGACGCTCTAACCACTAGGCCACCCGAGCAGTGTGTTCTGTTTTGAAAATGCCCTTTCTGATGAAGCCTTATGCATAGCTAGCTCTGCCAGCAATAACAATCTGGAATAACTGTTCTTTATGGTTGTTATGTACAATTTACATGCCCATAAGTTTAATTTATTTTGCACCACCTTATATGCAAGATTCCATTTCAAGTCTATCAATGCTATCATCTGCTTTTTTCAGACAGACGTATTGTTATCCAATGAATATCCCTACCTTTTAGTTTCCTTTTGGCTTTTATTTATTTATTTTATCTTAACCCTTAGAGTGCTAAGCACAAGATCCCTCACAGCTGTATTGTTTGAAAAAAATAAATAATAATTCACTCTTCTTTCAAATGCCAAATTGCTCTGGTGGCCTAGTGGTTAGAGTTTCTGCCTCAGATATGGGAGGTTGTGGGTTCGATCCCTGGCAGAGTCATACCAAAGACTTATAAAAATGGTATTAACAGCTGCCTTGCTTGGTGCTCAGCATTAAGAGGTTAGTGATAATGTGACTGGTTCAGTCATCATGCTACATGTCTGCGGCATGATGTCCCAGTGCTAGACATCACTATAAACTGCCAAACTGCAGACATCGTGGCAATATTACTGAAAAATCGTTAAAAATATGATAAAAATCAAAATCACACACACACTCAAACTGCCAAACATGTATTCAAGATAAAGTTGTAATTCTACAACAGATACAAAACATCTGCAAATGAGCAAGAAATAGTTCCAAATATAGATACTTCCAAAGATGAGAAACTCCTCTACCATGCTCTACAGGTGAGTACAAAAAACTCTTCAGATCAGCTCATGACGTCTCTCAAGTGAGTGTGAAGTAGTTGTGTGTTTGGGGTTTAATGCCAGTCTTCAGCATATCATAGGCTATACATGATGACTAGCAAAACTCCATTAAAAACTGCTAACCCATATAAAGCTACTGGCAAGCTTTCTCATATACCCACATTAGCCAAGCCCAAATCTTGATGAGATGGCAGTAATCGGTAAAAGCAAATGCTTTAAACCAATCATCCACCCAGGGCCTCTGAAGAGAAGTAGGAACTGAGATACAAATGAGATTTGGCCACAATCCCCATATCATGGAGAGATCACACAATTTTTGTATTGGCATACAACTTTAGCTTTCAAATCTAAACAAATTTAGCCTGGGAGACCGGATCTGTGAGGTAGTGGTTGTAATCGTAAAGTATCAAGATCAGGCAATGTAATGAAGAATAAATCCTGCAGTTGTACATTCTACAAAAGACCCTTCAAAATGTGGCTATAGAGTTATAATGGTGACATTCTAAGCACGGGGCATCAGCATACAAAGGGATTAATTGTCCAACTGTGATGTGTTGAGAAACAACAACATTCATTTGAGCTGTACTAATGTATTATTGTTCAGGGAAATCAATAGTTTTCTAAAAAAATCTGCTCACTGTATCAGGTGTCTAAATTTCAGCAAGTATTAGAAAATAAATCTTACCATCGGTTTGTTTCCTGGACCTTGGCTTTTCATCCCTCTTCTCCTCACTATGATAACCATGTCGCCGTTCTCGACTGCGACTTCGACTTCTGTATGGACGACTGTGCCTTTCTTTGCTTCTGTGATACTTCCCTGCAACAAAAGATATGTCTAATGGTTCTTCACTGTCCTTATTTCATGCAATATTCTGAAGACGGAATTCTCACATTGCTCTTCATCAATACTTGTCTCATCTTGCAGTTCAGATTTTAGTTCCAAAAGGTTCAGATGCCTGTATTATATATAAGCAATTCAATGGCACAATTGCCAAGTTGCAAAGTATAGTTTGAGAAACTGCTAAATACAAAATACAAATTAAAGGAGCATGAAATATTAGTTACAAAGACCTAATTTTGTACCAATATGCTTTTCATGAAGCATATATGTGTGTGTCTGTGTGTGTGTGATTTAGCTTTTAACATGGCTTTAACAATTTTCCCATCACATCATTAAGATGTCTGCAGTGTGGCCGTTTTATAATGATGTCTAGGACAGGGTCATCATGCTGCAGACACATAGCGTGATGTCCCTCCCAGTCACATCTTGACACCAAGCTGAGTGCAATGAAAGGCAGCTGCTAGTACCATTTTTATAAGTCTTTGGTATGACTCTTCCAGGGTTCAAAGCCATGACCTCCTGCATCTGAGAGCCAAGGCTCTAACCACTTATGCCAATGGAGCGATCCATCTAGCTATGAAGTAATATAACTCTGATGGTCTGAGAAGCTAAGTACCATAGAAATCTTAAATTATACGCTGATATACATCACCATGTCTACAGAACAGACTGATGCTGAATTTTAATTCAATAAATACAAATCAAAGTAATACTAACCCAATGTGCTCAAGATTCTGGTAGTCTGAAGCAGAAATGTTTTTATTAATTTAAAATGTATCTAGAGTTGCAGCTTCCTAGTGGTTTGTTTTTGAGGATTCAATGCCATTTTTCAGCACTTAGTAGGCTATACATAGCAGACAGTATAGTTTGGTGGTGGAAGAACTTGGAAAAACCCAGACAAACCAATGATCCACAGGAAACTCTTGGCTTTCTCACATATTTATGTTGGCTGAACCAAAATTCAAACACACATGGACAGAGGTGAGCACCCTAGACCACTCTGCCATCTGTGGCCTTTCTGACCTAGCCTTGACAATTTCATATGTAGACATGCAAACTATATGACTTTCAAAAATTATTATTGAGTAATTGTGTATCAATTAATGCATGACAAGGAAATATTCTATGATATATTGTGTAGGTCTCAAGTTCAAAATTATCAATTCTGTAATATAGCAAATATCTCTTTTTATATAAAGTATTGGCATACCCTCAGTTCTTGTCTGTGAGTTCAATCTATCTTCTTCCTTTCTCCTTTCTTCTTTCCTTTTTCTCTTTTCAAGTTCCTTTCTTTCTCTCTCTTCTCGGGCAACTCTTTCTCTCTGCCTTTCACGTTCCAGCCTCTCAAGTCTTTCCCTGCAAATTAAATTTGTTATGTCACCACTTACACGTGTTTCATAAACCAACTGTCAATATTTCATATTAAATATGTGAAATATCACACCAAGAGGTCTGATGATACTACCAATAAAAAACATTTTTTCTATTGATCTGTGGAACAAAAGAAGCACAGTTTATTACCCATTCACACAATCTTACAATGTTCTTATTTGATATGAAATTGATGAAGCCCAGTGCATGATTTCAATAGCCTTGCATAACAGTAATATTAATTTAAAAGATTCTGTAATATGTTATATATCTGGGGGCTGGATGGTACATCACTGATGTATGGATGCTACTTATTTCCTCATGCAACACATGGGAATTGCCAATCAACTTGACTAGTGGTCTCCTGTGAGTTCAAAGAGTCCGCATCTTCATCCCACCTCATCAGCTAGTGGAACCAGACATGCTGCCAGGGGGCACCATAGTACATTATTTAACCCTCACTTAAATAGCCTTTCTATTTCTTCCTGATCCAATCTGTTAGGACTATGCTGAAATCAAAAGCCTCATTAGATTCCCCTCTAGTTGTACAACCTTTAATCTGTTGACTGCTTCCAAGCTTAATGTGTTCTTGATCTGTGTATGAAAATTATTCTGTGTTATAATCCTCTTTCAGTCTGCAATCTGAATGGGGAACATGCACAGCTTGCTTGGCCAGCTTGAACCTGTTAGGAAACTATTCTTCATGGATGTTTTGTTGAATTTTCTACAGTTGACATTTACTGTCATGCAGATATGTATGCTCTAATCTGCATGTGATCTGGCATGCCTTGTAAGAGCCAACATCCTAAATTCAAAGGTAAATTTCTTATATAAGGTTTTATCCCCACAATTTGAGCAAATAATACACATCTCCCATCCTGGTGTTGTGTTGTAACAATTTGCAATGTAACAGACAAAATTTCAAAAACTTTGCAATAAATTTTGGTTGTCTCTTTCAATGTTCATCTAACCCAGCATTTGACATTGTTTTAGAATTATCATACTCCATTGGCAAGAAAACTCCACTTTACCCGTAATTTTTACTCTAAACATTGCCATCAGCAATGACAGGAAGTTGAAAAGAAGCAGCAATGCTTGACAAATATTTTACCTTCCATAAATGGACAAAAGTTTGCGCATGTGAAAATGTGAGGAAAGGGCATCAACTGCAGAGACCCTCTAGTACACACAATTTTCTGTTACAAATAATTAGTGTGATCTCCAAGAATCCCTTTGTCCAAAAAGTATCCTTACTTTAAATTGTTTTTGTAGATTTTTTAAAATTTTTCTTTTGAAACCCTGTTAATAAAAATTACACACTACACAGAGAGCATCTTTATATATGCAACATGCAACTAATTTGCATGAGATCTCCTACATCACTGCTTTCCAAGTGCACAAATTCATAAACATTTTGCATGATTGGCACACTCACTCTCCTTTGCAGCATCTCTGTGGAAGATACGATCTGTAAACACCTGCTGCCGCCTTCATTCAGATCTGTGTCCAAAGCCCTCAAAGGTTTTTAGACAATAGCTTACTCTCCTGTTGAAGACATTTTCAAGGACTCATCCACCTTTCTACTTCTTCCCCACTCAGCTATGACAATGGGTATAGTACATATGTTGGCACAGTGTCAATGCAGTCAGACAGCAGGTAAGTGTTAAGCCTAACCTTCTCCTTGTCACAGCATATATTTACAATACGCACTCACCATTACAGATCACTGCCATCTCACTTCTGTCTAAATGAGTTTGAGCATCTGACTCAGGTTACATCAGAAAGCTTGCCAGCAGCTTCCCATGAGTCGGTAGTTCTTTCCAGGGTTTGCCAGGTTCTTCCTCCACCAGTTATGCTGGCCACCATGTATAGCCCAACTTGTGCTGAAAACTGGTGTCAAAACTAAAAACAACAATGTGCATTCACCTGTTTGACCATGCAAGTCTCATGATCTCAATTCGAGAGAATCCCATATAGGGATGTTGCTCTGGATCTGAGCCACCATTCCAAGTAAGTCATCTGAAGCTTTAGAATTCAAGTCCTGAACCATATGTATCATAGTTTCCCATATGAACCTTCAAGTCCTGAACCATATGTATCATAGTTTACCATATGAACCTTCAAGTCTTGAACCATATGTATCATAGTTTACCATATGAACCTTCAAGTCCTGAACCATATGTATCATAGTTTACCAAATGAACCTTCAAGTCCTGAACCATATGTATCATAGTTTCCCATATGAACCTTCAAGTATTGAACCATGTGTATCATAGTTTCCCATATGAACCTTCAAGTCCTGAACCATGTGTATCATAGTTTCCCATATGAACCTTCAAGTCTTGAACCATATGTATCATAGTTTCCCATATGAGCCTTCAAGTCCTGAACCATATGTAACATAGTTTATCATATGTAACATAGTTTACCATATGAACCTTTCTGGCAGTCTCCTTCAACCTTTGCCAGGAGGTGTTTCTCAATGTCTACATTGCAGAGACTTCTGAAGGCTTCACCACGACACAAGGCTCAAGGCTCTCTTCGAGAAACTGTTTTACCTCCATCAGGATGCCACATCAGATTCTTGAAAGGTCTTGATAGATTACGAATATAATGGGGATCACTCCACTGTACATGTACCATGACTTTTCACTCCATAGGACCATGATTTTTCACTCCATTGGACCATGATTTTTCACTCCATTGGACCATGATTTTCTATTCAGCAGCTTAATCTTTACAGTGAGACATTCAAAGATCTTTGGCTGTAGGTCAGAGTGTTGCAAGTCAAAGCATAAACATTGATCAGGAACACTATTACATATATGCCAACCCCTGATGAGGAAAAAGTGTAATCCAAGTGGACAAAAAGAGGAATCCAAGCAGAAAAAGAGAAATCCACATACAACATGCTAAAAATTCAACAAACAATCATTTATTTGCCGCTCTCATCTTTTAACATCCTTTAGTCCTTCAAGTTTTCATATGTAGCACTTTTAGCTATAAAAACAACAGATTTTCATGTTGCATTTTAAAACACTTTGTACCAGCTGAGACCATGAATATTTTGCACACCAGTAGAGCACTAAGTACTGGGTTACTGAGCCTGGATCTGAATTCACTTTTATTTTTGTTAACAATACTGAACAATCTCTCACAGTCAGCATTAGAATGGTAAAGAACCAATATTACTTTCATAACAGTGATTGTGTCTTTTAGCTGGGAAATAAGGTGCCACTGCACATCAACTCTATCTGCATTAAGCATATTGTCAGGTAGAATCCCAACTTGATGCTTCAGTAATTCTCCTTCCTGATGATCCAAGGTAGACAAGGATGGCAATAATAAGGGATAACTCTCGACAAAGAATCTAACACTATTGAGGCTCCTTGACTGACTCTCATTTACATCAGCAACTGAAGCATTTAAAAGCACTTAATCTCCATATGGGAATATCTGGAGCATGTAATCACAGGCTGAAGCATAACAATCTCTAATATTATCATAAAACACCTTCACAGCAAGAGTAGAATTGTGTAATATGAATTCTCTTGCTACTGCACCAATAGCAGAATCTTCATTATCTTTCTATTAAGAACTCAGTAAACAACACCTCTGCATTTATAACAGTCATGTCCACACTTTAGTTCTGCTGTAAATAAGTTACCTTAGTATTGGAATTTGTAAGATGAGCTAATTTTATGTGTTTCTTTGTTTTCAAGTATTTCTCCAAATCAAATTTACCACCATGCCCAATATTAAAATTGTTTCTGCACAGACTGCAATGAGCATGATGCTGCCCTAGAACACAGGGACTCATATTGTTGCTTAACCTGACCTGTCATACATGTACTATACAGTACATGTATGACAGGTCAATTTTAAGCAATGATGCAAGCCTCTGTGCTCGAGAATGGAACGCTGTATTATGCCTATCATTTATTCATCTTTGAAGGATTCATTTTTTGTTTTTTATGTGTCTTTTTCTGATCCACCTGTGAAATTCTTTAAAAATATATGTGCTCTAACACTGACATCGACTAGAATACATCTGAAGACTTTTAGCGCCAAATAGTAAAATTATTTCCACACGGCCTGCAATAGACGCCATGTGATGCTGCCCTCGTGTCCTCATCTTTGGAGGATTGTTATTTTTTGTTTCGTTTATTTTTTGCCTTTTTCTAATCCATCTGAAATTATTTGAAAGGAGATATTTTTGCTCTCATACATGCATCGACTAAAATAAATTATACCTTTTAGCACCAATTACCTATAGACTGGTTCTGTACCAAATATAAATTAGAAAAAAGAATCTGCGAGTAAAGATTAAAAATTAGAAAACCAGCCTGTTCTCTCCCCACTAAGCCATACAGCTGCTATAAATAGAATACGAGGTCAAAAGTTTGAAAGTAGAACCAGCATGTTTCTTGGTAATAGGAGAGTTGCTATAAATAGAACATAATACTGTTAGAAAAGTGCACAGACAAGCGTACTCTTATACTGTAGTTACGCAGCAGCCGTCTTTTCTAAAATATGGTCTGTGGGATCAATGGGATGTTAATAAAAACGAGAAAACAAACAAGTGATTTTTTTGGAAGGTGGATATATCGAAAAAGTGTAATCTATATACGTTCACGCGTAATTTAGTGGAAAAAAAGCGTAATGATTACACCAAAAGCGTAATGGTTGGCATGTATGCTATTATTAATTGACAATAACCAACAGTCTCCACAGAACTATAGGATACACATCCACATCATCCATCCAACAGGAAATTCCTAAGGTTCCAGACATGTCAACCCTGGCAAGACATTCCCAGTATGGCATCTGATATTTTTCAGTAAGTGTCACCACTTTTCAGTCAAGTGTAAATTAAATATATAGAACTGATTTTGCTGACTTGGCATTATAAAAGTTCAGAAGAGTACCTTGATGCTGGCAAACATTATGTTCAACAAAAATATTCATAAAGTACATTTAGACCAGTTCTGGTTCAGAAACAACAGTTCCAAATCTCCGGGAACTCAATGACTTCTTGCAACTCTGTTGTTATTTTTAATTTTCTATGGTGGTAAAAAATTTATACTCAAACTGACACGACAGGATTTCAAGCAATGACGTATACTATTTTGTGTACTAAAGTATACAAAAATAGGGTAATTTGTGTTCCATTATTAATTTACCCATAATGCTTAGGAAATTTTCAATAAGTACCAGAAACTTGACAAATTCATATCAAAACAGAAAGAACTTTTTCCTGCCTGCTTTAAGTATCATTAAAGACAACAAAGTGTTAATTAGTCACTCACAGCTTTTGTTTTAAAAAAACAAAATTTTCATGCTATCTTTTATTGATGATTATAATGGAACATGACAGATTGGTGGTGGTTGTCACTGAAACAGGCAAACATAACATTATGAAAAGTAATAATCATACCAGTGACAAATGAAAGAGAAATCAAAGTGAAATGGATATAGTTAACTAACCTCTCTCTCCTTGACTTTTCTCTCTTTTCTTCTTCTCTCAAATCTTCCTCACTGATCCTTCTTTCTCTCTCTTTTACCTCTCGTCTATCATGTGTTGATGTAGACTTGTGATCATATGGTCTCTCATGTACCCCTGCAAAACAAAATACTATGTATTATCAGACATGAAAAACAAATCATATTGTCACTCCCATCGTTCTCTCACCAGGGGTCCCAAGCGGCCAAGTGGTTTAAAGCGCTCACCGTTCTGGATCACTGCCATCTCACCTCTGTTCCATGTGGGTTCGAGTCCAAGGCTCAGCTAGTGTGGGTATGTGGAAAAGTCTGCCAGTAGTTTCTCATGGGTCGGAGGTTATTCCCTGGCTTTTCCAGGGTTCTTCCTCCTCCAGTTATACTGGCCGCCATGTATAGCCTATCTTGTGTTGAAAAATGGCATTAAACCCTAGAACAACAACAACAAAAAAAGAACAATCTCTCACCGCTGTCAACAATATAGTGAATCATTAACCAATTTCACCAGCAACCTTGAAACTATTGTAAAATGGTATCTGGATCCAAACATTAATGGAACTCCAACCAGAGCAGAGCAGACATTGACACAGCACCTCTGTATAAGAAAAGGAACAAGAGAACCAACCTGCATTAAATGTGAGGGAAGCTTATACCATGGGATGTTCAATCAAAGCTGTATCCTGACACAACATATATAAAAAAAGTTTGAGTATTTAATTATATGACATCATATTATGCTTTGGTTTTCCTGAGACAAGTTCAAAAACAGCAAAATCAACCAAGCAGCAGTGATAAAATATAATCTGAACAAATTTATGGGATCTAATTACTATACATGAGTTGAAAGAAGGACAGCAATATAATAGTCTTTATAGCGTGAGACCGCTGTATTATTTTCATAATATTTTATGTTGAGATTAAAATTATCAAAGCCTCTTATGAATTCTGTCATAACCCTGGCATTCTTCTGATAACAACTTTTATGATTTTCGAGTCATCAATGCTCATTAATTATCAAACTTTTTGAACAAATAAATTATTCATAAAAGACACAGCTGATGAGGAAGCAGAGATAAGTAGTATTACTGATTTAAGATTGTATTTCTTCTGGTGATATGTACCACAGTATTCTTTAACTGCACCATTAATTCAATAGTTTCTGTCAGCAAGGAATCAATGGAAATTGTAGAGTAATCTTTTTAAGAATTCAATGATATTAACAACATGATTTTATCTTTAACTACAAAATTATTCAAAAACGTAACTTTTTATAAAACAGTTGCATTTGTCACAAATTTTAAATGTCACAAAGTAGTGACAAATAGGATGTTGTTAACAATATTTTGGCTAAACCAAAACTTTGGGGGGAAAATTGGATTTAAAAATTGTCATTTTTTTAGTTATTTACTAAAATATGTTAATAAATCAACTACATGTATTCCTTAATAACACAGCAAATCATCCAATGAGGTTCAGTTTTTTTCTGTTTGAATTTTATGTAATTTTTCAAGTCCACTAAATATTGTCTCCTTTCTTGAGTAAGTTTGTTTTATGTTTACTGGCTCCCTTTATAATTATCTTCCCAAAGTGTTCCCCACTCAAAGTTTCCATGCCTATTATATCAATTGTGTAGGTAGCAAACTGTTGGCTTCAGCGTCAAGACTTCCTATTTTTTTCACCAAGCTGTGAAGTGTCATCTTAAACATCCCACTTCAGTTAAATATTTTACAGTATAATGTATACAACAATGAATACTTACCTAGCAAATCCATCTACTATAAGGTATTGACCATTTAAATTGTGATTTTCTTTTAGCCCAATATATCTCTTTTTAGCTCAAGATGGGGCCCCGAGTGGCCGAGTGGTCTAACGCGCTCTCCGTTACGGATCACTGCCATCTCACCTCTGTCTGCGTGGGTTTGAGTCTCGGATTCGGCTAATGTGGGTATGTGAGAAAGCTTGCCAGTAGCTTCTCGTGGGTCAGTGGTTCTTTCCGGGGTTTTCCCTGGTTCTTCCTCCACCATTGATACTGGCCGCCATGTATAGCCTATCGTGTGCTGAAAAATGGCGTTAAACCCTACAACAACAACAACATTTAGCTCAAGATAATTCATTTCCTTATCATTTAATATAATGGATATATAATATTATTTTGCTATAAATCTGAGCAAGATATTTTTTTAGGCTATTTACAGACCTTTTTTTAAAATGTCAGGCTCCCACATTAAACTGTTCCTAACATAATTGTGGTATGCCATGGTGTGTGTTGAAGTATGTTAAAAGATAGAGTACAGTTCAAATATAAATTCAGATGGGGGATTTGAAGATAATGCAGGTTGTGAAGTGGCAAATTTCTGTCAGTCTAACAAGAACACATTTGTTGAGACCAGAGAACCATTAATTAGATTTATGGAGACAGGCGCGTATCATATCGCCATACTACCGTGTACGGTAATGTCCTTTAGAGGGAGAATTTTGTTCCTAATTAAGCATTTGTTTAAACAGCAGCCAGGCAGACTATTAGGGACAAGGAAAACTTCATTTTTCATGGTAAAGCTGTCACAGTTGAGAAATCGCAGAAACTCTGTTACTCAAACTACCAGGTCAAGCTGACCCCGACTTTGGCGCCTCTGGAAAAAGGCGGCACAGATATTTGATTCTGATTGGTTACGTTGAATAAGGGGCATGTTTCCCACACAAAATTTTCTAGCTTTTAAAATTGTCAGATCGGAAATTCTAATCAGTCTAAGCTTTTCTACGTGAGAACCAGAGTAGGCTCCGGGGATTTGCAAGAAATCCTCGTAAAAAAAGAACTGTTGTCCAAAGGGGACTATTGTTGAAAGGAACCAACGAACTAATTTGCCGATTAGAGGGAGGAACAGTGAAAGCAAAGGGAGAAAATAGCTCCTGAGACGTATAATCCTGAGACGTACAATCCTGAGACGTATAGAGAGAAGTGCAGTGAGACGTATAATCCTGTGACGCAAGCCTGTGATGTATTAATTTCTGAAACGTATTCTGAGAGTATCCTGAGACGGATGGTGGAAAGTATCATCCTGAGATCCAAGGGTCTGAACAGCTACAGTGGGAACAGAACAGACTGGGGACGAGCAGGTTATGAAATTGTACAAGACGTTGACTTCAATTGTTCACTCGATCCTATGATGAACTAAATCTATCAGTAAACAGATTGGCTATTTTATTTAAATCTATTTGCATTTTTCTTTGTATTTCGGTGAAAGTTTAAATTTCTAAAAGCAGAGTATATTCCTGATGTAATGAATTTTCACAGTGTTTTTTTATGTAACTGATTAAATTGTTTGTTTACATGTACGGGGGCTCGTGTTGGTTTCTTCTATATACCTGCTCAGATCTCTATCTATTTCACCACTTATATTTATATTTACTCAAACCGGGCAATAACATCGAGGGCGGTTAACCCCTAGATAACGAAAACCAAATTTGGCGGGACACACACCAGGTATAATTCTCCCCCATTACACAGGTGTTATTAGTGTTTATGACTATACTCACAATTCTCTCAGCCCAATTATGGTCAGAACCAAGTTGATGTCAGTAAATAAGCCGTTTTCAGTATGTGCAAAGAAATTTCCCACCCAAACCCCTTATGTTTTTTATTTTACTGGCATGTTTCACAAAGTTCAGAGCAACCCCACTATACCGCGCCCTGATTTAACGCAGTCGTGGTGTGGCTCCTGAAATGTTGTATATTCGCACATGAAAAAAAAATCTTCAAAGTACATGAAATAGTGCATAAATAAATTAGTATCATTATGGAGGAGATTGCGCATGGATTCCAACTTAATATGATCATGGCGTGGTTCTGAAATAGGGTGTAAAACGTTTATTATATTTGGGGGGGAAGAGTTTGCATATAAATTTTAATATAATATGATTATGGCGTAGCTTCTGAAATTTGACAATATCACCAGGTTATTAAAGTGTTATGCCAAAAATAAACATTATCTGAAATGTTACTTATTACTGGTCCAGTAAAAAAAGCCACCAGCATGTTTGCTGGGCTTGGTGGTGTTATTAGACGCAATCAGTTGACCAGTAAATAATGTCTGCTTTATTAGCTGGAAATTGAAAGGGTATGAAATTGTACATGCGTTCAACTTTTAAAAAATATATAAAAGTAACTCGTGACATTTGCAGGCCTAATGCATTTAGTTCTTGGGTTTTACATGTGCATAGAGTTTGGCTTATGAACTCGTTATTAATTTCCTATTTTTTTATAAAATATTTTACCGTTATGGAAAAGCAAGTTCACAAGCGCAATTCATTCTCTGCACTTTGCGCAAAAAAATGTGATTATCATTTTGTGGAGGAGATCATGTATGAAATTGAATACAATATGATATATAAAACAATTGTGCATGGTTCCTGAAATTTTAAATACATGTACGTGTATTTTTCTCGTACCCGGAAAAATACTTGTTTTAAAGTAAGAGAAATAGTGTGTAAAATGTTTATTATCATTTTGTGGAAGAATTCACTTATGAATTCAAATATAATACAATCGTGGCTTGGCTTCTGAAATGTAACAATTTCATCAGGTTCTTGAAGTCTTATGCCAAAATAAACATTATTGGAAATGTTACTTATTACTGGTCAATGAGTAAAGCCAGTAAATCGTCTTTGTGATTGTCTTCAATTAATTCTGTATACAATCATTGCTCAAACAATAGCCAACATGTGTTTCTTCTTTAACTGCATACACAACCAATCAGCAGACAATGCAGTTGATAAAAGATTCTCACAATTTAATAAACATCAAAAAACAAAAGCCGCCAACATGTTTTCTGGGCTTGGTGGTGTTATTAGACACAATCTGTTGACCAGTAAATAATGCCCGCTTTATTAGCTGGAAATTGAAAGGGTATAAATTGTACATGCGGTCAGCTTTACATTTTTCTTTAAAAAGTGACTCGTGACCAATGCAGGCCTACTGCACTTATTTCTCGGGTTTTACATGGGTATTGTGTTTGTTTATGAACTCATTATTAATTTGCTATTTTTTATAAAAAAATATTTTATCATTATGGAAAAGCAAGTTCACAAATGCAAATCATTCTCTGCACTTTGCATCATGATTAGTATAGTAGTTTTCACACGTTTCTTTTGATATTCACAAAATCTGAAGTAAAAGTTAACATGTAGCTGAAAGCATGTGTTGAATTGATTTGTAATTAATCTGTTGTAGTCATTCAAACGAATAGGCGTACAAGCATTAATTATTGGAAATTTGCAATGGATAAATGTACATGGAAACGCATATGAGAAAACTTTAGCAGTATAAAATTTGTACAGACACCGTTCATATATCCTGTACACGTGCTTCGTCTTTCTTAACCTAATTTGGCTGTTAATTTTTTCCATTGAATTCAGACACATAATGATGTGTGACAACACTTTTGAATAGTTTAAATATGTATGCAATTTATGCAATGGAATTACATATTTTATGGATTAATTTCAAGCCCCGACGGTACGATATCAGACAGCAAGTAAATGGTGTTGATACTATGTTTATGCTATATATTATACTATGTTTATGCTATATATAAGAAGTTGAATTCAGATACAATGATTAGGGGAAAAAATATTGAATATTGTAAATGTGTGCAATTTTTCAGTGGAATTACATGCATTATAGATGAACTGAATGCCACGATGGCACGATAGTAAACATGTTGATACCCTATTCATCATATACCGTAGACATGAATACATGTATATGTGCCAATGAGTTGTTCTCTCAAAAAAGTAAAATACTGCAAAACCCCGCATTAACGCAACCCTGACATTAATGCAATCCAATTTTGTGGACCCCAATTATCGCGTTATAGCGGGGTTCCACTGTAAAACTGTCGACCAGTTCTGAAATTTATTTTTGTTAGGCTTTGTGGATTCTATTGATAGCTAATTGCTTCCTAAATTACCATAAAAAATTAATCCCACCTGAACACTATCTGATAACTGAAATGATCATGATTTGCGTTTTATATAGTCAGTAAAATCCGACTTTGAAGAAATGTTGCTGCTGTTCACACATTTGTCAAAAACCTACAATACATATGGCTTCAACATTTTCATTCAAAGCAATGATAATAATACCTTGTGTTCTCCTACACACATCAAACATCTCTCTGATTTATCTATTGGTTAGTTCCAAGTCCTGAGCATACCTACGCAAATCAGCATAATGGGCTCACCCACTGCAGACTTCAAACACATCTCACTAGCTATTGTCAGCCAACTAAGTAATATGTGAAATGGTGGCTTATATCCATAATTTAAGGGTAAGTTTTGCAAGACTTATGGCAAAATCATAATGGTTGGCAGGTCTGTGAAAGTGCTATAAGATGGGTGTCAGCTAGTGTGGGAAGGTGACAATTATGGGTTGGATGATACATACTTTCCCTCCCTCTCATCTTGTCCTTTTCTCTCACTCTCTCCCTTTCTCTTGATGTTTCATTTCCATGTTCCCTGCCTCTCTCCCTGTGCCGGTCCTCTCTACGTCTGTGTTTGGAAGATTTTTCCTTCTTAGCAGCTGGAGCCTGAGGAGGTTTTATGTCCAGCGAGTCACTGTCATCGAAATCTTGTTCCTCACCCCCACTAAAGATAAAGAAAACACACAGCAATTAGGACCAGGTGCAAATGAAATCCCTAAACACCAATCCCTCGATAACTCACACCCTGATAACTCACAAACCAGCTATGATGTGGGGTCGGGCGTGGAACCAGAAAATACAAAAAAGAATTATCCCTATTTGGTGAACTTAAAGACAATCATGATAAAAATTGGTAACGGAAACTCTGATGTATCGCTCATTTTATCTGCAAAAACGGTAGATATTACCTGGAAGTTTTAATCAACACTATGAAATATCAAATTTTAAAAAAGGTCATACAATGTTTTACATTTTATTTCCAAACTACATTCCTAGTACACTGCAATTAACGATATGTAAGGAAATTTCTATCAATGAAAATGTCACTTACGCCGAGTTGAGGCAGTACGTTAATAAATAAATACAAATATTTATTTTATCTATTGAAATTTGTGTTCTAGTTCTATCTTTTTGTTCATTTTAAGTGTAATCATAATGCAATGTGACATCTTGTAATAATTAAACGCAAAATACATCAATCTACTGTAACAGCTATGTCTGCGAGCACTTCTCCGAGAACCTAATTAAGTGCCGACCATGTTTTGATAACCGACTTCTGGAAGTATTTGTTGTATTGTTGCACTGAATTACAAGCTGGCCTCCATTGTATTATCACGTTAATTATGTCTTTTGAATCAAATAAAGGAGGTAGAATAAAAGCAAAGTTAAAAGGCATGAAAATCCTACAAACTTATAATCTAGAGGCCCCAGTCATATGTTGGGTGAACTAACTTCATTTAATTAATCGAACAATGTTAAAATGTTATTGTGTATGTTACATAAACTACCTTAAATTAACTGACTCTTTCATAACTGTGATCAAAAATAACAAGGCAGCCAAGCAAAATCAATACTTCGTAAAATAAAAGCTTGAATTTCACAGATATGGACCATTGTGGGCAAGCGACTTTCAGAGAATTCTTGAATGGCACTTAGAGATATCCTCAAGGATGATAAGAAGTTTCATTATTACTTCCAATGAAATCATGGCATCAATATTGTACTAATTGAAAAATACAAAAATAAGTTTTGACATATTAGATAACTGTTTCATGAAAATAAATGTCGTGCGTTTTTTAAAAAATGAATCTTGTTTGGTGGTATATCAACAATTAGTCTAATTCCCTGCTCTGTGGACTCTCGATCTAGCATGATAATAATGAAACATCACTACGGGAATCAGGCTCATCAAGAAAACAAAAACCAGTGATGTAATACACAGATTTTGTTCCATGTACAGGTGATGGTTGTTGAAGCAAGTTGGAACGATCTTTCATATGTTGGATATTTAGAAAATAAATGTTATTTAAACAAAATAATGAACAACTTCATTAGAAAAAGTGCATTATTAAATTATTATCAACGTGATTGTAAAATGAGGATTCAACCAATAAACAGCCCAGTTCCCTAACGCCACTTCCCTCCCCACAGTTTTCTCGATGACAAAGTGATTTTTAAAAAAATATTTGTTGGTCCCTCAGTAACACACACCTCGCTTATTGTGCGGTCTATGTTTGTGGACCCTATTTTGCGCGAGTTATCAAGGGAGAGGTGAGAGGTGTATTAACAAAAGTCTTGTTGAAGGATATGGATGTTAACTACACACACACACACACATATATATATATATATACTTAGATTTGTAACTTGACAATTTACCATTGGCTACCTATGTAGATGTAATATTAACCTTTCATTACTTTTTAAGGGGCTTCTACATTTACAATCCAGCATTCAGCAACATGTGAATATTATCTCCACAGTGTTTTTGAAGAAAAGGTAGAAATTATATGATTCCATCTGCCTGTGCGCATATACATTGCAGCATGTATTGTTATACCCCTCCACAGACGACAGAGACTTCAAATTCTGGAATATGATTGGGTGGTCGGTACATTCATCAACAAATTTCACCTCGTCCTCTGCGGGTGGAATTGATGGGCAGGCAGATAAGGATAACTGCAAAAAAAAGCATGCACATAACATTGCTTTGCCACCAATTTCTTGACGTTAGTCCATGGAAGCATTTCCATAGCTTGCTATATGGATGGAAACTCATATCAAGTCTGGCATCTGAAAATGGCCTGCACATTATTTGCAAGCTGATGTAACCACAAATATTGATAAATTCATTTTTATTTCACATCTAATTACAAATGGAAGAATCTGGACACAGTATTCTCTATCTATTCAACTACCTTTGCTTATCTCCTGAAAGATTTGTTTCTTGCTCATTCTGTTCTTCCTCCCCCACATCTTCCTCCTCCTCCTCTTCTTTTTCATCTACATCATCCTCCTCTTCCTCCTCATCTATACCCTCCCTGGAATGTGGTGATAAGGACAATCGATGTTCTTCCTCCTCATTGTCGCTGTGAGGATAGTTCTCAGGGCTAGAGGATGCTAGCTCTCCTTGTTCATATGGACTACGTACCTCCTTCCGGGACATTCTGCAAACAAACACAGCCATATATATTCACAGTGTCCTTTGCATGAATATCTTGTACAATTCTGATAAAACAGAAAGATTGTCCGAGGACAAACTAACTGGAAAAAAAAGCTCTCTCCTGGAAGAGTCAAGTTTGAAGAAAAATTCTGAGGCTGATGATCTGTACCAGTCATTTTACCTGGAGCCATCATAATATATTGGATATTCTTTATGTGCACTTGTATGTCACTGAAAAACATGTAAACAAAAAAAATCTGAAAGCATTAGTTGTAATTAAACTTGATTTGCCTTTGACATAATTTTCTAGCAAGCAAGCACTATGCACTATCCAGTGATCAACATTTGCTAAAGTACTATTTTGCACCTTGTCTACAAATAATACTGCACCTATGCAAAAGTACTATGAAATGGGCAGGGCAAACAGGTCACTGATGGTATGCTAAGGTGGGCATACATGTAACTGAAACAGCTGGAATGTGATGGAAGCCAGGAATGCTAAAATTGGTTAAAAGGATAGTAAGTATCTTGAACAAAATGAAGCTATCTAAACACTTTTTCAAGATTATATTTGCGAGAGAATTTAAATCTATTAGAAAAAAAGACATCAGAGTAAGTAAAGTCTGACCAAAACTTTAATTTGTAGAAAAGTGTTGACAATAGTGCATACAAATTTGTACATTTTCTTTTCAAAAGACATTCCTAGTACCCCACAATTAACGATATGTAAAGAAATTTTGATCAATGAAAATGTCACATACGCAGAGTGGAGGCAGTACTTTAATAAATAAATACAAATTAAGTAATTTTTTATCAATTGAAATTTGTACTCTAGTTCTTTTAGTTCATTTTAAGTGTAATAAATGCAATGTGTCATCTTGAAATTAAACAAAAAATGTGTCAATCTAACATAACAGCTATGTCCACGAGTGTTTCTCTAAAAACCTAATTAAGTGCAGTGTTTTCATAACTGATTTCCGGAAGTATTTGTTGTACTGAATTAAAAGCTGGCCTCCTTAGTATTATCATGTTAATTATGTCTTTTCAATCAATTAAAGGAGGTGGAATAAAAGAAAAGTTAAAAGGCACGAAAATTATACAAACTTAAAATCTAGTGGCCCTGGTTGTATGTTGGGTGAACTCACTTCATTTCATCAATCGAACACTTATAAATTTTATTGTGTATGTAACATAAACTCATTAACTCATCAACTTGGACGATTGTCTCATGAAATAAATGTTGTGTGTTTTTGAAAAAAGGAATCTTGTTTGGCAGTGTATCAACAGTAGTCTTGCTGCCTGCTTTGTGGACTCGCTATTTGGCAGGATAATATTAAACGCCACTACGGGAACCAGACTCATCAAGAAAACAAAAAGCAGTGACATAATACACAGATTTTTTCACATACACATGATGGTTGTTGAAACCAGCTGGAATGACCTTTCATATGTTGGACATTTTGAAAATAATGTTATTTAAACATAATAACGAAAAACTTAGAAAATGCGCATCATTAAAATTATTATTGACATGATTGTAACGTGAGTATTCAGTCAATAAACAGTCCTGCTCCCTAACGCCGCACCCTCCCACGGTTTTCACGATGACAAAGTGATTGTTTCCAATTTTTGGAGGTCCCTCAGTAACTCGCGCCTTGCTTATAGCATGGTCTATGTTTGTGAACCCCATTGTGCGTGAGTTATTGGGGAAGAGATATATATATATACACACACACACACACACACACACACTAATATGTTTTCTTATTTAAATTAAGTCCTCTATTTCCCAGTATTCATATTTGCACTTAACTTTGGATTTAAGCAATACTTTATTTTCAAGAAAAGTTATTTTGGCCATATGACTCTAAAAGACAATAACAAATTTTAATTGAGTAACAAGATTACATTACTGTGATTTCAAGTTAGTAAAAATGCTCAATCAACTACCCTTAAAGATTTCTAAATATGTTTGAAACAACCCCTGTACCATGTACATGATGGCAGATGCACACGTGTCTTCAGATCATATTGTTTGTACTCATTTCTTCGTTGCAGATAAAACAATACCATAACTATTCGTGCATAACACACTAAAATGCATACAATTACGGATATGTCTCCTTTATAGTCTGTATATGAACTAAACCCTTCTTTCCGACAGAATCAACACAGACGCGAGTCCATCTATTATTAGATGGAGAGGTTTTCATAATGTAATCACTCACTTTAATATAGCTTCATTACAACAGTCATCTGACAGGATTGCAAATTTATGGTTTATTTATTTGTCTATGTACTTGTAGTAATTTTAGGCAATGGTTAAACAGCATCTGCTTTGCTGGTTTTTTCTGTATTTTCACAAATATGTGTCAAGTCAGAAAACAACTTAGACCTTACTGTGCATCTCGCAAATTCCACAACATAGCATTGTCCCATATGTTTCTGACCTACATAATTTGCATTTTAAAGTTAAATCTTTAATAAAATAATATCTAGGTTTTGCTTTCAATGAATTGTATATTTTTATGAATATATTTGCCCAATGATTTATGAAAACAGACAATCTAATAAACTGGTACATACAAGACTTAGCAAAGTCTGCCATTATTTTCTGTTAGGCCTAATGGTTCACTTACAGTTTCAAACTAATTTTATGATGAAATAGTGTATAAGAGGCAGTTAATATATATCCACATCACCAATTCTGATCTTAAAACACATGTTTGTATGTTTTATCATCAAAGGATATCATGTAGGAAATTGATAGTAGCTACCTTACTCAAAAAAGGGTTAATGGTCAATCAGCTATCAAAACATATGCTTGTGAATGGGCAAGAGCTTGTTTATCAACGTGATATCAAAACTAGGCCCAGCTACTGATGTACTGATGAATCCATTTCGCTACAACACTAAAACTAACCAGGCTCAGGCGAGGGACATTTAAACAAAAGTATGGTCAGTCAATGTACATCTTAAATAGCTCTTGTTCATCCATCAGAGTGATATTGAATTTTGTCAATCCACGTATGGACTTATTCCAAACACTAACCTAGGCACCACACACTTTCTTACACTTAGCTAATTGGCGCCCAAATACGTGTAATTAAGCATTTCCAAGATCTCTGCCATATCAATACTCTTTCACAAATTGATATGTAATTAATATACTTACTGTGCTGTTTTATATTGGTGGAATCAAAATCTGACTCTAGCCAATTGACGCATTTTCATGTTCCATTGACAGACATTTGAATTTGCTGAAATGTGATGGTAGTTGAGGTATGCAGAAGTATGTTCAAGTAGGTTCAGGTGGGTGATATGTTTCTTGAATGAAACGAAACATTGCTTACAGTTCCAATTGGCATAATATATTTTTCTTCGTTTCGTTAAAGAATATTATTTTAACTTAACCCGGTTTTGCAATTCCTGGCTTTCATCGCTTTCCAGCAAATTAAAATGTAGGCCAATGAAACTTGAAAACAAGTCCATTTCTTTTGTTAGAATTTAAATTTGTTAGGGAAAAGACATCAGAGTAAGTAAAGTCTGACTAAACATTATGACTTTACTTTGTAGAAAAGCATCGTTATATTAGTTGCCATTTGTGCGAGATATTCCTGAACATTGACTTTCGTTACGATGTTAGTCGACATCAAAACACGCTACACGGCGCCGTTAGTTAGGCAACAAGACCCTGACGCCCAAAACATAAATATCAGCGTCGAGGTCTTACAAGTTACATGGACCATAGACCAACAAGTTGTTCTCCACCTTTTTCCGCCAGTCAAACAAAAACAAAAGGTGGAGAACAACTTGTTGGTCTACATGGACCAAAGATCCATCCTATTCCAATGCCGTGATCTAATGCACGTAAAATGCAATATTAAATTGACTATAGTAGCTCATATTATCTGTAAAACAGTTTGCTCCTGAACACTGATGAAAATTCTTTTAACCGCTACATATTAAATGACGGATGACCTGCTGTAACACGTATCGAAAATAGGCGACACCCATTCAGCATTTAACACTGTTTCATCAGCTGTCATGATGTTCATACCTGTTTTATATTATGTTATTCCAGATAAATGCGTATTGGAACGTGTGGTTATCTCAATAAACAGTACTTTAACAATGTTCTAAAGTAGTTCAGGTTTGAAACAACGTAATCAATTTAACCCTACAACTTTTAGTGAGGCAGCGGTTACTTAATGTTGCTTTCTTGTCTGAAGAGTAGCTGTTTCTATTTATAAAGTTCCTCCAGCAAAGAGAGAATCATTTTAGTTTGTCCCCAGTTAATATAAAAATCTCACAGTAATTTGTAGATATCAGAACCAAGATGCATATATAAAATACATGTCAGAGATTTTGTTATTCCTAAGTTATTAAGTTAAAGAATGTTCATTATTAGCTTTCATTAACATGTAGCCTTTACATGGTTCATGGTCATTCCGTACCCAAGTCGTTTCGTACGCAGTGGAAATTGGTCGTTTTGTGCACAATGTGATTGTGTTCTCGTACGCGAGGTGCTGGTCGTTTCGTGCCCAAGGTGGTGGTCGTTTCGAACTCATTAATTTACAAGGTCAAATATACAGTATTGTCATATTTACCGCTCCCTCTCTATGCCTAAAGTTTTTTTCCTAACTTAAAAATTGCACGAGGAAAGCATATCCGGGCAAAAAATTGACAACGACAGTAATTGTATTGTTTTCACTGCATAATAGCATCTATGTACTAAAAAGAATTAACAAAAATTCACATTGCCAGTAAAAATAAAAATAAAACGATGGCTATGTTAAAAAACTGAACAAGTCGATTCTTTTTACATCGTTCAAATTAACAAACACTGTCATATAATAATAATAATAATAATGATGATGATAATGAGGACTTTGTATAGCGCCTAATCGTTACAACCTCTTCGCGCTTAACAACACCTATAAGATAAAAAAAATCATATAATGATATGATTACAAAAACAAACACCATGAAATTAGAAAACATTAAAAGTAATATGCTGAGAATATTTAAGGTAGGAAGCATTATTAGGTTTTTAAGTTTGTTCTTGCAGTCGAAATAAGTGAGTTTTGAGAGCCCTCTTGAATGTGATCACTGTGTCTTTGTGTCTAAGTTCAGTGGGCAATTCATTCCACGTTGCTGGGCCCTGGTATGCAAGAGAACGCTGTCTATATGACTTTGTTTTCATACTTGGAATAATGAGTATACGATTGTCAGAAGAGGAGCGTAAGTATCTTGCTGGTGGGTACACATGGGTGAGGTTAGATAGGTATGTTGGACTAGAGTCCGACAGTGAAACGTAGCAGAGAACAAATTTTGTGTTTGATTCTGGATCGAATGGATAGTCAGTGTAGGGTACAGAGCATCGGGGAGGTGTGCTCTGATCGTGGTACTATGTATGATACGAGCAAATGTGTTTTGAGCGTTTTGAAGTTTCTGGAGCAGATATTGAGATGAACCAGACAGAAATGAGTTACAATAGTCCAGTCTTGAAAGTACTGATGAACACACAAGTGTTTAAGTGGCATCAGCTGAAAGATATTTGCGAATTGAGCTGATGCGTCTCAGCTCAAGATATGCAGCCTTGCATATGTTCATGACATGTTGGTGCAATGTGAGAGTACTGTCCAGAGTAACACCTAGGTTTCGTACTGATTGTGTGAATTTAATGTTGGTGTAGCTTATATTTATTGTTTGAGGTAAAGGATGTGAATGAGAAAGTCTTTGTGTTGTGATCAGAATGGCCTCAGTTTAACCATCATTCATCTGCAGCTTGTTACATGTCATCCATGATTTCACATCAGAAATGCACCTATCTACACATTGGACGGTAGTATCAACTTCAGGTTGGGTGGCTAGATTTGTATAGGTGGGTGTCATCAGCGTACAATTAGTGAGACACTGGATGATGATTTATGACACTTGAGAGCGACTGAGTGCACAGAATGAAGAGAACATGTCCAAGAACAGACCCCTGAGGAACACCACAAGATAGATCAGCTGTGCTGGAGTGTATTCCATTTGCAGATACAATTTGTGTCCTGTTGACTAGGTAGGACTTGAACCACAGTAAGGCTGTATCATGAATGCCAAATACATGTTGGAGACGGTGAAGTAATATATCATGGTATATTGTGTCAAATGCTGCAGACAAATCAAGGAGGGTGAAACCTGTAATCTTTCAGCTATCCAACGCAGAGAGAATGTCATTAAACTTTTAGAAGAGTAGTTTCAGTATTGTGGCACGGGCGATATGCAGATTGTACATTGCTAAAAAGACTTTGAATTTAGATGAGATACAAGCTGGGATATAACAACCTTTTCTAAGATTTTTCAAATGAATGGGAGATTAGAAACTGGGCGTAGTTCTTTAAATCGTTATGGTCTAGTGTTGGTTTCTTCAGCAGAGGCTTTACAATGGCAGTTTTGAAAAATGATGGGAATTCCCTGGATGAGAGAGAGGTATTAATAACATCAGTTAGTGAAGGCAATACTGGATCTAAGCACTCAAGCAGCAGTGATGTTAGAATTGGATCAAGTTCACGTGATTTTGGTGCACTCTTCATCACGATTGTACGTACGAAATCCATAGAGACAGGTTCAAATGCTGCTAATGGTTGCCGCTCAAATTCTGTATCCCAACTGTATGGTGGCGACGAGGCAATTGAAATTGTGGTGTCAAGCTTATCTCTAATGGTTTGTACTTTGTCACGGAAGACATATGCAAACATGTCCGGAAGGTCGACTGGAGAGAAGGTAGTTGGAAGTGGTGTATATTTGTTCCTTGACATTAGCTTGTTAGTAATCTCGAAGAGCCCTTTACAGCTGAAACTTTCCATGATCTTAGTAGTATAGTGGGCTGATTTCGCTGCATGGACTATATTTGTGACATTCTTCTTAGCGGCTTCATAGATTTGCTTATGAATAGTGAATCTGGTGGAAAGCCAAAGTCTCTCAGCTTTACGGCGGTCTTTTTTAAAAATGTCTTGGTATTATTTAGTAATGACTAACCTGACTGAAAAAATTATAACTGTTTATCCTCTCAAAACAACTAGAAATTCTGCGATCTTTTAATAATGGGGCTCAATGCAGATAAAACAGTGTTGCTTGATTAAGTTTCTCTTCTCCAAGGACCAATACTGGTGTTAATTTCTATTGTTGACACCTGCTTTTAAAGGTGCTGATCGAGGTATAATATACGGACCGCCAAGCCATTTTTTTTGTTGGTAGACTGCCGGCCACATTAGCATACTTGTGCAACGTTTTGGACATTTTCACCGATTACAAGAAACTAACAAGTTAGTGGCATAATTGAAATTCTCTGTTTTCAACTAATTATAAATATTAATATTTGTTCATGGCAAGTGAAAATTTGTTTTCGTTTTTTGTCATAATCTGCTTTATTTTGTTACCGTCCTTAATATAATGCACATAAATAATCGTGCAGAGAAAGAGAGAGATGATTTAACTTGGCAAAACATTTTACATATATTTCTGTGTTTTAAAACTGATTTAATTATTTAAACAATCGATTATATGTATGCATGCTTTGATTCTGCCAGTATTAAAACGTTTATAATACAGCACCACCACCCCCATGTAATACGATATATATTTTGTTTACATAATAGAACAGTAAAACTTACAGTCCAAAGAATGATTGGAGGAGACGTCTCAGTAAGACGAAAGATTAGCTCCAACAGGTTTCTTAAAGAACAAAAGACTAACAACATTATTCCGAATTGTACATTCCAGAGTTTTATTACATACATGAAGAAAACATAATTACTATATGCATTTCTGTTGTATAATAATGCTTGCATTTTTTATATGTTTTATTTCTTCTTCTGGTATGATCTCGGCGTTTTTTTCTGATACCAGTTGAATCTGTGTAACAAATGAAGTGGCTTCGTCGTAATAGGGGCTACTTATCACATAGAAAGAAGATTGGCTTTGCCGGCTTTTGCGTTGATCCTACGATGCCAACCCTCTACACCGTTGTTGGTTTCAACATATTTTCTATACACAGACCACGATTCAACCGGGAATGTGGTGTTCGTAATCAAGGTTGACTCCACATAGTCAATCCAACTGTAAAATCTTCGTGGACTGTTCCTTAAGACGGGAAAAGGCAAACATCTTTAACTGATATTGGTGGTTACATCTGTACTTTAGGTACGAAACGGTTATATCACTGGGTACGAAACCACCAGCACCTTGGATACGAAACGACTTGGGTACGGAATGACCAGGTACCCCCTGACATACATGCATACATACGAAGAAAGCAGACGTTTTTATTGTAATATACCTGTGTGTGTGTGTGTGTGTGTGTGTGTGTCAATTTCAATGTACATTTCAATGGGCGGGAATGAGAAGGCCGCAGGATTCACCCAAAATAACTCCAAACATTATTTACTTCAGATGATTCTAAGAAGGAAATTGAAAAAAAAATATGCAACAAAGAAATACAATATATCGCTATAGCCCGTAGCGACAACCAATTGCTAATAAGGACAAGAACATGTCCATTGTGGGAGTATGACAAAAGTGCGAAAAGTTACCAAAAGTTGAGAACAGTTACAAAAACTTACAAAAACGTTGGGGAAAATACAAGATATATATATATATATATATATATATATATATATATATATATATATATATATATATATATATTAGAATTGCGATTTAAAAAAAAAAAACAAACACCGATAATTCTGTGTAACTAGTTTCGTATTTACTCTTTGCTTCATAATTCTTTGGTGTTATACAACCTTTAACGAAATCGCTTCCTTCATACATTGAAGATACTACTGATTTCATTAAAAAGTTGATGTCTATTCCACAGCTATCTGATAAATCAATCCTGGTATCATTAAATGTAACATCACTATATACCAACATTCCGCATACAGATGACATTAGACCGTTTAAACATTTTCTTGATAACAATTCCAATAACATCACACAATCTAGTGAAGATATTTGTAAAATAATAAAACTTATCTGGGAAATTAATTATTTTCAATTTAATAATAGGAATTACATCCAAATAATGGGTACAGCAATAGGTAGTCATATTGCTCCTTCATACGCTTCCCTTTTCATGGGTAAATTAGAAAAAGATTTTCTTCAAAACGAAAAGTTTAATCCATTTGTTTGGTTTAGAATTTTGGATGACATCTGGATGATTTGGAACTATTCATCAGAAGAACTGAACAAAATTCATTGATTGCCTTAATCATTTTCACCCGACGATGAAATTTACTTATACTGCATCTAGTACGCAAGTTTCAGTTTTAGATGTAAATGTAATAATAAATATTGATAACACTATCTCTACAAATAGTTATATCAAGGAAACTAATATCCACCAAACATATTTCCAAAATAGAAACTATCTTACACATATAATTGATTATGCGCTGAACAAAGCCCGTAATCTTACTCAACATGAGGCTTTAAACACAGCAAAATGTACAATAGAGAAAAATATAATTCCTTTCACAATACAATATAATCCTTTATTACCTAATATAGGCCTTATAATTAATAAATACTGGAGTCTCGTAAATTTATCAAATAAAAACAGCGTAAAAACACTTTACAAAAACAGACCAATTCATGCTTGTAGAAGACCCAAGAATTTGCAAGATGTTTTTAATTAGAACTAAACAGACAGAGAATAAAAAAATAGATATTTTGCAACATTTAAATGTAACATACATCTTTGCTCTCAATGTGCAAATAAAAGAGAAAGTACTTCTTTTAGATGCACCAATACAAAAGAAGTATTTTCTCTATGTTATAACACTAACTGCGTATCAACTGATAATTTATTGGATAACCTGTAAAAAATGTAACATGCAATATGTTGGACAAACACATTTATAAAACGTTAATGTTTCAATAAGTTTTAATACCGATAATCACTCTACTCAATTTTTCTTTTATGACATTGTGCATGAAGTCATGAACACAATCATAAAAGAAAATTATTGGATTCATAAGATACTTTGTATGATAATGGCCTTAATACCAAGGCACTATAAAAATTATATGAAATGTTAATTAAAACATTGGTATGTTGTATATCCTTTATAAAAATGTAATTGTATATATGACTGTTTGTCTCTAGTTTATTATTTTACTTTAATTTTAAATTAACTTTTCGTAACTTTTCGCATTCGTCATACCGACAGTGTGGGGTATATATTATTGTTTTCATCCTCTGTTATGCATAATTAATTTAATTGTTGGTCTGGTAGTTTTATATTTTTTTTAATTCGATTATATGCTTCTGTAATGTATTTTTGTTTACTGTATTTGATTTTGTCCAGAATAGAGTTCAGTTCTGACTGGTGATGAATATAAGTAACATTTGTCTCCCTTTTTTCAATATTTACTTCCACTCAAAAAAATAAATAACGCCTATTTTGTCATCTGTTTGTACATAATAATACTGTTTCTAATGTTTTCTTGTGGTTTTGAGTATGCTTAGTTTAATTTGCATCATGTGTGTAGTGGATTTGGGTAGGTTTTGGGTGAATTTGGGTGGTTTTGGTTGAATCGTGCGGCCATCGCAGCATTCCAGCCAACTGAAATGCGGTCTCCCTAAACACAGTAATGGACAGTAATGTACAGTAATGAACAGTAATGGAGAGTAATGGACAGTAATGGGCTGTAATGGACAGTAATGGGCAGTAATGGAGACAAAAATACTATAATGTAAGAGAAATTACAGGAATGGAGTAAATTACTGGAACTAGTTTTATAAGATTTATATGCAGAAATTGATTATTATTTTTGTTCCATCACGATTGTTATTTACAACTTTACATTCCAGACCACATGAATCACTATCCCTCTGGCTTTATCATTCTTTCATCCCTCTCATCTAATTCTATGTATGTATGTCAACTGGTAAGTTGAAAAACTTATGTCCAATCCATTTGCTCTGTATACGCACATGTGATCTTCTGGGGGAATCAAATATGTATAACAAAACAAAATATATATGTTGGCACTTGTGAACGGTATATACTAATCTATGTTATCAAATAATAATAATATCCAATAGACATATATTCCTTATATAAGAAGATGGCAGTCAAACCAAAAAACAATTTTCTATTCACCGTGTTAAAGTTTTAAATTTTGTGGACGTTTGTGATATCTTGGATGTTATCAAAATGGAAAAAGGAAAGAGCAAGAAACAGTTTCCTTGCGGTGACTGTAAAAAAAAAAAGCTTGTGAGTCAGGCTGTCTTTTATGTGAGGTACGTCATCTTTTGAATTGCTTATATATTGTTTAATTCCATTTAATGATCTTTAATATGTATCATTATTAATATATCATCCCTGCAAATTCTTTGAGCTGTCTGTACAATCATTCATTTGAATATGCAAACCTCCTGTCATCTGTATTTAACTTTAAACAGTATCTACATAAATTACATAATTGCCAATAAAATGTGTCAGTTGTTGCCGTTTATAATAAAAAGAGTGCTTCAATAATATACTTTCATATGTTAAAAAGAAAGATGAAAGAAGCGACTAGAATTATAAATAAAATGTTCCCAAGCGTACATATGTCATGTTTATGTAATGTTAACATCACATGTAAAAAATAATTAATAACAGTACATTTCTTAAATTCATTTAAACTTGGTAAAGTAGATGTTTTTCAATATTAATTGCATTTTATCATTAGCTTTATTATCGGATTGATTATTGTATGTCACTGATCGCAAAATGATGAGTTTTAGTCTTTAAATTAGCATTCTATCTTTCTGTCTTATAACTGAGTCTTTGATAAGAAAATTTGACCAATTCGATGTCATTTGTTGCCGATTGTATACCGGTATGTATCTTGAAAATGGTCAATGTAATGTAATAAAATCATTTTAAAAGAAGAGAATGTACTGAATGTCATAATAACATTTTGGGTGATGAATTCCATTACCTCGATAATACATGTTTCTCTCTCTCTCTCTCTCTCTCTCTCTCTCTCTGAATGGTATTCATACATCTCAGCAACTTTATTGCTAGATGATACATGATAAACATATTAGGTATTTTACTGTAGTAATGTATTATGCTGTTTCTGTTGTTTTGTTTTTTTTTTTTGTGCAAATCATCCATATTGTTATGACTCAAGCCATTTTTAAATTATGTCGGTAATATGCTCCCTAGAATTATTGTTGAATTGTTCTTTTCAACCAGGCCGTTAAATAAATCATATTTTATCTTTCTCATATAGTATTATATTTAAACTCACAAAATTATCCCCTTGGAAATATTACAAGAAAAGATTATCTATCTTCTCATTTATTCTTTCTGTATATCTATATTATGTATATTATTTTCAACATACTTGAATCTTTTAAGAGCCCATATCACAAATTACTTTTTTATGTTTATGTCAAATCTTAAACCATCTGATATATCTAAATTAGATACACCCACCACCTTCCTAGAACTAATTGTATTAGCATCATAAAATAAGTCATTATTATTATTATTATTATTATTATTATTATTATTATTATTATTATTATTATTTTACATACATATAAACGTAAATATTTTACCCATTTCAATTTGTGACTGACGACAGTTTGCATATATACATTTTGATTCAGGTATGTGATTCTTGGTTCCACTCTACGTGCAAAGTGATAACAAGCAAAGACTTTAAGACTTGGTCTTCCATTGGTGAGGGATACATCTGTCGTAGTGTCGTTCACTAGGAGGTAAATGTAATTACTTGGTGGGTATCACACGACTTCAAAAAGTAATGAATTATTTTCTAAGGATTTAATTGTATATTTTCTAGGCGGTACCTGGACGTTTCGCCCCATGGACGTTTCGGCCCAAGACATTTCGCCCCACTTCAATGGACATTTCGCCCCACATGGTACATGGACGTTTCGCCCCATGGACGTTTCGACCCAGGACATTTCGCCCCACATTAATGGAAATATCGGACATTTATAGAAATTCATCAGCATTACACCACGGTCTTCATTTTACTTTAAAATGATCAAAAATATAATTAAGTGTCCCTTGTGATCTGAATTCTTTGGCATTATTCTAAATAGTTAAAGAGACGGCCTGCTCCAGTCGGGAGAAGTACAATTAAATAAAGTATGCACCCTCACTCGAGTACAGCCTGTCTCAGTATAATGGTAATGCGAGAAACGACACACATCATCAATCATACAAAACAATATGATTTATTTGTCGTTTAAATATAATCCACCGTTTATTCGCCAAAATTCCAAATTAAATTTAAAATAAAAATCCCAATTTAAATTTAAAATAATAAAATAATGACAAATTATCATTGGATGGATTGTATCCAATAAGAAAATATAATAATAAAACATGGATAATTTGATTTAGTGGCTGTCCCTTCCTCTAGCCAAGGTCAACTTGAAATTATGGGGAGGGATTTCGAGTAAGGTGACAAAAAACGGAATAGGATGAACAACCATATAGATTACACTAGGGAAATACATAAATACCCCGACAAAATTTTGGAAAATATACACATATAAAACAACTTTTTTTTATATAAGTAGGCGTGCATCTGTCTGGTGCCATAAAGAAAAAAAAAATGTTCTGGCGTTCACTATTGCTCCCAGCAAGTGTTAATAGGACTTAATTACAGCCAGGTAACTTCTTTGAGCTTCATATTTAAATAATCTACTAAATGTGGTATCAAGGTAATTAAGCTGCAGCCAGGGTTTTGAGTAAGTCGTGTAAGCTTTTATGAAAAGGAAATTACACTTTAGCACAGATGGTATGGCGTTCACTAATAACAAAAACAATGACATATAAATAAACAACGTTTGATCTTAGTATATCAAAATCTGAGTTTTAGGATAAAAATTATGATTCTTCAAGTGCATTGTCCGACAGATCGTTTGATATAGAAGCTCGTGCACGTGTTTGTATGGAAACTTATCAGTGGCTCTATAACTTGCAGTCTTTCCTTTTCGTGGTACTAGTTGTTTTAATATCACGTAAATCAATAGATCAAACAATGTCCAGGAATCCAATGGGAGAGAATAGAAGAGAGTAAAGATTTTAAAGGGAGACTACTACATGTCAAAATTTGGAAAATACATTTTATTAACCTCTATATGCCTTCCAACAAATATCCAAGACAGGAATTTATTAGAAATCTATCAACATATCTAGAAAGATATACAATGGAAGACGTAATATTAGGAAAGGACTATAACTGGGTAGGGGATAATATAGATAGGGAGGGGGAACAAACAACCAATGATATCAGATTTAAGATAGAAATGGAAAACTTCATAAATAGACATACATTTAAAGATGTATACCGACAGTTAAATATACTTAGGAAACAATATACATATGAATATAAAATAAACAAAGGGAGTAGAATAAATTCTTGTGTACAAACTTTAACGAAGAAACACACAAAGAGGCTGGAATTATTCATTTTAAGATCTCTGATCACAAACCTATATACATGACAGTAAACTTTAAAGCTAAAAATAACAGGGGAAAAGGGGGCTGGAAATTTAACAGTAAGTTATTGGAGGATCCCAATTTTATGAATTAAAAAGGTTTATTGAAAGAGGAAACATGGATATTATTAGAGAATGGGATAAATTTAAATTAAAAATAAGAAGTATAGCTATTGAAACTTCAAATATCAGATTTAAAAAACTAGAAATGGAGAAAGAGGAAATTGAACGGCAGTTAAAGAAAGAAAACACAGCAGGTATGGAAAAAAAACTAAACGATAGACTAAACAAAATAATAGAAGAAAACATTAGGGGTAAAGAAATGAGAGCCGGAAAATTCACACATATATACAGAAAAGCGGAAGGGCTGTATAAGCGAGAAGAGATTAGGAGGGTGGAGAAAAAATTATGAAGACCTTGAAAATTAATGGGAAAAAAACTACTGATAAAAATCAAATACTCAAATACATTGAGGAATATTACACCCAAATATATACATCTAAAAAATATGAAGACTACAAAATTGATGACTATCTAAATAATATTTAGTGCGAGAGGATATCATCAGCAGTCAAAGACTTATGTGATGAGTTCATCTCGCAAAAAGAAACAGTGGAAAGTATTCGAAGCCTCACCAAAGGAAAATGCCCAGGTGGAGATGGACTCACCATGGACTTCTATGCGAAATTCTGTGGTGAGTTGTCGCTCATCTTAGAATGGTTGTATAATAACATTTTACTTAGAAATGATGTTATGACAGAGAGTATGAAGGAAGGGATAATAACACTACTGTATCAAGGGAAGGGGGATAGGGAAGATCTTAAAAATTGGAGGCCCATCTCCCTCCTAAATACGGACTATAAAATACTAAGCAAAATTTTAGCGAATAGGATTAAAAAGGAAATGGGGAAAATAATAAATATAAATCAAACATGTGGTCCCAAAGGCAGAGACATACAAAATAATATATTAAGTATAAAAACAATTATTGAACATATAAATGATAGTGGACTAAAAGCTGCTATTGTACTTTTTGACCAAGAAAAAGCCTTTGATAGATTAGAACACAACTATATACAAAAAGTCAAAGTAACAATGCCAATAAATGGCAGGAGATAAAAACCCTATTAACCCGAGCTTGAAAAAAAATGAGTATAGTTCAACATTTAAAAAAAAAAGCTTTTCTGCGGGCGACCACAAGTCTTTAATCATCGTAGTTTTATGTTTCGCGAAAGGAATAAACCTAACTCCATATATACGATCTTGATACTGACTGTTGGAATTACAAAGCCCCCTTTTAAGTTGTGTCTAATTTACGCTCGCTGATTGGGTAAACGAACAGCATGATTGATAAGTGGCGATATGCCAATTTCCTACAAACAGTAATAGTGATTTTCATCAGTTTATGTAACAGCGAAAATAAAAGTACTGCCGTATAGAAAATGATCACTGTAAATGATACATTAATTTTCTGATCAGTCTTATTACATAAATGAAGAAAAAAGGGAAAATATTGTCTGATCTAACGGCACGCTGAATGTAATTGACATGGATGAGAGTGATGGGATTTTGGGGCATAAAATTAAATCTTAACGGTAGGCCCCTGAAGTAAAATGAAGACAATGGTGTAATGCTTGTGAATTTCTAGAAATTTACGATATTTCCATTGATGTGAGGCGAAATGTCCTGGGCCGAAACGTCCATGGGGCGAAACGTCCATATACCATGTGGGGCGAAATGTCCATTGAAATGGGACGAAATGTCCATTGAAGTGGGGCGAAATGTCCTGGGCCGAAACGTCCATGGGGCGAAACGTCCATAATCCTTTCTAGGCTATTCGATAAGTTTCTCCCAAACATTTATAACGGTCCTATTATTAGACTCTTTTAATTATATAACCTCGATTTCAATTTCTTTCAACTTTTCAGGACACCAAATATATTTTTGATTGTAATGATCTGTAATTTTAGGAATCTGTAAAGTTACTGAGACTTAATGAAATTTGATTTTTAGTCTATGTGTTTACTTACTTAAATATAGTTATATGTGTACGTGTCTTGTATTTATTATTGCGGAGTACATGTTGGATTATTTAGTTTTAATCAATATATCTCATATTTCATTTTGATCGTTAAATAACGAGAACCAATATTTAGAAAGTTTCTCAAAGACAAATAAGTTAACAGTAAGGTCGACAAATGGTAAAATCACTATACCAAAGACATCTTCAGGAGGGAAAAAAACCTCACCAGAGAAAAAGGATGAGATCTGAGCGTAGTCAGACTAGAACAAAATAATAAAGGTGGACAGTCTTAGTAAAGAATCTCTCTCTCTCTCTCTCTCTCTCTCTCTCTCTCTATATATATATATATATATATATATATATATATATATAGAGAGAGAGAGAGAGAGAGAGAGAGAGAGTTGTTCAAGTTTTGGCAATATTTGAATTAGAGCGTATTATGTGCACTAATAAAACAATATCACAATCACATTTGTTATTTATGATTTATGTGTTTTAAGTCCGTACAATAAACCTTATAATATTTAATGTACATTACTATAATTTCTTTTGCAATATTTTTTTTTCGTCCTCATTACTGTCCATTACAGCCCATTACTGTCCATTACAGCCCATTACTCTCAATACTGTACATTACTGTGTTTAGGGAGATCCACTGAAATGTAGGTAATTTTAATTTGAAAACCCTTCCATTTGCTAGTGTCAGAATTTGAAATCCATTTAGAAAAAGACGTCAGAGTGAACAAATTCCGATTAAAGCAATTAAACTTTCATTTGTGAAAAAGTATCGGCATGGGCTGCCAAGTGTGTTAAATATTCCTAAAAATATAGCATCTCGTTCGCCGGGAAACACGCTACACAACGCCTTTATTTAGGCAGTAAGACATCGACACAAGCAACATAAATATCAGGGTAAATGTCTTACATTTTAGGACTAGTAATACTGCACCAACTTGACCAAATATATATGTGCCATCTGCGTACACTGGAACTAGTCAGAAAAGAAGTACAATTGCGAAGTGTGTGTGTGTGTGTGATTTTGATTTTTAACGTAGCTTTAACAATTGTTCAGTCTACGATGTCTGCAGTGTGACAGTTTATAGTGGTGTCTAGCACTGGGGCATCATGCCGCAGACATGTAGCATGATGTCCCACCCAGTCACATTATTCTGACACAAGGCCAACCAGTCCTAACACTAACCTCTTAATGCTGGGCGCCAAGACAGGCATCTGTTAGTACCATTCTTGTAAGTCTTTGGTATGACTCGGCCGTTGATCGAACCCACGACCCAATTGCGAAGTATAAATACGGGAAAGATTTAGAGACGAGTAGTCATGTAATATATACCTGGTCATTTGGCTCCTATATTATACTGTCCTCTATTATTAAAAGTTCCTTCACTGGAATGACTACAACGACTTGTAGTATAACAGTACTTGGAGAAGCGTAGTCTTATAACCCCAATGTATCCACTACCCCGTGAAAAAACAAACTCAACACTTTGCAAATTGCTCTGGAGTGCATAGACCAAACAGTCCAGAATGTCCCTTGTCGATAAAGGAAGCACACACAATAGAGCTAATTAACACCAACGGCCTACAGTCCTGACAGGCTCGGTACAATACCGATAAACAGACCCTACGGTCAAACAGTAAATAAACAAAAGGGATATAACATAATTTTAAATAAAAACAAACAAGGCATACAATAGTAGTCTAGAATAAACGAGGTCCGATCATACTTTTATGGTCTCACCTGGACACTAATAAAATATTAATCAAGATCGCATTGCCATATGTGATGACATTATCGTCCTTGACTGTATAATCCAATTAGTGACCATTGAGGAGACCATCAGAATGTAGTAATTTCCTGTCCTACTACATATTACCGCTGATGATTCCTTATTAAGGTAATCATCGTTGGTGAATAAATATGAGAGGTAATGAAGAGAAGCTCAGACCGTTCCATTATATACTATGTTTGCATAAAAACACGATGGATTACCGGGTAGACAAATGACCTTGGTATGATCACAATGGACACATCATTGGAAGAAATGTTGGAAAAATGTAATAACCGATATAAAATCAAACAGAAAACTAATGAATGGTACCAGTTGATGGAAACTATATTCGGAGGATCAGAGAGAGCTTCCGCCATGGGCTGTTGTCCTTTTTCCGATATGGACGATGTTGTTGATAAAATAGTTAATCCTAGCGAACCGTTATCGACGTTATCCGATTGTCAGTGTTCTTTTCGAACCTGTGGTTAGGTGATATACGGAGCGAACACTCGATGGAGCAATAGTTGGTAACGACATTTGCATCAGGGCCCTACCCGGATTCCATTACTCCCCTGACGGTTACGTTGTCACCGACGACAAGATGGTGTTATTAGAACTTAAGTGTCCTTTTCGCCGTGTTGTGAGTAAATTAGCAGAATATTATTTACTTCAGGTGGTATCCGAGTTGGAAGTCTCATCAATGGCTCATCAGTTTTCTTTTCGACACAGTTTTCAGAAAATACTCGACCACCCAGCTAAGGTTTAGTCTTCTGTACTTTAAAAAAATTCCATCGTTCGGATTATGTACAATATAAGGATCTGGTTGTGATTGGTATAACATAATTATTCGGAAGAGATAATATGACTCTGCCTCAGTCGAACTTGATCTATTAAAAATGCTGTCGACAAAACCGATAATTGCGTTCTCGTTATTTTTACGTCAAATTAATTTTCATAATATCGTTAACGATGTAAATGAACTGCACGAGAAAAAATCGTCAGAATGAGACTATTTTCGCAGTATAACCATTTACAATATTTGCCGCTGTTTGTCACCACGCTGTTAAGATTCCATATCGGGATTGTTATAGATCGATATGTGGCTCATATTAGCGAGAGAGTGCGGTGAATTTGAGAGGGAGAAAAAATCATATCATATTATATAAAGGCTCAACGAAGAACACACACCATGCTTGGTAATTACGAATACGATAAAGACGGCAAAGTCAGAAGCATTCGGTTGAAAATTTATGACCGCAAAGAATTAGTAATACCGGTTATTCGCTTATAATAGTATCTGGAGCACATATTTAAAAAAGTGAGCGTTTTCTGTCACCATTTTGTGTTTGAATCTCATGGAGGTATAATCTCCGCTGGATATATAATCGATCATCTTAATGGAGACAAACTAGATACTAGACTGGTTAATTTGGATATCGTTACATATAATGAGAATATTATTCGTAGAAGCGTTAGTGCGAGAAACTTTGGTCCAGCACAACCAGTAATAGCAACAAACATCACGACAGGAGAACACGAGTTTTCGTCTATGAATAAGGCGAGTAAGGATTTTAAAATCAACACACGAATAAACACATTGTTCTACGAGAAAATCCAAGAGTTCTTTTTTCCAAGACTAAACGAGTCCGTTTTACATGTCAACGCAAAATTTAAGCAGAATGCTTCCGCTCGTACCGTTCTGATGCTACACAATGCTCATTGACGAAAATAATGTAACCAGTTTTAACTCATGAACCAACTAGTGCATGGCAAAATCAGTGCCACACAGGTAAGACAGAATTATATTTAAAATCTTCGTGTACGTCTCAAACACAAATTAACACGTTGGTTATATTTTGTGTATTTTGTGTGTGATTTGGGTCAAAGTTTATTTTAACGTCGATTGCAACAAAACACCGGCGCCAGGTACGATTAACATCAAAGGATTTGCGGTTATTCGGTTGAAAATATACCCACTGTGGTTAACGCGACGGGCACTAATGTCATCGCAGCGAGAATTCTTTTGTAGCAACGGTGTCTATGTTTAAAAACATAAACCTTCTTTTGTAGTGTAGGTAAAGTTCAAGGAATTCGTGCCTGATTTCATGGTCAAGGTAAGACTGAAAGCGATAATCGGCTTCATTCTACATTTACACGTCCACTAAACCACTCCATCCCCCTCATTACGTTTATCTGATGTTATTATTGTCCCAGTATCGATTAAACTTTGCACTACACCGCTCCGGTTGCCTAGTGGTAAGAGCGTCCGCCTCGGATGCGGTAGGTTGTGGGTTCGATCCCCGGTCGAGTCATACCAAAGACTAAAATGGTACTAACAGCTGCCTCGCTTAGTGCTCAGCATTAAGAGGCTAGAGTTAGGACTGGTTGGCCTGGTGTCAGAATAATGTGAATGTTTGCGGCATGACGCCCCAGTGCTAGACATCACTATAAATTGCCACACTGCAGACATCGTAGCTACGTTAAAATTTCAAATCACACACATACACACACGCGCTTTGCACGAGCAATTCGAGTTCCGATAAATATTCAGACAGAAGAAAAATCACGTTTTTATACACGTTGAATTTACGCTCGTTTACTCATAATTGTCCTCTAATAGTACTGGTACAATAAAACTGTCGATTGGCGGAAATTCCTTAAGTCGATTAATCTTAACCGAAGCATGTAATGTGTCAGAAGTTGCCTTGAGATCCATCTCCTCCAAATAATTTGTATACGCTGAAGCGACCATATGGGTCACATATTTTTAGGTAAACATGCTGATAAAGACATTAATGAGCCGCAGAGACCTCTACCGGACTAAGATTCACCTTATCATACACTAAATAATGTTGCCTCGGTATTAATCTGTTACCGAGTAGATTCCAAATTGTATCGTATTTTGATACTTAAGTTTAAGGTTGCTAATCTTTCCCCGCAACTCAGGTATTGCCTCTGGAGGATCAAAAAAGCTACCGATTGGGATGATATCCTTAAAATCGTCACTGATATCCTGAAGACACAATTAGAACATACGCGGTTTAAGATTAAAACTTTCAATGTAAGTATACGCGGTCGCGACCAAAGCAGGATCCACCACTTCGTAATCGAGGTACTGTATGATGTAAAAGTACGCCTCCATCGCCATGTTGTTGGTTTCTTGTTTATTCTTATCTCGTCATTGTGTTAGTTTTCTTCCAGAAATTTATCTGGTTATATTTTTTAAATTTTTTGCCAAGATAAGCTCGACGATTTCATGATAGAGTTAGGCTAGATGTGGTTAATGAAGTCCTCAATCTCCTTTGACATCACAGTTGATTCTCTGTCGTTACAAAACGTCTCAACAGAATAACCATTTACCGATGGTGACTTTTAATTGCTGATGCCTCATCTCCGCCACAGACACACGAGTTTTGAAAGCCTCATCGTAATTCGTGAATTTATCATGATCGTTTTTCATGTCAACTCGCTCCCTGGCTGTAAGGCTGTCTGAGCCGTGAAGCAATAGGAATCTCTATATGTGTTTTAAGATCATAATAAATGTAAGAATTCTAAAAAAATAAATACAAAATTTAGTTTAAACACAATGTACCTTAAAACTATCTTTTTAGATTAGGGAAAGTTTTAAATACTCTAAAAATATAAACAGGAAGGGACAGTACGAGATAAGGACGTGATGGGGCTATGTCACATGACGCCACGCGAAGTGAACAGGCATATGAAACAGTTTTGCAAAACTACCCCAGGTAGGAAAACTTACATGCATAACATAAAGACAAAGACTATCGTGTAATTTTGTCTTCTATTTCTTTCCTGTGCTGTACCCCTTTGTGTGGGAACTTAAACCCTCTTGGAACTTTGGCAATAATCCAATAAATAATTAGAGGCGGCCTATCTCGAGTTGAGAGAAATACAAATTGATAAAGAAATAATGTGTGAACCCCAACTCGAGCACAGCTGACCTCAATCAATAAACCAATTATGCGAAGAACGACACTGATTAACGCTCACATGAAACAATAGGGAATTTTTCTTCTTTCTTCAATCAAACCGTTATTACACCGTTACTTCGCCGAAATTCAAAATTAAAATGAATTAATATAAAAGTAAAGTTTTGATCCAGTTATCATCTGGATCGCAAGACAGCTGGGGACGATTTGACAATAACTGGCTATCCCTACATGAAAACTATATATAGCACACATACAATATGGCATATACTCATATAGCACACACAGGATATAGGCGACCTTTAGCCAAGGTCTACTTGGAATCTAGGGAAGGGATTTCGAGTTAGGTTATAGAAACCCACTCGGAAGAACAACCCTATAAATAACACTAGGGATTTAAATTAATACCCGGTCCAAAATTTAATCTAAATAAATTTTTGATATAAATTCTATCTTAAAATAAAACAAACAACATATCTGTGGGGGTAACACTTACACATAAAACACCTTTTATTAGGATAATGGGGGAGTCCATCTGTCTGGTACCCCCCAAAAAGTAATTGCTACCTTGCTTGTAACTTGATATCCAACAACACTAAAGTGGTATCGACTCCAACTATAAAATGCCCATCCATGTTGAGATTACCTTCTACGCTATCCCCTTATTTATTTAATGCGCAGTCTTTGACTTGCTTGTAATTAACTGCTTGATAATCATCTATGGGGTCATTTCCCTGACAGAGGTCTAGCATTTTTCTATTCTACATGTGTAAGTTCTCAATCTAGGTGATCTTATCTTTTCCGACCTTAAAAATTTCTCCTTCTTGAAGTACATTCACGCGGAATCCTTCTGGGGAATACCGTAATGAGATCATAAGCAACATAATTTTTCGGTTATGTTTATAAATTCAGTGATATACTTCGATGAATGATACCCAACCCGAATACCATAACGCTGTCCAGATCGACATGTGGTGTAGAAATGATCTGTCGGATGGACGGCAAAGTGCCATTTTTAGCGGGTGCTCATAGTACAATGATATTCTTGGTGATTAAAATACCACCCGTGGTAAGATTACTACTCAAGGTTGCGCTTCCGCTCATCGTTCCACCACTGTTTTCACTTACGGTTCGGCGCGGTATCAAGTGTGGAACGACCAACTGCTTGATATTCAATCACCCCATCTGTCAAACGTGCTACTCGTAAACCCCGCAGAACATTTCCGCCCATGTTTAAATTTATGTAATCGTTCCTCCTAGTCTACTCAACTTCGAATTGCCATATGCTGTTACTCGGACCACATCGGGACGGCATTATCATTTGGGTCAAGACCACTATCGCCAGTATTTAAAATACTCTTTCCACTCATGTTAAGGTCGCCAATCATAGTTCCGTCGGACAGCGATAACTTTTTATGAGCATGACTCGGCGTGGCAGTACATGTTTCATCGACGCTGTCAGACGTTGACAAGTTAATGATGCGCTTTCTGCTCGTGTTAAGTGTACCGGTCACGGTAATGCCGGTTTTATTGAATTTGTTACTGACATTATCCGCTGGTTTGATAATCGTTTCACCTCCGATGAGAGTGCCAAACGCCGAACAACTCTATATACTTTAATGCTGCATAATTTTCCCTCTCCAGATTGACTCGTTTATTTATCGCGTATTAATATAACACGTACATAATCAAGATTTACACAGAGATCGCGAGTAAACCACGACACCGTTTTATATTACTGGACTGTCATTAAGTGATCAGAGAGCCAACCAGTCGTGGTAAGACCAACTTGCTGGTGAAAATATTGTTGAACAATGGACTCAAATATGACATAGTAACGATTTACACTCTCATCCTGGGTCAGGATAATTATAAAAATTTATCATTTTTCAGCGAGATTTTAAATCAGCTGTGCCAATGGGTCTTCTGATCGGGATGTTATTACGATAATAGAGCCGGACGAGATTCTTCCGTTGCAACAACTCGATGACGAACATGGTCAGGTATTATCTGATGACATAAAAACTGTCGTCAAACATGAAAAAGACCTGCGAGTATTGTTCACACTCAATAAACAATCAATGCAACGCTGTTTATCTGGTGCAGTCGTATTATGACGTTCCAAAATATATCACACCAAACGCAGATTGTTTTGTACTCGTATCCGGGTCTGACAAGCGCGACATAGATTCGATAGTGAGAGAACAATGCAGGCCAACCACTGCTGCGGAATTCATACGGGCTTATCACAAAGCGATTCCGATCCGGTACGATTTTTTTGACGTTACATGGTGACGCAGAGAACGTTCGGAAAGGTAACGACTGATTACATTCTTGATACCCATAGTGAGTATTTCCGTGATAGTTTTATCCACCACGATAGTATATATCGCGATGCCATTTGTCAACGTAATATCACCCAGAGAATGAACCGAGTTAATATTGGGGGGGGGGGGGGATTCGAAGAGCGTCAAGTATGTAAGCAACACGTGTTTGAAGCGCCTATTGTCGTACAAGAATTTCTACCTGATATTGCCATGCCATTATTTATTCCGGTGACAACAGCAAGTAAAGTCATACGATGTTGCAACTGAACATGATGTAAAACAAGACGCTCCGTTTAGAGCATTAACAGCTAAACAGCGGACCCAACAAGAGATGTCACAAGGTATAATTGACACAACGTTGCCACAGTATGGTCATCGCGTTGATGCTGTTACTGATGATCGCAAATAACAAGAAATAATACATCAAACGCTAGATGAGATTTTACAAAAGAACTATCATTTAGATGAGGAATATTATCAAACACCGTACGGAGATTACATCAACAATGATTTGAAACAGGATACTTAACAAGAGTAGGATAAAAGTGACCTAAAACCACTTAAAATGACGAAGGGCCCTTTCAATGGGGAAACAGACATCAAATATAAAAAGCAGTCAGAGGTAGTGCAGCGACTAGAATTACTTTCCATTAATTCGCCGGAAACATTGGGGTGGAAACTGATAATGAAATTGTGAAAAGTTTGGTTCATTTAGCGGCGCCAGGAACATGATCGAGTGAGGATTATCCTTTGCTTTGTCAGATTTAATCGGTTAAATCGTCCGGACGTGAGTAAACGCCGTCAATTGCAGATCTTTAACCTTGTTTTTTTTGGTGTTTATTTAAAAAATAAATCCTACACGGTTTGTATATTATCATGTCAGTCACCAACACGATGATGATGTTTGATCCGAAATCCGCACAGGCCAACAGTCATAATTTTACTTTGCGTTATGCGCCTCAGAATCCACTCGACGAAGAGGCCGAGGACGATATAGAGTTGATCAGTGCCAAGTTTGGGACGAGTTTCGTAACGTGACTTCGCACAATTACGTTTGTGTCTCAGAAGATGACCCATGTAGCTTATAACATCGTCGACATCGCCAGCGAAATCAAGCTTTTAATCACCGTATACAGTCATAACGCGAACATCAAACCGGAACCCAACTGCGTCACATTGAAAACCAGAGTTACTCACGCGGGTGGTTATCGTGCGGAGTTCAACCTCGCTAACACTCTCGTTCTGATCTTGGGGTTTTCTCAACACAAGGATGTTTCTGACGTTGCTCTGCCAACGGATGATCTAGTTAACAAGGGTGGTGTCACCGAGGGGGATGCCCCCGGTGAATATCAGCAACATGAATAGTCTTCTCATAATGTGTTCGATCGCGAAAGGGTCTTATGACACCCGTGGTCGCACCATTTGTAGTTTCTCTCCAAATCAACCACAAAACTATCTCCATTGATCATTTGGTAAATAATGTTTGTTGTATCTTCGCGGTGGCCATCTCGATCAAGGATCAGTTTGGAAATGGAGTCGATTGTAACAACGACTTGTCAAGTTATATTTTTATCTGAGATAAATAGATTGACTTTACCTCAACGCGTGTAGTTGTAGTGTATAATGATAAAGCCCATCACGATTCAGCGACAAAAGATTATAAGAGGATTGTTATCCACTTTGTTCCCAAAGTCACGTCGACGTTGCCAGGATTAGCCAGAAAGGTCGCGTTTGAAGCGTTAAAGTCAGCTTTGACCGCTGCATCACCATCAGCCATTGGTGATAGGTTTTTGATGAGATTAAGGATAAAACCCTGCTACCAACAGCAGCTGAGATAAACTTTTATGGAGATCTGAGCAAAAACAATAACTCATTCTTCAATCAAAAAAAGGAAATAGAGACTCGAGAAAAAGATTGAATTCAAGAGTGGAATATCTTATCAATGACAATGAAATAATAATAATAATAATAACAAATTACAAGTACAGGAGTTGCATCAACTAAGACTTCAAGGTCAAATGATAAGGTCTAGGGTTAAATGGCAAAAAACTGACAGTTTTGCAACTTAGACGACCAGAACTAACTTAGCAAATATATGAAAAGTATTGTAAAAAGTGACAGAACTCTCATATAAAGCACATTTTTTTTAAAGAGACAATATTATTTTGAAATTCTACATGCCTCAAGAGTTGTTGAAATCATTGATCTTAGTTAATACTTGTTTACTTTGGTATAAAAAAATTGCAAAGAAAATTTAGTCAAGAATTACCTGCATATTCCAAAGCTTTAGCTGCCCCCATAAACACGAATGATCGTAAAAGTCCAGGATCAGGTGGTTTATGTGCCGAAGCTTATTAAGTCTTTTTTTAAGTCTTTTTTTTTTTTTGGGGGGGGGATGATTTAGAATATTTTCTAGTTAGGTCAATTAACTATAAAATGGTCTCTCAACAACTCAGAAGGAATGAGTTATTACTTGAATTCTTAAAGGCGATAAAGATAAGAACTATTTAAAGACTTGTAAACCAATACTCTCCTTAATACAACCTATAAAGTGGCCGTATTATGTATTGCTAATAGGATGTTTAAAAATAACCATACTTAATTAGTGACGATCTAACTAGTTTTAAGGCTGGTAGATCCATTGGTAAGCATATGACAGCAGTATATGATGTAATGTTTTATCTTGAAACATGCCTTGATTGCTGCCATGGATTGACCTTTAAAAAGCCTAAATTCTGTGGAATATTTTTTATCTAAAATACAAAACATTTCAACAGTAGTAATTCAATCATAAAATGGATTGAAACATTTGATAACAAAATAAAATCTTTTGTTAACTGTTAATGAAATGTTTCCTATTTGTTTCATATATATATATAGAGAGAGAGAGAGAGAGAGAGAGAGAGAGAGGATGCAGACAAAGTGACTTTCTTTCATCTTATTAGTTCGTACTCTATGCAGAGATGCTGTCATCATTGACTAAAACAAATGAAGATAGTAATGGTATTGATATAGATGGAAATAAATTTCCAATATCTCAGTATGAGATGATACCACATTAATTCTGAGTGAATCCAAAATAGTTCGAGAAAATACAATTCTCATATTAAAATTCTATGTAAAGATCTCTGACCTTGATGTAAATACTGATAAAACAATAGTACTACAGGTAGGAAGCAAGAAAAACAGCAACAGCTGTTTGTATATAGAGTACAATTTATGATGGACAGATGACTGTTTCAAAATATTAGGCATTATCTAAGCTGCATTGTAAATCTTGCTTTAGTTTTGTTTTTGTGGGTTGAAATTTAATGTTATTTTTCAGTACATGGCAGCAAGTAAAACTGTCAGAGGAAGAGCCCATAAAACTCCATGAAGAACTACAGAACTAACTGAAGCTACGTGCAAGCTTTCTCACATACCCACATTGACTGAGCCTGAGACTCAAATCAAGACTGACTGAGGTAAGATGGCCGTGATCGATAAAGGTGAGAACTTTAGATCATTCAATATCCTTGGTCCCCGATTGTAAATCTTAAATTATGATGATCAATTAAATGAAACAAAAAATTTATTGACTCAGTGGTAAAAGAGAATTCTTACCCCTTATGGGAAAATTACTGTAACTAAATTAACTGCCTTGTTAAAATTAACTAAAAAAAATTTGATTTTCTCAGAATGGTTAAATAAATAATGAAACAGTTCCAATCTACATGCATTTGTAGAAAAGGTCACTTGACAAGAAAAAAGAAAAGTAATAAATAAAAGTTATGAAGTAGAAGGACATCCAATGATTGATTACAAATATTTCATTCTTTCTCTTAAAATCTTCTGGATCAGAAAAAAACTTACCAAAAGTACACAACGAAGTAAACTATGTTTCCTTGTTAATTGTTTAAAGGAATTTAACAAATCTGGTATCAGCGATAGAAAAAAATTGTTGGATATGTTGATAATAAAGTTTGAAAGGATGTTCTTTTTTTGTTACAACATCTTCTCAAAAAAGAATATTCCAAAGACATTAACAGATTTTTGTACTTTATCCCTACTGGATTATGAAAATTTTAAGATCAGAGAGTCTATATCTGTTTTGGAAAAAATGGTCATAAAAATGTATACTTCTTACAAATGACACTGTCCAGAGTAATGGAAAATTTCTTTCATGGCAAAATCTAAATGATAGATATAATGTTGAGACAAACTTTTTTACAACATGCAGAGGTTCTTAACTCTATGAAATTATATATGAATAGATTATCCATTGATCCCCAACCAGAAAGTTTGGAAAAAACGTGGATTGAAAAATAATATTACTTCTCAAATCTAAGAAAGCAATAAATGGAAAATACAATTTACACAACTAAAACAAATGGATTGGGCAAAGCATTTTCCAAAAATATGTAAAATTGCAAAATTGTTGAATCTAATATGGTTCAGTAAAATAATACCCTTTAACAAAGAAAAACTGGAATATCAACAAATAATAAATGTTCTCTTTTGCCCATTCACCTGAAACATTAATCCATCATTTTTTAAAGTGTGCTATAGTGAAACAAGTTTTTAATAATCTGAACCAGTGAATCTGAAATACACAACACCAATTTCTCTCTTACTTTTCACTTTAATAATGAAGGTGTATAAGCAGACATTGTAATCAATTTTATAATACTGATATCTAGAAGATACATATATATCATGCACTATGAAAGAAAGCCTACATCTCTACCTTTGTCTGGGAAGTTTTTTTAATGATAATAATTTTTAAGCTGGAATTAGCCACAAAAGAAACAAACAATAAACTGGAATGATTTTAAACTGAATGGCACACATGTATTCGTCAGTAGTATAGCAGCTATATTTCTGTCATTCGCTTAAAACTAATTAAAATTGGTTACATGATTTCTGAAAATCGTTATACATTACCAATATATTAACAATCCTGAATTATCAGTTTTGTCTAGACTTTATAAATTTTATCTTAAAGTATAATAAACTTTGCATATATTTATTTTATTTGTATGTCTTTGCTAACAATATTTCAGTTTCTTACCTATTTTCATCTACACATTTCTTTTCTTCTTACACATATAATATATATACTGCTTGAAAAAATAACAGTAATTTCCAACAGTCATATTTACAGCAATGGCATCATATATGTTTACCTTTTCTAACTATATATTCACTTCTTACTTCTTGTTATTTAATATTCCTATTCTCCTTCTAACCGCTTAAAACCATTACATAGACAACACAAGTGGAATAAAGGAACTGCAAGGTAGTCCATGGAATGGCTCCCCAGCCCATGCAACCTCTTCATTAAAAACCCTCCCCAAAATCTGTGGTCTAACACTAAAATATAAAGCCAGTAACAAATGAAATGTAGGTCACAGTGACCTTTTGTTGTAAAAGATATGGTACTAATAGAAATGCATACAATCATCTAGTTTGATGAACCTAGCATGAACAGAGCATCAGAAAAAAAAACTACAAAATTGAACCTGAGTCGATGAAGTATGAATTATGAATCAACAAGACCTATGTATCTCCAAGATTTATGATTCCAGGTATAACAGTATGTAAACAGGGTACAAAACAACTCAAGCCAAATGCAAAAACCAAGAATGTACAAATAATCTACATCTTCAAAATTAATACTCTCAGCATCATTCCAAGGTGGTAGGTGTTATGGAACACTCTCCAAACTGTTGCCTTTGACTTAAGAAAATAAGAAAAGTTTACGGACAGAATGGCTATAAGCATGTAGGTAGCGCCACTACTTTGTGTTGGCAAGCTATGATTGTGTGTGTGTGAGTCAGTTGGATTTTTAACATAGCTTTAACAATTTTTCAGTCATATTGATATGATGTCTTCAGTGTGGCAGTTTATAGTGATGTCTAGCACTAGGGCATCATGCCACAGACATGTAACATGATGTCCCACGGTGAGTGCCAAGTGAGGCAGCTGTAAATACCATATTTATAAGTCTTTGGTATGACTCATCCAGGGATAGAACCCACAACCTCCCACATCCGAGACAGTTGCTCTAAGCACCCAAGCCACAGGAGCTATAAATGGGGCAGGTGGTCTAAATATATGAGGGATTTAACAAAGAAATCAAAGTACAGCCTGCAAAAATGATACATGATTTCATGCATTCAGTCAATGCACAATTGTCAGCTGATTTTCATGCATTAAGTTGATGCATGATTTTCATACATTCAGTTGATGTTCATGTATTAAATCGATGAATGACTTTCACGCATTAAGTTGATGCATGGTTTTTGTAAATTCACTAAATGTTCATGCATTAAACTGATGCATGATTTTCATACATTCAGTTGATTTTCATGCACTAAGCCGATGCATGATTTTCATACATTCAGTTGATTTTCATGAATCAGTCGATACATGATTTTCATACATTCAGTTGATTTTCATGCACTAAGCTGATGCACGATTTTCATAAATTCAGTTCATTTTCATGTGTTAAGTCGATGCATGGTTTTCGTACATTCAGTTGATTTTGAGGCTAAATTTGAATGAAATCAGCATGAATCCTTTGATCACATCTTGACCTTGTTCTATTATTCCTTGTTTCAATTATTATTTTTAAAAATAAATATCAAATGTTCTTACAAAGGTTAAGAAATTATGGCCTGCAAGAATATACTGTAAAGCATCAATCAAACAGGATTCCAGTGTTATAAAGACTAATGGAGCTTTATTATGCATCTATGTCATTTGTTCTAGAAAAGAATTATTATTTGAAAACATCTTAACGTTATTTAGGTACTTGTTCTTCAAAATTAGATACATAAGAAAATGTACAAACAAAATAAGATTAGACATAAAGTAGGTCCAACAGAAAGCAACTTCATTATCTTACACATGTTTGTCACTTTTGTGGTTAATACAAACCATTAAAATAAAAATTAAAATTGTGGGCCTTTTGTGAAAACAATACAACTTTTTCTTAATCCATGAAGTACTGATGAAAAGTCATTGTTTGCAAAACCACAAAAATGTGTACCATTGAAACTATATTAACATTATCTGCTAAAATGTGACAATTTTAATATCCCCAAGATGGGATAATGAATAGAGTCAGTTATGATATTCATCCGACAATGGAAATGGAATGGTCATATCATCAACATATATATGTGCTTTCTTGAATACATCAATGGTGAGTTGCTGCCATCAAAACATCTTAAATTCTGCACATCTCAAAACATCTCTGTTCAAATCACTGCTGGGTTTTGGAACTGCTCACCTGTACCATAATTAGCTACTTGTACTTCTGAAAAAGTATGAAGAACATTTTAGTCAGATTTAGATCCAAAATTTGAGTTGTTCATTATTTACTGATTTTTTAAACCCAGAATCATGCAAAAAATATGATGAAATAAGTTCTCTAAAACACATATGTTCCCAATGTATACCAAAAAGACTTCAAAATGTTTACAATATACAGCCATTGCTACAAAGGCACTAAAATCGAATCAACTAAATATGCACACAAAAATGCCTACTAAATTCTATTAGTCTAATGCTAACAACTTTTTCATTAAATCAAGGTACAAAACAGTAAACAGAAAATTTTGCTAACAGTCTGAAAATCGACCTAATTATGCAAAAAAAAATACAGAGTTTCAAATATAACGTCAATCCAATCAGTAATTCTCAATTAAAGAAGCAGAAAGAAAAATAATAAGTGTTTGTGCCTGTACTTTAAATGGACAGCAAACATCATTCTATTCATAAAAGATAGGTCTTCACTGAATACAGATAAACTACCACAGTGCTATAAATTATCTTAACACATTAACCTCTGAAGGCTTTTGTTGTTTTCGTCTGAAATTCGAGTAGGAAACACATTTTGGAAGCTATTTCTGAATAAATCCTAAAACACCAACTTCCAGGTGATTTTCCAATAACATACTGCCTAACTGTCTCAGAAACATAATTTTTTCATTTTTGGCTTAATGGACCCATTATTTTTGTATCGAGACCACTCTTTATTCCAAATGCCCATCTTATCCTACGTTTTGCAAAGGTTCATCTGTCCTTTTGCAGTTCATACTGGTCTGCCTTACATCTGAGGCCAAAAAGTCTAAAATCTGGACACAAAATTGGATTCCGACCACAGGCAAATGTTAGGTAGAACAAAATTGGGTCCAATAAATGAGGTTTTTCCCTCTGTATTTTGTAGTGCAACTAGAAATTCCAGATTTTTTGGTATCATTGTAGAGCTACATCTGTCTACATTTCTATAATACCACCCACTTTAGTGTATCATACATGACCTTGACACTACTGAGCTACTGCCTCTTGCCACTTAAACTCGTCACCAGGGGTTAATGAGAAAAGGCAAAATTTAGCAATATGGGATGGTTGGACGGATAGGTGGACAACTGCAACACCATAATCCCCTGTCTAGTGTGGCATAAAAAGACAAAATTCTGAATCAACTCATCTTAAATATCACTGAATGATTATCATACAATTATTCAAAAGAAACAAAATTCAAGAGACAAGGACAGATCAATGTTTACAATATATTTAAATGCTTACACAGTATATCTTTGCTTACCAGCTGGAGTACTTAAAAGTGTATCCTGCATATAAAAGTTTTCACAAATTCTTAAATGCAACTTTGACAAAGTGTGACTAAATATTGCAGACATTCTGGTCACACGCAAAGCTCCTTTCTAAATCCATGAATTATTAAAATATAGAACAAAAGGATTAATACTCTCTAGGTCACACTGAATGGAAAAATATACAAAAAATAAAACATAAACATGTACATCAAGGTGTTCAGAGAATGTGTAGGTGATCTGGATTTGTAACGTAGCTTTAAAAATTTTTCAGTCTTTCACCACGATGTCTGAAGTGTGGCAGTTTATAGTGATGTCTTGTATTGAGGCATCATGCCACAGACATTATGTACCATCCAAATGGGACCTCAAGGTAAGTGCAGTTGATAAAAGTTTTATTATTATAAGACATCAAAGTGATGGTGAAAAACTTATAAGAGCTCCCAAAATTATAACAGGATTAACTTACCTGTCTGATTAGATGTAAGATGTTCCCGTTCTTCATCTCTGTGTTTTCCTTCTCCTCTCCGTTGCCATTTTTCTCTGACTGCTTTTATCGCAGGCATGATGATCAGCTCATTGTACAGGCAAGTGCCAGACAAAAGCATGATGAATCCAAGCACCTGCAGACCTTGGAACTTCTGCCATGCTACTGCCATGGATACGACCCAGATTACTAGAGTCCTAATACTGTCCAACACCATGCGTGTAGTGGCACTGATCTCCTTGGTAACACTTATCCCCGCAAAATTGAAAAATGCTATACTTACAATATTTCCTGTGAGAAGAGGAAAAAAAGTGCCATAGAGAGTGTAACAAAAAAAAGAGGATTTTCTTTTGGTTAAATGGAGTGCAACAAAAAAAAAACAACAACAGGATTCTCTTTTGGTTAATAAATAAGTGGCTTTCTGAACTTTTCAGATATCTAAATACAGGTCATGGAACTCAAGTTGAAAATCATGCAAAAATTATTTTCAATGTTATGTCCAGAGCAGCAAATCATACAGCATTGTTTAATTTGTTCTGAAAAACTCTAGACAGTGATGCAAGTTTTTTGTTGCAGGGAGAAGGTGCTTCAAAAACTTTGTTACCATATACACTCATATGTATGTCATGACAAACTGCAAACTGCACTGACTCAAACCTGCTGTTGCACAATCTGCTGGCAGATCTGGATCTAGTTTGTTAGGATAGTTAAGCAGAACACAAAACAGACCCTGATCTGCTGGCACACTAGGTGATGGCAGCTCAGGGTCTATGCTGTTTGTTAGGATAATTCATTAGAATAAATCACAAAGACCCTAACCAGCTGGCTCATTAGGTAATGGCAGATCAGTGTCTATGCTGTTTAAAGATGGACCTGACTTCTAGGTGAGTGTATGCCATACTCTCCTTTTTAAAAGTATAAAAAATAACAGTATTACAAATATATAAAATATCAAACAAGTCCCACCTGAGTAAGCAAACACTTTATAAACTTACTTTACTTTTGCCATCATTAGAAGTATGCAGTCTGCATGCAGAATACACAATTGCCTTTGTGAATGTTTTTTTGTTTTTTTAAACTTCCAACACAAATTTGCTCCCTAAGATTCTTAAGGTTTTCCAGATTGTCAGTCTATAATAGATTTGTACTATCTTTCACTCTCTCTATAAATACGTTGACACAGTCACACTTGACTATTAAGCAACGGGTGGTACATGGTCAAAGATAAAGTAAAGATGGAAGTGATAGGACAGTCAGAAGAGTAATGATAGGAAAGGCAGAAATAAGTAAAAGTGTGTCAGTGTACGTTTTCGTCCCTTCATACTCAGACCAATCCGGCTACCGTAGCGGCAATGAGATATGGAACCTGAACCGGCATAGCCCTGAGAATCACTAGGTCTTATTTGTAACTGACTAGTTCATTAGAATGTGATTTTGGAAAGCTCCTGCTTGTGAGATACCATGTCAGGAGCTTCTGCAATTATTAATGGTAATTTGTTCCAAGTCCCTACTGTACATGGGAAGAAGCTGAACTTGAAACAATTTGTCGATGCTGACTTTAATTGGAACTTGTTCCTGTGGTTTGCCCTAGTTTGGCTATATGCCAGGGTCAGGTATTTGTCTGCTGGCATGTCCACTAGGTTGTTTGCAATCTTGTACATCATGGTTAGCTGGGCCTTGGTTCGCCTGGAGTCGAGTGATTCCCACTGGAGATGGTTGAGCATTGCACTGACACTGCTAGTGTTACGATATTTATTTGTGGTAAACCTAGCCGCTCTCCTCTGAACCATCTCTATCTTATTTGTTAGATCTTTACTATGTGGGTTCCACACAGTCGAGCAATACTCAAGACCTGGTCGAACCAGAGTGAAATATGCCACACTTTTTACTTCTTCATTGTTGATTTGGAGGTTGCGGCGCAGGAAACCAAGGTTACTGTTCCCTTTTTTCACTATCTTGTCTATGTGCCTTTTCCAAGAGAGGTCTCTAGACAATTCCACCCCGAGATATTTTGTTGCCTGCTCATTGGCTAACTTGTGCCCCTTAAGAGTATATTCGGACAAGATTGGTGATTTTTTCCTGTAAACTCTTAGGATGCTGCATTTTTCTGGATAGAATGACATACCCCAAGTTCTTTCCCAGAGGGCCAGTTGGTTCAGGTCTTCTTGAAGGATCTCACAGTCCTTGGAGACATTTATTTCCCGGTAGACTATACAGTCATCTGCAAAAAGTCTTGTGTTGGATTTGACGCTTGCAGGTAGATCATTGATGAACACCAGGAAGAGTATGGGACCCAAAACACTCCCCTGAGGTACCCCACTAACAACTGGTGCTGGATCTGATGTTGCTCCATCTACTATAACTCTCTGCGATCTGATAGGAAATCTCTGATCCATTTCTGTGTGTTACCCCTGATGCCATAGTGGTCCAACTTACTGAGGAGTCTTTCATGCGGGACACGATCGAAAGCCTTACTGAAGTCAAGGATTGCAAGGTCATACTGCTTCCCTTTGTCTAAGGATTTGGCGAGCTCATCCACTAGGGTTATGAGCTGTGTTTCACAGCTTCGTCTGGCATGGAAACCATGCTGGCAGTCTGTTAGAATGTTGTAGCGATCTAGATGTTGCATCATGTTGCTGACTATGATGTGTTCAAGCATTTTGCAGCAGATACATGTAAGGGAGACAGGTTTGTAATTGCTGGCCTTGAATCTTTCTCCATTTTTGAAGATAGCTGTAATGTTTGCTGTTTTCCAGACATCAGGGACATGACCTGTTGAGAGGCACTTCTGGTAAATATAACTCAGGTATGGTGCACACTCTTCTACTAGATCTTTCAGGATCCTTGCTGGAATCATGTCTGGTCCTGTGGCTTTCTGTGGGTTAATTTTCCGCAACAAGCTGTATACACCTTCTACAGTAACTTGGATGTCAGGCATTGGTGGGTAACGATCTCCATGTAGGCTTGGTAGATCACTCTTATCCTCTTATGTGAAGACTGACTGGTATTGATGATTCAGTATGTTAGCCTTGTCGGATGCCTCTGAATGTAGTTTCCCGTGTTCCTTGAGTGGTGCCACACCACAGCTGTCTCTACGTAAGGACTTAATGTAGTTCCAAAATCTCTTCTGCTTGTTTGGTTGTTGTTCTTGATGTGGGTTACCGACTTCTATCAAGTTTTCAATATATCTCCAGTAAGCCTACCGTTCTAAGCGTTGTGATCTTGCTTCTGCTTCTTTGTATAGTTTCCGATCTCTTGTTTTTCCTGTTGTTTTCTGTCTTGCAAACAATTTGTTCCGTCTTCTGTGTTGGGCTCTAATGGATTTGTCTATCCAAGGTTTGTTTGTTTTGTTTCCAGATAAGGTCTTAGATGGTATAAATTTATCCATTAACCGTTTGATGTTCTCCTCAAACATTTTCCATGTGTCATTTGCAGAAAGGTTATCTGTTTCACGTAAGAACGATTCTTGTAATGACTTAAATTCTTCACGTAACTGGCCATAGTCTGCATTCCTGTATTGGAAGACTTTACGAGCTGCTTTCTTCACTTTCATTTGTCGTAGGCTGGACTCTATGTAAACTGCTTCATGGTCAGCAATTCCTGGTATGACATCACACTTGTTGATTAGTGTTTTGTTGTTTGTGAAGAACAGGTCAAACAGATTTGAACTAAATTCAGTTACACGTGTTGCTGCATCTACAACCTGTTCCAGGAATGAGTCCTTTATGATATTTAGTAGATGTTGGCATTGGGCATTGTTTGTGGCTTGTGGTAGTGGAAACTCATTCTCCCAGTCAATATCTGCCAGGTTGAAGTCTCCTCCTAGCCATACATGCGCACCTTGTGGGATTCTCGTAAGACATGAGTGAAGCTGATCTAAGTAGTTTGGTTCGGTTAAGGATGGAGGTTTGTAGAAGGCACCAACGTATAGGTCTGATGCCCCTTTAACCTTGATTTTGGCCCAAACTAACTCAAAGTTATTATCTGCCTTAAGTTCTTCTGGCTCGCCGCTGGAATACTGGTCTGATACTAGGACAAATACACCACCCCCATGGGATCCCTCTGGACGATCTTTGTGATAGGACCTGAAATTTGCTGGGAATACTTCAGATGAATTTATGCTGCTGACTAGCCACGATTCCGTACCAATAACAATGGTGGCTTTGGTAGAGGAGATCATATTGCTTAGTAGTCCTTTCATTCCAGGCCCCTTTATAGACTGACAATTAATTACTAGGATTCTCATGGGTAAGTCAGTTCTAATTCCAGTGGGACCATGTGTTGTAGAGGTGCTTCTCTGCTTGTGTGGAGATGAAGTAGCAGTTGGGTTGTTAAAACTTATCTCACTGTCTGCTTGGGTACTGTCACTAAGGCATTGGTAACTATTACTGGTATTGAAGATAAAAGTGTCAAATATTCCAGTGGAGAAGTTTGGCAAACCACACTGAGTACAATCCCAGCTTACATTGTGGAGGGTTTTGAAAACGGCATCTGGCATACCCATACACTCTTGATGATACCATACTTCACACGAGTTACAAGGTGTCGTCCATTTACAGGCTTTGTTGCAGACACCGCAAGGAAACTTGATGGTTCTTGGACCCGGGTTTGGTTCTGGTACATATGATTCAGCTAACAAAAGGCCATATAGATAGAGGAGAACAAGTTTGTTCCTACATACTGGTCCTTTTGCATTCAACATTTTTATTTTTAGGATGGTAATGAGGTGGGTGGTGAGCGATAATTTCTGACGATCCCGAATCAGTACTGGTTGTGTATTATTATTGTCCTCTGCCTGGAACGTCAGGGTTAATATTTTGTGCATGATGAGGGTAAGGGTGATGAAAGATAAGCTAATGGGGTGTATCATGTTTTAACTTATATCTATCAAGTCCCAAAAAAAAAAAGAAATGAAAAGAAAACGGATGTTTACATTTTGAGTTGCATTGTGGGATCTGCTGGTGAGTGACCAGCGTAGATTAAAAGGGAATGCCTTAAATTTTAAATAGAAAAAGTATGAGCAAGGATACTATCAAATTGATTAAGGATATGTTCCAAAACATCATAGAAATGATGTTGGTTTATAGAACCTGGCCTGAATTTGTGGATTTGTTGAAAAGAGTCGTGAGCTAGAACAGGAAGTGACCGATGCCCACCATTTCTATCGTCTTTTTTCAGATACCAAGTTTACCTGTTCATCATCTACAAACCCTATGATTAACCAATTTTTTTTTCAGATTTGGATTTGTAACCATGATTTACATAAGTGCATTATTACAGAGACATTAATGAATATTAAATAAAAGATTGAAAATATATAATATATTTTGTACCTAAAATAAAGTCAGTCTATATTACACAATTCAGAGATGTAGTCATATAGCCTAGGTGTACCTAATCTTTCCGAGTTGGAAATGACCCTTGTCTGTATGATGAGAATTCATCCTCCCACAGGGTGACTTTCTGTTAGTTTCCAGAAGCCTATCCTATGATCAGGTGCATGCCCAGGAGTCTTCATTTTTTAAAGGATGGAGACCACTTGTGGGACATCATTGTTTGGGAGTGATGAGGGAATCTGTCAATAGCAACAGGAAGTATTGCATAAAATTATTCAACAGTCCTGATTATGCACACATGAGGAAGCCATACCAGATTCAGGTTGGTAATGAACTCCATACCAGATGAAAAAAGCGCTGGGATGGACAGAGGTCAGACTTTTCCAGTTCACCAGAAAGCCTAGATGATCTAAAAGTCAAATAAATTTCCTCCAAAGTGGCGTTAAAGCTAAATTCAGTCCATTCTATGGTTGGATCAGAGTTGGATTTATCTGAAGGGGCTACATCACACCCACCTTGTGTCATGTCTCAATCTGGGTCTGCTTGCATACCATCGATGACTCAAGTCCGACCTCTTTGAAAATGTCCCTAGCTCTCCCTGTGGATAATCAAAGAACATTTGGAAGTCCAGATCTGCGGGAACCTCCAGCTGGTTTGCCTGGCATATGGTAAGTCTGGACGCTGGGGGTATATAAGACAGTCTGGCTATCACCGGTACCAGCCACTCCAAAGGCCTGGCTGGACAGAGATACTTCTCAATGAAATCTCCAGCATAGGAAGGGTATGTCGCGAATGGTGTGTCTAGATGGACTGATCTCTCACTAAGACCCACATATATGTTAGCTGGCTGAACCGTTTCAATGAAAAAATCCCCATGCTGAGATGGCTGGATGGCCAGTAACAGTGCAGTAGTACAATAAGTTGGATCCAATGGATCTTGTGTCCTGCCTTACAGTCCTGAAGACCATGCTCCAATATACAGGGGGACTTATGCCCAATGGGCTGCCTAAAATTGTGTGTGTGTGTGTGGGGGGGAATGAGTTGGAATTGCGAGCGATGAACTAGTCAAGCTGAACCTTTTTTAACAAAAGGTCCCCCATGCTGGACAGTCAGTGATGGCTAGATGGCCAATGATGGTGAGGCTGTATTATGAAATGGATCCAATGCATCCAGTACAAACCCCATGTGTCCTGACTAATAGGCCCAGAGACCATGCTCGGACATGTGGGGGGACTTACACCCACTGGGCTCCCTAAAATTGGGAAACACTCCTCCACTGTCAGAAATGCAAGCAATGAACTAGCTGGCTAGGCCGTCTTCACAAAAGGTCTACTGTGCTGGATTGTCGATGATGGTGGGACACAACTGGATGGCCAGTAACAAAACAGTGGTATAAGGAGGTGGATCCAACTGCTCCGGTACTAACCACATGCATCCTGACCTACAGGCCAAAAGACCATACTTGGACATGGTGGGGGATTATGCCCACTGGCAGCCCAAATTTGGGGGACACTACCCCAGTGTATCAGAATTGCCATTGATGAACTTGGATGTATACTGGGGATGTCAACATTGTATTCCTTGACTTATTCTGCCTTTCCTTCCCTTTGATGCCTTATGGACTTATGCTTTGAACTTTGCATTTCATGCATTCAGTAGACATTTCTCATCAAACGATACCAGAAGAGAAAACAAAGCATAAATTAGCAATTCAGCATTTTAGTAACTAGCTAATAGTGTAGGGTTTAACGCCATTCAGCACACAATAGGATATACATGGCGGCCAAATATTAATGGTGGAGGAATAACCCGGGAAAACCCAGAAAGAACCACCGACCCACGAGAAGCTACTGGCAAGCTTTCTCACATACCCACATTGGCTGAATCCGAGACTCGAGCCCACGCAAACAGAGGTGAGATGGCAATGATCCGTAAAGGAGAGCACTTTAGACCACTTGAGGCCCCAGCTAATACTGTAGCCCAGACTTCCTCTGAACATGATGCAAGTCATAAATGTGCACGTAGTATATACAAAACGAGGGTCATGGTAGACTTCCTTGTTCTGAATTTGCATTTCATGCATATAGTTGACATTTCTGTTGAAACAACACAAGAAAAGAAAACAACATAATTCATCATGTTACTAACTTGCTAATATATTCCCCATTACTAATAGAGTAATGGAAGCTAGTCAGTGTCACATTTGATGTTTTCACGACTATGCTTTGAACTTCTGCATTTCATATCTTTATTTGACATTTGTAATGAAACAATACAAGGGAAAAAAAAACATAAAGTAGCTAAAACAACTCCATTGCTAATGAAGGAAGCAAAAACAGTGTCATGTTAACTCATAAATGACCATATGAGGTCAACAACAGCATGGTGTAAAATAGTCATAAAAGAGTTGGTCCATAATGGTCATAAAACTGCTCAAATCTGCAAATATTTTAAAAATAATTTTAAAAATGTGGTTGTCCCATACAATAAATCCAAAATAAAATTTAGACGGTCCAATTTGAATACTAAAATGTCTTGGATTGTTGGCGGTAAAATTTACTTTTTTTTCAGTACAGCAGTGAAACTAAAAACTGGTGACAGTTTCTTTAATCTACCATATGTTATTTCCATTTTGTAATCATTATCAACATATTTTCTTGTGCAGACACGATAATGTTAATGATTACTATTTAAAGCAAAATTAAACAAAAATCATAATATTTTGTATGTCCTGACCTAGCCTCGGCCAGTTTGTGAGCTTGCCAACTCTAAAAAGTTGCTGTTTCAAAGATTGTTTTGATGCATGTTGCTGATTTTATTGTGAGCAAGTGTTAATTGTTAATAATATAAATAGAGAAATTTCTTTTTGACAGGTTTGGAAATAAAGGTATTTGTCTCTAATGGTTAACCACCAGAGGATTTTGTTCAATATGTGATCGATGTATCAAAAATGTAGCACCCATAAGTCGTGATTATGATCTTTTGTTTATATGACAATTACAGGGAACCAATACATGGTATCTGACTGGCAAATTATTAAATGAATACAATTAAGTTTTCTCAACTTCAAAAGTTGGTTTGTCAAATATTTTGAGGCATTGATTTCAAGTTGACAAGATGATAATTGTAAAAGGAAATGGGTCAAATAAGTGTTCACAAATCCTTCAGTTATTAATATAAATAAATCATTACCAACAGTCTAGCTTTCATTATTGTTGATGTAGTTGATAAGTCTGGTCTCTTACATAGGCACACACACACACACACACACACCTGGAAAAAGTTTATAGTCTAATGCAGTGATTTAAAATTTTTATCAGCTAGGACCAGGACTAGAAAATTGAACTTGTATCTGAATTCTAACCCGTTCTCATTTACATGCATTATTTACACATAATTTTTTATATAACCTCAATGGTATACGGTTAAAAAATGTTAACAAAACCAAAAGATACAATAAATATGTGATTTCTTTAAAGTAACGGATTTTTATCTCATCTTTTTACTTGTGCTGGAATATTATGTTTGGGGTAAGCTAAAATTTACAAACATCTAGTTCAATTTTTTAGTCAGTTAGCCCAGGGTAAGCTAACCTTTATTAAATGTTTAAATTCTTGCTAGCAGATCTGTGAGTGGACAGAAGTGGAGTTTGGGGGTGTGCATTGAGATTCTGGCCAGAAACTGGTTGCAATTTGACCGCAAAATCATGTAATGGTAGAAATCATGGCCTAGAGAAATCTGACCACTCATAAAATTCCTGTGCAGTTATCAGTTAGCCAGATGGAGAAACTGGAGTCGGCACAAGTACAGCCTGCCGATGGGAACCACATTCACTTCCAAATTCAAGGTCACCAAAGGTGAAAGAAATAGACAAATGAACAACATGGCCTTGGCTCAGTCCCTTGTCTACTCTGCCACAAGAGAAAAAATAATCCTCTGTTGGTGAGAAAATTCCCCATATATACAAAATCCCAAGATGGAACTAGCTCCAATTTCTCTTGGTTGAGTAAGATGCCCAGTCTGGTCACCATGGAGCAACTGAGAGACATATCTTGTCTGAGGGACTCTAATTGGCCATTGTGCATCAACATGTCATCTAAATATAAGAGGACTGGGATCCCCAGTGATCTCAGGTGAGCAGTAACTACTCCAATGACTCTGGTAAATGGTCTGGATGTTGAAGCTAGTCAGAACAGCACAGCATAAATCTAGAAGATCTCCCTGTCCAAGAAAACCCATTACTTCCTACAAGAGGAAAAGATTTAGGTATGAGAGTACACATCCTGAAGGTCAGTAAAGACTGCCCAGTCACCAGGATTTATGGCATTCCTGACTGAAGCTGTAAAGATTACCCAGTCACCAGGATTTATGGCATTCCTGACTGAAGCTGTGGTCTCAATCTTGAAAGGCTCCTCCTAAAAAAAAATTGTTTAGGGTGGAAAGGTCAACAAATATATGTAAACTCCCATCCCTTTAGGAAGGGACAAATCAGGATGTAGAAAGCTGGTCAATGAACACCCTCCATAATGCAACATTCTACAGAAGTGAGTGCACCTCTTTTAATAATGCCAAATTCTACTGGTGAAACAACAATCGGGTTCTTACCAGATGATGTAGTTCCCAAACTGAAACCAGTATCCTCTATTTAACATTGATAGGACAAAACCACCCAGGGTGGATGGGGGGTAACCTAATAGCAATGTTAAGAAAAGCCGCAACAGAAAATAAAAAGTCAAGCACTGTCAAGAAAACTTAATTCCAGCAATGAATACACTAGATAATTACAATACACATAATAAAAATGCCCAATTAACAGTCTAACAAACACAAAGCAAAACAAATTTCTTGCAGAGTGTAAAGTTTCCAACCAATAAGAGGATGACATTCATAAAAAAATATGATTGCTAATCGGCATGGACTGGCTCATAGCATTGGCTTTTGGAATCTTCCGTAAAGTCACCCTGGGAGGATGAATTTCGCAACATACAGACGAGGGTAATATCCAACCTAGAAAGATTAGCTACACACTAGCAATGTGTGCATGTGACTTAGATTATTAACGTCGCTTTAAAAGATTTTCAGTCATATTGCTATGATGTCTGCAGTGTGGCCGTTTATAGTGATATCTAGCACTGGGGCATCATGCCGCAGACATGTAGCATGATGTCCCACCCAGTCACATTATCCTGACACCAGGCCAACCAGTCCTAACACTAACCTCTTAATGCTGAGTGCCAAGCGAGACAGCTGTTAGTACCATTTTTGTAAGTCTTTGGTATGACTCGGCCAGGGATCGAACCCACGACCTCCCACATCCGAGGTGGACTAGCAATGAGTTTTGGATTTATTATATTAAAATAAAAATGAAAAAGCTTGATCATTTAAAATTCATTTTCACATTTACTAGTCTTGTAAATAATAAATCTAAAATGCTTCCTTTCATTTCTAACCTTACCACACACATTTCCAATTATAAATACTCAAAATTATTAAAATGACTTCTATATCTCTCAAATATTTCACTTAAGTTGCAAAATTTTAGGTATACAAAATATAGGTGAAACATGAGTCAGCCTTACCTACTGTAGCTACGATGATTTGCCAATTGTTTCCCATTTGTACAAATGCATCTGGGGCATTTTCCAGACGGTGACCCTGGGTGTTGCTAAAAGTTCCAGCATTGATGTAGTAAAAAGGTATCAACAGCAGTCCCAGTATAAAGAATCCAAATACACCTGCAAGCATTGAAAATAAAATTTATTTAATATTTCATGTTTTGTGCCCTAAATTTTAAACATTTATGAGAGGATTATGTACAACAAATACTGCTCTATGGTTTAGCCCTTTACTTATTTCATCAAAAAAGTATGTTAGATTGTACTTAAAATTCAAATTATACAGAAAGACCTCAGCATAATTGTTTTCTATAGCAATGTTTGTCAAATGACAAGAATACTCCGATCACCTTCAGGGTTTATGTGATATATCTTGTCTAATCATGTGTAATGATGTGATACAATTCCTCCAACACTATTCAAGGTAACAACGTAAATATTTAGGGCTGGTCTGTAAATATGCACAATATTTGAGAATATGCATGACAATTCCTAAGTACATGTATCTCAAACAACTAAGTTCCATTGTCAGGCTGGTAAACTTCGATGTAAAACACTAAATACTGCCTAGAATAAACAAAGAAAAAAACCCCACAAAATTCCTAAACAACGTGCCATGCTGCATAAATAGGACTTTATTTTGAAAATTGTCCCTGATTTTGATACTTTTTGGAGCTTGTTGTTGTTGTAGGGTTTAATGCCATTTTTCAGCACATGATAGGCTATACATGGCGGCCAGTATTAATGGTGGAGGAAGAACCCGGGAAAACCTCGGAAAGAACCACCGACCCATGAGAAGCTACTGGCAAGCTTTCTCACATACCCACATTGGCTGAATCGGAGACTGAATCCACGCAGACAGAGGTGAGATGGCAGTGATCCGTAACGGACAGCGCTTTAGACCACACGGCCACTAGGGGCCCCCATTTTTGGAGCTTGTGTTGAGGGGATACGTTTGTAAAAATGAACAGTATAAACCAGAGTCCTCAAAGGGACTGATCATTTCACAAAAAAATCTTTCAGGAATCCATAAGACATGAGTTTTTTCTGTCATTCAACTCGTCAGCTGCTGCAGAATAATGAAATTACCTCTGACATTTTGCAGAAACTCCAAAACACCAACTTTGGTAATAATTTTTATTTAAAAACTCTGATATTCACAAAACAGTGCACTACAAAAGCCTTTGTCATTGGCTTTGACCTTTAACCTCATGATATTGGTTATATCCATAATTACTATTACAAACAAATAAGTTATTTAACTGGTATCATCCAAGGTATTCTTCAGATATACCCACAAACAGGGATTAATAAATAAATCCATTCATACCCGTTTGTACTACCATGCTCAAAAGCCAACACAGTTAAAAGCCAGAGTCATGATCTTTGTCTTTGGAATTAATGAGTGTTGACCATAACCTTGTTTACTGGAATGAAAGTACATGCAAAGGTTGCTTAGAATTCAAATGTCATTATGGTCATTAACTCAGTAAGTACAAAAGTGCAACCAGTGACCTTTGGCTTGACTCCAAGGTCAAGTAAGTATAAGTAAGTTTCACATAACCCATTTCAAATAATAACTAAGTTGGTTTGATATAGCCCATTTCAAATAATAACTAAAAGTTGGTTTGATATAGCCCATTTCAAACAGTAAGTATAAGTAAGTTTCATATAGCCCATTTCAAATAATAACCAAAAGTTTCATATAGCCAATTTCAAATCATAACTATATGTAAGTTTCATACAGCCCATATCAAATAATAACTATAAGTAAGTTTCATATAGCCTATTAAAAAATATAACTATAAGTATGTTTCATATAGCCCATTTCAAATAATAACTATAAGTATGTTTCATATAGCCCATTTCAAATAATAACTATAAGTAAGTTTCATATAGCCCATTTAAAAAAATAACTAAGTAAGTTTCATATAACCCATTTCAAATAATATCTATAAGTTGGTTTCATATAGCCCATTTCAAATAATAACTATAAGTAGGTTTCATATAGCCCATTTCATATCATAACTGTAAGTTGGTTTCATATAGCCCATTTCATATCATAACTAAGTTGGTTTCATATAGCCAATTTCAAATAATAACTAAGTTGGTTTCATTCATATAGCCCATTTCAAATAATAATTAAGTTGGTTTCATATAGCCCATTTCAAATAAAAACTAAGAGTTGGTTTCATATAGCCCATTTCAAATAATAACTAAGTTGGTTTCATATAGCCAATTTCAAATAATAACTAAGTTGGTTCCATATAGCCAATTTCAAATAAAAACTAAGAGTTGGTTTCATATAGCCCATTTCAAATAAAAACTAAGAGTTGGTTTCATATAGCCCATTTCAAATAAAAACTAAGAGTTGGTTTCATATAGCCCATTTCAAATAATAACTAAGTTGGTTTCATATAGCCAATTTCAAATAATAACTAAGTTGGTTTCATATAACCCATTTCAAATAATAACTATAAGTTGGTTTCATATAACCCATTTCAAATAATAACTAAGTTGGTTTCATATAACCCATTTCAAATAATAACTATAAGTTGGTTTCATATAACCCATTTCAAATAATAACTAAGTTGGTTTCATATAGCCAATTTCAAATAATAACTAAGTTGGTTTCATATAGCCCATTTCAAATAAAAACTAAGAGTTGGTTTCATATAGCCCATTTCAAATAATAACTATAAGTATGTTTCATATAGCCCATTTCAAATAATAACTAAGTTTCATATAGCCCATTTCAAATAATAACTATAAGTTGGTTTCATATAGCCAATTTCAAATAATAACTATAAGTAGGTTTCATATAACCCATTTCAAATAATAACTAAGTTTGTTTCATTCATATAGCCCATTTCAAATAATAATTAAGTTGGTTTCATATAGCCCATTTCAAATAATAACTAAGTTGGTTTCATATAGCCAATTTTAAATAAAAACTAAGTTGGTTTCATATAGCCCATTTCAAATAAAAACTAAGAGTTGGTTTCATATAGCCCATTTCAAATAAAAACTAAGAGTTGGTTTCATATAGCCCATTTCAAATAATAACTAAGTTGGTTTCATATAGCCAATTTCAAATAAAAACTAAGCATTGGTTTCATATAGCCCATTTCAAATAAAAACTAAGAGTTGGTTTCATATAGCCCATTTCAAATAATAACTAAGTTGGTTTCATATAGCCAATTTCAAATAATAACTAAGTTGGTTTCATATAACCCATTTCAAATAATAACTATAAGTTGGTTTCATATAACCCATTTCAAATAATAACTAAGTTGGTTTCATATAGCCAATTTCAAATAATAACTAAGTTGGTTTCATATAGCCAATTTCAAATAATAACTAAGTTGGTTTCATATAGCCCATTTCAAATAATAACTAAGTTTCATATAGCCAGTTTCAAATAATAACTATAACATGGTTTCATATAGCCCATTTCAAACATCAACTGTAAGTAGGTTTCATATTGTCCATTTAAGACAATATGTACAAGTAGGTTTAATGGGAGAATTTTGGTGATCACCAAATCTTAATATTACTTATTTATTTCATCACTTGTGCATCAGTACTGCACATAAGTTACAAAAAGAGCCGTTCTTTGACAATTTCTAAGAAATTTCCATAAACTTGATTAACTCATTCGGCCCCAGAGGTTTTTGTTGTTTTTGCCTGAAATGTGCGTAGGAAAGACATTTGGGGGGCTATTTCTGAATACATCGTAATACATTGGCTTTCAACAGATTTTCCAGGAGACTAATGCCTAGTTGTATTAGAAACATCATTTTCCATTGGTTATTTTGCTTGCGCATGAGCAGAACGGTAAAAGTTGGAGTTCTTTTTTTCTTTTTTTGTTGCTTAATGGACCCATCATTTTCGTATGGAGACCGCAATTTATTCCAAATGCCCACCTTATCCTAGTTTTTGCAAAGGTTCACCTATCTGTGTGCAGTTAAGACCAGTATACCTTAGATCTGAGGCCAAAAGGTCTAAAATCCGTACACAAAATCGCATTCCGACCTCGAGAGAATTTTGGGTAAACCAAAAATGAGGCTTTTCCCTCTGTATTTTGTAGTGCAACTAGAACTTCCAGATTATTTGGTATCATTTTAGAGCTATATCTGTCTGCTTTGTTTTAATACCACCCATATTGGTGTATCTTAAATGACCTTGATGCTGCAGAGCTCGGAAGTAGGGTACAGCCTCATCATGACTACAGATGGGATCAGGGCCGAATCAGTTAATAAAGTTTATGGAAATTTCTTAGAAATTGTCAAAGAATGGCTCTTTTTGTAACTTATGTGCAATATTGATGCATAAATGATGAAATAAATAAGTAATATTCAGATTTGGTGATGTCACCAAAATTCTCCCATTAACTCCTTCAGCCCAAGAGGTTTTTGTCATTTTTGCCTGAAATGTGCGTAGGAAAGACATCTGGGGGGCTATTTCTGAATACATCGTAATACATCGGCTTTCAACAGATTTTCCAGGAGACTAATGCCTAGTTGTATTAGAAACATCATTTTCCATTGGCTATTTTGCTTGCGCATGAGCAGAATGATAAAAGTTGGAGTTCTTTTTTTTCTTTTTTATGTTGCTTAATGGACCCATCATTTTCATATGGAGACCGCAATTTATTCCAAACACCTACTTTATCCTAGTTTTTGAAAAGGTTCACCTATCCTTGATGCTGCAGAGCTCGGAAGTAGGGTACAGCCTCATCACGCCTACAGATGGGATTGGGGCCGAATCGGTTAATATGAGCCATTCCAAATAATAAGTATAAGTTGGTTTGATATAATAATAATAATGAGGACTTTGTATAGCGCCTAATCTTTAAAAGCTCTAAGCGCTTTACAACATTAGACAACACCTATAAGATAAAAAACATATAATGATATGATTACAAAAACAAACACCATGAAATCAGAAAACATTAAAAAAAACTGCTGAGAATATTTAATGTAGGAAACATTATTAGGTCTTTAAGTTTGTTCTTGCAGTCGAAATAAGTGAGTTTTGAGAGCCCTCTTGAATGTGATCACTGTGTCTAAGTCCAGTGGGCAATTCATTCCAACGTTGCTGGGCCCTGGTATGCAAAAAAACGCTGTCCATATGACTTTGTTTTCATACTTGGAATAATGAGTATACGATTGTCAGAAGAGAAGCATAAGTATCTTGCTGGTGTGTACACATGTGTGAGGTCGGATAGGTATGTTGGACTAGAGTCCGACAGTGAAACGTAGCACAGAGAACAAATTTTGTGTTTGATTCTGGATCGATTGGATAGCCAGTGTAGGGTACAGAGCAGCGGGGAGGTGTGCTCTGATTGTGGTACTCTTAAGTATGATCCAAGCAGCTGTGTTTTGAACTTTTTGAAGTTTCTGGAGCAGACATTGAGATGAACCAGACAGAATTGAATTACAATAGTCCAGTCTTGAAAGTACTAATGAACACACAAGTGTTTTAGTGGCATCAACTGAAAGATATTTGCGAATTGAGCTGATACGTCTCAGCTCAAGATATGCAGCCTTGCATTTGTTCATGACATGTTGGTGCAATGTGAGAGTACTGTCCAGAGTAACACATAGGTTTCGTACTGATTGTGTGAATTTAATCTTGGTCATGCTGATATTTATTGTTTGAGGTAAAGGATGTGAATGAGAAAGTCTTTTTGTTGTAATCAGAATGGCCTCAGTTTTATCATCATTCATCTGCAGCTTGTTACATGTCATCCATGACTTCACATCAGAAATGCACCTCTTTACACCTTGGATGGTATAGATTTGTATATTTGGGTGTCATCAGCGTACAATTGGTGAGACACTGGATGATAATCTATGACACTTGAGAGCAACTGAGTGTATAGAATGAAAAGAACAGGTCCAAGACCAGACCCATGTGAAACACCACAACATAGATCAACTGGGCTGGAGTGTATTCCATTTGCAGATACAATTTGTGTCCTGTTGACCAGGTAGGACTTGAACCACAGTAAGGCTGTATCATGAATGCCAAATACATGCTGGAGACAGTGAAGTAATATATCATGGTCTATTGTGTCAAATGCTGCAGACAAATCAAGGAGGGTGAGGACTGTAATCTTTCCGCTACCCAACGCAGAGAGAATGTCATTAACTACTTTTAGAAGATTAGTTTCAGTACTGTGGCAAGGGCAATATGCAGATTGTACATTGCTAAAAATACTCTTTGAATTCAGATGAGATACGAGCTGGGATAGAACAACCTTTTCTAAGATTTCTGATATCAATGGGAGATTAGAACCTGGGCGGTAGTTCTTTAAATCATTATGGTCTAGTGTTGGTTTCTTCAGCAGAGGCTTTACAATGGCAGTTTTAAAAAATGATGGGAATTCCCTGGATGAGAGAGAGGTATTAATAACATCAGTTAGTGAAGGCAATACTGGATCTAAGTATTCAAGCAGCATGTTGGAATTGGATCAAGTTCACATGACTTTGGTGCAGTCTTATTCAGGATTGTACGTACAAAATCCATAGAGACAGGTTCAAATGCTGCTAATGGTTGCCGCTCAAATTCTGTATCCCAACTGTATGGTGACGATGAGTCGATTGAAATTGTGGTGTCAAGCTTATCTCTAATGGTTTTGTACTTTGTCACAGAAGACATTTGCAAACGTGTCTGGAAGGTTGACTGGAAAGAAGGTAGTTCGAAGTGGTGTAGATTTGTTCCTTGACATTAGCTTGTTAGTAATCTTGAAGTGCTCTTTGCAGCTGGAACTTTCCATGATCGTATGGACTGCATGGACTATATTTGTGACGTTCTTCTTAGCGGCTTCATAGATTTGCTTATGAATAGCGAGTCTGGTGGAAAGCCAAAGCCTCTCAGCTTTACGGCAGTCTCTTTTAGCAGTGCGAAGCTGGTTTCTAACACTGCTATACCATGGAGAACACTTTTGAATCGATACTCTGGACCTGGTAGCTGGAGTATGTTTGTCAAACAATGAACACAGGCAGCTATCAAGTTGCTATGTGGTAGGAGGTAAGCAAGTTGTTAGGTTACCTTGGACGTCATGCATTAGTTTGGTTCTATTTATCATACGGAGATTTCTCTTAGTAGCAGATAAAGGAGGTGGAGGGTTAAGGACTGATATGTCAAGATGGCATATAATGCAGAGGTGATCTGATGCAAGGTCATGGGATACCAGGGAGGACCACAGAATGTTTTCATCAGGTCTATGAAGAATCCAGTCTAGAATGTGACCATGTTTATGGGTGGGTTGGTTAACTGATTGTTTGAGGTTGAAAACATTAATGGAATTTATGAGTTTTGATGTATTTGGGTTTCCGGGACAGTCAAAGTGAAAGTTGAAATCTCCAAGAATAATCAGGTTGGCATCTGTCGAATTTCCATAGTCCAGGAGATATGGAAACTGCTCCAAAAAGAGAGAGTCAGCCAGCTTGTTTTTTCTACTAGGAGGAGGGCAGTATAGGCAGAAAAAATGGACTGACCTTTGCTCCAGCGTCAGTGTGGTTTGTACTAGTTCAAACGATGTGTGGTCAAAATTGAATGTTGTGGTGTGGTTAAGACGTTTTATCATGGAGTTCTTTGTGATGACAGCAATTCCACCTCCACAAGAATTACGGGGGAACGACTTGATGGAGTAACCAGTGGGTGTTAGATCCACACAATTGGGCTCATCGCCTGATGTTTTTAGCCATGTTTCTGGTCGTTGATAAAATTAACTATTTCTGTGCGCTTTTCAAGTGGTCCTACAGAATAGGCATTGAATAATGCAATATGCAGAGGTATCTCTTGGATAGATGACACAAAGGTTGACGAATTGACTGGGATTTCAATTAGGTTATCTAAATTAACTGTCGATCTTTTTTAAATTGTTGAGCCGAAATAAGGGAGATAACTGGAATTCTTCCTGTTCTACGCCGGCCAGCTTTGAAACAACGTTCTTGTTCCACTTCTGTTCACATTTAGGTAATGATGACTGTAGTCCTAGTTCGTTTAGTCTAGAGCACAATGTAGTTTGGTGAGCCAAGGAGTGGTCATTTAAAGCAATTAATCAGGGTCCATCATAGCATAAATGGGTTGACTGGCGAGTATCACGTGATGGCGGTTTGTTCAAAAACAGTGGAGCAAGACAGCTGAGAAAAAGTCTAATTGTTCCCCTTTCCAAAACAAGGAGATGAAGAGACACATAATAATTTAACAGCCAATACATAATGAACACAATAACGTAGATGAAAACAGGCAACAAGCACAAATATCGTGAAAACGGCACTAGTAAGTATAACTGGTAGCCATTCTTTAAAAGCATCCACTCTAACTTCTGATTTTGAGGTTGAATTATTAAATTAATAAGGATGCAATTTTACTTTTGGTACTATCATTCTTTTTCTTCTCCAAAATATAATTGTAAAATATTATTTAACATATCAAAGTTAATTATGGATATATTTACAGAGTAGTGCTTGTTAGCCATAGGTATGGCTAAATCACCAACCAACCATAAGATATTATTGCTACACAAGGCATAGTTTGTTTGAAGTAAATTACTCTTTGTAGTTTTAAAAGTCCATTGGGCACAATTTCATTGAAGATCAACGACACCATGGGATGTTTTAGGGCAATCATATCAAATCATATGATATCCCCTGACTCAAAACCCCATTTTTGTATGCTTTCCAAAGTTTTTTTTTTATTTACAGAGCTTCATCTGAGTCAAAAACAACTGGAATGTATAAACATTTGACTCCATATATCAAAGAATATCAATGTGCTGAACATCTAAACAGTTCTAGTGTGGGTTTGTTAATACAAATCTTGGATTAAATGCCATGTACGATTAAAATGGGTATATAATAAAAAGCTATGCTTCAAAATATTAATTAATTTTTTGTTTCGTATCTGTAACCGTTTTAAACTAGTAACAGGTTCCCTTTATGTAGACATCTCCCACATATATCTGACCTTTTCTCATATGACTGAGAAATGCTAATGATTAAAATGGAGTCAGTTCACACATACATTTATGTGTCTTTTAATCTAAGTAGAAAAAGTCCTGAAGACCTAGTAAACTCTACAGAGGTGAACAACTGGACTTCCAAATAGTCCATCTTAAATAGTTAAATAGTATGCCTTGGTATGACTGTCAATGAGTAATGGCTTTTCTAGTTGTTTTTCATGTTAAATCAAGAACTATAACAAACCTTCCCATCAGATAGCTTCAACAGCAGGAACATTATATCAATGAATAATGGCCTTTCTATTTTTTTAAATGTTAAATAGAGAAACATAACATACCTTCCCATCTGACTACTTCAACAAGATGTCAATAAGTAATGACATTTATATATTTTTTTCTAATGTTAAATTGAGAATTATAACAAACCTTCCCATCCAACTGCTTGAAGAGCTGGAACATTATGTTTGGTGATGAATTTCTCCTCATACACCATCTGTACTCCTACGATAACTTGGGCCATCACAATTAATAGATCCCCTAGAAAATAAAAAGCATGGAAAGATTACTTGAGATGTTTTGAAAATGTATCAGAATATTGAAATAATTCTTATCCACCATCTGTCTGGTTAGTCATTCTGTCTGTGCTGAATTTTAGCAAACTTAACATTTTACATGTCAGTATGGTAAGTGGTAATAATTTTGGTTCCTTTGTCTGCAGTCCCAGGATGTGAGTTAATGATAAAGTTTCTGAAAGTGTAATCACAGTGACAGTTTCAACTATTTTTTACCCTAAACTTTAATTGCAGTCATAGTGAGAAAATGCACTGTTCAGAGTGGAAGATTAGTGGCTGTGGTGAGAAGTGTTTGTAGGAAGTAAAACTAATTTTAGTGATATAATACTTACCTGTTACTATTGCATTACTTACCTCTCCAAGACAGAAATTACCATCATCCACCACATTACAAAATTCCATCCTTCCATTAGATGGAAAGTTCCAAAGTGTCTAGAACTAGATACAGTCTGTATCACACATCATGGTTTCATGCACCATAGCCCCCCCCCCCCCGAATGACCCAGACTACTTGCGGAACATCAGAAGGGTGGGAGGAGGCAAATCTGGCAATGGCAACAAGTAAGTATTATTTCATTAAATTTACTTTTACCCCCCCCCCCCCACCACATTAAATATTATTAATACAACCTGTTAATATTTTGTCGCTGAATTTGTGGCATCAAGGGATTGATGAGCTCTTTTGATAGTGAGGTCAATCCACCTGGAAGTGGTGGATGCCAAATTGTCAGCGCAGCCCTGAAGAGGTCAGAAAATGTGCTTCCTAACCTTCCTTCTCCCTTTCGAAGTGGCCAAATAGAACCATAAAACACTAAGTGGGCATAAAAGTATATCTTGATCATCCACAGCGCAAGGTTAAATTCGTGAATGAAGATTCATCCAATGGTTCATGGCGGTTGTTACAGGACCACAACACACAAGATTCTATCTGGGAATTAGGGTGCATGAATCTGGTCTCTGCAGCTCAAATAAAAGCAACTGAACCAATGGCTGGTTCTTAAAAAATGTGGGCAAATAATAATAATAACAATAAAAACTGAGCATTCTCTCTTGTCATGCATGAAAAGAAGAAAATCTGCCACCGTAATCAAAAAGGGACAGCTTTGACTAACATGTTTCCTACTGCACCAATCACAAAAGATTCTCCATTTTGCATCATACATCTTGGATGTGGATTGTTTCCTTACATGAATGATGTGACTGGAAACCTTGCTTGATAACTCTTCCCAACAGGCAGATTACTTGAGAGGGGCTGTGAGTAAAGCTGGAGAATCTGTGGTCTGTTATGCAGAAGAGACCTCTAGTGCTATGATTGTAGGATCCTCCGCTAAGGCAATGTTCTGGGCTGGTCTACCAACAGGTCAAGAATACCGTTAAACAATGAACACGGAGGCCACAGCTGGGTTATCAAAAGAAGCTGAACAGCGGAGATCCTGACTTTGTGAAGCACTTGCACTATCATGTGAACAGTAGAAAGGCATAAGGTAAGATATCATCCTACCTCAGACTGAGGGCAACCATTACCCATGCCATCTGAATGAGAAAACATAAAAGGGGAGCTTGTTGTTCAGTCCACCAAGGGTCTCCTGCACAGTCTAAAAAGAGACTACAGACTTGTTTACACATCATTACACGATTATTACCTAGCCTCTCTTGACTGACTGACTGCCAGAAACTTCTTCTCGCTAGGAGTGCAACAAACCCAGCAGGTAAAGCCTTCTGAGGTTAACTAATGAAGGTGGTTCCAAACCTCTATACATAAATAAGCATGCATGAATCCTTGCAGCATGAGGTATGCTACCAATGATATGAGGTTGGAGGAGACAATAATACAGTAACTCCTTACTTGGTTGACACATCCTGTAAAGCACAAACTATCACCCTCATTTCCAAATTTTTTAAAATAGTCCTTATGACTCCAAGTGAACACATCATCTTGTATCTGATGCGTCTGTGAGCATACAGAAGTGGGGTTGGCAGTGTGCATAGGGACCCAAGACATGAACTGGTCATAATCTTCCCACTCAGGGTTCATACAGAATTCTGAATGAGGTGGTTCCAAACCTCTGTACAAGAGATAGATAAATTCCATTCCTAGACAAATCTGAGTTGTTGGAGAATACCTGTGTAGTTTTTAGTTTGTCAGGAGGAGAAACTAGAGGGGAACATGTGCAGTTTTTCTACAGGAATCAAGTCTGCCATGGAGTTCAAAATACCCATTAGAGATCGATGTAAGCAAATCATGACTTGCTGAGTATCTAAAAGTACCAGAATTCTGTCTAGAAGGGCACAAACTAATGTCTGAGAGTCCTTGGCATAAGCTCAGTCCCTCACTTTCAAAAGGATAGAAAAAAATGAAAAAGTATATATTATCATGATCAGGACTGAATTCTTAGCCGATTATAATATTACACTAAAAATGAAATATTTTTAGCAAATGAAATGCAAAGTTTCAATATTATAAAATTACAATTTTTACTCCTACAATACTAAAATCAAAATCAACAAAAGAATAAAGTCATCAACAATTAGTTTCAATCCCAATAAGGATCAATTAGAAAGTTTTTTTCAAGTAAAATAGCATCTCCATTCACACCAAGGAAACTTTTTTCACGAGAAAACGCCTGGTATTATGCTGTACTGTATAAAAGAATAGAAATTACAATCAATAATTAATAATGAAGGAATTAAACAATTTACCTTATTCAAAATAAATATATTAATACTGATAGTCCACATAACCCGTATCAAAGACTGACTCAAAAGAATGATGATTTATGCAACCCGTATCAAAGACTGATTCCCAAGAATGATGATTCATATAATCTGTATCAAAGACTGATTCCCAAGAATGATGATTCATATAACCCATATCAAAAACTGATTCCCAAGAATGATGATTCATATAACCCATATCAAAGACTGATTCCCAAGAATGATGATTCATATAACCCATATCAAAGACTGATTCCCAAGAATGATCATATAAACAACCTGTATCAAGGACTGATTCCCAAGAATGATCATATATACAACCTGTATCAAAGACTGATTCCCAAGAATGATGATTCATATAATCCGTATCAAAGACTGATTCCCAAGAATGATGATTCATATAACCCATATCAAAGACTGATTCCCAAGAATGATGATTCATATAACCCATATCAAAAACTGATTCCCAAGAATGATGATCCATATAAGTGACTGACTCCCAAGCATATAACCCATTAGACTGACTCCCAATATTGATGATCCATGTAACCCATATCAGAGACTGACTTACAAGGATATAACCCATATCAAAGACTGACTCCAAGAATGATGATCTATAAAACCCATATTAAGTGACTGGCTCCCAAGCATACAATCCATAAAAGAGACTCACATACATATAACCCATATCAAAGACTGACTCCAAGAATGATGATCTATAAAACCCATATTAAGTGACTGACTCCCAAGCATACAATCCATAAAAGAGACTCACATACATATAACCCAAATCAAAGACTGACTCCAAGAATGATGATCTATATAGCCCATATCAAAGACTGACACCCACACATAATGATCAGTGGGTTTTTCGATGGAATGGTTTTGGCTAAGACTGCTGTCACAGAACTAATGTAACAAAGTTAGATCTTATTGCTACAATTGTTAAAAACCAGCTGTTGCCTGCTGATTTATACACATATCAATAGAGGCATTTACAGCTCCGTACACATACCGTGGCAGACATTTACAGCTCCATACATAAACCATGGCAGGCATTTACAGCTCCATACACAAACCATGGCAGGCATTTACAGCTCCATACACACACCATGGCAGGCATTTACAGCTCCATATACACACCATGGCAGGCATTTGCAGCTCCATATACACACCAAGGCAGGCATTTACAGCTCCATACACACACCATGGCAGGCATTTACAGCTCCATATACACACCAAGGCAGGCATTTACAGCTCCATACACACATCATGACAGGCATTTACAGCTCCATATACACACCATGACAGGCATTTACAGCTCCATATACACACCATGGCAGGCATTTACAGCTCCATATACACACCAAGGCAGGCATTTACAGCTCCATACACACACCATGGCAGGCATTTACAGCTCCATACACACATCAAGGCAGGCATCTGCACCCTTAATCATGTGACTCGTTTTCATTTGCCAGAGTTGGTTATACTCATCAGATGTATGGTCCAAATTGCACCCAATACAATTTATAATGATATAGTCACTGGAATTTTCAGCCAGCATGAGTAATCATTACCATTATGGTCCAAATGAACTCCATACAATTTATAAGATAGAAAAACTGGTACTTTTCAGCCAGCATGAGTACTCTTCACATGTATGGTCTAAATTGAACCCCATACAATTTATAAAGATAGAGAAACTGGCATGAGTACTCATCACATATACAGTCCCAGTAGCACCTGAATAATTTATGAATGTAGAAACTGTATGTATGTTTCAGCTTGCATCCCTGACATTTAATCCTGTCAACAAAGACATCACAACAATGGCATGCATCAGTAAAGGAATGGACTGAACTTACTCTAAAGATGATGCTATGAATAAATAAATATACCAAAGGAAATAATAGGAATGGTCTTAAAGATGTAATAAATTATGAATTACTTGACAGAATTCACAAAATGGGTTGAGTACTGAGTACATTGAAAGTAATGTAAACCACAGGGAAGGAAATTAACATGGCACCAGTACAAATTTTGCATGACAGGTAATAAAGACCATAGGGCAGGCAATTATGATGATACCTGTAAGTCTTTTGCATGACAGGTAATAAAGACCATAGGGCAGGCAATTATGATGATACCTGTAAGTCTTTTGCATGACAGGTAATAAAGACCATAGGGCAGGCAATTATGATGATACCTGTAAGTCTTTTGCATGACAGGTAATAAAGACCATAGGGCAGGCAATTATGATGATACCTGTAAGTCTTTTGCATGACAGGTAATAAAGACCATAGGGCAGGCAATTATGATGATACCTGTAAGTCTTTTGCATGACAGGTAATAAAGACCATAGGGCAGGCAATTATGATGATACCTATAAGTCTTTTGCATGATGAGTAATAAATACCAAAGGGCAGGCAATTAACATGGCACCAATAAGCTTACTGTAAGATAAAGTTAGACAACTGAAGAAAATTAGCTGGAGTATTCTTCCCTGAGAAACTGCATAACTGATGAAAGAATATTTCTTACTCATGATAGGCAGTAGGAGCTGACCTCTATCACCTGTGGCATGCAAATGATGTTTTACCAAATTAATATTTCACATACCAGAGTCCACAATAGTCTTAATATGAAAGAAAGAGACACAAGGTAGAAGAAACTGCAAAATCTGTACTTCTATAAAATACAGTCTGAAATCAATAACATACTGCATCCTCAGTTCCCAGTAATGGGGGCCCCCTGGTAGCCATGGATAGCATTACATGTTTTTCAATAAACCTGATATTGGTTTAAACCGTCTAAAACTTAGCCTAACATAGCTGTAATAATTATACGAATATAAATGACAGTCCGACCACAGTTTTCAGGGTGTATTTGTAGATCTATATTTTATGTACCCCAGGCCCCCCAAAGCTTTATTCTGCCCCTGGGTGGGGGGACCCTTCTGTTCTCTTATATGCATGTCAATGCACACTACCTACAATCATTTAAAACACAATCTGAAGTTAATATATACTTACTGACATATTTACAATGCAATATCAATTGATTCCCACTCCAGTTGAGAAAGTTACATCTATAATCAAAATTCTATTGGTAATTACAACACTTTGACCTTTCTGACAATGGGCAATGATAAAGTAGAAGTCATTATTTCATAACATGTAGTAGCGATCAAATGGGGGAAGAATGTAGTAGCTGATGGCTATTTTGGATAACACTAGTGGGAACATTGAGAAGTATATCTGTGTAAACAATCCTCACCTGCTATGATGCCATTTGTATCAGTTGTGGAAGTATTGTCTCCAAACACAATGTCTGCCACACCAACCACTGCAAGTCCAATGGTGACCATCACCATCCCAGCCCACATCACAGGTTTGATCATTCTGCCAAGAAATGCCACAGACAGGAGGGCAGTAAATATTATAACAGCACCTGCAAAAAGAAACATAATTTGTGTACAAAACTTTCTCACATGGACAAAATGTACTATTGAAATGTCAACATTTTACAAAAATTTTGAAGATAGGATATCCTTCCACTATAAATACAGTGGTCCCTCACTATTATAAAATCACAGTATATTGCCAAATGTTACATAGTTCTTCCACTATATATACAGTGGTCCCTCACTATCAGAATTTCACAGTATAATACCAGATGTTACATAATCCTTCTCCTTATATAAAGTGGTCCCTTATTATTATAATGTCACAGTATAATGCTGGATGTTACATAATCCTTCTACTCTATATAAAGTGGTCCCTTATTATTATAATGTCACAGTATAATGCTGGATGTTACATAATCCTTCTACTCTATATAAAGTGGTCCCTTATTATTATAATGTCACAGTATAATGCTGGATGTTACATAATCCTTCTACTCTATATAAAGTGGTCCCTTATTATTATAATGTCACAGTATAATGCTGGATGTTACATAATTCTTCTCCTTTATATAAAGTGGTCCCTTATTATTATAATGTTACAGTATAATGCTGGATGTTACATAATCCTTCTACTCTATATAAAGTGGTCCCTTATTATTATAATGTCACAGTATAATGTTGGATGTTACATAATCCTTCTACTCTATATATAAAGTGGTCCCATATTATTATAATGTCACAGTATAATGCTGGATGTTACATAATCCTTCTACTCTATATATAAAGTGGTCCCATATTATTATAATGTCACAGTATAATACTGGATGTTACATAATCCTTCTACTCTATATATAAAGTGGTCCCATATTATTATAATGTCACAGTATAATACTGGATGTTACATAATCCTTCTACTCTATATAAAGTGGTCCCTTATTATTATAATGTCACAGTATAATGTTGGATGTTACATAATCCTTCTACTCTATATATAAAGTGGTCCCATATTATTATAATGTCACAGTATAATACTGGATGTTACATAATCCTTCTACTCTATATATAAAGTGGTCCCATATTATTATAATGTCACAGTATAATACTGGATGTTACATAATCCTTCTACTCTATATAAAGTGGTCCCTTATTATTATAATGTCACAGTATAATGCTGGATGTTACATAATCCTTCTACTCTATATATAAAGTGGTCCCTTATTATTATAATGTCACAGTATAATGCTGGATGTTACATAATCCTTCTATTCAATATAAAGTGGTCCCTTATTATTATAATGTCACAGTATAATGCTGGATGTTACATAATCCATATCAAAAACTGATTCCCAAGAATGATGATCCATATAAGTGACTGACTCCCAAGCATATAACCCATTAGAGACTGACTCCCAATATTGATGATCCATGTAACCCATGGTATGAATAATCTGTGACCACCAAGGGTCACCCCCATGGTATGAATAATCTGTGACCACCAAGGGTCACCCCCATGGTATGAATAATCTGTGACCACCAAGGGTCACCCACATGGTATGAATAATCTGTGACCACCAAGGGTCACCGCCATGGTATGAACAGAGATTGGTAAAGAGACCACCCCATGAGGACTACCTTGCCTCTCCTGGACAGACTGTCCACCAGAATATCTCTCTTCTCTGAAAATTGGCAAACACAGGTAATAATCCTTACTGAGGCTGCCAAGCAAAGAAGGTTCCAAACATTCACACAACGAGAATGAGCATGTGAGACCATTATGTAATTACCCCTTACTTGGATGGCTAAAAAGACTGCATTCATTTCCAAATTGTTTATGTGCAAGGCAGCTTCTTCCCAGGACAACGAACCCTTAAGAACTATCCTTTCTGACTCAAGGTCATGCCTGGTCAGATAAGAGTGTGGTTCAGGGGTGTGAAGTCATAATGCAGTCAGAAAATAGTCCTGACTAGCCAACTAACTCAAGTGGTGATAAACTTCTGACCACAGAGAAATACTAGCTGACTGGGGATACTTGGCAATTTCTAGTTCACCAGATAAGAAACTGGAGATGGCACAAGTATGGTCTTCCTAGGAGAACCACATCCACCACAGAGTTCAAGGTTCCCATGTGGGTTAGAGATAGGTGAGCCAGTGAACTTTTGACCTTCAACTACCACAAAAAAGAGCCAGCATTTTGTCTCTCCTGTCCAGCAAAACACACACTAGCCCATGGTTGGTGAGAAAATTTATTCATACATAAATGATATCCTGTAAAGGAATGAGCTCAGATTTCTCAAGGTTCAGAAACTGGAAAACATCCTGGTCCAGGCAAAAATACAGGTATTTCCTGTGAGGAGAAAAGATTAGGCTATGATGGTACATATCATGAAGGTCAAAAGAAACTGCACAGTTGCCAGGCCTTATGGAATTTCTGGGTCAGGTACTGCTGCCTATAGCAGGACAGGAAGAGCAGTGATAAGTCGAAACATTCTGCGTATTTTTGAGATGTAACAGGACTGAAAACGAATGGACTGAATGATAACACAATACAATGTGAGTAAATGAAGTTTATGAAATGAAAAAAAAAATGTTTATGACAATACACATGCAAGTAGGCTCACAAATCCATGCACTACATATGATACAAGACTCCCATACTGAACATGTTATGAAAATACAGAATCAGATATAAAACTAATAGGAATATGGTTCATATGTCCACCATTCATATAATGAAAAAAAAACAAATATGATACACAGAGTCATATGACACACAAAAAGAAAAGTATGGTTCACACAACCAAATGATACAGAGAAAATTATATATGGTTCACACAACCATATGATACAGAGAAAAATATGTATGGTTCACACAATCAAATGATAGAGAAAAATACGTATGGTTCACACAACCAAATGATACAGAGGTTCACACAACCAAATGATACAGAGAAAAATACGTATGGTTCACACAACCAAATGATACAGAGAAAAATACGTATTGTTCACACAACCAAATGATACAAAGAAAAATATGTATGGTTTGCACAACCAAATGATACAGAGAAAAATATGTATGGTTCACACAACCAAATGATACAGAGAAAAATATGTATGGTTCACACAATCAAATGATAGAGAAAAATACATATGGTTCACATAACCAAATGATAGAGAAAAATATGTATGGTTCACACAACCAAATGATACAGAGAAAAATACATATGGTTCACACAACCAAATGATAGAGAAAAATATGTATGATTCACACAACCAAATGATACAAAGAAAATTAAGTACGGTGCACAACCATGTGTCCTTGTAAACACACCAGTGTACACTGCCCTTATACAGTGTTTGGAATTCACAACACTATTCCTTGGCCTTCTCTAGAATCTGGAACTGGTATTCAACAATTTCTGTCATGTAACAGATACACTGTTGGTTGAAATGGGTTCGCTGTTGCACTGCTGGTCATGGCCTCCCAATTCTGGCTCTTCCAGCTGATCCATCCATCAAACCAGCCCTATGGGTGCAGAAAGATGTAAGTGTACTGACACTCCTTGACAAGGTCCAAGCAATCACTGTGTCGCATAAGAGAAGATGTTTCCTATAAATACTGAGAAGAAAAAAATGTACACAACCGTGGGTAAAGTACCTGTGCACAATGTGCTATAAGGGTATCTCACCAAAAGCGATCTATGGCGAGATGCATGTATTGCCCGGTCACAAAAAAAGAAGAAAAAAAACATATGAACTACCCTAGGTAATGCTGTATGCATCTAAGAAACCAATTTACCGAAATTGTTTTAAGGCATTACCCAATCACAGTCAAGCCCTAATCTCCCTACTGTGCTTTCTGCAGAAGGGTGTGTACATCTTTCCTAAACTGAGTCAGTTTTGACATGTGATAAAGTGTATAGGTCCTTGCATGAGGAGGATGTTGCCAGAAATGAAGCTTGTATCCTTCCTTACAACAGAAATTATCTACTTACCTTCGATTGTGATAGACTAAACTCACAAAAAGAGACGCTTTAACTGGTGTTACTTCCTGAACAGAAGAATGCTCCTTTTTAAACTCTGAATAAGGACCCAAGGGTTGGTTAGAATAACGACACTTCCTGGCAGGTTTGACAGGCCAGGAGCAGCTACTAAAAGAAGATCAGCATGCAATGCTCTATCATCTTCACTCTGGAAGGTGAGCCCAAATTCCTATACAAATTCTGACTTTTGTTGCCCATGCATCCATTTGGAAGACAAAGGGGGCATAAGAAGCCAAGCAGAAGAGTTAACCCCCGTATGATGCTGAAAGCAGCAGTCACAGCATAAAGGGAGGAAAAGACCACACTTCATGGTCAAATGAGGGAGTACACAGAGATCTAACAGTGATACAGACTCCACGAGTCTCTCCAAACTGGAGGATTTTCTTGTCCTTCCCAAAGGATTTTGTACAAAAATGGTGGACAGTAAACTTCATTTACCACTCTGTCAAAAGACCCGATCTATTGCTCCTGACTCACTTCAGCCAACAGGTGGGAGACGAAAGGGGTCCCAAAGGGGTGAGGAGCACAGACCATCTCAGTTGGTTCCCTGGCAAATGCATTCGTGTCCACTAAAACCCGAAAGGACATTACTGTCCTGCTAATGCTCCTGAGAAGAGACAGAATCTTCCAACCCTGTGACTCCCTGATGAAGGTAAGGTTTGATAGTCAGTTTCCTCATACTGTTATTCATTGTGAATGGTGAAAACTGCCCCATCTAGCATGCTTCTCAGGAGGATGGGAAACACTTCTTGTTCCTTGTATATGATTATCCTCATCCCACATTTAGGGGAGTGGCAGGAATGGCCTAACTAGCAGGGAACTGCCAAAGCTAGTCTTATTATTAATTATTCATTATTAATTGATGAATAAAAGGAAATTAAGATTCTGGAACTACAAGTGGGCAGTGATACTTACCCTAGGCAAAAATATAAACAAGTGCTGCTGAAGAAAACACAAAAATAAAAATAAATGATACCATGCAGAATGAATAATCCTCACACTGGGTAAGGAAATATATAAATGAACATGGTGCAATGAAATCTCCTAACTTCTTATATGAACTATAATGTAAAGAAAGAATACAATGCTACTAAAAGTGAGGAGATACTTATGCAATCAAAAATGAAATTTTAATAAATTACAAAAAAAACAACATTTAAACACATAAATGAAGACAATTTGTCCAAAAGTAAATTGCCTTTGTGTAACAAGCATTCAAAGAAAAAATGAAGTGTATTCCACATGTGCCTTTGACATAGCAGTCAGACTGGTTCTTAGTTCTCTCTGTTCTAGAGTCTACAATGTTCCATCTACTGGGATGTTGGAATTATGAGCTTGGACACAAGGTCTTGTCCTTAAAGGGGTATGCAAAGCAATAGTGACAGATATTGGATTAATGCTACCAAAAGGCATCTCTTGGAAAATCAAAGAATTATATATGAAATGTTCAAATCCCTCCAAGTTAACATTGGAAATTTTAAGTAGCATCTGTCATCAGGTATCACACAGATGCATCAGCATTTTTAACTGGAGTTACAAGCATCTACTGCATGCAGACTACATGGGAGTTATTACGTTTCACATCTCACTCTAGAGATTGGATTGCTATGTTCAAGATTCATAAAAAGTCATCAGAAACAACTTGCTGCTTTTTACTTTTCATATATCTTTTATTATTTGTTTTAATATGATAAAATACATAATTTGCATAATACATTTACTCGATATACCTAAAACACCAAATGGCCAATGTCTACTCTATTTTGTACCAGTCCACAGTGAAATTAGCTGGTATCAGATTGGTGGGCTGGCAGTAATTTCACATGCTGCTGACAGATAGATAGATAACTTGACAGAGAAGAAAAAGCATAGGTAAAAAGATGATCCTGGATTTAAAGTTGAGGTGATTCATTGACATATTGGATAAATCTGACAGTAATTTCATCTCTTATAACACCAGTGTATATACAAAGTACAGTATGGTCTCTCATTCAGCCGAGATAAAAACTGTTTTATCATTCATGAAATCATCAAACTCAAGACCTTTTTTACAAGTCATGACCATATTATATACACAGGTTATTAGGACATTTCAGGGTCCCCGAGTGGCCTAAAGGGCTCTTCGTTACGGATCACTGCCATCTCACCTCTGTCTGTGCGGGTTTGAGAATCGGATTCGACTAATGTGGATATGTGAGAAAGCTTGCCAGTAGCTTCTCGTGGGTCGGTGGTTCTTTCCGGGGTTTTCCCGGGTTCTTATTCCACAATTAATATTGGCCGCCATGTATAGCCTGTCATGTGCTGAAAAATGGCGTTAAACCCCACAACAACATTAGGACATTTCTGATGTGTTTCTCATTAATAAGAACATAAAATATTTTTTCTTTATTCAGATATATGATATTTAAAAAATTTGATATGCATTGAGGAGAGTGCATCTTTCACTGCATCAACGGTGGTAATATCTCTATGGGAGACAACAATGGCTGATCACAACATGAAATACACATCCAGAGTACTATTTGGCCATACTTGCATTGATGGATAGATGGATGTAGGAAAGAGTAGATGGATGGATGGATAAATAGAGAAAATTTAATAAAATAAAAAATGATGTTTTGTTAATTACATAACAAAATTTCACAGTACAGTGTGATCCCACTATAGTGCGCTCCATTATAACGTGAATTCGGATATAACACGGTCATGGCATGGCTCCTGAAATTTCATATACATGTATTTTTTTTGTGCAAAAGAAGTGCTTAAAAAAAAGTAAAACGTTGCTTATCATTCTGGGCAAGAGATCGTGTATGAATAATACAAGACAATCGTGGCTTGGCTCCTGAAATTTTATATGCATTTTTCTAGTACACAAAAAAGGATTTTTTTCTTAAAAGTAAGAAGAAACAAAAAACGCATAAAAAGTTTATTCTGGGATCACGTAGGTCTTCGCAATGTCGCAAACTTGGATTGTTTTTTCTTATTGGCTGCAAAACATACCATGTGGCTCTTATTTATTGGCGACATTGTTGGCTGTTTAAACTTTTATATATGACCATTGGTTTGGAGTGCAGAAATTCAGAGGCCCAATGAAAGGAAGCCACAAACTGGATATAAAAATGCACTGAAATTTATCTATTGTTACATAAACAAATTCTTTGTCCATACTGACAAACCATCTAAATGGTGCATTGTTATATCATAATCCACTTATCTTGACATCTAGCATGAGTTCTGTATGTTGGGAAATATCCGCTTTTTTGTTGTTGACATTTCTGGTAATGGAGATCAACTGGACAAGGCATTGTCTTGTACTATATCTTTCATCAGATTTTTGGCCGCTTACTAGTAATTAATATATTTACAAAGACTGACATCTGTATGTGGATGGTAAGTAAAATTCCTCTTCTTTTCATTCAGAATTAAATCCTTCAGAACACTCACATTTTCTATAATAATCCCTGTCATCAGAATACCTGCGTCTCTATCGTCCGTTGACCCTTTGTTAATTTTCAGATGCATGCATGGAAGGCAGCATCACGCTGCTACCACAAATGTAAAAAAAAAAGAATACATCTTACTTATTGGTTTATTCAGTAGGCATGGAGGGACAGTAACTAGAACAGTCTAAATGATGGCCAATTCGTTTTTAAAAATATACCCAGATAAAATAGTTTGCTGAAATTTCAAAGGAAACATATTACCTTTGAACCACTGACTGTTATGAAAACGTACTCAGCAAATGGAAAAAATACCAGTCTCAATCATGCAATACAATTATTTGATGTTGACGCCACAATAAGAAATGGGCATTCGTTTGGTTATCCAAAGCTGTCCTTTAGCGGTGACTTCAATAGCGAATGCACCCTTCATCAAAGAAAGCCAACTACAACCTTTCAATAACAGCAAAGTACTTTTCTTCAAAGGAAGTCAGTACCAAACTTAAATAAAAGTGATGAAATCTGATGGATTTTTTCATTTTCCAATGTGACTGGAACACATTAACTGTGCTGTGAAAGTTTCCTTTTTTAGGGAAAAAGCTTATGCTTACAAATGCTACCAACAACAGCTTAAAATGCAAACTAACTTTTACAGACTTGGAATGTACTTTAAAGTAAATGTGTTTTGTTATTTGTTACATGATTGTGCTGTGTTTTTCAACTGAATTCAGACCGATATGACCTGTCAAAAAATTAATGAATATTTTAAAGCTCTGTGTGTGCATATTTTCAATGGAATCACTTGTATTGTGGATTCAATGTATATGATGAGGTTCGCAAGTGAGTACAGTGTTGATATTCATGCTATACATTAGACATTTATATATAAACAGGATTCACATATATGTACCAATTCATGGTTCTCTAAATAAAGAAAACTATTATGTCTTCTGTTTTCACTACAGGTGTATTTCTCATTTAATATGCATCAATTTAAGAAGGTAACTGTGCAGACGAAGCATGTATTTTACTGCCTGCATATATTACCCATCCACCCACCACCCACGATTTTTTTTTTTTTTTTTTGTGGGGGGGTACATTTTCTTCAGCTAACTGACTTGGTTGCATATAACACAGTTCAGTATATAACATGGTTGGGTTTTATGGCTCCCAACTACCGTGTTATAGCGGGTCACTGTATATGTAGAGTATTTTAGTCAAATATTCAGACATTATGTTATTTATGTATATACACTGATATCCCACTTCAACATGACAGTCAGGGTCCAAGAGAGCCATCATGCTATAAAATGTATTATGTATCTGTGTAGCAAGTCAGTTACGTGAAGAAAATGATGTACATATATTCATAAGGTTCTACAAATAGGAGGCTTGGGGCATCCTTCAAAACTACATACAAAGAAGCACAATGTAAATCATTTCTGCATAAAACAAAATTGTGTCTGAGTCCAATGCCAAAAAATGATGAAAGAAAATATCATTTTTAGGCACTGTGTAAGTTATGAAATTTTGGTTTGGTTACATTACCTCTGAGCATTTGAAAACTGGAGGCATAGGTGAGGTTGAGTCCAATATACATCAGGGAAGTGCCAACCATGTCACAACAAGCGGCAGGGAGGAAGATTAACGGGCTGAAGCTCTGGTTTCCGATATCCATCTGCTGTTTCTTATAGTGGTGATATAGCCGAATAAGATGGAATGCAAGCAGACATGACATCTCACCCAGGAACATACCCACTGCCTGAAAAGGTTCAAATATCTTCAGTCCGTTTGTATTTAACAGTCCAGTCTGATGGCATACAGTAGGTACAAACAGGACATTCTGAAACTGACCATTACAAGTTAGTGGCCATTATATAATAGGTAAATAAAATACTTTTATTGAATTTACATGTGGAACATATTTTTTATTCCATTTTACTAAATGTTCTTGTGTTTTACATGATAATATGTCATTTGAGGACTTTGTATGAGTCAGTCTATACCAGATTTTTTATTCCATTTTGCTAAATGTTCTTGTGTTTTACATGATAATATGTCATTTGAGGACTTTATATGAGTCAGTCTATACCAGATTAGGCCTTGTTACCAATCAGAACACCATCAGCCTTATCCACTGTGTCATAGAATAATCCTTTGATCAGAGGTCTTGCTAGGATTTTAAAACTAGGAGTCCAGGACTCCCATTTTGGTAAAAATTGGAGTCCCACCATCAAAATTTGCAGTCCCTTCTTTCCTACAGAATCAACACAGATGTGAGTTCATCTATTTTTAGATGGAGAGGTTTTCGTAATGTAATCACTCAATTTAATATAGCTTCATTACAACAGTCCATTAACATGATCACAAATTTATGGTTTATGTATTTGCATAAATACTTGTAGTAATTTTAGGCAAATAAATAGTATCTGATTTGCTGGAGTTTTCTCCGTATTTTTGCAAGTACGTGTCAAGTCAGAAAACAGCTTAGACCATACAGCGCATCTCGCGAATTCCACAACATAGCATTGTCTCATACGTTTCTGACCTACATAATTTGCATTTTAAAGTTAAATCTTTAATAAAATAATACAGAGGCTTTGGTTTCAATGATTTGTATATTTTTTTAAAATATATTTGCCCGATGATTTAAGAAAACAGATAATCTAATAAACTGGTACATCCCAGACTTAGAAAGTCCGCCATTATTTCCCGTTAGGCCTACTGGTTCGCTTAAAGTTTCAAACTAATTTTATGATGAAATAGTGTGTAAGAGGCAGTTAATATATATATCCAGATCACCGATTCTGATCTTAAAACACAAGTTTGTATGTTTTATCATCAAATGATAGCATGCAGGAAATCGATAGTTGCTACTTAATCAGCTATCAAAACATAATGCTTGTGAATGGACAAGAGTTTGTTTGTCGACGTAATTGATATAAAAACTAGGCCTAGCTATTGATGCCTTGATGAATACATTTCGCTACACTAGAACTAAGTCGAGGGGTCAATGTACCTCTTAAATGATCACAGGGCGAAGTCATTTTCGCTGTCCTAACATAAGAAGGCGAAATTTACATTTTTAGGTGACTTGTCAACCACTTATGAATGGCATTTTGTCTAAGTCTCAACATGTCTTGATTCTGAGGTCACGTGCACTGCTTATTCCGCTACAATCGGAAATGAACAGAATAACGAAAACTAAAGTTGTTTATTTGATGTACCTTTATAAATGACCACATGTACATCTCTGGGTTTTTCTGCCTCTGAGTTCAATCACTGTAAATATCAGTACATTTTCCCACCTGGCCGCCAGTCAAAGCCTTTGAACTTGCCGCCCAGCTATTGCATCACGTTCATTTTTATGTACTCTTATAATGGCTACATGTATGTACATCAAGGGGCCTTTCAGTCACTGAATTCTGTCATTGTAAATATCAGCACAGCTAATTAATCAACACATTTTCCCACAAAGCAGGTGGCTGAAGCAGGACTGGCAAATCTTTGAATTTTGCTGCGCACCTATTACATGCATATGGAGAACTCCCGCCTCAGTGATTTTCTGCATCCTAGATCAAAAATTGGCATCCAAATACACGTAGTTAAGCGTTTCCGAGATTTCTGCTAACTTTACATGTACACAAAAATTTAAAACTGAAATACCTTGTGTATTAAAACTTATAAAATAATTTGGATCCCAGTGGAGTCTGAAAATGATTCTTGACACATTTCCAATGACAGCATGGTCAGATCACAAAGCCCAGTTTTATCAAGTAACAATACCCTCTGCTGACAAATCTGCATGAGAAATCAAATTTAATGCAAAACCCAATGCAAATCACTTAAGCATGAAAATATGGTCACAATGACCTAGTCTGTCTAATGATATAATGCATAATAAATACATGCATCAGTCTTTTGTGAATCTTCAGACCACAGTGTCTGAAGAACTGAGATAAATGCAAAGCCTTCAATGAAGCATAAAGTACAGATCACAGTAACCTGGTAAGTATTGAAGCTCTCCCTACATATCATGTTAATTCACTCTGCAAGTAATCATCACCAACAAACTAACTGATGCACAGTCAACAGGAAAGACATATTTGATCCATAGGCTGAAACTGTTTTGCTATCCTGTCAAAAATGCTAAAGATATCTGAATCAATGTTTCACCTGTCCAATGATTTTATCAATTTTTTCCACATGTCCCATGAAGCCAAAACCCACATTCAAGCTAAATCTATTTCTTTTAATGAGGTGGCTCTGAGACTAATATTTTTTGACAATATGTACTTAATTAATGGTGATTACATGGCAGATATTGCTTAATTTAAGAAGACTCCACTAACAGTAATAGTTTCATTTAATTATCCTAACATATACTTGAATGCAATAAACTACTTTAATATATACTTGAATACATCAGACTAGTTTAACATATACTCGAATGCAAAAGACTAGTTTAACATATAGCTGAATCCAACAGACTAGTTTAACATATATTTGAATGCAGTAGACTATTTTAACATATACCTGAATGCAGTAGACTAGTTTAACATATACCTGAATGCAATAGACTAGTTTAACATATGCTTTAATGCAATTGACTAATTTAACATATATTTGAATACAATAGACTAGTTTAACATATACTTGAATCCAATAGACTAGTTTAACATATTCTTGAATACAATAGACTAGCTAACATATAGTTAAATACAATAGACTAGCTAAACATATAGTTAAATACAATAGACTAGCTAAACATATAGTTGAATACAATAGACTAGTTTAACATATACAGAATTTTGAAGGATAACTTCAAAAACTTTTCCCAAACTTTCAAAGACCATAAACACTGATTTCCAAGACCTATTTTCGCTAATGTTTTGTAATAAAGTTATGTTTTGTAAGAAAACAACGAATGCCAAATACTACAATATTATTTAATGATGAAATGAAACTGAACGGGTCATCAAAAGAAAGAAACCAGGAAAACTTGACTACATACGAATCTAACAACCTTTGGCAATTTTATTTGTGATTATGGAAAGAAATTAAAATGTTTGGGTTTATTTCATTCAAAGACCTTTAAAGACAGGGTAATCTGCTAGACTTTACCAAACTTTCAAGGCCTTGAAAATGCTACCTCATTTTCCCCAAACTGTCATATACCATATGAACCCTGATATACTTTAATACAACAGAATAGTTTAACATATACTTGAATGCAATGGACTAGTTTAACATATACTTGAATACAATAGACTAGTTTAACATGTACATGAACACAATAGACTAGTTTAACTTCTACTTCTCTACCTGCAGGAAAGGATGATTAAATGTCCTCTGTTCACCATCACTACTTTCAGCATTACAATTGTCTGCCCACCTGAAAGCAAGAAAAATTTCAATCTACTGATATTTCAAAAAGACAAACTGATTCCATATTTTATACAAAGACCATTCAAATAATATGTATTCATGCAGTTCTATAGGCTAAAAGGCTGGTTTTAGGAGGTCAAAACATCTGTATGACCAGGACCTACATTACCTAGTCCTACATGTAAGACATAGCACATTTTGATTTTGCTGACACCCACAACATAAATATCAGCGTCGGGTCTTACAGGTAGGACTACTATATTGCCATAATTACTGATGAATAAAAAGCAAAACTATTTAAGAACTATTGCTGAAGTAACTATAGGCTGATTTTCAGGTCAGCGTCATTAAATGTAGCTAAAAGTACCTAATTAACTTTAAATACTTCATCCGAAACAAACTGGGTACCTTCAGCAACATTTAATAACGATGACCTGAAAAGTTAATGATTTACAGATATAGAAAATGCGCGAAGATATGTGTAACGAACTACAGTAGAAGTCAGCTACTGAGATTTCCCCTGTCTACTGAAGTGTCTTCATACTTAGTTGATAAGGTATTCAGTGACCCAGTTATAACCATTGCCACCGCAAAGCTGATCTGACGAGTCGTCCATGCCATGTTTTTTCTGCCTCAACTTCGCAACGCTCCAATCGGATATGCTTGAGGCTGATGCCTGTGAATCACCAACGATACAAAAATCCAATTCTTGTAAATTGGCAGAAAATGTTCAGCTTAAAACAATACACACGGCTTCAATCATTTTAAGTGTAAAGTTATTCTGCTTGATTGAAACAAGAACTGGGAACGCGGAATTTAATTGTCAGTTAACGCTTCGCATCACAAGATCGAAACAGTTAAAAACAAGTAGTCACATGACAGTCAAGTGACATACGCAAGTGGTTGAATTTGGAATGAAAAGTGAACATAAAGAAACCAGTCTGTGTGCACGGTAACTTCTGCGAACATCACTTTATTTTATGAGTAAATAAAAAACGAGTAAATAAAAAATGAGTACCGGTAGTTATCAAGAGTTGTTTAAATAAGCCAACAAACAAAATTGGACTAAGTACAAAGACTAAAAATGTTTAGAATAAGAAGTGTAGTTAGAGTATTAACGGTGGCTCGTTGGTCTAGGGGTATGATTCTCGCTTAGGGTGCGAGAGGTCCCGGGTTCAAATCCCGGACGAGCCCAGTTCTTTTTATTTCTTTTAGCTAGTTTAAAACATAACATCTTTAAATTTGATTTATAATAATGTTGTTGTTGTTGTTGTTCTACGGTTTAACGCCGTTTTTCAGTACAAGATAGGCTATACATGGCGGCCAGTATAACTGGTGGAGGAAAGAACCACCGACCCACGAGAGGCTACTCGTACCCACGCTAGCCGAGCCTTGGATTCGAACCCATAATAATGTAAAACACTGGAATGATGTAGCAAACTTAACTTAGGTCATACCTAAAAATAAAGATATGCACAGTCATTTCTCGTGCATCATCAGATCATATGATGGTAAGAAAATATTCAATACATGTGTGTGGTTGTAAATTAATTTGAAAAAACAGTTTGGTAATTTTATAAAGGTTTGTAAGTGTTTAAATCTTTACGATAATACGAATGTTTTCGAGTTTTATATTTTTTATATTTCTAACAAAAAGTATTCAGCTGTTTGTACGATCCACCACATCACAAACATAACACTACGGACTTGTGTTTATCTCGAGTCAGCAAAGTTTTACTATTCGGAATGGACGGGTTACTTTTTATTTATATTCGTAACGTTTTCCACGTTTGAATGGTGGAAGCCAAAACTGATATGTGTTACATTGTAGTTTTGCACAAAGGTACCAACAAATTCGACGAACGAGTTTCGTATGTTTAATTGGTAACACATAAATTTAAATTACTGCTTGTGAACACGTTTCAGAAAAGGTACTGAATTAATTTATGCTGATAACGTCGAAAATTCGGGCTATCCCACCCGGTTTCCTCAAATAATAATGCCCGAGCCACACTCTTGGTAGCACCTGTTACCATTCTCACAGAATCCAAATTTATTTCTTCCAATGATTCTTGTTCTGGAGTTGTACAATTACAGATACAATCAGAATAGTCAAACAATGAACATGTATAAGATTCTACTTTCATTCCACAGACAAGTGATTCAATCTGTATTTCAAATTATTCAAACTATTAACTTTCTCCCAAGTCTTGTAACAAAAGCAGCAGAGAGGGTGAACAGACCAATGGTCGAAAAACGTCCAAATGTCGAAAATAAGCCTTCCTACAAATGATCGAAAAATAAAAAAGCGTCGACAGATTTAAAAAAGCGTCGACACTTTACTGAGAAAATCTTTCCGGAATTTGTCTAATTAATATTACTTCGTTGTCGTTGGTGATTTTTTTCTATTTTATTATGCACGCGTTTTATGCAATTACGTCTTCGCGAGGTCCCCCCACCCTCTCTGCTGCAATAATTAAATCATTAATTATATTAAAATAATGGTACATCCGGAATCTCATACTGCAAGGATAGCTCGAGAACGATTAGAAGCAATCAAAAAATTTCTCCCTGTCAGAGATTCATTCAGAAAAAGCTTGCAAGCGCAGCAACAATCACAAGTTGAGTCCCACGATGATGTTTGTAAAAGATAATTCTGATCACCCCGATGATAATCCATATTATATAAGACGATCAAGAAACGATGCCAATACCGCTGATGCTGCTGTGTGGCCAGTGGTTTATGGCTCTAATGAAAATTTCAACTTTGGATTTACAATGCGTAAAAATATGTTGCTAGGAGCCAATAGAAGTTTTTCATGCACTATTCCACTATCGCAAATTTGTGGATTTTGTAGAAATATTAGAAAGGTTATTTTTGGAGCTAGACATACGGTTGTTCTTGTAAGAAAGAGTGATGATAACGATGCTCTGTGGAGACCTCATGGTGATGCTGGTAAAGTAATACTAAAAAAACTTTCACTGCGGATGCCGGTAATGACTCCAACGATCGCAGAAGAACAAAAGTTGATTTCTTTCATGGACACAGGTGGTAAATCCTTGTTATGGTTAACAACAAGCACAGGTAGTATACAAACTAACGTTAACGGTCATTTTGCATGGCATATAGCATCACAACAAGGTGTTTCTGCACCACGGCATATTTTTATTGCGTTTCAGCGCCATGATCAATTAGGCTCACAGGTTCACTCTCATATGATATTTGATAAACTAGGTATCACAGATATTTCTTTACGGATAAACGGACAACAAGAACCAACAGAGAATATACAACTAAATTATTAACAAAATAGTATAGGACGTGTATATCATCGTTTAATGTCATTCATGGGACGTGATCAAAATGTAGATACTGGGTTGCAAATATCACAACATGATTTTAGAACTTTGTATCCGATTTATTATTTTTCACTGGAGCATCTTGATCTATCAAAACAATCTGTCGTTGATACACATCTTAAAGCAACGTTAAATACAGGCGGTGGTGATTATAGAGCAATCGCGGTTATACTCAGCTATAAAGCCATGTTACTTGAAGGTGGTAGTGGTCGAATGAGAGTCGTTGATGCACCAGTGGAAAACCTTTAATCATTATTTGGAGCGTGGCAAGTATTTATCATAAAATGCCATATCATCACGTTAGTGTCAGTCTGACTCCTGGTCAGATTAAAAACCTTCAATCAAATTCAGCAAAAAACTGCGGAATGAAAATATCACTAAAGCGAGATCAGATCACGGGTGGTCAAAATAAACTATCATTATCAGAACGTCAACTTAAACATTTCAACGACGCTAAACAATCAAAAACAGGCGTCAAACTTAATCTCTCTGCGGGTGCGATTAAGGACTCAATTAAAACCGGTGGCATTTTTCCACTTCTCGCGGCTATTTCAGCGTTAATAGCTGCTGACGCTCCAGCCGTAGCAAAAGAAGCCGCATTAGGTGCTGTTGGAACAGCTGCTGCAATGGCTCTAAAGAAAGCAACAGGAAAGGGATACAAAAAAGGGACGCGGCCTAAGATTACCGGGATCTTGTTGGGGAAGAGGTCTGAGGCTTCCAGGGTGACTTCATTAGATGCTCCAGCATCAAATTTTGATTTACTTGATGCTGCTAAACGATTAAAAATAAAAAAAACTTCAGAGGTGTTTTTATGCGATCAATTACCGAAACAACCGAACAGTGTTGAAACAGGTATTATAAATCTCGACTCGAATTCAGGACCCGGTACTCACTGGGTATCATACGCGGTTGATCCACGTGGAATCGTTTATTTTGATTCATACGGGTTAGCTCCACCCATTGAATTTATCAAGTATGTTGCACCACTTCACGCACAAGTTTGGTATTCAACGCTACCCACACAAACAATGACAGATCCGCCAATATGTGGCCGTGAGGCAATTAATGTACTTAATGCTATATCAAAATCATCCAAACCGCCACATAAAGTCGTGCATGATTATACAAGCAACCGATTCATTTTAAACAGATCTTAAAATATAATGGTTGATATTTACGGAAGAAGATCTTCTTCACGCGTTAAGAAAAAATCCGATGACATTGATCTGTCAAAGTACGCGATTAAAGATGAACTCGCTGAAATCATGAATCTTGCTAGAGTTGACCCAGATGAGCTTGTTATTTTTCAGGATCGATATGGTAAACTAAAAACTAGCAATATCAAATGGGATGATATAATTCGAAGAGTACTTGGTGCAGTTACGGATAATATCCCTGTGTTTACTGACAGCGGCAGAATCAGGGATTCAAGTATATCGTTTAGAACCATCAGAAATCAAATTACAGCAAGTGTTGCTAATAGCGTGAAAAATACCGGTGACACAATGAACTCAGCATGAACGGGAATAAGATAGTAGTTTTAAGAGATCCAACATCCGACGAAGACGCAGCAACAAAAAAATACGTCGACGTCAACAAGAACACCGTATATGGTAAATTATCCATGCTGCGGGCCGAGTATGACGTTCACGTAAACGCGTTTGCAAGACTTCGTAGAAACTTTCAAAAAACTAATGAAACCGCAGAGGAATTTTTTGGTAATCCGTTGGCCGTTGACGTAAAGCTCGTTGATATCAAGACGAACATCGACACGATCAAACAAACACAGCAAGACATCGTAGCGGGGATTCCTGAGATTGTTAATAAAACCAGTTTGATTAAAATGTCATCGGGAATAACTCCCGGGCATATTACAAACATCGTATACACGGTGCCATCTGGATTCGCAACCTCGTCGCAGCAAAATAAAACTATCAAATATACCGCAACAGTCAATGGCATGTACAGGCTGTCTGTGTTCAGTGCTGCAAAATTTGAAATATTTACAACGTATCCATGGTGTCATTCAACTGATAAGTTTTCCGGGGTGGTATCTGTTATATTAAATAGCGGAAGCGAAGACATTTTTATTCTGGAAGCAGCTGATAAGAAATTAACCGCAACATCTTACTGGTGGTGTTTGGAATTTGTAGCGGAAACACCTCAATTATTTACTGCATAAAATATAATGAGTACCTCAGTCGATGATGCATCTCAATACAGGTACAATCAAGCGCGTGAATGGCAGGCAGCTTTAAAAGATTGAGTCGAACAATACACGGTAAAAGTAAAAAAATATCGACGACGACTAGTTATCGTCGACGTAATCGTTTATTCAGCATCCGCTGTTGTTGCTGGAACCGATGTGATATTATCAACAATGGCAATGATGACACCAGTAGCTGTAACTATTTGTATTTCAGCTACAACAACGATTGCAGGTGTGCTCAATATAATTGCCAAAAAATTTGTACTTGCACGAATGAAAAATTATCCGATTACATGATAAGATTACATACAGCGACGGTCGCATACTCGAAGTTATCCTCGTTGTTATCAGCGAGTCTCAGTGATGGAATTATATCTGATTTTGAGTTTTCAGAAATGATTAAAATATATAACAGTGCTGTTAAAGGTACGAGTATTAATAATGACGGAATTACTCCAGCAGATCGTGACAAACACAACCCCGCACAAGATCACGATGATCTCGGTAAGCTCGATTAATCCTGAATTTAGTATCAATTTTCCAACTGCGATTCGCGCAAATGAAATTGCACTAGCGCAATTACAAGTATACCATAGTTGGCCAAATATCAGATCGAAATCATTTAATGGTACACCAACAAATGCTTCGCTTGTATTTGCTAATAAGAATAAACCCGATGGAACACCGGACTGGGTTGTTGTTGGAATACCAACTGGTAGTTATGAGATCGAACAAATCAATGAGGAATTTGCGCGTAGAATAAAATCAATAATCGGAAGAAGCAAAAATATCGATTAACGTTCATGAGTCGACGCTATCTTCTGCAATCCAAATAAACTCTCCTGATTATGTCATTGATATTTATCAGTCCACGATAAGATCCGTACTAGGATGGCCGGATGTTCCCCCAGTGCATGAAGGACCACCAGAACCAACGAGGGGTGATTTTACGTCGAAGAATAGTTTTCGTCATAGTATTAAAATGAATTCAGATTGGTTAGATTACATAGAAGTAAAACCAGAGGTGATATGGGGAGAACTTTATTATGATCCTGCACCTATTTTTTATAATCTTAATAAACGTGTTATTGCTTTGAATATTGATTCTATAAACTCAGACCATAAAATACAGTTAAATAGTTTACGTGATAGTTTTCAGGAATATTTATTTGATTTGACATCTACTATCATTAGGTACATAGAAGTTTTAAATTATGTAGTTGATTCTTCTGAAATTATCTATAATAGAATTAGAGATATGGTTCTTAAGTCATCAAGCAATTACAAAAAATCCGTCGCAGCCAAATACAAAATACCATAAGCTGATATTGCAACGTTTATGTTCCCTGATTATAATCCAGATAAATTAAGAAAATCCCTCAATGATGTCATTGGTGAGAACTTTCCTAAAATACTCGATGCATGGAGAAAAATAGCCCCACCAGCAACTGTTGTCAGACATGATAATGATCCACACGGCGGCGTTAGACAAGTATCTCCGGGATTCGTTAATATAACTTCAACGGTCGCGGTTAATCTAGTTTGTGACGTAATCAATGGTAGCTATCAAATAGATCTCGGAAAATCAAATCAGGCTCAACATGGATACATTTTATACACGTTCACACCACAAGTTCCCCCTGGGGATTTGATCGTGCAAGAACCAAGTAATCCTGTTTATCTGCGGTGTCATAATAATATGTTAACACGAATAAATTTTAAACTAACTGACCACATAGGACGATTAACTGAGCGTGGGGAGGAATTGATTGTCAATCTGTATGTAAGATCGTAGATCTTTATCTTAAGATTGTCATAAGACTTTATCGTAGATTTTTCAGAAATATTTTAATTTTATCAGAAATATTTTATTTTATCAGAGATATTTTAATTTTATCAGAAATATTTTATTTATTCTGAAATTGATATGGTGGTTGATACTCCAAATCATGCAAATCGATCAGTTTGTTAATTCTGATGGGTATTTAGGTACTCAAAATCATGCAAATCGATCAGTTTGTTAATTCTGAAGGGTATTTAGGTACTCAAAATCATGCAAATCGATCAGTTTTGCAAAAATACTACAAAAAATATCCTATTATTCTGAAATATTTTATTGTGAAATATTTTTTTATTCTGAAATTGATATGGTGATTGGTACTCAAAATTAACAAAATCAATCAGTTTTGCAAAAAATATTACAAAAAATATCCTATTATTCTGAAATATTTTGTTTTATCAGAAATATCTTAAATTGGCATGGTGATTGGTACTCAAAATCATGCAAAATCTATCAGTTTTGCAAGTAATCTGAAATAATTATTATAATCTGAAATATTTTATTTATTAAGAAATTGATATGGTAGTTTAGTACTCAAAATCGTGCAAATCAATCAGTTTATAATTTTGACTGGTAAATGGGTACTCAAAATCGTGCAGATCAATCAGTTTGTTAATTTTCACTGGTAAATGGGTACTCAAAATTAACAAAATTGATCAGTTTTGCAAAAATACTACAAAAAATATTTTGTTATTATTCTGAAATATTTTATTTTAGCAGAAATGTTTTATTATTATTCTGAAATATTTTTTATTTGATCAGAAATGTTTTGTTTTATCAGATATATCTTAAATTGATATGGTACTTTAGTACTCAAAATCGTGCAAATCAATCAGTTTGTTAATTTTGACTAGTAAATGGGTAACTCAGAATCGTACAAATCAATCGTTTGTTAATTTTGACCAGTAAATGGTACTCAAAATTAACAAAATCGATCAGATTTTAGGAAAAAATAAATTATTTCAGAATAAATAAAATATTTCAGAATAAATAAGAATATTTCAGAATAAATAAAAATATTTCATAATAAATAAAAATATTTCAGAATAAATAAAAATATTTCAGAATAAATAAAAATATTACACTTGTTCGGTCGTTTCACCAACGAAGTTACTCGCTGACCTGATTTTTTTTAATTGTCTTATACGTGTACTAATCGTTTTCTTTGCCTCGTATTCGTGGGATAACTCCGATCTAAATTTTTCTACTGCGGCAGAGAGAGGAACGAAGTCCTTGACCTTATCATCTTTTACTGCAGCTAGTGACCGGAACATCGCTGCCTGAATTAGTTTTATGAACTTGCATTCAGACGACAGTGTAAAACCACCATCATTTTTACGTTCTGGTAAGATTTCTAAATCAGAAATAATCTTTTCAGGACTCAGTTCATCAGAAATATTAATACTGCCTTTTTCTAATTTTTTAATAGCAACAATTACATCATTGATATTTTCATAGTTCATTATTTAGTATATATATATATATATATATATATATATATATATATATATATATATATATATATATATATATATATATAAAAGAAAAAATATATCCCATATGAACCCCTAGTCGAGTGTTCTAACGAGTTCAGGAAGGGGTACAGCACAACATATAGTATTTACAAGGACAGTACAACCCACAACTCGTAGCTTGCCACCGCATTCTACCAAGTTCAAGGGGCACACGAAACACTACCCCTATGAGAGCCCCTAACCCGTCAAACAACGGTCTAGAGGCCCAAGAGGGTGCGTTTGGTGAAGACAGCACAACATATAATCCCCATTAAATTCGTAGCTTGCCACCGCATTCTACCAAATTTAGAGGATACACGGAGCACAACACGTATTATTGACATATTTAAAAGCACAAACACCAACCCCCAAAACTTGTAGCTTGCCACCGCATTCTACCAAGTTTAGAGGATATACGGAACATATAATCTTAATTACGGACAGCACAAATATACAATGAATGACATGAAATATATACAATGAATGAATGACGACACAAACATACAATGGATGAGTATATACAATGAATGAATGACGACACAAATATACAATGAATGAATGACGACACAACATATACGGGGGGGCCATTCTCTGCGTTCAACAGATTTTGACACCCACCCCCCCAATAATCAGTCGTGGGTGATACAAAACATGTATCTACCACCAGTGATGTGGTAGGTGGGTGTTTTTTTCTGTTGAGTTTCGGAGCCCCCCAATTAATTATAAAAATCGCAAATATGCGTACTACCGACAGTTGTCAGCCATGGGGATTCGATCGCCGGGCCACAAGTATTACGGTCCGATACGTTATCAACTGAGCTATCGAATCATCTAACAATATACGTTCCAAAAAGTATTATATAGCTACGGTTTCTGAATAGATTGTAAAGTTATAGATATTTCTACATTAAAACAGCGGTTTCTGAATATCTTGCACTAACAGCGGTTTCTGAATAGATTGTAAATATTTCTGTATTAAAACAACCGTTTCAGAATATCTTGCACTTACAGCGTGTTCTGCCAAGATTTCTCGTAACATATTGTAAATATATAAACAGCATCTCCTGCCTTGATAAAATATATGTACATGCTACCACTGCATTATCAAATTACCTACAGATCGGTTTGTATATTTATCTATTATAACAGCGGTTTCTGAACAGATTGTGAATATATAAACTGCGTGTTCTGCCTCGATTTCTCATAACAGATCTAAAAATAACTCGCTACATTGTACGATGGGAAATACGTTTATATATTTATTTTTAAGTTAAAAACCATAAATATCCTTCTACGAGTACAATTATTGATATTAATTACGAAGTGGATAGTTAATTGACCAATTACGACCATAAAAATCAGAAATCTACGGATAAATATATACATGCAGAAGTAATCTCCCTTTCGCATGAGTCAAAAAATAGGTAGTACAATACTGGGTCTCCCAAAAAATAAATATAATTCGAGGTAATTACTTGATAGTGATGATAGCTTATCTCATTAACAATATTGGAAGGTGATTCTTTGTTTATATTTACTGGAAAAAGTGGATTTATGCATATTTTCCGCGACAAATTGTACCGAACGCCGACAGATATCAAAATATTTCGCAGCTGAATTCATTCATTGAAATATAATCTCTTCGCCAGTTTCTATGTTTGTAGATTTTACCGCCCTCTTTCCGGTTGTTTACATCTTCTAGTATTACCACATGTATTATTCTCGCTCTGTGTAACAGTTTGAAGATAGGATAAACTATTATTTTGAGGGTTCCCGTCAATATGTTCGATCAGTAGACCATCTTTGATCAACCCCTTGTTACATTCATACACGAATCGATGACAGAGATAATGTTTCTTCCCAGCAGTAAACACGAGATAACCAGTATTATTAACAGAACCAACTGGTTTTTTCAATCAACAATTTCTGATCACACCATCAATATTTGATTCGTAGTTTGTTATTATAGGATGCTTTATAAACTCGTGGTTCATATTTTGCTCCATTATACAATAATTTTATTTGTTTAAATCATAATTTGTCTGAAAACTTAGTTAGATAATCCTCCACGGATTTTATAGCGTTGTCCTTGACGTTATTTTTTTATTATAATATCTTTTAAGCTCTCTGCATCGTTTATCACCACAACACGCACATAACTGTGTTTCTCCTTGTACTCCAGCAACACATCGCAGACATGGCATTGGTCCTAAGCTTCCACGGTGAATGTTTTGCATGTGTTGTCCGCAGAATTCCTTCCTGCAGGGTTTATTACAACGAGTTAATGATCCGATCATCAACCATTTGCATTGAGACATTGTATATATAATATTTTTTATTTAAATACTTGTCTGAAATATAATATGGATGAGTTTAAAAGACTATCCCTAATAAAGCCTTGGAAAACAAGTAAATACAACCTGAACAGGATATCTCCTGACGTGCCAATAGGAGATCTGGTTGATCGGAAAAATAAAGGTTTGATCAATAAAATTCACGACGCCAAAAAGAATTTCAAGCAGATGGTGCATATCATGTCTGGTCAACGTTCAAGATTATTCGCAATGACAAAGTCAAGGCCAAAGGTATTATCGATGCTACGATGAATGACAAAAGAGCAACAGCTATTATTAAACAGCTCGATGGATTATTCGTGACAAATATGATCCCGTCCACGGTGATAAAAAAACTGTCATACTAAGTAGAAATTCCAAACCAGGTCTATTTACCGGTATTGACAAACCGTATTATGAGCGAACGTATCCTGTAACAGCAGTTATTTATGGAATCTATGTGATAAATGAAAAACCTAGCGTTGATAAACTGGCGCCAATGAAATTTTCAAAAATAAACTGTGTAGCTGAACGAGTAATAGAACATTTTACAAACGGTTTAACAGATAAAAGACGTAAAATAATAAACGAGTGGGGCGAAACAGTTAAAGATACCGGAGCGTCTATCAAAGATGTCACTGAGGGAGGAAAAAGATTAAAATTCCCAATAACCATAGCGACGATAACAGGAGAAATATTATATGAATCAAAATATAAATCAAAAGGAGCTTCGATCAAAATTATTGATCATAATGCACACGCGTGGACTAGCGCAGTAACAGTGTTTCCACGAAATCGAACTGTTAAATTTTATGATGATAACATGTTTGATTTTATTAACAAAATAAATAAAAACGATTCTCTGTCAGTGTGGTTATTTAAGAGCTCAGATGATGAAAAATATGATCAATTTGTGCGACCCAAAAGTGAAATATATCGTAAAGAATCCCTTCATGAAGAAATGAAAAATCTTGCTCAAAAATATTCAGAAAACATTGATGAGTTGCTCAGCAACTGTTTTACTGTTCCATCTGTTGCAGCTCATGTTGCTAGAGAAAAAAAGTCGTGGAAACCAACCCGAAATGAATTTCTTTCGGATATACAATCAATTTGTGCCGAGTATGGCCACGGCGGATTGTGGAATACCAAATATAATTACAACGATATGATACCTGTTGATATGGTTGCGTATTATCCGAAGTTTTCTCGGATACGGAGATTGTTCTAATTATTTTGCAAGGTTCGGTCATCCAACACATGAAATGACGCGAGTATCGATAAATGGACCATTGCCGGATTTTGATCTAACTGGATTTGCTTGTGTTGAATAATTAGAGTTTGTTATGGATCTTCATATGATATGTTATGTTTGGTTTGGTAGACATTTCTCAGAAAAACGCTGGGCACCAATAGTTTTATTACGATATATGCTCGATTGTGCGATATTGGTATCGTTGGTGGTTAGTGAGACAATTATATTATATAAGAAACAAACCGAGGTTTGGTTACCACCGGGGGAAAATATCAGTCTCGATGAGGTCATTAAGGAATTTAGAAAAAAATGTCCTGATGCTTTCAATGATGATATCATCAAAGCGGCTTCTAGAATCCTCGTGATTAAACTCAATAATAGCGATAAAACAGCAAAGGATCTTGGAAGAAAAATAATAGGAAAGTTTGCTCAAGGTGGTGCATATGATAATAAACAACGTCATGCACGATTAATACTGGATGATACCGAATACAATTTTATAGTTGCTGATGCAGCAGCGAGAAATATATTTATAAACCGCGAAGATGCTTATTTATTAAATGAAACACGATTAGGTACGATTGTAAGCTATATGGATGGAGAATCGCCTCAGTATACACATTTAAGATCATCGATGTTGGCTTACGTGAGCATAAACTTGCTATCTATGATAAATAAATTCCCTGATACCGCAGTTAGGGTTGCAACGTTGTTACCATCGGTATATGATCCAATAGCTAGATATAAAACGATATACATAAACGGACCGGATCGTTCTGGTAAAACCACTCGAGCGATCGAACTATTTCAGAACTCAGTTATGATCGTGCTGACACCAACACATAGACTCACGCGAGAAATGAAACAACGAGGAGTACAATCATGTACTTATCACAGCTTCTTCCGATGGAAGGGTGATACATGGACATTTTTAAGGATGGGTGAGAAATACATTCCAAGGATCATCATTTGGAATGAAATATGCACGGTGCCGTTAGAAACATTAAAAACATTTCTAGATTGGTTGTTAACAAGAAATACTGCTGTAATAATGTGCGGCAGTCATGGTCAACCACCACCGTTTGTTGGGCCATCTCCACATGGATGGCTAAAGAACTTTGTCGATTATTACGAAGAAATGAATGATGATCATAGAACACTTGATACAACATTGAAAATTAATCAGACTACAACCGAATAAAATTCAGTATGAAGTAATGCGTGGAATAATTTCAGAAACACCCACGAATGACTTTCTACAAACGTGGCGACCAAATGATCTGGTAGTTGCAAGTAGAAAGATAGTTCGTGATAAACTTCAACTAGAGTTGTTTCAGTTGCATAAAGAAAAATATCCAACATTGCCAGTTCCGTTATGTTATCGACCAGCAGATACACGGCGGCAAAATATTGACGTTGATATACCAGGACAGACCGAGTCAAGGAAACAGAATTTTGTGCTGAATGATATTGTCGCAGTTGATATTGATGTTCTTGAAAATGCTCTACGTGCTGATAAATCTCCGTGGACGCTTGGATACGCAATGACGATTCATTCATCTCAGGGATTAACTATTACTGATACAGTTGTTTGGATCGTCGATGATCACATCGAATGGTCGAACTTAGTTTATCTTGCAGTGTCTCGAGTTAGAAAAATATCTCAACTGAGACGAATCGTCATAGACTCGTCAGTGATTAGTGATGATATTGACAATGATATAATAAGAAAAAAATTAGCTGGTTATAAATAGTCTGATAAAAAAAATAAACGCGATTTTGATCTCGACGTCGAATTTATCAGCACGTTGAAACAACAACAGAATAATAATTATGCAAGTTGTAATTGTATAATGTTATGGCGGTATCTAAAAAATGATCCAAGACAATTTACCGAAGACAGAAAAGATAACAGTCGCGGTCATACACGAGAAAATATCATGTTGATCTGTCTTGAATGTAATCGATGTAGAGGTGCGAGTTAAGTGATCGCGGTGGTAATTATGTTTCTTCGGGAATTACTTGTAATTGTTCACGTACAAATCCACGTTGAGGAGCAGCTGAATCCAGCCTGTAGATTGCGTGTCTACCTGGGGATCTTGTCACGGTGGATATCTTATGTGTGGTAACACTCCAAATAGGATCAGTCGCTCTTTTTTTACCACCTTCGAGTTCACCGGGCTCGTATAAATATCTAACAGTGATATTACCTAATACTGGCTGTGCTGAAAGATCACGTCGTTGTGTAGGTATATTATTTGGTAATTGCATTAATAGGTTTCATGTTGGATGTTCGAGTGATCTCATTATTTAATGCAGTTATCACACTTGGTAATCTTGCAACCCATTCACGAGATCTCGTTTCCTGAATAAATTCCTTCGCATATTGATATCCAAATAACCGCTCAGCGAGTGTTCGATTAAATCGTTCAACAATTGCCTGATCACGATGAATTGCAGTATGTCCTCGTCGTATTTTGCTATTATGTTGTTTCATCAACGATGATACTGGACCAAGAAATTCCTTGCCAGGATCAACCTGTAGCAGCTGTGGCCATCGTAATGGTCCTCGTTGATAAATTCGTTTAAAAACATCGGCTACTTCAGATGTTGTCTTTGTTGATAGCGGTTGTGCATCTTAATATCTACTTGCAACATCAGCAACGGTTAGCGCGTATTTGTACGTTTTTCTACGTACAGTATCATGTGGTAAAAACAGAATATCAGCTTGATGAACTTCATTAGGAACACTAACATCGAAATGTGCAAAGTGAACTTGCTTAGGTGGTGGTAGGTAAATTTGCCATATTGCCTGTTTGAATAACCACGCTTTAGCAGCAGAATGTTTAACCGCTAATTGCTGCTTTACCTTTCCAGTATCCTCTTGGAGAATAATAAATCGATTCCATTTTTATATCTTACCAGCCCCTAGCGCTAATTTACCTTTCATCGCGGATCTTACTAACCAATTAGTTAATTTTTCTTTGATATTTTTTATAGAATTTAACGCATGAATTAATTTCACATCTGCAATATGCCTATGTTGTAGATCATTGCTTTTATACGCAACATCATGAGCATGACATGCTTTATCAATAGCGTTTACTGGTTCCTCGTCTGGTTTTGGTTGATCCTGATTATCAAGCCTGATATCGAGTCGAGTACCAGGACCGCAATAATTATATCCTGGTAGATGTTTTTCTCCTGGGTATTTGGCCCATGGAGTTCCCGGTAACTTTGTTAACTTTGCTGCAATATCACCTCCGCGTTGCTTTTTTTTATACTTGACTTTGGTTTTGGTTTTTCATCTGACTGCGTGGAGATAAATTTGAATTTCTTTGTTCCACACCGCGTACACTTACCCGTAACTGCTGATCTGTTATTTTTTGTGGTAATAGTTGTTAGTGTATCCGTCGGGGTACGCGTCCTGCACTTCACACAATATAAATCCATAGATATTTTATACAGCATGGATATAATTGATTTCTCAGCGACAAGAAAACGAGAACCTGTCAAGCATCATCCTGCGTTACCGAAATCCATCAGAATGATAATAATAGGACCATCTGGAAGTGGAAAGATACAGTTGTTACTTAATCTTATAATGAGATGGTTAAAGTGAGATAAATTGTATTTGGTAGCCCCGTCAGTTGACGATCAACGATGTTATGATGTGCTCAAGGATTTTAATGAAAACGCGCGATTACTGGATGACGATGTTATCAAGTTTAAAACTGATATTGATGAAGCACCATCAGTAGATTCCGTAGACGGATTTATTAATAATTTGGTTGCATACGACGATGTGATGCTGGATAAACAAACAAACCCAGCTAGAATATTTTCTCGAGGTAGACATAAAAACACTGATGTCATTTATGTTACTCAACGATACACACAAATACCAAAAGTGATCAGAGATAACTATAATATTTTAGTTGTGTTTAATGGAGTTGATACACACACGATGAGAAATATTCATCAAACTTGGTGCAGCGGTGACATGGATATAATTAAATTTAAAAACTTCTTTTCACGAGCCCAAGCTACTCCGCATGGATTTATAACAATAAATTTGCACGATCCTAGAACAAATTATCGTGTAGGTCTTGATAAAATATTTGGATGAATAGCAGCAGAGAGGGTGGGGGTACCTCGCGAAGACGTAATTGCATAAAACGCGTGTATAATAAAATAGAAAAAAAAATCACCAACGACAATGGAGTAATATTAATTAGGCCAATTCCGGAGAGATTTTCTCAGTAAAGTGTCGACGCTTTTTTAAATCTGTCGACGCTTCTTTTTTATTTTTCGATCATTTGTAGGAAGGCTTATTTTCGACGTTTCGACGCTTTTCGACCATTGGTTTGTTCACCCTCTCTGCTGCTATAAAACTGAAGCATAATGGATATGGACGAAGTGAAGACACCGAATACCATATACGTGAATGAAATGCTTATGATAATGTTGTACGACAGTCCCTATAAACCCAAATGCTAATTCAATAATCAGATAAGAAAAAAAAAAACTGCAAATGAACAAGAACACTTTATAAACCCTCAAACCGGGACTGGATATGCATTGCCTTGAACAACATGGCAGTTACATTTCTATCTGCTTAAACTAAGTAACAAAAATAAGCGAAAGCAAATAGTTTATTCAAATCTCTGTCTTTATTCTGTTGCTTATTATTAACCTGTAGCAAAGGAGAAATGACGTGCTCTTTCTTCTTACAATAAGTGTACGTAGGAAGAAATAACGCCTTCTGATCATTCATATTTGATGTTTGATTTCAACAAGTTGTGCCAGATTGAGATTTGGAAATACTCGTATCAGACAGGTCATTGTTCACCAATAAACTGCTGAGAGGCAGTCCTATTGGTAAATGAAATTTTGTGAGTCAATGAATAGTCTTTAGCCGGGCGAGTAGCATCTTTCAAAGTTTCTACCTTTGGCTCATCAAGATAGGTCTTGACATCACAATGAATGTAATTCTTGAAGTTTTAAATTAATAAGAGCAATTTGAGTTATTGTAATCTTTATCAACCTTTTTGGTTGAGCACCACCTATTAAAAAAGTTTATTTTCTTCGATTCATAAACCTCTGTCGATATGTCTCAGGTACCAACTCATAACCCTCCAAGTAGTGAAGTGGGGCAATTTAGCCTCAATGGAAATTAGCATTACAGACCCCCTCAGCAGTTTAGCCTCAAGATTTATATCCTCAATGGGAATTAGCATTACAGACCCCCCTGGGGCACTTTAGCCTAAAAACAGGTCCCGGCAATGTTGCCTCAAGGGGAATTGAACATGGGACTACTGGGTCTGTTTACGGACAAGTAGTTTGTATAGCGTCTGACGTCACGGTTGGAGAGATTGGTAACAATGTTGCAACTAGGGGAGGTGACGTCACAGTGTTGAGCAAAGAGAGGGTGTAAAGAGATAACACAGACAAGAAACAAACACTTATACAACATTTTAAAAAATTCTAGTAAAGAAATTAGTTAATTTTGGAGGCATATGAGTGGCCCTGAAAAGGGCCTTCGGTTTCTTCTTCTATTTTCTCCAGTTCTTCGGCCATCTTCTAATTTTTCCTAATATTCCTTTCTTTTTCTTCTTTATCTCTGTCTCTGGCATCCAGTCAGGATGGCCTATGGCTCTGAATTTCTCCTGTATCCTTATCTAGTTGTTGTTGAGTTTCTCAATTCTTTCTTTTGTCTTTATATTCTCTTCTTATTTTCTTTCCTTTGACCACTTTTCTTTTATCTTCTTCACTTCTTCTGTCAGCACTTTCCTTATCAGTTCCTCTGCTTTAATGAGTTGGTCCAAACCCCACTTTACAAATGACCACTCACTCCATTCCAAGATATCTTCTAGGAAGCACCTGAGTCTCGTCACATGATAAAGTGCTCCTTTTAAGCTACCTACTATCACATACTGAGGGTCAATGAATCTTCTTAATTTTTGTACTTCCTTTTCTATCATGCCCTGGAGAAGATCTATGGCTACTTTGAGACTGGTCACTTGTCTAGTCACAAAATCCTTGGTAACTGGATACTGCCATTCCTTCTCAAGCCTTTCAACCACCTATGTCCCATCCACTATCCAATACCAACAGTCCTTTAGTTCAATGATTAGCTGTATGCTCATCTTCTTTGCTTATTCAGTAGAATGGCGCGAATGACGAACGCGTTGAGGTTTTATTATGTGTAAAGCACGGACGTGAAGGAAAACATACCCTACTTCTCTTTTCACATATTATCTACTATCCACACAGAGGTGAGGAGACAAAAACTAACCTCATTATATACTATCCATACACGGGAGGGAGCAGAAACTATCCACAATAATACTATCCACACAAGGGAAGGAGCAAAAACAAACCCCAATATACCATCCACACATGCAAAGAAGCCAAAAAAACCCAAACCCATATCTATAATATACTATCCACACACGGGAAGAGGAGCACACAAAAAATAAATATACTATCCATACACGGGAAGAAGCAAAAGCATAAACAAAATCTACTATCCACACACGCGACGAAGCAAACAAAAAAAGAAAGAAAAAAGAGGCATAACCACAATCTACTGTCCACACACGAGAAGAATAAAAACAGAAGGAAAGTTAAAAAAAAAACACACAATCTACTATCCACATAAACGTACGTGAGCGCTAACAAACCCCAATAATCTAATATCCACACAAACGTACGAGAGCTCACACACACACACACACACACACACACACACACACACACACACACACACACACAATCGTATTAGTAAAGGAGTGAGTGTTTATATTCACACTACTCCACATTTACACAAATTGGCAACTTGAATAGTGTCTCTTTTCTAACGTTTTGGTTAGCCATGGAAAGGGCTGTTGTTAGGAACTCCAGATGCACCTGGTTAATGAAGACATCTCCCCGGATTTGCACCACAGACACATCTCCTACTCAAATCATTCTCCCAGTTCAATCGTATGGTTGAGAGCGCTGAGGGAGAATGGCTGACTTCACTATCTCAGTCTTCACTTTGAAAGGTAGTGAAAACTTTACTCTCTCTTCTTCTATGCACACGCGTGGATGTTGTGGACTTATTTCTTCTTCCCAGTTTTCAGTTGGGCGTACCACTGGTCTTTGTATTGGTGGAAGAGGGTGTGGCTGTGGTTGACGCTGTTGTGGTGATGTTACTGATTGCGGAGGCGTCCTCGCCTCAGGTTTCACCTCACACTTAGGTCTCATAATTACGTGAGACAGGATATATGTTTTCTTTTCATCCTATTCTTTTTTCTTCTCTCTTCCTCATATTTTTCTGTTTTAGCCTCTTCGACTATGGCCTCCATAGCCAGCTCAGCTATGAGTCGCCTGGCATACTCTATGTGCATTTGGAGTTCCAAAAGCTTCGCTATTCTGGAACTCATCGTTTTGCAGTTAGCGAATCAACAGGGGTAGCCAGACTGCCGAGCGTTCCGTATATATCAGCCAAGCACGGACATGAAGGAAAACGTTCCACTGACACCAAAAACTTATGTTGCCCATATTATCACCAAATACAACTAAATCTAAGGCTGCCCAGGAGAGGATGGACCACGCTCCAGCCCCGCAAAAAATAAATAAAAGTAAAATAAAAATGAAAAAAGACATTTGTCAACATTGTCTCTAAACCTCCACCATCACAACCACAATCACCTCCGCCAGTGAAGAGCAGTACCACTCCTAGAACAAGCACTCCGATTGCAGTTTCTAGAATTCAACAGGTGCTACAAGAACAAATTCTAGCTGATATCAGAGAAATCCTGCTATCACCACAGGTCACATTAGTCCCAGCGCCGGACAAAACCTTTAAAGTCACCGTAAAGGAAGCAGAGGTAGCAACAACACAGGATGAAAGCGACCCAAACATAAAGCGACTAAATACACTGGGACTTCAAATGACTCCAGCTGATATCAGGTTAGCGTACGATTTTATGAAAGCAACTATATTTATAGGCTGGTGGTCAATTAAGCACAGAAAACCCACATCGTAGCAATGGCACACAGGACGTCACATCCATAAGAAAAGGTTCAACGTTGCCTACACTCAACATCCCTTGAATACACTGATAGAAGCAGCCGAAGTTTTAAGCGGGTTCCATGGATTCGTAGGTTTTCCAGCCAGAAAGCGAAGGGAAACACAAACAGCGGAAGCAATATGAGAGGAAGAAGTTAGCCAAGGCACCTTCCCCGCCTGGGGAGAAATAACAGCCCTTCTTAGGGCTACACATTGCCATTTATCTAAGGGTACCAGTTTGGCATGGTTTCCCAATTCGATAAAACCATACAAAACTGACTTGATCGTTTCGGTTGCCTGCATCAGAATTTAAACCCAATTACCTAACAGTGACTAAACTTTTATTTGTTGCTTAGACAATTAGAAAAGCAAAATTGTTAGGGCATCTCACTATGTACACTATGTACTAGTACTATTTCAATTGTTAGGAGTTTGGAGCATTATCATACTCATTTGAATTTGACTCAATTGACAGGTGGCTCACACAATATTGGTTGTTAGGGTCCATTTACGAAGAACTGGATATAATTTGGCTAAGTACGGGCGGGTTGTCTGATGCCGGAACTCCCCTCCACTTCCCACGTCCGGACATTCGTACAAAGGGCAGAGATGTGGAACGATTTCCACCTGCCTAAAATTGGTGTCCCAGTGTGACGTCATTGTCACCAACCAGTCGCGACTTACGTTACAACTGCATAGTTCAACACCACAGAGACTGGTAAAAAGAAAATTTATTTTAGTATTAAGATTGCGTGGGTCCATTCCTTCTCATGGCAGCCCTCCAATCAGACCGCAATGGGAACCAAAATGACCCGCGGATGAAGGCTACAATTAACAGTGTACCTTGTACACACAAACGCCTGGGGGATGAGGCTCTTTTTCCTTCCCCCAGTATCAATTATCAGGTCGCTTTGCGACTATTAACAGTGGTACATGCACAACGTGCGCACACCACTATAATCCAATAAATCAATCAACCAAATACACGCGGACCTAAAAGAAACACTCATTCACTTTTTTTACTACTGACAATCGCTCGTCTAAAATATTTGACAAGCTACGGAAACGAAGGGGCTTATTAGTCACACTTTCTAACTAGGTCCTTTTCGTCTTGGTCTTGGGGTTCTACTTCCATGGTCTCCTTACATTCAATGTCCAAAGATTCTCCACTATGTAAAGAGGGATAACAGTCTTTCATGGCATCTAATTGTCTAGAATGACTTGTCTCAATCTATTGATTTATAAGGTATTATGGAATTCTGCATACAGGATGAAGTTCACCGTGTGGTCTGGAGGTGAGTGCAACCCCCTGCATAATCGTCATACGTAATGCCGTGACTGGTGTTGGTTACTAACTATCCAGTGGCTTCGTGCAGGGACAAGTACGATCTCAAGTAATTCTTCTTGTCAAAGTTAGGTTCGAAAGGTCGGGAACACAAGGTCTTGCCATCGCGACTGACTTCGATTTTGGACAAGTTGAAGTGATTAAACTCGAAAGGATTTTCATTGTAGGCTCCGTTAAAGGCTGAATTTTTGACGATACCAATGATCAAACGCTTGGGTAACTGTACTTGGAACAGATGATCTTCCATCATGGATTAATGTCTAGCGGGAATGGTGAAAGTTTTTACTTCCACACGTCGGATCAGATATTTGGCGGTCGTTCTGCTCAAAGTCTGACTGATGTCGTTTCCTACTTAGGTAACACTTCCAGGCGTCGCACTTAGAGTCTGGCTTCTTGGATAATGGTTTTGTAATCGCAAGATGCAGCCATCAAATGGAAAGCGGCACTGCTGAGATTCAGTCTCTGTCGGACATCCACACCGTTCAGCAAATACTTCTGTTGCAACCACATTTCCAAATGCAAACGATCCATCAGTTCTAAATTTCGACTTAGTGTAATTTTGTCTTGTAATTTTGTCTCGTCGTTCTACAAATTGATTGTATTAATTTTGGTTTCGTCAAACTTTCCCGCATCATCAGGTTCTCATAGCGTACAGGCATTGAGACGAGTGTTCTTGGTGTCTATTTCGTACGTCAAGAGATTTTCCAGGTAGTCACGATAAGGATAAGTATCCATGCTGCTGCTGACCAATGTGTTATTGAAGTACAAATCCACTTCGATGAACAAAGAATGCATGAACTTGTTGACGGAGGCAACACTATCCGTATCCTTTAGATTGGGACCGTCCGATGTTGTGTCGATCACTTTTACTTACAACTACAAGTAACTGATATTCAGATCGATCTAATCTTCGGGCTGTCTTTTGATTTCAAAATCAACGGGTGCTAAATCTGTCAAAGAGGAGACGGTATGAAATTCGCCCCGTTGAGATTCTTGCATCATCATTATAGTAGGTGGCATGACAAACAGATCCAGTTCCGACTTGGAACAGACGCAAGACTCTCGGTGCATCATTTGTTTGTCTCTATGATTTAATGATCAAAACCGTCTAAGTCTCGGAAGATTCTTCTTTTATTAGTCTTTCTAGGTTTAGGAGTGTGAAGTCTTGTGAAAGGGTGTTTTCTTCGTCCTTGCTGTGGCTTCATGCAAGCAGGAATGCCGGACTCGGCAGCGTTCAGTTCATTTATTTATTTTCGTCGGCCCAAAATATCTTTGCCCGTTTGTAGCGAGACATTTGTGCCTGTTCTCAACAAAGCTTCTTTAGTTGGTTTTTTTTTTGGTCGATGATGATATTTTGGAGAAATGCTTCATCGTGTTTCAATGCGGCATCTTTCAAGGCGTGCAATCCTAGTGTCACCATCGGTTTTAACACCGGAGCTACTGAAAGAAAGGCTGATTTCAGCATATCTTCTAAGCCATGTCCTCGCTGTCAAGCGACGCCTCGGTACACAGGATACATGACTTAAGAGTCGTTAGAGAATTGTTTTCGAAAATGGAGTTTCGCCGCGACTTTCCCTTTGGTGAATGGAATATAGTGTCCCAGATCTCCTTTTATAGCAATGTTGATAGTGCCGAAATACTACTTGCTGACGGGCAAATAGTGAGGATGTACAAATTCAAGGTGAACGTGATAAGTGTTTGCACCTTCCTCGTCAGCGTTCGTGGCATAATCCACTTTGAAAGGAATCACGGTACTGAGGTGTGTCCACCAAATCGGAGTACACAAAGATCAAATTCAGTCCTTGGTTCAATTCTACAGGGGAACGAATATATTTTGCAAAATCCAGGTTACTGGTAATGGTTGGTATGGGTTGACCCATCAGTATGTTTATGTCTCCGCCCAATCAGGACATCAGGCTATCACTTTGTCCTCCGGACATTTCTTCAGTAGGCGACGATCTACTTTATGGTACTCGAGGGTGACACCTTTTTGTGTGTTTTTGTCCAAAAAATAGTTACCAAGCAGTAGATTGAATCTGACAGCAACTGTATTCACCAAATGTTGACCACTAACATAATTACCTGCAGGAATATGCAACCAATATCTGTACCATTTAATTAGATTGTTCGGTAGTATTGACTTAGCGTCAGCTTCAGTTACAACAGCTGAGTGAGTGATCAAGAAGTATTCTTGCACTTGATCGTCATAAACTTCGACCACAAAAGTGTTTTGCTTTTCAGTGATGTTTTTCATTTGTGTAGGGTGAATGATTTCCACAAAAGCCACTTCCCAATGGGCTTCGTGATCTAACTGAATTGTCTGAGGTAATTTGGCCGTGTAACAGCACGAAGTGTTATTGGGAAACACCTCCATGGAACTGTCACTGGGTAAGATTAGGTAAAATTGGTTATTGTTGTTCATAATTCCAGAGTTCTGTGGCTGTCCGATGGGTTACTGGAAGTCAGAGGAGTGTCTCTGCAAAATGGGGTTATTGTTGTTGTTGGAGTGGTGACTGGCACTAGACGTTGGAGGAGAATTTCAGGGAAGGATTGGGAAGAAGGTAACCGATGCAACTGCTCAGTAAAATGGTCCACAATTATTTGTCTCCTTGTTGCAAACTCAAATTGGCAATGGCTGCACCGATGACGAAATACACCATTAAGATATGGCAGAAAAAGATGATTTGCGTTTAAGACACACGTTCTCCACACACACACACACACGCACACACACACACACACACACACACACACACACATACACACACACACACACACAAACACACACACACACACAAAGGTTGCTTTGAAGATCTTGCAGAATAAAACTGGGTGAAGGAGTGGTCGCTGTAGTGGTAGCAGTAGCTGAGGCTGTGTGTAAGGGCATGATGGTTACTTCCTTTATAGTCGATGAGTTGCGAAGCGTAGATCCAAAAATCAAAACTGGGAGGATATCCTTTCCGACGCACTTTGACTTCTTGACACGTCTTTTTCCCACTGTACGGGTTCTTCGTTCGAGAGTGCTTTCGATGTCGTACTCGGGTAGGTATAACGTTCTTGTTAACACTTCCCCGTTCATGTCTTCCAGTTTATAGACGGTAGTATGACGGCCATGTACTCGTCCATTGGCACGAAAGAATTCGGTGTTCCAATTGGGTAAGTAACCTTGTCAATGCTCACCCAATCTCCTACGGCCAGCACTTCACCTTTCTTGACGACAGCCACCGTCGGGGACGTACCAAACAGGCTATCAGAAAAGATCACTTCGTTGTCGGGAGTCACATCTTGGGGCGCACGTCCGATTCTTCGATGGTAAGACTGGTTGTACGCTTGAACCAGGTGCTGTAAGATGTCGATGTACTTGAGAGTGTGGTGATGCGTAAAATATTTCCACATGCTTTATTTCAAAGTGCGTTGAAAATGTTCCACGATAATGGCCTTGGTTTCGGGATTCTATGTGGTGAAAAAATGAATGTCACGTTTCTTAAATTCTTTTTGGAAAGCTTGGTTCAGAAATTCGGTATCATTCTCAGTTTGCCATTGAAGAGGGTGACGACCCCTTTGTTTCAACACCCGTTATAGGGCTCACACTAACTCGTTGATCGATTTAGAAGTAAATGGCACGACCCAGGCAAATCTGGAAAAGACATCTGTGACACAAAACAAATAGTTGTAGCCACGATTGTGGGTGGCTAAATGAGAGACATCGGAAAATCGGCTTGCCATTGATAATCGATGCCTTCCACTTGGATACGACTTCTGGAAAACTTTCGTCGAATGGGTTTGTGTAAAGTGTAGGTAGCTTATTATTGTAACCATTGTTGAATCTGAGGTAAACGGAGACTTTTCAGCCGGGTTTTGCCAGCACGATACAATTTCTGAACTCCTCCGTAACCTGCAGGATGGGATGGATCGTAGTAAATGCTGGGTATCACATTTTCCATTTTATGTGTGTTAATAAGTCACCCACCCTTCGATGATGCTACTTTGGATAGGGCGAAAGGGTGGTTTGGAAACGGATTTACGTGCCCGATGGGCCACGGGAGTAGAAGTTGAAGCTAGTGGTGGAGGTGGTAATGGAATGGCTTTGATCTTCTTTTCTTTTTTCACTTCTGGTTTATCTTCTTTCTTTTTCACTTCTGTTGAAGGAGGAGTGGACATCTTAACCCAAGCTTTTATTTCTCCTCGTTGGGGAGTGGGGGAAGGGGTCAACAAGGACGCTGAAATCTTACTAGGAATGGGAGCTGCTGACGGTGTTTGAACAAATTCTCGAATCTCTTCCTCCTCTGGCTTGCGCGTGGTTGCGTCTGTCATGACCACTGGGGATGGTGGTGGTGGAGGTGGTGTGGGTGATTGACTTTTGATCAAAGGTCATAAAATCTTTCAAAGTGGGTAGAGCTGTTTCGTCTAAAGCTTTCTGGTGAAAGAATTGCAGTCGTTGCAAGAGTTGACCGTACTTTTGTGATTTTTCTGTTTGGACCAATCGTGACGATCCATCAACGACTGCAATTCGTGTTGTAACTGGGAAATCGCGATCAAATTTGGATTGGGAGGTAAATGCGGGGTTCGTTCTACTTGTCAACGATGGCATTCCATCAGTCGTTTGTAAGGCACTAAATCCAGTTTTCGTCCTTCCATTCGATGTCAAGGGTTACGTATGAGATCTTGGGACTACAGAGATCCTTTTTATCTTGCTCCCACGAGTCCTCATAACATGGTTCCCAATACTCCTTTCAGCAAAGTTCCTAACAATAGAGTCAAAATTCCTCCACGTTCGACCAACATCTTCTTCTTTTGACGAATGGAGATTTTCTTTTGAACCATTTGGCGAAGAACGTGACGATGTTTGCCTAAGCATTGTTTCTGTTGTATCGATGACATCATTGGAGGCCGTTTGAATGAGGTTTTTTTTCGCATGGGTGGATAAACTTTGGACAGGACAAACAACACGTGCCCCTTTTTGACTAAACGAGGAGGCAGTCCTTTCCTTTTCTTTCCTTTGAACTTAGAAGAGGGATGTTTTCTGAGAGGTGACATACTTGGGTCTTCATGAGCACAAGAACACTGATACCCATGCATTGTCTCGTACCTTATTTATACTGGAACGCGTCGCCACTAATAATCGTATCAACATGATGACAGGCATCAGCCGTCATGGAGGGGTTCGCAAAGGACTGAATCTAGTCAGGTCTTGCTTGGACAAATCCAGTAAACTCTGCAACATGACCGATCTCTCTTGGACTTTGATTTTGGGAGCAGGTACTTTGTGAGCAGCTGCCACTGCAGCTAAAGAGGAATAGGGTGTCATTAACTGAGGACGAACGGGTGTCAAATGGGGTTGGGCAGGCATCGTAAGGTTGCGTCCTAGCCGAAGAGCCTCTCTTGCGAGTAGAAGATGTTTTCTGAGGGCTTTTCTTATTCTGGGGACTTTTCATTTTCTTTTTCTGTGATACTTTCTTTTTCTGGGGTTGTGACCTGGTATTGACACCGTTGCTCTTTATCTTCCTTGGGTTTCGTTTGGTTTTTGTGGGAGTGGTTTTTTTATTGGGGAGAACTTTGGGAGCATTAGGATCCTATTTTAAGAGAGAGCGAATGATGACACCTCCTAGAGTACCGCTCACTCCAGGTTTCAAAATCATTTGCTTTTTGGTTTGAGTGTCAATGCTGGGCTCGGCCAGTTGTGTCAATGATACTTTGTTTCTATCAAAAAAGCGTTTGGTTTGATGAGGAATCTGAATGATGCCTTGCACTAATTGACGTATTGTCACCGTAACCCATCGTAAGGCGACTTTGAGACTGGCTTCTAAGACACGAGTACGACGTATTTGTGGATTTGTTTCGCGACTGATGGCATATAAGGCACACATGAATTTGACGTGAAGGTGAGACTGAAGGGACGTCACGTTGACGATGTGTGAGACTGCTTGGCTAAGACTGCACTTGCGATATCTATATGGCTTTTAAACAAGACCACGTAAGGAGCATTGAGAGTGATGGTGCGATGGGCTTTACTTTGTTGAAACAAATTTTTTAGTAACGTAAATGACACTGCATTACAATGACGCTGTTTACGCGTCTTCTCCTAACATGTCGAAAATGACCAGATGGGTTTGACTGGCGTCGGACACGATTCCGTCGTCTGCGTTAGGAATACCTTCCACAAACACGATGCAATCACCTTGACTTTCTCGCAGGAGACTGTACTCCGATTGCAACTCTTTGTAACACCACACGATTCGTTGAGGTGGACTATCGATCAAATGATGTTTATGTTCGATCAAACGTTTAACATATTCGGTTTTGCCTGAAACCGCTAGGTTCAGCAATGAGCATGTTAAAGGGATGGGAAGATATTAGGCCTCCCAACTGGCACGATCTAAGTGTTCGTTGATGACTTTGAAAGTGGAGGAAGAGGGATCAGAGATAGTAGAGTTAGCCATAGTAAAAGGAATGTCACTTGTGACATGAAGACAGACAAGACAAGAGTTTTTATACTTTTTCAGGCACGGTTATTGATTTTTTTAAAATAAACCCACGTGTGTTAGCATCTGTTAGTCTCAAGAGACGACGGAACTGCGCCCATGAGAGATGTCCCGGTCGGTGGTTGTGCAGTGTCTGTTGTGGCTATGTAGTCCAATGGCAGTCCCTGATTCACGCGCTGCACTTGAAGTTTGCGTCTGGTGTTGGTTGGAGCTGTATCTTTTTCCGCTGAGATCGTCTTTCATCAGCTAGCAAGCTAGCAAGCGTAGCTTGTCCTCTCAGGCCTTCAGACCAGTGATCAGAGCATGTCGCCAGCTTAATCTTTGTAGAGCGAGCTCTTCCCAGGTGTTAACATCGATAGCAAGGGCTTTCATGTCGTGCTTGCAGACAACCTTGATGCGGAGATATGGCCGTCCGATCAACCTTTTACCAGAGGCGAATTCTGAATAAAGAATGTCTTTGGAGATCTTTGGCGGAGGAGATCGACCATGTTAAGAAACTTGGCCATCTCGAGCACCTCGTTGTTTGTTACTCGATCACTCCAGGCGATCCTGAGTATGCGTCAGAGGCATCGCATGTGAAAGGCGCTCAGTCTTTTCTCTTGTCAGGCGTACAGAGTCCAGGTTTCACTGGAGTACATGAGAGTGCTTAACACGCAGGCACGGTACACGGTGATCTTAGTGTTCATGGTCAGCATGCTGTTGTTCCACACTCCCTGCGACAACTTGGAGAGAGTTGTTGATGCTTAAACACGAAATAAACACGAAAGACTAAAATACATAAAAGCCAAAGGGTTAAGTACAAGGATAATATACACATAAAAATGATCAAAGTGGAATAGAAACAAGTTTCTGTAGAACATGCTTTTGGTAACCAAGATGTCCTAGGGACAACGTGTAATGTTCTTACAGACTCTACATGGGGTAATGTCACACAAGTGTCCACCCGAAAGGGTGTTTCGGGAATGTCTATGACAGTCCTGTCCTGAAGGAAGTAATTGTCCTCGGTGACGGGTTCTTTTGACACTGTCACTAACAAAGGTTGAAAAGTGATTTTTTTCCTAGGACGTTGATATGGTGTATCACAAGCTACACACATATCATCATACACATCTTTGGTACCCAAACGTTGTCGAATCTTTTTCCCCTGTAGAGATGGAGAAGTATCTGGATGAAAACGCAAAGCGTTGAGCAAAATGAGTCTCTCGTGGCCATTTAAAAAAAACACTTTATGTTTTATTGGGTGGTAAGTACTGTTGGTAAAGAGTCCACAAGGAATCGGCTGGTAAACGAAATGCCAGAAAACAAGTCACTAAGACACACACCAGACGTCGACACCAATTGAATGGATAACGTTTTCGTAATAAGTGTTGGTAATCTTCCACTGTTTGAATAGTGTCATTGCTTTCTTTAACGGAATCTGTTGAATGACTTCTGATAATGGCATCCTGTTTTGATACCCTCTTTTTTCGGAAGCAATAAATGTACTTTCTGCCCAGAGATAATCGTTCTCCTGTAGGTAATCTAAATGCTCCAATCACTAACCTACAATTCAGAGTTCTTTCAGAATCTTCCTTTTCTACTAAGTTCACGTTGCGTAAAAGAGGTTGGTAATCTTCTTCTGAAATTCGTTGCAGTATGTGTATCTCGAAAATCATTAACATGTTGATACTTCTTGTCCTCGAACAAGGTCTAATCACTGGAACGTTTTCTCATGGATCAGTCAACTTATAGCATTCCCGTACCAGTGGTTTAAACACCGGTGACGTAACGGATGCAATTGGTCTTTACGTTTCACTTATATTTTGACCAGTTCTTGGTAAATCCGTTCTCTCAATTCCACAGGCAAGCCATGAATGTTCTCTTGCAAACTATCCATGATCATATCAGTCAGTATTATTGAATTAAATATCTTCTCAAAGAGCGAAAGTAATCAACATAGTGAGTAATTTCTGGGCACTGCCATTCAGGGTAACGCTCAAGAATGCCACCGAAATCTTCTGATGTAAACGGTCTAAAGTAGAATAATAGGGTAAACGCACACTTGATCCAGAAATATCTAACACGTTTGTTGACTTCTTTCACTTTCCTCTTGTCAATTTCTCGACACAAAAGTTTTACACCCATTGAAACTTCGCTCAGGCTAGTCCCTACTAAACTTCCTTGTAGATCTTCTCTTGCAGTTCGTTTGGCAATCCTTGGATATCATTTTTTAAATGGGGATTAAAGACTGGTCCTGGTGGTGTCCAACGTTTGATTCGTGGCCAATCTGGTTTCTTAAACGACATGATAGGTCACTTCAATGATCTGGTCCCACTAAAGGTAGGTTGTGACAATTCGGAGACCATCAAGCATGTTCCAGGTAGGCTGAATCTTGTTGTTCCCACTGGTGTAGTGACACACCGCAACTGAAGCACTTGACTTTATCCCCTTCGCCCAAGTAGAAAAATCCGGCTCTGACTAATTGTTCGTGGGTCGTTCACCCAGATATTTAGACCATTTTCCTTTGAACGATTGAAGACAATTTTCAAAGTCGCAGTATTCAAGCAAACCCACATGGAACGAATATTCGTCTTTCACATGTTCGTTTCTATGAGGTTAGGGTGACATAGACAGGAGCTTGCTCAGGGAAGGATGACATCCGTAGGGTGGTAGACGAGAAGGTTGACATCCACAATGAAAATCAGTAAAGAGTCCACGATGAAGAGTGGCATCATTTTCGCATGCGTCAGGTTTGACACGCACATTATCACTTTCAATGATAGGTGTAGTGGTAGTAGTAGTAGTAGTGAGAACAAAGTTCCCATGATGCTTTACGTCATCGCTGAGGTCACAACGTACCTCGTGCTCTTATCGCAAGGAGCAGCATCGCACTCCACTTGAGAATCACCGAACTTAAATTGTGCCTGTCTGAACTTGTTTTGTGTTTCTCTGAAAGTATTCATTTTGTTCGCTTGGTCTTGGTAGTCACAATGAACTATCGATCCTGCACATCATCCCTTTTTATATGCTGACCAATATCGATGTAACCGTATGGCAAAGTGAAGTGGTTGGGAAGTCGCACTCGCTTCTCGTACACGATTTGATAGTCTTTTTCCAAGGGTCGAATGCCTATTTGGTGAGTGGGTAAACGTACAATCTTGTGCGGTTGGTAGGTGGTCACTTTAGGGTTTTCATACTCTCCAGACTGCAATACTCCAAAGTTTACCTCTCTTCTGGTGCGATAAGCGAGAGTCAATCCTTTCACTTTACACACGGTGTGGACATCTCCTTGTTTGTCTAGGTAATCATAGCCGTAATTTCTAGGACCGCCACTAGCAAAACTAAAAATTTTCTCGTCGGGATGTTCTTTTGTGCAGGCCCCTAACCGGTCTCCTTCGATGTCAGGGTGACGTTGACCCGGGCGATCGAATGTAGATGCAACTGTCCGTGTCAACGCACAGGACGCGATTCCTTAACAGTTCTAAAGCTTCGTACAATATTAAGCGAGCATGGGTTGTCACGTAAGCCGCAATGATGACATTTCCAAATTCGTCGGCTTGTATAAAGTCCAGATCTTCTTCGTAATTGACTAAAATCAAATCCTCACGAACGACGTCCACGTGTTCCATGTATTTGGTTTTGTCGTGAGTCATCTGGAAGTAACGGGGAGGTTCTGTCAAATATTCCGTCTTAGGTAAACATGGACGTCGTTCCATTTTGCCCCACAAGCAATTTAACATCACTTTGGCAAACGATCGCCTACCTTCGTTTTTCTCGGTGTGGTCTAAAGTGATGCCTTCCTGCTCCCAGCATTTCCCTTTGAATGTATGTATTTTCATCTTCGGGAGTGTGACACCAGGAAGGATAGCCACTGGCTTGTTGTTTCAGTTTCAAAAAGGCATCCACGAAGTCTGCGACAATGCCTTTCAGAGTTTGGTCACCCTTGTGGTATTTCTGTGTCTTGGGAAAGTGGTAAATTTCGTATACAGTTGACATCCCAGGTTCAGAGCTTTGAACAATTCCACGCATATCCACGTTTCCGTCAATGAGCGTTCTTTCTGGGTGTGCTGACAAGGCTTGTCTTGGTTGCACGTTTCGGCACAAGTACGGCACAAGGGAAACATCAGTTTTCCTTGGCAATTGTGAGGTAACACGGAGGAGGAAAGCATGTTCTGCTTCCTGTTGCTGAAGTAAAACTTTCTCCAATCCTTCTTTCTGTCTCTTTTTAAAATTCTCCACGTGTGGTAAAGAAGGAGAAGGTGGCGAAGGTACTGGTCCGGAACAAAGTCTTGCGAAGAAGAAAGAAAATCGACAAAATCCCAATTAAAATTAACCTCTTCTGGAAGTACGTCTGTGTTGACTTGGGTAGTCGCTTATATTCCATCGCTTGTCGTCTTCACGGCCGGTGCACCCTAATTCATCGTCTTCTTAGTTTCCGTCATGATTGAAAACTGTCGCATGGATTCACTGCGTACAGACGCTAGCGCCTCTATACAGGGAATGTGACGTCACAGATTGCTCTATTCGGATTGGACGACTGAATGCGTGTTGTGACTGAATTTTGTAACGCGTTTGGATTTGTGAATGAACTCAATCCGTTTCGATCCTCCCTTCCCCTATAATCCTATTTAAGAAGGATTGTTACCTCCCTTGCGCGAGTTATCGTTATTTGCTCAATCTAGTTCCGGTGAGCAAAAAATCAGATGAAATGACGTATAACAAAGGAATCGCTGACCCGTGTTCTTTTGACAAGCTATCAATTCGTGAATTGAAGGTTTATTTAAGAGATAGAGGTGCACACGTGTCAGGGAATAAATCTGAATTGATCAAGCGTGGTCAAAAACTTGTCAATTTAGGTACGTTACATGAAATACAAATAGACGACAATGAGAATGACAACAAACGTCATGCAGAAATATTTTGTACGCTTCTCGGAGAAAAGATTCCGGTGCCATGGACTTTACACGGCTTATGGGATAGTGATTTGACTCATTCGCCATTGTTCAGAACAGAAGATTTGTACAATTATCTTGTATTGAACAGTTCAAGAACTTTTGATTGTAAAATGATGAACGCCAAGAAGCAGTTGAAGGCTAAAGTTTTTTATGAAGACAGACATGTGCACTCAGTTGCATATAAAAAAAATTCGCTGGAGTGCTCGCATTGCTATGTGAAGGCCAAAGTAATTCCATTGTTGCCAAGCGATTCAACGAAGAAAATTGATTATGAAGCTTGGGCATGCTTCATAATCTGGAAAAATACATTCTGCTTGATGTAAATGTGAAGCCGGGTAAATAATAATTCTTCTTGTCATGTAACAAAATTTAAACCAGAGTTTAAAAAGATTGTAAACTTCCAATTATCAAGAAGAGGAAGGATTTTCTGCAGTACAAAGGAATTAGACTGGTAGAGGATGTAACCAGGCTGAATACTGAACTTATCAATAAATTATCTAGGCATCAAGAAATTGACAGTTCATGGTACTTTAATAGATCTGTGTATGGTAAAACCAAATCAGGAAAAAGGATAAAATTTGACATCTATGATGAAATTGATGAGAAAATTAGATTATAAGTGTAATATGCAGTTCTGTGAACTTACGAAATTGACCGAATAGGAATGTGAACTTTCGTTTTTATACTCCTTTTTCTACTCTAATTTGTTTTAATATTTTGTTTATAAGACATTTCTTTCCCTCACCAATTTTATCCTTAATTAATTAATATGTTTGTTTATTCGCTGGTCCACTGTTATATCTCTCCCTAATAAATTCTCTCACTAGTTTATAAATCATCTTTCACTCTTATACTCTCATGTACACATTTACTCAGTTGTTTACTCACTTTTCTCAACATTACTCTTCCACGATAAATCTCTCAGTCTCACATTTTTTGCACATACATTCAATCACCCACCACTTCCATGTATGCGCTCTTTCACCCTTTCTTTTTCTTCCCTTTTACCCCTTCTTTCATTCATTAAGTTGTAATTTATATTCTTTTTAATCTGTGCCGTTTGGTTTACAAAACTGTCTTAGCTCCGGAAAGGTCTGTCAGAGGTGCATAAGAGTTATCGCAAATGGAGTTGTTTCACTTGTTGTCCATAGTATACTGTATCAATGTTAAATGCAGCCAAAGCTACAGCATTTATTGTAACACCATGGATGATTTTATTATGGATGTTTGTATTCTGTCTGAGTGTGAGTGTGAAAGCCATGCATATGATAAACTCAAGGTGATAATTACTTCATACATTCCTGTACAAGAATATGTATGTGTAAAATTTCTGCTGTTTTCATGGATAATAACATAAAAAATTATATCTATTAATGTTAGAGGCCTGCAAGGTTCAGTCTTAAAACGAAGGGATATTTTCCACTGGGTAAAACAACAGAATGTATCTATAATATGCTTGCAAGAAACTCATAGTACAAAGAACGATGAAATATACTGGGCAGCTGAATGGGGATACAAATGTATATTTAGCAACTGCTCTAGTAAGAGTGCTGAGGTTGCAATATGTTTTAGAAATACTTTTGAATTTATAATTCATAGAGAAAGATGTGACAGTCAAGGGAGATTTATTATTTTAGATATTACAATTAATGGCAACAGAATAACCCTCGTGAATTTGTATGGTTATAATGATGATAATCCTAGCTTTTTTAGAAAGTTAAAGGAGGAGACTTTATTTTTTGAGAACTCATCAATCATAATGTGCGGAGACTGGAATACTGTTTAAGACTTAGATTTGGATACTTATAATATTTTACATGACAAACACCAACAGTCTAGGGCAGCGATTCAAGACCTGAAAAACGAATTGGAATTAATTGATCCCTGGCGAAATTCCAACCAAGACTTAAAGATGTATACCTGGAGGCAATAATCTCCCTTGAAACAAAGTAGGCTAGACTACTTTCTTGTATCGGATGACATTCATATGAATACAGCTGATGCATGTATCTTACCAGGGTACAAGACTGATCATTCAGCTATTGTTCTGAGTGTGACGTTTTCAACGTTTCCAAGGGGAAAAGGATATTGGAAATTTAATACCCAACTGTTGAGGAACATTGAGTATACTGATTTGGTCAAAAAGTGTATAACTGACACTGTAAATAAATATTATGTAGGGGGAAATAAAGACGACTCTCCATGTTTCTCTTTCCTGTAACGACCAAATGTTCTTTGAAATTTTGAAAATGAAAATAAGATCTGAAACTATATGTTATTCTATTAGGAAATCAAAAGAGAAACGGGAAAAATTAAAGAAAATTGAGCAGGAAATAATAGAAGTTCAGGGGGGACTGTCGAATAACATAAATGGGGAAATTCTGGAAAATTTAGAGAGACAAAAAGCAGAATTAGAGGAATCTAGGAAAAAATACATAGAAGGTGTTATATTATGATCTAAATTTAGATGGTATGAATTTGTGGAAAAAAGCACAAAGTACTTTTTAAATCTTGAAAAAAGAAACTATGTTAATAAGACAATAAAGGAAATTATTTTAGATGATGGGACAAATATATCTGACCAAATAGATATTTTAGAAGCACAAAAACAGTTTTATATAGAATTGTTCAAAAGTAGAATTGCTCAGCTTGATGACGAGGCTACTCAAGAAACTCGAAATAGATTTTTTAATCACAATATTAAACTTAGTCGAGAGGAAAGAGAATCATGCGAGGGTCTGCTTACAATTAATGAATTCGGTATGTCTCTAAAACGGATGGAAAATGGAAAAAGTCCTGGCTCGGATGGATTCACTGTAGAGTTCTATAAATTCTTTTGGAAGTCTCTGGGGGGATTTATATGTAGATCAATAAATTACGGATATACTGTAGGAAAACTTTCAGATTTTCAGACTCAAGGAGTCATCACATGTCTACCAAAGGAGGAAAAAGACAGAAGATATTTTAAAAACTGGAGACCTATATCACTTTTAAATACTGATTATAAGATTGCTTCGGGAGCAATTGCAGCTAGGATTAAAAAGGTTCTTCCATCAATAATCAGCGATACTCAGAAAGGATATATGAAGGGTAGATTCATTGGAGAAAACACCAGACTATTATATGATACCATGGACCAACTTGAGAATGAAAACAGATATGGTTTATTATTGTTAATAGATTTCGAAAAAGCCTTTGACTCAATTAACTGGATCTTTGTGGAAGAAGCTCTACAATCTTTTAATTTTGGTGATTCCGTTTGTAAGTGGTTTAAACTGTTTTGTAATGACTCTAATAGTTGTGTTATAAATAATGGACATATGTCAACTTCTTTTAGACTTGAAAGAGGATGTCGTCAAGGAGATCCCCTTGCACCTTATTTGTTTATCATTGTGGTCGAGATTTTAGCTATAACTTTAAAGCAAAACGTGGATGTACGGGGAGTAATCTTTGACGCCAGTGAATATAAATTGGGTCAGTATGCCGATGACGCTTTTATTCTTCTTGATGGATCTAGTTTTTCTCTTGAAGCAACTATGAATATCTTGCAAGGTTTCTCTCTATTATCGGGACTTAAATGTAACATAACAAAAACAAAAGCTATTTGGATTGGAAACAGGAAATTTTCTAATGAAAGAATATGTCCCGAAATGGGCATAATTTGGTCCTCTTCTAACTTTACACTCCTTGGCATAGAATTTTCTCCAGATTTACAACAGATGGTGGAAATTAATTATATGAAGAAACTAACAAAGGCAAAACGAATACTGGCAAGCTCGAGTCAAAGACATCTGTCAATAGTTGGTAAAGTAATTGTTGTAAAGACTCTTGTTCTGCCCATATTCATACATCTTTTTTCAGTACTTCCTAACCCGTCAGCAAAAGTTGAAGCAGAACTAAATCGCACGTTATTTAAATTTGTATGGGGTGGGAAACTAGAGAGAATAAAACGTGATATACTAGTTTCCCCAGAAAACGAGGGAGGACTAAATATGATACACATATTTTCATTCATTAGGTATATTAAGATAAGATGGGTTAAAAGATTGCTGGAAAAGGAAGATGGAACGTGGCAGAACTTAGTCAATACAACTATACTCAGAAATAAAAAGGATATTTGGAATTTAGGGAGAAGGAAATTAGAAGAATTTAGTAAGTTCATTAAAAACAGTTTATGGAGAGATGTAATTTTGGCAGTATCTAAATGGAAAGAAGAACCGCAAAGTCCTAACGAGTATCTATCCATGAGTATTTTAAATTTTGTCCCCCTAAAATGATTTATCAATACAAATCCTGGACAGAAGCTGGTTTTGAAATTCTGAACGATCTAGTAGATGATCACGGTAATTTAATACCTTTTGAGATAATAAAACAAAAAACTGGAAGCGATGATTTCTTGAAATACTTCTCCTTAATATCCAGAATTCCTAAAGCATGGAAAGATGCCATAAAAAACCACCTAGTACATAATAATTTTGATAAGCAGGAGGATAAAATAACGAACTTGCGAAAACAAGATTCACTCAAGTTTGTTTACAAAGATCTTTTACAGGAAACTAAAAGGCAACACACTGCGAAGCAAGAAACTTGGATGCAAGTATTTAATAAAAATATAAGTAGTGAGGAGTGGTCTGATATATATAGCCGGGCAAAATGCTGTACCAAGGATACCAGGTTGATCTCTTTTAACTTTAAATTAATCCATAGAATAATCGCTACTAATGATTTTCTTAAAAGAATTAACATATTTGATGACAACAAATGTACTTTCTGTAAGAGTGAAACTGAAAGGATTGAGCATCTCTTTTATGACTGCAGTATTACTTCACAGTTTTGGTACCGTTTTATTGAAGTTTTTGCACCTTTTTGCCCAAATATTGTACATCTGTCCAAAAAAGAAACATTTTTAGGAAGTGAACAACTGGACAGTTTGGGTAATTTTCTGCTTATTTTGGCAAAATATTATATTTATACTTGCAGATTCAATATGAAAAATCCTTCTATTTTTGCTTTTAAGCAAATAGTTGCAATGCATAAGAACATTGAAAAATACACTGCTAAGGTAAATAAAAAAGAGGACCAATTCCTTCAAAAATGGACCTCAGCAATGAACATTTAACTTGTCTCTGACTTGATGGTAGACAGGAACAAAATATTGTAATATCACAAAGGCCATGTCACCTAGATTGTGTGCCATATGCATGTGTATATGCGTGTGTGTGTGTGTTTTCTTTTTTTACTTTCTCTGTAGATTATATTTATTATCCCTAGATTATCTGATAACCAGAAATGTTTGATTGTAAGGTGACCCTGGGATGGTTCCCCGACCCATTGGTCAACCTATTACGGGGTTAATAAAAAAAAAAAAAAAAAAAAAGAGTTTAAAAAGATAATGTTGATTCAGGGCCATATCGGAGGAGGGTATTTCCAGAAATTATGGGTATTATGCAGACTTTTAGTAGATAGGCACATATAATTTTGTTTTGGTGTTCTTTTTGAGGAATGTCAGGGTTCTCTTGAAATTTCGGACACAAATATTATCATTCCGGATGGACTGATTCCCAGCCTATTTTGTCATTTGCAATAATGTGAATACATTAACGATTTGTTACCTAATGACTGTGGCGTTTCGGTATAAAATTCTGTACAATCAATAATAATTCTGGAGTTCGGATATTTATATCTGAATTTCATTGGCATTGTTGACAATAATGTAGACTGCGTTGGCCAATGCGTTAGGCTTGATAGTTTTATAGAAAGATAAGAAATCCATCGACTTGTAATGTTGCTGGCAGTCTTTGTCGCATCAACACAAGAAAAAATTCATCTTCTAATCTGAATGTTCTTGGCCGTCCTTGATTTTCGCCATTGCCACTACGGTGAGTTCTTATCTCAGCATCATCTAATTCGTTGAATAATAGATTGAATGTGTCTACATTAGGTGACCCTCTATAAAACATACACATTTCATTGCTTTTAATTCATTCAATGGTCAAATCTGGCCTAATAACTTGCACGCCAACTTCGTTTGTTGTCACCAAAATTTCAGTTTGTGTACCGATTGTCCTTGATATTTTAGGTTTTTGCATTTTAAAATTCATTTCAGTTTGTGTCAAACAACTTACTCCAATAGTTTCAGTTTATTTATTTATTAAAACGTAAACATATTGTACTATCATCAATACGTTCTTGTAATCGAATTTTTAACCTATATTTTATTTCTCTTTCTTCTTTCTGCATTTTGTTTTTATTTCCCTCTTCTCTTTAATCTTCTCTAGAAAGTCCTGATGCAACAATACTCTTGAATGTCCTGATGTATCACAACGATACAGTCCATAATATATTTAAATGAGTTTTCAAGAGTTTAGTCAATATGAAAGAGTTTAGTCAATATTTTCATTGAGCACTTTGCAATTCCAACGAATAGTTTAAATAAATAATTCATCTCAAACTATACCTGAACACAAATGCAAACTCTGGTCATACATTACCAAAGTCTGATATGAAACAGGAGTGAATTTTTTAAATTATATACAAAACCTCTGTTTATACAAATATCCGCTTGCCCTACGACGCAATAGATTTCCAACGGATAACTCTATTTTAACTGTAAACAAGACTAACCTCAAACTCAGCTTTAAGTAAAAAATCATGACACAGACTGTAAACGTTAAGATTAATCTTCCAATAGTTTGTATAATAGCCATTAAACTTTAAAGCAAAAATAAATCTCAAACTTTTTCCATTTCACAGATTCTTTTTGTACTGTATCATATGTGGAGAGTGGCTCGCCTTGTTTGCAGGCTCTTTTTATATGAAACAAATTCCATGTTTTCCATTTAAGTTATACATGCTTTGATTTTACAGTTATTAATGCTTGAAACATTTTATAACCGATTCATTTAAATTAAGAAAGTTCATTACGGTGTCTGTGGACAGCCACGAAACAGAATAAAATGCTTTTCGAAATCATTTAAAAGAAGCAGACCAGAACTTTCATGTGTAAAACATTAAGTCATTTAAATATCTCCCATATAAAAAAACTCGATGGATATGTGTGTATATTTGTCGGCAGTACAGTTGAAATTCTATTTGCTATACAAGCAGAATCGATTCTATATGAGACATTTAGAAGTGACATAGGTATCCCGTTTTATAACATTTATAAGTGACATAGGCCACCCAGTTAAGATGTATTGTTGTCACCTTTTGGTAGGAGATAGTTCTCCAAGTTCGTATCCAAAATTCATGGTTTCCATCAAAAAGTATCCCAAAAAATTCCAAAACATATTCATAACATTCTGCTGTAAAACCGTCTAATCCTGGACTTTTTTCATTTGCATTTTTTTAGATACTATTTGTGGATTCCCTGTAAGATATTGGGACATTCATTGAAACCTTCTGAATGGAATTTAATTTTAGAATATCAGAGTAATTGAGAACAGTCTCGACTGGTTCAACTTCATGTTATTTGTATAGATTACTGTAGCAACGTTTGGCTTCTTCCCAAAATTTCTCTTGACTTTTTGTTTCCGATCCCATTATTTTGGACAAGGCGTCATTTTTAAGTGTAGTTTCTATTTTTTTCTTCTTTTCTAGATGATAAAATTATTCGGTTAATTTCTCCCCTTTACCTTTGCTCCTTCCATTTTCTCCTTCGTAATCTCTTTAACGACTATCCTTTACTTCATCTAACCTTGATAGTTCGTTTGCATAGTAAAAGAAGTCCTGCGATCACTATTTCTCCATGTGCATCTATGGAAATCAATATTTAGCTCCCGTTAAACATCTATCAAGAAAATATTCCGTTCAAGTACAAAAACGAACCCATGTTGGTTTTGGATTATTCACATGATTAAAAATTAAAACTGTCAGAGTCTGGACACATGGCTAAATTAAAGCCTTCTCCAATTGCTATGAAATCAATTCTTAAAATCTTAATTTTTTTTTCTTTTTTTAATATAGGACAATACAGTTCTGGGCTGTATCAATTTGGTCCATATTAATTTATATGTGTGAATCCATAATTGTAATTAGTTACGTACACAATAAGTTTATTTCCCATATTATAACAATAGTGTATAGTATAAAATCAATAGAATATGAACTAAAGAAACATTCATATTCCCACGTAGGCCTTATATTTTTTCCGTTCCTCAATGAAAAAACCATCTTACAGAAAATAAAGTGAATATTTTTTTCTTTGGAAATTCTTTTAACACATCTCCCTTTTCAAAGGATCCACCAAAGATGGCAATTACCTTGGCATCAAATATTGGTTCAGACATGAACAGGTAAAAATCATCTTGTTAAATTTTATGTTGTGACTGTATGCGTGTGGTAGAACCCCGAAATGTATTCTAGTCTGCAAAAAGTAATTCCATGAAAATGGTGTTTTCTGGTGAGATAACCATATGGAAAATATGCAGAAGGTGCCACAAAATAGGAACGCAAACATAAGAAAAATTATAGTTTCGTAATGGGCAAAAGCTGAGAATCCAACAGTGACGCCGTGACCAAAAAAATTACAATCACATTATGCTCCAAGAAAAATTACATTTTTTAAAATAACTTTACTGTCATACATAAGAGAGAGAGAGAGAGAGAGAGAGAGAGAGAGAGAGAGAGAGAGATTTGTCTGTACTGTTTCTCTGATACAGAAATTAATAATGAAAGGAGTGTGTATGCGTGCTGAAGATGCGGAGTTGAACTGTATGCAAGTCTTGTAGTACATGTATGCATGTGGAGACTTACGACTTATACAAATTCTTTCTTTCTTTTTTCATCTGTAAAAGAAACGAGCAATATTCGATAAAAGAGTAAACTATTCATTTCTTCTTATTGTTAAATTAAAATCAGTTTGAATGTTATTCATTTGCGAGAGAGAGAGAGAGAGAGAGAGAGAGAGAGAGGTACAGTTATCGTATCAAAGAAAGAAATAATGAAAGAACGAAAAGAAGAGAAAAAGCATAGCTATGTGTTATTGGAACCAATGGCTTTAGCAAATGCAATAAAAACGGACTGTGATGCTTACAAGACAATCTATGGTGAACAGTTACTAGGAACATCTCAGTAGTCACTGACAAATATAAATGTTGCGAAGATACATAGAACATTTCAACAACATCCTCAGTCAAAAAATCATCTCTCAGTGAGAAGGCAAGTGGCTGAATGTCCCAAGTTAAAATCAACATGTATCTGTTGATCCTTCAGCGCGAATTGAAACTGAGGAAGCAATTGACTCAAGTAATTATACCGCAGAGTAAGAACAATTTCTCTTCAGCTGGTGAAAATTTCGGTTTCACAATCAGTACCAAAAAGACGATGTGATGCACCAACTTGCACCAGAAAAGCCGTACGTATAACTTACTGTCATACTGAGTGGCCAAACACTCCAACAAGATTACCTACCTCGAGAGTACACTATCGTGTGCAGTCCACATTAATGACGAAACCACTACCACAATTGCCCGAGCAACCATGGACTCTGTCAGATAGCGTACAAATGTGTGAAATCATAGATGATATGGACAGACCATGTCACCAGGAAGTAAGAAGAACGACTACCGAAAAAACTTCGATGGCAGGTTAAAGGAAATGTCATCGTCTGTATGCGACCTGTTCTGGAAATTCTCACAAAAAATCAATCTCTTTCTCATGTGATCATAATGGTAATTCGATTTAATAAGGTATGGACAAGATAAGCATTGTACGTCGTAAATAACACGTATTGTATTGCTAAATTAATGGTATAAGGGAAGTAACCCAACGTGAACAATTAAGACAATGCAGGTGTGAATTATTAATTGAAGCTTTCCGATAATTTAGACCCATTTCCAGTGAACAAGCATTATATGATGACATATACACATAAACACATTTGTCAGAAACGTTACAGAAGTTCATGAGACAGTGTGTGTGTGTGTGTGTGTGTGTGTAAACACTTTCAATTTATGAACTTCTTTTAAAAAATGTTCTTTTTGTCTTCGTACTAAAATAGCGTTTAATTAGCTGCGTGTGTGTGCGACCTGAAAACAGTATAGCACACTAGGGATACTTTCACCGTCATCGTCTACTTAGTGCATCTATATTTCGAACTGGAGACGGAGAATTACTTAACAGACATAAGAACTTATGTAGCTGAGGTGAATCCATGTCGTCAGATGGTTGATGGAATGTATGTGTAATCCCACGAAGAAACATATGGTGAAAAAGAGCCACCCAAAGACAAACCGTGGATTCGAGCTAGGTGGATTCATACTCGATATTGTTGACAGGGTATTCAAAACTTGGTCATCTTGTTCTTGAGCTTATTCTGCACTGCAATGTAAGACGTCCACCCTGATATTGGTGCTGTTTGGATCAACGTTTTACTGTCTGTGAAACGGTGTAGCGTGTTCCGCGGTCAACCGACAAGGGAAGGAGGGGCCACGCTTTCAGGAATATGCGACACCCTCTGTAGTCCATATAGACACTTTTCCACAAATTATAGTTTAATTGCTTTAGTCGGTCTATGTCTTTTTCCAAATGGATTCAAATTCTGAAACAAGCAAATGGATGTGTTTTCAAGTTAACTCGCATTTCACCTGGCTGGAATGCGATGGAAGCCGGGAATGCTGAAATAGGGTTAAGTTGAGTATGTTTCTTTAACGAAATAAATAAAATTATAATAATGTTAAACGAAGTTTTTGATAGCTTCGTTTCGTTAAAGATACTTATCTTTTTAACCAATTTCGGCGCTGACGACGTAGCCTGGCACCCTGGCCTTCCATGATGGTTGCACTGGCCAATGTACCAGGCTAGTGACGAAGTGGACATCAGACATGGGAGATTAGTCCGATCAGTACAACTGCTGCTCTGATTGATACTGAGAAAGGTATGAACATTCTTATTTTATAAAATAGGTTTCTCTTCTATAGTTACCAGCAGTGATTACGTATGAAATTTACGTTTCATTTAAAGCAGATCACGTATGAGATTTCTTTAATTTTTTTTAGACTTTAGATACAATGTGTACAGTATCACCCCTTTTATTACAGTGTGTGAAGGGGCAACTTTCTGACGATCTATGAAGAACACTTTAGCTGATACCAGAGAACTATTAATTAGATTTATGGGGACAGGCGCGTATCAAATCGCCATTACTGCCATGATCGGTAATATCTTTTCGAGGGGAGAATTTCATTTTTAATTAAGCATTCGTTTATTTAGCCAACAGAAGACTGGTGGAAAGAAAAGCTAACTTCGATTCCATAGTGTAAATATTAGGATTGAAAGATAGCAGAACTTTGTTACTTATACTAGAAGATCAAGCTGACCCCGACTTTGGCGCCTCTGGAAAAAGGCAACAAATATATTTAATTCTGATTGGTTACGCTAAATAAGAGGGCGTGTTTCCCACACTTAATTTCCTAGTTTTAATATCGCCACATCGAAAATTTTAATCAGTCTTAGCTTTTATGCAAGAGAAAACAAGCGTAGAAATTTCCGAGAGTAATTTGGGAGAAATTCTCTCGAAAAACTGTTGTCAAGAAAAACCGACGAACAACTTTGGCGGTAGAAGCGAGGAACGCTGAAAGCTCAAAGGGAGAAAATAGCCCCTGCGACGTATTATCTCTGAGACATATTCGGAGACATATCCTGCGACGTATTAACTCTGAGACGTATCCTGTGACGTATTAATTCTGAGACGTATTCTGAGACGTATCCTGTGACGCATCTGTGAATATACTTGCTACGCATAGACTTGGGGACCGAACGAGGCAAAACAGAGGGAGGTCGAAGGAACAGCTGCAGTGGAAGTGGAGTGAACGGAGAAGCAGGTTATGCAATTAATTGTACAAGGATTTTACTTCGATTGTTCACTCGATCCTATGATGAACTAAATCTATCAGTAAACGGATCGGCTACTTTATTTAAATATATTTGTGTTTTTATTTTGTAATTCGGTGAATGTTTGATTTCTAGAGTCAGAGTATATTCCAGATGTAATGAATTCTCACAGTTGTTTATGTAATTTATTAAATCTTTGTTTACGGGGGTAGGGGGTCTCGTGTTGGTCTGTTCTATATATCTGCTTAGATCCTTATCTATTCCACTTATAAGTTCACCTATTTTATTTATATTTACTCGAACCGGGCAATAACATCGAGGGTGGTCAAGCTCTAGATAACGAGAACCAAATTAAGCGAACACCTTGAAAGAAGGTACAATCCGACAACACACAAACATCGTGCAAGAAGAAGGGATATTGTGTAAGGTTTCTACAAAGTGGGTCGTGGGTACGCTTACACAGTGATACATATCAATCGAAAACTAGGACCTGAATGTTTAGAGCTGTAAATAATGTACATATGGTCATATGTATCTCTTGAAAATTGATTGTTTACGTGTTACACCTCTCCAGGAAAATCGCAGAGAAATTTGATATACAACAATACAGGTTAGTCTCGCCTATTTGTTTTCAAACCTGGTGTTATTTAAATGTCAACGAAACTGATGCTTGATTTTGTTAGCTTGGAAACTCCACAATTACCCCCTTTATATATTTATGTTTCACACACACACACACATTCGTATAATATGCTGTTCTAGAAAGATTCATCAAATCTGATTATATAATTTATACAGTCTGCAGGCGTAGCCACCAATGTAACTAAATATTGGAATGCACATCTATATTCAGGTGAAAGGTACATGGTTTTCATTAAGAACAATAACACGGAAAAGATAACATCGCCATAACACTGGTTCGCCGTGTCCGAATGGCTATTTTTAGAAACTGATATCACTGCGTGTGGTGTTTCACAGAGGTAAAAAGTATCAGCGCCAATAGTTTTACAAATTAACGCAATTCATTCTATTTAAATTGTCAACTCACGTTTGTACTTTTAAGAAAATCAGTTATGTTGGGTCAATACCGCTTTCGCTGGAGGCGATAATGAGGGAGTACCGTAAGTAATGATGAACAATTTATGGGTATTTCACGGTATCCACCGCCGATAAATCAGAGTTAGTTGACACTGACAACAATATTTTATACAAAAAGTTTGACAATGAGTTCTCAGATTAAGCTGGTGTGAAAAACGACACCAAACATGATAGAGAGGGAGAGACCAAGTAATATGACGCTGATATCTTCTGATAGAACAAGTAGAAATACTAAGGGAGTCATGCTACTTTAATGAATCCAGATGGCTTGTGCCATGATCCAAATACTCTTGATAGATATTGTCCCACCTATATACAGATAAGTAATTAACAGTAACTATGGCTACAGCTTTTAATCTTCAAATGAGGTTTCTAATTGCCGCAAAGTCCTGAATTCTGAGCACAACGACCTTAAACAGAAAGGTCAAAGAAAAAAATGTTTGAACCGTGACACTCGTTGATGTCGTTTCCAGCTGTAGCAATGAAGAAACGGAGAAGAGACATTGAACAGCGTAAATCATGAATAAAATGAACTCCACATCATCCAAAACCCATTTAAACTTCCAAGAATCTTATCTGTGGAATTTTTTTAAATATATATTTTAAGGAGCAATGTTCAAGAAGATGAACTTTTAATTTACTCGCTAGTATGACGGTGGTTTGAATGAAGAACTTATTTGCGAATTAAGTTAACCGCTTGGACCAGACCGCGATTTAAAAAAAAAAAAAGGTTAGCTTTACTGTCTCGTGAAGAAGTATGAGTATAGGGATACATTCGCAAAAAAATTATGAAACTAAGTTGCCACCATTTTGGAGGATTAGGCCTATTATTCAACACAGAGGCGACTAATATATAGGCGCCAGAGACAACTACATATAATTAACGTCTGTACCGCATTTCGTTGTCAGAACCTCGGCCACTATAATGATATGTATTTGCCAACCGATGTTGTTGCAAGCGAATGAATTTGAGACTTTTTCGATAGACTGCCATGAATGTTTACAGTCTTAAACTGCGCACTACTTTTCGTATGGAGGGGGTTATGCGTGTATTTTCTAATCTTCCTTGATGCATTATCGTAAATGGCAGCTTGCGAGTGCTAGTTTCATAATTATATCCATGTATAATGTATTCTTTATTGATGCATGTACGTGGCAGTTTGCAAGTGCTAGTTTAATAATTATATCCATGTATAATGTATTCTTTATTGATGCATGTACGTGGCAGTTTGCAAGTGCTACTTTTCTTCTGCGTTATCGTAAATGACTGCTTGCAAGTGCTACATTCATAATTCTAGTCATGAATTTTATATTCTTCATTAATGCAATCTGTAAATGGCTGCTGGCAAGTGCTTAGATCTAAAGTACTTTCCTTCCGTCATTGTATCTTGCAGTTTGCCAGCTACTGAATTGATTCTGTAGTTTGTCGTATGGCAAACGCTATGTCAGTTATTACAAGTTTTGTATATTCTGTTTATAAACTTGCCATATAATATATAATTCGATGAAGGTGAAGTTAAATGAAATATCACATAATATTGACCTCCGCTTCAGTCAGTATGATGTTTAGTGGTTCATTTCTATATGTTTAGCAAAATGACCACCGCTTCAGTCAATATGAGATTTAGTGGTTCATTTCTGGAAATGGATCATATTGAACTCTGCTTCAATTAATGTGAGGTTAGAGGTTCATTTCAGTACTGGTTCATACTGAAGTCCGCTTCTATCAATGTGCGGGTTTGTGGTTCATTTCAGTAAATACAAATAATCCTATAATACAGGTTAGAAATTTTTTAATTCGTACTCTACGGAGTTTTGAACCTAGGTCCACGGGTAAACGGCACCCATTGCATAGCCTGGACACACGAACCCATATTCTCTCACGACTGAGCACACATCACCAAAACATGATGCCACTCAATCGGTGTTATATGCACCCGTGTGTAGCAGACACACTCGCATGACGACCCAATAATTAATTCTCATATATCTACACAGTCATTCCAGATGCCAATGAAAGAAATCAAGGTATATAGAATTAATTATAGAGAATTATAAATATATACGAGACAGAACGGAAAGTGCTATCCCTGCATTCTATGGTTGATAATAGCAAGCAGAATTAATATTTTAATACAAATTATAATATCATACAAGTTAATACAAATTATACATTTTATATCACATGCTCGCACTATAAACTCGTAAAATATTTTCCATATGTCACAAGTGTGGCATCACGTAATAATAGCATGCAAGGCAATTTCTTTCACATGTATCAAATTTTGCTTTGAATTATTGGACACTGAATATAACGCGTTTCTCACTCATAGTTATCATTTTCATTCCATTTTACGTTTTCTTTTAAAACGACAGATTCCTAATGTTCACTTCATTTCGGTGCTTTTTTTCATATTGTAAATATGCTGAATTTCATTACTCTACAGCGTGTTTTCTCTGTGCGCACGTATTATCATATTAAACTAGTCTCAAATCTTAATATATTTTACTTTAAAAATGTAGCGTATTAGCAATCATAAATTTGTTCTGAACTGAATTCCTAACTATTTAAGTTTTACCGTACTAAAAACAACAACTCCTCTCCCCCATTCAGCCCAATTATTTTTGCACTAACTTATTGAACTTTTAATTCCGGGACTTAGACTAGCATAATTTATCGAGAGCCAATACGCAATCTGGTGACAACTAATCGGAATGATGGTTTTTGTTACGTCATCCCTCTCTAAATCGTGTATCCGAAACTCAGGATTGCATTGTCAAGCATAGAAAGTGCGAATCGCTTTGTGAATACACAATCAAGAAAGAAATCTTGTGATAAAAATACTTCTCAACGGCATTGTCTCTTTTTAATATGTATAAATGTTGTCTCAAATACGTGCTCATGTGACTGAAATGAGTGATCAAGTTTTAAATGCATATGAGCTTCGAGAAAGCTAAATATTGTAACATTATGACCCTCTTTGCTTAACATGTATTTCAATTAGGCGAATTGGAATTCCTATAAACAGTCATTAGAAGAGTTATAATAAATACATGGTCGTTTGATTCATACGACTTTTCCGATTGGCTGTCTCATTGCGTAGTCAAACCTAGTAATACAAGTCGCTAATTTTGCATCACAACTCCTCAGTGACCGTTGCTGATGCTGGGAATGGTGGGAATGAATATGCAGTGAAGAGCTGGTATTGAGGATAAATTACGCGAATTCGAAAGGACCAGTTAAAAGATACTTTCAAATCAAGTGATCTATGTAACGCGAGTGTAGGTCTATAAATCAGTCCTAAACCTATAATGATTGCAGCACACTGAAGATCATGCGGCATTCACGTTCAGATGTGCTGATAAACACGTTTCAGATAGCTGCACGAAACGAAGGTATTTGTTGTAACTGTTGTTATCTTAGATGAAATCTCCTGCTTTTATGTACTCATTTGGTGTGAGTGTATGTGTATGTATGTGTGTATGTGTGCGTGATTTGGATATTTAATGTAGCTTTAAACAAAATTCATTCATATCGTTACGATGTCTGCAATGTGTCAACTTATGGTGATGCCTAGCACTGGGGCATCATGCCGCAGACTTGTAACATTATGTCTCACCCAGTCACATTATCCTGACACCAGGCCGACCAGTCCTAACACTAAACTGTTAATGCCGAGCGCCTGGCGAGGCAGCTGTAAGTACCATTTCTATAAGTCTTCGGTATGACTCGGCCGGGGTTAGAACTCACGACCTGTAATAATTTTGTAAATAATTTCAAAATTTGTCATCTGTTGTAAGGATAAGCACGGATCAAATCAAGTCACCGTGTGTAAAATAAAATTTAGAAGATTTCACTCTCAAGTTCTTTATAAGCTTTAATTCACTGAACATTGCTAACCTTTTCAGTCAAACAGTTCATTTCTTCACATTTCTTTAAAATACATAAAATTGTATAAAATTCTCTTCGTTTAGCAATCACTAATACCTGCGAGCATACAGATAACTATCTTGTCAACCGATAACTGATTACAAGGGAGACATGACGCACCGTATTTTAACTCCTTTGATCTAAATACACTTATCATTCTTCCTTTGGTTTGCAAAAGGTCATACGCAGAGAACGTAACAGAATACTAGGAAGGGTAATTAAGACTGATTGCAGGTACTGCGTCAATCTTCGTGTTTTATTTTAAGGAATATTGTAAGCATCATTGTTTTGTTTTGTTTTAAAGATATTTGTATATATCACCAAGTATGATCAAGATCAAATCAGTTGGGTTTTTTTATTATTACACAGCATCTTGTTTGTTTGCGTTGTTTTTAATCAAAAGCATAAACAAAACAAAAAAAAGCTGATTTTTAGTTTATTAAAGTACAACTAGTGTACACTTGTTGAGGTGATCAAAATCTTTTTTAATATTTTAAATTGCAAATAATATTTTTTACTATACTATTCCCCTGTTCATATTAAAGTACCAGTATTTGGGCATATGATAATATGCACAAACATTGGTGCTTAAATATGAACGTGGAAGTATAATACGTAATTAAGTCGTAAGTTTTTAACTTTTACATCCTATTCTTTCGTAAGTGATGGTCTCGCCTATAGCATAATGCAACTTCAGCAGTTGTAACGAGAGAGAGAGAGAGAGATTCAAACATTTCTTCTGCATGCCCTTAGTTTGATTTCTACGTATATAACAAGTACACATATATAATTTATTGATGATTTTTGCTCTCGCGCCTTTCAGATAATAAAATTAAGTTATTAGCTCATATATTTCAATAAATGTGATAAATGTGATATTTTTATTGTTTTGTTTTACAGTCTGTCTCACATGTCATAATACATTGTAATTAATGTTGACTGTTTAACCACAGCCAATTAGAATTAGATCAACAACGCAGTTTTTCTCCACATTGATTCTCAGAATATTAAATTACAATTAAGAATACGGCCAAACAAGAAGATATGGATATATTATACGAATCTTGCTTTGAATTATTGGACACTGAATAAACGTGTTTCTCATTCTGTTAGCATTTTCATTCCATTTTACGATTTCTTTTAAAACTATAGATTCCTATTGTTCACTGAATTTTAATGCTCTTTTTCATTTTGTAAATATGCTGAATTTCATTACTCTACAGCGTGTTTACTCTGTACGCACGTATTATCATATTAAACTAGTATCAAATCTTTAAAAATGTAGCGTATTAGCAATCATAAAATGTTCTGAGCTGATATTCCTAACTATTTAAGTTTTACCCTACTAAAAACAACAACTCTTCTCCCCCATTTAGCTCAATCACTTTTGCACTAACTTATTGAATTTTTAATTACTGGACTCAGACTAGCATAATTTATCGAGAGCCAATCGGAGAAGTCGTTTGAATCACTTGATCAGATATTTTAGTCACCATGAATACGTTCTCGGAACTCGAATACGCAACCTGGTGACAACTAATTGGAATGATGGTTCTTGTTACGTCATCCCTCTCTAGATCGTGTATCCGAAACTCAGGACTGCATTGTCAAGCATAAAAAGTGCGAATCGCTTTGTGAATACACAATCAAGAAAGAAATCTTGTGATAAAAATACTTCTCTGATTGGCATTGTCTCTTTTTAATATGTATAAATGTTGTCTCAAATACGTGCTCATGTGACTGAAATGAGTGATCAAGTTTTAAATGCATATGAGCTTCGAGAAAGCTAAATATTGTAATATTATGACCCTCTTTGCTTAACATGTATTTCAAGTAAGCGAATTGGAATTCCTATAAACAGTCATTAGAAGAGTTATAATAAATCAAGTACATGGTCGTTTGATTCAAACGACTTTTCCGATTGGCTGTCTCATTGCGTAGTCAAATCTAGTAATACAAGTCGCTGATTTTGCATCAAAACAACACAGTCACCGTTGCTGATGGTAGGAACGGTGGGAATGAGCATGCAGTGAAAAGCTTGTATTGAGGATAAATAACGCGAACTAGAAAGGACCAGTTAAAAGACACTTTCAAATCAAGTGATCTATGTAACGCGAGAGTAGGCATATAAATCAGTCCTAAACCTATAATGATACTGACTGCCAGTTTAGGGGCTGATATCGCCTAATCAATAAAACCTGCAAAATTCTGCTTTCAGTCTTGTCTGCACATATCGTTGTGCATGTCATACATTCTTTTGGCGGTATGTCAATATTTTTTGCAAATCAAATCCTACGTTTGACGACTTGTAAATCCCCTTGGAATAGCACAACCATCCGATCCGTGGCCATTTTGAATTTCGCGGTAGATGAGGCTATTATCAAATGCGGGTAGGTTTCTAACTGTACGCAATTTTGTTCCGGAAAGATATGCACGCTGCGAAATTGCACATTTTAATAAACAGGTGACATAATATCCATATATCGTCAATCAGTATCAATATAGTGGGGAGGGTGATTTATCGGGCTAATGCGAGTGTAACTGAACTCTCCCTTACTCGCAATCCAGCTCTCCGTTACAGGAAATCGAAACTTACAAGTTAGTGAGAAAATGTTTGAAAACGTTTTTAATAAAAAAAAATCTTTCTTAGTTTCACATTTAAGAACCCTCCCATGGAACACAGGGCTGAAACAAGAGATCACACCCATCTCGCTTATGGTTACCACAAGGGAAAATATCTAACGACAAAAGAAAGTGATGCGGTAACGTACACACAGACTGGTGTATCCTTTTCCAAAATCATTATCTTCTGTATTATAACAATGAATTTTAATGGTTGCATAGTAGAGATTATTGATGCACGAGGTTGGGGTGGGGTGGAACATTTTTAACTATATGAGCCTCAGAAACATCCAACCAGATAGAGAAAAATTAATGCTGTGGAGCTGATGATGGTGGTAGGTAGTTCGGCGTTTTGTAACACATGTACACAAGTAGACTGTTTAGTACCAAGATAGTTGATGGGAAGAGTAGAGAGCGAGAGACGATTAATTAGGTTCAATCGTTGTACATGGGGCTATTGAAAACACTATGTTAGAATTTTATATTGTTTTAAAAAGTAGTAATAATAAATGAGCAGGTTAGCCAATATAAATCTATTTTCAGGCATGATAAAATATGTATCGATCGAGATATGAGAATGACCAACAGGTATTTGCGACAGATTATACTAAAGACATATAAATATATATATATATATATATATATATATATATATATATATATATATATATATATATATATATATATATATATATATAAAGCAGCATTTTGACTATTAACAGGTCGGATTTAGACGATTATTTCTAAGACTGACCGCACCAAAAGACGATGGTGCATATGAGGCGCCGTAGCGGGCAAAAGCTGGTCCAATGAGAAAGTTGCAGTAGAAATTTAGATGTTGTATGTCGAAAAATCCAATATCACGTGTTGGATCAAATTGCATGTCCTTAAAGTTCCATTTTCTAGATCGAGATTTTAGATTTAATATTTTGAATTACACAGTGGTGGTTAAAATTTCAATATCATATGTCGAGAATCCCTAATTCACACGTTGTATGTAACCGTTTGTGACGACGGTTCCATTTCATGTGGCGATCATTTACATTTCATCTGTTGAATTTCACAGCAACGATAAGCAGTCTCCTTGTTTGAACATAACGCGGTCCGTTCACGAGAGCGACCTCTAGCGAAGAAATTCAGAGTAATTCTCGGCCTGTGAATGTTAACATTCAGATTGAAAGTGCATGAAATGCAATGGAGCCAAATAAATGAATACACGAATGATGTATCTTAATACTCGATATTATTCTGAACTGTTAAAGTGGAGATTGTGTAATGTTACTTTTAACAGCAACACATCATTTCACCATATAATAATAAAAATTCTGACAAACACGATAAAGAAGTCCAACCAGCGCTGTGTAATTCAACAGATGCAATCTAAAAACTAAACATACGAAATTAAAATTTCAGCAGAATTAATGTAATTCAACATGTTGAATTGAAATTCTCGACATATGACATTACAATTTCAACAATAGCCGTGTAATTCAGAAGATACAATCTAAAAACTCGACATTGGACATCAAATTTTCAACCAGCGGTGTGTAATTCAACAGACGCAATCTAATACTCAACATATGAAATGGAACTTTCATCATAAACTCTTTGAACCAGTACGTAAATTATGAATTCTCGACGTATGACATTGAAATTTCAACCACCGCTGTGTAATTCAAACGAAACAATATAAAACCTCGACGTAGAAAATATAACTTTCAACCACTACTGTTTAATTCAGCAGATACGATCTAAATTCTTGACCTGGAAAATGAAACTTTAAGGACAAGCATTTTTCATATAACATGTGTAATTGGAATTCTGAACATATGACATTATAATTTAAACGGCATGGTTCTGAATGGACTAGATTTGTCCGCTACGGCGCCTCATAGGTGCAGCCTTTTAGCAAATCGGACATTCAAATACATGACCACGCCGCTTGCAAAGAATCGAAAGTGCGTTAACTTCATGAACCATGACCAATTTAAAAGACAATGCCGGCTAATATATGATGTGTATTCCAGCGATTGAATTCAATTTATTTATTACATCTCTGACACGCAGTTGTCAGTCATATCCTGAAATTCGCGTATTAGCGCAGTCGCGTCTATTGAACTGTGCCCAATCGTCGAGTGTTGCACCGATCGATCGATTGAGACAAACAGAGTGGGTGCACATTTTGTATAGTCATATTGCAAGTGAGCTCGCTGCATTCTTTGTTGCAAATGGTGTTATAAAATAACTAGTATTATATCAAGAATGAAGAGGCCTACCGTTATTTACAAATTTCATATAATTCACTATGTCTACGAACATTGCAAGAGAAATTAAGAAATGACACGTTCCATCACTGACTAATCCTCTGACCGAGTTTGGAAATTCAATTCAATATCTTAGATCGAAAGCCGTGTAAAATAATCAGACAGATAAAAGAAACATGGCCCTTGATGCATGTTATTTTGGTATCTTTCAAACAAATACTAACTTTCTTGTTTCTAAATTTCTTTTAATTTCATCTGTCACTGAAATTTGCAAGATTTGTCTGACAAATAAAAAGTTTATCTTGTGTGGATTTTGCACCGATTATCTTTAAATCTAGAATTGACTTATCGCTTGTAAATAAATAATATTTAAAAAAAAACGTAGAATGTGCATGCATACATATTTACTTTAATTAAAGACAGACTCTTGACCGCTCCGATAGCTTAGTGGTAGAGCGTTCGCCTCGGATGCGGGAGGTCGCGGGTTCGAACCCCCGGCAGTCATACCAAAGCCTGGTATTACTGCAGACATCGTAGCGATATGGCTGAAACATTGTTAAAGCTACGTTAAATATCTGAAACACACACACACACACACACACACACACAGAGAGTTTTAATAAATATAGATTAGAAAAAGATAGCAAATGCAAAAGGCGGTTAATTTAGTTTGTTAAGCTTTATCTCGATAGTCCTGAAATAATCACATGGAATCCCAAATATGAAGCGACAGAGGTAGGTGAATGGTATTTTATTTATCCAGAAGTGGATGAAGGGGATACTTGGAGGGAGAGGAATTAGATCGATATGTATGCATTGTAGGTTTCGGAACCTGTTAACACGATTTAGACTTTGCAAAGTGCTTGTTGTCATAAACATCTTAGTACTAAAACCTTCTAATAAAGACATAAAACAACACTTTGAAATTTACCCTCCACTGGGGATACGTATTTAAAGCATATTACGAATGAAGACTATAGGCCAAATTTTTCCATTTTCTTATCTGGTATATATGTATATAATAATGGTGAAGCAGGTAAGAAATATAATTTTAATTTCATATAAAACACAAATTTTTAAATTCTAAAGGTCTTCAAATAAAATTTTATGCAGAAGACAAGTTTCAAATATCTTGAAATATTTTAAATAAAACCGGACAAAATGGACATTTCTGTGCCAGAAGTGATGTGAAAGTAGATACGGGTGAAAAGTGAAAATATTTAGTCCTTCAACAGAAATATATATATATATATATATATATATATATATATATATATATATATATATATATATATATATATATATATATATATATATATATTACTGAATGGATCAATTGAGTTGGAAAAGATTACATCAAATTCATTCTTTACAAACATTCAACAAAACGTTTTCGAATTGTTATTGGACATTCACTTTGTGTAGATTATATAGGCAACTGGGAACGTCATATAGGCCGTTGAAATTTTGGTTAATGAAAATATTGTTTAAAAAAAGAGATTTACAGAATATAAGACACAAAACGGAACATGAAGCTAAATAATACTAAAAGCAAATTCCAATGCCACTTGAAACATATTTACACATTTTTATCAAGCGTTTGTAACAAGCATTTCGACTGGCCAACATATGTTATAGCTTTTGTAACAAACATTTAGACTGGTTAGCATCTATTATAGCCTTTGTAACAAACATTTAGACTGGTTAGCATCTATTATAGCCTTTGTAACAAACAGTTAGACTGGTTAGCATCTATTATAGCCTTTGTAACAAACAGTTAGACTGATTAGCATATATTATAGCTTTTGTAACAAACAGTTAGACTGATTAGCATATATTATAGCCTTTGTAACAAACATTTAGACTGGTTAGCATATATTATAGCTTTTGTAACAAACATTTAGACTGGTTAGCATCTATTATAGCCTTTGTAACAAACATTTAGACTGATTAGCATCTATTATAGCTTTTGTAACAAACATTTAGACTGGTTAGCATCTATTATAGCCTTTGTAACAAACATTTAGACTGATTAACATCGTACTGTATTATGTGAATCAGGAAACTAGAAATTATTAGAAAATAAACTATGCATATCTTGTTCTCGCAGAGGGAACGAGACTATTACGCCTCTTCACCTACGGTTGTATCATGAATTTAATATAAATGTATTCCAGCAAGACATTTCCTCACTTAAAATAACAATTTCTGTCAAAAGCAACTCCCCGTCGTTTCATTCATATATACTTTTTTTGCAGAATCAAAACAATAGCTATATAGTCATAACAGACGTACATGGTCTTACATTCCATACACACCCAGAACGTCTTCAGCCGTTTCTTTCACATGCTGGAGAAAAACATTGGATTTATGTAGTGTCCACTATTTACGGTTATTTTGTCTACATCATAATAATCTCGCTAACAACGTAATGATTCGATGCGGTGTCTTTACTAATAGCAAAGTAAGCAATAGCTGAAGCTATGGAAACGGAATTTCTCCCGATCTTTTTCTTTCTTTTTTTAAGATTCCAGGAATGACAATATTACTTTACAAGAGCAGGTACACGTATTTCGTTACTGGTTGAAATATTATTTCAATATTAGTTCAATGTTTATCTTTCATTTAGAAGACTTTTTCTTCGTATGTATCCGAATGTTCGTCTGCCAAAACACGTACCAACTGGGGAAGTATCCCTACAGTTCCTTCAGAGTCTCTTTTCGGAGCGTAGGTTATTCGACTTGTAAAGGAAAAAGACGAATAATCTTCCGAATGACTCCACACAATGACGAAAACTACGCCTAACGCGTTAAACATAGGATTAGAGAGCGTCACTGTATCGGCTATGACCATGTCTGCCCAAAAGGATCTGGGCCATAACAGGAGATCAGTAGAGAGCTCAGAGGCTGCATGTCTTACGAGAAACTAGGACGGTATTCCGTACTCCGTTAGTGTTCAAGCTTCCGTATCAAAAAGTATAAAAATCTAGATAATTCATGATTCACCACAATCATTTCGTCACGCATTTATGTATCTCTGCCACTTTTTAGCATTAAATTCTAATTGATCGGCTATAAAAAAGGATTCTGCGTTTTTTATTTTACTTTATAACAGAGAGAGCTGTGCAATGACATAAATAATAACAATTTTGAAAAATATAAACTTTATGTCTCTTCTCGTGAACGTTAGATAAAATGGCAAAATGCGTTTGACCCAATAACCGAAAAATCAGATCAATTGTGATGCAGACTTGTTGGAGCATCGATATAATTTGTCAATTGACTGAAATTTCGCGCATTAAACATTATAGACATGATTCCGTTGTTTGCGAAAAATAGCGATAAATAAATTAAAAAAAAAAAAGACAAACTGATGTAGGTAGGTCATGACTTTTCAGCCCAATTTCCACTACCAACCCCTCCAGTTATGGCCTAATTCCATACGAGTGTGTCCAGTTTGGAAACAGACTCAGTTAGTTCATAATAAAAGAAATTAACTATTTATATATTAATGTGCCCTTCTTTTGTGCTTTGATACAATTTGCAAACAAATGATTACAATGTAGTTCTGCTATTTCTTTTATTTATTTTAGATTCATTATTATTTTTATGATTATTTGTAATTATAGGAAGCGAGCGTCATATTTTACAGAAATCATGACGCCAAGAAAGCTTGAAAATAGATTATACAGAAATCATGACGCCAAGAAAGCTTGAAAATAGATTAAACATTTACATGAACAGCATTCGCTTTGCTACGGCCGTTGACGCAGTGTCTGGTAATTTTGAAAGCTTTATAACGTCATGAATACTGTTAATTATGAAACTAAGATTTATTTATTTATTTATTTATTTATTTATTTATTACAGCATATTTAAACTATTCTGATACTTTTTCAAGTTAGGAAAACCGCATAGGAACTTATCATACAAACTTTAAACCTATTCATACTGTATGAAAAGCAATCATATCATATCAGAGAGCAACATACCTATCCGACCTCACCCATGTGTACACAACAGCAATATACTTATGCTCCTCTTCTGACAATCGTATACTCATTATTCCCACTATGAAAACAAAGTCATATGGACAGCGTTCTTTTGCATACCAGGGCCCAGCAACGTGGAATGAATTGCCCACTGAACTTAGACACAAAGACACAGTGATCACATTCAAGAGTGCTCTCAAAACTCACTATTTTCGACTGCAAGAACAAACTTACAGAACTAATAATGTTTCCTACCTTAAATATTCTCAGCATGTTTTTCCTTCTATGTTTTCTAATTTCATGGTGTTTATGTTTGTAATCATATCATTATATATGCTTTTTATCTTATATGTGTTGTCTAATGTTGTAAAGCGCTTAGAGCTTCTAAAGATTAGGCGCTATACAAAGTCCTCATTTTATTATTATTATTATTATTATTATCATTATTATTATTATTATTATTATTATTATTATTATTATTATATCTGTAAGACATTTGCTGTAATGCAAATAAATTATTGTACGGTGATAAAACAATTACATTTTTAAGAAACAAAATCAAAAGTGAGACATGGTTCGAACGCATTTGTAAGTGAACGCGTTATATTATGATAACAAACAATTTTACAAGGCAGTTTCTAAGAAGTTGAGGTGAGGGGTCTATTTGACAGCTATTTTAAAAAATCATTCAATACAAAATCTTCGGATGGGAAGAATTCCTTCGCTTAAAGAACAAATAGGACGTGGAAAACATAATTATTCGTTCCCTAAACCAAATAAGAATGATGCATTATAAATTGTCGCACAAACGCAGCTTTAAGATAAACATATTCTTCCTAACAAATACATAAATAAGTAAATAAATGGAAACCTCCTGAAACTTTAGTGACGATTCGACAAATAGTATAGACCCTTATGAGAATCTTGCGTAGAATCACTCAGTTCTTGTCTGAGGATACAAAAGAAATCGATAACTAATGCCTGATATTACAAAAGCAATCGATAACTAATTCCCATATTACAAAAGCAATCGATAACTAATGCCTGATATTACAAAGGCAATCGATAACTAATGCCCAATCTAAATGAAGAAATTTCACAATAGTATAAACATGTTTCGTCAAAAGACGACTCTGTTTACAGTACGATTCGGCAGGAATAAAGAAAATACATTAAATTTCTTACCACTAAAAAATGTTACCTTTCTGGTAAAGTTTCTAAGATATTAAAGGAAGCTAGAAAATATGCGAACCTTTATTTCTCTTCCAAGACAGTCATCAAATTATTTATAAATTTACGAATACCCGTCACTATCGACAAAGGGGGCCCCAAGTGGCCGAGTGGTCTACAGCGCTCACCGTTCCGGGTCACTGCCATCTCACCTCTGTCTGCGTGGGTTCGAGTCTCAGGCTCGGCTAAAGTGTGTACGTGAGAAAGCTTGGGTCGCTGGTTCTTCCCGGGGTTATCCACTCTTCCTTTTCCACCAGTTATACTGGCCGCCATGTATAGCCTATCTTATGCTGAAAAATAGCGTTAAACCCTACAACAACAATAAAAACACTATCGACAACCAGTTTGAGAAAGTAACAATAATTTTAAATGTTGAGAATTAAGCACTTTGTGTCCAAATTTGTAAGCATCGAATGGAAAGTCTATGCCGGAAAAAGCGAAACTAAACCATTTTGCCCCTATACCTCCATGTCCGATAATATATCTATTGCATAATCAGGACTTTGGGTATTATAGATCGAAATGCACTGGCGAAAAAAGATAAAAGTAGTCCCATATAGTTCCTTCCACTTATCGAGTAAAATATGGTCTGCCGGTAGCCCATTGACGGTCACGTGATCAACTTTGGATCGTCCATCTTCAACCCATGTAGATCGGAATATTGCAAACGGTTTGAAATTATCAACAAATGAAACGTTTGTGACTGTCACATTCGTCTGCTCCACACTTGAAAAGAGGTGGATTATCGCAGATCCTCCATCCTGGTAGTAGGCGTAAATTAAATGTGCCTGCGGATGAATCACGAGCTTTCTGATAGGAGCGTGAGGTCGAAAGTGGTGAGGATCTGCTTGTCCAATTACAATGTCGTTTCCGAAGGCAACGTACGTGCTCAAGCCATGGGGAACAATTGGTATAATTCTTGCACTACCGTCTTGATAAAGAACAAATGTTTGATCCATATCTCCATTTGGGGACCAGACCCTTTTCTCAATGAAACGGATGTAATGAGCATATCCTTGAAAAATCTCCCCTTCTAGTGTGTCCACATAGACGGTCATATTTTGCTCAATACCCGATTCAATGACGGGGTCTCTCCACCAGAAATCGAATTCCACCTTCTGAATCTTTACCTGGTTGTTGTCGTAGATGTCCGTCACAATTTGATCTCTCTCCGGTCGGCGCCGTAAATACAGCTCGCTGAATGTCGTGCCGCTGGGAACCTCAATATAAATTTGGTTCAGTTTCTCTTTCCCAGGTTCTTTCTGGGCCCAAGTGAAGTCTGGGAGTTCCCATAAGTAGGTGTATGTCACATTGTTTAATATGGCGGGATTTAGATCGACAACATGTATGGAATCATTTTGCATAACGCCATAGTGTGGTACGGCAATGACTTCGTTTTGGCCCTTTGCAAGCCTTATCATCAAATGACTTCCGATGTGAGCATCAGTCTTTCCAAAATGCATTCCTTCCAAGTCAAATTCAATTTTGATTATGCAGTTCAATGACTTAGACACAGAATTATGGAATGAAAGAAAACTGGTTCTATGTTTCCGGCTTGCTGCATTCGGTGAACATTCAACAGTCAAATACTGCCAATGAAAATCTGAATATTCGGGACAACCGTCGAAGTCTGCCGTTTTATAGTGCCAAAAGGTTCGATACTTTGGTGGCATGGCCGTGATCCTAAATTGACGCAAGTTTTCGTGATAAACTGGGATCTTGATGTTGTCTTCTTCTGCACATTCTGTCTTTATGGACATCTGAACAATCTTGGCAGACGGCACGTCATTTCTGTCTCGATGTCTCTCACGGTAAGTAATATCTTCATTGCACAGGGTCTTCCAGCAATGGATGTAATGATCAGTCATATCGTCGTCATCGACCTCTAATTGTACAGCGTCAACTTCAATGCCATAGGGGTCGGTTCGAGTAGTTCTGTCTAGAGGCAAAATGTACAACTGGAGACGGTGGGGTCCTCCGGAAACCAGGAGAGGCTCGCCAACCTGCCCTGTCCTGCTTATTACATTCCAAAGTTCTCCTCTATTTGATTTGTTGTGTGATGTAGCGTAACCAATGGGCGTCCCGTCTATCGACAAACTGAAAACGTTCTCCGGCCCATCGTTAGTGTAGAGTATATTCTTTACTGTGACGAGAGTGGTCCTCCGAATGCAGAAAGGAATCGCCATGACATCATTTTCTTGCATAGGTATCGTTTTGACCTGCGATGCTGCTTGCCGGTAGATAAATGAAGTCCAGTAACTCTCTGCTTCCAGCTTGAACACTTTCTTTCCAAGTGTCGCCTCACTCCAAGGAAGAATTGTTGTGAGCGGTATCCACATAATACATAAAGACATCATCTTCAATATTTATTGTATTTCAGACAACTTCCGAAGTTTCCTAAGCACCTCCAAAGTGCAGTAAAGAGGATGTACAAAACTTTCAAAACCCTACGATGAAGATATCACAACAAAATACGTAGGCTGTTTCTGTGCCACGAGGCATATAGTATCGACATATATATTTCAGGTTATGCTTGAACTTGCTTCGAAAGCGCGAGTTTAATGTAATGCTCTGTCTACAATCATATGTCATTCGACTTATATATCTATCCTCGGTAAGTAATCAATTATATAAAGAATGATGATGATGCTAGAACCTTTTACACCAAACGAGGTATTTAACTTGAACGGAGATCAATAAAACCACGTCGCCTGCACGCTTGGATGGCCTAGCACTATAAAACGTAACGGCTCCTGATCTTAAACAACAATATTTTGACCAATCAGAACTGCACTTTGGTTCATTTCTGATAAGATCGTATAGATTTGGAGTAAAATCTATTACTGTAAATTTTTTGTGAAGTTTAATGACAGACGAGCCAAAAGAGGATGAAGACACTCCGCCTATTGTGGCTAAGCATGCTTTGAAGTAGTACGTTACTCCTCATGTGCAAACCAGTCAATAAAATTCAAACGAAACAAGAGGCGGGTCTATATGTGAGTATCCAAGCAGTTTAAAGAATAGCTGACATTTGCACGTGCCATCAAAGAAAACTAATCTATATCAACCAGGAACAATAAGGATCGAAACTGCAACAGCACAGTGAATAGAACAGGTTCAGAACTATCCCTTCTGTAAAACTTAACATTAACCGCTACTGAAAGAAAGCACAGACTTTTGTAAATATTTCACAAAAGCAATTAAAATTCAGTCCTTCTGCATCGAACTATAATCAAATGAGCAGTTTGGTGGAAACATAATCAAAATTATTTATTTCGCTGTCATTCGAAATTCTGAACTTAGTCATCAATTCTTTCTTAGTCGTTACCGTAATTTAAATATATTTGCAAAATACCGTTTGTGTAATTAACCTTAATGATTATTTCTTGAATATCTTATTTTGTATTGTGTAGGGCATTCAAACGTGAATACCAGGGTAAGAAACATCTGCATTTTGTATTGTGTAGGGCATTCAAAAGTGAATATCAGGGTAAAACAACATCTGCAGTTTAAGGCTTAAACAAGAAATAAGGTTTTTATTTTGCTCCGTTACCCAAGAACAACCTTTTGTATCTGTGTCTTTCCAAGCGAATTGAATAACAATACTACTACCTCTCTCTTTTGTTATAACTTCACGGTTGTTTTATCTAAGGGAGCGCAAGAAAAGCTATTTATTTCAAGACGTTTAAAGCAGACCTTTCCTGGAAAATATCACATTCATATTTTTCTTTCGTCATTTGATCTACGAAGAACGACTCATTAAAACTTAATTGAACTCAAATGTCATGTGTTATATTGAAAAAAGAAACATAAATTGTCATTTTGTATTTCAGAAGTTGAACGGGCATTTCGTGCAATAGAAGATTTTTATTTCGACAGTTATCACGTGTCTTTTGACACCTGTTACAGTTATCACGTGTCTTTTGACACCTGTTACAGCTTAAAATATAACAGATGTGTGAGCAGGTTGAAAATAAAAAAAAGAGATCACGCTTATATTATGAAGATAGAAGGCTGACATTTAATAGCCGAATTATTGTTGTAGGAAGCGCCTGTATTTCAATTTTTTTATATATGCAAATCAAAACAAACCAGTCACAGTGATGCTCTAAATGCATGTTCTATCGAACTGAAGCCATATAAACACCTGAATTTTACTTGAAGATACATTCCAAAAATTTCTGATCAAACTGAGATGAGTTATAATTTCGTGACGTCACGTAACATTTGAGTATCTGTTGTTGCCTCCTATGTCAGTCATTTGAGGATAAGCAAATCTCTTATCTAAGTTCATAGAATTAATTGCTTGGAGCTGAATGAATATTTTTTCCTAGTTAAAGATGTTTTCATAAAAATAAAATAAAACTGTCATAAGGAAATAGCGTATGCGAGATTTTATTAACCTATTGCAAAGACGGGATGCAACATTTCCCTGGAGATCAAGATACACATGATCAAATGGCTTGAGCACGTAATGAGGACTCTATTTATGAACTCTGTCTTAAGGCACATCTTCACCTTTCGTGGATAGTAACACTGTTTTAACAATGAAACGTTTCTTGAAATAAACTCGTGAAAGAACTATTTCGTATGATATGTCTTATGGACGAAATCGTTTCAAAAATGTGATGTGATGTGACTTGGATTTTTAACGTAGCTTTAACAATTTTTCAGTCATATCGCTACGATGTCTGCAATGTGGCAATTTATAGTGATGTCTAGCACTGGGGCATCATGCCGCAGACACATTATCCTGACATCAGGCCGACCAGTCCTAACACTAACCTCTTAATGCTGAACGCTAAACGAGGCAGCTGTTTGGACCATTTTTATAAGTCTTTGGTATGACTCGGCCTGGGATCGAACCCGCATCCGAGGTTGACGCTCTTACCACCAGGCCACTGGAGCGGTCTCTTTCCAAAGATACGTTCATGAAACTAGAAACTGTGCTACTAACATGGTATATATTTACAGAGGTACTTTAAGGACTATCCGAATGCACCAAAGCGGAGGATCCTCCACGCAATAAAAAGTCAGAATTTCAGAAGCAATTAATTGAAAATGGGGCGGAATCTTACCAAAGGTAAAAAAGGTAAAAATGTAACATGAACGTTGTATGACAAAAGAAATACGTGATTCTTTACACGAATTTAAATTACTATAAGCGTTTAGGTTTAAGACTAAAAACAAATAACAGAAGGATAACGTTCCTTCGAAACTTTGGAAGGAAAAATACACAACTAAGAGAAAAAGACAAACGATTTCTAAAAGAAAGAATAAAACACTTTTAAAGGGACGAAACAATGCAATATTAGGTAATACAATGAAAAAGTGTTTATAAGTGAACATAATATAGAATTTCCAATCATTCGAGAGGTTAGAGTCAGTATCCTATATCAAGATAGTCACTCAGAGCGATTTGAAATACTGTAAACAAAACTGTTAATTTGCTTACAAAGAACTATTAACAATTACCATTCCATGACATTGAAAATTTTTTATTTAACAGCGAAGAATGGTATGAAAATTTTTAAAGCGTCCGATCTTGCAACCACAATATAAATGTTGTTGAGATAAATAAGTTCGAGTTAAGTCCTGTTGATGAAAAGGAATATTTAGTCAACAAAGTTGTAACTTGTCCGCATGAAACAGTTAAACAATAGAAGAAATAAATGTATTGCCCCGAAAATTGGCAACGAAATATCATTTCCAAATAGCATTGTGGGGTATGCGTCACAATGAAACAATAAAAATGCCCACAACATATAAAAATATCGTCGATAATAAACGTGTTGAAAGAAATGCCACGACAAAAAGAAAATATCAAGAAGGTTTGTCCAAAAAAACATGTTTTTTCGAGAACATGCTGTTATAAAATCACAATATTCAAACAACTAAAAGCTTTGAAAGACTGGACTATAAAAGAAAATTTTAAAATCCGTGTTAGGGAAAAAAGAAAAGAAAAGAAAAAATTAAAAACGGCAAAAGTGAAGACGTTCACATAAAAAGTCAAGAATAATAATGAAGAAAATTTAAAAGGTGAAACCATTAATTAATTGTGAATACGATGTTTTAAATAGTTCTGCAAACACTGAAAATAAAAAGCACTAAATTGTTACAAACTGTTATGAAGAACAAAAAGATTTTTAAAAAAGGTCTTTGTCCAATATGAACAAGCATGCATGATGAACATGATGGTATATGCAGAAACCAACAGTCTGTCCACTGAATCCTTATTGTTGTTATGGTTTCAGTCATCAATAGGTGATTAGAATCTTTGTAACAAACATGTGAGGTCAATACTGGAACAAGTCAAAAAAGAAAAAGAAAAAACAGTATATTTGTATGAAAAGCAAATGAACAAAAGATTGCATACGACCCGTGTACACCAAAAGGGATCAATCCGTTGATAACACTAAAGAAAACTGGTTTACCAAACCTTTTCGAAATAATCACAGAAAGGACTAAAAATGGAGGCAAATAGATCCCTACAAAATCTCCTGGAACACAATTTTTTAAAATTCCATGACCGATCAGTTTTTGTTTTACAAGAATTATTATGAATTTTACCTTGTAAATCGATACAAATATCAGATAAAAGCAAATTGTGGATGTCGCTAAGAGTTACCTTAAAACCTAGATATGATAGAGTTAGAAATATGTTGAAATAAACCAAACATGTCTACAATTAAACAACGAATTAAAAAGAGCGATTAGCTTGTTAATTATTGCCCCTTTCAGTACAAATTGTGTAAAAGAAATATAAATGACCAATCTCATATAGTGCCCACGTAAAAATAATATCGCACATACCATTAAAAATATTTGTTGAACAAATTTCTCAATTTTTTAAAAGCTTGTGTACGTCTTTTGTGTGTATAAACAGTGCAATAATAAATGCTTAATTGGCATTCTCACACTGTTTGAAGTGTCCATGCTGAAATGAGTAAGAAAATCAATTTTTGCAACAATCTGTAGTATCGTAACAAGTTTTATTTTTAGCGTAATGCCATAATTTCCTACTTATGCTATTTTCATTGTTTGGTCCTTTCTCCTCTCCGCAAATGTTAAAGGGCATTTTCAAAATACTAAATAAATTATTAATTTCGTTATCGATGTACTAATTTTTATTGTGAGACAGCTTAGGAAATCCATGCTGAGTTATTCCTGTCAAAGTCGCTTTTAAATGGTTGAACACAGCAAAGCCGCTTTAGATCAAACCTCTTCAGATCAAACCTCTTTAGACAATCCGATGTTTTTGTACCTAATACGTTTTTTTTTCTTTCTTTCTCATAAGGATTCATTTAGGTAAATACTTGTAAGGACCATGGTCGAATAGTTGGTTCTTTGAACCAGTATATACATGGTATATCTTGTACCAGTAAATAGCAAAATACTTGAAATTATAAAGTGTTCTTAATTAAACATTGAGACAATTATACGTTATATCTTCAAACGAACGAATCTTTAGACATTTTGATGTGTTAATTATCAGGTAATTGTTGACAGTCATAGCGTACAAATCTAAAACAACAGCGACTGTACGGTAAATTTTTGTACGTAAAATCAGCGTTAATATAGTGACTAGAGAGTACATTGTAGACGTTAGCATCATTCATCATCATAACACAGCATTTTATGGACATATCTGAGTTATGATCTACATATCAAAGTACATTGTATTTCGTGTCTCTCGTTTAAATTAATTTCGGTTGTCATTAAAGTGTCATTAAATATAATTACCATTGCTTTTTTAAGTTTATCAATGCAAATACGTCACCAGCATTTCTTCATTGAATAACGTTTAACCTGGAATATGCATGTAAAATCGTCAGTTTTGAGTCATTATTCATGTTTGGAGTGGTACATGGTGTTATTTGGCCAATATAAACCGGGCTTACGTGAATTAATAAGAATTTGTAATTTTTCATACGACATCTTATTTATCTTTCCATTTTGAATGACGGACCTTTTACTGTATAAAAAATAAATCTTTGTCTTCAACACTAGAATCGTTCCATAAAATGTCCTCGATGGAAATTGAAGAACATGCAAGTATTTGAAATTAAGTTGCAAAATTCATATTGTCCAGTAATGTATGAATCCTTAACAAAATTCAACATAAACATGCAACGCTGTACACAGCCTCCATTCAAACATACAATGCTGTGCACAACCTCCATTCTGCATACAATACTGTACACATCATCCATTCAAACGTACAATGATGCACACAACCTCCATATAAACATACATTACTGTACACAACCTCCATTCAAACGTACAATACTGTACACAACCTCCATTCTAACATAATACAGTATACAACCTCCATTCAAACATATGGTGCTCTACACAATCTCCATTCAAACGTACAATACTGTACACATCAATTATTCAAACATAACATAATGTACACAACCTCCATTCAAACGTACAGTGCTGTACACAATCTCCATTCAAACATACAATACTGTACACAACCGTCATTCAAACGTACAATGCTGTACACGACCTACATTCAAACATACAATACTGTACACAACCTCCATTCAAACGTACAGTACTGTATATAACCTCCATTCAAACGTACAATACTGTACACAACCTTCATTCAAGCGTACAATGCTGTACACTACCTACATTTTAAAACATACAATATTGTACACAATCTCCATTCAAATGTACAATACTGTACACAACTTCCATTCAAACAGGTACTGCTGTATCTACATTATCGTACCTGAAGGGTCAATCCCGCCAATTCACTGTTGTAATGCCCTCTTAGTCAACTTTTAAAGCTTGCTTTAACAGTTAGAAAAATGCGAATAATAACTTAATTGAACAATAAGCTTGACTGTTTGTGTACATATTATGTTACAAATAAGTAACAACTGACGTGTAACTTATTAACATAGGTTCTTTTGATAACGCAGTGCTTGCATGTAATTAACTCTAGATTTGTTTGTGTATGTGTAACAGTGTATATTTTTTTGTGTTATAGTATATATGTTTATTTGTTACAACGTATGTGTTTGCGAAACGAGAAACGTTTGATACATTAGGTTCTAATTATGACAAAGCGGTTGTTTTCACATACAAGATCAAATTCGACAAGAGAAACGACAGGAGGTTATTAATAACAAATAAATGACAACACCACCTACAACTTCAATCACCTTTGGCTCCTCCGTCATCCCGTTCGTCCTCTTGTCTGTATTAAATCTTTTCATTGACTCTCATTCTGCGCCATTTGACGATTTTGCAAAGATCAAGTATACTAAATAAGAATTCGAGGCAGATCCTAAATAAAAGGATACACATTTTACCCATGTTCATTTTCTTTAGCTTCTTAAACCTGTCGTAATAATATTATGCATCGATTATTGGAAAATATGTATCTGTACTCATGATGAACACCATATTTAACTTTTTTACACCATGGCGCACATTATATGTACTTGCATTGTATTGTTTAATATGGACTGGTGGCAAATCAATAATAATCATAATAATAATAATAATAATAATAATAATAATAATTATTATTATTATTATTATTATTATTGAAACGTTTTAAGGTGATTAAAGTTAAAGTTTGACAATTCTTACTGGAACTCGTTTATTATGAAACTTTGAAAAGAAATTCCAATGTTGGGATTCACACACACATGCACAAACACACACGCATATATATATATATATATATATATATATATATATATATATATATATATATATATATATATATATATATATATATATATATATATATTCACCCTGGAAAAAACTAATTGATACATGTTATTTATCATGTACTCCAAGTATGGCCTCGAGTCAACCTTATGAATCTTACTCTGAGAAAGAATTAAAAAGCACAAAAAAAGTTTTTTACTACAACTATTACTGGTTGTGAATCAAGGTCAAGAATTAGGTCAGCTTTAGGTACAAAGTTTCTATTATTGGACAAACAGAACTGAATTGAATTTTTACACGATGTCAAATCCAGCAAATAAAGCTACATTACAATAGAATAAAAAAAATTAAATTAACAAACAAACAATAAAATTAAATCAAATATATAGAACACTTCTTCCACAAAGAAAAAGAAAGATTTAACTAATAAAGCTTTCTTTTTACCATAGATTAATTATATATGAGGTCTTAAAAAACATAAAAAGAACTCCTATGAATTATACAAAGTGTACATCAAAATAATACATTTCTATACACGGGAAAGCGCATCTGCTAATACATTATCCTTTCCCTTGATGTGCCTGATGTCAATATTATATTCCTGATACAACATACACCACCTTAGTAGTCTGTAATTTTTATTTTTCATCTTGCCGATGAAAGTAAGGGGGTTATGATTATAAAACACAATAATGGAAGATAGAGCTTAACTAATGTAACCTTCAAAATGTTGTAATGCCAATATCAAAGCCAAACATTTCTTCTCGATTGTTGAATAATTTCTTTGTTGCTTCTTTAATTTCTTAGAAAAATAGCACACTGGATGATCAACACCATTTTGATCTTCTAGAATCAATACTAATCCAACCCCGACATCACTCGCATCAACATAGAATTTAAATGATTGGCTGAAAACTAGAGCTGTAAGAACTGGCACGCTTTTAAGTATGGATTTTAACTTATCAAAAGCCTCCTGACATTGTTCAGTCCGAAGAAACTTGTTATTCTTGCTCAATTAATTTGTCAGGGGTTCAGCAATTATGGAAAAATTGGAATCAAATTTCCGATAGCATCCAGCCATACCTAAAAATTGCATTACTGGCTTTTTAATAACAGGCACAGGAATTTAAAGATAACCCTGACCTTAGCATCTATAAGTTTAACTTGTCCATGTCCCACGATATGTCCTAGAAATGTTACACTAGAACGGTAGAACTCACTTTTGAATAAATTAATTGTCAAACTTGCATCAGTGAGTCTGTCAAAGAATTTCCGAATTGTCGCTAAATGTTCTTTCCAGGTGTCGTTGTAGATGATGACATCATCGATGTAAGCATAACAATTATCTAGACCAGAGGCGATCATATTCATTAGACGCTGAAAAGTACTTGGCGAACCATTCATCCCAAACGGCATCACTTTATATTGATAAAGCACGTCTCAAGTCACGAATGCCGAAATTTCCTTTGCTCTTTCCGTTAGTGGAATTTGCCAAAATCCTTTTAGAAGGTCAAATTTGGTGACATATTTGGCATTTCTGATTTTATCAATACAGTCATCGATTCTTGGTAATGGAAATTAATATATCTGTTTTAGTCACACTTTTCACCTTCCTATAATCAGTGCACATACGGAAAGTTTTATTTGGTTTCTGAACAAGTATACATGGTGAACTGCAATCACTTTTACTGGGCTCTATGAAATCATTCTCCAGCAAATACTGAATTCCTTTTTTCAAGTATTCCTGTTTGAGAGGGTTCATCCTGTACGGGTGTTGTTTCACAGGTTCGGAATTTACATTTTCAACGTCATGGAGACTTTTGTTTGTTCTTGTAGGAACATCTGGAAATAAGTGATCATAAATAACTGTTTAAGTTCATTCCTTTCTTGCTCTTGCAAATATGAAAGTTTCTGGGCCAGATCTTTCCTAATTTCTGAAATCCGAAGATTTGTCGCTCCAAAATCAGTATAATCCGATGATATTCCTTCACTTAAATCTTCACTAAGTAGGACAGGTACAAATAAATTAATTGCATGATTAACCTGGCTATCTCTCAATATACTGGCACTCCTATAATTTATTTAGATCGAGGAGTACTATTATTATAATTTAACTCAATCATTTTCTTCTTAACTTTGTAAGGGCCGTAATATCTAATCTGAAGAAAGTTATGAAGAATGAACAAGAGAGACAGAAATTTATTACCAGACTCAAACGTTCTCTCCATTGTAATTCTGTCAAACCATAATTTCACTTTTGACCTGAACTGATGAATTCCAAATTAAAAATTCCAGATTGGACAGATTTAGGAAGGACAAATTGAGTAAAGAACTTATCAAAGCTTTTACTATTGTTTTAGATTTAATATTTCTCAAAGGAATTCCCTCTTGAAACCTTGTTGACGCACACATTAAGGTCAACAAGTATTGATTTTCTGACATGGTATTAGGTAAGGGACCAACGCAGTCTACCATTATTCTACTAAATGGTACGTTAAATGCAGGAATAGGATGCAGATGAGCCTTAGGTAAAATGTCAATATAGACCTTGTGGAAATTTAACAATAAGATGCCACAATAAGCCCAATGGGAATTGAAATTACGATAGGTACGGGGTTGATGTAACTTGTAACATCAGGATGTTTCTATGGACCCTTTGGTAAATGAACATGAAGCTAATATGGATCATGTGAAAATTGGAACTAGGGTTAGGAGACAGATAATAGTCAATAACACGTTGTGGAAGACAAATACCCGTATATACCGGAGTGTTATGTTATAGCGGGTCTTAACGGTAGTGCTTTGCGAAAGAGTAAATAAAGAATCTGACCTTCAATATTTCATATACGTCTAGTTAGTGTTCTTTGCTCTATATTAACATATCTTTAATTTCCAGTTTAAATGAGATGATTGCAAGGGACGTTAATATAATATCATGGTAATATCAAAACTATGTTTTTACGATGGCATTTCGATCTTGATTTATACGCTGCACAAATTGTAAAAATTAATTTGAAAATTGGATGCTACTTCAATGGTTCTAATTCTGTCAACTGCACCCTCCAACAACAGAAACCTGTCTGAGAGAATTACAATAATGTATATGTAAACACTTGTGATGGGGGTGGTGCCAGGATTGTCTTTGAGAAAAGGCACACCGACATGAGCATGATAGCACATATCGACCATAAACTAAGTGTTACAACGAAAAGCAGTAAATCGTGTACAACAAAGTTTTAAAGTCAACACCTGTCAATTGCGAAAGCCACAAGAAAACACAATATTAACATCCCTCATATTTTGAGTCTTATTTGCTACCATAGATTCAATCTCTTGCTTCTTGAAAAATATGGTAATCATGTGATCTGACTCTTGCATAAAACCATTGGACATTATCACACGACAAACATATTTCTTACAGTGTTATCGAATTTAAGAAGATATATATCCTATTTCAAAACATGGTGTACGGCCATTTTTGCAAAAAATGATATTCGCGGGTGAATTTTTAAAATAGTGCACTCGCCAGCAATCCCGAGATATTCCCGAAATCAACTGGTGATGTAGAACTAGTAAGGTATGGTCGTGTAGTGTATATACGATAAGCACACGATAGGTGGCGCTATGCAGAAATAATACCAAAAACTTCAAATACCGAGATACCAAAGAACCCTCGTAATCGCAGGAATCTACCATATACAAATACTTAGATGAGGGAAGGTATGGAATCAGTAATGTGTAATAACACACATTCTTAATGGACAACACACTTACTTACAAACACGTATCATTGCTAACCAATACCCACCCCTACTAAACAACACTGACACACTCGGGGTCTCATTGTTTTCATACTTGCATACGTTTTACAAGCACAAGCATCAGCAGGTAAATGATATTAAATTCAATAGGAGCTGTCATCATAAAAGTATGACATTCGGTGGTTTTCTGTCTACTGGGATTCTTCAATTGTCACCATCTTGCGTGACATGGCAAACAAATTAGTTGCCGTCTGGAAGATTCGCAAGATGCATTTACCATAGGTCTGCTTGCTAATCAATTTGAAACTCACTATACATATTATGATTACTTGAGATTTCCTACAGACACGTGGGTGTTTCGATGATTTACATGTCGCCATCATCCGTCCGCCTACAAGTATAACAATCTCATTAATTCATTCCCTCAACCACGCACTTACTTCATAGCAGTTGCTATAAATGTCGTTCAACATGATATTACTTAAATTTATTATAGCCACGATGATTTGTGTACTGTATGCCATCATTATCGCACAGAAATAATAAAGATCGTTCGGATTTGTGGAAAGTTGGTCACAATGAATTGTTACGCTGGTTATTTTGACGGCACTTCAAGTAATCATTCATATTCCTAAATAAACACGATTAAATTTCAAAAAGCAAACAAGTACAATTGACACTACTCGCAAATCCAAGACTTGATATATAGAGCAATAAACAAATGATCATATAACCAAGTTGAAGGTTCCTCCTGGAGTTGACGAGGAGTCAGTGGTCCCTATTCCTTTTCTGACACCACCCTGGCTCTCAGGCAGGAACCCTTGATCAATGTGATCCACAAGGCAATTTGGCAGAATTCTGGCGCGGATTTCGCAAGGCTGTTGATAGCAATCAGTTGCACCGATGGTAGTCGCAGGTTTGTCTGTTGCATTTCCGCTTGTACAAGTGGTCAATGTATACATCCTTGTACTCTTAGGGTATATTTGTTTGCTCTTATTTTTAGCCAGCCAATAGGGGACTTTTATTCCTTCAATATGGTGTTTACTATACCACCAAATATAGGCACATCCGCACCTCATACAATAATTAACCGTCTGTGACCCAAATATTATAACCCACTTTTTCACTCTGAGGCAGAATCGATCAGCTTGAGCAAACTTAAAATACCAAAAAAGTGTCTCACACGTGTGTCAACAAGCCTGGCCCTAGGATGTGCAGGGCCCAAGGCAGCATGCGGGGCCCAAGGCAGCAAGCGATCAGCGGGGCCCCCACGCTAAAAATTGCATTACGGAATTGATCTCCTGAAAGCGCGGGGCCCAAGGCGGTTGTCTCGGTCGCCTTGCCCTAGGGCTGGGCTTGTGTGCCAAGTTATTTTGACATGTTATTGCAGTTAATATTTTATTTCAGTCTTTGTCATTAATAGATACAAACACATAAATGCAGTCACTTCAATGTAGACACTTAAAAAAAAAACGATTTTATTTAATCCGATATAATTTACCACTGTACCAAGGTAAAATGCTCTGTAAATGGAACTCAACTTTCTCATAATCGTTTTGTAAACTATTTTGTGTGTGTGTGTGTGTGTATATATATATATATATATATATATATATATATATATATATATATATATATATATATATATATATATATAATAATAAACTGACTGCGAACTGTGCAAAACAAGTATCTAGCTAGCTAAGTGCTTTCCACTCTTAATGAGTCTTTTTCAAAGGCAAATACAAAACAGACAAGACAAACAAATAAAACAGACAAACCATTGTCTTTGTAAAACTTTACATGACTATGACTTGTTGCGGAGGCTGAATATATATTTTAGGCTAGCTAGATACTAGTTTTGCACAGTTCGTAATTAGTTTATTACATTTATCTTAATCAATCCCTGACAAACGAGATCCCTTGCTGGATCCAGTGCACTTGAAAGGACTGTTATTCGCCATATGATTCGTATATATATATATATATATATATATATATATATATATATATATATATATACTAACATCTTCCTTCCATGACTTTAAAATATATGATGATTAATGTATTTACATACATTGTAATGCATGGCAGATTACAGCCGTTAAAAATTGTGTATGTGACCAACCTTAACATTTGCCTGATAAATTATTTCCGATTCGTTAACGTTCAGTCATATATTAAATGTACTTAAACTTTAAAAGCAATGTTACCAGAGGCATGAAGAAAGCATTTTCGTAACAATCGTAATTTTAAGGTTATTTTACCAGATTGCAGCATCAAGTGGCATATAAGCCCAAGTATTAGTATATGTGAGCACCCTCAAATAGAACATACTATTGTTTTTGCCCCATATGGATCATATAATATAACATATTGCATTTTCTCCACCACCACCACCATATGGATCATATACTATAACATATTACATTTTCTCCACCACCACCACCATATGGATCATATAATATAACATATTACATTTACTCCACCACCACCACCATATGGTTCATAGAATATAAAATATTGCAGTTTTTCCCATATGGATCAAAGAACATAACATATTACAGGTTTTTCCCCTATGGATCATATAATATAAAATATAAAAAAATTCCGAAGTATGGATCGTTTAATATAAAATGTTCCAGTCCCCCCCCCCCCATCATAGAATATAAAATATTACATTTTGTTCCAACAAATGGATCACACTTTTCCCCATCTAATTCACGGATTATAATATTACAGTTCTGCCTCAGTTTAGATCACGGAAATAAAGTATTTCAGTTTTCCCAATATGGATCATATGATAAGAAATATTACAGTTTTCCTCTAATATGGATCATAAAATATAACATATTACAGCCTTCCCCTAATATTGATCATAAAATATAACATATTACAGTTTTCCCCTAATATGGATCATAAAATATAACATATTACAGTTTTTCCCTAATATTGATCATAAAATATAACATATTTCAGTTTTCCCAATATGGATCATGTAATATAAAATATTACAGTTTTCTCAAACATGGATCATTCAATATAAAACGTTAAAATTTGTTTTTCCCATACGGACCATAGAATATACGGTATGTGTAACAGTTTTCCCCGATATGGATTGTAGAATATAAAATATTACGTTTTCCTCAATATGGATAATAGAATACTAAATATTCCAGTTTTTCCCCCCACATGGATCATAGAATAAAAAATATTAGTTGTTACTCCATATGGATCATATAATGTAAAATATTATACTTTTCCCACATATGGATCATCAAATATAAAATATTACAGCTTTGGTCATATGGATCATGCATTATAACACATTACAGTTCTCCCACCATCCCCAATGGCTATGGAATATAAAATATTACAGATTTTCCCCATACAGATTACATATAATATAAAATATTACAGGCACTATCCGTTACGGCCCCGGCATTATCCGTTATGGCCTCAGGTATAATCATTTTATGATTCAGGAACTATGAACTGAGGTACTATCTATTATGATCCATGTACTATCCACTATCCGTTATGACTCTTGCACTATCCCTTATGACCCAGGCAGTATACGTTATTAGCCTTATAATCTCAAGTATTGTTCGTTATGTCCCAGGCACTATCGATTATGGCATCAGATCAGTGGCGTAGCTAGAATCTTTGGGCCTTAATATGGGCTCCTATGCTTTGCATACTCTTGCTATATGGTAGCTACGCTCCTGCCTCAGGTACAATCCACTACGACCCCATGTACTATCCGTTATGGACTCGGGTTCTATCCTTTATTGCCTCGGGTACTATTCGTTGTGACCCAGGCATTATCTGTCATGACCCAGGCATTATCTGTCATGACCCAGGCACTATCTGTCATGACCCAGGCACTATCTGCCATGACCCAGTTACTATCTGTCATGACCCAGGCACTATCTGCCATGACCCAGGCACTACCTGTCATGACCCAGGCACTATCTGCAATGAACTCGGTACTATCCGTTGTGACCCAGGCATTATCTGTCATGACCCAGGCACTATCTGTCATGACCCAGGCACTATCTGCCATGACCCAGGCACTATCTGTCATGACCCAGGCACTATCTGCCATGACCCAGTTACTATCTGTCATGACCCAGGCACTATCTGCCATGACCCAGGCACTACCTGTCATGACCCAGGCACTATCTGCCATGACCCAGGCACTATATGCCATGACCCAGGCACTATCTGCCATGACCCAGGCACTATCTGCCATGACCCAGGCACTATCTGCAATGAACTCGGTACTATCCGTTATGACCCAGGCATTATCTGTTATGACCCAGGCACTATCCGTTACAACACAGGTACCTTTGTTTCTAATATAAAATTTGGCGTCTATCGGATGCTTTTTTGTGTGGTTATATTACAGAAAACGATGACAGATAAGCATTGCCCCCACCTCAGCGTATTTTTTTTCTTCAAATTCCAATCATACAATTTTAACACTGATAGCGATTGCCAGACCGAAAATGATGGGATTTATTTTTTGATTGATCATTATTCTTATTTGTTAAATGTAATACTTTGACATATCGTCGTTTTTGTATCGTCTGCTACGTTACGGTCTGTGTCATACCTGCATAACAGTTTTATTTGATTATGAAGACACTATAAAAAAATAATACTGATAGAATATGTGTGAACGTTGTAATTGTCCATAAAGTGTAGCACACATAACCATCACTTTTAAATAATGTTGACATTTTATGCCCATATTTATCAGTTTTATTGAATTGTACGTAGTATTTCTGGACATTACTTACTCCTGACATACAATTTGACAATACAGTTCACTTATACAATCGTATTAGGGTTATTTCAGTTACAACACTCAACGACGTGAAATCTTCACACACACACACACACACACACACACACACACACACACACACACACACATATATATATATATATATATATATATATATATATATATATATATATATATATATATATATATATATATATGTATGCATATATATATATGTATATATATATGTATATATGTATATATATATGTATATGTGTATCTATATATATATATATATATATATATATATATATATATATATATATATATATATATATATATATATATATATATATATATATGTATATATATATATATATATATCTATATATATATGCATATATATATATATGTATATATATATGTATATGTATATATGTATATGTATATATATATATATGTATATGTATATGTATATATATGTATATGTATATATATATATATGTATATGTATATATATGTATATGTATATATATATATATATATATATATATATATATATATATATATATATATATCTATATGTATATATATATATATCTATATGTATATAGATGTATATATATGTATATAGATGTATATATATATATATATATATATATATATACATACATGTATATGTATATATATATGTATTTATATATGTATATAGATGTATATATATATATATATATATATATATATATATATATATATATATATATATATATATATACATATATACATATATATATATATATATATATATATATATATATATATATATATATATATATATATATATATATATATATATATATATATATATGTATATATATATATATGAAGTTAATACTTACACTGACGTGGTATGTGTGTACTATTTTCAAACTTAAATATGTTTATTTCAGCTGTTAATTTAAAACTTCAATAACTGTCACAAATTCGAATCAAGTAGAAAATGTAGCTGATTAAAAACGTGACCAGTTGAAATTAATAATTCGTCACGTTGTAATCATTACATAGAAGGGAAGAATTATGTTTCGCGAGAGAGGGACAGACGGTGGCGTCACAAGGGTCGGTGTCACCCACTGCGGTAACTCATGGCGTCACCCCCATAAACCTACTTCCTGCACAAAAATTCAAAAATATTAAAGATAGTCTTGTGCGGTAGCTCATGGTGTCATGCCCATGGACCTCCATCCTCCACAAAATTTCAAAATTTTATAGACAGTCATTTTGGTGATGATGGTGTCATCCTTGCGGTCCGCACCCCTCGCACTCCACCAAGTTAGGCACTTGGGATACAAACTTATATAAATTTCTCTTTAATCTATTTTCTGATCACTCCGACTAGACATGATGTCAGGGTCAGCCACAGTCATTCAGTTTGGCACGTATAGTTAGCCATATGTATGTATGTATGTATGTATGTATGTATGTATGTATGTATGTATGTATGTATGCAGGGTAAGCCTTATGCCGATTGGACCGATGGGGGGGGGTCCGTGCTCACTGGGGCCCCACGCGTTAATAAATTTTAAAGTATATATATATATATATATATATATATATATATATATATATATATATATATATATATATATATATATATATATATATATATATATATATATAGTTATTGGCTTGACTTACATTGCGAAGATTTAAGAAGGGGATGTCCACGTCTGTTTCACGCGCGATGGTGGCTGAAGAGCTCAATACATGACAGGCACGTCCGTCTACAGAGGCTGCATGGAAATGTCTGGCTTGTGGTGGATGCTGTCGATGGTTCCCGTTTTATTCTTCGCCATCGTTTTTCCTCCAAACTTCTCCATCTGTTTTATTCAAAAGTGGCAATGGCCTGGTGAACTAACTGTACGTCGCCAGCTTTCACGGTCAGCTGCTTGTGATGCCCATTGCTGGTGATCGATGTCACAGATGGTGAGGGTCTTTTGCAAGGAGTCTTTATGTCTCTTTCGAGGTGCCCCTCTATCACGGTGTACAGTGGCCAGCTCACCATACAGTGCAGATGATCCTCCATCCTGGACACGTGCCCTGCCCAGCGTAGATATATCTTCATGAACGTGACCTCAACGCTGGTGATTCGTCTTGTTTGAGGACTTCAGTGTTGGTGATGAAGTCGGCGCCCTAACAAAAGCGCGCAAGACATAATCGCGCCGACAAAAGCGCGCCGACAGCTGTGCCCAATGATAAACAACACGATATATACGCGCAAGACATAAGCGCGCATATATGCAAAGATAAGGTTGGGAAGACAATAAAAAAGGTTAACCACACTTTCGTAAAGAACAAGTTCACTATGAATTGAAATTTGAGAGATTTCGTTCGGGCATCAGACAATCAGAGGCATCTAGATCAAAGTACGTTCGTCTTAATCGCCGTCTCCAGGCTTTGGTCCCAATATAGGGAACAGTACCATTACAAGATTAATGGCGAGGAATACCTCATAACATTAACATCTAACATTTATACTTATAATTTATACATAAATCAGGCTAGTTTTGCACAATATTCTCCTTTTTTCAATATTTTAATAAGTCAATAATAAGTTTGTTAACATTTCACAACAAGTGTGTATAGGGCGCCCGCCATGTATAAAGTAATAAACATTCTAAGTAAATAAACCAACATTTTTTAAAAGAAAATTTGTTTTTTGCTTAATGCATTTTATTGTAAAAACATTTGTTCACACGTTCCATGGCACGCTTATGTCCTGCGCATATTTTTCGCTGCGCGCTTTTGTCGGGCCACCGATGAAGTCACTCCAGTGTACGTTGGGGATGGTGCGGAGGCAGCGCTGATGAAAGCGTTCAAGGTGGCGGAGGTGGCGGCTGTATGTGACCCAAGATTCGGTGCCATATAGAAGGATGGTCAGTACGACAGTTCTGTAGACGTTGATATTTGTATCTCTGCTGAGACTGCAGTTGTACCACGCTTGTTTAAAAAGTATGCCGAATGCGCTGTTTGCCTTGGCCCGTCTGTTGTCTATTTCTTTGTCGATATATGCATCAGAGGATATCACACAACCCAGGTGGGTGACCTCGTGGACTACATTCAGCTCTGTCTGGTCAGTGAAGATGCTTGGTGGCCGGTACTCTTCCTTGGGAGGAGGCTGGTGAAGTAACTCGTTTTTTTAGGCTGGAAAGCTTCTGAAAAGTAGGATGTTACGCACTGTAAGGCGGCTTCTGTGTGGGCAACAAGGGTGGCATCATCTGCAAAGAGAAGTTATCTAATCAGTGTTTCCAAGGTACTGGTATGGGCATGAAGTAGCCTTAAGTTGAAGAGGTTGCCATCAGTGCGAAATCTTATACAGATGCCATCTTTGTCATCGAGGACTTATGTTGATTTTTGGAGCATCATGATGAAGAAGATTGAAACAGTGAGGGGGCTAAAACGCAGCCCTGTTTCACGCCATTTACAATGGGGAAGGTCTGCGACAGGTCGTTATTGTTTCTGACCTGACCAAGCTGGTATTCATGTAGTTGGATGACCATGGTAAGGAACTTTGGAGGACAGCCGAGCTTTTCAAGGATTTCCCGCAGTCCAGGTCTGCTCACCGTGTCAAATGCCTTCGTCAGATCGACAAATGTGATGTACAGTCCTTTGTTTTGTTCTCGACATTTCTCCTGGATCTGTTGTGCCCCTATTGGCTCTGAAGCCACATTGACTCTCTGGAGCATGTTCTTATGTAATAGTGGGAACCAGTCTCTTTAGCTACACTCGAGCAAGGATTTTGCCTGCAATGGATAGCAGATTCGTTCCACGGTAGTTTGAGCAGTCATACTTTTACCCTTGTTTTTGTACAAGGATTGAATCTCGGAGGTCTTGTGGAAGTTTCCCTCGCTCCCAGCAGCAAACGAAGAACTCGTGGAGTTTGGTGTGCAATGCTGAGCCTCCACTCGTCCATATCTTTGGTGGGATACCATCTTTTCCCGCAGTCTTTCCAGCCTTCATTTGTTATATGGCTTTTCTAGTCTCTTGCAGTGTGGGTGCCTCATCGAGTTTCATCTTTGGTACTGTTGTACTGTACGGTAAGTGCTGACGAGAGCGGAAGTGCTCTGATCAGCGGTTCCCTGTCAATGAGTAGCTCTTGGCCATCTGCACTCCATAGGGGGCTCTGTTTTGGAAGAAAGGACCATACACTGCTTTCAACGCTTCATAGAACCCCTTGTAGTCATCAGTGTCAGCGTACATATGAGTTCTTTCTGCAAACTTTGTCCACCATTCATTTTGTGTCTCGGATTCTGCAGTGGAGGGAGCTGCAGATAAGGTGGGAGGCTGCTTTCTTCCGTGGACAGGATGGTTGAGCGAGGTGGACTTGCTACGCTGATCTTTTTTTTGGCAAGCAGCTCTTGGATTTCTTGGTTGTTTTCATCAAACCAGTATTTGTTTATCTTAGTGGTGAATCCAAGGATTTCTTCTGAGGTTTGCAGAATGGTAGCCTTAATGTGATTTCACAGAGAGAGAGAGAGAGAGAGAGAGAGAGAGAGAGAGAGAGAGAGAAAGAGAGAGAGAGAGAGAGAGGGAGGAGGAGGGGGAGTAATTTTTAAAGTTATGGCAGAAAAGTTTAAGTTCAATACAGTGGCGTCACTCGGGTTGGTGTCACCCAGTGCGGTAGCTCATGGTGTCACTCCCATGGTCCTCCTTCCGTAACAGACCATACAGAATCCTTAGTAATGTCATTTTGGTGTCACCCCCTCTGATGGTGTCACCCGGTGCAGTCCGCACCCCCAGCATCCCCTTAGCGACGCCACTGCTGAGCCTGCTAGTCATGTATTTAACTATGATCGGTTATCCGCTTATGAAATCCGACTAGACCGAGCAGTGTGTGCTCTGTAAAATTTGCAATTTTTCATTTTGGTGTCACCCCTCTGAAATGGTGTCACCCGGTGCGGTCCGCACCCCCCGCACCCCGCTAGCGACGCCACTGGTTCAATATCGTATAATACTTGTTTAACAGTCTATTTCCAAATGCCGTGATCAATATGGGCCCCGCGAGTAAATTCAGGGGACCCCGCCAAAATGATTCAAATGGGGTCCTATGTATGCATGTATATATATGTGTGTGTGTGTGTGTGTGATTTGGATTTTTAACGTAGCTTTCACAATGTTTCAGTCATATCGCTACGATGTCTGCAGTGTTGCAGTTTATAGTGATGTCTAGCACTGGGGCATCATGCCGCAGACATGTAGCATGATGTCCCCACCCAGTCGCATTATCCTGACACCAGGCCGACCAGTCCTAACACTAACCTCTTAATGCTGACTGCCAAGCGAGAGAGGTGTTTGTACCATTTTTGTAAGTCTTCGGTATGACTCGGCCGGGGATCGAACCTACGATCTCCCGCATCCAAGGCGGATGATCTAACCACTAGGGCACCGGAGCATATGTATGTATGTATGTATGAATTAATGTATGTATGAATGAATGTATGTATGTATGTATGCATGTATGTATGTATGTATGTATGTATGTGTGTGTGTGTGTGTGTGTGTGTGTGTGTATGTGTGTATGTGAGAGAGAGAGAGAGAGAGAGAGAGAGAAAGAGTGAGAGAGAGAGAGAGAGAGAGATATTTTCTTGCTATTGACTTTGTACCAAATTTAGTATTACGTTCAAACAATACACTCATTTAACGGCTGATTTAGGACAGAGCAATTATCGTATCAGATCTTGAAACCAAAGGACAATTCAATCATGTTTTTGACAAGTACATAATAACGTCCAAAACTTTAAAAGGCCCATCCCGAGTCGGTGACAAAGTCACTCTCACCCAAAAGTCAGTGGACTTGAAAGCAGTGTTAAGTAGAAACATAAAGGTGTTTCTTGCGCCGTGCATAATCCTTTCAATTCGAAGCTTCTGATCGCTTATAAGACTTCGACAGACTAAGCGGTCTAGGTGTGTGTGTGTGCTGTAAGAGCTTTATACATAGATTCCAATAAATCTGTAAATTCCAAATATTCGCCGAAACGTGCAGTTGTCGTTTAACTTTAGACACATTGTAAAAAACAAAAGAAGAGCTGTCTTTGGACTTTATACACATTATAAATCATCTTTTCTCCAGTATCTTGTTTCGTCCATAGTTGATTAAATATGCAGACTTTTCAAAGTAATTATTCCTAAACGTGTTTTAGCTTCGTCTTTCAGTACCAGTATATGGAAGTATGGGTATTTCGATTCCTTTTTGGTTCACGCACCTGTTCAATAACCACCCGCTGAGCGCCGGATTGCAGTACTGACAGGGTTTATGGAATTCCAGACAATGTGTAGTAGTATACATGTATGTGAATCCATTTTCAAAATTGATTTACATGGATATCGGAAAAATACCCGATCAGAATCCTTGGCAGTCACCGTAGGTACTGAATTAAGTTTGCATATTTACCTTGGTTAACCTGGTTCTATGTTATAACAGAAACGTAACGCTGTCGGCATATGGCAAGATATTTATAGGAGAAATGAAACAAAAGAACCATATATACCCAAATGCCCTCCCCTTCCCAATCCTTCGGCCAATACGATTCTAACCATCTCCTAATGGCCAATATGAAATATTTTGTCAATAAAAGTGATATATATATATATATATATATATATATATATATATATATATATATATATATATATAGCGCCTGTTGATGGGTTTACCTGGGTTAGTTAAGTAACTGAATGTATATTTTGTTATTCACCACTAATTGACTTGTTATTAAAAAAAAGCGAGAATCAAGTGACGGTAAGTGTTTACATTGTTTGCACGATTTTGTATCATTTATAATAATTGTTAAAAATTATAAGTACACTTTAAGGTAAAACACTTACGGTCTTGTAGAAATGAGAGTGTACTAAACATGATTTTAATGATTAAAATGGGGAATCACTGTTAATAGATATGTGCCACCCCTCACTCCCTTCCCAGTTTTGCTTGCAATATAGTTTCATAATGCACTGAAATGTCATCTTTTCCATGCACATTCGAAGAATAACCAGGTTACATGATAATTATTTTATGTGTATGCGTCCATTGATAACGTTCTTGTATTTCATCCTAAGCCATTGAAATATACATTTGAATTAAAGCCCAGACTTCATGATCCTACCAATAATATTATAAAACCTAACCTCATCCGAAAGCGCCAATTGGAACATCCTCATCTTTGCCCGCTGAAAGTCGAACAACTTCGAGCCATTGAAAAAGATTGTTTACTTGACGGGCGGGACTTGAACCTACACCACTTTGATATCAAATCTGCGACGCCTACTACAATGCCACGTTCCCTCTGCCCACATTCGTATGGTAAGCTTATTAAATTGTGGATACCTATATGCACAGTTCCACAAGAATTCCTTGGTCTTAATAATGTTGGGCACAGAGGTAGGGTGGCCGAGTGATTTAAAGTGATCACTGCCATCTCACATCTGTCCGCGTAGGTTCGAGTCTCGGGCTCGGCCATTGTGCGTATGTGAGAAAGCTGCCAGTAGCTTCCCGTGGGTCAGTGGTTCTTACCGGGCATTTCCCAAGTTTCTTCGTCTACCAGTTATTCTAGCCGCCATATATCTATCGTGAGAAGTAATAGTTAGTGGGGTTTCTGGCGCAGTAACCCTAAAAATCGTCCAAACAAATACGAAGTCGCCGTCGGGCGCCAACCCCATGGACACCCCCTGCCAGTGTCTGGCTGAGGATTATCTTTGTGGTGACTATGCTTGTGGAAGCTTACGCGAAAGTAATTATTTGGACTGTCAATGATACGGAATTCACGTATTAAATCATCCATAACGTATTTAATACCACGCAAATAGGATTGTATTTGATCAAGAAACGTTTTGTAAGGCACACTAGTAGTTTTACATGCACTTTTTTTGGTCTCAAATCGAGGCTCGCGGCATCTACTCTGTCATCTACAACTTTAAGTAGAGTATTTTTATCGGGATAATCCATACCAAATTCAAGAACTATCTTACGTTTATTAAATCTTTCGTTACGCTTAAGATTTTTTAATATTTTTTTTTTCTTCTTGTCTTATTTGCGAAATTATTGAGTTCTCTGTGTACTCGTTTTATTCGATTTTCTTCAGGGTTTTTTTTTCGCCATGTGCTTGCTCGTTTATCAGACTTGATTTAATGAATAAATCTATATTTTCTTTGCTGAGCTCTCTCAATATTGTTTTCATTAAATCTTCTATTTGTTCTATTCTTCGCGACAAAATCATCAGGTAGCTATTATTTGCTAATCAATCTTTTATAGATTTTTGAAGTTCTCATTCCAAGTATACGAAGAAAATTATCTGTGATCGCCCGTAGATCAGTTACTGGTAGCGGGTTTTCATCTCGTTGATTTCGTTTTTAGCGTTTGCTTCAGCTGTATGATCGTCAGTTAAATTGCTGAGATTTCACCTATACAATTCTTCTTGTTACAAAATAATATCATAAAATTGTTATGCCACAGTTACAACTCGTGGGTCTGTCATTTTATTTCACATTTGCAGATTAAATTTGATCGTCAACTGTATATATTTGGAATGCGGTCAGACCAGGATACGGACTTTCTGCAGAGACAACGTATATTCGAAAATATTGATACTTGTTAACTTTGTTAGCGGTTGGAATTGTGAAGAAAGTTGTTGCGCCAACATAAGTGTTAGTTGTGCTGTACAATGGTGTCTAGGTTGTATTGTTGTTAGATCCTTCCAGCGTCCAGTTATACATTTTACAAACTCAAGAATTTAATCGATCTCGTAAATTAAACTGCCAAATAGCTACCGCGGATGGACATTTCATTTTGATCCAAAAAGTTGCTGTTTCTCCGTTGGTTGTCAATGTTTGTCCGCCAACAACGACAAACTAAAAAGAAAAGCATGATTTGGATTATTGCCGGTACATTGTGCACATGCACTTGCAACAAACACAACTCGATTATCAGATGCCTCAACGAGTGTTGGAACATATTCGACGTTGTTTTTAGTTTGTTTTATACCACCACCTGAAATGGAGTCAGCAGAAGATTTATTGGTGAGATCTACCGGATTAACCGGAGTATAATTTGTTATCTTATTACTGCCCATACCATATCAATAGGAACTGGTATTACATCTCCGGTTTTCTTAACATACGCGGCTTCAACAGCGGTAGATACAGCTTGATTGCTGAAGTTTTACTGTCATCAATATACTTTTTATTTGTCAAATCATCATTAGCGGCTGCTGGATAAAATGACATTACTTTGTTAACGCCGAATATCCAACGTGCCAGACATAGTGTCGCCGATTAGTTTGACGAAATTGTATTTCACGTACCTAGTCACATTACTCTGACACAGACCGACTAGTCTTAACGCTAACCTCTTAATGCGAGGCATCTGCTAGTACCATTTTTGAAGTTTCTGGAATGACTATGCCGGGGTTCGAACCCGCAACCTTCCGCATCTGAGGCGGACGCTCTAACCACTGACCACCGGAGCAGTCGCTCGGTTGTGACAAAGTAATGTTAAACGAACTGTATGGCATGCAACCTACTGGAAAACGCTAACGCGTTGACAGAAAACGTGTGCAAGGATTAACTGGAGCTAGATATAAGCTAGGACTTGATGGATTGTACGAAGCCCTCGCCATGGAAATTCACAAACCTAAAAAAATGTTACCGAGAAGAAAGACTGTTGCAAAATGCCAATGATGACATTTGGGCAATAGATCTATTGGATATGTCCAACGTTGCCCGGCACTACGACAACAAACGATACCTGTTTAACGTAATTCATGTGTTTAGTAAATACGCGTTTAGTGTACCTGTTGCTGATAAAACAGTTACGTCAATAACAGATGCGCTTAAACAAATAATCTTCGGCAGCGAGCGAAGACCAAATAAAGTATGGACTGACCATAGTTTTTCAATAAAAAGTTTGAACGGTTTCTGAAACAAAATAAAACTAGTAAATACATTACCAGAAATGAGGGCAAGAGTATTATTGTTGAAAGATTTAATTGTAGACTGCGCGAACGGATTTAACATCATTTAACAGCGAAAAATGATGACAGGTACATTGACGTTTTTCCTCAGATCGTATCTGATTATAACAAGACAAAACACATAACAATAGAAATATCGCCGACAGACGCAATTAAAAACCCAATACTAGCAAATGAAAATATGTACCGGAGACACAAATTTTACGTGCACTATCGAGTTAGAATTTCTCTAACACAAACAACAACAAAATCTGAAGAAGGCTTTACCAGAAATAGGACCCAAGAAGTATTTGTCGTCGATCAGATTCTAATCACAATTTCTGTCACATACCCGCTGAAGATTTGTAGGACGAACCTGGAATTGACAGTTTCCACGAACAAGAGCTGAAGAAGACCGATCAATATGTTTCCGTTATCGAACGATTTACCGACAAACGAGGTAATACAAGTTTAGTCAAGTGGCGCGGTTATGGTCAAACTGCTAAGATGTTGACCAGCAAAAGCATTTAAATTTGCTCGTATCGTTGAAGAACAGACTTACACTTTACAGGATTACACAACAATTGTAGTCTTACTGGTGTCACTTGCATCAAGTTTAAAATTTTAACGAAAATAAAATCGAATTTAATACTTTTTTCCGACCTAGTACAGACAAGTTCATGAACGGTTTTAACATCTGCCAGAATACTTGATGTTCGGTAACACTAAAATGAAACTTTGATTTCTTTGCTAGATGATACTTAACATGGCATCTGCCGGTTGACGATCATCCGTATAATTATTTTTTATATCAACAACGACATTGTCAACGGCGATATATTTGCTATTGTCGTCGTCGCTGTCATCGTGTGTCATTAAATTTAAATCAAATTCATCATTGATGTCTGCGTCATTGACTTTGTCATCGACAATAGGTTTGGTTTGGAAACTTCAAGTTCATCTCGATAAATATCAGCCAAACGTTTCAGGACGTTCATATTTAATTAACTTTTGTCTAATTGTTAAAAATAAGATGGAAGTTATCCGAGATCATGAACGAGCAGATATAGTTACCATAATCGAAATAGAAGAAGCTATTCGAAAAGCTTTCTTTGACAACGACAGAGAATCAGTCGTCGTTGACCTTGTCATCACGCGAAGAAATGACAGGATCCTTCTAACCGCAGACGAAATAAAACATATTAGAAGACTCTATATTGGCTGTCAAATATGCCAGAAATGACATCGTCAATTATTGTCACATGTGTATTAGCCGAGCAGAATTAGCACCAATCTTAACAGTCGTATCTGAAAACGATTCTATCGAAAGTTGATTGTGAAGTAGTTGATTCTATGTGACCATCAGCAACTAATTTAACTGAATTATTGATAATTTGAAAATATTTTCCGCAGATGATATTGGTTTAAATTTTATTCATTTGTTTCAAGATTAGTTGAAACAATGGGTCTGGCAGGATGTTTAAAATTAACTGCGCCATCTCGTCCCTTTCTCATATTTTCTTGTTGAGTAACAAGCTCAAGATTTTCCAAACGATAATCTGTTTTGATGATGTTAATGTGATTTATCACTAATCCGTTTGGAATTGACTCCATTAAACTTTTCGTAAATAAATCTATGTGACCTGTAACAAACTTCTGAGTTTTAATACCTCGAACCACCACCTGCAAATAACAATTTTCAGTTATTTTTCCAATACGATTTTCGTTTTGATATCTTATCAAACGTTGGTCATTAGCTTCGTATAAATCGAACACCGTATGACGATATTCATTTTGCAAACCGAAATTTGCGATGTTATCGTCGTTAACTTCGTCATTAACATGATACACCCGCACTCCTTCCTGAATGTCTCCGCAAAATAGCGTGAAAATGAAATCCTTTCGAAATATTTCGATATGTTCTTCTTCATCAATAGGTTTTATTTTTATTCTAAATCCCTCTAGATTTTTTACCAACGGAAATTTCGTTTTATTGTTGATGACCGAGCCTAACATATTGCCGGACCAACCCAGATAATCATACTGTTCGCAATATATCTCTTGCTCAGTAGCACTTGGCACTAGTCGTAAATTTCCATAATCTATCTTATACGTTTGTCAAATCTGTAATTGTACTTATTTTAAGAAATCAATTAGAATAATGTAAAATCTAATAAATACGATGTTAAAATTGAGGGATATCGCAAAACAAAGTTTAATCACAAACATTACCCCGGTTATAATTGTTACCGCATTTATCGGATTAGATAACAGTTATCGATTCGATAACCACACCATCTTAACAAACATTTCATTGACTAATTTATTTCATCTGCTGCAGCCAACAATCAAAGGCGAACTAGCTGTGCATAAAGGACTGAAAATCCTATTACAATATCATGTGATACTATCAAAATTGCACGTGAATGACAATTTGACCGATGAAGAAATTGCAGATCCATATGTTGGCACAAAATCTAAACGAGTTTTACCAGGCACTGATCTTAAATTGTTAGCCGACGAAATAAACCAGGAAAGTCAGATAAAGATCAAGGAATATACCGCATCTGGTTCTGGTTGAAAATTCGAAGCAATTTCTGAAATTCTGTTTCAACAATCTAGTAAAATATATTACGCTACAGCTTGTATGTTGATTTGCCGCAGAAAATTAAAAACAAAAAATGTTGCATTAATGTTAAAACACCGACAACACGTGTTTCAAGTGCGCAATACTTTTTGCGTTATTTTCAGCAGAAAAAGACGCTGATTGCGTTACCAAATATATTCCGCATGTTTGAAAATAAAATGTTTCCTCGACTGAATTCCCCATTGCTGAAAATCAAATACAAAAGTTTCAGGGAAACAAATAATATTTCAGTAAATGTATGAAAGAGATACATTTGCACTTGGTCATTGTCAAACACGTCAATGGGACCTTCTTGATGTATTTACAGGCTATTAAAGTTTATATAAAATTAATAAATAATGTTTGAAACGTTGACAGTGACAGATAGAAGCAGCTGCATGATTAAAAATCTTATAGTTGACAGTAGACCTTTGACAGTTGAAAAAGACAATAAAATATCCGGAATATTTATCAGTAACCTTGATGAAAATGAAACTCGTTACATAGATCCGCAGAATCTGAATATTTTAGATATCTCGAGCAGTTATGATCAGAATTATCGAAAGGGTTTAATAACTTCCATGGTTCCATCAGTCAACAAAAATAAACTAAATTAACAATAGATCTAGATCGATCAAAATTATTTTCCGCCGATAGTAAGTATCGACTTAACAGAATGGTGATTAAAGATTTATTCGAGAGTCGGCGACGAGGAAGTGGAACAATAAAGTTTTGTCTTTACCATCGTGATGATGAAATATTTCTGATATCAACAGTTGAAACATTAACGACTGGAGAAGAAATACAAAACAGTTATCAAATATAAATATTAATGATTAATTTTATCTAAATTTTAAAAATTTCAAATAAAAAAATCTGATAAAAACAATTTTCAGTACTAAAGAATAGTGGATATTTCTGGCGAAGCGACCCCAAAAATCACCCAAAACAAGTACTTTCGCGTAAGTCTCCATAAACATAGTCACCACAAGAATAACCCCGCAGGGCATATCCACCGGTGGTGCTCTCGGGGGTGGTGGCAAAATGGAAACTTTGTACTTGTTTGGGTGATTTTTAGGGTTAATGAGCCAGAAACCCCAGTGTGTCTTACTACTTCTTGTGCTGATAATTGGCATTAAACCCAAAACAACGACAACATATTGGTCAGGTTGTTTTTGTTAAGGTATACATATCTAAAGGTTCTAATCACGTAACTCACTACATGTGCAAGCATATAAAGAACTCTTCATTCGATTTGTTACATTTTTAAACGAGCTGGACTTTACTGGTTTGACAAGTGAAGTAAGTGACATCACGTGTGAAGTTTTCTGACATTAACCAAACTATATAATCGGAACAAACTGTTCAGCTTCACTACACTATCTTTTAAGTTTCAAAAGCTCTCATTTTTTTAAATTTGACAAAATTTATGTACCTTTTATGAAATACGGTTTGTTGTGTACACACGTTTGCAAGAACATCGGAAAGATGGAACACACAAGTTCAAATGTGTTCTTCGTACTTCGTCAAACCTTTTTCACAAGCAAACGTGTATGAATTCTATACTAATCTCAAATTAGATTACTTTTCACTTTTCAGGGAGTGGGAATCAGCATGCCACAGGTTGTAAGCTTGAAGGCGTTAGAGAATGTGGCTTTCAGGCCAATCGGACCGGGTTCTCTTTTCAACAAAAGCCTCCATGTCAGCGACCAAACTAGAAAGAGGGCGCAGCACGCCAATAATATCGAAAAGAGAAGACTGGACAAAATCATGTCCGCCCTACAGAGAGAGCAGAGAGTCAAGGATAATATACAAGCTCGTGTAATCCAACAAACTTCTCAGTCATATACTGAACGGCATGCTCTTCAAGAAGTTCTCTCGAGTGACTACCGAGTCGACAACTTCATTACAATGAAGAAGAAATTAAAACCGGAGGATATTCATGACAGGAAAACTATGAGGAGATTTATCTTGGAATCACGTGTGTTTAATTCTGGATTCGGAATGCATGCTCTCTTTCCTGAAGTAAAAAGGAAGATTAAACAGTCGGATATCAATTGGGAGGTAGGTCGACGAAAGAAGCTGCTTCTAAGGAAAAACCAAGAAGTTTCCAAAACTGTAATGAATCCAAACATCTCTCAGTCTGCTTTCAGGCGAATGCTGACTGACAGAACACACTGGACTCAATACAATACGCCGAGACAGAATAATAATGAAATAGCATGGGCAAATAGTTCATGTCGACCAATAGTTTTTAGAATGTGATGCTTATTTCTAGGACTGAAACCCTCTTTTTGAAACATTCGTGACCTAGGTTAAGTGCCCAATAGCGACTGTGTAAGGATGGAGTTTGCCCATGTATTGTCAGTGATTTCCTACCATCTGTGTTCCAGTTTCATCGACCGCAAAATCAATCCATGGCATATACATATGTCTTTGATAGTTCGTATTTAAAGTTAGTGTACGAATTTCCCCAGTCCTTGAAAACTAAATATGGGAAAGGTTTAGTACATCATTTCCATTGATCGATATTAACTTCATCAAATAAGAAAAATGTAAATAAGTTTCGAAAAGAAAAAAAAAGAGCTTACGAAGATAGTTTAGTTCAAACTTTCGAAAACATTGTATCTACCGTATTCGGACCCAACATGTTGCAGAGATAAAATGAATAAATACTGTGAAAGAATCTGAGAATCTTTAAATGGTTCGTTTCGTCACTAGAACGTTTTCGTGTTCACTACAGTGTAATATTTTTACGTAATCAAAGGTTTAACCACATTAAACCTCTTTTATTTCAACTATGCCTTTTTCTGCCAACGTAGGCTTAAGTTTGTGAGAACATTTCCGACACGAGTGAAAGAAAAAAGACGACTGGTGAGTGCTTGAACTATCACTTGAACACACATAAAGCAAGGAATGATAATTAAGAATCATCAGTTCCTATCTGAGCTTCAGCATCATAAAAGACGATGCAAACTGAAATATAAAATATGGACACGCGTAAATTTAAGAGTATACGGTATAAAGGCGCGCGCTTGTGTGTGTGATTTGGATTTTTAACGCAGCTTTAACAATCTTCCAGTGATATCGCAACTATGTCTGCATTGTAGCAGTTGATAAGAATGTCTAGCACTAAGACAACATTCCGCAGACATGTAGTATTATGTCTACCCAATCACAGTATCCGGACACCAGGCCGACTAGTCCTAACATTAACCTCTTAATGCTGAGTGCCAAGCAAGGCAGTTGCGAGTACCATTTTTGTAAGTCTTTGGTATGACTTGGCCGTGGTTCGAACCCGCGACCTTCCGCATCCGAGGCGGACGGTCTAAAGACTTAGGCCACCGTATCGGTGGAGGTATTAAGGATGACACGTGCGCACTCCAACACTATTTTTGTTTTCCAGTACCACCCCACTCCCTCCTACCCCAACCCTATCTTCCATAAAAAACATTTTGTATTAAGTAATGACATGCACTAAATTACAGACAATTCTGCAAAATAATAAATAAATGCAATTTGTATGTATACATTTATGGGATGGTGTAAATACAAGGCTCAGTTTACAAGTTGCCAATTTTTGAAAAACATCTCAAAGGATCACAGATCAGCTTCAGATAATTGTAAAAGTATCACCAATGTCATTAAATGTCATTTAAATAAAAGATATTATAAAGATATACTCTCAAATAAAATAATCATATTAAAATACCTGCTTCCTAATTAAGAGATATTCAATTTTAAAGCCATATTATTATGAAAACAGAGTTAGTTTAATAACCCCTGGTACGATGTTTTCTGTAAAAGGACTTTCATGAAACTATGAAGTTTATTTTCATAACTACCTATTACGATACAGGTGCAGCATTCATCTTAAAATGGCCCTTTATAGTTCATCTCCATCTAGCTGAAATCAAACAATTGTTATTAAAGTTCTGCTGTGGAAACCAAGCTAGGAGGACAGACAAGTCGAGACTATAACTCCAATGGTAGGAGGTGGAATGAAGAATGCTAGGAATCGAACTAAACCAAGGTTTAACCAATAGAATGCTGCTATTTCATTGAAATCAAGCTTTCTTAGTAATGTTTTGTATATTTAATGTTATTTTTTTATATATTTATTTTAGTTTTGTTTATTTCATTACCTGCTATTGTAATGTAACATTGTATGTTGGACTTGACCTTGTCCAAAATCGAGTTCATATCTGCTTGACCCAAATTGACTTTTATTATATTGTATTCATTGTAAACAACTAATATATAGCCAAATTATTCGCTAGATGTATGAGTTTAAAATCAGTATTATTATTAATATAAGAAGTAAATATGTTTATTTGGGTCAAGGTTTTGGAATTTCCTAAGTGAATTTTACAGGTTATTGTTTTTATTTTGTAAACATCAGGATCATTTTAGAAATTTCTTTTCCATTTGGTAAAGTATTTCATTTAGAAAATGCTAATTGTGACCTGAGGTCAAGTAGAGAACTATATATATTGTAATAGAAAGGATTTTATCATTTGGGCTTCCACATCAAGTACTTTCAAGTTGTATTATGTTGTGTCCAGTTGGGATGAATTTTATTTCTTTAAATTACTGAATTCAAGTGATTATTTTCTCTGGAAATACAAAAGCACTATGATAAATGTCTTGGATAGAGACATTCACTAGAATTTATAGTGTATTCAAACTGGGAATTATATTTCTGTAATTCAACAAAAGACTGTTGGCACATCAACACACTAGAAGCTATAACAAACATTATCGCCTTCAGTTTTCGGATTTATTCTGTACTTAATCTAAATTTTATTCAGGAATTTAAATTACTAGGATTTGTGTCTTAATTCTTGGATTATTTTGGATTTTAATTCGCAATACCATAGGTTCTTTTTCTCATTTTCACTTTGTATTCAAGGGAAATAAATTATTTGTTAAATTTTACAAGGCTTGTTGTCTTTCACTCTTTTTTATTACTTATTTTAAGAGGATAGACACTTAACAGTAATATTGGTTAAACTCAAACATTCTTAGTAAATCTGGTTGAAATCAGGCTTTCATTAGTAAAGTTGTGTTTAAATCAAGCTTTTCTTAGTAAAGTATTGTAGCAGAAATCAAAGGAGGATTACCAATCAATATGTCACAACTTCTGTAAGATAATGTCATGAAAAGCTGAAGATCCATTTAAAAGTCTTGTTATTATAAAGCATGTATTCCAAATATGGTTGAAATACTACAATCCTTAGTCAACTTATCTTGTGGAAACAAAAACTAGGAGGCCATGCGATCATTTTCCATAAATTCTCTAAATAAATATGGCTAAACTTTTTGAGATCTTAAGAACAAAAAATTGCAAATTGAATTTGCTTGAAATCAAACAATTCCCATTAAAGTCACCTTGCATAAACCAAATCAATGATGGACAGATGGATGGATTAACATTGTTAAAACAGAGCCCTATTGACTTCAGCAAGCAAATATCAAATAGTGAAACTGTTATAGAATTGATTCATTGTCTATTCCTCCCCCCTCAATAATTTTCAAAATTATTCAAGCATTTTTCTAAGGCTGACAACAACTGAAGCATACTTGACAATGTCATGTTGCTGGTACATTTTACAATAAGGTCAAGCATACATAATGACGTCAAGTTACTGGTACATTTAACAATAAGGCCAAGCATACATAATTATGTCAAGTTACTGGAGCATTTAACAATAAGGCCAAGCATACATAATTATGTCAAGTTACTCAAGCATTTAACATTAAGGTCAAGCATACATAATGATGTCAAGTTACTGGAGCATTTAACATTAAGGTCAAGCATACATAATGATGTCAAGTTACTCAAGCATTTAACATTAAGGTCAAGCATACATAATGATGTCAAGTTACTGGAGCATTTAAAATTAAGGCCAAGCATACTTAATGATGTCAAGTTACTGGTACATTTAACAATAAGGCCAAGCATACATAATGATGTCAAGTTACTGGTACATTTAACAATAAGGCCAAGCATACATAATGATGTCAAGTTACTGGAGCATTTAACATTAAGGTCAAGCATACATAATTATGTCAAGTTACTGGAGCATTTAACATTAAGGTCAAGCATACATAATGATGTCAAGTTACTCAAGCATTTAACATCAAGGTCAAGCATACATAATTATGTCAAGTTACTGGAGCATTTAACATTAAGGTCAAGCATACATAATGATGTCAAGTTACTGGAGCATTTAACATTAAGGTCAAGCATACATAATTATGTCAAGTTACTGGAGCATTTAACATTAAGGTCAAGCATACATAATGATGTCAAGTTACTCAAGCATTTAACATTAAGGTTAAGCATACATAATGATGTCAAGTTACTGGAGCATTTAAAATTAAGGTCAAGCATACATAATGATGTCAAGTTACTGGAGCATTTAACATTAAGGTCAAGCATACATAATGATGTCAAGTTACTCGAGTATTTAACATCAAGGTCAAGCATACATAATGATGTCAAGTTACTGGAGCATTTAAAATTAAGGTCAAGCATACATAATTATGTCAAGTTACTGGAGCATTTAAAATTAAGGTCAAGCATACATAATGATGTCAAGTTACTGGAGCATTTAACATCAAGGTCAAGCATACATAATGATGTCAAGTTACTGGTACATTGAACATCAGAGCCAAGAACACCTCATGATGTGAAGTTACTGGTACATTTAACATTAGGCCAAACAAATTAAATATTATTTCTAAGAGACATACATCACACAATCAAATAAATCTACTATCAACCTAAACAAGATATCCTACTTTTTGTCGAACCTGATTTTTATTTAGCTTCATATAAAAAACCATTAAGACTCAGCTTAATCCAGGGTGTGGTGGATATCTGGATGGACATGCATAAGGAAACCAAACTAATCGCTATGTTGACCTTCAGCCAAGGTTAACTTGACATAAAAAATCTGTGCATAAATAAAATCGTTTATGGTGTTTGATGGAATATCAAATTTAACACTATAAAAAGGACCAGAATTAATTTTATACTTTTAAAAGTTCAAAATTTAATTTTTTCCCATGAAAATATATTTGTGAAAAATGGGCAACTAACAAAGGTAAATAATATTTCAGTTCACAGTACACGGGGGAATTTAGAACCATAATCTGATCACAAATGGAATATTATTAGTTTTGAATCAACAGGCACTTTTCATAAAATGAAACTTTATATGACATCAGAAAACCAGTATCCTATAATTGAGATCTGAGAAGTTTGTATATAATTTATTTCTGCTGTAAAAGCTACCAAAGATTTGTAAAAATGTTGAAACTCAAATTCTTACTGCTCAACTATACAAGCTGCCATGAAAGCTTATATGGAGCAAAAATGTAACCACAGCATAGTTATTTATTGGTCTTGATAGTGTAACATAAGCATAAAGTTAGTGGTCTTCAACGATCAAAAGAATCAGGATAAATGAGCAGATGAGTGTGTGTCATTTGGATTTTCAACATAGCTTTAAAAAAATTCAGTCATATTGCTACAATGTCTGCAATGTGGCAGTTTATAGTGATGTCTCGCATTGGGGCATCATGCAGCAGACATGCAGCATGATGTCCCACCCAGTCACATTATCCTGACACCAGGCCATCCAGTCCAATCACTAACCTCTTAATGCTGAGCACTTAGTGAGGCAGCTGTTAGAACCATTTTTATAAGTGATCAAACCTGCACCAAAGGTGGATGCTCTAAGCACAAGGCCACTGGATCAGTAAATGAGCAAATGGAATAATATGATAAAAACCATGTGGTCCTTAGTACTGGCATAAAAGAAGAACAAATGTATCTGCACATTTGTTTTTCTTCTATCATGTAATTTATCTCTGTGTTGATTTTCTGGACCTAAAATACTTACATTAAGAGTATGTATGTACCAATTTTACATTCTTCATTGCACTAACACTAATTAGTTGGTGATTATTAGTACACATCACAGAATCACATAAGAAATTCACTTTCAATTGAAATGTCATGTCTATTTTCTACACATCCATTTAATTTGCATTCTTTATCTGACACTTGATATGGATGTTCCATTTAATTTGCATGGTTTATCTGACACTTGATATGGATGTTCCATTTAATTTGCATGGTTTATCTGGCACTTGATATGAATGTTCCATTTAATTTGCATGGTTTATCTGACACTTGATATGGATGTTCCATTTAATTTGCATGGTTTAACTGACACTTGATATGGATGTTCCATTTAATTTGCATGGTTTATCTGGCACTTGATATGGATGTTCCATTTAATTTGCATGGTTTATCTGACACTTGATATGGATGTTCCATTTAATTTGCATGGTTTATCTGACACTTGATATGGATGTTCCATTTAATTTGCATGGTTTATCTGACACTTGATATGGATGTTCCATTTAATTTGCATGGTTTATCTGGCATTTCATACAGATGTTCCAACAGTATTTCCATTCCACACAACCAGACTAAAACTATCTAGGTGTTTTCACTCATGTATATGCATTGATTTGAATGAAATGTTTATCAATCCCAATTTATTCTGAAATTCATTCACACGATGAAATACGTAAAAAGGATAAACTATGTGGCATGTAAATAATTAAAAACTTATTCATGTTCTGTTCACAGTTGGAGGAAAGAATGCATTGAAATTAAAGATGACAACATAGTCTATTATAGAACTTAAGACTTAAAGAGAAAATTGGAGTGTAATTTATTGAATAAAGGAAAAATTTAAGGTGGAAATAAAGACAAATCTTGAAAATATTGGATTGATTTTAAATTAGCATCATCCCATAATGGCATGTCCTAGACTATGTCTTGGCTCCATGGACTGAGTCTATTTATATATCATAAAGAACTATTTCTTTCTGCCAATTTGAAACGAAATCACATAGTTCTGTGTATGTATAAGATACATCCGATTTTAACCAGCTTGGATACGGGTCTTCGGACACATAATGCTCAGGAAATTTGTTGTCTGTGTTGTCTGAGGTTGACAGGATCATGTACATATATTAATACAGTTCAGCAGCAATTGAAATGTCTTCTGTCTTTTTTGCTGCATGCAAGAAAAAGACATCAAATATAAACAGCAGACATTTGGAATTGCCTTCAAGCCTGTTTTTGTTGTTAGATAATAACTTCACTTATGTCACATCAACTCAGTGATGTAGAATGTTTCCTTGTACAAACTTATTTACTTCTCTGATTCCAGACAATATTTAAATTATGTTTTTATTTCTGAGATTTTATAAAATATATACCAAATTCAACTGAAAAACAAAATTAATTTGCAATTGATATTTACATTCTACTGCAACTTTTACAATAATACATAAATCTACAAAACCAAATAAATTCTAAACACTTCACACACATGCAAATGAACAAAACTACACATCAAGCATTTGATTTTTCACAATATATTTATTTAAAGCACTTGTCTTGACCCATAGATATAATAAAGTGCTTTAAAAGAATTATCTTAAACAGAACAATACATAAAACATTTAAGAAAAACAGGTTTCCAGGAGATTTGTTTGTAGCCAAAAAAGGCATGATTATCAGAGGCTAACATTTTCAATCCTTTGTCCAATCCCCAAAGTATGATCATACAAGTATCTAATGCCAAAACTGATATTGTACATAGTTGCTTTCGGACTAAATTTAAGTCACGGTGAGCTGATTCCTATAGTACTTTTGATGTGATTTATAAGTGTCACCAACAGGAATCAGGAAAACGTTCTGTAATGCCTCAACCTTTTGGCAGTTAAAAAAAATGCCCCTATCCCATCTGTGCGCTGACTTCCTCATTGTGGGCCTTGCTTCTGAGGTGTACCTGATATGGGATGGGCCCATTAAAATCCTTGGAACACACATCACAGTAGAATGTATTACTGGAACCAGAAGAACTTGCTGGCTGCTCCTTTCCTTTTGGAACATACGCTGATTTATAGGGTTTCCATTGAGCTGTAAGTAAACCAAAACATATTATCAGGGCATTCTGTACACATTGCATTACAAGATTCATGTCACATTTTAATAAAATCATGGCTCAACAACAAACTCTTAATCAGGAAGAATGAATATTTGTAAATTCTTTATATGGAAGAGTTTCCAATACAACTAACACTAGCTGTTGACCATGTTCAAAAAACAGTTTACCAGTATCTGACTGGACATTCATTTCTAAATATAAATGTAAATTGGAATTTGTATACAGTTTTATCAAATCATCATTCCATTAAAGACATGAACTTTTATTAGATTCTAGCATGAACCTATCTCCCTTCAAAACACACAGCCAAAAAGAGGAATTTATAATTTATACTGCTGTGTTACAGAACTTGCTTGCCACCCATGTGCTACAGAACTTCCTTGCCACCCATGTGCTACAGAACTTCCTTGTCACCCACGTGCTACAGAACTTCCTTGCTGCCCATGTGCTACAGAACGTGCTTGCCACCCATGTGCTACAGAACTTCCTTGCCACCCATGTGCTAAAGAACTTGCTTGCCACCCATGTGCTACAGAACTTGCTTGCCACCCATGTGCTAAAGAACTTGCTTGCCACCCATATGCTACAGAACTTACATGGTACTCATGTACTGTATAACTTACTTCATACTTATCTGCTGTATAATTTGCTTGACACCCATGTGCTACAGAACTTGCTTGACACCCATGTGCTACAAAACTTGCTTGTCAACCATGTGCTACAGGACTTCCTTGGCAATCATGTACTGTATAACTTGCTTCATACTTATCTGCTGTAGAATTTCCTTGACACTAATGTGTTACAGAACTTGCCTGACACCCATGAGCTGTTGAACATGCTTGACACCCATGTGCTGTCGAACTTGCTTGACACCCATGTGCACTCATGTACTGTACAACTTCTTTGCTTCATATTCATGTGCTGTAGAATTTCCTTGACACTAACATGCTGCAGAACTTGTTTGATACCCATGTGTTTCAGAACTTGCTTGGCACCCATGTGCTACAGAACTTGCTTGACACCCATGTGCTACAGAGGTTGCATAGCATCCATGTGCTACAGAACTTGCTTGGCACTCATGTGCTTCAGAACTAGCTTGGCACCCATGTGCTACAGACCTTGCTTGGCATATATGTGCTATAGAACTTTCTTGACACCCATGTGCTACAGAACTTGCTTGACACCCATGTACTACAGAACTTGCTTGGCACCCATGTGCTACAGAACTTGCTTGACACCCATGTGCTACAGAGGCTGCATAGCATCCATGTGCTACAGAACTTGCTTGGCACTCATGTACTTTATACCTTGCTTCATACTTTTGTGCTGTAGAATTTGCTTGACACAAATGTTGACACATATTTATCTATATCAATTCAAGAAAATGTATTGATGATACTAACACTTTAATTGCATTTACTAACCTGCCTCCTGAGGTACCGAGCTTGATGCAGACTGGAGCCAAGGTAAAGACGTTAGCTCTTCTTCCATAACCTGAAAAACCAAATGTATAGTTACAGAGAGAATGGGAAATACAAGTGTTTGCGTGAAAACTGAATTGAATGTCTTTCTAAAGTATTTAGTATCAACCTTCGTGATATAAACAGACCCATTTTTATTGAGTTAATGTTTAATTTAGCAAGGTAAACAATCGTACTGTGAATGGCACGCAATAAGCCTCCTCCATTTACAATAGCCATCTATGTAGGAAGCTGACATTTTTTTTAGCAGTAGTCATTTTTCTGCTTGCAGTTACACTGACCTTAACCATGTCATCCCCAAATCAATATGCATCTGTTTTACCAAAGGTACAAGCCATCCACAATGACTGACTGAGGTAAGTGATTAACAAATTATGCTACTGTGCAAAACACATTTCTCTTCTTTCAGTCACAATGACCTTGACCTTTGACCATTTGAACATGAAATCAATAGGGAAACCGGATGGTGAAGTACTTGCATTACTGTGCAGAAACCATTCTTCTGCTTTTAGTCACAGTGACCTTCACCTTTTATTCCTAAAATCAACTGGCTTCTCTTTTACCCAAACTGCAAGCCATCCACAAAGCTTGATAACTGTGGATGGTGGACAACTCCAATTATTGCATAGATAATAAGAATTTAGGTTAATCCAAACTATAACACTGAGGGTAATCCATAGTGTGAAATCATATGCATACATATACATATATGCCAAAGTGATCAATCTGTCAACTTTCAGCCAAGAGAGGCTTTGACAAAATGGTTAATACTTATAGTCTCTTCCATGAAAGAAACATTAAGATGTAACAATTACTTTTGTGACAACAATGACAACAGTGGTGGCATCAACATTGACACATCATGTTTTAACTTTTGTGTCGAATATTTCTGTAGTTTACACTTTGTAACTTTTTTTAAAAACTCCTTTAATTAAGTTTTTGTTTGCTCAGGTGTACAAATGACTTTTTTAGGTAATTCAAATGTGTATAGTTTTAATAAGAATATAGTTTCCATACCTAAACCTGGAGAATAAAAATAGTTATAACTTACATGGACAAATGGTATATGAAAACTTAGAGGACAATACAAGCTAAAGACTGTGAATGTACACAATTTCATGTAAGGCTGCAATGTTTAACTTTGTAAATGGCTTACTTTGCTTACTGCCTGTAAGTTTTCAAAATTGATAACTGTGTCAACAAATAAGTTATGTGGCTGTCCTTGATGCTGGAAACAACAGTTCCAGATAAATTATATATTTCAACATATTTTCTTCTAGGTGGCTAGCACGATTTTCTGGGAGTTATCTTATTTAAAGCATGTTCAATTTTCATTTGCAATAAAGTGACTTTAGGAAAATGCAAACGTTTACAAGAACTGGCCACATATCACATTATACTACATTACACATTAGGTTGATTTCCTGCTCTTGCCCGCAGAAAAATCTTTAAACTACATTTATCTTTAATAACATGTTCTTCAACATAACAGATGATGCAGAACATTTTTTTAAAAGATAAACATTGTTTCAATTTTATAAGCCACTCCAAAGTTTCTTACAAAGGCATTCCATGCACATGTCCAGATAGTACATCGAGTTGAATTATCAAATTTTTCATCACGTACATATATGTAGCAGTACAAAACAATATCACAAAGATCATCAGATGTTTTACCCAAATTTGTCTGCTACATTTAACAAAGACTTGTCATAATTACAGGTAAATTAATTACAGGTAAATGAAGTAATTGCATGTTGCTTGAGGCATGACATTCAAGTTACATATAGGTATAAATAACTCTCATCTGTATGACTGACATAAAGATCGAGACTAAGGACAAGTTTCTAATCAGTTCAATTAACTGGCTTTTTTTTTGCTTTTTGAAAGCTATGTACACATTTCGATTTTTTTAAAAAATATTGCAGCTTTAATAGCATGGTGTGTAGGAAAGGTTTGCTGAACCCTTGTATCGTGTATCTAATCCTTTAAAACAATTTACTCAATCAAGCAAATTATCAATATAACCATTAATCTTGGCCTTCCGTCAACAAGATTATGACATCATAAAGTAAGCTCTTAACCATTTCAACAGATCTTACATTCTTTCTGATTAATATCAGTTTCACTTTTGTTTATTTAAAATGTGTGTATTGAATGTCAATTTAATTTACTCAGTCAACATTCACAGCACCTTGTTTTAATTTCAGTTGTTTTTTTTCCAGGATCATGTAAAGCTTTCACGGCAAAATGATGAAAGCAGGCCAGGTGACCCAAATTACAGAGTCACAACCAGCTGAATATTAAAGAGATATTGTTCTACATTCATCATGCTGTGCAACACAATATTTGAACTACTACTGAATTTGGAATAAAAAGATGAGTTTCCTGTGCAGTGCCTCATTATCCCATTTTAGATGCACATGTACTGGAATATTTTCACTAAAAAAATTACACCTATTTAATTATGTTTTTATCAAAATAAATAGTCAAAACTGCTATACCTTCTGTACATGAATTAAAAGATTCCAAAATAAATTCTATGTTTATACCAAAGTTGAGGGGCTGTGATAACCATTTGCCTGCCGTAAATAAAAGCTCTGAAACCTGAATGATAATAAACAAATTGAATTGATATCCCCACATTACGTAGAAAGTGGGAGAGTGTAGTTTTGTTGAGGAAGGGAATAGGTGACAATGGTAATATAGCAAAAGAATTAATGTGCATTTATAAAGAAATAAACCACTGCTAAGACTATTAACATGAAATAACAAAGGACTAAATTGATTACATTGTCGATTAAAGCTCATCCAAATGGGAGTATTATTGTAAATAGTTGGCATATCTCAAGCAGAATGTGAGTGGTGTATTGGCAACACCTGTCTAGCACACCTGTCAAGATAATGTGTTGATCTTAGGATTAGAAATGTTGTACACATGACATCTGAGAAACAATGATTAAGTTTGTTTCCAATGAACTTTGTATGAGGGGGTAGCATTGTGAAAAAACTACCTGGACATTTTGCGGATACTTATAAAAGTCTCTAAGAATGATACAATTGACAGGTTTCATGACTGCCAAAAATAAAAGGCTATGCAGGTTATCATATCACCTTGCTGATCAAAAGCAAGGCATCAGGTGTATTAAACTAAAGATAAAAGTTGGCTATTACAGCCAAATAGCTTACTTCCCTGTTGTTGGGCATTAATGCTCCTAATTTGAGAGAAAACCTTTAAAACTAATTGAGAAGAAAAACATATTAAAAAAAGGTATGTATGTGGATAAATTATTCTAACGGCAATATATTATGCTTTTGATGTCATTCACAAGGTCAAAACCTCAATCAAGTGGGACATGCAAACAGACATGCAAGTCAGCTGGATTTTAAAAATTGAATTATTGGTATTGACCTTTCAATGTTGATAATTACACATCAATCAAGTCACCATCATAAATTATTTCCTCTGAAACTTTCGTCATCTGTTTGACTTCTAATTTCATAGTGAGAATATGTAAATATGATTTTAAAAAACAAACAAGTTTGCTGCAAAAAGTACCCCCAAATATTGCCTATCAATTCTACCACTTGTTTATCCCTCAAAATTCTTTTTATTTTTGCACAACATGGGGGGGGGAGTGTGTTTTGGGGGTTAAATCTGACTGCATGCAAACACATCTGTCTCTAACAGGTTTTTGCTGTATCACACTGTAAAATAAAATTATCTGGAGTACTGAATTACAGTCCTTTAATTAGCTGTCATCTGCCAAATCAAAAATCTTAAATCCTTCCAAATTTTAACAATGAAGTGATCTAATTTAACACAAATATTTTTCTTAAATTGTTGGATTGCTTTAGCCATTAACTTTTAATTTTGATTTGGCTAATTCAAATGACAATGAAATGGCTGGCATTTTATAATTTTTAATTTTTATTTGGCTAATTCAAACAACAATGAACCGCTCTGATGGCCTAGTGGTTAGAGCATCCGCCTCGATGCGGGAGGTCGTGGGTTCGATCCTCGGCCAAGTCATACCAAAGACTTACAAAAATGGTACTAACAGCTGCCTCGCTTGGCGCTCAGCATCAAGAGGTTAGTGTTAGGACTGGTTGACCTGGTGTCAGGTTAATGTGACTGGGTGGGATATCATGCTACATGTCTGCGACATCATACCCCAGTGCTAGACATCACTATAAACTGCAACACTGCAGACATCATAATGATATGACTTAAAAATTGTTAAAGCTATGTTAAAAAACCAAATCACATCACAACACAAACAACAATGATGAGGATGGCATTATATAATTTTTAATTCTGATTTGGCAAAGTCAAATGACAAAGAAAAGGCTGGCATTATATGATTTTGTTTTGGCTAATTAAAATAACAATGAAAGGCTGGCATTATATAATTTTTAATTCTGATTTGGCTAATTCAAGTGACAAAGGAAAGGCTGGCATTATATGAATTTGATTTGGCTAATTCAAATGACAAAGAAACGGCTGGCATTATATGCTTTTACAAAACTTTAAAAATTGTTCACTGAATATCAAAATTAGATTATTCAAATCTTATTGCTGTACTATGTATTGTGCTCCTCTGTGGACAAACTTTAGTGAGTGTATGAAAAGAAAACTCGTTATTGGTCATAATAATAGTCTTCGTTTTCTATTAGGTCTTCCTGGATGGAACAGTGCCTCCACCATGTTTGTAAATTCTAATGTATTCAGTTTTGATGAAGTAATGAGAAAGTATATATTTATATATTCTCAATGATGACAAGAGTGTCTAGTGGTAAGAACTGTATATTGAAATCTCTTTGGAACTATGACACTCATTTAAATTCTCAAAATTATTATCAGATGGAACAAATTACTCTTTAAATGTGCCACTTAATTTCATTCTTAACAATGCAAGGGGCAGTTAATTGTTGTAGATTTATCTGTATACTTGTATGTATTATATATATGTTCTTTTATGTTTACAATGTTTTTACTTAATATCTATATTTTAATTAGGATGTGTGGACTATGCAGTCTGAAATAAAGATCTTATCTAATGATTTTTATTTGGCAAATTCAAATGACAATGAAAAGGCTAGAAGTATATGATTTTGGTTTGGTTAATTCAAATGATAATGAAAAGGCTGGCATTATATGATTTTGATTTGGCTAATTCAAACGCCAATGAAAAGGCTAGAATTATATGATTTTGATTTGGTTAATTCAAATGCCAATGAAAAGGTTGGCATTATATGATTTTGATTTGGCTAATTCAGATGCCAATGAAAAGGCTGGCATTATATGATTTTTAATTTTGATTTGGCAAATTCAAATGACAAAAAAAAAAGGCTGGAACTATATGATTTTTAGTTTTAATTTGGCTAATTTAAATGACAATGAAAAGGCTGGCATTATATGATTTTTAATTTTGATTTGGCTAATTTAAATGACAATGAAAAGGCTGGCATTATATGATTTTTAATTTTGATTTGGCTAATTTAAATGACAATGAAATGGCTGGCATTATATGATTTTTAATTTTGATTTGGCTAACTGAAATGACAGTGAAAAGCTGGCATTACATGATTTATAATTTTGATTTGGCTAATTCAAATGAAAATGAAAGGCTGGCATTATATGATTTTTAATTTTGATGTGGCAAATTTAAATGACAGTGAAAAGGCTGGCATTACATGATTTTTAATTTTGATTTCGCTAACTGAAATGACAATAAAATGCTGGCATTACATGATTTTTAATTTTGATTTGGCTAATTAAAATGACAATGAAAAAGCTGGCATTATGTGGTTTTGATCTGACTAATTCAAATGACAATGAAAAGGCTTTTAACTTTTATTTGACTAATTCAAATGACAATGAAAAGGCTTTTAATTTTTATTTGGCTAATTCAAATGACAATGAAAAGGCTTTTAATTTTTATTTGGCTAATTCAAATGACAATGAAAAGGCTGGAGCTATATGATTTTTACAGCTAATTCAAATGACACTGAAAAGGCTGACATATGATCAATTTATTTTCAAAAGATACTGAACTCAATATATGTGTATATCTACTTAAATAATTTGAGGTTGGGACCCTGCATATGGAAATTACTGAATTAACACGATTTTACAGAAAGAACATGCTATCTGACTTAAGTACTTGTCATGCAGTCATTAGGTGCCAACTATTACATTAATGGGTGTCCCTTTTTAGAATCTGATCACACATACCTTTAAATGATGATTATTTACTTTCTTTCTATCCTCAAACATCAATATTCTTTGAACAGTTATTATCTAAAATGCATCCAAAAATAATTCTGGCAAAATTAATCTTAAAGTATGCGGACATTTCTGGACGGGGTCAGCCTATAGATGTGATTCAGAACAAACCTGGCTGAATGCTCTGCTTTGATATTACAGTGAAACCTATGCTCCTTAAAAGGCTTCGTAGTACCCTGTTATTTTACACGATTTGGCGTTACATCCGCTTTTCCTGACCCAGTTAAGTACTTGGCCACCATGTTAAATGTCTATAGCAGTCAATAATGTTTGCTTGGAAGTTTTTTGATGACATTTAAGGTGCATAACATCAAACAATCATGACAGAATAGACTTTGGTTAAACAATGTTAGTGTCAAATTTTAGGACAATTAATAGTTCTGATGAATAACTGTGAAAAGGGGAGAAAGAGACGGAGACTTTGGAGTTGATGCAGTTCATGTAGACTCTTGAAAGACATCTGATATAGAACCTCACTAGTAACTTCATGCATACTGTGACAATCAACTGGACTTCAGTTGGAAGGAAAATGAGATGAACATCGTTACAAGATTGTATTCTATTTGCTGTGAGCTTGACCCAGGTGTGTCACAAGGGTCTGCAATTGATCCTTTCCACTTTTAAGTCTATGATATCCTAGGCAGTATTCAGTGTAACAGAGGTCTGCTGATGAATTCAAAACTTGGACAAAGTCATGGCCGATGCTGAAGACAGAATACTCCAGTTTCATCTCAACATCTAAATGGCTCCTAAACTTTCATGCCCGCCCCCCCCCCCCAAAGAACGCTTTCTGGATCAGGGTTCCCACACTTCAAAAACTTCCTATATGTAAACTCTAGACATGATTCTGTTATGATCCTCTCTCATAATCTCCCTTCTTGAACCCAAATTAAACGTCAAGAATATCTATAATGAAACAAATAAAACTATGCATATGAATCCCTTGAATAATTACGTTACCTTTTAATTGCATGGCACCCAGGATGAAGAAATATTAAAGAATGAACAACTGATGGAGATTTTGCTGCTTCTCAAACTTATTTTATTTCAGAAGATGATCAGTCATAAATCAAGACAGCAATATAAGCAACCAGTCTCCATTCATAATAATTTATGTCATTCTGTGACACAGTGGTACTTGACACATGGAAATGAAATATTTAGCAAGGTTAAGAAAATGAAATTTTGTCAGCACAGTTTGGTCTCATACAGGTTAGAGAATTTTTAATTCGTACTCTACGGAGATTCAAACCCTGGTCAGTGGCTAAACGGCACCCATTGCCTTGCCTGCACATATGAGCCCATTTTCCCTCACAACTAAGCACACATCACCACACACAAAAATGTACATAATGGCATGAAAATGAAATCAAGTCAGCCACATGCATTTACATGAATGCCAAAAAAATTTTTTTATATCTTGAAATGTTTTTGCTCAACTGTGCTAACATGGTTTTTATCCAAAAGTCAAAGTCTACAAAATCCAAAATATTAATAACACAAAAAATGGAATAACTGCCATACTGCATGAAACTCAAAATCTGTTCATCTAAAATAATGGAGAAAAAAAAAATTAGGACCTTTCCTCACTAATATTAACCCTCACTAGCACATACAATAAACTATAACAGGCTCTTGAAAACCACAATCAACTGAAAATTATTCTAGAAAGGTATAACCAAAAGCATAGAAAAATAGGTTTTTCAATTAGGTAGACTGGGACAACCTTTGAAATGAAGCATATTTTTCCAGATGGAGTTTCCATTAGTAAAACACAATAACCTGCACACAACAACATGCCAATAAAAGTTTGCAAATCAAGAGAAAATAATAAAATAAATAAAACTGAACGAGAAGCATGAAAACTAAATGCTAAATACAAGTGTAACAAAGTAATCAAATTAAATCCAATTAAATTCCATTAAATACATAATTGTGAATAAAATCCAACACTCCCACAATTCTTAACTAAAACTGGTATTATCTGAGACCTCTAAATGTGACAAAGACCCTATATCAAATAAAAAGGTTTGGACATTCAAAAAGCCACAAAGATCAGACACGAGGGAAATTAACTCACTGAAATAAAATGATCTAAACAACACAGTTGCTACAAAGCCATTATGCTTTAGTTTGTTGGCAGAACTTGCACTACCTAGAAGTACCACAAAACCATTAATGGACAATAATCTTATCACCACTGATGGTGAAAAGCTAACCAGGTTTCAAATTTAAACCCAGATAAAGCAACAAGTCCTGAAAACATTGCAACTTGCATTCTAAAAGAATTCCACAATGAAATAGCCCCTCTTGTGACATATTTACCTCCTCACTTGATAAAGGGTCAGTCCCAAAGGACTGGAAAGATGCATATAGTATCCCTGTACTGGTCATGCCATAGAGGGTGTGCCATTGCAACACACATGGGACACAGGGAATGCACTTTTAAAGTGGGGTAATCACCCAGAGATGATATTTAGAATTTTTCTGATTATTTAATATTAACTCAGTGAAATCAATGTACCCTGGCTTTTACATTTTTTAAACTGCCTTCCCTGGGTACCAGTTATGTTTAAATGGAACAGCCCTAGGAAGCTGAGAATCAAAATTAATTGAAAAATCAATTAAAAGCTCATCAACATCAAGCTGCATGTGACAGAAGAACAAAACATATATTCAATATTGCATGCCTCCACAGTATAAAATACTAAAGAGCAAAGATTAATTTCCAAAGTATTGCCAAAACATGATACTATTTATTATATACTTAAGTGTGAGATGTAGAAAATTATTTGCTTTCATCCTCATGTTTCCACATATAGAAAAACAAGCTTTCCCATCATGCCATACAATGATTGCTTGTTTGTGTGTACAATAGTTATACTTGCTGCAAGAAAAATAAACATTTTGTGAGATAGAGCAATAAGTAAAAACTGCATTACCTTTTAGTCCTGAAATGTTTTTGTATAACAAAATATTTAAATTGCCACCATTCACTCCTTAAATTATGTCTGCACTAGAATAAAGTAAAAAATGCTAAAAGCCTGGTATGTTATATCAATAAACCAGACTTGATTTTTGGTTGGATAGCATTAAAAAAGATTTTGTAAAAATGTCAAAAATGTCAAATTTTTAAAATAACTGATTAGGTTATCTCAGAACTCTCATTCCCTTAAATCATTTTTATATTTATATAATTAATCAATGAATAAAACTGAATCTAAGGTGAATTTACAGAAGTGATGTTGGTTTCTTCTGCCTTTTGAATCAAGTTTAAATACATTTAATTTTGCAGTACCAAATTTCTTCATTTATTACACTAAATTATTTATTACACTAAAGCATGAAATCTAGAAAACTACTAAAATACTTTTCATCTTTTATTTCATCTTTTATTGTATTTTTCATAGTTTTTTCTTTTCTATATTTTCCATATGTAATCAATATGTGAGTGTTGTAGTTACAGTGAGATATACTAGCATTTTGTGAGCTAAAACAATAAATGGAAGGCATACCTTTCAGGTATGGAGATTATTTTTGACTTAAGATATTTAAATTGCTACTGTTCACTTCTCTCAGAAAGTTATTTCTCCAACACAATTAAAAACCTGGCATGCTGAACCATTAAATTGGATTTTCTTTAAGACTGGATAAGGTACAGTAGTTGACAAAATGTCAAAAAATGTAATTTATTACAGATTAAATTATCCCACCCACCCACCCCACAAAAAAACTCTACCATTCTTAATCTTAAACCACATGTATTTTTATAAACAGTCTATATAATTATATGATTAAAACAAAGGTAAGCTTATGAAAAGTGAGCAGAGAGAAACAGATACTTCAAAGTGAACTTAATCATCTAAGCTTTGACTGAAGGTTAAGTCTGGAATATAGGAAAAGAAAATTTTCTTCCCATCCTGACCTGAACACTATTCACTCTTCCTATCATTACAGCTGTACTGTCACTTGACAGACTTTTGATATTTCCTAAATCTAAGCCCTTTTTCTCACACAGATTTATTTCCTTTGTGATAGTATCTGCTGTCTGTAAGTCCAAGGAATTCTGAGTCCAGTAACTTTATCCATAGCTTCCTAAACTGTGTCATTTAAGGTGTTCACTCATATCTGGTTGTTCCTGTAAAGTTTTTTCATCCTGTAGATCAGGGCAGGTGTTCACTCATACCTGGATGATCCTGTCAAGTTTTCTCAACCTGTAGGTCTGGGAACATGTTTGGGCAGGTGTTCACTCATATATGGACACTCCTGTAAATTTTCTCAACCTGTAGGTCAGGGCATGCGTTCACTCATACCTGGATATTCCTGTATAGTTTCTCAACCTGTAGGTCAGGACATGCGTTCTCTCATACCTGGATATTCCTGTATAGTTTTTCATCCTAAAGGCCAGAGTAGGTGTTTAAAATCTGCAAAAAGGAATGACAACATGTTAAAAATCAAGGAAAATCACTGCAACATTTTTAGTAGTTGCATTCTTTAAAATACAAGGACATATATTCATTAATTTAAATACAAGCATTTATTTAAAAAATCACCTTGTAATGCTATGATAAAAAACATTTTTTGCACCATATTATCTCCATATACCTGGTAATAATTATATTAAAATATATTTTAAAAAATGTACACTTTTAATATAAGGACTCCAACTGTTACTACTACTACTAATAATAATAATAGCACGAAGAAGAAAAAAAAGAGAAAAAATAGGAAAAATGAAGAAAAATAAAGTGCATGCTTATACAATAAATATGCATGAAATTTGCCATGTAAACATTAGATAATTTGGACTTTGCCAATTCCAACAACTTTTTGTTGTTTCCTTTAAAGTTTAAATAAAATATGTACCTCAAATGCCCAAAAAATTCATACTGGTTCAGAGGCTGTCCATTCTTTACCAGGTAATAAACAGTCTGTGCTGCCTTGGTAGGGTTCTTGTCTGCCCGTTTGCAACTCTTGCTCCAAGCATAATCAGTAAAATTGCCCTTTTCTACCCAAGACATCCTTCCTCCGACTGCATTTACATGATCCGGGTTTGTCTTGTGTCAGGTAAATGCACAAAACTGCAAATTAGTATTTCTATTAAAAAGCAAATTCATCTTCCTAAAATTTGCACACCAAACATACATTATTGTATCTCTGACATCTTTCCTTCTTTAATAGTAAAGGGAATTTCTCTACTCAATCTGAACACCAATCATTATGTCTTTTCTCTGACCTCTGACTAGCATTGACATAATCAGCCTTGTACTCGGATACCATTTAAGACTTCTTTCACAGCTATGATGACTATAAAAATTGGTTCATGACAAATTTATGCACAATGAACAGAACATCATTAGCATTATTATTGGTAATATTATCATTTTTTTACATCTATTATTTTTAGCAGTAGTAATATGCATGTATACAGTTTACAGAGCTCACACAGAATTATGGCTGATAATTCCAAGACTTCCCAAACTTCAAAGGCCACAAACATAGACTTCTAAGACCTATTTTTGCTAACAATTTGTATAAAAGTTATGTCATACGAGAAAACAATGAATGCAAAATACTACATTATTGTTTAATGATGAAATGAAACTGAATGGGTCATTGAAAGAAAGAAACCAGCAAAACTTGACTACATCTGAATCTAACAACCTTGGACAATTTCAATTGTGAATATGGAAAAGAAATTAAAATGTCTGGGTTTATTTCAAGACTTTTAGAGACCTGAGGGTAATCTGCAAGATTTTCCCAAATTTTCAAGGCTCTGAAAATGCTACCTCATTTTTCCCAACCTGTCAAAGACCTTCAAAGACTGTATGAACCCTGGTTTAGCTATTTAGCAAAAATGAAGAAAACTACAACTCTGCATATGCACTAATTTACCTTTCTTTCTCTCTCTCTCTCTCAAACTCGTTTACCTCATTATCAGTATAAATGGCTCCTAAATATTATTACTAATTGACAGCTTACCTGCAATTGTGTGACACATGACTGACTATAGGGAATTTGTTATAAGTATGCATGGAAACAGGTCTTCACGTTTTATACATTTGATGGATTAAGCTGTTGCTCAAATGCACTGAGAATAAAAGACAGTCAGCTTTTGTTTGTGACCTTTGATGATTAGCGAATGAAAAGAAGCTTCCTGAGTTATTGTTAGTAGTGCCCAAAACATTAAACCCATCTCACCCCATTTTGTATATTTGGTCATAAATGTTGGGGTGAAGAGTCAGTGTCAACTGATTTCATGCAGATATGACCTTATGTATTATTGTTTAAGTTTGAAAGGCCAACTGGTAAGCGACTACCCTATGTTGCCTGTGCAAGGTAGTGCCAAATTCTAACTTTTTAATTGACTTTGACCCTACATCCCAACATAAATGTTCAAATTTTAAAAAATGAAGTGAGAAGGGTAAGAAAAGAATTTGATTACTAACCTGTAATTGCAGAGTACCTCCTGTAAAGCTGGCATATTGACACCTTTGAGTTTCACTGGATTCCAAAGTACATAAAATATGTAATGCTGAAACACTGATTCAAGTAATATACCTTTATATATACTATGCCTTACTCATCAAACAAAATAAGTTTAATTTGCATACTTGGAGCAGTCAGTTTTGATACAATCCAATGACCACTGCTTTGTTACGAAACTGATGTTGATTAATTGATTACTAGCATTCAATTAAGTACGGTCTACTGAAAAGAAGTTGAATTTTTATTATTAAAACACTGGATATTATTAAATCAATGGCAAATTAACAACTTGCTCAATCAAATAAACGAAATACTAAAAGATAGCATTAAAAGTAAAAACTTCAATAAAGACAGCTGTAAATCTTTTATCTAGTCCATAGGAAGTGATATAATTTTGAAACGTCCATGATAAATTCCCTGCCATGCAATTAGATGTCACAATGTTGAGGAATTACTATAGAAAACCATATGGCTTTGAAAAGTCCTTGATAATTCCCTGCCATGCAATTAGGTGTCACAATGTTGAGGAATTACATAATGTGGTATGGGTCCTATTAGACAACTGTTTCAACATCTACACATGTACTGCGGGCAACTGAATGATCATTGCTTGAGAAGGTGTCAATATGAAAAGCTTTTAATGTAATATATTTTTATTAAATAATCTTAAAGCACAAGGAACCAAAGAGGATTTTAAACCTAAGGGTCAAGGACTCCCATTTTTGGTAAAAATAGGAGTCTCACCAGCAAATGTTGCAGTCCCCTCCCAGAAAATGTGGAACATTGCAGATCAGAAGAACTACTGGTTGCCATTGAGTTTAATTTCCACATTCATTATACCACTGACTTATAGCTCTTGTTTGCCCATCAGAGTGAGACTGAATTTTGTAAATCCAAATAAAGGTCTTAATGCAAACACTAAGCCAGGCATCATACACTTTCTCACACTTGGCTTCTATTAAATCCAAACCATCAGTTCTAGCAACTTTAGCCTCTTCTGAAACTAAGTATAATCTTCGCCAATTTGCCATTTTACCCCAAAATTACTTATCCAAATTTGCAAACAGCATTTTTTCTAAGTTTCAACATGTCTTGATTTTGAGGTCACATGCACTACTTATTCAGCTACAAAGTTGTTCATTTGATGTACTCTTATAAATAACCACGTGTAGATCTCTGGGTCTTTCTTTCTCAGAATTCAATCATTATAAATATCCGCACATCTTCCCACCACTCAGCAGCCAGTCAAAGTCTTTGAACTTGTTCCCTAGATACTGAGTCATGTTCTTTTGATGTACTTTTGTAATGACAACATGCACATCTGGGGGTCTTTCAGTCACTGAATTCTGTCATTGTAAATATCAGCACAGCTAAAATGATTAACTGACCAATATATTGTCCTACTCTGCAAGTGGCTGAACCAGGACTGGCAAGCCTCTGAATTTGCTGCCCAGCCATTGCATGCATACAGAGTACTCACACATGTGACTTTTCTGGTCCCAGATAAAAAAAAGTGCATCCAAATACACATGATTAAGTGTTTCTGAGACCTCTGGAACCAGCTCAAAATAAGCTGCATCCATGGACCAGGAACCTTTAGTCAAAGGAAATACCTGGTGCTTTATCAGGACCAGTTGTTATGTCATTTAAAGAATCTGTGATAAGAATATTCAAAATGTCAGTATTATTCATTTTCTTTATTATATCAAATGTTGCCATCTTTGATAATTTAATTTTGCTTAAACTTCAATACAGACAGAGAAAGAAAATTTACCATTGTTTTATATCTCATTTTGTCTATCTCACTCATGTTCTTGGGATCTGCACTAGCTTTTATTATACTGACATTTCATGCATAACATTTTTTATTTAAATAATTTTTACAAATAGTTCTAAACTTTTAAAACAGCTGACAGCTATTTTTTCTGCTTAGCTTTATCACAGCGTTCCATCAAGATACAAACTTATTTATAGTTAATAATTTCATGAACAGATGACAAGACCAAAAAAATATGTTTCATATAACAATGGTTTTAAAATTAGGGTAGGTAGGTAGGTTTTTAAAAAACAAATTTAAACATTTAATATATCAAGTTTGATCAGTATCTATAATGTACTATGTGCTTCAAGTACTGAAAAAACCAAGCTCAATTAAATGCACACATCAATTAAAATATTTTATTTTTCAAAAAGTTTTTAAAATTTGTTTTCAAACCCTGGGGCAAAATAGTTCTATGGTTGGCATTGAAAGACAGGAATGGTCAGCAGATCGGAAACATTTTTTTGCCAACAGATTAAACATTTTTAATAAAATTCTTTTCAAACTACCTGAGAAATTAGTTCTTCTGATGATCTGAAAAAACTGAATTTAACTCTTATTAAAATTATCATCATCATTATTCTCATTTTCTAGCTCAGTTGGGAAAACACTGGACTTGTAATCCAAGGATTGTGGGTCTAATAATAATAATAATAATGAGGACTTTGTATAGTGCCTAATCTTTGAAGCTCTAAGCGCTTTACAACATTAGACAACACCTATAAGATAAAAAACATATAATAATATTATTACAAAAACAAACACCATGAAATTAGAAAAAAAAACATTTAAAAAAATTTTTAAAAATTGCTGAGAATATTTCAGGTAGGAAACATTATTAGATCTTTAAGTTTGTTCTTGCAGTCAAAATAAGTGAGTTTTGAGAGGCCTCTTGAATGTGATCACTGTGTCTTTGTGTCTAAGTTCATTGGGCAATTCATTCCACGTTGCTGGGCCTTGGTATGCAAAAAGAACGCTGTCCATATGACTTTGTTTTCATAGTGGGAATAATGAGCATACGATTGTTAGAAGAGGAGCGTAAGTATCTTGCTGGTATGTACACATAGGTGAGATCAGACAGGTATGTTGGACTAGAATCCGACAGTGAAACATAGCACAGAGAACAAATTTTGTGTTTGATTCTGGATTGAATGGATAGCCAGTGTAGGGTATAGAGCAGCGGGGAGGTGTGCTCTGATCGTGGTACTCTAAGTATGATCCAAGCAGCTGTGTTTTGAACTTTCTGAAGTTTCTGGAGCAGATATTGAGATGAACCAGACAGAATTGAGTTACAATAGTCCAGTCTTGAAAGTACTAATGAACACACAAGTATTTTAGTGGCATCAACTGAAAGATATCTGTGAATTGAGCTGATGCATCTCAGCTCAAGATATGCAGCCTTGCATATGTTCATGACATGTTGGTGCAATGTAAGAGTACTGTCCATGGTTTCATACGGATTGTGTGAATTTAATATTGGTGTTGCTGATATTTATTGTTTGAGGTAAAGGCTGTGAATGAGAAAGTCTTTGTGTTGTGATCAGAATGGCCTCAGTTTTATCATCATTCATCTGCAGCTTGTTACATGTCATCCATGATTTCACATCAGAAATGCACCTCTCTACACCTTGGATGGTAGCATCAACTTCAGCTGGGTGGCTAGATTTGTATATTTGGGTGTCATCAGCGTACAATTGGTGAGACACTGGATGATGATCTATGACACTTGAGAGTGAGTGAGTTTACAGAACGAAGAGAACAGGTCCAAGAACAGACCCCTGTGGAACACCACAACATAGATCAACTGGGCTGGAGTGTATTCGATTTGCAGATACAATTTGTGTCCTGTTCACCAAGTAGGACTTGAACCACAGTAAGGCTGAATCATGAATGCCAAATACATGCTGGAGACGGTGAAGTAATATATCATGGTCTATTGTGTCAAATGCTGCAGACAAATCAAGGAGGTTGACAACTGTAATCTTTCTGCTATCCAATGCAGAGAGAATGTCATTAACTACTTTTAGAAGAGTAGTTTCAGTACTGTGGCAAGAGCGATATGCAGATTGTACATTGCTTAAAAGACTGTTTGAATTTAGATGAGAAACTGGGCGGTAGTTCTTTACATCGTTATGGTCTAGTGTTGGTTTCTTCAGCAGAGGCTTTACAATGGCAGTTTTGAAAAATGATGGGAATTCCCTGGATGAGAGAGAGGTATTAATAACATCAGTTAGTGAAGGCAATACTGGATATAAGCACTCAAGCAGCAGTGATGTTGGAATTGGATCATGTTCACATGACTTTGGTACACTCTTCATCAGGATTGTACGTACAAAATCCATAGAGACAGGTTCAAATGCTGCTAATGGTTGCCGCTCAAATTCTGCATCCCAACTGTATGGTGACGATGAGTCAATTGAAATTGTGGTATCAAGCTTATCTCTAATGGTTTGTACTTTGTCACGGAAGAAATTTGCAAACATGTCCAGAAGGTCGACTGGAGAGAAGGTAGTTGGAAGTGGTGTAGATTTGTTCCTTGACATTAGCTTGTTAGTAATCTTGAAGAGCTCTTTGCAGCTAGAACTTTCCATGATCTTAGTATAGTGGGCTGATTTCGCTGCATAGACTATATTTGTGACATTCTTCTTAGAGTTACATCTGTCTACCTTTCTATAATACCACCCACTTTAGTGTATCATACATGACCATGATGCTACAGAGCTTGGCAGTAGGCTACTACCTCCTGCCACTTAAACTTGTCATTAGCGATTAATGTGTTAACAAAAAAAAAATAAAAGAATAAAATTAAAATAAATTGTAACAAACTTTAAAATACAGTGGTTAAAGAAATCTAGTGAGGTTATTAAAGATCAAAAATTTAGGTAATAGAAAATTTTAACCAATTTTCGTAATACCATAACATAGGATGCTGGTATATAGCCCTCATCTCCATCTTCAGGGCTATAAACTTTGACCCAGTGGCTGTTGCTAGGATGTTGACAGATAAAATGGACATGGTCCTTCTGTTTAACACTTAGTTCCTCGTTTCCTAAAGGACTATTTGGGTTGGCTGCATACTTGTACTTTACCAGAAGCTTCTGACCTTCTTTCAAGGGTACATCAGGTGTTCCTGCAAGGATAAGACATGTACGAATCTGCTACTTTGATATAGTAAACTAAAAAATAAAAAATTCAAAGGGAAAGATGCTGAGTAAATGACAAGAAGGCCTGTATGTGGAGCTCAAGATCAGCTTAGCATTGATATTAATCTTTAACCAAATCCTAACCAAATGATTTACAGGAAGCATTACAGCCAAGTCTGGCAGAAAAACAAAATGTCTTATACTGTTTTAACAAACAATTAATGGTGTTAAAGCTGCATGTTGTCGTAAATTACAGACATTGTTGCTTTAATGTCTACCCACCATGGGCCTTAAGGTTTATATCCACACTTTGGCCATTACACCATTTATTTTAGTCACATGATTTCAAGTAGACACAGTAGAACCTATGTGCTGTATATAATTCCAACTTAAAGGAGTACCAAGATTACATATAGGTAAAAACATTTTGATTAACTGCCACAAACACAAACAAGTTGTTTTTGTTACTTTGTAAAACTTTATTCAAAACTGATTAAGAGCATAACATTTATTTTGATGTGATGTGATTTGGATTTTTAACGTAGCTTTAACAATTTTTCAGTCTTTTCGCTATGACGTCCCACCCAGTCACATTATCCTGACACCAGGCCAACCAGTCATAACACTAACCTCTTAATGCCGAGTGCCAAGTGAGGCAGCTGTTAGTACCATTTTTTTTTAAACAACTCCTATAAATATCCAGATAAGCATATGTACAAATGTCTTTAGACAGTAGTAGTTTATGCGTTAAAACCAGTGATCACTGATATTATGAGTGAGTAATTTCAACATTAGTACTACATGTACATACAAAAGGGGTAAATTAAAAAGCTGAATGTGAACATGGGTCTTATGTTACGTGTTTAGGGTCGAATAAACAGTAACACAAGAAAGATTGAAAACAACAAGCTTTGAAAAATGCAATAATTGATTGCCCTGGAAAATTCTTTAAAACTTAAAAAATATGAACTTATGGTTTTAAAAATCAAATCCAAAAATAATCCACAAATAAAATTGTTGAAATCCTAATAACAAAATGTTTTAATGATTTCAAGTTTGAGTCCCGACAAAGAATCCAAGATGGAAGACAATGACGTATGCTGTGATCTGTTGTGTTGAAGTCTAGAGTTCCTTGTAGAAACAAGAAATATCACTCCGGTTTTGAAAATCTGAATAAATTTTTTATAAGAGCTGTCTTTGTTCAAGAATTTCACATGAGCACACATATTTTCCAAGAAAAAAGAATTAATCATTTTTTAATCCATGTAATTTGAAATAACTCCAAACAGCACAACATACAACTTACAGTGTAAGAGCACCAACTACTACTGAGAATCTCTCCAAAACAAAGGTTATATCGTATTCTAAGATGCAAAAGGGGGTCACATGATTATGTTCCAGAACCTTGTTGAAATTATGTACTTATTAAAGATCACGTACACCTAGTGTGGCCCTGACAAAAACCAATCATTTTTCTATAAGAAATAAAAAAAAAAAACAATAGTTTACATCTTAAATACATAGTCCCATCATGACCTCGACAACAACCAATCATTTTAAAATAAAAATAGAACTTGTTTACATGGTTGCTACTAATTCTGAATCTAGATCAACACCTGGTGTTTACAAAACGAACAATCAAGGTCAAACTATTTTTTCAAAAAGGTATCATCTCTAGTGAATAAATTTATATTACAATACATGAATACTTTTTCTAATATCTAGAAAACAAATTGCCTCAACCCTATCCTATAAAAAAAACTTCTGAATCCAACATATTTACACCTTGAGTTAGACTGACCAAGTACGGTTGAGTATAAGTGACTTATGAAATGTATACACATCCAGTACTCAAATTACCTAATCACCCAATGCCAAGGACCCTCTAATTTCAGATCACGCCCTACTTGTATTAAAATTAACCACTTCTGTATCTATCAAAATCTTCTATCACTTGTATGTACCAAAATCTTCTATTACTTGTATATATCACAATCTCATATTACTTATATGTATTTAATTCTTCTATTATTTTTGTATGTTTCACAATATTCTATTACTTTTATGTATCACAATCTGCTATTACTTGTATTATCTTCTATTACTTGTATATATCACAATCTTCTATTAATTGTATATATCAAAAATGTCTACTTGTATATATCAAAATCTTCTATTACATGTACTTGTATATATCACAATCTTCTATTACTTGTATGTACCAAAATAGTCTACTTGTATGTATCACAATCTTCTATTACTAAATGTTTCACAATTTTCTATTACTTTCATGTATCACAACCTTCAATCACTTGTATGTATTTTAATCTTCTATTATTTTGTATGTTTCACAATATTCTATTACTTGTATTTATCAAAATCTTCTATTACTTGTATCACAATCTTCCATTACTTGTATGTTTCACAATCTTCTATTACTAGTATATATCACTATCTTCCATTACTTGTATGTTTCACAATATTCTATTACTAAATCTTTCACAAATTTTTATTACTTATATGCATCAATATCTTCTATGACTTTGATATATCACAATCTTCTACTACCTGTATGAGTATCCAAAAATCTTCTATTATTTGTATGTTTCACAATATTCTATTACTAAATGTTTCACAATCTTCTGCTACTTGTATCTACCAAAATCTTCTATTACTTGTATGTATCACAATCTTCTATTACTAAATGTTTCACAATCTTCTGTTGTACATATCACAATCTCCTATCACTGGTATGTATTTGAATCTTCTATTATTTTGTATGTTTCACAATATTCTATTACTAAATGTTTCACAATCATCTATTATATGCTCATTTTGTTACCCCATTAACTTTACATTGTCAGAATCGTTCAGTATTTTATTATACTGAACTAGCATGCACTTCATATTGCACTCATAAAGGAACTACTTTCTATTGTAAACAAACAATGGATGCAGACGCCAGCACTTTTGATTTGTAAACCAATCATTTACACTCGCATAGTAGGCGTTTTACATTTTAGTTGATTAAATTTGTTTCTGAATGAACTAAAGCAGATGTTTCGTGGAGTGCCACATGCCAGCTGCTTTGCTGCATTCTGTGTTTACTTTTTTGAAACAATGTTTCAGATTTAGGCAGGCGATAGACGCCAGATTTCATAAAATTGCTGGGTACCTACAAACAACGTGCAAGTGACAAGGCATAAACTGTTTTCTTTAACTGGTATTAAGAATGGCATAAAATATACTTACAGTTTTACATCCTAAATTTCCTCAAAATGTACATTCTTAGTTCTGCAAATCAGAATTACATAAGCCATGTCATGGGTTCTCAAGCTTGATTAAAATTTCGAAACTGTACTGATTCCAAGTGCAATTACATCCTCCTTACTGCACTCAAAATCAAATAAACAGTATATTCCATAGCATCTTTTTGATAACTGCAACTGAAAGACTTCATATTTTCCCCACATTATGATTTCAAACATTCAATGGCAGAACAGAAACACACTTGCAGATGTCAACATGCTACTCAATCACCAGTGAAATCTGATGTACTTCATATAGAATTAAAACAGATAAATCCAGTCCATAATCACAAAATTTCATAGAAACAACAAAAATACCAAAATCTATTCATTCCAAATCAAAAATGAAAAGCTGTTGCAATGTGCATTCATTCACAAAATTACTCCAAATGTCAATTTTCAGAAGACCAAAGCGTCATTTTCTTTCAAACGTTGTGTCTAGCATTTATCTGGGCGGAGTTATGTATGTATTAATGTTGTTATTGTGTAATAATGAATCTGCACTTGTGTCTTTAGTTTGGAATACGGCGTACATTCCTTTACATTGTTTCTTGTAGTGTATTTTGTTTATATAATTAAGCCTTGGGTAGAATAAGAAAATGAGCATATAATAAAAAGGTTACTGCATTTGTATGGGAAAATATGAACTCATTTTGTTGGATGGATGTACTGCACTCCCAAGGTCATGCAGTATTCCCATCCAAAAAACTTGTTCATATTTTCCCATACAAATGCAGTAACCTATAATTAGTTGTATGTTTCACAATCTTCTATCACTTGTATGTAATGTAATCTTCTATTATTTTGTATGTTTCAGAATATTCTATTAATAAATGTTTCACAATCTTCTATTAGTGCTATATATCACAATCTTCTATTACTTGTATATATCAAAATCTCTATTAATTGTATGTAACACAATCTTCTATTACTTGAAACAGTTTCATTTATGTACTGACCCCTTATTTCACATGATACACTTTTATTCTGTCATTTCCATATTGTAGTCCAGTTGAAGTTTAGTCTAAAATTTTCTCATATAGACATGATAACATTAATATTTACAAGCAAATTTTGTCTAACAGGTAATACAAATTTATGATTTTATATTTCAATCACATTTTATTGTAATATTTGTCATTACCTAGCCACAAGCTGCCTGTGAGTAAGCTATATGCCAAGGTTGCTGAATCTAAAAAAAATTCAGCTTGGGAAAGATTCATAAGCATGTTGAAAAATAAAAGGCACTCATTATTAGCAACATCAATGTCTTTCAAAGCATGACTGATTCCTGAACTTCTGAGAACCTACAAGTTGTAATTATCATCTATTTTTTACTTCATTACTTATTGCTGGGCAAATAATTAAATGGATAAAAGAAATAGTTTCTTAGATCATTTTCAAAAGCTGTCATGTCCAAGTTGATTTCAGGATGAATGTGATTAATTGTTAAATAATGGATTAAAATAAGTGTTTTCAAATAATTCATTTGTGAATGTAAAAAATCACTTTGAGCAGTCAAGATTTCATTAAAGTTGATGCTAGCATATCTATGTAAATACAGGAAACTTTAAATATTACAGCATTATTCAAGTAAACAGTTCTGTTCATTATATTTAGTTTTTCAATTCAAAGTCTTTTGCTAAAACATCTCAAGGGCCTGCAGTGGCTCAGTGGTTAGCCTGTTTAACTTGTTACTGAATGGATCCAGGTTTGAATCCTACTATGAAATCAGAAACGGTTGACTACCGTGGTGTGTCCTTCGACAAGGGCACTTTACTCCAACTGCTTTGGCATTTAATGATATAAAAATATTGCTATGCCATAAAACAAAAATCAAACTCTCTCTTATAAATCTAGCTATTTCCAAAACCCTTATTTATATATCCATTTACCTACAGACATATATTAGGTGCCTTTGCTCTTCTAATTATATATATATTCTAACCCTTCCTATTGTTTTCTCATCTACATATTAATTACAACTTCTCTACAACGCAAAATGGAAATTTAAGAGAAAATTACATTATTGTGAATTAAATCCCATGTGATCCTAAATATCCTATCACAAGTCTAAAAGTATAGAATGTTCAGAATTAATTCAATAGTCTTCAATGTTCTGATGTACCACAAGGATGCAGTTCATAATGTCTTTGAATAAGTTTACAATTCCAAAATAAAATGTTAATCCAAAGTCAATGAGCACTTAGTAATTCCAATGAATAATATAAATAAATAATTCCTCTCGAATTATATATAAATGCAACTGTAAACTTTTATAACAAATGGATCCACATATTGCTCTTAAAAACAGGAATGAATTATTTATCATGTACCTGCTGACATATTTTCACCAGATGTATAATGTAAAAGAATGTGAAGATTTTCAACAGAAAAACCTAGCCTAACTGTAATCAAGACTGACCTCAAAAACCTTCCTACATAAAGATGTTGTTTACAAATGGCCATTATCTTAAAGTACAATCTATAATCACGGACAAAAGTTACAAACACAATACATTTATACATATGATATCTATCTGCATGTGCTATTTACAAAACTCTTATTTATACATCCATTTATTTATCTACATATATGTACATGTCTATCTTTGCCCTTCTAATTAAATATGCATTCTAGCCCTACCTTTTGTTTTCTCATCTATATATCTATATACATGTACTATTTTACATGTATCTTTTGATAATTTTAACTATCAGCACATAGTCTTAAGATGCAAACATGGTAAATAGAAAACATTTTTATTCATAAAATAAATATAATGGAACTTCCAGGAAATATCCCTAAATTATATTTTACCTAATTTTTCAACTTTTGTTGTGGTATTCTTCCAAGGGCAATTTAAATTTTAATTACATGGGGCAAGCTGTTTTTAATCAAATTTGTAAAGGTCAGCAACCGGTAAATTACTGAGTGTAAATCTGATAATAATATAAATAATAATAATAACAATGTAGCTTTAAATATTTTTCAGTCATATCGCTACGATGTCCGCAGTGTGACAGTTTATAGTGATGTCTAGCACTGAGGCATTATGTCACAGACATGTAGCATGATGTCCCACCCAGTCACATTATCCTGAAATCAGGCTGACCAGTCCTAACATTAACCTCTTAATGCAGAGCACCAAGCGAGGCAGCTGTTAGTCCCATTTTTGTAAGTCTTTGATATGACTCGGCAGGGGATCGAACACATGACCTACCGCATCCGAAGTACACTCTCTAACCACTAGGCCACTGGAGTGGTCCATAATAATAGGAGTAACTCAGTAATTTTAAAATGTTCTCTCCTGAAGCACTCAGGATGAATAAACTATTGTACAATATGATAATAAAGCATGCTTACATACATTAAATGCAAAAGCAAACAGCAAAAATGATAGACATTAACAGAATTATTGGAGAGCATATATTTCAATATTTGCAATTAAAACTGTCTTTCAAGATAATGATTATACAAGTTTCATTTGAACAAATTTATATTTGTTTCTGGTCAAACAGTCTGTGGAGTTAATTCCAAAGAATAGCACCAAAGTAAATAATTTCAGAGCAATGCAGAGGACCCTAGACCAACAAAAAACAGTTTTTGACCACTGTATTCCAACATTGTGTATCCTCAGTAGTTAATCCTCGATCCGCATTTTTCTCAGATTATTAATCCTTAAGATCTACAATTTTTATAGGTTGTAAAAATATATCCTTTGTTGTCAAGAAAATAAAACAGAAGAAACCTTATCCTTATATTCAGTATGAGAAAATACAGCAAACACTGAAATGACACCAGATTATAATAATTAATGTCAATAAGATCTATTATCTAAAAACATATTGCTATGCCAGGAAAATAATGATCTACAGCACAATGATAGAATCCCTCTTTTCTCACTGTAATCATTAGTTTTCCCGTTTGTACCCCCAGTCAATGAACACACTACTAAGTTTTCCCATCTGGACCCCCAATATTTGATCAGTGAATGTCAGGAATCTGTGTCAAAGGCTTACAAAAAGGTCAACCCCAGTAGCATTTTACAAGTAGATGTGCAAACTAATTTAAGTTACATTTCTTGAATAAATAAACACTCACCATGCACGCTTAAGTGTAATATAAACAAAATGATGACCCAACTTTAGAAGCTTACAGTAAAAGATCACAGACAAATGGTTCAAACTCGAAACATTGACTCTAAAATTAAAAATATCTGAACCAAAAAAATATTGACCAGACCTTGCAGATTTATGATAACTATTGTATAAAAAAACAACTCAATTACAATATTTTATCATTATGGTACTTCCCAAGCAGTCTGCATTATATAAGACTTTCTCTTACCATAAGCGTTGTTTTCTAGCAAGGCTTTAGGTCGTCTAAGCGGTATGTCCCAGTTATGAAGACCAAACACCCCCCTCTTACAGGCATGAAACTGACCAGGGGGCATGATAGTGACCCGATACACACAGCTGCAAAAAAAAAAAAAAGGTTATGAAATTAAAGGTCAGAAAACAAACAAAAAACTAGCACAACTAATATATCTGTAGTGGACTTCACTGTCAAAAGATATCCTTGTTGTTTTGGGTTTCAAAACATTTTCAGCACATGATAGTCTATACATGGCAGCCAGTATATCTGGTGGAGGATGAATGGAAAAAAAACAGGGAAGAACCATATTTCCACAGGAAGCTACTGGCAAGCTTTCTCACATACCCATGCTCACCAAGCCCGAAACTTGAACCAATGCTGAAAAAGGTGAGACGTCAGTGATCCCTAAAGAATAACACCTTAAACCACTTGGTCACCCAGGACCCCCATCAAAAGATATAGTTTTATTTAAAAAAGCAGAGACCATGCAGAATGTTACACATTTTGGAGACCAAAATAGTACTTGTTGTTAAAAGTAGTATCACATAAGCCAGCATCATTCTAAGCCATGCATCAACAGTAAGAAGCTAATTTTAAAAATAAATGGACCATGCTAATTTTAATAGTGTAATCAATTTTCTAAAACATTCAGCACTTGTGATTAATTGGTTTAGTTTAAAAAAAATCCATCTATTATGGTTCTTTGAAGAATTTTATTTTTTCATAAGTATCCTTTTGAGTCTAAGGTATCTGGTTGGTTTATTTATGCTTTTTCTGCTAGTTCTTTATGATTTGATCAAATAGAAGCATGGAATATTGCATGTAATTTTTAAACCTTTGAAAACAAGTATAACTGTTTTCCAATCTATGATGGTTTCAGGTCTTCCTTGAAATTTTATTAAATAATGAGTGATATTTAATGTTGAGCTATTATAACTGGATGAAACAAATCAGCTGCCCGCCTTCAGATTTTTTCAAGTTCATCCTGTAATACTTGCGAGTGCAGGTAACATATTGTGTAAGCATATTCTGAAATAAACCCATGATAGCAAATTCTTTTACATTTTATTGGCAAAATGTTATTGTAGGTCTTAATTAAGTCTAATGTACAATTTGTGCACACTACTTGGATGTGAAGGTTCCATCCTAAAACACTAGTAATTACTATGCCTACATATTTTATTTCATTTAGATTTTCTAAGTAAGTTCTTTTGAATGGAATATGACATACTAATTGTTTCTTCTCATTTGCATTCCATTGCATTCTTTTACCCACCAGCCTATCATGGGTTTTGCAGAGGGCTAGTTAACATTGACTAACACAGGCCCAGTTCAATTTTCCTGTCATTATTAAATTGTATTGGATGGCTCAGTTGATTTTCTACAGGCCATGTTGATATCCATGAGAATTGCCTTAGTTAAATAAAGTTAAAATCTGTGTTAATTAAACCCTTGTGGTATTAATGTCATTTTGTATAATTTTACTATCCTGCACGGTTTGAATCAGCTTTGTATTCATAGACATCTGCATAAAGGCAAATTTCTGAAACAATTCCCATTATGACATCATGCCTTGGGTACCCCAGTGACTATTTTACACCATATCTAGTGACACGTTTTTATTTTGAAGAAAAAACAAAAGTCTATTAGCAGCATTTGAACTTGTCTCTATGGATTTTGTACGTACAATCCTGATGAAGAGTGCACCAAAACCATGTGAACTTGATCCAATTCCAACTGCTGCCTGAGTGCTTAGATCCAGTATTGCCTTCACTAACTGATATTATTAATATCTTTCTCTCATCCGGGGAATTTCCATCATTTTTCAAAACTGACACTGTAAGGCCTCTGCTGAAGAAACCAACACTAGACCATAATGATTTAAAGAACTAACGCCCAGTTTCTAATCTCCCATTCATATAAAAAAGTCTTAGAAAAGGTTGTTCTATCCCAGCTTGTGTCTCATCTGAATTCAAACAGTCTTTTTAGCAATGTACAATCTGCATATCGACCTTGCAACAGTACTGAAATTGCTCTTCTAAAAGTAGTTAATGACATTCTCTCTGCATTGGATAGCGGAAATATTACAGTCCTCACCCTCCTTGATTTGTCTGCAGCATTTGACACAATAGACCATGATATATTACTTCACCGTCTCCAGCATGTATTTGGCATTCATGATTCAGCCTTACTGTGGTTCAAGTCCTACTTGGTGAACAGGACACAAATTGTATCTGCAAATCGAATACACTCCAGCCCAGTTGATCTATGTTGTGGTGTTCCACAGGGATCTGTTCTTGGACCTGTTCTCTTCATTCAATACACTCAGTGGCTCTCAAGTGTCATAGATCACCAATTGTATGCTGATGACACCCAAATATACAAATCTAGCCACCCAGCTGAAGTTGATGCTACCATCCAAGGTGTAGAGAGGTGCATTTCTGATGTGAAATCATGGATGACATGTAACAAGCTGCAGATGAATGATGATAAAATTGAGGCCATTCTGATCACAACACAAAGACTTTCTCATTCACATCCTTTACCTCAAACAATAAATATCAGCAACACCAACATTAAATTCACACAATCCGTATGAAACCATGGACAGTACTCTTACATTGCACCAACATGTCATGAACATATGCAAGGCTGCATATCTTGAGCTGAGATGCATCAGCTCAATTCGCAAATATCTTTCAGATGATGCCACTAAAACACTTGTGTGTTCATTAGTACTTTCAAGACTGGACTATTGTAACTCAATTCTGTCTGGTTCATCTCAATATCTGCTCCAGAAACTTCAACAAGTTCAAAACACAGCTGCTCAGATCATACTAAGAGTATCACAATCAGAGCATACCTCCACGCTGCTCTGTACCCTACACTGGCTATCCATCTGAGCCAGAATCAAACACAAAATTTGTTCTCTGTGCTACGTTTCACTGACGGACTCTAGTCCAACATACCTATCCGACCTCACCTATGTGTACACACCAGGAAGATACTTACACTCCTCTTCTGACAATCGTATACTCGTTATTCCCACTATGAAAACAAAGTCATATGGACAGTGTTCTTTTGCATACCAGGGCCCAGCAACATGGAATGAATTGCCCACTAAACTCAGACACCAAGACACAGTGATCTCATTCAGGAGTGCTCTCAATTCTCACTTACTTCGACTGCAAGAACAAACTTAAAGACTTAATAATGTTTCCTACCTTAAATATTCTCAGCAGTTTTTTTTTATGTTTCTAATTTCATGGTGTTTGTTTTTGTAATCATATCATTATATATTTTTTTTATCTTGTAGATGTTGTCTAATGTTGTAAAGTGCTTAGAGCTTCTAAAGATTAGGCGCTATACAAAGTCCTCATTATTATTATTATTATTATCCAGTTTTGTAATAAACTAATTTACTCTCCATGTGGAACAGTGTCAAAAGCTTTTAAAAAATCTGGCATAAAATTTGGCCACCATTATAAAAATGTTAAACCCAATCATCAATAACAGAACACAGTTGTGTTTCAAAACTGTTTAATTTTCATAAGGTATCTTGTTTATCAGATAGGATAGGAATGTTTTACTGCGATATGTTGACTAATATTGTTGAAGCAGACAACAGTTATTTTAAATTTTCAAACATTTTACAGAGTAAACTAGACAGTATTTACTATCACTAAACCATATTCATTGATCAGTAGGCATAAACATATATTTGCCAGAAACCAGTCCTTTTATGTTTTAAGTCTGTTTAATGATTGCTGAAAAAGTGTGTAAGTTTTGGTGCTACTTCTGAAGCCAGCTCTTTAAGTATTTGGGGGCACATTCTTTCAGGATCACAAGCTCTTCAAGTGTATATTTAATTTATATAATGTGCCTGACCTTTGTCTGCAAATGAGGGATGAGTTTGGGCCTACCTGACTATTGGCCTGACTGAGGGTTTTGTCTACCTAATTTGATGGCAGCTTTTATGGTATGTTTTTGTGGGGTGTTTTTTTTTTTTGTCGCCCCAGACAACATAAATATCATAGTAGACTCTTACATTATAAGACTAAGGTCGCCCCAAACAACATAAATATCATAGTAGACTCTTACATTGTAGGACTAAGGTCGCCCCAAACATCATAACTATCATAGCAGACTCTTACATTGTAGGACTTCGACCAGCAAGTTGTTCTCCACCTTTTTTTTTTTTTTTTTTGTTATCGGGGTGTACGTATTAGATTATTTTCCTAAAACTTTATAATAAATGCATTTGAATAGGCATGCCTTTCGTTACCGCTATGATAGAAAAACAAATTGTTCTCCGCCTCTCGTTTGTTTCCTTATTTATCTGACATAACCGGTTGTTGGGGTAGTAATTTTGCAAAGAAAATAACCAACAAAACTGTACTGATGCCGTGATGGACTAAATGTAAGAAACTATATTAATTTATTAAAGAAAAGTCATATCACGGACACAGAGGCTCGTATCGTTGCTTACAATTTACCTGTCATACTAGTCCTACATGTAAGACATAGCACATGTTGATTTTGTTTAGGTGCATAAAACATAAATATCAGCGTCAGGTCTTACATGTAGGACTACTGAACCTGTCATACATGCACTATCGCAACGATAAGAGCCCCTGTATCACAGATAGAAAACAAGGTCGATTCTCCGGAAAACCTACAAATCTTTTTTTAAACATATTTCTAAACTTAAACGTTGAACTTCTGACTTCTACTGAAAAAAGTACCTAAATCTTGCGAATGTTCTTTAATTTTGAAACCTTCTACTTGATGATGTTTGTATTCCCGCCCGTGCTCCGGTACTTCAGAAGAGCAACGTAGTTCTGTACTTTGCGTAAATGTACACTTGTATGGTGGGGAGAATGCAGAAGATATCCGTAAAATATCCGAATGTGATGCCTAATTAGCTCCCTTACCAACAAGACTAGAGGAGTTAGTCTCCTAAAACTATTATCTGTGGCCAAAAATAATTTCTTGTATCAGTAATTATATATCAAAAAAAATTATAAAAAAATGATAATACATAAATAGAATTAGGTGCAGTTGCAATGAAAAGAACAGTCTTAAAATAGAATATGATCAGAAAAATATTAAATAATAAAGTGAGGGAAAAAAAGAACAGAAATTAAGAATCTACAAAAAGGGAGTTTGTCTAATAAATATATTTCACTTGATTTCTTGTCTTTTTCACTGTCATTAAACAATTATGAAACGTAGTTTAATGTTTTTATTTATTTCTTCATTTTTGTTTAAAATTTTGTTTTTAAACATGAAGAAAATCAAGTATTAAAAAAAGTTGTTGACATGTTTAAATCTATATTTTGGCCAAACATTGGACTAATAATAATAATAATAATAATAATAATAATAATAATAATAATGATAATAATAATAATAATAAAGAAGTAAATATCTTTAAAATATAAATACATCTTTAACCCTTTACGCAAAACAGTTTTTATTTTGATCTAAACGGTGATTATATCAATCTGCTGTTAAAAGAGAAACAAGGGATAAAATAATCTTACAGATGACAGATATTTGCTGGGGTGCACCTTTTTTTAACATCTGACTTAATTTCAACAAATAAAGATAAAAATATAAAGATCTTTTATTATTTAATTATATCAAAATATATTTTCTTGACACCACATTTTCCATATTTATAACCAGTTTCAAACAATTTCAGAATATGAAGTCAATTTCTTAACAGAAAAAATATTAAAACAAATTGGAATGTCTAACCTGCACTTTTAAAATAAAACTGTCAGACTGTAAAACTGCTTGATTGCCCATATCACCTAAAGGTGTTGCTGATGTTGTTTTTGTGTTTAATGCATTTTGTCAGTACATGAGCGGCCAGTATAACTGGTGGAGGACGAACCCTGAAGAACTTCAGTAAGAGCCACCACCAATCCTCGGGAAGCTACTGGCAAGCTTTCTTGAACACCAACACTGGCTGAGCCTGAGACTGAGACTCGAAGACACTCAGACAGAGGTGATATGAATGGTAAAGATGAGCACCAGCCACCTGGTGTTGTCAATGGACAGCAATAAAAACAGCCGACTTACAAAATTACTCACTGTGATATACTTGAAGACATAATGTAGATAGAGCACATTCCTAATTAAAATTGATTATCTTATTAAGCATGCATGCTAGCTATTATCTTTCTATTCCTTTCTCCAATAAGCTAACTTGGGTTCATATGTGTAATAAACCGGTCAATGTATCTGACATTGCTGACATGCAGCTTTCGCCATGGCTATAGGTACTTATAGGTCAAGCCGATCCTTTTGGAAAGAAAAATCTTTGAGATAAATTCTGGTAACAATGAATTCTGACCTCATCCTACAGCATGGATAATGTCAATTAGGGAAAAGCTTCCCTTTAATGAAATACTTGTGTTGACTGCCCTAATGTTCTGAGCTGATACGTATAGCAAATTCACTGATCGGGGATTATTTTCTCATATGCAGAACAAATAACACATTTTATTCTGGATGAAAGTGCCTGTGCTGAGTTGTCATTCCCTCTTTGAGGGGTAAGAACAGGCGGGATTTCCTTAGGTCTTTCTTTGTAGTTGTTGTTGTAGGGTTTAATGCCATTTTTCAGCACACGAAAGGTTATACATGGTGGCCAGTATTAATGGTATAGGAAGATCCCGGGAGAACCACCGACCCACGAGAAGTTACTGGCAAGCTTTCTCACATTAGCCGGATCCGAGACTCGAACTCACGCAGCAGAGGTGAGTTGGCAGTGATCCGTAATGGAGAGCACTTAGACCACTTGGCCATGTCTTGCTTTGTCCAACATCCTCCCTTTCAAGATGCAGCATGTCAGATATTGTGGCACTGAAGCTTCGACTTGTGATTGGCGCTAAATGGTTCTTCCGAAAGAGACATAATAGAAAGTTACCTCCACTCTCCCTCAATAACTTACACAAGAATAACTATCGAACCCGCTTATAACACGTAGGCAGGTGTGAATCCCAATTTTTTTTTCTATAAAAGACCAAAAGAATTTGTTGAATGTGAAGAAAATCACGATCAAAATTGGAAAAGAAACCCTGGCTTATTGCTTGCTTTATCGTCAAAAACGGTGCTCAACATAGTGAAATTCTCAACTTATAATACGTTCTATATCTGGTTACATTTTCTTTAAGAAAATCTCAGTACACTGTCAATAACGATCTTTGATACATTATTTTGGTCAGTGACAACACTTTAATAAATAGAAATGAAATAAGTTTTGGCAAGTGACATTTGTGTTTTAATCACATATTTTTTATTAGGTTCAGTGGTGGTGTGGTCTGTTTCTGGACCCTGTTGTGCGCAATTTATCAAGAGAGAGACACTAATGTGTCCAGTAGTGAAATGTGTTCACGCTTACGCCATTGTTAAAAATTCTCATTTTCCGCTTATACTCTCAAATAAATGTCAGCATCTCGCTTGAGCGATCCACTTCACCATTAGAGGAGAGAACTGTTTGTTAGTGAGAGTTTATTTATATGACCCAGACGTTCAGGTTGAACAAGTCAGGATTAGGATGGAACACATGCTGTCATGGTTACTATGACAAGAAAATTGTTCATGAGGGCTTTTTTAATACGATCCAGGAATGCTGGTTGAACAAATCTGGATTGGGATGGAGCACCTGTCGTCGTGGTTGCTAGAGTAAATGAGATAATACATCTATTTGCTGGGAATCTTCTGACACTAGACTGATGAGGTCGTAGATCTACAATATATTCACTGAGTTGATCGGTAAGAATGAGGTGACACTGCAAGTCTCTTCCTTTCTGTATCACATTTGGAAACATGGAGGGCGAGGTGTGCGTCCCAGTCATTCCAATCTATGGACAGAGCATCAACTGTACAGGCTTTTGGATCTGGGTGTGGTTAGATATAAGTTGGGAGTTTTGCATCCCCTTATTAGCCAAAATGTCCACAAATGGTCGATTCCAGCAGGCACCTAACCGAGGGACGAAGCAACCATTCTGTTTGTATAAGTTGCTTCCTCTGGAAAAACAAATTCCCCAATACTTGTAGTTGACATGGAATATAATGATTTTGTCAATGGACTTCAGCTTAGAAATTCCCAGAGAAGAATGCAATGATTTGGGGACTTCATTCTCCCTTGCCTTAAACTAGAAAATGTGCATTCCAGCCATTGTCCTCGCCTCCATACAAGATGGTTGTACCGTCCAGGGACCATTGGCAGGTTCTCCCATTTCCAGTATGGGACCTCATATGTATTGTTTGTTCCAAGGATCAATGATGCAGCCGCCATTGGGATAACAGTATCACTGTAATGACCCCAAAATAGGTGACCACAAACAATGATTCTGCTGTTACACTGAGTAAACCCCGTAAGCAAAGCATTCTCGGGCTGAGATGCTGTTCTTTGAAAGCAGTGGAGCCAACACCAAGTGATTTCAATGCATGTTAATGCACGAGATAGACTCTGCTCAGGAAGTATTGTCTGCCTGAAATACAATTCCTGTGAGGTTCAAGCAATCGGCTGCTATGGGCCAGTAATAGCAACTGGACACAAAGCACTAAGTGACCTAAGAGTGGCATGAAAGGTATGCAACCATCATGGTACTATATGGTATGTCTCAACCAACTGGATATCTTTTCCCCTTGAGGGTCAGTGTACAGATGATGGGATGGAATATGTGCAATTAAATCACAAACATTTCCTTCAGGTATATTTTCAAGCTAGTCTGGGTTAAGTATTAACTGTGAGTGATCTATATCTGATAGAAAAGAGAGAAATAGAATGGTCAGAAAACACTGTACATCTATATCCTGTGTGCACTCGGACACCAAACTGGCCACTGATTGCAATGAGTGATCTGTCATTGATACATGAAAGTGCTTTTTGTATAGTAGGCAAACTGAACAAAGACCTTCCATCTTTAAGTTCAAATGGTAAGAATGACTGTGACTGTCACCTGTTTCAATTTGAAACATGGCAGTGCCAAATTTTACAAAATGGTACCATTTTATCTTGCATGAGAGTGCCTTTATTTGTGCTGAGATGGGTTTGGAATATTTTACCCACAAACTGGTTCATACAGCTGATGTTTGAGTTAATATCTAAATAGGTTTGCTTTAATCTCAGTCTCTCTCCATAGTGAGTGAGTGTTATGGCACTATGCTGGTTAGACTGATCCATGAGAGAGCCTGTAAGATACGAATTCTGTAAACTTGACGAAGATCATTTGTCTGGTGACTGACAATGGAAAATCAACTGTGTTATTGACCCATTGTAATCAGAGCCATAAGTCAGTGTCATTATGTCCAGTTCATCAAGTTGAGACATAGTACAGGATATTTTATTCATGTCCTTAAGTGTGAGACAGTAATTGAGCTGTCTTTATTTATTTTGACCCTGCTCAGTGGAAGGCGATAAAGGCATTTGGGTGTTAAGACCAAGTGGTAAACTTCTAAACAGCCTACTGGATGAGCCAAGAAAGTTCATCATAATTTCGCTGCCAGGAAGTGGCTGGAACTGTCACTGACTGTGATAGCTTCGACTGCTTCATGGTTGATAAACCATGTTGTGTGATACCCATTGAAAAGCAAATCATTCCCTGCTGTGACATCATTGTGTACACTAGTGACATCTTCATTCCTCACACTTTTCCACCTTCTCCTTTGGTACCCATAGACTGCAGTCCATGATGTATCGGTAGACTGGCAAACAAAGCAAGCTACACATGTAGAGATGTTGTCAGTCCAGTGTTTCCAATGTTACAAAACTTACACTTGGTCTTGCCCATTGTCTAAATTTGTAAGACAAAATAGAGCAGACAATATGTACAGATGCAGCATGCAGCCTGCTTTATGACCTTGGAGAATGTTATGTACAGATGCAGCCTGCTTTATGACCTTGGAGAATGTTATGTACAGATGCAGCCTGCTTTATGACCTTGGAGAATGTTATGTACAGATGCAGCCTGCTTTATGACCTTGGAGAATGTTATGTGCAGGGCTACATACTATGACAATTATCTCTAAAAGGATGCATGTAGCAGCCAACAAAGATGGAACATTTGAGTGTTGCTATAAATACTAACGAAGTGGATGCTATAGTATCAGTTCTAATAAAGTCACCAGTAGGAAAGATAAACTGCCTATACTGGTAAAATCACTGAAGCATCACTTATATCAACTACTAAGTGGATGCTAAGACTAAACAGTACAAATATTTACCTGCATGTACCCAACTGCAGAGAAAATACACTGCAATAAAATTTAGTTTCTAAAGCAAACAATACCTGCACATTAAAAGTGCATTAAATCACTATTGATACTTTCAAAGTGAATGCTATTGTATCAATTTGTAAGACAATATTACATGTGGGAAAAGCCAAATAATGGCATATACAAATAGATCAGTAAGTATCACATATGAAGTGGTCTCTCAGGCTTGATTATTATAGAAAACCTACCTGCATGTATCTTTCAATAGAAGAAATTATACAGCAATATTCGACAAGTTTTATATATCATACACAAACCTGCACATATTGAAATACAGTTATGCAATGCTAGGGAATGCACTAGCAACCTGTGCAGTGATGAACCAAGGGCACACAAGTGTGTGAGGATGGCAAAGTGACAGAACCTTGTAGTCGAAGAAAGAAAGAGAAGTTGGAAATTATAGATGGAGAATACTTCCTTTTGAAAAGAACACTCATCCAACTTGCTTTAAGGTAGAAACTTGTGTGTTGTTTGCAAGGTCTCTATCTGAAAAGAGTGTGCTACTTGGCATGAGCAGAAGTGGTAACTTGGGTATTCTTGGTGATTGGTTCAATTCCTTTATCAAGTGGAGATCACCCCGTCTAAATGCTACTTAAAAGGGCAGATAACTTTTAGTTTTATAGGTGGTGCTCTACAGTTTTGCATTTTGCATAAGATTAGAATTTTAAAGAAAAAGAATTTCCCCAGGTTTCCTCACTGGTTATACTGGCTATTTAAAAAAGACCTTGTATATCTTAGGTATAATTCAAAGAATTTTTAATTCCCTTTATTTTGGTGTATGATTGATGGGTGTAATATGGGTTATAGAGCATACAGCTAGGCCTTACTCCAAATGTGCAACTTTCAAAAAGTGCTAGCTCCACTTGGTCATGTTCACTTCCTGAACTTCAGAAGTAAATTATATGAAAAAGAGCTGATAACTTTTTTTACATTTTATATATTTGGTAATTCATTCATAGCACTTTCAGAAGCTGGTATTGTCTAGTCTGGCAAAATTCATTTTCCGTATTTTAATAGCTGATATGGATAGTGTACTTTAGACTAATTCAGACTGATTTTTTTTTAGCACAAGGGAGCAGTCATTTTAGTTAGCAGTGTGCTTATATCATGTACAATTTCCAAAAGTACAAAATCCAAATAAATATCATCCACATGATATTAATGTAGCTTAGAGGTATGCCAACATTCTCTCCATTGTGCATGTTTTAAATGCAAACAACTTCACCTTCCATACGTCACTCTCTCAAAAGAATAACTGGTGAGCACCCCCTTAAAGAGAACATAGGTATTATTATTGTATATTTTAATTTTGATTGTATGGCCGAAACCTTTAAGTCACAAGCATCAAAACAGTCCTTTTCAATAATTATCCTGTATTTCCCCCGACAGAAAAGTATTTATGAGTGTCAGAGTCTCTAACAAGTCCAGCCCCCCCTGCCCCGATAAAAAGTGAGCTATTTTAAAAATGTACATAATATTTTGTCAACATAGCAACCAATGTTATACTGAATGACAGGAACATGAAACTAGCAGAATTATTTCTGAGATATCAACAATAAATTTTACAGTTTGAAAAGGGATGAAACAGATCAGATTCGTAAAGGTCAAAGTGTAAAATAATTGACTATTGTTTATTATGGAAGAAGCAAATTTGCTTTCTCATCATTTTTTTTTATTTCATTGCAAATAAATGAAAAGAAACATTTTCACTATATATTTCTTTTACTTATTGTTACAGTTTTAAATTTAAGTTGACTATATTCTAAGTCTTCTAATTTCCCCATAATTAAGGTCACTACTCACACAAACATGCCTCATGGCAAATTATGTAAGCAAGAGCAAAATGAGCATAGCTATCTTATTTTCATGCTTAACATCAATATTAATGTACATTTTATTCAGAACATCATACATAATGATATGAAGAAAAGAAAAAAATAATTGTATCAATTTTTTATTTGTTTTAAGGTGGCACTCTACAAAACGCATTTTGCATAGAGTTAGAATTTTAAAGAAAAAGAATTTCCCCAGCTTTCCTCACTGGTTATACTGGCTACTTAAAAAAGACCTTGTATATCTTAGGTATAATTCAAAGAATTTTTAATTCCCTTTATTTTGGTGTATGATTGATGGGTGTAATATGGGTTATAGAGCATACAGCTAGGCCTTACTCCAAATGTGCACCTTTCAAAAAAGTGCTAGCTCCACTTGGTCATGTTCACTTCCTGAACTTCAGAAGTAAATTATATGAAAAAGAGCTGATAACTTTTTTTACATTTTATATATTTGGTAATTCATTCATAGCACTTTCAGAAGCTGGTATTGTCTAGTCTGGCAAAATTCATTTTCCGTATTTTAATAGCTGATATGGATAGTGTACTTTAGACTAATTCAGACTGATTTTTTTTTAGCACAAGGGAGCAGTCATTTTAGTTAGCAGTGTGCTTATATCATGTACAATTTCCAAAAGTACAAAATCCAAATAAATATCATCCACATGATATTAATGTAGCTTAGAGGTATGCCAACATTCTCTCCATTGTGCATGTTTTAAATGCAAACAACTTCACCTTCCATACGTCACTCTCTCAAAAGAATAACTGGTGAGCACCCCCTTAAAGAGAACATAGGTATTATTATTGTATATTTTAATTTTGATTGTATGGCCGAAACCTTTAAGTCACAAGCATCAAAACAGTCCTTTTCAATAATTATCCTGTATTTCCCCCGACAGAAAAGTATTTATGAGTGTCAGAGTCTCTAACAAGTCCAGCCCCCCCCCGCCCCGATAAAAAGTGAGCTATTTTAAAAATGTACATAATATTTTGTCAACATAGCAACCAATGTTATACTGAATGACAGGAACATGAAACTAGCAGAATTATTTCTGAGATATCAACAATAAATTTTACAGTTTGAAAAGGGATGAAACAGATCAGATTCGTAAAGGTCAAAGTGTAAAATAATTGACTATTGTTTATTATGGAAGAAGCAAATTTGCTTTCTCATCATTTTTTTTTATTTCATTGCAAATAAATGAAAAGAAACATTTTCACTATATATTTCTTTTACTTATTGTTACAGTTTTAAATTTAAGTTGACTATATTCTAAGTCTTCTAATTTCCCCATAATTAAGGTCACTACTCACACAAACATGCCTCATGGCAAATTATGTAAGCAAGAGCAAAATGAGCATAGCTATCTTATTTTCACGCTTAACATCAATATTAATGTACATTTTATTCAGAACATCATACATAATGATATGAAGAAAAGAAAAAGATAATTGTATCCATTTTTTTATTTGTTTTAAGGTGGCACTCTACAAAACGCATTTTGCATAGAGTTAGAATTTTAAAGAAAAAGAATTTCCCCAGCTTTCCTCACTGGTTATACTGGCTACTTAAAAAAGACCTTGTATATCTTAGGTATAATTCAAAGAACCTTTAATTCCCTTTATTTTGGTGTATGATTGATGGGTGTACTATGGGTTATAGAGTATACAGCTTGGCCTTACTTCCGATGTGCACCTTTCAAAAAAGTGCTAGCTCTGCTTGGTCATTTTCACTTCCTGAACTTCAGAGGTAAAATGTATAAAAAAAGAGCTGATAACTTTTTTTACATTTTATATATTTGGTAATTCATTCATTGCACTTTCAGAAGCTGGTATTGTCTAGTCTGGCAAAATTCATTTTCCCTATTTTAGTAGCTGCTATGGATAGTGTAATTTAGACTAATTCATACATGCCAACCCCTGACGAGGAAAAAGTGTAATCCAAGTGGACAAAAAGAGGAATCCAAGCAAAAAAAAGAGGAATCCACAAATAACATGCTAAAAATTCAATAAACAATGATTTATTTGCCCCTCTCGTCTTTTAACATCCTTTGCTGCTTCAAGTTTTCATATGCCGCACTTTTAGCTTTCGAAAGCAACAGATTTTCATGTTGCATTTTAAAACACTTTGTACCAGCTGAGACCATGAATGTTTTGCACACCAGTAGAGCACAAAGTACTAGGTTACTGAGCCTGGATCTGAATTCACTTTTATTTTTGTTAACAATACTGAACAATCTCTCACAGTCAGCATTATAATGGTAAAGAACCAATATTACTTTCATAACCTGACAAAGAAGAGGAAATTTATATCTTACAGTGATTGTGTCTTTTAGCTGGGAAATAAGGTGCCAATGCACGTCAACTCTATCTGCATTAAGTATATTGTCAGGTAGAATCCCAACTTTATACTGCAGGAATTCTCCTTCCAGATGATCCAAGGTAGGCAAGGATGGTAATAGAAAGGGATATCTCTTGACAAAGAATCTAACGCTTTTGAAGCTTTTTGACTGTCTCCCATTTACTTCAGCAACTGAAGCATTTAAAAGCACTTCATCTCCATTATGGAATTTCTGGAGCACGTAATCACAGGCTGTAGCATAATAATCTCTAACATCATCATAAAACACCTTCACAGCTAGAGTAGAATTGTGTTCTATGGATTCTCTTGCTTCTGCACCAATAGCAAGATCTTCATTATCTTTCTATTAAGAACTCAGCCCATAATGCATCTGCATTTATAACATTCATGTCCACAATTTAGTTCTGCTGTAGAGAAGAAGTTACCTTAGCATTGGAGTTCGTAAGATGAGCTAATTCGATGTGTTTCTTTGTTTTCAAGTTTCTCCACATGAAATTTACCACCATACCCAATATTAAAATCGTTTCTGCACAGACTGCAATGAGCATGATGCTGCCATAGAATACAGGGACTCGTATCATTGCTTAAAACTGACCTGTCATACATCTACTATATAGTAATGACAGGTCAATTTTAAGCAACAATATGAGCTCCTGTGCCCAAAAATGGAACACTGTATTATGCCATTCATGTATTCATCTTTGAAGGATTCTTGTTTTTTTGCCTTTATCTGCTCTCCCTGTGAAATTCTTAGAAAAAATATATGTGCTCTAACACAAACGTCGACTAGAATACATCTGATGACTTTTAGCGCCAAATAGTAAAATTATTTCCACACAGCCTGCAATAGACGTCACATGATGCTGCCCTCGTGTCCTCATCTTTGGAGGATTCTATTATTTTATGTTTTGTTTATCTTTGGCCTTTTTCTAATCCATCTGTGAAATTATCTGAAAGGAGATATTTCTGCTCTCATACATGCATCAACTAAAATAAATTATACTTTTTAGCACCAAATACCTATAGACCGGTTCTGTATTAAATATAAATTAGAAAAAAGAATCTGCGAGTAAAGATTAAAAATTAGAAAACCAGTATGTTCTCTCCTCACTAAGCCATACAGCTGCTATAAATAGAATACAAGGTCGAAAGTTTAAAAGAAGAACCAGCATATTTCTGGGTAATAGGATAGTTGCTATAAATAGAACATAATACTGTCAGGAAAGTGCACAGACAAGCGTACTCTTATACTGTAGTTACGTAGAAGCCGTCTTTTCTAAAACACGGTCTGTGGGATTAATGGGATGTTAATAAAAACAAGAAAACAAACAATCGATTTTTGGGGGAAGGTGGATATACCGAAAAAGCGTTATCCATACACATTTTGGAAAAAAGCGTAATGATTATGTCAAAAGCGTAATGGTTGGCATGTATGCTAATTCAGTGTGCTTAGATCATGTACAATTCCCAAAAGTACAATATCCAAAGAAATATCATCCACATTAATGTAGCATAGAGGTATGCCAACATTCTCTCCATTGTGCAGGTTTTAAATGCAAACAACTTCACCTAACATATGCCACTCTCTCAAAAGTGCATAATAACTGGTGAACGCCCCCTTAGCTAAAAGGCTTTAGCCTGGGAGGGCTGGATTTTTGAGGTAGTAGCAGTTCTCATAAGGTATTATGATCGGGATATGTATTTGAAGAAGAATCAGTGTGACTCCCATAATCATGCATGCTAGAGTAGGACCCTGTATATATTTCAAATCTGCATGACTGAAATAAAAATTAAGTGGAAATTGACAATAAAAATATCCAAATGTGAAGTGGAGATCTTTATTCTAAAGGTAAAATAATAGTGGTAATATCAATTTTCATTTGCAAACTTCGAATTTGCAACAATAATTGTTTTTCTTTTCAAATCAATACTAGTAAAGAAAAAGCACAGCCATCTATTAAGCTTATTAAAATTGAACACAACACTAATAAATGTTGCAAAAACCACAAGATTCCCAAAACCTTACTGCAGTCATAAAATGGTCCATTATCTTCCCTTCAATCCAAAACAAGAAGACTGACCCTCTGATTTATAACAGCATTAAACAGTTTTAGTAAATTTGCAATTTAATATCTTTTTCAGGTATAAAAGACAAAGATCTCAAAGTATGATCTGCATATTTTTGAGAGAATTTCCCTATTACAACATTCATCTCTTCCGACCACAAGCCAGGCATGAATCTTTCTGGCAAATATTTATAAAGCATTAAATTTCAATATGCAGTTGGAAACATGACAAAACTGACATCTTCAACCTTTGTCGATGTATCTGTGCCTTAAACAAAACAATATTTCATCCAATCCAAGTAAAGTGTACATAAGATTTATATGTATGCTTACACAATCAAGTCTTAGATTTTGTGACGTTAAAGGTTCAATTAAGACATTATTTTGCACATTCTGTTCTTGTGTGTGAAACACAAATCAGAAATTCTGTTATAATTCCTTTAGCATGCCTAAAACATAAATCCAAACTTCGAAGTATGACTGTTCACTCTTGGAAGATACATAACAAGAGCTACACTTCCGAATTAAGCTGGTAGTTGATTCAAGCAGACAAAGAGGATTTTTCGGCAGCTTTGGCTGCTTCCTTAGCATTATAAAGGGCTAACATCTTCTTGATTTCTCCTATAGCCTTGCCCGGATTAAGGCCCTGCAAATTACAGAAAAAAAAGATATATAAACAGTTGCCTCAGATGACTTGAAAGCTGAGAAATAAGGTATTGATACTAAAGATGGAATGAAGGGTTCAAAACAATGCTATATCACATGGATAAAAATAACTTGTGAGATACTGACAACCATGTTCTCCTAAATGAATATAAATGTGAAATCTAAATTATAAATGTGTTTTGAAGTCTTTTCTTCTCCTTACCTCTTAACATAGAACTGATTAAAATATTCTTAAAGAAATAATTAAGCAAATTATGAACATTTTCTAACGAAATGTTACTGTAGTTTTTAGTTCACAAAAGGTATCAAAATGCATCAAGGGAAGTAGCCACTTTGAGGATTAATTATTTCTTCTTTGGGTTTGAATTTGAGTTATATCCCTTTGCATTACTTTGTCATTAATTTGTAATTATTTTGATTAACCAACCAAAACCAAAGACAAACAATATCATGCTGGAGCACAAGATCAGAATACTTAAGTCCATAGTTCACAGAGATCTTGTTAAAATTCACAAACTGTAAGAAATACTCTTGCACATGCTACTATACTGACTTTGTTGATAGATGGTTGAAAATCACAATGATAATCCTTGATCATTAAAGGCCTTGTGGTAAGATGTGGATAGTGCTGAACAAAAGCTTACACTAGTAAATTTCCAGCTAAAGGATAAACAACTGGCAAAGGCAGGTTATGAATTTGGGTTCAGAATTTTGATCTTTCCAGAATTGCTGGATTCAGAAGGTGGCTGAGTTTATTTCCTCGAGTTAATGTGACTGATGGAATATATTCAAGGAAAATGACCTTTTGCAGTTGACTGATCTCCACTTAACCAATATTTAACAAAATAAATATGAATAATTTTATGTGGGATCACCATAACCAGATTTCTGATTTGCCAACTTTAACAACAACATTTTTAGTCTGATTCAATATATTATCCCAATTAGTTTCGATTCAAATCTTCATCCTCTAAATTACTGAATCTGTTCTGCTAATACAGTGCGGTCTAAAATGTTTATGGTGATTTTATCAGACTTGCCTTAGGACAAGCCTTGGTGCAGTTCATGATAGTGTGACACCTGTACACTGTGAATCTGTCCTCCATCATGGCTAAACGCTCTTTAGTAAAGTCATCCCGAGAGTCGATCATCCACCTGCAACGACGTGACAGTAATGTGTAAAAAATTAAAGTTATGCCAATACAGTAGTCCCCTTTTGAATGGCCTCCTTGACCGGTAGTCACCTGCTTTTTATGGCCCGAGTCCCTTGGCACAGATGAGTTGGTGTTCAAATGTACCGATCAAGAATGGCCACCCTTCTGTGACCAGCAGCAAGCGTATTAGTAAAAACATGTAAAAGGTTCCCCTCAAATGTGTCTAGAACCAATAATTAATTCATATGGTAAAGTCAGTAATCAAATTATCTCAACCAATATATGTCTCCTGAAGTCCGTTCCTGAAAAAAGTGTGGGCAAAAGTACATGTAACATTAAGATTAATATTATATTGTGTGTGTGATTTGGATTTTTAACATAGTTTTAACAATTGTTCAGTCATATCACTACGATGTCTGCAGTGTGGCAGTTCATAGTAATGTCTAGCACTGGGGCATCATGCCACAGACATGTAGCATGATGTTCCACACAGTTACATTATTCTGACACCAGGCTGACCAGATCTTACACTAACCTCTTAATGCTGAGTGCCTAATGAGGCAGCTGTTAGTGCCATTTTTATAAGTCTTTGGTATGACACAGCCGAGGTTCAAACCCACAACTTCCCGCACCTGAGGCAGACACTCTAACCACTAGGCCACTGGAGCAGTCTGTATTATATCATTATGTCATCATTAAAAGAAGAAATTTACAGGAAATGGCCTCAACAATGTTGAGATAGAGTTTTGGGTTTCACACAGCTGTTGAGTTCTTCTCTTTCATGATTACAACCAGATGTAACAGTCAATATCACATCATGGTCAGCATAGGCTAAATATAGAGTTTATGGATTAAGACACACATATATATTAACCTTGAACAAAACAGGGTACCAGAGAAAGACTGAAAAATTATGTGACAGTACATATATCACTGCCTTTATAAAGAAGGCATTTTGTCCACTCTACAAAAGATTTGTCTGCATAATTCAATCACAGTCCTGTACAATTAGCAAAATAGCAATAAATCATTACAAAATTTTAACATGTCATCACATAAACAGTCACAGTTATTCAACTCAACAACACTGGGCAAGGATGGGACTTGCAGAACAATTTTATGAAGGACTCAACAACAACAAACATTGTAACTGATTAGGAGAATATTCAGCAGCAGTGGGAAAATGGAGCAAATGGAAGGTGAATTTTGTATGTAACAAGATTTTAAATGATGTTTTTTAAAGGTTTTGCAATGTGCATGACAACAATACCCCCATTCACATTTTACGCTTATGTCAAGAATAAAAACTATCAATGTATGTTCAGCTGAAATAAGCCTATTCTTTAGACAAGAACCTTTTAATAATTAACTCTACTTTTTTAAATAATATTAAATGAAGATAGTAAGTGCTTTGAAGTATGTAGCTTTTTCACAATGTATATTACATAAACTTCTCATAAAAAATGTAGCCACCTCTGGAAAGGCCACCTGTATTAAAAGGTCACTTTTTCAGTGCAGAAGGGGTGGCCACATAAGAGGGGGGACTACTGTATAATTCTCATCTTTTTTTCAACTTATCATTAAAAAGAAACTTCCCATATCAGGTTCTTCTGTAACTCGACCTCTATAACAATGTTGTTGTTGTTTTGGGGCTTAACGCCATTTTTCAGCACACAATAGGCTATACATGGCGGCCAGTATTAATGGTGGAGGAAGAACCCAGGAAAACCCCGGAAAGAACCACCGACCCACGAGAAGCTACTGGCAAGCTTTCTCACATACCCACATTGGCTGAATCCTAGACTCGAACTGCCGCAGACAGAGGTGAGATGGCAGTGATCCGTAACGGAGAGCGCTTTAGACCACTTGGCCACTCGGGGCCCCACCTCCATAGCAAGACCATTCCAGTACAATTTAAACCACTGTAGACCTATCACATCTATAAAAAGCTGCCAAACTGTGAGGGGTGGACAAGAATGTCTGGTTTTGGGCAGAATACATCAACTGAGATAAATCTGCAATGTGTTTATGAAACAGTTAAATACATTTTCAGTTTTTGTTTAGTTGTCAAATAATTGTTCAAGGTGATCTGCCAGCCAGACAAGTCTGTGTGGAGTAGGTTACTGATATAATTCTTCAAATTTAATAATTTTGTAGGTTGAGTCAATTTGTTAAAGCCCTATCACCCTCAAAGAAAATGAGAATATTCCATAGATTGTAGCATCATGAACTGTTTAGACACAGTCAGTTGCATTGCAGTGATTTACATTGCCACATGGATATTATTTTCAACTTGATGAGACAAAGCCCAATGTGGAACACAGATTATTGTGCACACTTGAGTGAAATGGTCTGATAGCAAAGAAAAGATGCACCAGAGATTTCACTAAAGCAAACATAAAAGTGATGTTAGCAAATCTACATTATCTATGCCATAATCAATACAAAAACAACATAGATACTGCTTTAATGGATATCACATGCCTGATGTAGATTCATCAGTCTTGTTGAATGAAATTGAAAAAATTTCTAACAGGTAATTCTGCACTGGATGGATAGAAAAATGGGTAGATTGAAAAAAATCTAATGTTCATTTGAATAGATTCCATTAAAAGTGCCATGTTATATGTAAAATGCAATTTTCAATTGTTATGTGTATGAAAATTACTTTTATAAGTTGGAGATCTAATAGAGTGATGTCACCTTCAGGAATAAAAAAAATAATTTCAGCTCTTTGTTACAACTATCATATATTACACCACTTGCAAATTGATTTTATCTATACTTTTTGCAGTATGTAGCCTTTTGGTCTAATGCAGTTTGATAAACAACATTTTCTTTTTTAACCCTGTAAAAGTTACCTTTATAAAGTTGCTTTATCCTTATGACAACATGCCAGTGAGCTGAATTGTTAGCAAATGTGTTGCTGGGAATTAAGTAAAAATATTTGTGAACTACAAGATGATATCATCCAATCATTGTTAAAGTAGATAAACTCATTTTTATATTTAAAAAAAAAGATTTGATTAAAAGTTATTTATTATGGCAGATGCAAGTCTCAAGACACTTCACCTATCCATGTCAGTCACTACTGTTCACAGCGGACGATGTCCTCAGTTATAATCTGAAATTCATAAAATTACTTTAATGCTACTTAAGTATCTGCTACCATACCATAATTAAAAAATATACATTTTATTTGGGCCAAATATCTGCGTTTATTTTGAACATAAAATTAAAACCACTGATATAACATAATAAATGCATAAATGCCAACCCCTGGTGAGGAAAAAGTGTAATCCAAGTTGACAAAAAAAGTAATCCAAGCAGAAAAAGAGCAATCCACCTATAACATGATACAATTCAATAAGCATATGAACAAAATGATTTATTTATCCCTCTGGACTTTTAACATCAATTACTGCTTCAAGTTTTAACATATAATACTTTAAGCTTTAACTGATTCAGCCCCGATCCCGTCTGTAGGCGTGATGAGGCTGTACCCTACTTCTGAGCTCTGCAGCATCAAGGTCATTTAAGATACACCAACGTGTGGTATTAAAAAAAAGCAGACAGATATAGCTCTAAAATGATACCAAATAATCTGGAAGTTCTATTTGCACTACAAAATACAGAGGGAAAAACCTCATTTTTTTGGACCTGATTTTTTCTCACCCAAAATTCGCTTGAGGTCGGAATGCGATTTTGCGTCCAGATTTTAGACCTTTTGGCCTCAGATCTAAGGCACACCAGTCTTAACTGCACACAGAAAGGTTCTTCTTTGCAAAAACTAGGATAAGGTGGGCATTTGGAATAAATTGTGGCCTCCATATGAAAATGATGGGTCCATTAAGCAAAAAAAAAAAAAAAAAAAAAAAAAACTTCTGCTCATGCACAAGCAAAATAACCAATGAAAATTGATGTATCTAATACAACTAGGCATTAGTCTCATGGAAAATTTGTTGAAAGCAGATGTATTATGATGTATTCAGAAATAGCCCCCCAAATGTCTTTCCTATGCACATTTCAGGCAAAAACGACAAAAACCTCTGGGGTTGAATGAGTTAAGAAGCAACACACTCTCATATCATATTGCATTTCAAAACACTTTATACCAGCTGAGACTATGAATGTTTTGCACACCAGTAGAGTACTAAGTGCTGGGTTACAGAGCCTGAATCTGAATTCAGTTTTACTTTTTTTAACTGTACTGAATAATCTCTCACAGTTAGCATTAGAATGATCAAGAACCACTATTCCTTTTATAAACTGACAAAGATGAGGAAATTTATATCTTCTAGTTATTGGGTCTTTTAGCTGGGAAATAAGGTGCCATTGCTCATCAACGCTGTCTACATGAAGTATGTTGTCAGGTAGAATGCGAATTTGAACTTCAGGAGTTCTTCTTCAAATTTATAGGCAGCCTTTCCTTCAGCAAAGTGCATTAAATGACAGGGACAACCTGATATGAACACTAATGGAGACATTTTCAAAATACAGAATGCAACTCCTTTGCAAATTTCAGTCATCACAGATTCATTATCAGCTGAAAACTCCATACAGTTCTGCCAACCTAGTTTTATTCAAAGCATTATCAAGCAAATCAAAAATATTTTCTCCAGTGGAATCTAATGTTAATTCTGGTAGTGAAAAAAGAGCACTTTGACTTACCCCTTTTCACTGTCAAAGTCCCTTACACAGACTGAGTACAACTTTTTATCATCATAATCACTACTCCTGTCAAAGCTTTAGGGGGCTACAGCAAATGACTATCTGTATGCTGGACTTTTAATCTGTATAGACCTATTGAATAACTTCTGGACTTGCAACTCATTGCATATATTTATGACTTTCCATTTTCCAGACCCATCTGTGATGCCAAGTACACCAGATAATCTATGTTAACCTTTGCAAATAATGTCCAAGGTCACAAGACTGCTTTAGTTAGCAGTGTTGCATATATAAATACATAAGGATTTTGATTCCAAGTCTGAAAGCTGGAGGTCAGGGAAGCAAATACAGATTATTAAAACAATATTCTATTATTGACCTGTAGGCCTGCATGAGGACTGCTGGACCGAGATATTTGTCTGAGTTCCACCAGTAGCTGGGGCATGAGGTGCTGCAGCAGGCACACAGGATGCATTCATAAAGACCATCCTGAAACATAAACCATACAGACAATGCAGTAACAATTGAACTACATGGTGCAATTTAAAAAAATATTCATTAAAAAGTTACTATATTGCAAATTAAATTTACCATAAATGTCAAGAGATTCTTCCTACAAAAATTTCACTTAGCAAGAAGTCTCTGAGATTACTTAAAGCCACCAGTATCTGGAATAAATCATGTTTCTTCAAGAATTCTCACCCAATCATCATAAAACATGAGTACATCCACTACTTCACTATTCCATCGAGGAAGTGGTCTAGGCTATGTTCAATTAAATGAAACATCACACGAAAAAGCATTGAGCCATTTGCAATAATGTCTCAGCACAGTTGCTCATCAAAATGGGTTTCCGGTCCTTGTATGAAAGGAGGCTTGAACACTGCTAAGTATGTTATGTCCTTTTTTAAATGTGGGACTTCAGTGTGAAAAGCTGCTGTGGATTGAACTAAAAGCTGGGTTAAAATGTACGAGTCATCACTGCAGAAAGAAAGATATCTTGATGCTTGGATCTTGAACATGCCTTTTGAGACAGTGCAAAATATCAGCAACTCAACCAAAGTAAAAGCTTGTCTCGTTTCAAGAGACTGATTAATAAAAAATTCTGAAAAAAGCAACAGACAGAGCTGGAAAAGACAATAGCCAGATTTTCATTTCAATTGATCTACAGAAAACTGGTCTTCCTTGGACAGTATCTGATCAAAGATAGGAAGATGAAGCACAAGTCTTCAAAATTGCAAAAGAGGGGGTAGGGTGGACACTTCCAGCTAAAGCAGTGATGACTGAACAGTAGTGCCTATATTATGTCAACTAAAGGAAAAGTCCAAAAGCTATATAAAAAAGAAGAATAACACAAATACTTTAGAATGTGTGTGTGTGTGTGCGCTTTGGATTATCAGCATCGCTTTTTAAAAAATTCAGTCATATAGCTACAATGTCTGCAGTGTGGCAGTTTATAGTGATGTCTAGCATTGGGGCATCATGCTGCAGACATATAGCATGATGTCCCACCCAGTCACATTATCCTGAAACCAGGCTGACTAATTCTAACACTAATCTCTTCATGCTGAGTGCCTAGCATGAAAAACTCTTCCAAATATATGTAAACAATAAAAAAGGATAAAATATAACAGTAAAAGTGTTATGATTAGCAATATTAACAAAACAACAAAGGTAACAGGGAAAGAACAGAACACTTGCATATACAGGTGAAATCAGACAGACCTTTCATTGAACTTGCAGAGAAGGGATACAATGAATACAAAAGTACCCAAGGAAATTACGTTCAAAACCATACAACACATAACAGTACAATTACCTCACATAATTAATAAACAATAAACAAAGTAGATAATCTAGCTGAAATGAAAATATTATAGTCCAAATGGAAGACAATTATGATGGAGCCAACATGATTATTCTATAACAAAATTAAGCAAATTAAATGCAAAATATTTATCTACAATGAAGACTGAGCAAGCAATAGAAAAAGAGCTGGAGCATATTCCCCTGAAGAATCACCCAGACAAGTGATTTTGGTACTTGCAAGGCATTTAGAAAGACCATGTTCAAGCATGACTGGAAGTGTTAACTGATGGTTGATGGGATATGGGTACCAAGCCATCTATTCATGGTATGACCAATACAGTCTATCTTCCACCTTGACAAATGAATGAATGTTTTAGCACTCCTGTTGTTAAAACAAGCCAAAAGATGTAGCTAACATATTTTTGTAGCTTGAGAGAGCTGGAGTGTTGGGGCAACATATGCAATATGACTGGATACTCTAAGTGAAAAAGAAATAGCAACATCAGCATTAACAAATCCGAATTTCAACATAAATACAGGAATAATTACAAACTGTATCACATAATTCATTTTCAATCTTGATCTAATTGCTTTTTGCTTGAAACGTGCTTTCTACAGTCATCTTTCACACCATGAATCTAACTAGTTCTTCATGCTTTGAGCTGTATCTGATTCTGAATATATGTAGCCATTCCTTTCATCTAGCTGTAATCTGCATTGGCCACCTTTCCTTTTGAATCTTTCTTTGACATTCTTATGCATTAAGCAGTCATCAGTACTAACAGGACACTATTTATCGTGCATGTTTAATTGATTTTTGTGATATAATTTCACAAACAAATGACAAACATTACAAGTATGTCAATGATCTAGACAAACAGTGTGTTCAAGCCGTGGTCTGGTTAGAGAAAATTATATCTGACAAGAAATTTTCTGAATTCTGTGAAAAATCTGAATACTTGCTTGTTGTGACTAGGGGGCCAGCATTTCTTACTACTGAGCTGTAAAGCCAATTACAATTGCTGCTGTGCCATATATACTTACTTATAAGACAACTCCAACAAAAACTGCACAGACTCAGATCTTCCATTGCATAATGCACTGCAGATCTGGGTCAGTGCAGTTTCTTAGAAGTAATTAGTAGAGTAAGACAGATCCTGTTCTGCAGGTACATGATGCTATGGCAGATCAGGATCTTTGCAGGTTTAATTTGACTTATAAGTGAGTATATACTGTAAATGTATTTCTGCTTACCAGCTTGGCTCTGTCCTGCATGTTCTGGAGGTATTGCTTCTTGCCAATGTCTGCCTCAGTCATGTTCTTCTTCTTTAGGTATGGCTCAATGGCCCTGTACTGTGCATAGAAGTTATTCATGTCCTGCAAGGAAATCATTTGTGCTTAGTAATCAGTAATATACCAGCTTAAATAGATTCAATGACAAAACAAGGTAGAAATTTATTCATTGACAAAACACAAACAAGGGAAATAAATGCAGCAGTGGTTTGGTTTTGTAGAGTTAAATATCACTCTTTAGCACAAGTTAGGCTATACATGGTGGTCAATATATTTTGTGGCGGAAAACATCCAGAAATAATCACAGACCTATGTAAAGTTATTGGCAAGATTTCTCACTTGAACCCACATGGACAAAGATATGTGCATGATCTGTATTTTGTCTCTGAATAACATAAAATCATTCACCTCTACTAAACTGATAAACTGAATGGAAGTTATCTTAAACAAAATGCTTGCATAGCAAAAGCAAATAAGGCTTGGGTCTGGATGCCATATTCAAGATGAAAGCATTATTACAAAAACACATGACCCCACAGTCAAAAGGTTGAGCAAGCATATCACAGATTGAATTGTCTTAGCTTTATAATGATTCATCTGTAAACGTGATGTAAGCACATCCTGAGTTTAGGGAATAACACAATCAAAACCCTAATGCAAATTTTTGTATGTGATCATCATAATGAAACTAACATTTTGAAAGCAGCGACCAAAATACTTTTATATAAATACACAGAAATAATGAAATATACAGACTGGTTAAGAAGTGATTAAAGACTTACTGGAACCAGATCCTTTACCACATACATGTGAGGCAGAGGGTAAATTTTGGTTGTCTTGCTTGTGTTGGTATCAATTTTGCTGAGAAAAAATAAATATTTATTTTAAATGAGAGAAGGAATCAGATCATCTTCATTTATAAAGATGAAAGCAAAGGACAAAAATTGATGTTTGATATCTGATTTCTATGACAATAAATGCAATAAAACAAATGAAAGCAAATATTTCCAGATCATTTCTTCCTACATCTTCTAATTAAGCTGACATTGTATACATATGTATCCCAAAATATACATCTTTAAAGAGAGTCTTGGACCATCTAGCTTTTAACAATGAAGGAATAATTAAGGTCTTGATGAGTAGTCCAAATTAATTATGTACAGTACAGCTTTAGAAATTTTTTGTTTCACAATACATCATGATGAGGATGGAGAGAGCATAGAAAACATTAAGAATAGTCCCTCTTCCATCTCCTCACATATCCTAACTGAGTTACCAATGCTTCTTGCAAAGAACCATACTTTCTCACAGAGTTGCATTAATCACCGTAGAGTGGACGTTATATAAATCATATGGGCACAATTTACTGTTGCAGACTCCAGCAAGCATGTGCTAAAGGGTTTTATTGTTAGAGAAATCATAGTGGAACAATCAACGATTTTAAAGCTAACAATATTAAATCAATAGTTATTTCATTTTTATTTGATCAATGTATCTAAAGGTGTAATGTTTGGCAGGTATGTATATGTAAATGAAAACCTTTAAGTGAAATCTTAACACAGTGTTAACAACTCAGACGCCAACAGTGGAAAATGTGATTTTACAAAAACAAGTCACCCATGACCCTGATCATTTACCATCTTATCTGTCATTCCCAAAGCTGCTGTACAAAACTTCAAAATTAAAATGTTACTTTACCCAACTGTGGGCCAAGTATGATGACAATTATCAACTGTGGGCCAAGTATGATGACAATTATCAACTGTGGGCCAAGTATGATGATAATTATTAAATGTGGGTCAAGTATGATGATAATTATCAAATGATGCAAATAAAGGAGATATAGTCAAGCTTGTCTTAAAAAGACCACCCATTCTGCCAACAACAAAAAACTATGTTCTCTCAAGATAGGTGGTCTTTCAAGACAGTTTTACTGTATTAATCTTTTAACCAAAAGTTCATGCAGGGCAGTTTGACAGACATAGAGACCACTATATGTTACCTTCTTACGTGTTACCTTAAGTTAAATTTATCACAAGTGAGACAAGAAATGAAAATGTAAACATAGTGTCTATTCAGTCATAAGACAGCAGAATAGAGAACTGTAAAAGGCCCATTCTAAATTTCAAGACCAATGAGGAAAACAAAAATCTCTAAACTTCTTGGACTATGAGACCCTGAAATATATAGATCTACCATTCTTATCTACCATTCTTACCACAAACAAGCAAGTGTGTTGCCTCCAGCTACATTCATAGCACAGGATCCACAGATTCCCTCTCTGCATGACCTCCTGAAGGTCAAGGTTGGGTCAATCTCATTCTTGATCTTTATGAGAGCATCAAGAACCATGGGGCCACACCTATTGTAATAAACAGTGATTAGAACATATGGTTCATAATAAAGTACTCTGCTTCATGTCAAAACAGGGTGATGGGAGCCATCACATATATCTTCACTTTTTTATTTGTGACCCCCTTTCTAACCAATGGCACCACCTACATCCATATGGTTGCATCCACTACTTTGCCATCATCTACTCACCCACGTTAAACATTACAAGAATTTTCAATGTCCTTCAGAAAGTGTTGATGCAGTTCAGTTTACAAGTCAGCTGGACCAGCCCTCCCCCAGCTGCTAACAATTTACGGTAATGGAGATGGTTGGCAGGTTTGCCTATCATGATGTGTCACTACTCAAAGCATTTCAGCATATCTCTTCACATAAGAAACATGAACGAATTAAAATTTTTAATATCAACAGTAAGGTAGCTTATATAGCTACAGATTTTTTTCTACAAATAAGTAAACTAAATACATCAGATCTTAGCTTAACACAGACAGAGACCAGAGACATGTTTTTGGATACTGAGATCTGGTAGTCTCAAAAGTTGTACAATTTATGCCAAAACAAATCAAAATGCAAGTAAGCAGACTAACTGATGGAGTGAGGTGCATCTCCGTCGTTGGAGAATTACATTTGAAAATCTTTCATTGCAACTTAACTATCACAGACAGGGAGAATGGGATTCACCTGGAATCCGGAAATTTTTTCTCACATCTTTATTCACTCCAGTGGCAAAATTAACTCAGGTTAACAATAATTGTCAGAAGACTGTAATTATGAATAAATATTGTCAGAAGACTGTAAATATGAATACTAATTGTCAGAAGACTGTAATGATGAATACTAATTGTCAGAAGACTGTAAATATGAATAACAATTGTCAGAATACTAATTATGACTAAATGTCACAAGACTATAATTATGAACACTAATTGTCACAAGACTCTAATTATGAATAATAATTGTCACAAGACTCTAATTATGAATAATAATTGCCACAAGACTCTAATTATGAATAATAATTGTCAGAAGACTAATTATGAAAAATAATTGTCACAAGACACTAATTATGAATAATAATTGCTGAAGACTAATTATGAATAAGAACTGTAAGAAGATTGTAATTATGAAGTATATTTGTCACAAGTCTCTAATTATGAATAATGAATAACAGAAAAGCTCCAATTAGTGATTCATGAATATCAAAAGACCTCTAATCATAATCATGTGTATCAGAAATACTTCTAATTATGATTTATGAGTATCAGAAATGCCTCTTATTATGGTTTATGACTATCAGAAATACCTCACCTCTAATTATGATTTATCACTATAACAAGACTTCTAATTATGATTTATGAGTATCAGAAATGCCTCTAATTATGGTTTATGAATACCACAAGACTTCTAATTATGATTTATGAGTATCAGAAATTGCCTCTTATTATGGTTTATGAATATCACAAGGCCTCTGATCACGAGATATGTGTATCAAAAGAGCTCTAAGTATGAATAATAAATATCAGAAAGTTTCAACTTAAGATACATATGTATCAGAAGATCTCTGTAAATAACAAGAATAAGACAAACTATCTTAAGGCCTCTAATTATGACCAATAAATAATATTTAAAAAATAACCACATTTAAATAATAATATCAGAACAGTTGTAATTATAATTCATGGGTACTAGATGACCCCCAATTATGATTTTATGATTATCTGGATTAGAGCAATATGCCCAAGTCAAACTCTCAAACGTCAAAAGGAATCACATAATAATTCACCCTGCAGTACATTTGTTACATAATTAGACACAAAAAAATTGTCAGATTAATGAATGACTAAAATTTTATGCAACTCATACCAAAATTGAGATGTCAGAATTTGACATCAGAATATCTGCTAAAGTTAGTTTTAATTAAGGTTGAACTGTGTTATAATATTTAACTGTTCATAACCAATAGTCTGTAAACCCAAGGCTAGATGACATCAACTAGATATTTATTTTATCTTATATAATGAATTTGTAAATATTATTTCAAATTCAACCATCTGCAAAAGCATACTGTTTCATAAAATTCAAAAACACCTACGCATTGAGGTCCACTTCATAAGTCTGCAGTTTGGGTTTGTCTCCTTTCTTCTCAGGATCCTGTTGATGAAGCAAATTATTTAAAAAAAATTAAAACTTAAATTCAGTTCTTGTAAGTGCTATTTATAATGTAGGGCACACATTCGTAACTCATTTAATGGTGAAAAGAAAAGAAGCAAAATAAAATGAACTGAATTCTTTATATAAATAAAAATTATCTATGTGTGTGTGTGTGTGTGTGTGTGTGTGTGTGTGTGTGTGTGTGTGTGTACCTTTTATTGCAAATTTGTGGTTATATGCTACAATATATTGTAAAATTGGGATATGTACACTAAGAAACTATTCAAAACTGTACACTGTCACGATGAAATATTCTGGCAGTTTTATTGAGGTGACCAGTATATCAAGGTCTGATTCATACTAAAACAACCACCTAGAGAAGAAAATATAAGGTCAGTGTAAAGAAGAGGTCAGGGTGAGAACCAAACCAAACAGCACTGTCAAGACAAAAGGCTGATTCTCTACTAACAGGGACCTGTTCTTGGTGATAAAAAACATGGATTGTCATGAGAGGAATCAAATCAACCTGCCAAAAATGTAGACAGTTTGGCTCAAATGAAAAGGCATTCATCTTAACTAATTATACCCACCATAAATGAGGTGACTAGAAAGGAGGACTTGTATGAAAATGAGTCATGAAGGCAGATTTCTTAGTCAACTGCGACATAATACTTGGAAAATTCCATTGTGGACCAAAGGCCAGAGACTCTGGTCAAGAGAAGTCAAAATGTGCACATATGATATACAGGTCTTAATTCTGGCCTACATCCTTCTTTCCATGAAGGCAAAATTTATCTGTAATAGTAGAAATGGCAGCCCTTAATTGTTTTGGTAGATAACATTGTCTCTTTGAAGAGCACAGGTGAAGTGCTTCAATGCAGAGCCAAGACAAAGAGGTAAAAGAGAAACATATACATTCTGAGATATAAAGGACGATACTAAACTGCTTCTCTTTCAATTCAGTGCTGTTCAAAATTCTTTGTTTTCAACTAAAGTTTCCTTTAAATTTTAATCTAAAATACAGTAGAGTGTGACATTTACTTGTAGCATTGTATTTATCACAGGCACAAAAATATTCCTGCTGTCAGTATGGTCAGCTATACTAATAAATATCAAAAATACATTCTATGCAGTTAAAATATGCTTTATTTAATCAATAGTTTGCTGTCGTTGCTCAAGGTTTAATGCCATTTCACTGCACAAGATAGGCAATAAATGGTGGCCAGTATATTTGAAGGAAGAAGCCAGGAAAACCCCATTAAGAACAGCCAACCCACAAGAAGCTACTGGCAGCTTCCTCACATACCCACACTGGCTAAGCCAAAGACTTGAACACATGTGGACAGAGGTGTGATGGCAGTGATAGGTGATATTTACAACTTACTTGTGTTCAGGGTCATTTTACCTGCTGTTTTTAAATCACGAACTCAATTTTCATCTGCATTTACCACAACACCTTAACAAATGTATGGTAAGCATGCTGAATAACTTGTCACTAATTGCTGAAGTTAAATAGGAGCCTGACAGACTCATGATGGATAGTTACACAAGTCAGCCCTTTTCTAGTACACTAGGTAACTTAACATCTTAATATTTTTCAATGCAAAAGTTGGCCACTACTTTGGAAATTCAGGTGCCAACCTAGTTAATGGTGGAACATTTTATTATCAAAGATGGTAAAGAAAAACATAAATCATTACCTTACTTTTCTACAAAGCCCTCTTATCCATGTGCTGACATCCTGCGATATGTCCATTATAAAAAGAATTGTCAATCAGTTCATTTCAAGCAATGAAGTGATAATGTCAGGTAATATTCATCTTGGTGAAAACTGCAGTATTTAAAAATGAGCTGAAATCTGTTGACCCTTGCATAATCTGCATTATCTCATAATCTAGTACAAATAAAATCTAAGAAATAGTGCATAAAGTTTCTAATGTCTAATATATAGCTGACACAGATATCTATGTCTACCATCTTATCTAATGCTTACACATAATACATTATTTTTAGTGTACATTATACAGAAATAAATTTAAAACATACCCATCTATAGATTGCAAACTTCTTTATCCGTGGCTGTTTTGCTGTTGCTGCAGCAGCTGCTGTTTTGGCACATCTTGTCTGGAAAGAAAATGAAAACACTTTAAAAATGTGGGGACTTTAATACGTTCAAGTTGAAGTGATACTTGTGTATGTGTATGTGTTTTGATCTTTATCTTTCAATTGTTCTTTTCAGTGCAGGGGATGCGATATCACTTTCATCTAACAATTAACAAAATACATGTATATTGTGTCAACTGTAACAGAAATCAGAAAATGAACGCATCTGTACATTCTGATAAAATAGCATTGAGAAACAAGAATAAGATTCATTGCACAAAATGTACTACCGGTACATATATTGAGGCATTGTCATTATGTTGATATTAACTCAAATAAGATTTGGCATTTATGACTCTTACATTAACTTCATTAGAACTAGGAAACATTTAATTTATAATCTGCTGAATGATCATGTTTTTCAGTATCAGAAAGTAAGCAGATTGCTACTGAAAGGTTTTTCAGTATCAGAAAGTAAGCAGATTGCTACTGAAAGAGATAACAATGTAGATATATCAGTGCTTCTCTCCCTCCATTAACCTTTTTTGTGCATGTTTGCAGGTGTCATAGACAGCAAATAACATCCATTTGATAGAGACCACATCTAATCTACAATGGTCATCAATGACTATTCCACAAGAAAGCATAGAGTGCAGAGCTTTTCTCCAAGAGTGATGGCTGCATCTTTGTCAAGACATGCTGAGAAATAGTAGAGGGATTTTCTTCTTCTCCACTCACTGTTTCTACCCCACAGTGATATGCAGGATTTGGAAAAAATGTGTCAGCTCTACTGTAATATATTTTCTATGTGCATTTGCCTCTCAAGATACATGTAGAGTAGTTCTGAAAATGTGACATTGTCTCACAAAATCTGACTTGATATAATCTTATTTAAAACAATGTTTTCTCCAGGTCCGATAAAAACCATTAATCAGTAGTTTCATTTTCTGAAAAATGCAAAGATCTCCACATTTCTTCATCCGAGTTAAAAACAAAGAAATCAATATGGCACTGGTCTTTTTTAAAAATCAATTAGTAAAAACAATAGCTTTAAGTTTCATAATTAGTTCAAGTCATAGCACTGTAATGTGTCACATTTACAGTAACCACTTGCTATGCATGTCAACAGAATCAGCAGCTACCGACTCTTTGAAAAGTGGATTAAAATACAATGTAATTATCTCAGTTCCTCTAGGGTGAAAAATCCTGTGTTCGAAGCTTTTATAAGTCACTAATTCCCAGGCTTAGCATAACTGTTAACAACATTCACATTGGTACCTACTGATATTTTTAATCAGTAAGGCATTTTACCAACTCAGAGTGAGTAAGTGTCATTCATGGGTGTCAAGCAAGCAGTAACTTTGTAGGTAACCAATTAAATATGAGGAAGAGAAATGGTACTGTTCCATATTCATCAGTCAAGTAAACTGATTTGTACACAAAGTTTATAGCATTTTGACACAACCAAGCAGAAGACCTTCCAAAGGTGAAGGGAGTTACAAACAGACCTATAGCAAAGGGATGAATATTAATAATCTACCAGTGTTGTGTAAGGAATTCAAAATGGAAAGCAAAATTTGTTTATAAATAATGATTCTGTTATAATAATTACCTATCACATTACATCAGGGATATCTTTATTTGTTAACTCTGAATCAAGCCATGTTTCTGTCCTTATATCAGTCAGACATTGGAATCAACTCTTGCAGGTTAACTCCCCTTTCTATTTGCTAGGTGGCTACCGTTATACCCAGTTTAAACCACATTTCTGTACTTAACCCACAATGAAAAAGATGCTCAAATTGCAGAAAGGGTGTGAGCGATTATTTGTAATGTGATCTGGTAAGTATTATAGGAGAAACATAATTTACTCAAATTTCCTTTATTGGGTGAATGCATTACTGGATCACATTAAAATTAGGAGAATAGGTAAGGTGAAGAGGAAATGTTTAGCATCTTACTTCACCAGTGTTGCCCAAGAGAAGCAATCGCTCTACTAATGGATTAAATTCTCATATTAGGGAAGATGGTGACCAATTGGATGTGGAGGCATTCTATCCACTGGGGTTGTCTAATCACCGCCATTCCCTAACCATCAGAGGGAATAGTTCAGGTTGATTCATACGTTCAATTGATCCATAAATCGAGTCTACCAGAGATTTTTCGATTTGCACAGAGGATTGGTTATGAACTTGGTAATAAGAGCTAAGTCTTCTATAAAAACATTCACAAAGTATTCGATTGTGAGGCCATTAAATGCAGCTTCTGCAGGAAAATGGATAAATCTAAAATCTTTAGAAGCACATTTACTAACCTCAAATATATATAAAAACTAAGAGATTGTACCACACATAATGTCATCTATTTGCTCACCTGCACTAAATGTGGCAGACAATAAGAAGGTGAGACTAAAAGATAATTCCAAGTGAGAATAAAAGAAGACTTGTGTGATATCCATAAGTATTCCGAGTTTCTAAGCATTTTAATTTATCTGACCACAATAAATATTGTTAAATATTCAATCTGAACCTGAGATCTCTAGTAGCACTTTTATAGGAAAGACAGAGAACTTTTTTGGATGTACCAATTACATACTCTACAGCTGGTAGGGATTAAATGGGAGCTCAGACATTTTTGATTAAATTCTCATGTTAGTTTAGCACAATGGGAGACCTTAGTTAAACCTTAGTTAAACATACGCTAGAAGATCCCTATGTATAACTCTGACCACCATTGAGAAGTACTGACCTACCGTATATACTCGCGTATAAGCCGAAAAATTTAGGAAAAAAATAAGGCCTGGAAGAATGGGGGTCGGCTTATCCACAGGTCAAGGTCCAAGTCTGAAATTTTTAACGCTTTTTTCCTTCAATTTTTAGTATTTATTGTTTCTGTCGATCGCCGAAGATGTGATCACATGCCTAATGATGCCACATGGCTCATAAGATTTGTGCTGTCGTGAAGTGAAACAAATATTTTATTTCTAACTTAAGTGGTAGGATAATGAATGAAAAACATGTTTTAATGTATTGACGTCTATTTGACAGATGTCAATCCACCAGAAAATGCAGCCATACGTGTTATTTGAGCCACGGTGGTGCGTGTATTTTCCAAAAGAACCGCCATATTAGTAATCTCCAGTCAAGTATTTAACCCTCAGCTAATCAGTAATCACTGAACTCTACGGTATCGTACAAATGCATGCTAGCTTATTTCAGTGTAAATACGAAAAGAATCTACGTAAAAAAATAAAAGAATTACGACACTGAAGGTATATACGACAAACATTTTGATCGAGAGCAGAAATACATGTACGATAGTCTTAAAGGAACAATATCGAGAGGCTCCATAGGGGTTTGTTGCGCGCACGCTTAAGAAGGGTAAATAACAGGGCAATATACGAGTCGTTGTGTTGTTGTGGGGTTTAACGCCATTTTTCAGCACACGATAGGCTATGCATGGCGGCCATTATTAATGGTGGAGGAAGAACCCGGGAAAACCCCGGGAAGAACCACTGACCCACGAGAAGCTACTGGCATGCTTTCTCACATATCCACATTTGCCGAATCCTGGACTCGAACCCACGCAGACAGAGGTGAGATGGCAGTGATCCATAACGGAGAGCGCTTCAGACCACTCGGCCACTCAGGGCCCCTATATACAAGTCAGCGTGAATAATTGTAAAACAATATAATTTGTGGAATTTCTTTGACACGTGTTTTAGAAGTAACCGGTAGCCACAGTTTATATACTACTGTTGTTTGGTTATTAGTAAAGCAAAGTGGTCGGTTAGCGGTTGAGTGTTGTATAATAGCTACCATATGCTTAATCTGTGGTAAATTCCTTGGGGATAATATGCAGAGATCTCGCTAGGATTTCAAAACTAGGAGTCCATGACTCCCATTTTGGTAAAAATAGGAATCCCACCATCAAAAGTTGCAGTCCCTTCTTTCCTAAAGAATCAACATAAACGTACGTGCATCTATTTTTAGAAGGAGAGGTTTTCATAATGTAATCACTCACTATAACATAGCTTCATTACAAATGGTCCATTGATATGATCGCAATTTTTTTGGTTTATTTATTTGTCTACGTCCTTGTAGTAATTTTAGGCAATTATTAAATAGTATCTTATTTGGCGTTTTTTTTCCCCCGTATTTTCGCAAATATGTGTCAGGTCGGAAAACAGATTAGACCTTAAAGCGCATCTCGCGAATTCCACAACATAGCATTGTCCCATACGTTTTCTGACCTACATAATTTTCAATTTAAAGTTAAATCTTTAATAAAATAATACCTTGGCTTTGCTTTCAATGATCTGCATATTTTTCTGAAAATAGTTGCCCGATGGTTTAGAAAACAGACAATCTAATAAACTGGTACATCCCAGACTTAGCGAAGTCTGCCATCATTTCCCGTTAGGCCTAATGGTTCACTTAGAGTTTCAAACTAATTTTGTGACGAAATAGTGTACACGAGGCAGTTAATAATCACCGATTCTGATCTTAAAACACAAGTTTGTATGTTTTATCATTAAAGGGTATATGCAGGAAATTGATAGTTGCTACTTTGCTCGGAAAAGGGTTAATGGTCAATCAGCTATCAAAACATATGCTTGTGAATGGGTAAGAATTTGTTTGTCAACGTAATTGATATCAAAACTAGGCCTAGCTACAGATGGTATTGATGAATACATTTTGCTACAACACAAAACTAACCCCGCTAAGGTGATCTGCATTTTTAAAAAAAAAGTATAGTCAGTCAGTGTACCTCTTAAATAGCTCTTGTTCGTCCATCAGTGATACTGAATTTTGTCAATCCAAGTCAGGTCTTATTCCAAACACTAAGCTAGGCATCACACACTTTCTTACAATTGGCTACTGTCCTATCCGAACTATCAATGCTAGCAGCTTTAGCACTCTTCTGAATCTCGTTACAATCTTCATAAGTTTGCCGTTTAACCCCAAAATACTTATCCAAATTATGAATGGCATTTTGTCAAGGTCTCAACATGTCTTGATTCTCGTGCACTACTTATTCCCATACATTCGGAAATGAACACAGTAACGAAAGCTAAAGTTGTTTATTTGATGTACTTTTATAAATAACCACATGTACATCTCTGGGTCTTTCTGACTCTGAATTCAATGACTGTAAATATCAGTACATTTTCGCATCCGGCCGCCAGTCAAACAAAGCCTTTGATCTTGCCGCACAGCTATTGCATCATGTTTTTGATGTACACTTATAATGGCAACATGTATGTACATCAAGGGGTCTTTCAGTCACTGAATTCTGTCATTGTAAATATCAGCATAGCTAATTAATCATCACATTTTCCCACAAAGCACGTGGCTGAAGCAGGACTGGCAAGTCTTTGAAATTTGCCGCACACCTATAACATGCGTACGGAGGACTCCCGCCTCAGGGATTTTCTGCGTCCCAGATCAAAAACTGGCGTCCAAATATGCGTAATTAAGTGTTTCTGAGATCTCTGATACGTTTGTTTTGTTGCACAATGCCAATGACTTTACTAATCAGATGTATTGTTTAATGAGATATGGTTGTGGACATGGTTTCTGCTCAAAGTTATAAACTGTCACAATGCTTGAATAATGTCCATGCTGAAACCAATCATATTTTGATCAATTGAATCACACTATCGGATGATCATGATGACAATGACGACGTATATGATGAAAGCACGCCCGTAACAGAAGCCGAGTTTTGTGAACTGTTTGGCGAGTCTGATACAGAGCCAGATTTTGAAGGATTCTAAAAGTGATAGAACTTTTATAATTCATGATTTTAGAATGAGGATTAATTAAATTTCCATTAAGACTTAACACTTTAGAATTGTTTTTATTTCAACATATAAATTAGCTTTCTTACTTTCATTTTATTTAATAATGTGATTTGCTGAAATAAACGTATTCAGAACTCACTTTGTGCATCTTGTGATGTACCGGTAGTCTAGAAATTATGGGTTGGCTTATACGTGGATCATGCACTTTATAACAGTTTTACCGCTTCAGTTTGGGGGGTCGGCTTATACGCGAACGGGCTTATATGCGAGTATATATGGTATTATGTTTTGTAACTCTGACTGTTCCAATGTGTGATATAGTTCACATCAGACAAAATTACAAAACAGGATCCAAAAAGCAAGTTCCCACAAACATGATTCCTGGCACATTTCATATTGTTAAAAGGTTTCATGTACTAGGAAAAAGCTAACAAGAATACCTTTGTCAGCCTGTTTCTCTTTCCAAATGTGTGCTTGTATGAAAAGCAGTAGGGAAAAAGAAGAGAGAGATGAATTGGATAATTAGATTAGTACAGATAAAAGACATAAATTTTCACAGCACAGTTCCTCCTGGATACTGACCAGTCAATATATGCAAACATGTATTAATTTAATTTATTCAGAATCAAACCACTAGGAATTGCTGAAAACTAATTTATTTTGATCTTCTTTCTTCTTCCCCAACTCCTCTCCCACTCTGCTGTTTTACTAGAGTTTAAAATGCATGCATTTCTGTTTGTTTCATGACTTTATCATATGTCAAAGGTCAACATGTTAAGGAGGAACACACTGAATGAAATACTGCCTTCTCACTTGCCAACTGAAAATAAGCTATAAATAAATGTAAAAAGTAGCATGAAATATCAGCACTGATTCTTAATTAGGTTGCATGAGAAAGGAGAGAAGTGTCCTCCCTTGTATTATATTATACTTTATGTATGACTGACAGTTAAATTGTAACCAATGGTATGCACTCATGTGCCTCTAGATAAGGGTTGTGAAGCTAGGAAATGAGAAACACCTTATCAATATACACGTCATGCATCATGTTTCAGCTAGATTGAATAATAGTTTGAAAAGATTTATTTTAATGACAATCATTGACCTGAAAGTGATACAGGTTTCTAGCTTTCAGTGCAAAAGGATTAGCTAGGGCTAAACTAATTAGGTTCCACAGAAAATTAGGGAAATTTCTTGTGGAATGCAACACAAGAGTAGAGGAGGGTATACAGTGTAAATCGTAAATAAGCCTGGAAATGGGAGATTGGTTTTCTGCATTTATTTCTCAACCTGTCACGTTACAAATAAGATCAGGGCAACATGCAGTACTACATGTAAGATGTAGCACATGTTGATTTTTGTAGGTGCTATGTCTTACTATCCAAATAACGGCCTTGTATAGTGTGTTCCAATGTTGTTGACATCAGAATGAGTAGTCAAACTTTCAGGAATATCTCACACATCTGGCAGCATATATCAACACTCTTCCACTAATTTATGTGTAATTAATATACTTACTGTGCCGTCTTAATCCTGGCGGAATGAAAATAGGTCACTAGCAAATGGATGCTTTTTCATGTTCCGTTGACATACATTTGAATTTGTTGCAATGCGATGGTAGTCGAGATATGCCGATGTATGTTTAAGTAGGTTCATGTGGCGGATATGTTTCTTGAATGAAACGAAACATTGCTTTACAGTTCCAATAGGAATATTATATTTTTAACAGTTTCGTTAAAGAATAATATTTCCACTTAACCCAATTTTAGCATTCCCAGCTGTCATCGCCTTCCAGTCAACTGAAATGTAGGCCAACAAAACTTGAAAACAGGTCCATTTCTATTGTGAGGATTTGAATTTATTAGAGAAAAGACATCAGAGTAAGTAAAGTTTGACTTAAACATTATTACCTTACTTTGTAGAAAAGCGGTTATTTTAGTTGCCATTTGTGCGAGATATTCCTGAAAATTTGACTTTCGTTACGATGTTAGTCGACATCAAAACACACTACACAGCGCCGTTAGTTAGGCAGTAAGACTGACGCCCAAAACATAAATATCAGCGTCAGGTCTTACATGTAGAACTAGGCAACATGTTTTCGTTATTGCTGCATTCCTGGTCATACAGACGTCAAACGTCGTCTTTACGAGCTAATCCTGTACGAGAAAAGGAAAACAAAAAATATACTAATAAATGGGGGTTATGGTCTACTGCCAGCTGGAGCTTAGCCGAAGTTCAAGGTTATAAACAGAAACTAGCGTTGACATAAGCATTTTTGCCATAATTTTTAGAAACAAGTTAACATGATCACATCATTCATATTTTTTCTTCTTCTTATTGTTGATTTTCAGCTGATGCGTTCCCTGCTCCTTTACCTGCAAAAATTGTAAACCAGCTGATTTCGGGTGCACCAATTTCGCAAAGCTTCTTGAAGCCATGTTCCCACTGACTTGTTCTCTGATTAAATAACCTGAAATGACCTTCACCTTCTGACTCAAATAGACTTGACCTCCATTAATCTCATAGGAGTATACCGAGATATATAAAATAAATTGTTAGAGAACCATGCGAACAAGTACTTCCTGCAAATCGGATTTCCGGTTACTTTCCATGGCGGACCAAACAAACCCACTGGCAGTTTTTCGCATGTCTTGATAAATTTTTGTAAGGTTTTTGGTGAAAAAAAAAAAAAATTTATGCAGCTTTCAGTGTTTTCATATGCAAGAGACTTAATATTAACAATATTTAATATATTCTTTTCCATCTTCAAAGTTCCTACAGCATTACGCTATTTTTATGTCAAGTTCCAACATGCCTTTTTAAATAAAATTGTTGTTAGTGGTTCAGTAAATGTCAGAATAAGGTGGAGAAGACTCTGTTGGTCTAGATCCTAATCTTTTTTGTATGGAACTGGCCTTACATTTTTGAAGGAGATTAGAAACAGACACATTTTTGTGCACTCCTTCCATTAGGTAAAGACGGAATCAATTTTTTATTGCAGTACTGATTTTAAGGACAAAACGTAAAACTGGGAAGGAGATTAGAAACAGACACATTTTTGTGCACTCCTTCCATTAGGTAAAGACGGAATCAATTTTTTATTGCAGTACTGATTTTAAGGACAAAACGTAAAACTGACATCTCGGGGATTTACAAATTCTGTAAAAGTCTTCTTGCCCAGAGCAAGTTGACTGGAAAATTGACCTCCCCCCGGAAATTTGACCTTGCCACAAACAATATTTCAACACAATTTAGTAAAATCTAAGATAAAGTAAAATGGGGGGTGTGGGTGGGTTTAAGGAACTCGCATAATAATAATTTTGACTTTTGTTTTCTGTTTATCCGTGTTGGCATCTTAAAACCATTTGCAGATACTTAATCAAAAGATATACATGTATATATAATTAGTACATGTTGATATATATGATAAATGGTTAGAATGCAGATAAACCAGTAGTTAAAAGAGCAAAAACAACTGGATCTGTTTACTAGAACAAACTGGATCAAACTAAAACTTAAAAAAAGAACAGAACAAAAATTAGATAATACCGGAAAGAAAGTATTTATTTTAAAAATTTCTACTTCTATAACCAGATATACATTTATTTCCATTAATTTCAATTAATTTTATACCAACGTTCATTTTTTTGTATATTTTGACATAAGAGGGGGACAACAAAAAATAGATGATACTGGAACAAAATAAATTACACAGTGTATATATCAAGATATGCTTATTATGAAAACTGAATTTGATAAGCAGGATATCTGCATGAATTAAACTTTGGCAAGTAGCGGTTAGTTGTAGGACGGTATAAGATAGTATATTTTGATTGTTTTCTATAGTGCTGCTACATTGTTAATATTTAACAACAGAGCTCATTTTCTCATGAATGAATAAAAACAGTTTAATAACAATCAGATTCATATTTTATTGCTCAGCATGTCGACATTTAAGACAGGCAGAACAACACAAAGTAATATTTAAAAATTGTATGTACATACATCACAGAATGTGGCAAAATATGAAGAAATAAAAGTCTGCTCAGCTGTTATTGGTATCATATTTAAACTATTTTAAGTTGACATTTAGTAACCATTTATAATTTTTAATGCTTTGTCTCTGTCAGTGCACCTATCTTTTTTCTTTGATCATCATTCATTCACTGTCTTTTTTCTCTTTCCAGGTTTCTTTCCCCTGCTCTTAGTTTGCCACAATTTTAGTTGTCTTGTTAGATTATATCACCATTTTTGGATCATTTTAGGTGAATTTGCAAAACTTTGCATAATGTTTTGCAAGTTAATTATTTGTTTTCGCTATTCACACAGCTTAGATACTGTATTAGGAAATGCCTGTCCATTATACTATATATGGTATATCTTTGTTTCAAAATTTCTGAAAAGGATCACTTACTTGGAATTGTTATAGGGATAATTTACCCAGTTTCATTTAGAAATTAATATCGCTGGTCGATATGAGACTTATCATAATTTTTAAAAGATTATACATATAAGATTTTGTTTGGGGCTAAATAGCCTTACAGTGCTGATGTGCCATTAAAAATAGAATCAATCAATCAATCATTTAGAAATTAATGTTCAATCAAGAGATTAGTTTATAAAATTATATTCACCATGAAAATTCTTATCGACTTGTGGGCATTTTGGCGTGTGTATAATTAATGTACATACACCTGTTTTGAATAAATCATAAAACATCTTGCCTAACTTATTTGAGATTAATTTTAACTATTATAATGTCAGAAAACAATAAAATAGTGAGTATTTTCAACTATTCTTCTTCAGGCATTTTTGTTTTGTTCCAGAATTTTAAGTTTGTTCCAGTAAATAATGGACTGAAAGCAAACATACATGGAATTGTTATGTAAAAATGGGTTTAGAAATAGGTAAAAAAAAAATTTAAGTGAGCAAGAGAGAGATAGATGTTTTGGTAAAAGACCTTGAACTGAAAAATTAGCAACCAATAACAAGATAATAGCCATGGAAACTCATTTAAGGGTCACACTACCAGCAAAGTGGGTGACTAAGTCGCCTAAAAAATGAAAACTTCGCTTTCTGTAAGGAAAGCTACTTTGAACTATGATTTTTTAAATGTACATTTTGAGTGACTAACTTCTGATATGCTCCCTTGTCTCAGCCAATTATTTCTAGTTTTGTGTTTTAGCTCAAGGTGAAATGTAGGCATCAAGCCATCAAATACTGGTGTTAATTTCAATATGCACCAACAAACAAACTCTTGAACATTCACAGGTACGTGTTTTGATAGGTGATCGACTATTAACCCTTTGCCAAGTAAGTTATAGCAGAGATCTGTTCTATATGTCTCTGGTGGTAGCAATTGTCAATTGATTCCACAAGTCATTTAAATAAAAAAATAAAAAAAGCTTGTGTTTTGAAACTTAGTAGTATGTAAATAGCAATTTGTGTTATTAAAATAGAATCATTGATCTGAAGATTTTGACTGCTGCATGTACATTATTTTCTTCATAAAATCAGTTTAAAACCATAAGTGAACCTGTCAGGGGGAAATAATGTCAGATATCATCATGTCTGGGAAGTACCACACTATTACATGTCTGTTTGCTTTAAGCATTTGGGCAAATATATTAAGGAAACTTTTCAGTTCATAGAAAGCAAAGTGTAGATATTATTTATTGAAGATTCTGGATAAAAACGCAATGACGTAGATATCAAACATATGGGATAATGCTATGTTGTGGAATTTGATAAGCACTGTAAGGTCAAAGTTGTTTTCACTCATAATTGTGAAAATACGCAGGGAAAAAGTGGCCAGGCAAATACTATTTAACCAATGCCTGACATTACTACAAGTACGTTGACAACTAATTAAACCATAAATTTCCAATCCTATCAGTGGACTGTTGTTAAGAAGCTGGAACTACTTTACCCCTCTTTCTAAAAATAGATGCACTTGCATATTGGCTGTTTCAGTTAAGTTGGGAAGCAGGTTTTTCAGTTGGAAAGGTTTTAGTTCATTCATTAGTTAATTCATATACCAGCTCTAATGCTTCAGTTTGGGAGGTAGTAGTAGTTTTCCTAAGTTATTATGATCGAGTAAGTATTATTGATGAAACATGTCTCCAAATTTTTGTATAGTATGAGACATCCACCGTGATATATATGTTGGGGGGGTGTGCTTCATCACAATCCCAGCACAGACAATGTTGCTTCACAGGTTTTCACTTGACTGACCAAGGAATGCAGACCAACTTTTAAAAATATCTCACACTTGGCAGCCCATATTGACACGTGGATTAAAGTCTCATCACTTTTGTTAGACTCTTTGTACTTTGATGTATTTTTCTCAGTGGAATCAAATCCTGCCACAAGCATATGGATGCATTTTCAAGTTCCTTACACATAGATTTCAGTTGGTTGAAATTAGCTGATAAATGACTAGATTGGTTGAATTAGGGGTGAGATAAAGAAAATAAGTCTCTCTGATTGCATTCATCAACATTGGTGTGTTTGTTTTATTAAATAAATTAACCCAACTACAACCAACTTAGCATTCCTTAGCTATCATTGCATTTGAGCCCACTGAAATCTTTGTCAGCAGAACTTGAAAATGCATCCATTTGCTTGTGACTAGATTTGATTCCATCAGGAAAGAGACATCAGAGTAAATATAGTCCAATTAAAGCAATTAGACTTTAATCTGTGCAACATTGTCAGCATGAACTGCCATATGTGTGAGTTTGTGAGATATTCTTGAAAATTTGGACTCTAGTTCTCTAGTCAATTGACCAGTCAGGAAAGGACCTTGATGGCTATGTCATTTAAGGCACTTATCATCACATATCACTCATGCATCTCACATAGGTTCGAGTCAAAGGCTCAGCCAGCAGGACTGTGTGAGAAAACTTGGCATTAGCCTCCCATGTGTTGTTCATTCTTTCCAGGACTTTTCTGTGTTCTTCCTCTAACAAATATACAGTCTGTTGTGTGTGTGTGTAGCCTGTCATTTGATGAAAATGGTGTAAGACACACACACACACACAAAAGATAAAACAGTGGGCTGGGGAACACACATCAGCTTTTGCTGGCAGTATGTTGTTGAACCTCACAGCACAACTATCCGGGGGAATATTATACATTGTAGGCCTAATTTTTATACAGTCCAGCAAAGAGAGTTTTGCATATTTTGGCATTATCATGCTGACACAAATACTAATCCTGTAGGTTATGTAGGCATTCAGTACCAATTATTTCAACAATGGGTGTCATCTTTGAGACACATACACTTATTCATTCATTCATTCATTCATTCATTCATTCATTCATTCATTCATTCACTCATTCATTCATTCATTCATAGATGGTTATTGAGTTTATTTCTTTCTTGAAGATCAGTATTCCTTAGAAGATCTTAATATTAAAAATGCACCAAGAAATATAATAAAATCAATGTAAAGTACATGGACATTTTGGGGCAAAGTCAAGCAAGAGGTATGTTCCAGTATAAACTGGATTGAATGTCACACACACAGATGTCACCCTTGTTAAAGTTCATGGCAATAATTTTCTTCAGGAAGCTTTGTTATGATAACTAAGGTGTAGAGCATTCAACAGCCAGGAATGAACTGACTTTGCAGAGCATCAGATTTTAGAACATGAATAAATATTTTTTTTACTATCTGCATCTACAACACAATGTTTATGCACACTTTAGACAGTGATATCAAATTAAACACAGATATAAAAAAATTGCTCTTTTTCTCTCTTTCTCCCTTTTTCTCTTTCCCTTTCTCTCTCTCTCTCACTCTCTCTCACAAGAAATCCAGATTTTCAGTGCTTTTTTTTAAAATGAAAATACTATTGTGCAGTTGTCCACCTCCAAATGAGTACAGCTCTGTTTTATTTGCCTAACTTTGAATATAATTAGCATGCAATCTCAGTGTTATCAACTTACATGTATTAACATTTTTTAAGTCTTAAGTACCTGTATTTATTTCATGACAAATGAGTGACTTTGTCCTCTTTCAGAATACAACAGTGCCAGCATGGCCACCCATTTTATTTGTCATGGCACAGAACCATTAGCCCACCTGTATCCATCAGGGCCTGGGAACAAGACTCATGGGGCAGTATCAGAATATGAAGTTTATAGCTATGCCAACAAAGTGCACACAAGATTTCCACACCCTGGATTTGATTTCTCACAGAGCTTAGAAGAGGAAGACTCATTGCCTTTGTGCCATCCCTTGCCGCAACCATCATGGCAGGTTTCGGACAGGCCAAGTGCTGTCATTCCTGATCCCAACTTATGTGTTACCCCAGAGAAACCACCTATGCCTATGAAATTATTTGCAGTGCCTGCACATTTAGACCCTGATCCTGTGCTGTGTGTGACCCCAGAAGGGACTCCGATTCAGAAGGGTCCTAAAAGTAATTTGAAACATGAGGACAAAGAAAAGTGTAAACACAGAGTCCGATTTCAAATTGAAGATGACAATGAAATTAAAAGCACTGAGAATGAATTGGAGTTTGAGTCAGCAAAATCCTCCCAAAGTAAGCCATACAGTCCAGCCATGTATAGTGATGATAAAACAAATTCTTTTAAGTTGGATTCAGAGACTGATTCTAAATCATCCTCTCGGACTGTAAAATATAGTGTGAGACATGTAGACAGTGTCAAGGTGCATGATCTGTTGTCCAGTGATGGAGAACACTACATTGAACCACCAATAAAACCATTATCATCAGAATCTTCTGATAAATTAGCACCGCATGTTGAATCTCAGAGAAATACTAAAACTTTTCCAAAAACTAACTCGCAAACAAAAATGTATACATCTTCTGAAGAGGAAACAGTTTCTCATGCAGATCCAATAGCTCATTCAAGGGGAGGTGAACCAAAAAGAAAGGTTGTTGTTTTAAGAGAAAATCAAAGTAGACCCAGGCTGAAAGAGTATACGTATCCATTTGAAAATGAAGATGAGGTTCCTTGTGCATTGGAACATGTGTTTGCCAAACCAGAGTATAATAGCACACTAAGACTAAATAAGGAGATACAGCATTTGAAGGAGTGTGACATTGACATCACTAAGGCCTTGCAAAAAAAACTGCAATCATCAGAGACAGTGAAAACTGAAATTAATGAAAAGGTATATATGATTTAAAGTAAGTTTTTCTACAGGTCCTATCAGTGTAGGATGTTGAAATTGATGTGGTGTGTTGCTTTAACCAACTTGCAATGTTGATGACAGGTTATGGAGATTTGAAACTTTAGTAATCATGGTAAATTTGAGTATAACACAATATCCTAAATCATTAGTAACACCAATAGAATGTTCTAGCTTGTACTGTATCATTTATCCAAGGATGACAACTCAGTCATATCTTAATTGCTTGGCAAGGATGATGCAGGAAAAATAGTTATACAATTTTATATTTTTGTCCATTATGCTGCATAACCATTTATATATTGATTGTGAAGACCACTTATACCATCAGCTAATTAGTTTATCACCTAAATATTCACACTGCTGATTTATATACCTGATTAAACAAAGTACCCTGAATTATATACCTGATTAAAAAAAGTAACCATTGTATATTCATTTTCGTGAAAAGATTTTCAAGTAGCAGTAATGACATTTCCTTGGGGTCGTTTTGTATTTGCTGGTTTTAGTGGCACTTGTACTGATAATTGGCCTATATCATGCAGTGGAAATGATGGCTAGCTACTTGTAGATTTACAGTTTTCCTGTGGATAACACTAGATGGCAGATAAGTAGCTTGTTTTCATTTTTTAGGCATGATCATAGTTTTATAATTTCTGGCAAGAATGGCAGTGTTCTTCAGGTTTCTTATCCATCAAACTATAGAATCAAAAAAGGGTAGAGTTAAAATTTTCTAATGTCTCCACTTAATGACATACACCAGATGTAACTAGAATTGCAAATTTCCCAAATTCTTTAATCCTTTTTAGCACAAATTCAAGCTCAGGATACTTGAAGTGAATCTCCATTATTGCAATTTAGCATTTTTGTATTGGAGGTAAGAAATCTATAAACATTATATGATTGAACCAATTGATGCCTTAAGACTGAAAAAATTGGTAGTCCTTGACTTTGAGTTTCATGCAGTATTAAATCAATGGATGAGAATGGACATGCTGATAATTTTTTGCATCCCCCCTCAATGTTTTTTTTTTAAAGGCTGCTTCCCGAGTTAACAAGGAGTTGGAGGCCAACACATTTCAGGGTCTTATTAGTCTGGATGTGCCAGTAGAGGATATTCAGGCTGCCAGCTTAAAGCCAGTAATCCGACCCACCAAGAGCACAAAACTCAAGTCAACAGTAAGTGGAAATGGTTTTGAACATAATGTTTTAGAAAGTTCTTTGGTCATTTGGCCAATGTGGGTATGTGAGAAAGCCTGCCAGTAGCTTCTTGTGGGTCAATGGTTCTTTCCATTTTTTTTTCCGGGTTCTTCCTCCACCATTAATACTGGCTGCCATGTATAGCATATCGTGTGCTGAAAAATGGTGTAAAACACTACAACAGCAACAACAACAGTCATAGTTACAATTAACAGTATGTGCCACTGACTTAGGAATAATGATCTCCCATGATGTATTCTTGTTTGTAGTTGATTAATAGAATTCAACAGTATTTTAGGCAAGTTTTGTATAAAATAGTCATTAATTAGCAGGAATATATTAAATACATTTAGCACAGGAATTTCAGAAATTTTCAGTAACTAGTTGTAAAGATGATGCTAATATTTCAATGCATCTCATGAAAATAACTCTGCACCTTTATGAAGTTTCTAAAGTCAGATGACACTCGATTTACGTGCTTTCATTTTAATGCCGTTTATAATGAAGAAATAAGCATTCAGTTTGTGCCACTGTGTTCCTTTTGATGCCGTTGCTGGCACCATGTGCTGAAACTTGCACACTGCTCACATATGTGCATTTATATTACTTTTGGTTTATGCCATAACCTCAGGAACACTTCTATAATGTAATCAAGCATCACCAGTACAGGGTAAAGCATGTGAGTTCTGAATGGAATGCATTTTGTCTCTGTATCTTAATTGGCTATCTGTAAATAGCACTCACTTGTCCTTTGTAAATAAAATGAGCTTGTTCTTTGCTAGGGTAATGCATCATTGGTTTAATATGTGTAGCAGTACCCAAGTGATTGACAATCATCTGGGGGATTAGTAACACATTAAATGATCCAAGACAATGTATTTCACCTTAAAGAAACAAAGATGCTTACTGTCTATGTTTGCTTATAAGTGTAGCCGAAATGCAAACAAAGATCCATATTTGCCTGCAGATCAGGGTCCATGTTGTTTGTTCTACTGATCACTGCAGACAAACTGCACAGACCCAGATCTGATGGCAGAGTATTTTCTCCAGTTGTGATGCATCCACTGACTTGCAGTACTGTGACATAAAGTAATTGCAAAACTTGAAGCTGTTGTTTGACTAATAGAAATGAATTTTTTTTTATCTTCATCTCCATTTGTTTTAAACATTATTTGAGCACCATTTGATGATCTAAGCTCAATTCTAATGAAATCGTCACAAATAAAAATTATAGAAAACAAGGTCACATCCTTTTTTTAAAATAAGTATAATGTGAGAGAAATTTAATGCATTTGCATACTTGTTTTAATTTAAAGTATCGTAATTTAATAGCTTTGAAAAATTCATGCGATCAAATCATAAATTAAAACAATGAGTTATACATATAATCTCTGTATCACCCCAGGTTGCGTCCAGTGAACCAGACTTAATGGAATTTTTCAGTGCTGATCTTCAGAAAGAGAGTGTGGATCTGTCTACTCCTGGAGTTAACTCCCCTTCTGAACAGCTCTCTACTGCATCACCTCTACAAGCCTTTGATCTATATCGTCACAATAGAGTCTGGGAGGGTAGCAACAGACAGTGAAAGGATCTGCTCTTGGCAAGATAATTAACAGGGCTGACATTTATAACATCCACATATATCCTACAAATATGGGACAATTATGAACAGTTTGTCTGAAGTACCATTCCATTTAACAGAAGGGACACATCTGAAAAAAAATCGAGTTTTTTTTTTTTTTTGGTAAGGTCGATGGGATCTGATACTTAAGCCAAATCAGAGTTTGAATGAAACTTTATGTCAATAAATTTGATAGAAGTGGAAAAATCAAATATTAAGAAGTTATGTGTTTTTTTCTTCCTGAAAGTTTTGTTTTCAGATGAACAACCTTTTCCTCCAGTTATGGGTCTGGGATGTGTACTCATTGCTCCAGAAAAGTCCCTCAATACATTTCAGAGTTTTTAAATGACTCAGCGTATCATAATGAGTTTTTTCTTGCATGACAGTTAATCATAGCAAAATTTGCTTTCATGTCAAAAGCTGTGAACTGGTATTTCGGTACCCACCTGTTGATAATAACCCAGGTAATAAAATGAGCCATCAGGTACCTGTTTACCATATACAGGTTTCTACCAGTGCATGTGGCCCCATAAGCCCTTGGCTTGTAAAGGCAGCACTCACTTTTTGTTTTAGGTTGACAATATTTTTGATTGAGCTGCAAAATATACATGTACTTGTTCCGTGCCAAGTAGAGTTCTGCCTCCTCCAGTAAATATTTGACCTTAATCTCTTAGCTCGTTTTCCCATGCAACATACCTTTGATTGAGCTGTGAGTGATACATACTCAATGGCAAGTAATAGAGGTTGGTTATTTGATATTGCTACACAGTTGACATGTGTTCATTTGGAACCTTGGAAAGATTTCATAAACTCAGTCTGCACATAAGCACCTGCATATGACAGTAAGGCCAAAGAAAGGGATTCAGATGATATTTACGATGACTAGTCCATGATGATTTACTTGACAATGATGGATGATTTCAGAAAAGAGGATAAATTATTGGATTTCATACCAGATGACATTGGATAGTGACATTTATAGGATACTGTGAATTTAAAAAAAATTGTAGACTTGACTTTCATTGCTTATTTTGTAAGACACATAAAATTAACATATTATAGGATATAGTGAATCCAATCATTCTGAAATATTTTTATACCACTGTGTGACCTTTAAATGAATTCATGGATTTATTATATAAATGAATTTCAAATGTCAAACATTGTAAATTTTAGTGGATTTAATTAGACCAATTTGTAAGTTGTCTAATTTATTTGTGACATATTCCACTCATTAATACAAGTATATTTTACACAGTTTTGTTGTTAATATTCCTCTTTTCCTCTGTATCTATTGATCCAGTTGGGCTTATTTATTTTTCCAAAGTCACAAGTCACCCTGTCAGACAGATCTGACTTGCAAATACGCCCCAGCTTGTACCCTTTGACAACTAAAAAAAGTACACTTTTGCATGCAGTTTGTGCCAGCATCAACCTACAACAAGTCGGTTCAAGTTTGTACACATTTAATACAATTTCCGTTTGATTGGGTACCAAGGTAACTGATCAACAAGATTGAAGGGTTTCCGGTAGATGTTGACTAAAAAAAATTCACAGCTCTACTGTCCATTACATGCCTTAACTGAGCAGCCTTTAGAAACTTTGTACTGGTATTGATGACTGTAGAAGGACTTTAAAGTCATGCAAAACTCTCTGTTCTTCTGATCTTTATTCCACTTTACTACTGTGATCTGACATGTACACTAGTGTCTGATAGCTAAATTTTATGTGATGTCTGTTTGAATTTGGGATTTATAAAAGTTTGATTGATATTAATTATAAATGTCATTGAAAACACTTAAATGGTTCCAGTATGACTGTGCAACATTGATTGAACTTCTGTATCAAATGCCAGGTCATCCATATGATATTAAATGGACATGTAACAAGTAAAATGAAATGGTATGTATTTGATTACATTCTCTGAATTGAAATCATTTCAAAGTAACTTTCATGTACAATTCATATGCATTTATTATTTATAATTGACAAAAAATAAATTGCCTTTTGTAATTTTGTTTGTGTTATTTTGGTCTTCTATCTGAAGATAAATTATCATGTAGTGGGAATTGTTTGTTGCATATTTTTTGACCAACCAATGAGTTGCTAATTAGATAATTTTGGATCCAGTATCTAAACTATTTGCAGTTTCACTGGGACTGTGTCAGGATTCCACTGGGAAGCTCAGTTTCTTGAGCATCTGTTTTTTTGTAGAAAATGTGAGTCCTGGTTTTGCTGCACATTTAATTTCTGCTTTTTAACATTTCACAGCCACTTTGAGATCATGCTGTAACCAAGAGCATCAAAGAAGGAGGTTATCTGGATGTCACATAGACATTTCAAACCCACTTTGGGATCATTATTTTGACTCTGTGGTCACAAACTAAGTAACAGAAAGAAGCAAAACCAACACATTTAGTAAAACTTTAGAATCAATTTTATTATTAAAGTCATAAATAAAAATATGAGAGGAACTTTGTGGTGAATTCATATTAATCCTGATAAAATTTTATGAAATCATAAATGAATGAAAAGTTCTGTTTAAATTTCAAAACCGAAAGTGTACTGGTCTGCCACGAATTGTGACATCAAGATGGCGTAGTCAAGAACTTCAAAGAATTCACAACTGTTTCAGAATAATATTATAGTCCAAATAATGAGCACTTTCTGTTTGTGCTATACAGTCCAAGCAGATGTTTTTCTTCTTGAATAATATCTAAGTACAACATAAACCACATCTGCAGATTTGCAGCAGGACAACTAGAAATGAGGATGACTCCAAAATGAGAATGAATCTGATTGCTTGGTTGTCATTAAATATACCTAATATTACAACTCTTATTTCACAATATACCCATGTGACAGATCACACTGCTCATTTTGCATCAAACTTGCCTATTCATGTGACCTAGCCCAACCAATGGGAAGTCACTGAATTCTATAAATGTTGAAACCCCCATCAGCCAATGAAAAATTAATACAAAAGCATCATTAAGTCTTTAAAATTATGAAGATTATTATTACCAATTGTCAACATGTATGTAAGCATCTTTAGGTCGCGCTCTACAGTTTTGTATTTTGCATAGGGTTAGAATTTTAAAGAAAAAGAATTTCCCCAGCTTTCCTCACTGTTTATACTGGCTATTTAAAAAAGACCTTGTATATCTTAGGTATAATTCAAAGGACCTTTAATTCCCTTTATTTTGATGTATATTGATGGGTGTAATATGGGTTATAGAATATACAGCTTGGCCTTACTCTAGATGTGCACCTTTCAAAAAAGTGCTAGCTCTACTAGGTCATTTTCACTTCCTGAACTTCTGAGGTAAATTGTATAAAAAGGAGCCGATAACTTTTTTTTACATTTTATATATTTGGTTATTCATTCATTGCACTTTCAGAAGCTGGTATTGTGTAGTCTGGCAAAATTAATTTTCCCTATTTTAATAGCTTCTATGGATAGTGTACTTTAGACTAATTCAGGCTGATTTTTCAGCACAAGGGAGCAGTCATCTTAGTTAGCAGTGTGCTTAGATCATGTACAATTTCCAAAAGTACAATATCCAAAGAAATATCATCCATATTACATTAATATGGCATAGAGGTATGCCAACATTCACTCCATTGTGCATGTTTTAAATGCGAACAACTTCACCTTACATATGTCACTCTCTCAAAAGTACATAATAACTGGTGAGCGCCCCCTTACATGAATCTTATGTATTAGTATGCCATAACAGACTCCGGTCATGTCGGCAAAACTAACCCAATATATTCTTTACAGTGTAAAAGATACAAACATATACCAAGAGTTACAATAATATAGATATACATAACATCACATTATCAAAGAGGGAGGTTGTCTAGACGTTACTCAGACATTTAACACACTGATTATGCTGCACCTTTTACATTTAACGATTGTCTAAGTCCGATAACTGTCACCCGGACAAGTGCATCCTTTTCTTTTTTCAGTTGATTTAGTGATAGTTTCAAATATTTTTTGATGCATAACTGAGATGAAAACACTGGTGAATCCTGGAGTGTTTTTTTTATCTGGTACTGCAGTCATTGCTTAGGCATTTTTATGTGCAGGAGTGATAATTCCAAGCTGACCGAGTTGGTAATGGCATATCAGGGTAGTCCCATTGGTCAATTTCTACTTGACCATTTACTAGATTATATTTCAGTGTATATAAGGGTCTGGTAATATTGTTTTGAGGCAGATGTTCAGTGACAAATGGAACAAAACCTGGTCAGTTGATTCTGCAATTTTGCAACTCTTACGTTAACTAAATAATGTGGAGATTCAATGGCAATAACTGAGCCGAGTTTGAGCTCTTGTTTACTTACTGAAATTTTGTAGTCCTTACCAGTCAACACCAAAATTCTTTGTTGGACCTCATCATTGATTGAGGTAATGTCATACGCATCTATAGGAGGTTTTACAGTACCCGAAGTTGAACCTCAAACTGCTGAAAAGATTAATTAATTGTTCGTGGATGGACCACCAAACAGTTGGGATCAGATAATAGGCCAACTGTAATTAATTCGCAATGACACTTGCAATTTCAAGTTTGTGTAATTCACCAGCAGCAACAGGTGCAGAAAAAGAATTCTGGTTTCGTTGATGAGATTGTGATCATTGAAGTAACACATTGGGTTGTATTGACATCAACCTGTTCCATCACAGCTTATATTTCGCATAGCATAAGCACCGCCTCAGTTGTTTCAGAACTCATCATGTGTTGTATAAATCATGGATATCTTCAACAAGTTCATGCAACAACTCATGATGTGTGTCTCTGTCATGATGTTGTTAGTGAGCAACTGTTGAAAAATTGAAGAGGCTTCATTAATGACTTCAGGCGTCCTTAGCAACTGATTCCACAGGTGTTCCCAATCAATCTGCGAGGTTTTTATTAGTCACACAGTTCAACAAGGCTTTATCTTTCCTTTAGTAATCTCTACATTCGTTCTTGCTTTTTTCTTGCCTGCACCACATTTTTAATTGTTCTTTAACCGATTTGGAATTTTCTTCCAGTACAGGTGTAGATGGAGATGCAGGTAATACATGTCTTTGTGACCTTCATTATTGCCTGGGGATATAAAAGATCATTCTTGGTGGTGGTGTATTTTTATTAATAACGTTCTCATTTTTATATCAGCTTCCTGATATGGTAGATAATAATCAAATGTACTTTTGTTTGGACTGGTGTTTACAATTTTGCCAGTTTAGCTAGACTGTTTCCCTTTTATTGTTTTGCTGATGGTGGCTCAGGTGCAGCACGTCTTTGTTGTTCCTGTATCATACATTACAGATCTTCCCCAGTAGCATATTTGGGGTTGGGGTCTCCAGGAAGCTGTTGTCGTGTTCGACTAGACCATTCAAAACGGGATTTAAGCTTCACAAGGCCTGTGGCTGGGGGCAAGCAGTAGGCTTTCCAAGGGGTTGTCCCAAGAAGCATAAAGGAACTGACACGATTGAGCTAGTTGGACAAGCTAATGAGGTTCCTGTTGTCATAAATGGTATTAGAGTAAATTCACTAATTGATACTGGATCGACTATACCAACACTTAGCCAGACATTTTATAACAAGAATTTGAAGACAACTCCAATTGAGCCCATTACAGACCTTTTGAATGTTGAATGTGCGAATGGAGAGAAGTTACCATATGATGGCTACATAAAAGTTGAACTAAAAAGTAACTTTCTGCCAAATGTGGAAAGACAATGTTGTCTTATGCTAGTCGTGCCAGACAGCAACTACAGTAGTTGCGTTCCTGTGTTGCTAGGGACAAACTACTTAATACATGCTCTAGAGGAATGCAAAAGTACACATGGAGCAAGATTTCTAGAGACAGCTCGACTGCCAACTTGTGGTATTTGACATTCAGTTGTTTGACTTTGCGAGAAAAGGAGTTAGCAAAGATAAACTTTTGTCTAGGTGTTTTAAAGAGCGCAGAGTCACATGATATTATTGTAGAAAGAAATTGCAATGTGATATTGCAAACCTTCATTGATAAAGAGGTACCTTATCATTCAACATGTGCTCTGCTTCAGAATTCAGTGATGTCCACAGTAAATGAAGACTTGGATATTTATCCAGGTCTGGTGGCTTAGAACTATGCGAGGAATTGTCTGATAGAAGTTCATGTGTCAAACATGACTGCCAAGACAATTAATATTCTGCCTAGAGCTATTTTGTGTGAGTTGCAACCAGTGTCTGTGGCTGATATCCCAGCAGATGTGGTTGGAAGGGAGCGAGTCAGATGGACATCACTTCGGATAAGCTGTCCAAAGATGATCTACAAAAAGGAATAGATCTTATTAAGAAATTCAATGACATCTTTTCCAGAAGTGAAAAAGGTTTGGGATTTACGACAGCTGTAAAGCATTGAAACAATCGGATCGATGACACACGTTTTAAACAAAGATACCTTCGGATACCCCCATCCATGTACATTGAGGTGAAAGATCACCTTCACCAGTTGATTTGTAATCACATAGTCCTTGGGCCAGCTATGTTGTTTTAGTGAGGAAGAAGGATGGAAAACTTCAACTGTGTGTTGATTTTTGGCAGTTGAATAAGATTCATATGCCTTGCCTATGATTGGAGATATCTTGGACTGTTTGGCTTAATCTAAATATTTTACAGTGCTGGATATGAAGTCGGGGTATCTTTAAATTGAATTAGATGAATCTCATAAGGAGAGGACAGCCTTTACAGTGGGTCCAATAGGTTTCTACGAGTTTGAGAGACTACCGATGGGGCTTTGAAATGCACCAGAGATTGATGGAAGAGCGCCACGGAGATATGCATCTGACTATCTGCGTGATCTGTCTAGATGATATCATCATTTTCGGTAAAACTTATGAAGAACATTTAAAAAAATGTGGAAACGGTCCTAACAAGGCTTGGTGAGTGTGGTTTGAAGTTCTCTCCAAAGAAGTGATAATTCTTCAAGGAAAGGGCCAAATATGTCGGCTATGTTGTATCAGAGGCAGATCCAGCCAAGATTGACAATATCATAAACTGGCCAGCTCCACACAGCCCTGAGGAAGTGAGACAATTCCTTGGATTTGCAAGCTATTACCGCAATTTTGTGAAGAACTTCTCGAGGATAGCTAGACCATTATCAGAATTAGTGCCAAGCACTCGGAATAAAGCTGGTAAGCGTTAAAAAAAAGCTGAAGGATGCTCTTTCTTCACCACCTATTCTAGGCTACGTTGACATTGGGCAACCTTTCGAGCTGCACACAGATGCCAGTCAACATGGCCTTGGTGCGGCTCTGTATCAGATTCAAGATGATATCAAGCGAGTAATCAGCATTGCCAGCAGAGGGTTAACAAAAAGTGAGCGAAATTATTCAGAGCATCGACTGCAATTCCTCACATTGAGAAATTCATTTATTACCTTTATGGACAGTACTTTACTGCCTACACTGACAACAATCAGCTCACGTATATTCTTATATCAGCCAAACTTGATGCCACTGGACATCGATGGTTAGCTGCTTACAACTTTGCCATCATTTACAGAGCCAGATCGAAGAATTCGGACGCTGACGGTCTATCTTGGTTGTCATGTGTAGAGAGCAGTAGCAGCACCAAACATATGAAGACTATTACCAAAGAGACCTTACACGCTCACTGCAATTTAGATAGTGCCCAGCCATTTTTTAAAAGTCTTTGTCTGTCTGCAGATGTTGTTGACAACATTTACTATGGTTCTGGAATTGCCGCAATGACAGATAGAGATTGGATATTTGCTCAATCCATGGATCCTATTATAAGGGAATTGGTAAAGCATGTACGAGACAAAGGAAAGCCTAATCGACAGTCCCTACTTACTGGAAGAGATAATTTAGCATTATTTCGGACCTTTGACAATTTATGCCTGCTTACAGATGCGTTATACCGGAGGACAAGAGCTGATTATCATGATCAACTACAGCCGGTACTTCCCATGTCTCACTGTGAGGAGGCTATGCACTACTTACATGATGATTGCGGTCATTTAGGCCGAGATAAGACACTTTCTCTCCTAAGGGATAGATTCTATTGGCCGATCATGGCAAAAATATGTGGAAGTATGGATCCAAACATGCCGTCGTTGCATGCTTAGAAAATCATCAATGGATTTTCGAGCACCACTCGTCAACATAGTGACTACACAGCCATTGGAACTCGTTTGTATAGATTTACTAACTCTTGAGATGTCCAAAGGAGGCTACCAAAATATACTGGTTATTACGGATCACTTTACCAGGTATGCACAGGCCATTCCGACAAGAAACCAGTCTGCCAGGACTACAGATGAGGGTCTGTTTAATAGTTAATAGTGCATTACGGTATGCCCCAGCGTTTACATTCAGATCAGGGTGCAGACATTGAAAGTAAGGTCTTCAAGAAATTATGTCAAACTACTGGAATCAAGATTCTAGTCTCGCATGACAATCTATCATCCAATAGGCAATGGTATGTGTGAGCGATGGAATAGGACACTGCTAGATTATGTTGGGAACTCTCAACCCAGATCAGAAAAGGGATTGGAAGAGCTATTTAAGAATATTGGTTCATGCATATAATTGTATGCGAATCCATTCTTTCTGATGTCTGGAAGAGAGCTACGTCTACCTATTGACCTCTTCTCTTAGATCTGCTTCAGTCTTATGGCCGCTTTTTTCTTTGTTTAAGCTTCCAGCTTTAGGATCCCATTTTAAAACTGAATTAATAATGACATCTCTAAAAGAACCACTTTCATCAAGTTTCAAAAGGATTTGTTTTTGTTATTTTGGTGTAAGTATCGATTCTTGAAGCTACCAAATTGTGGCAAAGCTACTGTTTCAAATAACCGTCTTGTTTGATGGAGTATGTGCTGTCAAAGCAAACAATCGTAATAGTTCTTTGAGACTGTCTCAAAATAAATGTGCACGGACTTATTATTGTATCTTTCCAGATATTCAGGAATCGACTTTCAGTGTCACAAAAGCCAGGCAAAGCCAACAGGAAACGCATATTCTTCTTTGAGTTGTACAAGTTGTACCAATGAAGGAGAATGGTCCCACTATGTCGCCATCGCTAGTATAGCGGTAAGGCACACGAACAGCATCACTTTCGATGGTAGTAGAGAATCGACGTGGTTGTACTGCATAGTGCAGAATATAGCATCACCCTGGTCGCAAGGTACAGCATCGCACTCGAGTTCATTGTCGAACTTTAAGTCTGCAATGAGCCACTCACTCGGTTACTGTGACGAGTTCGTCAATATCGGTGAAAATGTGCTGGTCTCATAACTGCAATCGGAGTTCATAGTTCGGAGTTCTCTCTTTTGCTGTGTCGAATTATTTATTTTCTTTTTGGTCGACGTTTATGTTTACAATGAAGTGTAGCTCTTGGAACTTTCTCCTTTTCATACTGAAGTTTGGTGTGGCCATACGGTAAAGTGGTGTGCTTGGAAGTCTCACTCATTTCTAGCAGACAATTTGAGATACTGTTTTAAAAGGGCGACTGACAATTAGTGCGGTTTTGTAAGCGTAAAAATGTATATGGATCTGATATTTTCAAGTGAAAGTCTTGATCTCGCGCCCGGAATGCGAAACCTCTTTCAAGACGTCAAAGCTGACTATATGGCTTCGTCGAATGTTGAGTGTCAGTCCTTTGATTCAGCGTTTGATAGGAATTTCTTCCTATCGGTTTCTAAGTTGGTAGCCTTAATTTCTAGGGATGCCGCTAGCAAAATTGACAATAGTGTCTTCAGGATGGTCGTCTGTCCATGCACCTAAACGCTTCCCTTCGATTTCTGTCTGGTGTCGATGTGGGCCATGGATGTACACATATATGTCGGTGTCAAGAACGCTACCTCCTAAAACTTCTAAGGCATCATTTATTTTAAATTTACATTGGTTTTCATGTACGCTGCAATGATAACATTTACAATTTTGTCGGGAGGTGACAATTCTGTTGCTTCTTCGTAAGTTGCCAAGATCAAATCTTCATGGACGACCTCCGTGTGTTTCATAACTGTTTCTTTGTCATCCACAAGTTGAACGTAGCGGCAAGGCTTTATAAGTTATCCGTCTTGGGTAATATCAGCTGCTGTGCCAATTCTCCCCACAAGCAATTTAACATATTTGGTAAATGGTCGTCTTCCTTCATTATTTTCCAATTGTCCCAAAGTGATGCATTCTAAGGAGCGGTATCATTCTTTGAATTTATCTAGTCGTCATCCTTTAGGTATTGTTCCGTGGTAGGAAAGTTTCAAATTTATTATACTTTTAATAGTTTTTATCCACGATCCAGAGCATTCAAATTTCGTATACTTTTAACAGTCGGTATCCACGATCCAGAGCATGGGAAAAATCGACAGTCACCCACGTTCCTATGAAAGCGTGTTCTTTATATTTATTACGTTTCAGCACACACAAATACGGCATAAAAGAAACATCAGTTTTCCATGGATAAGAAAGGATTGTAAAAGTGGGTTGGAAGTAAGGCTTTTCATTTGGTCAATCCTTCGTATTGACGAATATGTGCCACGTTGATTTGTACTGTCAACATTCAGAGTGCCAGGTCGATCAAGCACATTTGCACACCCAAGGATGCAAAGAACACGAATTGATGTATTTGATTTCTTCTTCTTGAGATTCATTCACATTGTACAGCAAGCGGTTCGTATTGGTTCGTCTTCCAAACAAACTGTCGCATGGATTAAATAGTTACATATCCATCACTTCGTAACTTTCTGCATTGCTTCTAAATTCTGGATCAGTTTTGAAACGTCGAGCGTACTGTGTTCCCACATTTCTTTTACTTAGTGTCCTTGTCTATCTAATCTCGGGTGTCGTTGGTAGGTTTCTTCGTATAAATCTTCCACAGTAAACACAATGCCATGCCTTTTCTTCATTAAAGTCATCCATAGAAAGACTTTCATTTTCTTTTCTACGCTGTTTCTAGCATGTTATTCCATTTTTCTTCACTTTCACACAAGTACTGGAATCAGCGCAAAACTGTATGTATGGACGGCTGATAGAGAGGTACGATTGAGAGAGCATGATAGCTCGTTTGTACTTCTTTCGGTAAACTATTCCACGAGCTTTAGAGATGGAAGAATCTTCCTTAAAGGGATCCATCAGCAAAATTTCAAATTTTTGGGGGGCAACAAACGCAGAATGCGTCTCATTGTTCTATGTGCATACCTTTTGGGTTTCAGTAGCGAATGTTCGGACAATGCAGAAGCTGAACGTGTTGAATAACTCCGGTATTGAAAAGGTATGGAAAATAACCTTTGACCATTTCTTGTCCTTCCAAACGTTTAGGAGTTCTACTTCTTTATGTTGCTTGGCTCTGTCCGATTGTCAAATGCTCTCCCATTGTCTTTTCAATTTTGTGGTCTCATATGTCTCCGTATACTTTCGACCCACGACGATGCCACGGGCTACTTTGAACAATATTGCGCTTGGTTCTGCGAATTTCGTTGACCAATAACATATTTGTGGGTGGTCTCTAGGATGTTAAACTTGTGAAGAATGGCTTTTTCATCGGTCCTGTTAAACTCATCAGTAATATTTTTGAAAGTATTAAAATTTACCAAAGACTTCCGACGATGTTAATTTTGCCGGTGTACTAAATTTGATCCAGACAGGAGAATTTAAACTATGGTGATGGATGAAGTGTCTAAAGAATGTGGTTTACAAATCTGTAATGAAACCTGCTGCTTTCTCTCGTGGCACTTCAGACATGAACTCGTTAAGTTTCACCATTTTAGGTGTATACCGTGGTTTCAAATTTTATGGAAGTCAGTTTATGCGTCTCGAATATAATAATAATTTACGGGAGATACTGAACGACTTTCTTTCTTGGTAGATATGGACTTTCCTGGTCATGTGGAAGACAGTAAGTTGTTGTTGGGCTAACACTTCAGTGAATGTATGAGGTGACTCCGAAAGTCGTCGTCATCGCCTCTTGGTTTCTTCTTAGCAAGGTAGGATTGTTTCAAATATTTGATGTGACTAAGATTTACACACACTCGCTCCACACACACACACACATACACACATATATATATAGAGAGAGAGAGAGGGAGAGAGAGAGAGAGAGACATAGAGAGAGAGAGAGAGAGAGAGAGAGCTTGTCACATTTGAGTAAATAATTTATTCAGGTTTAGACTATGAAGATGGAAGAGTCATTAGATCGCCCTTCTCATCAGAGATTATCAACAACAAACCACTCCTGTCATCAGAAAGTTAGTGGGAGTCATTTGACAGTATACAATATATAAGACATCAGACCACTCCTCTCGAGATAATAGTCAGTATACCTGCTATGTCTGTCGAGAGAAATCATTTTGAACTCTACAACGTCAAAGCAAAGGTAAGACAGGAGACAAGAGGGACAAAGGTGAAGATGCATGTTACCATTGTCGTAAAAAAGACCTAAGAGAACAGGCAGGAGAAGCGGGAGGTGAAAAGTTCTTCAGAAACCGGCGAAGAAACCATAGCCGACAAGAAATGCAATGTTTTGGCACTTTTTGCCAAAACACTTAGGATCCTTGTAAATATAAGTACAATATGAGAGAGAGAGAGAGAGAGAGAGAGAGAGAGAGAGAGAGCCCACGATTACATTACACAACAAGGGACTTCTTCATCTATTGATTGATCTCAGTGTAGTGGATCAAAAAAATTACTTTAATTCTTGGAGAACCCATTAATGTGCATTGAAATAATTTCATCCGTCAGTGATAGCAGTAAGTGCAATTTTATTGCGACAGATTATCATGAAGACACTTCAAGGTCTGCCTACTATTTGAGACTCAGACTACACACTGAGGATTCACGTAACTGCGTTTTTTGTAGTCATGGTCTAGTTTGCAGCGGCTAAACCGTTGACATCCCTTAAACGCAATTGTCTACTTACACTGGACATAAAAGTATAGCGTGATTTTTCAACATTTTATATTAGATATACAAAAATACAAATACAAAGTAAAATTTATGAAAATTTATCAAACAGATGTCCGTGAGGTGTCACTTCTAATTTTAGCTGCTAACATTAATAAGAAAATCTGTATAAATCTATTTTGAGCAGACCTCATGCAGTGTCGAATGTATTCGTGTTGATACTTTGTAATTCATGTTTGACTGAAGAATTATGGAGCAGTGATTATCTATTTGAAGCATATTATTGCTAGTTTCTTTTTAGAACAGGTATTTTGTTCAGAAAAGTTTGCTTTCTACGTTTCCGCAAACTTGTCCCATGCCCAAACCAGCTCTTTCCAATATCCATGCATATAAAGCCGAAAACCGACATGTTATCATTGTTTAAAAATATTTCTTGTCGTATACACTGCTTATTTAGTTGGAGAGACGTGTATACTAATCTTGTACAACATAACTGAAACAAGAAAGCGCGTAAGACTTTCCAATGTTGATTGGTACACAATTCTAATTACATCGTACTTGCCTTGTCCAATGCTGCTGTTATGATATGCCTTTCTTTATGAAGATAAGAAGGACGGTCTAGATGTTATGGTATGTCTTTCATTATGAAAATGAGAAGGATGGTCTAACTGTTATGATATGCCTTTCATTATGAAAATAGGAAGGACGGTCTAGCTGTTATGATATCCCTTTCCTTATGAAAATAGGAAGGACGGTCTAGCTGGTATGATATGCCTTTCTTTATGAAAATGAGAAGGACGGTCTAGCTGTTATGATATGCCTTTAATTATGAAAAAAGAAGGGCGGTCTAGCTGTTATGATATGCCTTTCTTTATGAAAATGAGAATAACGGTCTACCTGTTATGATATGCCTTTAATTATGAAAAAAGAAGGGCGGTCTAGCTGTTATGATATGCCTTTCTTTATGAAAATGAGAATAACGGTCTACCTGTTATGATATGCCTTTAATTATGAAAAAAGAAGGGCGGTCTAGCTGTTATGATATGCCTTTCTTTATGAAAATGAGAATAACGGTCTACCTGTTATGATATGCCTTTAATTATGAAAAAAGAAGGGCGGTCTAGCTGTTATGATATGCCTTTCTTTATGAAAATGAGAATAACGGTCTACCTGTTATGATATGCCTTTAATTATGAAAAAAGAAGGGCGGTCTAGCTGTTATGATATGCCTTTCTTTATGAAAATGAGAATAACGGTCTACCTGTTATGATATGCCTTTAATTATGAAAAAAGAAGGGCGGTCTAGCTGTTATGATATGCCTTTCTTTATGAAAATGAGAATAACGGTCTACCTGTTATGATATGCCTTTAATTATGAAAAAAGAAGGGCGGTCTAGCTGTTATGATATGCCTTTCTCTATGAAAATGAGAATAACGGTCTACCTGTTATGATATGCCTTTAATTATGAAAAAAGAAGGGCGGTCTAGCTGTTATGATATGCCTTTCTTTATGAAAATGAGAATAACGGTCTACCTGTTATGATATGCCTTTAATTATGAAAAAAGAAGGGCGGTCTAGCTGTTATGATATGCCTTTCTTTATGAAAATGAGAATAACGGTCTACCTGTTATGATATGCCTTTAATTATGAAAAAAGAAGGGCGGTCTAGCTGTTATGATATGCCTTTCTTTATGAAAATGAGAATAACGGTCTACCTGTTATGATATGCCTTTAATTATGAAAAAAGAAGGGCGGTCTAGCTGTTATGATATGCCTTTCTTTATGAAAATGAGAATAACGGTCTACCTGTTATGATATGCCTTTAATTATGAAAAAAGAAGGGCGGTCTAGCTGTTATGATATGCCTTTCTTTATGAAAATGAGAATAACGGTCTACCTGTTATGATATGCCTTTAATTATGAAAAAAGAAGGACGGTCAAGCTGTTATGATATGCATTTCATTATGAAAACGAGAAGGACGGTCTAACTGTTTTGATATGCCTTTCTTTATGAAAATAAGAAAGACGGTATAGCTGTTATGAAATGCCTTTCTTTATGAAAAATGAAAGACGGTCTAACTGTTTTGATATGCCTTTCTTTATGAAAATAGGAAGGACAGTATAGCTGTTTTGAAATGCCTTTCTTTACGAAAAATGAAAGACGGTCTAGCTGTTTTGATATGCCTTTCTTTATGAAAATAAGAAAGACGGTATAGCTGTTATGAAATGCCTTTCTTTATGAAAAATGAAAGACGGTCTAACTGTTTTGATATGCCTTTCTTTATGAAAATAGGAAGGACAGTATAGCTTTTTTGAAATGCCTTTCTTTACGAAAAATGAAAGACGGTCTAGCTGTTTTGATATGCCTTTAATTATGAAAACGAGAAGGGCGGTCTAACTGTTATGATATGCCTTTCTTTATGAAAATAAGAAAGACGGTATAGCTGTTATGAAATGCCTTTCTTTATGAAAAATGAAAGACGGTCTAACTGTTTTGATATGCCTTTCTTTATGAAAATAGGAAGGACAGTATAGCTGTTTTGAAATGCCTTTCTTTACGAAAAATGAAAGACGGTCTAGCTGTTTTGATATGCCTTTCTTTATGAAAATAAGAAAGACGGTATAGCTGTTATGAAATGCCTTTCTTTATGAAAAATGAAAGACGGTCTAACTGTTTTGATATGCCTTTCTTTATGAAAATAGGAAGGACAGTATAGCTTTTTTGAAATGCCTTTCTTTACGAAAAATGAAAGACGGTCTAGCTGTTTTGATATGCCTTTAATTATGAAAACGAGAAGGGCGGTCTAACTGTTATGATATGCCTTTCTTTATGAAAATAAGAAAGACGGTATAGCTGTTATGAAATGCCTTTCTTTATGAAAAATGAAAGACGGTCTAACTGTTTTGATATGCCTTTCTTTATGAAAATAGGAAGGACAGTATAGCTGTTTTGAAATGCCTTTCTTTACGAAAAATGAAAGACGGTCTAGCTGTTTTGATATGCCTTTCTTTATGAAAATAAGAAAGACGGTATAGCTGTTATGAAATGCCTTTCTTTATGAAAAATGAAAGACGGTCTAACTGTTTTGATATGCCTTTCTTTATGAAAATAGGAAGGACAGTATAGCTGTTTTGAAATGCCTTTCTTTACGAAAAATGAAAGACGGTCTAGCTGTTTTGATATGCCTTTCTTTTTGAAAATAGGAAGGACGGTATAGCTGTTATGATATGCCTTTCTTTATGAAAAATGAAAGACGGTCTAGCTGTTATGACATGCCTTTCCTTATGAAAATAAGAAGGACGGTCTAGCTGTTATGATATGCCTTTCTTTATGAAATTAAGAAGGACGGTCTAGCTGTTATGATATGACTTTCTTTAAGAAAAAAGAAGGACGGTCTGGCTGTATGACATGCCTTTCGTTATGAAAATAAGAAGGACGTTCTAGCTGTTATGACATGCCTTTCTTTTTTTAAATTAGGAAGGACGGTCTACCTGCTATGATATGCCTTTCTTTATGAAAATAGGAAGGACGGTCTAGCTGTTATGAAATGCCTTTCATTATGAAAATAGGAAGGACGGTCTAGCTGTTATGATATGGCTTTCTTTATGAAATTAAGAAGGACGGTGTAGCTGTTATGATATGACTTTCTTTATGAAATTAGCAAGGACGGTCAAGCTGTTATGATATGCCTTTCTTTATGAAGATAAGAAGGACGGTCAAGCTGTTATGATATGCTTTTCTTTATGAAATTAAGAAGGACGGTCTAGCTGTTATGATATGCTTTTCTTTATGAAATTAAGAAGGACGGTCTAGCTGTTATGAAATGCCTTTCTTTTTTAAATTGGGAAGGACGGTCTACCTGCTATGATATGCCTTTCTTTATGAAAATAGGAAGGACGGTCTAGCTGTTATGAAATGCCTTTCTTTATGTAATTAAGAAGGACGGTCTAGCTGTTATGAAATGTCTTTCTTTATGAAAAATCAAAGACGTTCTAGCTGTTATGACATGCCTTTCTTTTCTAAATTGGGAAGGGCGGTCTAGCTGTTATGAAATGCCTTTCTTTATGAAAATAGGAAGGACGGTCTAGCTGTTATGATATGGCTTTCTTTATGAAAATAAGGAGGACTGACTAGCTGCTATGATATGCCCGTCTTTATGAAAAAAAAGACGATCTAGCTGTTATATGCCTTTCTCTATGAAACTGAAAAGGACGGTCAACCTGATATGACATGCCTTTCTTTTCGAACAAGGAAGGACGGTCTAACTGTTATGATATGCCTTTCTTTATGAAAATGAGAATAACGGTCTAGCTGCTATGATATGCCTTTCTTTATGAAATAAGAAGGGCGGTATAGCTGTTATGATATGCCTTTCTTTATGAAATTAGAAAGGACGGTCTAGGTGTTATGATATGCCTTTCTTTATGAAATTAGAAAGGACGGTCTAGCTGTTATGATATGCCTTTCTTTATGAAAATAAGAACGACGTTCTAGCTGTTCTGATATGCCTTTCTTTATGAAAACTGAAGGACGGTCTAGCTATTATGACATGCCTTTCTTTATGCAGATGAGAAGGACGGTCTAGCTGCTATGATATGCTTTTCTTTATGAAAAAAAGAAGGACAGTCTAGCTATTATGACATGCCTTTCTTTATGCAGATGAGAAGGACGGTCTAGCTGCTATGATATGCTTTTCTTTATGAAAAAGAAGGACAGTCTAGCTATTATGACATGCCTTTCTTTATGAAAATGAGAAGTACGGTCTAGCTGCTATGATATGCTTTTCTTTATGAAAAAAGAAGGACGGTCTGGCTGTTATGATATGCCTTTCTTTATGAAAATGAGAAGGATGGTCTTGCTGTTATGGTATGCCTTTCTTTATGAAAATGCAAAGGACGGTCTACCTGCAATGATATGTCTTTCTTTATGAAAAAAGAAGGACGGTCTAGCTGTTACAATATGCCTTTCTTTATGAAAATAAGAAGGACGGTCTAGCTGCTATGATATGCCTTTCTTTATGAAAAAAGAAGGACCGTCTAGCTGTTATGATATGCGTTTCTTTACGAAAATAGGAACGACCTTCTAGCTGTTATGATATACCTTTATTTATGTTAAATGAAGGACGTTCTAACCGTTATGATATGCCATTCTTTATGAAAATAAGAACGACGTTCCAGCTGTTATGATATGCCTTTCTTTATGAAAAAGAAGGACGGTCTAGGTGTTATGATATGCCTTTCTTTATGAAATTAGAAAGGACGGTCTAGCTGTTCTGATATGCCTTTCTTTATGAAAAAAGAAGGACGGTATAGCTGTTACAATATGCCTTTCTTTATGAAAATAGGAAGGATGGTCTAGCTGCTATGATATGCCTTTCATTATGAAAAAAGAAGGACGTTCTAGCTGTTATGATATGCTTTTCTTTATGAAAATAAGAACGACCTTCTAGCTGTTATGATATGCCTTTCTTCATGAAAAAGAAGGACGGTCTAGCTGTTATGATATGCCTTTCTTTATGAAATTAGAAAGGACGGTCTAGGTGTTATGATATGCCTTTCTTTATGAAATTAGAAAGGAAGGTCTAGCTGTTATGATATGCCTTTCTTTATGAAAACAGGAAGGACGGTGTAGCTGCTATGATATGCCTTTCTTTATGAAAAAAGCAAGGCGATCTAGCTGTTATATCCCTTTCTTTATGAAACTGAAAAGGACGGTCTACCTGCTATGATATGTCTTTCTTTATGAAAAAAGAAGGACGGTCTAGCTATTATGACATGCCTTTCTTTATGCAGATGAGAAGGACGGTCTAGCTGCTATGATATGCTTTTCTTTATGAAAAAAGAAGGACAGTCTAGCTATTATGACATGCCTTTCTTTATGCAGATGAGAAGGACGGTCTACCTGCAATGATATGCCTTTCTTTATGAAAAAAGAAGGACAGTCTAGCTATTATGACATGCCTTTCTTTATGCAGATGAGAAGGACGGTCTAGCTGCTATGATATGCTTTTCTTTATGAAAAAAGAAGGACAGTCTAGCTATTATGACATGCCTTTCTTTATGCAGATGAGAAGGACGGTCTACCTGCAATGATATGCCTTTCTTTATGAAAAAAGAAGGACGGTCTAGCTGTTACAATATGCCTTTCTTTATGAAAATAGGAAGGACTGTCTAGCTGCTGTGATATGCCTTTCTTTATGAAAATAAGAAGGACGTTCTAGCTGTTATGATATGCCTTTCTTTATGAAAAAAGAAGGACGGTCTTGCTGTTATGATATGCTTTTCTTTATGAAAATAAGAACGACGTTCTAGCTGTTATGATATGCCTTTCTTTATGAAAAAAAGACGGTCTAGCTGTTTTGACATGCCTTTCTTTATGAATGTAAGAAGGACGGTCTAGCTGTTATGATATGCCTTTCTTTATGAAGAAAGAAGGACGGTCTTTCTTTATGAAAATGAGAAGGATGGTCTAGCTGTTATGATATGCCTTTCTTTATGAAAATAAGGACGGTCTAGCTGTTATGATATGCATTTCTTTATGAAATAATAAGGACGGTCTAGCTTTTATGATATACCTTTCTTTATGAACAAAAGAAGGACGGTATAGCTGTTATGATATGCCTTTCTCTATGAAAATTAGAAGGTCTTTCTATGATATTCCTTTGTTTATGAAAACAGAAGGACGGTCTAGCTGCTATGTCATGCCTTTCTTTATGAAAATAAGAAGGATGGTCTAGTTGTTATGATATGCCTTTCTTTATGAAGATAGGAAGGACTGTCTAGCTGTTATGACATGCCTTTCTTTATAAAATTAGGAAGGACGGTCTAGCTGTTCTGATATGCCTTTCTTTATGAAAATAAGAAGGATGGTCTAGTTGTTATGATATGCCTTTCTTTATGAAGATAGGAAGGACTGTCTAGCTGTTATGACATGCCTTTCTTTATAAAATTAGGAAGGACGGTCTAGCTGTTCTGATATGCCTTTCTTTATGAAAATAAGAAGGATGGTCTAGTTGTTATGATATGCCTTTCTTTATGAAGATAGGAAGGACTGTCTAGCTGTTATGACATGCCTTTCTTTATAAAATTTGGAAGGACGGTCTAGCTGTTATGACATGCCTTTCTTTATGAAAATGAGAAGGACGATGTAGCTGTTATGATATGCCTTTGTTTATGAAAATAATAAGGACGATCTAGCTGCTATGATATGCCTTTGTTTATGAAAAATCATGGACGGACTAGCTGTTATAACATGGCTTTCTTTATGAAAAAAAGTAGGATGGTCTTGCTGTTGTGACGTGCCTTTCTTTATGAAAAAGAAGGACGGTCTTGCTGTTATGATATACCTTTCTTTATAAAAAAAGAAGGGCGGTCTAGCTGTTATGACATTGTTATGACATTCTTTTTTATGAAAATAGGAAGGATGGTCTAGCTATTATGATATGCCTTTCTTTATGAAAATCAGAAGTACGGTCTAGCTGTTATGCATTTTTATTTATATTGTTTATCTGATGTTTGTCATGTTGAGGGATGCGTATTTGATTTTTGTCATTCTTTATATTTATTCAATTTTAGGTCGATGTCCAGCTTTGTTTACGTGCTAAGAATGTTGGCAGTTTGATGGAAGTTTCCGTTAAAAATGACACACATCTAGGGAATTCCAGAATTTTCTGTTGCGTCATAGGTCAGGAGTGAGTTTGTATATAAACAGAGGTTTTTATAAACGAAGTATTCATTCGTGTTATAAGATTATTTTGTTGGTTCGTTTTATGTTGTGTTTCTGGATATTTTGAGAGGAATTATTTATGTGAATCATGTTAGAATTGCACTGTGTTCATGGCCTTTTGAACTAAAACACCACTCTTTTGGGATTATCGAGGACTCATCCAAGACTCATTCAAAGACATACTAGATAGTAACAGTCTGGTACATGAACACATTCAAGACTAATAGCACATCAACTCATTCAGACCATTTGTACATCAGTGCATTCAACACGGTTGGAATTATTTCAGTACACTCTATACTTTTGGACTTGTGATTGGACGTTTAGGGTTGTTTGGATTTAAACCACAATACTGTAAGTGTCTTTCGAATTTTAACTTTGTACTCTAGGAGATAAATTGTCTGTTGAATTTTACTTCAGTTGTTGGTTTAACTTTTTCTGTTCTTCACTTAAGATGTAGAGTAGTAAACAATGAAAAAGTACTCTTTCACTTTGAAAATGAGAACAATCCAAAATACCCGTATGTAAAAAACAATGAAATGATAATTACATTTGGACTGGATGGTGGCGCCTGAAAAAGATACAACAGCTAATCAATAGCAGATGTGTATCACTCCACCATATCCCCCCCCCCCACACACACAAAGCTATATTTATCTGATATTATTGTTCCAATTTTAGTATGGTGGTGATATCTGGGAGTATGAAGTTATTGCAATGAGAGGATAATCGCATATTGATTTTCTACGATATGTTTCAATGTCAAGAACAGCAACTCATTTCATTCCCACCCACCCCTGCATGATACATGGGTAACTACGCAGAATGCATTGGGAAGTTTAAATAAGGATTGATATGCAAATCTTTCGTCTTTGTGTGTCCTGTCAGTCATAGAAAACAATGATATGTCAATTTTTAATATGATATAAAAGTACGAGTGGATTGATTCCATGAAAAATACATTTGACTTCCTCTAGGTGAGTAGCAACTGGACGTTTTAAATTGTTCCAGACAGAGTAATGTTTCAAAGCAATTAACTGATCAGTTTCTTAAAGGATCGCACATAAATAATAATCACTTTTCTGAAAGTTTAGTTTTGGGATTATTTAAAGAGACATTGGGATTTCAACTACATCTGCTGAATATTAGACTTAAAAAGCACTGTTTAGTTTTTACATTAGGTAGGTCAACAGCAATTATTTTAAACAGTGACATGAGAAGGAAAGAGTTACACGAAAGAATAATTATTTTTCTTCAGATGGCGTTATTGGAGCAAGAAAAGTTAAATTTGAAGCATCTACTTGGTATGTTCTGTAGTCTTACATTGAAACGTATTACAATCTAAAAGACCATTTTTGCTAAAGAGCCGTTTTATCAAAACATTACTACGACGACGACGGCGACGGCGACGACTATTACTGTGATTGTTAATGATGCTCAGTTTTATTATTTACCCGTGAAATTGCGTCTATATTTTAAACTTTACTGAAAGAAAATTGTAGAAAACGAAAAGGACGCTCTTTTTTATCATGACGTGAATAAATATGTTTCAAACACTCATATCTGTATCAAAATGGACAGATTTTTTTTATAAATAAATCTTCTGCGTCAAAACATTCATGGAAAAGACACTGAAAAAGCACTTGAAGCTTTTACATTGTATATGTGAGCCACCCCATAAATTGTATATTTCGAAAGAAGTAGACTGTTGTTTGACAATAATTTGTGACTGGCAAAAGTGAGAGAGAAAAAATGTGTTGCTTCTTTTTTTCTTTTTTTTTTTGTTGAAATAAAATACTGTAACAAAAATAAAAATCAGTTGTTTCAGTTGAGAAAATAACCTGCATTCGTCTATAATACATTACAAATCCATCCTTACGTCACTATATTGCCTCCCCAACGCAGTGACCCAGTCCTGATAAATTTCATTTTCCCTTAGTTTATGGACTCTTTTCCTGTAGTAATTCATGCATTCCCTTATAACAACTGATGTATATTAGAACCCTTTATTATTATACAAATTCAAAACATGACCGAAACAACTGATGTAGAATAGATTCCTTTGTTATATCACTAATTCTAAAGATTACATATAGCACTCTGACATTGATTTCAGAGTCAGAGTTCTTGACTCTGATTTTGTTTGTGATGGCAAGTGAGCACGACACAAAGAAAAAGTTTTAATTAGTCTTCAGAAAACCCAGTCGGTGGATATTTCTGAGAAGACCCTGAATTGTGCCAGTTTAAAAACATGTAAACGTGCCTCCTCCCCCAACACACACACACAAACACACACGAAATAATAATAATTATGAAATAAGCCCAACTTAGTATGTTGGTATATTGCAAAAGAATCTGAGACTAGTTTAATAAATTTTCTATCCATGATATCAGGTTAAAGATACGAGATCATGACAATGATTTTTGTATGGCACTTTTTTTGTGAACACGTTAACTCTAAAATTTCTTGCTAAACCTGGTGTCTTGGATTTCATCAAGAACATCTCAGATGGGTTCAATACCAAGCAATTATATTTAAAAAAGTAAAAGAAGCGAAAAAATGGATTTCCCATAAATTCCTACAAATTATTTTCAGCCAGTACAGCATTTGTCCTTTAGATGGAATCTTGTTTCGATAGACTCTTGTTCTTACAAGAGTCCTCTGTTTTCTTTATGAATATTTGTTTTTAAAGGTTCAATAAGAAGGATTCTACTAAAAGAAACTAGCATTGTATTTATTGGTGTGTCAAGAAATACTTCTAAACAAATAAAAAAGAAGGAAGAAAAGAAAGCACATGGAATTAATTCTGGGATGAGAAATTTATTCATTCAAATATATCACCTGAAGAAAGTCATGCAAATTATTTTGAGTTAATCGAGGCAGGTATTTGTGACTCTGCATCTATGATATTTCTGGTTAGTCGTACACATTGTATGGAAAGTACGTTTTAGACAAATTATCAGTGTTGTAGATATTGACTGAATAATACTGTATCAACCAGTCGTACACATTGTATGGAAAGTATGTTTTAGACAAATTATCAGTGTTGTAGATATTGACTGAATAATACTGTATCAACCTGTACCGAGACTTCAGATTTAATCTTCTGAAAACAAATTATCTGCCGCCGCCTATTGCAACTTACTTTACGAAAGTGAGGTCGCGTTGCATCTTGGAAGAACATTATGGATGTAGTCTGCGATCGTCTGATCTCTTCCGTAGCATTTTCCTACGATGTGAATGAATCCAATTTCCCGCAAATGCGACATCCAGCTCATGTCACAGCTACATTTGATTTTGGTATTTTCCAGGAAAAGGTGATCTAGAGCTATGATGGAAGCTAAAGCACTGGGAATCGCGGTCAGTTCTGTGTTAGAAAGCGTCAGGGTAACAAGCCACTTTAAGTCGTGGAAAGCTTTTGAAGATATGTATGCCAGAGGATTTCCTGAGAGGTCAATGTCAGATATTGGCGGAAATTCATTAAAGTCGTTTGATTCGATTGTCAGGATTTGATTATTGCGTAAAGAAAGAGTTCGCATGGATGACAATTTGCGAAGGGCCGCTGGCACATGTTGCAGTGAACAGCTTTCTACTTTGATCGAGTGGAGATTTCTCGCGTGCGTCGAGATCTCGTCGTTGGTCAAATAATACAAGTCTTGTATCTCGCTAATTCTCACGCTCTCGAGATTAGGAAAACTCTCTGGCAGTTTAGGGAACCGTTTCAAGCCTGAATCTCCAGTGATAATCAAATTCTGAACGGAACTGTGGTGCGTGGAGCAGGCCTCTAATATTGTATCGTCCTGGGCCATGATATTAGTATGGTAAAGGTGCAGAGTTTTCAGGACAGTCAGATGGCAAATGGCTGGAGGAAGATAGACCATTGGGGTGTAAAAAAATTCCAAGTACTCAAGTCTGTGTTCGAATCCTCTGAAGGCATCGAGAGGAAGAATATTTGCAGATATGTTTGAAATCTCCAAGGTGTTCAGTTTTTCCAGATGACGAATATGGGTTGGCCATGCCTGGAGTTCAGGTGAGCCAAATCCAAACAGTACTAATGTCCGACCAATGTGCAACAAAGTGGAGTAGTCGAATCCGTGGACTGTGATCGGATTCCGAGAGATCCAAAGAGAATTGAGTCTTGTCAGATTGAGGAGTGCAGTGGGTAAAGTTGTTAACTGATTGTTGTCCAGCGTCAGGAATTGCAAAACGTTCTCCACCCCGCGGAAAGCGTCGTCTGCAATGTGACCGATCTTGTTGTCTGATAAAATGAGACTCATGCTAAAATCAATCTTCATGCCCTCGAAAGCCGCAGAAGGTATACTTGCTAGGTTGTTTCCTTGGAGTTCGTACACCAGGCTTATGAAGTTGGTTCCCTGTGGAATAATGTGTGGCATGGTAATCAGTCCTTGATCGGAGCACTTGATCTCCCCAGCAGTACATCTACACGGTGCAGACACGGGACAGAAATCTTCCACAATAAATCCACTGGTTGGCAACGTCAGCACCAAAACCAAGATGGTATGTGCCTGCAATAGCAATAAAGCAACGAGAACTACATAAAAACTCCGCGGATGAAAACCAATAGCACATCTATACATTTGCACTATATAAATGGTTCTATATAGAGTAGCAGTAGTATCATCCTAAGTGTGGCCGCTGTCTTTTTCTTTCTTTATTTTTGTCTTTATTTCTTTTTAAATACATTTTTATGAACTATTATTACTATTTAACCTTTATAATTTATCTTATTGGACTAGATATGTGCTTTAATTTTATTACGGTGTTATCTACCGAAAGATGTTTACTTTTTCTAAACATTTTAATTGCATATTTTTTCGCCTGCACTTTATAGCCTTATAGAAGAGTATTTACAATTTAAAGGTAAGACATGGAAAACAAATTCTTCATAAGTTAATTTTTTTAATGCTTTTTGTAGAATATGAGAGAGAGAGAGAGAGAGATTTAACATCCTTTACACTGATAAAATGTACTCCTATCTGATTAAAGTCAGATTGCTGTTTACACTGATAAAATGTACTCCTATCTGATTAAAGTCAGATTGCTGCTGTCCTTCATGTATAAAAGTTGAAATCTGATTTTAATCAGATTGAATGTACTCCAAATGAATTTCCGAAATGTACCATTCTTAACAAGGAGTTCAATTGTACACAATTACCGACTATATTACGTCCCTAGACTAGGGTTTCGGTAGAATGAAAGAACTGTCTGGCCGCTAATGTAGAAGTGTATTGATTGCACGGTCATTTCAAGTGGAAAAAGAAAAGGGAATTTGTGCCTCATAGGGTCAAAAGTCATGATTTACCACACAAAAAAGTGTACCGTTCTTTTCCTATTTTAATTTTAAATGAAGAAATGCACAGAATATGGGAATCTTGTGGTTATGCTGTGTCAAACCTTGAAGGATCATGTAGCGTGACACAATACAAATCACAAGAAGAAAAAAAATCTAAAAATATCAATATGTCATCTTCTTTTAAGAAACCCTTTTCAAGGAAATCACAGCCAAAAAATATTTAGGAGTTAGTACTGACAGTGATCTGAAATGGAACCTTCAAATTCAAGAAGTATGTACCAAAGGGAATCGTACTTTAAACCTTTTCAGACGTAACCTATCATCTTGCACACAAACTACAGAATTGGCTTTCAGGGGTCTAGATAGACTTGTATCATATGCGTGAGAATGTTTGGGACTCCCATTCCTAAACATTACATAATAAAATTGAAGAGAAAAATCCGAAATCGAGCTGTCATGTTTACTAGATCTTATTATGACTATACCCTAGCCCTACAATGTAAGACGCCTCCATTGATATTAGTGTTTGTTAGGTCGCCGTCTCCCTGCTTAAATAGTGGCGTGTTATGAGGTCGACTAGCACCGGAAGGAGAAATCATATTTGCAGGATGCTTCTGTTATAATTAGAAGTTATTAGAAGAAAAAATGCTTCAGAGTAAGTAATGTCCAATTAAAGCAATATGACATTAGTTTGTAGAAAAGCATCGATATGGGTTTCCAAGTGTGTGAGACATTCCTAAAATTTTGAACTCCTCGTTATGATGTAGTCTACGGAAAACATTACACAACGCTGTGTTTTATGCAGTGAGACAGCGACCTAAAAACACAAATATCAGGGGAGGCGTTTTACATTGTAGGACCAGACTATTCCCCAGAACGTGGGAGCTCAATATCGAATTACAATGTATTTTAAACCGCTAAACCAACGGTGACTGGAAAACAGGTTAATGTTTTCTTTTGCAAAGGTAACGAAAAACCAAAGCAACGATGCCATGTTACAGTTGATCAACCAACCAACCAAAATAAAAAAGAACGAGTAGAAATCACAATGAATAGACGAACTAGAAGTTGCAAATTTGTTTTGTCAAGAACAATACAAGTTAAAACTTTCTAAACACAACAAATGATCACAACTGCTCTATATTCAGAAAATTAAATTTATACTTTTTCAAATTAGTATTTTTGCATTCTTTCTGAAATAAGTCTTTTTGTAAATTTTGCACGAACCATCAATGTCGTTATGGTCAAACGCTAAACTAATCAAAATCAAAATCGGATCAGGACATAACTGGACTGGACTTAGTAACATCACCTCAACGGACAATTTACTGATTCCCCGGAGAAGAGTTTACCTTTATGGCGGCATCCTATGCCTTTGGAAAATCATCAATTGCGGAATAGATAGCGAGAAACTACCCGTTTCCCTAGTGTTAACAAGCGAAACTTTGGTAATTATCGACAAAACTTTGTGATTCACTTTACATGTAATAAAACCAGTTTGTTAAATACAGTTCACTTTTCTTCATACATTTATGATGGAGAAATAAGAGCTGCAAATATCAAGTAGAACATGGTGGAATATTATGTTACGATATAAGAGGTTGCCTTTAAAGTGCGCAGGGTTCCCCGTGTACCATTTCAAGCTAATTTTCTGAGAGCTATTGTCAATACTTTTGACTGAAAATGGGGATGCTATGTATTTATTTTGTCACTGTGGATTATGTTATATGAAAGTTGGAAAATACACCAAAATGGCGCCTCTTCATGTGGATACATACTATTTACGTAATTTGTTTAAACCGGTTATTTGTTATGAAATGTCATGTACAATATTTGACATAAAATAATCGAATTCTTTATGACAAATATGAGATTTTGATCTCATGAATTCGAATATATGATATCACATTTTTGTTTTTATATGAAAAAAATTATTTCCAGACATCGAATATTACAATTTAGGAATTGAGTTTTTCCTTCTCAAACTAAACAGTATAATGGCAAATAATTATCTCAGCTATAAATATAGCATTAATCGGTTCCATTTCTTAAATTTCGATGGGATCACTGTTCCTTTTGTAACCCATCGTAAACTGCCTACGCCATAATCACTACGTTAGCGAGTTCTCTGTTCTACTAATACGTCACTTCCGCATACACATCAAGCGGAAAGTTATAACTGTGCCAGCTTTTGCGACGATCATATTTTTCGACGCAGTTATTCGTAAACGAAGCAACAAACATTTATAATGCAACAGATAGTGGATTTTCAGATCTGGAAGAAGAAAAACAAGTTTCAACCGGAACTTCCGTCCTTGATCTTTAACGTTAATCTATAGCAGATGACAGATATACTTACATGTGTAATAGAGTGTTGTTGTTGTTGTTGTAGGGTTTAACGTCATTTTTCAGCACACGATAGGCTATACATGGCGGCCAGTATTAATGGTGGAGGAAGAACCCGGGAAAACCACGGAAAGAACCACCGACCCTCGAGAAGCTACTGGCAAGCTTTCTCACATATCCACATTGGCCAAATCCGAGACTCGAACCTACGCATACAGAGGTGAGATGGCAGTGATCCGTAACGGAGAGCGCTTTAGACCACTCGGCCACTCGGGGCCCCGGTAAAAGAGTGTAAGAATCGCATTTACAATTTTAAAACCATTTTAAGGAAAAGGTTTGGGGAGGGATAGGTTTAAACTTACCAGAATATAAACGCCTCTGTATGCCATAATGTCACCCCTATATAATAAAAAATAGACACAAGACAGCAGTATATGGTTACGCATTTTGGCATATTACAGTTTCATCTAAAATTTTAATGTTTTGTTGTGCACCTTTACAGAATTGTAAATATCATCGCCAATATTATTACCGTTACCTTTATCGACATCGCTGTCGTCAAGGTCATCGTCGCCATCAACCAAATGATCATTATCTGCATTTATTATAAACATTATTCTCGATCAAATATTAATATCGCCATTTATTATTATTGTAATTATTATTATTATTATTATTATTATTATTATTATTATTATTATTCTTGTTTTAAACATATGGAGATGTGTGTGTGTGAGCGTGTGTGTGTGTGTGTGTGTGTGTGTCTGAGAGAGAGAGAGAGAGAGAGAGAGAGCGTTACCTGTCAGACAGGATTATGTTATATGTAAATACATGTAGCAACATTCATGACATGTGCCACACGAAAGATAAAAATGGCACAATGTTATCAATGACGATTAGTCAAAGTCTTGTTGCTACAGACTGAGTACTTTTAAGTACAATCAGTGGTTATGCTGACAGAACTGTTCGTTATCTAAGGATTGCAATAACTCCTCCACCTCGTACCCCCAATACAAAACGAAAGGCGACCAGAGGCAATTTATAAATCCTTAAAAGCAATAAGACAGGAATCGGTTGTCCTTACCAAATTACCACATACAAAAAAAATTAAAGATAAAATGTTTCTCAACTCACTCAGTCCATCATGCAGCATATCTTCGTATGTATCCTGTGGTGCAAGGAAAACAGATAGGGTCAGGTACGCATTACCAGTAAACGTCGTATGATCAGGATAATGCCAAAATGCCCGTTATGTAAAACAGCGAATTTCACCAAACTACATACGAGTGCCAATGTGATAAAACTAAACATAATAGGATAATGTTAATAATGGAAATTTGTAAAAAATATAACAAAAATAACATTTTATTCATAGATGTATACTACGAAAACAAAATCGTTCTAAAAAGTATGGACTATATAGCAACTACGATGATATAAAACATATAACACATCTGAGGGGGAAACACACAAACATAAATACTTTATTCTTTTTGGAAATGGGGGGGACATCTGTCTGGTGCCCCCCCCCCCCCCAAAAAAGTACGGCCTTACTGGAAAGACATTGTCAAAGTAGGGGAAGGGGTCGGAACTGTACCGGTAACGGTTCAGATCCACTTGCAACACTGGACATATCTGGTCCCAAATTCTGGAAAAGTTTGACCAAGAAACTTGGGGCCCCGAGTGGCCGAGTGGTCTAAAGCGCTCTCCGTTACGGATCACTGCCATCTTACCTCTGTCTGCGTGTGTTCGAGTCTCGGATTCGGCCAATGTGGGTATGTGAGAAAGCTTGCCAATAGCTTCTCGTGGGTCGGTGGTTCTTTCCGGGGTTTTCCTGGGTTCTTCCTCCACCATTAATACTGGCCGCCATGTATGGACATAGTACACAATTAATTTTACTATATGTTCTCTACATTTGTTTCTCAGTACTGACCTTTCCACTGTGTGACAATCAATGCAAATCATATGTTAATCTAAAATACCTTCAAAGATGACTTCACGGTGAAGTTCTTGTCAAAGGTTGACCTGCTCTTTTTTTAGATTATTGACTGTCAACATAACAGCATGTAACCAGAACACGAATTTCACTTCCGGATCATCACCAAGGCCTTATTACTCACTGTGCACTGTCGCCAAAATACATACAGACAACAACACCCTGAGCTCATATTATCAAGAATAAACAGTTACCTTTAAATCCCTACCAAAAATGCATAAATAAAACTCTTCTATCACCACCAAAATGAGAGAGGAAAAAATGTTCTAAAAATAGACTAGAACTACATTCGTGGGTACTGAACTGGAAGTATTAATTGTGATGTAATTCCTGACAGGCTACATGTTTTACGCCAATTTTAGTCAAACTTTTATATTTGCATGCTATACCTATTTCAACTTTATACATGAAGTCTTTTTGAATTTCCTTGCAAGGAAAACATGTGACACCTGTCAGAAAGTATGTAGTGCTGGTGTTCCACAGGGTGCAAGTTCTGGTCCAAGTGCTCTTGAGAAACCAAAACTAAATTTGCTATATCTTCCTTAATTATAGGAATTTTTCAATGCAGTAAAAACCTAATTGTGATACAAGATAAGCCCTGTCTGAAAATATGTTTGAAAATTACAAATGTTGATAAATTCAGTTTTAATGGCAAATTAAATTAACATTTAAATTTTAAAAACTAAATTTTATTGAAAACTTAAATTTTCATACAAGTTTTAAAACACAGTTTGACAAATTTTAGACAGAAAAGTTGACTAATGAATGATATTTAAAACAAATGGTAGTTTGGGTCTGTATAACTGATAACATTTTCCCCAGGGGTAGTGAAGCATCATAGCTCATAGTGATTTTGGCAGCAAACCGCAATATGCCTGTCCAGATGCATATAGGTGTACACACTAAAGAAACACTGACAGGTGCTATGTTCCACATTTATTGTGTCAGGTACTTAGGCAGTTGTTTCCATAACTAATAGCACATTCAGATTTAAAGTTCTAATGGGACCACTACCATGTTTTATAGCAAAAATGCATTCCATTTCAATGTCGATAACAACAAAAGGTGGCAATGGGACAGGAAAATAGTTTCTAGGGAGGTTCTACCTTACTGAAAAATGGTGCTGATCTCTCTCATGAAAACCTAAGCCATGTCTTTGAGGTGCCATATATCAGTGTGGTGATATGAACTAATCTTGGTCACTTATGGCAGTACACTGCACATGCCCTTATGAAACCATGCTATTACCACCAGACTACTCAGGAGAGCTTCCAAGCTAATCCAACTCTAACACTTTGTTCCAGATACCAGGCTAGACCTGAAAAGATCCAATATGTTTCACTTAATTCTAGAAAACAGTAAGATCTATGTAAATGAAGTTAAACTGTGTTAGATATGGTGATTTCAAATTAACATTAAGGTTGCAAGCATGGGGGAAAATATTAAACTTGACAGAGTGACACTCAGAAATGTGAAGCAATGGCCATGTATTAAAGTGTTAAATTCATCCTAAAAGTATATGAGGTTTCTAGAAGCACATTTAGCCATTTACAAGTTAAAAAACTAATCAGGTAGACTATGTATCATAAAGTTTAAGGCAATGTTGGGGCGGTGAGGTTTGATCATTGGTGTAAACATTATTACATACCAGTATACAGGAAAGTCAGGTGACAATGTACTAAATTAGAATGTGTTACTATAAGCATTCTTATTCATGAGGGAAATAAAAATTTTGGATATTGCAAGTGAATACAGCCAAATGTGGTCATACAAATCAACTATAAGTACCAATAAATCCTATATCATCAGCTAAATGTGAAATTCTCATCCCCAAAACTTGTAAACAAGGATGGAAATTTGCATATGTGGGACATATACAATGTACTTGTTAAGATCAAATGTGCAAACATAATTCAAATTATCTATTTGAACATTTATATGGTATTTTGAAGAGTGTTGGTTACCAATTATTAAGCTCATTGATTGAATGGAATCAGATATCAGCTGATGTTTCAATACCGCACTCTGTCAAAGTACTAAATTGAAATATGTTACCATACATAGGCATATTCATGATGAAAATAACATTTTGGGATCTTTTCAGTGCACATAGCCATAAATGTGCTTTACAGGTTCACTATAGGTACAATGTCAGCCTATATGATGTACTGAATGTGAACTTTTGATCCCAAACATTCTAAAATGGATGGATATTTGTACATGTGGGATATGTAACCATGTACAAAGTTAAATTCAAATAATTTGTTTGAATGCTTCTTATGTAATCTTTAGAGTGTCAGTTAACAAATAGTATTAGTAGTTAATAATGCATAAAGCAAGATGGATCATTAGAATTCCCATAACATCATATAGGCCACAATGCCGCACTACACCAATCAATATCTTAACCTAACTGAACAATAAAATGGAATGCATTTTGTATTCAACTTACATCATTTTGCTTTTTTCTTACATCCAAGGGTAAATATACCTGGGGGAAGCATATTTTATCCCTTTGACCTGTATTTCATTCTCAGACAGTTTAAAATGATTTAGTAGAGAACTTGAGTAGGTTCTAGTATAAAGTTTTCATCGCTGTCCTCTCACTAAATACCTTATAACTATGTTTATAAACAATTACTGAAGGCTATACAAGCAGAAGTTTGTTACTCAGGAAGTGACCCCATCATAAACACATAAATTAACTGATTGGACCCCTAATAAATAGTCTGAATGGCCAATACAAATTATAATTTTGTCTTCATGTATTTTTAATGAAGGTCTCATTTTGACTATAAAGATATTTTCTCTGACAAAATGTGACAAAAATCCAACATTGGAGCTTTTATATGGTGTAGGAATATATACATGCTGATAACATTTAATATGATTCCCAAAAATATTATATATGTGCATTTTAGGGGTTTTTTAATTATTTTTTTTAATTTTTTTAAAATTTTATTAAAATTTTTAAAATAAAAATTAATTTTTTACTTTTAATTTCATTCTTATATTTTAAAAGTCAATATACATGACATATTAAAATTTCATGTGTCTATCTTTAATAATAAAGATTTTATGCCAATTTAAACTTTGCTCCAATACTGCCCTTACAGGACATAGTACACAATTAATTTTACTATATGTTCTCTACATTTGTTTCTCAGTACTGACCTTTCCACTGTGTGACAATCAATGCAAATCATATGTTAATCTAAAATACCTTCAAAGATGACTTCACGGTGAAGTTCTTGTCAAAGGTTGACCTGCTCTTTTTTTAGATTATTGACTGTCAACATAACAGCATGTAACCAGAACACGAATTTCACTTCCGGATCATCACCAAGGCCTTATTACTCACTGTGCACTGTCGCCAAAATACATACAGACAACAACACCCTGAGCTCATATTATCAAGAATAAACAGTTACCTTTAAATCCCTACCAAAAATGCATAAATAAAACTCTTCTATCACCACCAAAATGAGAGAGGAAAAAATGTTCTAAAAATAGACTAGAACTACATTCGTGGGTACTGAACTGGAAGTATTAATTGTGATGTAATTCCTGACAGGCTACATGTTTTACGCCAATTTTAGTCAAACTTTTATATTTGCATGCTATACCTATTTCAACTTTATACATGAAGTCTTTTTGAATTTCCTTGCAAGGAAAACATGTGACACCTGTCAGAAAGTATGTAGTGCTGGTGTTCCACAGGGTGCAAGTTCTGGTCCAAGTGCTCTTGAGAAACCAAAACTAAATTTGCTATATCTTCCTTAATTATAGGAATTTTTCAATGCAGTAAAAACCTAATTGTGATACAAGATAAGCCCTGTCTGAAAATATGTTTGAAAATTACAAATGTTGATAAATTCAGTTTTAATGGCAAATTAAATTAACATTTAAATTTTAAAAACTAAATTTTATTGAAAACTTAAATTTTCATACAAGTTTTAAAACACAGTTTGACAAATTTTAGACAGAAAAGTTGACTAATGAATGATATTTAAAACAAATGGTAGTTTGGGTCTGTATAACTGATAACATTTTCCCCAGGGGTAGTGAAGCATCATAGCTCATAGTGATTTTGGCAGCAAACCGCAATATGCCTGTCCAGATGCATATAGGTGTACACACTAAAGAAACACTGACAGGTGCTATGTTCCACATTTATTGTGTCAGGTACTTAGGCAGTTGTTTCCATAACTAATAGCACATTCAGATTTAAAGTTCTAATGGGACCACTACCATGTTTTATAGCAAAAATGCATTCCATTTCAATGTCGATAACAACAAAAGGTGGCAATGGGACAGGAAAATAGTTTCTAGGGAGGTTCTACCTTACTGAAAAATGGTGCTGATCTCTCTCATGAAAACCTAAGCCATGTCTTTGAGGTGCCATATATCAGTGTGGTGATATGAACTAATCTTGGTCACTTATGGCAGTACACTGCACATGCCCTTATGAAACCATGCTATTACCACCAGACTACTCAGGAGAGCTTCCAAGCTAATCCAACTCTAACACTTTGTTCCAGATACCAGGCTAGACCTGAAAAGATCCAATATGTTTCACTTAATTCTAGAAAACAGTAAGATCTATGTAAATGAAGTTAAACTGTGTTAGATATGGTGATTTCAAATTAACATTAAGGTTGCAAGCATGGGGGAAAATATTAAACTTGACAGAGTGACACTCAGAAATGTGAAGCAATGGCCATGTATTAAAGTGTTAAATTCATCCTAAAAGTATATGAGGTTTCTAGAAGCACATTTAGCCATTTACAAGTTAAAAAACTAATCAGGTAGACTATGTATCATAAAGTTTAAGGCAATGTTGGGGCGGTGAGGTTTGATCATTGGTGTAAACATTATTACATACCAGTATACAGGAAAGTCAGGTGACAATGTACTAAATTAGAATGTGTTACTATAAGCATTCTTATTCATGAGGGAAATAAAAATTTTGGATATTGCAAGTGAATACAGCCAAATGTGGTCATACAAATCAACTATAAGTACCAATAAATCCTATATCATCAGCTAAATGTGAAATTCTCATCCCCAAAACTTGTAAACAAGGATGGAAATTTGCATATGTGGGACATATACAATGTACTTGTTAAGATCAAATGTGCAAACATAATTCAAATTATCTATTTGAACATTTATATGGTATTTTGAAGAGTGTTGGTTACCAATTATTAAGCTCATTGATTGAATGGAATCAGATATCAGCTGATGTTTCAATACCGCACTCTGTCAAAGTACTAAATTGAAATATGTTACCATACATAGGCATATTCATGATGAAAATAACATTTTGGGATCTTTTCAGTGCACATAGCCATAAATGTGCTTTACAGGTTCACTATAGGTACAATGTCAGCCTATATGATGTACTGAATGTGAACTTTTGATCCCAAACATTCTAAAATGGATGGATATTTGTACATGTGGGATATGTAACCATGTACAAAGTTAAATTCAAATAATTTGTTTGAATGCTTCTTATGTAATCTTTAGAGTGTCAGTTAACAAATAGTATTAGTAGTTAATAATGCATAAAGCAAGATGGATCATTAGAATTCCCATAACATCATATAGGCCACAATGCCGCACTACACCAATCAATATCTTAACCTAACTGAACAATAAAATGGAATGCATTTTGTATTCAACTTACATCATTTTGCTTTTTTCTTACATCCAAGGGTAAATATACCTGGGGGAAGCATATTTTATCCCTTTGACCTGTATTTCATTCTCAGACAGTTTAAAATGATTTAGTAGAGAACTTGAGTAGGTTCTAGTATAAAGTTTTCATCGCTGTCCTCTCACTAAATACCTTATAACTATGTTTATAAACAATTACTGAAGGCTATACAAGCAGAAGTTTGTTACTCAGGAAGTGACCCCATCATAAACACATAAATTAACTGATTGGACCCCTAATAAATAGTCTGAATGGCCAATACAAATTATAATTTTGTCTTCATGTATTTTTAATGAAGGTCTCATTTTGACTATAAAGATATTTTCTCTGACAAAATGTGACAAAAATCCAACATTGGAGCTTTTATATGGTGTAGGAATATATACATGCTGATAACATTTAATATGATTCCCAAAAATATTATATATGTGCATTTTAGGGGTTTTTTAATTATTTTTTTTAATTTTTTTAAAATTTTATTAAAATTTTTAAAATAAAAATTAATTTTTTACTTTTAATTTCATTCTTATATTTTAAAAGTCAATATACATGACATATTAAAATTTCATGTGTCTATCTTTAATAATAAAGATTTTATGCCAATTTAAACTTTGCTCCAATACTGCCCTTACAGGACATAGTACACAATTAATTTTACTATATGTTCTCTACATTTGTTTCTCAGTACTGACCTTTCCACTGTGTGACAATCAATGCAAATCATATGTTAATCTAAAATACCTTCAAAGATGACTTCACGGTGAAGTTCTTGTCAAAGGTTGACCTGCTCTTTTTTTAGATTATTGACTGTCAACATAACAGCATGTAACCAGAACACGAATTTCACTTCCGGATCATCACCAAGGCCTTATTACTCACTGTGCACTGTCGCCAAAATACATACAGACAACAACACCCTGAGCTCATATTATCAAGAATAAACAGTTACCTTTAAATCCCTACCAAAAATGCATAAATAAAACTCTTCTATCACCACCAAAATGAGAGAGGAAAAAATGTTCTAAAAATAGACTAGAACTACATTCGTGGGTACTGAACTGGAAGTATTAATTGTGATGTAATTCCTGACAGGCTACATGTTTTACGCCAATTTTAGTCAAACTTTTATATTTGCATGCTATACCTATTTCAACTTTATACATGAAGTCTTTTTGAATTTCCTTGCAAGGAAAACATGTGACACCTGTCAGAAAGTATGTAGTGCTGGTGTTCCACAGGGTGCAAGTTCTGGTCCAAGTGCTCTTGAGAAACCAAAACTAAATTTGCTATATCTTCCTTAATTATAGGAATTTTTCAATGCAGTAAAAACCTAATTGTGATACAAGATAAGCCCTGTCTGAAAATATGTTTGAAAATTACAAATGTTGATAAATTCAGTTTTAATGGCAAATTAAATTAACATTTAAATTTTAAAAACTAAATTTTATTGAAAACTTAAATTTTCATACAAGTTTTAAAACACAGTTTGACAAATTTTAGACAGAAAAGTTGACTAATGAATGATATTTAAAACAAATGGTAGTTTGGGTCTGTATAACTGATAACATTTTCCCCAGGGGTAGTGAAGCATCATAGCTCATAGTGATTTTGGCAGCAAACCGCAATATGCCTGTCCAGATGCATATAGGTGTACACACTAAAGAAACACTGACAGGTGCTATGTTCCACATTTATTGTGTCAGGTACTTAGGCAGTTGTTTCCATAACTAATAGCACATTCAGATTTAAAGTTCTAATGGGACCACTACCATGTTTTATAGCAAAAATGCATTCCATTTCAATGTCGATAACAACAAAAGGTGGCAATGGGACAGGAAAATAGTTTCTAGGGAGGTTCTACCTTACTGAAAAATGGTGCTGATCTCTCTCATGAAAACCTAAGCCATGTCTTTGAGGTGCCATATATCAGTGTGGTGATATGAACTAATCTTGGTCACTTATGGCAGTACACTGCACATGCCCTTATGAAACCATGCTATTACCACCAGACTACTCAGGAGAGCTTCCAAGCTAATCCAACTCTAACACTTTGTTCCAGATACCAGGCTAGACCTGAAAAGATCCAATATGTTTCACTTAATTCTAGAAAACAGTAAGATCTATGTAAATGAAGTTAAACTGTGTTAGATATGGTGATTTCAAATTAACATTAAGGTTGCAAGCATGGGGGAAAATATTAAACTTGACAGAGTGACACTCAGAAATGTGAAGCAATGGCCATGTATTAAAGTGTTAAATTCATCCTAAAAGTATATGAGGTTTCTAGAAGCACATTTAGCCATTTACAAGTTAAAAAACTAATCAGGTAGACTATGTATCATAAAGTTTAAGGCAATGTTGGGGCGGTGAGGTTTGATCATTGGTGTAAACATTATTACATACCAGTATACAGGAAAGTCAGGTGACAATGTACTAAATTAGAATGTGTTACTATAAGCATTCTTATTCATGAGGGAAATAAAAATTTTGGATATTGCAAGTGAATACAGCCAAATGTGGTCATACAAATCAACTATAAGTACCAATAAATCCTATATCATCAGCTAAATGTGAAATTCTCATCCCCAAAACTTGTAAACAAGGATGGAAATTTGCATATGTGGGACATATACAATGTACTTGTTAAGATCAAATGTGCAAACATAATTCAAATTATCTATTTGAACATTTATATGGTATTTTGAAGAGTGTTGGTTACCAATTATTAAGCTCATTGATTGAATGGAATCAGATATCAGCTGATGTTTCAATACCGCACTCTGTCAAAGTACTAAATTGAAATATGTTACCATACATAGGCATATTCATGATGAAAATAACATTTTGGGATCTTTTCAGTGCACATAGCCATAAATGTGCTTTACAGGTTCACTATAGGTACAATGTCAGCCTATATGATGTACTGAATGTGAACTTTTGATCCCAAACATTCTAAAATGGATGGATATTTGTACATGTGGGATATGTAACCATGTACAAAGTTAAATTCAAATAATTTGTTTGAATGCTTCTTATGTAATCTTTAGAGTGTCAGTTAACAAATAGTATTAGTAGTTAATAATGCATAAAGCAAGATGGATCATTAGAATTCCCATAACATCATATAGGCCACAATGCCGCACTACACCAATCAATATCTTAACCTAACTGAACAATAAAATGGAATGCATTTTGTATTCAACTTACATCATTTTGCTTTTTTCTTACATCCAAGGGTAAATATACCTGGGGGAAGCATATTTTATCCCTTTGACCTGTATTTCATTCTCAGACAGTTTAAAATGATTTAGTAGAGAACTTGAGTAGGTTCTAGTATAAAGTTTTCATCGCTGTCCTCTCACTAAATACCTTATAACTATGTTTATAAACAATTACTGAAGGCTATACAAGCAGAAGTTTGTTACTCAGGAAGTGACCCCATCATAAACACATAAATTAACTGATTGGACCCCTAATAAATAGTCTGAATGGCCAATACAAATTATAATTTTGTCTTCATGTATTTTTAATGAAGGTCTCATTTTGACTATAAAGATATTTTCTCTGACAAAATGTGACAAAAATCCAACATTGGAGCTTTTATATGGTGTAGGAATATATACATGCTGATAACATTTAATATGATTCCCAAAAATATTATATATGTGCATTTTAGGGGTTTTTTAATTATTTTTTTTAATTTTTTTAAAATTTTATTAAAATTTTTAAAATAAAAATTAATTTTTTACTTTTAATTTCATTCTTATATTTTAAAAGTCAATATACATGACATATTAAAATTTCATGTGTCTATCTTTAATAATAAAGATTTTATGCCAATTTAAACTTTGCTCCAATACTGCCCTTACAGGACATAGTACACAATTAATTTTACTATATGTTCTCTACATTTGTTTCTCAGTACTGACCTTTCCACTGTGTGACAATCAATGCAAATCATATGTTAATCTAAAATACCTTCAAAGATGACTTCACGGTGAAGTTCTTGTCAAAGGTTGACCTGCTCTTTTTTTAGATTATTGACTGTCAACATAACAGCATGTAACCAGAACACGAATTTCACTTCCGGATCATCACCAAGGCCTTATTACTCACTGTGCACTGTCGCCAAAATACATACAGACAACAACACCCTGAGCTCATATTATCAAGAATAAACAGTTACCTTTAAATCCCTACCAAAAATGCATAAATAAAACTCTTCTATCACCACCAAAATGAGAGAGGAAAAAATGTTCTAAAAATAGACTAGAACTACATTCGTGGGTACTGAACTGGAAGTATTAATTGTGATGTAATTCCTGACAGGCTACATGTTTTACGCCAATTTTAGTCAAACTTTTATATTTGCATGCTATACCTATTTCAACTTTATACATGAAGTCTTTTTGAATTTCCTTGCAAGGAAAACATGTGACACCTGTCAGAAAGTATGTAGTGCTGGTGTTCCACAGGGTGCAAGTTCTGGTCCAAGTGCTCTTGAGAAACCAAAACTAAATTTGCTATATCTTCCTTAATTATAGGAATTTTTCAATGCAGTAAAAACCTAATTGTGATACAAGATAAGCCCTGTCTGAAAATATGTTTGAAAATTACAAATGTTGATAAATTCAGTTTTAATGGCAAATTAAATTAACATTTAAATTTTAAAAACTAAATTTTATTGAAAACTTAAATTTTCATACAAGTTTTAAAACACAGTTTGACAAATTTTAGACAGAAAAGTTGACTAATGAATGATATTTAAAACAAATGGTAGTTTGGGTCTGTATAACTGATAACATTTTCCCCAGGGGTAGTGAAGCATCATAGCTCATAGTGATTTTGGCAGCAAACCGCAATATGCCTGTCCAGATGCATATAGGTGTACACACTAAAGAAACACTGACAGGTGCTATGTTCCACATTTATTGTGTCAGGTACTTAGGCAGTTGTTTCCATAACTAATAGCACATTCAGATTTAAAGTTCTAATGGGACCACTACCATGTTTTATAGCAAAAATGCATTCCATTTCAATGTCGATAACAACAAAAGGTGGCAATGGGACAGGAAAATAGTTTCTAGGGAGGTTCTACCTTACTGAAAAATGGTGCTGATCTCTCTCATGAAAACCTAAGCCATGTCTTTGAGGTGCCATATATCAGTGTGGTGATATGAACTAATCTTGGTCACTTATGGCAGTACACTGCACATGCCCTTATGAAACCATGCTATTACCACCAGACTACTCAGGAGAGCTTCCAAGCTAATCCAACTCTAACACTTTGTTCCAGATACCAGGCTAGACCTGAAAAGATCCAATATGTTTCACTTAATTCTAGAAAACAGTAAGATCTATGTAAATGAAGTTAAACTGTGTTAGATATGGTGATTTCAAATTAACATTAAGGTTGCAAGCATGGGGGAAAATATTAAACTTGACAGAGTGACACTCAGAAATGTGAAGCAATGGCCATGTATTAAAGTGTTAAATTCATCCTAAAAGTATATGAGGTTTCTAGAAGCACATTTAGCCATTTACAAGTTAAAAAACTAATCAGGTAGACTATGTATCATAAAGTTTAAGGCAATGTTGGGGCGGTGAGGTTTGATCATTGGTGTAAACATTATTACATACCAGTATACAGGAAAGTCAGGTGACAATGTACTAAATTAGAATGTGTTACTATAAGCATTCTTATTCATGAGGGAAATAAAAATTTTGGATATTGCAAGTGAATACAGCCAAATGTGGTCATACAAATCAACTATAAGTACCAATAAATCCTATATCATCAGCTAAATGTGAAATTCTCATCCCCAAAACTTGTAAACAAGGATGGAAATTTGCATATGTGGGACATATACAATGTACTTGTTAAGATCAAATGTGCAAACATAATTCAAATTATCTATTTGAACATTTATATGGTATTTTGAAGAGTGTTGGTTACCAATTATTAAGCTCATTGATTGAATGGAATCAGATATCAGCTGATGTTTCAATACCGCACTCTGTCAAAGTACTAAATTGAAATATGTTACCATACATAGGCATATTCATGATGAAAATAACATTTTGGGATCTTTTCAGTGCACATAGCCATAAATGTGCTTTACAGGTTCACTATAGGTACAATGTCAGCCTATATGATGTACTGAATGTGAACTTTTGATCCCAAACATTCTAAAATGGATGGATATTTGTACATGTGGGATATGTAACCATGTACAAAGTTAAATTCAAATAATTTGTTTGAATGCTTCTTATGTAATCTTTAGAGTGTCAGTTAACAAATAGTATTAGTAGTTAATAATGCATAAAGCAAGATGGATCATTAGAATTCCCATAACATCATATAGGCCACAATGCCGCACTACACCAATCAATATCTTAACCTAACTGAACAATAAAATGGAATGCATTTTGTATTCAACTTACATCATTTTGCTTTTTTCTTACATCCAAGGGTAAATATACCTGGGGGAAGCATATTTTATCCCTTTGACCTGTATTTCATTCTCAGACAGTTTAAAATGATTTAGTAGAGAACTTGAGTAGGTTCTAGTATAAAGTTTTCATCGCTGTCCTCTCACTAAATACCTTATAACTATGTTTATAAACAATTACTGAAGGCTATACAAGCAGAAGTTTGTTACTCAGGAAGTGACCCCATCATAAACACATAAATTAACTGATTGGACCCCTAATAAATAGTCTGAATGGCCAATACAAATTATAATTTTGTCTTCATGTATTTTTAATGAAGGTCTCATTTTGACTATAAAGATATTTTCTCTGACAAAATGTGACAAAAATCCAACATTGGAGCTTTTATATGGTGTAGGAATATATACATGCTGATAACATTTAATATGATTCCCAAAAATATTATATATGTGCATTTTAGGGGTTTTTTAATTATTTTTTTTAATTTTTTTAAAATTTTATTAAAATTTTTAAAATAAAAATTAATTTTTTACTTTTAATTTCATTCTTATATTTTAAAAGTCAATATACATGACATATTAAAATTTCATGTGTCTATCTTTAATAATAAAGATTTTATGCCAATTTAAACTTTGCTCCAATACTGCCCTTACAGGACATAGTACACAATTAATTTTACTATATGTTCTCTACATTTGTTTCTCAGTACTGACCTTTCCACTGTGTGACAATCAATGCAAATCATATGTTAATCTAAAATACCTTCAAAGATGACTTCACGGTGAAGTTCTTGTCAAAGGTTGACCTGCTCTTTTTTTAGATTATTGACTGTCAACATAACAGCATGTAACCAGAACACGAATTTCACTTCCGGATCATCACCAAGGCCTTATTACTCACTGTGCACTGTCGCCAAAATACATACAGACAACAACACCCTGAGCTCATATTATCAAGAATAAACAGTTACCTTTAAATCCCTACCAAAAATGCATAAATAAAACTCTTCTATCACCACCAAAATGAGAGAGGAAAAAATGTTCTAAAAATAGACTAGAACTACATTCGTGGGTACTGAACTGGAAGTATTAATTGTGATGTAATTCCTGACAGGCTACATGTTTTACGCCAATTTTAGTCAAACTTTTATATTTGCATGCTATACCTATTTCAACTTTATACATGAAGTCTTTTTGAATTTCCTTGCAAGGAAAACATGTGACACCTGTCAGAAAGTATGTAGTGCTGGTGTTCCACAGGGTGCAAGTTCTGGTCCAAGTGCTCTTGAGAAACCAAAACTAAATTTGCTATATCTTCCTTAATTATAGGAATTTTTCAATGCAGTAAAAACCTAATTGTGATACAAGATAAGCCCTGTCTGAAAATATGTTTGAAAATTACAAATGTTGATAAATTCAGTTTTAATGGCAAATTAAATTAACATTTAAATTTTAAAAACTAAATTTTATTGAAAACTTAAATTTTCATACAAGTTTTAAAACACAGTTTGACAAATTTTAGACAGAAAAGTTGACTAATGAATGATATTTAAAACAAATGGTAGTTTGGGTCTGTATAACTGATAACATTTTCCCCAGGGGTAGTGAAGCATCATAGCTCATAGTGATTTTGGCAGCAAACCGCAATATGCCTGTCCAGATGCATATAGGTGTACACACTAAAGAAACACTGACAGGTGCTATGTTCCACATTTATTGTGTCAGGTACTTAGGCAGTTGTTTCCATAACTAATAGCACATTCAGATTTAAAGTTCTAATGGGACCACTACCATGTTTTATAGCAAAAATGCATTCCATTTCAATGTCGATAACAACAAAAGGTGGCAATGGGACAGGAAAATAGTTTCTAGGGAGGTTCTACCTTACTGAAAAATGGTGCTGATCTCTCTCATGAAAACCTAAGCCATGTCTTTGAGGTGCCATATATCAGTGTGGTGATATGAACTAATCTTGGTCACTTATGGCAGTACACTGCACATGCCCTTATGAAACCATGCTATTACCACCAGACTACTCAGGAGAGCTTCCAAGCTAATCCAACTCTAACACTTTGTTCCAGATACCAGGCTAGACCTGAAAAGATCCAATATGTTTCACTTAATTCTAGAAAACAGTAAGATCTATGTAAATGAAGTTAAACTGTGTTAGATATGGTGATTTCAAATTAACATTAAGGTTGCAAGCATGGGGGAAAATATTAAACTTGACAGAGTGACACTCAGAAATGTGAAGCAATGGCCATGTATTAAAGTGTTAAATTCATCCTAAAAGTATATGAGGTTTCTAGAAGCACATTTAGCCATTTACAAGTTAAAAAACTAATCAGGTAGACTATGTATCATAAAGTTTAAGGCAATGTTGGGGCGGTGAGGTTTGATCATTGGTGTAAACATTATTACATACCAGTATACAGGAAAGTCAGGTGACAATGTACTAAATTAGAATGTGTTACTATAAGCATTCTTATTCATGAGGGAAATAAAAATTTTGGATATTGCAAGTGAATACAGCCAAATGTGGTCATACAAATCAACTATAAGTACCAATAAATCCTATATCATCAGCTAAATGTGAAATTCTCATCCCCAAAACTTGTAAACAAGGATGGAAATTTGCATATGTGGGACATATACAATGTACTTGTTAAGATCAAATGTGCAAACATAATTCAAATTATCTATTTGAACATTTATATGGTATTTTGAAGAGTGTTGGTTACCAATTATTAAGCTCATTGATTGAATGGAATCAGATATCAGCTGATGTTTCAATACCGCACTCTGTCAAAGTACTAAATTGAAATATGTTACCATACATAGGCATATTCATGATGAAAATAACATTTTGGGATCTTTTCAGTGCACATAGCCATAAATGTGCTTTACAGGTTCACTATAGGTACAATGTCAGCCTATATGATGTACTGAATGTGAACTTTTGATCCCAAACATTCTAAAATGGATGGATATTTGTACATGTGGGATATGTAACCATGTACAAAGTTAAATTCAAATAATTTGTTTGAATGCTTCTTATGTAATCTTTAGAGTGTCAGTTAACAAATAGTATTAGTAGTTAATAATGCATAAAGCAAGATGGATCATTAGAATTCCCATAACATCATATAGGCCACAATGCCGCACTACACCAATCAATATCTTAACCTAACTGAACAATAAAATGGAATGCATTTTGTATTCAACTTACATCATTTTGCTTTTTTCTTACATCCAAGGGTAAATATACCTGGGGGAAGCATATTTTATCCCTTTGACCTGTATTTCATTCTCAGACAGTTTAAAATGATTTAGTAGAGAACTTGAGTAGGTTCTAGTATAAAGTTTTCATCGCTGTCCTCTCACTAAATACCTTATAACTATGTTTATAAACAATTACTGAAGGCTATACAAGCAGAAGTTTGTTACTCAGGAAGTGACCCCATCATAAACACATAAATTAACTGATTGGACCCCTAATAAATAGTCTGAATGGCCAATACAAATTATAATTTTGTCTTCATGTATTTTTAATGAAGGTCTCATTTTGACTATAAAGATATTTTCTCTGACAAAATGTGACAAAAATCCAACATTGGAGCTTTTATATGGTGTAGGAATATATACATGCTGATAACATTTAATATGATTCCCAAAAATATTATATATGTGCATTTTAGGGGTTTTTTAATTATTTTTTTTAATTTTTTTAAAAATTTTATTAAAATTTTTAAAATAAAAATTAATTTTTTACTTTTAATTTCATTCTTATATTTTAAAAGTCAATATACATGACATATTAAAATTTCATGTGTCTATCTTTAATAATAAAGATTTTATGCCAATTTAAACTTTGCTCCAATACTGCCCTTACAGGACATAGTACACAATTAATTTTACTATATGTTCTCTACATTTGTTTCTCAGTACTGACCTTTCCACTGTGTGACAATCAATGCAAATCATATGTTAATCTAAAATACCTTCAAAGATGACTTCACGGTGAAGTTCTTGTCAAAGGTTGACCTGCTCTTTTTTTTAGATTATTGACTGTCAACATAACAGCATGTAACCAGAACACGAATTTCACTTCCGGATCATCACCAAGGCCTTATTACTCACTGTGCACTGTCGCCAAAATACATACAGACAACAACACCCTGAGCTCATATTATCAAGAATAAACAGTTACCTTTAAATCCCTACCAAAAAATGCATAAATAAAACTCTTCTATCACCACCAAAATGAGAGAGGAAAAAATGTTCTAAAAATAGACTAGAACTACATTCGTGGGTACTGAACTGGAAGTATTAATTGTGATGTAATTCCTGACAGGCTACATGTTTTACGCCAATTTTAGTCAAACTTTTATATTTGCATGCTATACCTATTTCAACTTTATACATGAAGTCTTTTTGAATTTCCTTGCAAGGAAAACATGTGACACCTGTCAGAAAGTATGTAGTGCTGGTGTTCCACAGGGTGCAAGTTCTGGTCCAAGTGCTCTTGAGAAACCAAAACTAAATTTGCTATATCTTCCTTAATTATAGGAATTTTTCAATGCAGTAAAAACCTAATTGTGATACAAGATAAGCCCTGTCTGAAAATATGTTTGAAAATTACAAATGTTGATAAATTCAGTTTTAATGGCAAATTAAATTAACATTTAAATTTTAAAAAACTAAATTTTATTGAAAACTTAAATTTTCATACAAGTTTTAAAACACAGTTTGACAAATTTTAGACAGAAAAGTTGACTAATGAATGATATTTAAAACAAATGGTAGTTTGGGTCTGTATAACTGATAACATTTTCCCCAGGGGTAGTGAAGCATCATAGCTCATAGTGATTTTGGCAGCAAACCGCAATATGCCTGTCCAGATGCATATAGGTGTACACACTAAAGAAACACTGACAGGTGCTATGTTCCACATTTATTGTGTCAGGTACTTAGGCAGTTGTTTCCATAACTAATAGCACATTCAGATTTAAAGTTCTAATGGGACCACTACCATGTTTTATAGCAAAAATGCATTCCATTTCAATGTCGATAACAACAAAAGGTGGCAATGGGACAGGAAAATAGTTTCTAGGGAGGTTCTACCTTACTGAAAAATGGTGCTGATCTCTCTCATGAAAACCTAAGCCATGTCTTTGAGGTGCCATATATCAGTGTGGTGATATGAACTAATCTTGGTCACTTATGGCAGTACACTGCACATGCCCTTATGAAAACCATGCTATTACCACCAGACTACTCAGGAGAGCTTCCAAGCTAATCCAACTCTAACACTTTGTTCCAGATACCAGGCTAGACCTGAAAAGATCCAATATGTTTCACTTAATTCTAGAAAACAGTAAGATCTATGTAAATGAAGTTAAACTGTGTTAGATATGGTGATTTCAAATTAACATTAAGGTTGCAAGCATGGGGGAAAATATTAAACTTGACAGAGTGACACTCAGAAATGTGAAGCAATGGCCATGTATTAAAGTGTTAAATTCATCCTAAAAGTATATGAGGTTTCTAGAAGCACATTTAGCCATTTACAAGTTAAAAAACTAATCAGGTAGACTATGTATCATAAAGTTTAAGGCAATGTTGGGGCGGTGAGGTTTGATCATTGGTGTAAACATTATTACATACCAGTATACAGGAAAGTCAGGTGACAATGTACTAAATTAGAATGTGTTACTATAAGCATTCTTATTCATGAGGGAAATAAAAATTTTGGATATTGCAAGTGAATACAGCCAAATGTGGTCATACAAATCAACTATAAGTACCAATAAATCCTATATCATCAGCTAAATGTGAAATTCTCATCCCCAAAACTTGTAAACAAGGATGGAAATTTGCATATGTGGGACATATACAATGTACTTGTTAAGATCAAATGTGCAAACATAATTCAAATTATCTATTTGAACATTTATATGGTATTTTGAAGAGTGTTGGTTACCAATTATTAAGCTCATTGATTGAATGGAATCAGATATCAGCTGATGTTTCAATACCGCACTCTGTCAAAGTACTAAATTGAAATATGTTACCATACATAGGCATATTCATGATGAAAATAACATTTTGGGATCTTTTCAGTGCACATAGCCATAAATGTGCTTTACAGGTTCACTATAGGTACAATGTCAGCCTATATGATGTACTGAATGTGAACTTTTGATCCCAAACATTCTAAAATGGATGGATATTTGTACATGTGGGATATGTAACCATGTACAAAGTTAAATTCAAATAATTTGTTTGAATGCTTCTTATGTAATCTTTAGAGTGTCAGTTAACAAATAGTATTAGTAGTTAATAATGCATAAAGCAAGATGGATCATTAGAATTCCCATAACATCATATAGGCCACAATGCCGCACTACACCAATCAATATCTTAACCTAACTGAACAATAAAATGGAATGCATTTTGTATTCAACTTACATCATTTTGCTTTTTTCTTACATCCAAGGGTAAATATACCTGGGGGAAGCATATTTTATCCCTTTGACCTGTATTTCATTCTCAGACAGTTTAAAATGATTTAGTAGAGAACTTGAGTAGGTTCTAGTATAAAGTTTTCATCGCTGTCCTCTCACTAAATACCTTATAACTATGTTTATAAACAATTACTGAAGGCTATACAAGCAGAAGTTTGTTACTCAGGAAGTGACCCCATCATAAACACATAAATTAACTGATTGGACCCCTAATAAATAGTCTGAATGGCCAATACAAATTATAATTTTGTCTTCATGTATTTTTAATGAAGGTCTCATTTTGACTATAAAGATATTTTCTCTGACAAAATGTGACAAAAATCCAACATTGGAGCTTTTATATGGTGTAGGAATATATACATGCTGATAACATTTAATATGATTCCCAAAAATATTATATATGTGCATTTTAGGGGTTTTTTAATTATTTTTTTTTAATTTTTTTAAAATTTTATTAAAATTTTTAAAATAAAAATTAATTTTTTACTTTTAATTTCATTCTTATATTTTAAAAGTCAATATACATGACATATTAAAATTTCATGTGTCTATCTTTAATAATAAAGATTTTATGCCAATTTAAACTTTGCTCCAATACTGCCCTTACAGGACATAGTACACAATTAATTTTACTATATGTTCTCTACATTTGTTTCTCAGTACTGACCTTTCCACTGTGTGACAATCAATGCAAATCATATGTTAATCTAAAATACCTTCAAAGATGACTTCACGGTGAAGTTCTTGTCAAAGGTTGACCTGCTCTTTTTTTAGATTATTGACTGTCAACATAACAGCATGTAACCAGAACACGAATTTCACTTCCGGATCATCACCAAGGCCTTATTACTCACTGTGCACTGTCGCCAAAATACATACAGACAACAACACCCTGAGCTCATATTATCAAGAATAAACAGTTACCTTTAAATCCCTACCAAAAATGCATAAATAAAACTCTTCTATCACCACCAAAATGAGAGAGGAAAAAATGTTCTAAAAATAGACTAGAACTACATTCGTGGGTACTGAACTGGAAGTATTAATTGTGATGTAATTCCTGACAGGCTACATGTTTTACGCCAATTTTAGTCAAACTTTTATATTTGCATGCTATACCTATTTCAACTTTATACATGAAGTCTTTTTGAATTTCCTTGCAAGGAAAACATGTGACACCTGTCAGAAAGTATGTAGTGCTGGTGTTCCCACAGGGTGCAAGTTCTGGTCCAAGTGCTCTTGAGAAACCAAAACTAAATTTGCTATATCTTCCTTAATTATAGGAATTTTTCAATGCAGTAAAAACCTAATTGTGATACAAGATAAGCCCTGTCTGAAAATATGTTTGAAAATTACAAATGTTGATAAATTCAGTTTTAATGGCAAATTAAATTAACATTTAAATTTTTAAAAACTAAATTTTATTGAAAACTTAAATTTTCATACAAGTTTTAAAACACAGTTTGACAAATTTTAGACAGAAAAGTTGACTAATGAATGATATTTAAAACAAATGGTAGTTTGGGTCTGTATAACTGATAACATTTTCCCCAGGGGTAGTGAAGCATCATAGCTCATAGTGATTTTGGCAGCAAACCGCAATATGCCTGTCCAGATGCATATAGGTGTACACACTAAAGAAACACTGACAGGTGCTATGTTCCACATTTATTGTGTCAGGTACTTAGGCAGTTGTTTCCATAACTAATAGCACATTCAGATTTAAAGTTCTAATGGGACCACTACCATGTTTTATAGCAAAAATGCATTCCATTTCAATGTCGATAACAACAAAAGGTGGCAATGGGACAGGAAAATAGTTTCTAGGGAGGTTCTACCTTACTGAAAATGGTGCTGATCTCTCTCATGAAAACCTAAGCCATGTCTTTGAGGTGCCATATATCAGTGTGGTGATATGAACTAATCTTGGTCACTTATGGCAGTACACTGCACATGCCCTTATGAAACCATGCTATTACCACCAGACTACTCAGGAGAGCTTCCAAGCTAATCCAACTCTAACACTTTGTTCCAGATACCAGGCTAGACCTGAAAAGATCCAATATGTTTCACTTAATTCTAGAAAACAGTAAGATCTATGTAAATGAAGTTAAACTGTGTTAGATATGGTGATTTTCAAATTAACATTAAGGTTGCAAGCATGGGGGAAAATATTAAACTTGACAGAGTGACACTCAGAAATGTGAAGCAATGGCCATGTATTAAAGTGTTAAATTCATCCTAAAAGTATATGAGGTTTCTAGAAGCACATTTAGCCATTTACAAGTTAAAAAACTAATCAGGTAGACTATTGTATCATAAAGTTTAAGGCAATGTTGGGGCGGTGAGGTTTGATCATTGGTGTAAACATTATTACATACCAGTATACAGGAAAGTCAGGTGACAATGTACTAAATTAGAATGTGTTACTATAAGCATTCTTATTCATGAGGGAAATAAAAATTTTGGATATTGCAAGTGAATACAGCCAAATGTGGTCATACAAATCAACTATAAGTACCAATAAATCCTATATCATCAGCTAAATGTGAAATTCTCATCCCCAAAACTTGTAAACAAGGATGGAAATTTGCATATGTGGGACATATACAATGTACTTGTTAAGATCAATGTGCAAACATAATTCAAATTATCTATTTGAACATTTATATGGTATTTGAAGAGTGTTGGTTACCAATTATTAAGCTCATTGATTGAATGGAATCAGATATCAGCTGATGTTTCAATACCGCACTCTGTCAAAGTACTAAATTGAAATATGTTACCATACATAGGCATATTCATGATGAAAATAACATTTTGGGATCTTTTCAGTGCACATAGCCATAAATGTGCTTTACAGGTTCACTATAGGTACAATGTCAGCCTATATGATGTACTGAATGTGAACTTTGATCCCAAACATTCTAAAATGGATGGATATTTGTACATGTGGGATATGTAACCATGTACAAAGTTAAATTCAAATAATTTGTTTGAATGCTTCTTATGTAATCTTTAGAGTGTCAGTTAACAAATAGTATTAGTAGTTAATAATGCATAAAGCAAGATGGATCATTAGAATTCCCATAACATCATATAGGCCACAATGCCGCACTACACCAATCAATATCTTAACCTAACTGAACAATAAAATGGAATGCATTTTGTATTCAACTTACATCATTTTGCTTTTTCTTACATCCAAGGGTAAATATACCTGGGGGAAGCATATTTTATCCCTTTGACCTGTATTTCATTCTCAGACAGTTTAAAATGATTTAGTAGAGAACTTGAGTAGGTTCTAGTATAAAGTTTTCATCGCTGTCCCTCTCACTAAATACCTTATAACTATGTTTATAAACAATTACTGAAGGCTATACAAGCAGAAGTTTGTTACTCAGGAAGTGACCCCATCATAAAACACATAAATTAACTGATTGGACCCCTAATAAATAGTCTGAATGGCCAATACAAATTATATTTTGTCTTCATGTATTTTTAATGAAGGTCTCATTTTGACTATAAAGATATTTTCTCTGACAAAATGTGACAAAAATCCAACATTGGAGCTTTTATATGGTGTAGGAATATATACATGCTGATAACATTTAATATGATTCCCAAAAATATTATATATGTGCATTTTAGGGGTTTTTAATTATTTTTTTTTATTTTTTTAAAATTTTATTAAAATTTTTAAAATAAAAATTAATTTTTTACTTTTAATTTCATTCTTATATTTTAAAGTCAATATACATGACATATTAAAATTTCATGTGTCTATCTTTAATAATAAAGATTTTATTGCCAATTTAAACTTTGCTCCAATACTGCCCTTACAGGACATAGTACACAATTAATTTTACTATATGTTCTCTACATTTGTTTCTCAGTACTGACCTTTCCACTGTGTGACAATCAATGCAAATCATATGTTAATCTAAAATACCTTCAAAGATGACTTCACGGTGAAGTTCTTGTCAAAGGTTGACCTGCTCTTTTTTTAGATTATTGACTGTCAACATAACAGCATGGTAACCAGAACACGAATTTCACTTCCGGATCATCACCAAGGCCTTATTACTCACTGTGCACTGTCGCCAAAATACATACAGACAACAACACCCTGAGCTCATATTATCAAGAATAAACAGTTACCTTTAAATTCCCTACCAAAAATGCATAAATAAAACTCTTCTATCACCACCAAAATGAGAGAGGAAAAAATGTTCTAAAAATAGACTAGAACTACATTCGTGGGTACTGAACTGGAAGTATTAATTGTGATGTAATTCCTGACAGGCTACATGTTTTTACGCCAATTTTAGTCAAACTTTTATATTTGCATGCTATACCTATTTCAACTTTATACATGAAGTCTTTTTGAATTTCCTTGCAAGGAAAACATGTGACACCTGTCAGAAAGTATGTAGTGCTGGTGTTCCACAGGGTGCAAGTTCTGGTCCAAGTGCTCTTGAGAAACCAAAACTAAATTTGCTATATCTTCCTTAATTATAGGAATTTTTCAATGCAGTAAAAACCTAATTGTGATACAAGATAAGCCCTGTCTGAAAATATGTTTGAAAATTACAAATGTTTGATAAATTCCAGTTTTAATGGCAAATTAAATTAACATTTAAATTTTAAAAACTAAATTTTATTGAAAACTTAAAATTTTCATACAAGTTTTAAAACACAGTTTGACAAATTTTAGACAGAAAAGTTGACTAATGAATGATATTTAAAACAAATGGTAGTTTGGGTCTGTATAACTGATAACATTTTCCCCAGGGGTAGTGAAGCATCATAGCTCATAGTGATTTTGGCAGCAAACCGCAATATGCCTGTCCAGATGCATATAGGTGTACACACTAAAGAAACACTGACAGGTGCTATGTTCCACATTTATTGTGTCAGGTACTTAGGCAGTTGTTTCCATAACTAATAGCACATTCAGATTTAAAGTTCTAATGGGACCACTACCATGTTTTATAGCAAAAATGCATTCCATTTCAATGTCGATAACAACAAAAGGTGGCAATGGGACAGGAAAATAGTTTCTAGGGAGGTTCTACCTTACTGAAAAATGGTGCTGATCTCTCTCATGAAAACCTAAGCCATGTCTTTGAGGTGCCATATATCAGTGTGGTGATATGAACTAATCTTGGTCACTTATGGCAGTACACTGCACATGCCCTTATGAAACCATGCTATTACCACCAGACTACTCAGGAGAGCTTCCAAGCTAATCCAACTCTAACACTTTGTTCCAGATACCAGGCTAGACCTGAAAAGATCCAATATGTTTCACTTAATTCTAGAAAACAGTAAGATCTATGTAAATGAAGTTAAACTGTGTTA